>CM039675.1:49163115-50418004 GCA_022496015.1 Hordeum marinum | reverse complement strand
GGATGGTGCTCTCGGCTTGCCAGGGGGCGGCTTGGTGAGGCCACCTGATTATATGATGTGTGTTGACGCGCGATTGGGGCACATCATCAAGGTGGCTTCAAATTGATCCATGTACTTGATTTGTTGGATTTTTTTAATAATTTAATAAAATAATTATATGCATAGCTTTTATATAAAGATCGGGGTTATCCTCCTTTCCAAAAAGAAAAGAAAAATAAATTATGCATCGGTCGAAGCATCATCCAATGCAATACAAACTTGTAATTCATCACCATCGATTAAAAAGGTTGAATAAACGAGACCACGCTGCGAAACAACGTGAAAAAAGATGTCGAAGTTGTTGCATAAACAGTGAACCAACTGAGTTAACAAATATTGCGAAATAAATTTTCACAGGCCCTTTGTCAACACTAGATCCGTTTGCGTTTGTTATGTATCGGAAAGATTAAGTTGTCTGGGCTTTTTTTCTACACTGATTTTTATTTTAAGTGAGAGGTACACTGGGTTGATAGAATAAGGAATTGTATTGTTGGTGACAAATAGGCCAAACAAGATTTACAAAGAATAGATAGACGGAAAAGAACATGCAGGATCCAGCTCCGTTGGATATTCTACGGACGTTCGTGATCGGACTCCAGGCAAAGTTTGCCTGTTTGGTTTCTCTCCGTCTCTCGTTCCTCTCTGTCCCGTGCGGCGTCGGCTAGATCGTGAGCTCCGGCGACGGCGGCTGAAGGGCGACGGCTGCGGCAGGGCGTAGGTGCGTCTCCCCTCTCTCCCTTTCCCCCCGTCTCCCCACCTCTCTCGCGTCTGCTGGAACGGCGCTGCACTGGCGGCGTAAGGGCGATTCGCGCGGGCTAGGTGAGGTTCGGGGCGGCGTCCCGATGCGCGCGGCCGGGCGGCGTTCTGATGTGGCGTGGCTTAGGCCTGATCACGAGTCAGAGCCCAAGCCGGCTCTGTGCAGTCGCGGCAGCGGTGGCTAGGGCCAGAGCACAAGGCTCTTCTCTGATTGCAGGGACAGATCACATATGTTAGCAGCGGCCTGATCTCTCTTTCCCGTGTGATTAGCAGAGGCCAATTGGGAGCAAGGCTCGAGTACATCATCTGTTTAGCCACAATAATGAGCAGTGATCATACAACATTTTTGTAGTTAATTAAGGCTGTTCATCGAACTTTGCAGATTGGAAAGTTCAGTTACAATCGTCTTTGCTTTTAGAAAATGTAGAAACTAGCAACTCGACTAGTGAGCTCTCTCCTGTCAAGCAAAGAGTGGAATTCAGTTTTTTTGCCAATTAATTTCTGTTCTACTTTATTTACCACATATTGTTTCTCAGACTTAAGTCGAGAGAAGCAAAAGATTGAAATGTCTCCTTCCTCTATAGTATTTGGATGCAAGAAAAAAAAGGTAATACCATCATGTATGTAAGATGTTGCTGTGGATGCATGACTGGGATATGCATACAGGACATGACATAGCCACAGGCTTGATCATTATCTTCATATCAAATTTGATTGCTTTATGTTGCCAAAATAACATGTTCCAAAGCGGTCAGTTTGACATGAATTTGTTTATGCATGGTGGAGAATGAATCCATTCTCCATTCCCCATTCCCCATGTTAGGCCCTCTGTCTTTTTCCGATCATTAGTAGCTTTTGGTATGAGGACCATGAACCAAGTGTGTAGCGCATACATGACTGAAGCATTCTTAGATCTGTTTTATTTTACTGTACTACTATAATATGTGATGCGTAAATTAGGAGACAAAAATTGCATTTCCTCCTTGACCCATTCACTGAGAGTGCACTTGTTTCAGTGTGTTATCTGTAGCAGGACCACTAGGTGCTTGAGGTTACGCCTGGGTTGTTAGAACAAATCAGATAAACAAGTAACGAGAATGCTGGTTTTGTTTATATCCTGTATTTCATGCTGACGCTCTTGTTCAGTTATTATACAAGCATCCGGGCAAAACTATCTATCTATCTAGTATCTACACGTACAGCTGTAGAGTACAATGCATATGACAATGAAGGAATGTGCATCTGTTTCATTTCTGGTCACCTATGTTGCCAATTTGGTCACCTGTTGCCTCTGGCAGTCTATGCTTTAATCTTATTTTCAAAGACACGAAGGTAGAAACAGAAGGCCTAAATAGGAGATGATGGAGGAGGTTATTCCCCCTTATCAATTAAACAGCTCGAATTTTCTCCTAAAGGCTTGATGTTTATGGAAGAGAGAATTAAGTTCACTCTGTAGAGACATTGTGGGGCCATAGGTTGATTTCACCTGCCTGCTTTTGAATTTATTGGGGATCTCTGTATACCGTGTTCTTGTTCAGCGGTGCTTGTGTAGTTACTACTCCCTCCGTCCCATAATGTAAGATGGTTTTTGACACTAGTACATTATGGGACGGAGGGAGTACTTAGACAAACAATTATATCAAAATACAAATTGATGGCAGGGCGCTATTTGAACTGTAGTAACTCCATATAATTTGCGCTAATCAAAGCCAAGAACCATACTAGTGTATCTACCTCTTGTAATGAAGAGCAAGAACTGAGGACACCTTGTGGGTTACCATTAACAGTGAAATCTCGCATACTATTGAAATTCAACAAAGGATGAATTACCTTTTGCAGTATCTGCTACATGCATCCTGTGTGATGTGACTCCATGTTGTTTTTAAATTCTTATATTCTTGAACAAGGGACAATAAAATCTTAGTTGTTGTAGTAGCACCACTGCCCATAACAAAGCATAATCTATGTGATGATAGGTGTTCTGTTAGAAGCTATTTTGAATATATGTAAGCATCAAAACAGTTTCATTGCACAAGGTTTTTGTGTTAATCATGTAGCTCATGTGAGAAGTTTGCAGGACTAGCAGTGGTCAGTGGAGATGCTTTATCTGCATCATGACTTTGTTACTTCTTCACTAAACTAAAAATAATACTCCCTCCCTTCACAAATATAAGATGTTTTAACTTTTTTCTTAATCGGATGTATATAGAGACGTTTAGTATATAGTCCATATTGAAATATCCTCTTATATTTGCGAACGGAGGAAGTAGCTCTGTGTTTCAGTTGCCACAAATGATATGTGGCACCCTGAACTCTTGGTTGGTGCTTAGGAATTCTAGTGAGTAAGTTTTACTTATCGCAACATTGAAATGCAATGTTTGCTGGCTGGTTGCTTACTGAATTCAGGCTGAGTTGTCCAGTTGTTTTATTTGCAATATGAGATTTACCTAGCATTATGTCCATTAGTCATCAGAAGTTCTGCACAATATGACAATGCAGAAATATTTCGCCTAAATGCAGGCCAAAAGTATAATATGGTATTGGGCATGGCACATTCGCAGTTAATGCTTACACTAGTTGATGATTTTGCTTCTACTGTAGTTTGTTGCGTTAGCGGTGGAGTGGTTGCTCAGATTTATTACGTTACCATGTTGCACCTCTGAGTACATCAGGACTTTTGGCATTATTATGTATTTATTTTGATGTAGTTTCACTATCATGGCACTCCATTTTATGAACCTTAGCGTGTGAAGTTATTTGGATACTCACTGTATTTGCATTTATCTGTATGCAGAAAACCCATTTAAATATCCAACCAAGATTAGGTTCCTATAACTTCTGAAGAAATGGAAATGGGTGACAAGGCAGTCGGCCTTGTGTTGACCATGACGAGTTTATCCATCTTTACCTACTACACTTTCTGGGTCATAATCTTGGTTAGTAACTTCTGGGCATTACATGCTTCATTTCCAATATATGTTTCTGTGTTAATGTATCAATGGTGATTTTGTTTCTCTTTTCCCACCCAGCCATTTGTTGACGATGATCATTTTGTCCACCAATACTTTCTACCTCAAGAATATGCCATCTTCATCCCTGTGTTTGCCGGTGTAGTGCTACTTTCATTCCTAAGCATATTCATCGGTCTTGTGATGCTGAAGTCGAAGAAAAAGAAGAAGGCTGCTTGATGGATTTGGCGACTCGCCCGCTGTTCCAGTGGAATTTCTGGTTTACTTATGGATAGTAGACAGGTTTTGTGGATGATTGTATTTCATTGAACCGCCTTCACTTGTGATCTAAGGCTTTCTCGTGGCACTTATGTCGTCAATTAGATCTAACTGGCATTTGCATGTTCTTGGTAGTTACTGATCGCAAGGTATGTGACATTCCAAGAATAAACATTGGTCAAATATCAAGTGTTGTTACATCGACAATTCTCGGATGATGTATCCATGTAGTTGGCGCTCAACATGCATCATGTTTCTGTGTAGTTCTCTCGGTACCGGTACAAAAGCTGGACATAGAAGGTGTAGCCAAATATGTATTCCCTCATTTTAGCGTCTCCAAGCTGAATAATCGAATTTGCTCAGCAGTAGAACCTGGGGGCCTGTTTTAGAACCAACAAAACAGGGTACAATACCATGAAGGGTAATGGAGGGAATAATTGTATTCACATGGTTATTCACAGATGACACAGGAAAAACAAATACTCCCTCCCATGTCAAAATGCAAGACGTTTGAGACAGAGGGAGTATTTCTGAAGCCTCGGAAGTTCTACAACCAAAGGCTACGGTAGATTCTGAATCTAAACATTTTCACCATGTTTTCACTGAAATGAAGGAGATTGACAATCCTCAAGAAAACAAAATTAGACTACCAATAAATCAAAATTAAAAACACAAAACCAAAGGTAACCACCTCTGAACAACGGGTGCACAATAAATACCGGAGATGAAGATTAAACTCTGTAGAAAAGCTACCAAAAAAATCAGGAAACATACTCGGGAAAATTATAGCGCTACTAACGTCGAGTCATATGCAGGGTACGGATTGTTACATCTTTGCGTTCATCACTAGAAAAATAATCCCACAGTTAAAAGCAACAAAATTTCTATGTCACTACCAGTGGCAGTACAACCACTGAAATAGCACTATTTGCACGGACTTATTCAGCTTGGTCGACTTCCATTGCTTCAACAGAGTCCGTGAGTATTTCCTTCAACTTTTGCCCTCTTTCTTTTGCCAAGCCAATGCACGCCTGCACAAAGAAAAGGTCATTAGCACTCCCACTACATCCACCACGATCCACCACCATGGATATATCAAGTTAGTGTGATACAATAAAATAAACATCAATTAGCTAAAACTGTTGTCATACTTGGATGGATACTAAATTACTAAGACATCAGGAAATAAACCATATTTCCATTGTTATATATATGGGGATCAGAAATCAAACCTTAATAGTTGCCATGGACGTCACTCCACCTCCAGGTTTTTGTATTGACACTAGGCGGCCGGAAGAATCTAGAACAACTGTCACAGAGGTCTCTATTATCGATTCTTCTTCAGCAGTTGGGTCGGCTAGAATACTATCCTTGTGGAGTGCACATGTGAGAGGAAATGGAATGTCACCAAGAGTAAGCTTCCTCTTTTCTCTGTTTACCAATTCATATTTGGTTTTGCCTTCATTGCCTCCAACAGTAAACACTCTACCATCGTCACCGACAGATACTAGAGGAATTTCCACTGTGAAAACAGCATAGTATTAATAATGGAAAGTAGAGTGTTCAGAGTGGCTCATGAAAAGGAGACGTGGTGATACTGCTAAGACAACCAAAAGTTCATTTGACCACAAGACAAAACTAACAGAATCAAGCAAGATACAAGAAGTCCCTAGTAGGAAAGTAACGAAGTAACAGCATCGTTTCCTCTGACAGGTTCGTTTTTTCACAGAATAAGTGTGTGCACAGCTTCAGGCCAGTGCTCTCAATAAAATGAAACGTATTCTCATATTGAGAACCTGGCACAAGCTTAATGCAGTACATACCAATTACCATAATATAGCCAGATACTCAATTCAAACCTAAACTATCATGGTTCAGAAAATCAAGTTGAGAGATTATTCAGATTCATTCCAAAAGTTCCACGCTTAAACCACCAAGGTATTCTGTATTAACAGGTTATTTATTTAGACTGTCAGTGTCAGTTTGGTTGAAAAAACTAAGTCAATCATGTTTCATGACATTGTACCTTACTCGAGTTAGAAACAAAACTTGAGACTCAAACAATATGGTTTACGCTACCATGTTTTATATAGTTCTCGTTGTTCAGAATTTCAAAAGGTTATATAAACTTCATAACTCAAAACCCAACCCATACAAAGTACAAAAAATTAACAATATTGTCAGGTCTGGTTAAAATGTGAAGGTGACAATATTGTCGGGTCTGGTTAAAATGTGAAGGTGCATACAAACTTCCTCAGTTAACTCCATGAGGCGACTGAAATATAAAAAAAGTGGAAAGACAAGATTGAATCAGAAACAGTTCATGCTTGATTAAGTAACCACCAGCAGAATACCAGTAGCATCGTTTCCAATTATAGCTCAATTCAATAGTGGATGGATATCAAACTAATTAATAGCGAGCACAAATTGAACTTACAATGTGTAAATGCAGCCACCACTGAAATCAATGCAGCATCAAAAAGAGATCCATCAGCATTCAAACAATAGACATCCTGTAAAATTGAGGTGTCAAGAAACAACGGAGCACATATCTATTTGGCAAACTGGTTTACGAACGGGCATCTCAAACTTATGTTTCATCATTGGATTTGTACAATGTACAAGCACGTCACATGCTTGCCCAGTGCAGCAATCTAGAAAAACAACATATCTGGTGCTACCATATGAATACACGAGGCATGAACACCACATTACACAAGCAACTCTTGTGAAGTAGAGATAGGAGCTAAAATTAACCACCAACATCATAACTATATTAAATTCTAACTACATCAGCATAGTAACAGAGACAACAAGACAACAGAGTTATCATGCATAAGCTCTTATGTTCTTTCATGCCGTGTTCTGTTTATCTTGTTTGTTGCTACGCTAAGCTGATCATACTCCATTGAGGAGAGCTAGTGTTAGTGTCAATCCTCAGTGAAATTCCGGGGTGGAGGCCTTCCCAATCTTATTCGACTTATTACTACCACATGAATTTTGTCCTAGTGACTTCTGAAGATGGTTGGTCAGGGAAATGTTTTGGTTCCACGAACACTGACGAACACAGAATGTCAAAGTTGAATGTGTATTACCAAGTATGCTACCCACGAAGCCTTCCCACTGATCAAACATAGCTCCTTCAAATTTAGCATCCCAGAGCTACAAAAGAGAATACAAGAAAGTAATTTCAGTGTATGCCATATATGAGAAAAGAGAGAGGTGTTACAGCGTGATAGGTAGAAAATGTGTGTGATCATCTAAATCAACCTAACTTACATCTCCAATCTAGCAGAAAAAAAATTACCTGCATCCCTGAGCAGCAAGCACACTATAACTTGCTAACTTGCATTTGAAACAATCAAATATTCAATGGAATTTTATGCAGTGAACGAAATGTAAAATCACACCCCTGAGATTTCAATCACAGAAACAATCTGTGGTAAATATATCTGAAACGACCCATTTACATCAACAATCATATATCGAACTTCATGTGATCGGCAAGCTAAAAGAAAATCACAATAATATATTTCAAGCAGTGTGCGTGTAGGTGTGACATACTTATGCCATCATATTCCACTATCTAAAACTACACCATAACGATTTGCTGAAAGCAGAATACAGTAAAACATTCATTCCTTGTGTCAGCAAGGTGAAGATACGCAATAAATAGCAAGCCACAACAAAAACCTCATGAGAACGTCCTCGAGGGCCTTGGATATGACCGGCGCAGCCTCCGCTGGCCGTCCTGGTCTTACAAGCGGGGAGCAGATAGGCGGCATGTGAAACTCCACGGCTGTGGAAACAACAGCGAAGTTAGCCAAACCGTACAGAACTACAGCACCAGCAGCAGCAGCTAAAGGAAGAGTAAGTCCACACGAACCGACTGATCCTTGGTCCGGGGTCTCGGCGGGGGGCGACATCACCTCGAGCTTGATCGACGCGAGCATGGCCTGCAGCAACGGAGGGCATTTCGTCAAACAGGCGGCGCGCAACGCCAGCCAATACGGCAACGGGAGCCGGAGAAAGGTTGTGAGAGTGGAAGGGGGGGCTTACGGTGTCGCCGAGGCGGACGAGGGCGGACCCGTGCGCGGAGGAGACGGCGCCGAGCGCGACGGTGGTGGGGCGGGCTTCGGCGAGGCGGCGGGCGTCGGGCCGGACGGACTCGCGGAGGTGGCGCTCGAGGAACGCGAGGGGGAAGAGGCGGCGGTACGCCTCGACCTCCATCTCCCCCGCGAGCCCGCCGCCGGCCGCCGTCGCGTCGGTCTCCGCGGCCATTCTCACGGTCGGCGGGTCGCGGCGTGCTCTGTCGGGAGACAGGACAGAGAGAGGGAAGAGCCGCGGGCTTCCTAGGGTTTATGCCAACCGGCCTCCCTGTAGCTAGCTAATCAGCGCCGGCTGCTTCGCGTGGCCACCGTCGCCGGCGGCGGTGCGTGGGGTCGAGGAGGTGGGTGGACGGGTCGAGGAGCTTGGTGGGTTCCGTGGGAGGCGGCGCTGGGGAGATGAGCTCCGTGGGTTTAGGGTTCATGCCAAATGAGAGCGTCGGGGGCGAGCGAATTTGGAGGATGACGGCTTTTTTGCTGGCCGGGTTTTCGTTTACATGGCGTTTCAGACTTCTAGAATGGTAATTGGAAATTGGAAAAGACTTCTGAAATGTGTTGATGTCGGGATTCGTAGTTGAATTTCACGAATTTCACAAATGAATTATTTTTGGAGGATACATGGCTAGTAAAGATATCGTTGGTTATATAAGGCGTGTTTGATTTCAGTCATTAACTGAAATGGCGTGAGTTGGATCCATTCTTAGGCCTCGTTCTAGCGTTTAGTTGACGATTGGAATGAAACACATTCATTCCTAACAAATAAATATTTTGCCTAGATCCGAAACGCAGCGATACCTCCAAATCAAAGGAATCACATGGAACCGATCACGCATCCCTCTCCCTCTTGTGCGGCGCCTCTCCCTCGTCTCTTTTTTGGTTTTGCATAGGACATACAAAAAGTCTTACATTTTATCACTCCATTTGTTTTCCAAACTATATGACGTTTTAGCAATTCAATTTGAACTGCCAAAACATCTTATATTTAGGAATAGGAACGAAGGAAGTCTTAAGAACGATAAGAGTATATACTTATACCCTAAATTACATAGAGGTTTGTCTGATTTGTATGTATGTAAAGTATGCAACTCACCGATCAAAATTAATTTCTAATGGTCTTCATCTATCCCGTAGGATTTTGACCAAGTCGAGGCACCATCACCATCAACCTAGTTATCTAGCGTTGTAGTTGACTCGAAAGACTTCTACGCTTTTCAGCATAAAAGACAAGGCTTTTATGATGATTCAACCACCCATGTTATTTCATCAAGTCAAATTCACGTCCCTCTCAAAGGGTATCATTTAGACTTGGTTTCTTGGTTTATATAGTTATGGTTAACCCTTTTTGCAACTTCTGAGTAACTATTGCATAATCCGACCTTTGGAATACCCACAACCCAAACACTAACTTATTAACCCTTTAAGATTAATTGTCATCAAATTGCATGTCAAAGTTTGATTCCTGTCAATTTTATAATACTACCTCCGTCCGGGTTTATTATGCCCCTTCTTATTTTAAACCAAAATTTAGCCATGAATTTAACTAATAAAATGTAAACTATATGTCAGAAAAATTATACCAATAAAACATCTTTCAAATACAACTTCAATAATGTATTTTTTATACCATATACTTTATATATTTTTAGTCAAATACGTGATCAAAGTTAGGTCCAAAATACAATGGGATAATAAACCCGGACAGAGGTAATAGTATCCTCAAAATTAGGGGATTGATCCCTCCTCTCCCCTCTCCTCGCGAAATTTCAGGGTGTACCCACTTCTCCCTAATTTTCAATAAAAAAAAAATGATAACTAGGGAGGGGGATGGCAAGCGAACAGCAAACTTTTTTTGTAGGAACTTGAGGCAGTAAGAAATAGCAAATCCTGCCCCTTTTTGCCGCAATTTTTCTTCTTCCCAGAAGTTGCCACCCCAATCCAACTAAACTTTCCATGGAAAACATTCACAATTGCCATCCTCCCCAAGGAAAGTTCGCTGGCTATTGGGTTCCACAAAAATAGCCCACATCAGCTTGTAAGTTACTTTCTGTTAAAAAAGAAAATCTAGGACTCTAATGTCCACAAAAATGCACATTTCGGCGCCCTAGTGTACAAGTACATCGACATGCATTAGTGCACTCTAATGTCCGCAATCGCAGGTGCTCCATATATGCACTTATAAACATCTGGAATAACCGGAGGCAGTTTCGGGGCTTTAAGCTCCATATCTAAGCGCAAACCGAGCAAGCGAAACCACGGAACCAACCACAACGCGTTGGACAGGGAAGATCCTAGGTTGTTCCGTGGCATTGGTTAGTATACATCAGACTACGAGCTCAGTTCCGAATGTGTTTACTCTTTTCATGTTCATGTGCTCTATGCATGCTTCGCTCTCTTCCAAGTAATCACACTACTGGAAGATCGCTAATATGTCACTTCTTGTCTTTTCGCGCAAGGTAGCGCTCTCGGGCCGCCTGGATTTTACTATCCACGTCAGATTGCTTAGCAGCTGCAGCTTTTGTTGGCGAGCCTGGTTGCTTCTCCTCTAGAGATTCGGAATCTGTCAACGCACTTGAACCGCCGCTGCAACATGACACTCAAGGTTACTTGTCTAGCTAGCATTGTATCATGACACCAGAGTGATCACCATTTTAAACACATGGCTTTCATACCTTAATTTGTTTATGTTCAGTTTCTCAAGCTTCTTCAAGATTGGTTTAACCCAATTCTGCTCGACCCCACAAACATTTCGCATGAAAGGGCGGGTAGTATTTATTAGTTCGTGGTAGACGACATACACAGGCAGTTTCCCGTATTCATCACCTTCCAGTACAGAAGATGGATGCACCTGCAAAAAAGGCGTACTTAGAAAGGTGCCAGTGGAGTTGCACAATTAAAGCAGCACACTACACGATGTGGTAAACAACACAAAGGTACAGTTCTACAAGAGGAGGTTAAATGTGTCAATGAATTACTGTAGATTTTTTGTTGCATGACACAACTGTTCTTCATATATGATATTTGACATGTCATAACTATGGTTTCCAAATGGCACAAACAACAAACTCTTATGTCCCCTAGAGTAAGCATATTAAGCATCGCTGAGAAATAACTATGAACTTCAAATAGCAACTGACAGTTCCACTAATTCCAAAGGAAAGGCAAGACACGCACAAATGAGACATGCTAATTATTACCTCTGATTCCACTGTCCTATTCTAAATTTTAATTGACCAGGACGATTTCAGTGGTCGTGGATTTAAATGGTCTAAAGGAGTTAAATGGTAGATCGCAGCTTTGGAAAACCAGCTTACGGTTTACTGATTTTACATAGTAATCTCTGCAAGTATAAAGGATTTGAACACAGAGGCATTACTTGCTGCACGTACTACCGGTTTCAGTCTTCCTTACTTTTTAGTCCCTAGAATTCCAAACTAACTGAATCTAACAGACAGATTACCAAGGTTATACCTGCACAAGTTGTGTCCTGTACCCAACCGTATGGTAACCATTATGATGAATCATCCTCTCAGCTAACTGGTTGCCATATCCTACGCAAAGTGCTCTTCTCAATTTTCTGTAGTCAGGGTCACTCTTCCGTCCTCTCCTTGCTTGCAAATCTGTTGGACCTGGATTTACAAAGAAAGTTTTCTTACAAAATTCAGTCAAACTGAGCCAATTTCCAGAAAATGTGGCCAAGTCCAGAATTGCAACATACCAGCCAGAATTGATTATAGTATTTTGTAGTTCTCCAATTAAATAAATACAGGAATTTTGGAGATGATTTAAGGTTTTCAAAACACGAGCTTGAAAGAAGAAAAACTGAAGGACAAAAATACTCCAACCAGTTTCCAGCAATCTCGGGGAGAGCAATGTACATGATATTTTGAACTGATATGAACAACATGGTGTAGCTGTCACAATATCTCCTTTTTGTGCATAAATAATGATTATTTGACTTGTTGTGCTGAAATTTCAACAGGAGACAGCATATACATTAATAATTTGACATGTTCTGCTTACATACCAACAATAAGCCTTAATTCAAGGACAACAAATATACTGCCATTAGGCAACAAAGACTAGTTATCTACATATAAGGACAAAATCTGCGGTGCTATTTGAAGAAACAAAAATTGCTATTCTGTTTAGTTGCTATAACCTTCAAATTAAAATTAGACAAAATACAGCCTAAAATACTCTATGAAGAAGAATTTTGACAACGCAATCTGAAAGGATTATTCAAAATTACAGAGAGCATCAAGTATCTACTGACTGGAATTTTATGCTCGTAAGATCATATGCACATGCAATTTTCTTGAGCACTTGCATGCTTAGGAGAAAAAAAATACATGTTGAACATGTATACATTTTACTTTTGAGGGGTGAACATGCGCAAATTTTTGTTCGCAAGCATATCACAACAAGTGCACTGCCAGGAAAAAAAAAGATACTCCCTCCAACCCATATTACTAAAGCTGCGACAAGTAATATGGATCGGAGGGAGTAAAAGGATTAAACACATCTTCTGTAATACTTATTTTTTCACAAATTCTGAAAAGGCATATGTTGAGACATGTTAGGGCGCTCCCAGTGGTGGTATCTAGATTGTTCTATCAATTAGTTCCACATCATGATACAAGCTGAAATACTAAATCCTGAATGACGGATGTATTGAGTGCTTGTGTGCAAATGAGTTCCCACAAGTCATTGGAGTTTGGGACAATATAGAATCTAGATGTCGATATAACTTTCATCTCTTTTTTCATTACTTGTCCCGTCACCTCGGGTCCAACCCAGCTTGCATGGTTTAGATACAGCTGCTGGTGGAGAGCATTGGGAATGCCCTTATACATGTATGAATTTTTCGGAACACAAGTATCAAAACCAAAAATAGGCGCACGTGATTCTGAAGGCAAAAAACCTAAGAGCATATGAGCCCCTATAACACTAGTCTTCACTCTTCAGCTTTGCCGCACAATTTTAAGGTAATTCTTAGGGATCAAAAGTGAAGCAATACACGTTTTTTATATAAAAAGCAGCTCTACAAGAGAGACGTCTCAGTATAGGAGAAACAGGGTAGCGTTTTTTAAGGGGTACTTCGTCATGAATTTTGAGAAACAGAACAAATAACAAGTAGAAAACTGACCTTTAGCAATTTTTTGAATAATTTGACTTAATTGATTTCTCACATCTTTGCTGAATTTCATGCCCCGTACCTGCAAAGATAGTCTGGTGTCAACATAAAGAAAGAAATCTAATGTTTTGTACAAAACAAAGCGCGACTGTAAGGTCTTTCGTGGATATTAATAAGATAGTGCTTTTTAGTTTTGTTAAGTTACATATTGAAGTTTACTATTGTCATGTATGTAGCTATAAATAGTAAACTACAAGTTCAGGTAAAATGACCAACAAATGAAGGACAAAGAACAGTTGGGCCAAAAGTTGAGGAGTGAATTATAGGCTTAGGCATTGCCACACATTGCAAGATTGTACGTATTGTTTATGAAGAGATAATTCCCTAGCTTTCAAGTAACTCATTCAATTTAAAAGACTAGATGATCCTTACATTTAAACAAAGCATCAGAATGGAACATAGAATGTCAATCAGGTACTGTCAATTGTCATATGTTTCTTGTTGTGGGAATAGTTAAACCTGCCCAGTGGCCCCACCTAGTCCCACGTGGCATTTATGTGGCAAATTGTCAAAGTCAAGTCAAGTCAACGAAAGTCCAAGCAACAACGAGTCATAAGAAAAGAGAACATAAAAAGAAAAGGTAAAGGAAGGCGCAAGATGAAAGAAGCCCACCATGGTGGAGGCCTGGAGGGATGAGATGATCTGGTCCACCATGGACTAGTCGACCAACTTTGACCAATGTACCCCTCCTACCTACCACCACCAAGGGTGGCCTTGATCTTTTGTCAAGGACCCCTAGCCTGTATAAAGTTCATTTGTCCATCACTCACTCTCACTTGAATACAAGCAAAGGGGGCACTAGAGCTCCAAAATTCACTCAGGGAGCCTAGGATCAAGTCAAATGACTCGGCAAGCCTAGGTCGTGACTGAACCTATTCAAAAAAATCGAGTTTCAAGTCTGTGGGTGTACGACGACCTTCGATATAAGGCCGCCGTACACCCCCATACGAATAATTGTTGCGATTACGTTACTAATGATACCCCCTAATCTCCTGTTGTCATAACAATGACAACAGTTTTTGATACATCTTAACTGTTCCAAGAAGGCCGTGCATGTATGTTCACAACTTAAGACGATCAAGTGCTCACTCATCCGAATTTTCTTTTCAGCATATCTGAATCACAGTTTTATTTTCATTCACCTGTAAATCATGATCTGAGCACCATCTTGGATCATAGTCTGCTTGATCCCAGCTTTCAAATATTTGAAGCAATTGTACATGGTCACCCCAGCCAGAACCATCAGGTAGCTCTTGCCGTTTTCTCTTTCCTTCCATGTCCTTGCTGTATATAAGAACCAACAAGTTCATTACAATTGGCTAATGGGACATAGTAGCCTACATGAACTACAATAAAAAAAACAAAAAGTCACCTTCTAGTTTGCCGCAGCGTGATTTCAGCGGACAAGACTGCAGCAACAGTTAATGCCTGAGACAGACATCCCAATTCATTAGCTTCAATCAAAGTCCTTGAAAGCGAAGGGTCAAGAGGGAGCTCTGTACAAAAATTTCACAGCATGCAACTTAGACAACCAAATCAAACTATTCAAAACTTACCGGAACAAAATAAACTTATCCAACATAAACCTGTCTATAAATTTCAACTTAGACAACGTGTAGACAGAATTGTCGACCAGAGATTTCTGGAGCATATGATTGTTACACAGATGCAACAGGTAACACGGCGAAAATGACAAAATACTAACTTCTTAATAATTGCTTCACAGAAATCCTCCATGCTCATTCCTAAAATTAACTTTACCAGCAGAATTGGCCCCTCCTGTCCAAATGCTCTCCTTTGGATGCCTAACTATAAAATCTTTGCGTGGTTATTATGAGCTCTTACTTGAGTTCATTAGTTCTTTAACTAAAAGAACATGCCGGGTGTATAATTCAATTTCATGCATATAGGTGTACCACACAAATATGTGGATTCGGGGAAATACAAGAGCATTCCTCAACAAAATGTCAACACATGGAGGCCTGCTGCGCTAAGAATTCATGAGGAACAGTAGTACAGTACCCACACGTACTGTTCGCATGAACAGCTCGTGTAGACATCAAAAGGCACTTTACAATGAGTATTCATCTGCCTGATCCCAATTCTATAGGTGATTTTTTGGTAATGCCCTAACTTCAAATGTGCTTAGGTGTGGGACTAAACCCAACCTCTTGTGCTCTTTCCTTACATGGACTGCAGGCTGCAGCTGGGTCATCCTCTTCTTATAGCTTGGTGTCACAATTTCAAACCTGACCAGCTGGATATAGGGGCTATGATCTGAACTTTTCTAAGATGTAACTGAAATAATTTCCACTAGCACCACTACGCTGCATATGGTGGCTAGATTCCAAACTATTTCTATATTCACCTGAAATATATCTACCAGTGTCAATACACATCAAATGCGCCAAGTGTGGACAGTACCACCATGATTTCTGAATTAAAGATACAGCACTATATTATATTGATCGTCCATAACTTATCCAATTAGAATCTTTGAAGCTCTTAATCAGATTTTCTTGCGGTTTGGTATAATAGCAATTTTCCTACAGGCATCATTCAAGATAGCTTTGAATAACAATTGATTTCACGCCCAAACTTATACCTGCCATAAGGCGTCCAACATCTGTTATTTGCCCACTTTCATCAATTGCATCAATGAGGTATAACTGCCTCAATGCATCTTCTAATGATTCACCTGCAGGTCATAAGCATTGGTCCATTAATAGGGAGACAGAGAGAAGATAACCCTAAATTTTATCCACTGGATCACTACAGACAAAATAATTGGGGTTTCCATGGGGATCTTTGGAGTCGCAGATTCCTGACAAGTGACACCAAGCAGCTAATGACAGCGGTAGGTAATTTCAGGAAATACAATATTATACAACTCACGATAGAAAATGGCATATGCAAACAGCATCTTATTGACCTATGCACAATCACTTTTTTGAGAACTTTTATATTGGGATTCGTGTTAGGCTCATGCACCACAAAACTAGTGTCATTCGGCTGATCAAACATGCTGCAACACACTAAATTCTATAGTCAAGGCTGGACCCAAAATAAGAAAGGTGACTAAGTTGTGACATTCCTGAACAAAGACTGGCCCCACAGCCGCTTAGATTACCACACATAGTACTTAATTAGATGAAAAGAAGTTCTACAAGGTAAGCGCAGAAGGATTATTATGAATAAACAATTCTCAATCTTGTCTTACGTGATGGTGGGTCGAGGAAATCAAACTTTAGAATGTCGATATCAGGAAGATTTAAAGATTTCAGGTACAGAACACTTCCAGCAAGGGAGGTTCGTTGAATTTCTGGAACTGTAGCCTCGAGAAACTCCTTTTGGTAGATGGAACTTGGGTATAATCTATAACACTTGCCAGGCCGAGTTCTTCCAGCTCGTCCAGCTCGCTGGTCAGCTTGCACTCTAGTTATTCATGAAAAAATCAGTAGATATTGTGTGTATTAAAGCTAGACAAAAAAAGAAATGAGACAATGGCTAGATATCTGTGAATGGAAGTAATCTGAATAAGATGCAGACAGATAACCAGAGTGCATATCACATACTATTTACCTGCTAATCTCAACTACATCAAGTGAGTACATTCCAGTTGATGGATTATACTGGCGTTGCTTTACATAACCACAATCAACCACAAACCTGGTGAAATAAGATATAGCGCTATTAATAAAATGCATCTCTGGGAACATAAAAATTGCAGGACATTTTGAGTACTCAGCTAGATACAGAAAATAATGCAAAATTTTAATGGTCCAGTTTCAGTTGGGTAGTTGCTGCTGTATCACCATGATTATATGCAGATAATTCTTCATCGACTAAAATCATTTAAACAGGGGTATGGAGATGGAAACTGGACGTATGTGCACTTTAACTGATAATGTTTGCTTGCTTACACAACACCATCCACAGTCAACGAAGTTTCAGCTACATTTGTTGCAACAATGAACCGTCGACAATTTGGAGGTGCTGGAGAGAACACCCGAACCTACAAATTAAGTTGAACAGATCAACAACAGTTCTATAGTATCAAATGCTTATGATCAAAGTAAAATCAAAACATACATAAATAAATGGATGCTGCTAAGGAAAGAGGTAAGAGAGCAAGATCATGTGCATAGTTAACACAAAACCTTAAATAGGTACTCTCTCCGTCCGGAATTACTTGATGCTCAAATGGATGGATGTAGACATATTTCAGTGCTAGATACATCCGTTTGTGCATCAACTAATTCCGGACGGAGGGAGTAATATTTTAGCAATATGATAGCTCACAGAAAACAACAGAAAGGTTCACAAAATACACTATCAAGTAGCAATAATTGATCGTTACGAAACAACTGCAAAGCAAGGCAACGCAACATTCTAAAAGCATATGATAATAAGTGAAAGACGAATCAGCTTGTTATAGTCAAATAAAAGAGTATATAGAATTTTTATAAGCAAAACTGGGAAAACTTTATGAGATAAATCTTGCTCCCTTTTCAGGTTAGTTGTATGCTGTGTCAAACTGTCAGTTTTAAAGTACTCCGTATAGACCCAAAACAAGGTCAAACTTCAGTTCCAGGAACTTATAGCTAAATTCTCAAAAAAGACGAACATATCATGATATTCCCCTTAGTTGGAAGGTCTGTATGTGATTTGGAATGATACATGTACTTGGAAAAAAAAAACTTCAGAAGACCTTGCTACAGGACCATATGGTTTTGAGATGGACTGACATTATATGTTCCAGTAAGGTATTCAGTAGACTTGTAACTGACACATACCAGAAAGTTTTATTGAAATGCTAGGACTTTTAGAACTTGATGTAAATATAGGATTCAACTATTCATGCAGAAAACCAGTTTCTCATCATCAGCTAGAAAAAGTATAGAGTAATTTGCAAAGAAAAGAGAGCATTTATGCGATAAATATTGCTTCATTTCAGCTTATGTGAGAGCCATGTGAATTTGAAGTACTTCAAGTAGACCTCAAACAAAGTCAAACTTAAATTCAATGAACCTAATTGCTAAACTTTGAAAAAACATACCATGAAATTATTGTAATTGGGACCTTTTTAAAGTGATTTGGAGTTACAGATGTGCTGGGAAAAAAGCATCCCTATGATTTCGAAATAAAAACTGAGAGCAAGTTAACATCCATGAGATGGATATGTGGAAAGTTTTGTGGCAAAAGAAGAAAATATGCAATGGGAGATTAACTGATTGCCTGCTGTTCAGGTGGCAAAGAACCATGGAGTGGGAGGACAAGAGCATCCATACAAGAACCTTCCTCGAGATTTTGAATTCTTTCCTCCAATTTTGACACCATCTTGTCGATGTCATCCTGAAAAGGATACCAACAAGTTTGTATAAGTATGGCAAACAATAGTTATGAACAAAGTTATGCAAAATACTTCCAGACATTTTAAAACCACATCAATGACAACATATGAAAGTTCTACAGCTATTCCAAAATTAAAATTATCAGTCACTCTAGACGGGAGGAATAAAATACAGTTTCAAAATTCAAAAGGAATCAGGTAAGATGATCACAAGAAATTATTTTCTGAATATTTTATTCTCATACAAGAATATTTGTAATTTGGTGATAGATTAGGGCCAAGTGGTAGCAGGTATTAAAAACCATCTCAAGTATTTGTTTTGCCCTTCAGGACAAACTTTGTACAGGGACTGTCTGTATTAGACACCAGACACTAACAATGCAAGAAAGGAGGGCAAATTAAAATAAAATGTGCAATTAAATCTGCTAAGAAACAGGTCAAGGTCTTTCCGTAGTGTCAGAGACCACATAGTGTCCTTCAAAGTTGCATATAAGAGCATAGACAGTGGCCAACCTTGAGATACTGACCTTTCCTGTCATAAATATTAACACATCCCCAGGAGCTTCCTTAACATGGATATCTGTTGGAGAAAAATCTATGGGTATTATTACTAAAAATAAGATCTCCAATAATTTAAGCATATAAAAATCATCAGGACCAAAACTTTAAACAAGTCGAAAAACATAATTATATGACTTCCCTATAATCTATGTTAGTTTCCACCAATAATATAATATAATATAAACATTACTCTCTGCTCGTATTTATGCATGCATCAAACAATTTCCACCAAGACATGTAAAAAGGCATGTAGGCTGTTAGCTGGCAAACCTGTAGTTTGCATACGCCTTCCTGTCAATGCACTTCACAATTTTAATCATGTCAAATGGATAAGAGCCAAGGGAATGGCCCAGCAACCAGAGCTCATGAGTGTACATGACCACCCAAGGCGGATCTTTTTGACATAGCAGCTCACACCACCACAAACCCACACTTGCATCACCTCCCTTTTCATCAAAGACAGTAGCGGACACACCATGGCAACACGACGACAAGGGAGGCAAATTGCAGCCAGTACGGTGGCAGAATCAACAGCGAGGAGTGGGATTAGTCAGTGGTCTAGGATATGTTATCCTAGTGTTTGGTGGGGTGTACAGGACCTACTCATCAGGGACAAAGTGGTACTACTAAAGGGAATATTCTCATCAGATGTTGGACCAATCACCAATAGATGTGTCAAAATCAGATGAACTATGTACCTAGATGATCAAATCCTTATGAGAGCGAACATTTTCTTTTTTTTTACCTTCTCCAAATAACAAGAGCACTTTGTTGGATAGTATATTATATAAAAACACATGTAATGATGTACAATACGCCATACATTAATGGCTCAAATGGATATTCTTGATAAACAATGTGACTTGATTCATCAACTTGTAAGCGGCTAAAGTAATTTGCAGGGATAAAACCATCAGTAAAAACATTCAAAGTGAAAAAATTGTCTACTTTTAGAGAACATGCAAAAGCTTTCACATCTTATCTTTAAGAAAAGAGCACCAAGTCCATACAAGAGAGAAGCTACTGCAGTGCAGAAATGAAAAGGAAAATACTCGTAGACACCAAATCTCACAGTGGTATCTACCTAGCAACACAGAACAAGGATGGAGATAAGCCTACTCTCACTGTGGTTTCTAGCAACCTAAACAATAGAAGTTTGTTAGATGCACTTGGATTCAGTTGGGCCTGCAAATTGTGCTGTTCTGTTAGAATGATAGGGTTAACTGCATTGTTGTATTATGATCAAGTGCCTTGAAGTCATAAAATAATAAAAGGAAATGGCTCTGCCCTATTCTTTCGTCTCTACCAGCCAATTTGACCAACACAATATCTGACAGCAACTCAAGGGGTACTGACCTGTTACCCGCATACCACTATAAATTTAATTGCCCTCTCAGTGGCACATATGAAACCATTCGCGACATTTGATAAAATCTTATGTCAGCTGACAATGAATCAATTTCTGGCTGATGTGATGCAAAACTGATAAATACATATAGCTACTTAGGAAGCACTAGAAACATTGATGTATCTATTGTAAAAGTATTAAACTGCAACATTTACACAAACAAAAAATTATCCGTACCTATAGCTGTTCTGAGAGAAGATTCAATATAATTCGTTGGACGGTCTGTGCTGTAAAACTTCTCCACAGGGAATATAGCTCCAGGGATGTTCAACACAGGACATCCTGAGAAGAAATTTGACACTTTCAAACCATCAAGAGTCGCCGAAGTGACGAGAACTTTCAAATCTGAAGCTCGATGTTTGATCAACCTTTTCATTAAACCTAAAAGGATATCACTGTAACAAAAAAAACATCAAAATGGGCTACTACAGATAAATTCACGATCAAGACCAAACTAAGACAAATGAAGAAAATGGTATCATTTCAAGACTATGGTAGCTACATTACATTCACAGGTTCCCAAAACCAGTTAACTGGTCCTAATGAGTATGTTATTGAAAGTTTGAATCTGTTTGTTATTCTCTCATGTAACTTCTGAATCCGTGTAGCTATGCTGCAGAAAGTCTGGGTAAAGATGGAATAGTATCGACTCTTAATGCAGAACAAGGAGTGTGAATATGTCACTATCAGCATTAAGTATTTAAGTGTGGCTGCAAACTGGTCCCTCTTCCAGTTGCTATCCTAATCCATGGACTCCCTCTTCCAGTTGTTATCCTAATCCCTTTAAATTGTCAGTCTTCCCGATTACCTTCTATTATCAAAGCAGCAACAGCATGCCAGTGGTAAACTTTCCCTAGAGCATCCCACCCTTACAACCCAAGTAACTCTACCTGGCTACAACATCAACATATGCATCAAAGAGCTACTCCCTCTGTTCCTAAATATAAGATGTTTTAGCTTTTCTCTATTTTCTCAGATTCGTATGCATCTAGACGCATTTTAGTGTGTATATTCACTCATTTTAATCCGCATGTAGTCCATATTGCAATATCTTAAACATCTTATAATTAGAAACGGAGGGAGTAGAAGTTACTTAGTGTTTGCAGTCAGAGGCCATCTCATCCAAAGAGTAACCAAGTAAGCATGTACTAGAGAGAATTACGCTTTAGGTAACGTGTTATATATTATTTGAAAACATATATTAGTGAGTGGTTAATCAATTATTTGGTATGACCTGTGCACTAAATTCCTACTAGTAGAAAGAAGGCATCAAACAAGAAATAGTAGAAAGTTCATTTTAACCCAAATTCAAAACTCAGATCTATTACATAAATTAGACAGAAAGGCCAAATTGCTAGTATAGGTGAAGACTGAGTTACATATGTTCAAATTTGATACACGATATGGCAAGAGATGCCGAAATAATAGTATTTGGTCATCCTACTAGTTGGATAGCTCTAAAGTCTTACTCTATTACGTTATGCCATTTGTGCTAGCGCTTGGCAAACTGTACTTCAATAAAAAAAATAAGTTATGCTAGGTAGTGGTGGCTATCAGTTAGAAATTTGGATGGCCACAGAAAAGTACAACAGTCAAATAATGAATCTTACATAAAACTATGCTGCCAACAGAGATTATCGGCTATTGAATAGGGTGTGCCTTCATGGCCTATTTTCGATTATAAGCTTACCCTTTTTAACTTGAGAGGTTATATTATACTACCTCCATTCCTAAATATAAGACTTTGGGGCATTTTAAACTAAACTGCCCCAACGTCTTATATTTAGGAATGGAGGCAGTGGTAATGACGCCTCTATAGTAATACATAAAAAATGCTACAAATATATGATTAGGGTTTAGGAACATGCTGCAGAAGTATATGTCAAAACTTGATATAAAAAACTCTAAATTTCGATAAAGATTCTTGCAAATCGGTTTAACATAAAGATGGCCATACGTGTTCAAGCTACGTTCATGAGCTTCGTCCAAGATAATCACAGAGTATTGCTTCAACTCAGGATTTGAAAGGCTTTCCCGCAGAAGAACACCATCTGTTAGGTACCTGCGAGTTGATTCAAAATATTCAATCCAAGAACTCAGGACATACTTAACTTACAAGAGAAATCAAGCTTTCTGAAGCCTACTTGATTTTAGTCTTTTCTGAAGTTCGGTCTTCAAACCGAATAGCGTAACCAACTTCTTCCCCAATTGAGACACCGAGCTCTTGTGCCACCCTCCTGAAAATAATTTAAGTTACTCTCTGCATTTCAGGTATCATACAGGGCAACTCCTTCTAGGTGTTTATGCTCTTAATTCATGTATTTTCTGTGCAACAAAATGATACTCCAATCGAGCATTATGTTCATATATTGTAATTTGTAACATATCAGAGTTTGGTATCTCGACCCGTACATAGTTCTTGATACACAATCGATCCGATTGCATCCTCCTCCCAATCCAGCCAATTGATCTAACTGCGCCCTCGCAGCCCACAAGGAAGACAAATATGGTGGCATGATACATCAGGAAGTAGAAACCATATGCTCGCTACCTCCCTGGCGCCTAACTCCCAGACGACTAGACCACTCTAGCAAATTTAACTACGCACGCACGCTTGGGAGAGAGGGGAGCACCTGGAGACGGAGACGGCCGCGACACGGCGGGGCTGGGTGACCGCAATAGCACCGCGGCGGGTGTAGCCTCGACGGTGGAGGATCTGGGAGAGCTGGGTGCTCTTGCCGGAGCCGGTCTCGCCGATGACCACGATCACCGGGTTCGCCTCCACGGCGGCCACGATCTCGTCCTCGTGCTCCGAGATTGGCAGCACCGGCGGCCCCGACGGCGACGGCGACGGCATCTCCGAAGGAACAGGGGAGCTAGGGTTTAGGTTTTTTTTCTTTTTTCTTTTAGCTATTAGCTACTGGGCTGCGCAGAGGGCAAGCAGATGATCGACGGCTTTCAAAGTTCAAGCGTGCGTGGTTCGGGTGCGTCTATTCCTCGCCCAGTTGTTCTATTCCACTCACAGGAGCTAACGCGCACCTTGCTCATATGTGGGCTGGGCCCATTTCTCGCCCCGTTGTTGTTCTATTCCACTCACTCACAGTGGACTACGAGAAGCTTACCGTGCCCCAGTTTTTTTAGCCCACTTTTTTATTTTATTTTCAAAAACCTTTTTTTGCAACGTATAGCTAGCACTAGAACAAACCCTAAAAAAAAGGTAGCACAAGAACATGCTGCAGCGCGACGGACGGCCAACCATTGACCCACCATGCAAATCGCACGCTCGTTGTGCAGATTCTGTAAGTGATGTCACAGACAATGTGGCAACATACACGTGTGTGATTCCTAATTTACATAGATCAAAAGGCATGAATTTAGAATAATGAACAAAAAATAAGAAGTTTAAATTATATTGATGAATTTCAAAAAATATTTTCTTTTTATAAATATGTAAATAAATATTGAAAAGAGTTCATGAATTGTTTTAAAAAGTTCATTGAGGTTTTTAGTTTCTAAAAGTATTCTTGAATTTAAAAATATTCATGGTTTATTAAAAAAACATAAGTTGTTAAAATTGCTCATGGATATTTTTGAAAAGAAGAAAAACAGAATTTGGAAGGAAGAAAGATATGAAAGAAACAAAGAACCGGTAGATTAGCAACACCAAAAGTCGCAACGGTGGTGACGATGACACCATGGCGATGGAATCGGGGTCCTTAGGCTTGTAATACATTACCTTTTTTCGAAACTGGGCTAACCCAAGAGTGCAGAAGGTTGACCTTAGCCCATTTAAAAGTTCAAGCGTACGTCCTATTCGGTTGGCTAGTCCCGCAATGCTAAATTTTGCTTTGCAAATATGTATATGTTTTCAAGCACGTATATTTCAAAAAATGTCGCGAAGGATGGAACCTACAACGTACAAGCAGCAGGGGTGAACAGGTGAGCCAGCCCAACTACGACAGCGGGTGCGCACAAGTTCCATCGATTCATGATTCTTTCTTTATCCTTGTTTTCCTTCTTTAGTTTTTCCCAAACATTTTTTATCTTTCTTTTTGGGGAAACTATATTTTTCCTTTAATCTGGTTCTCTTCGGTTCTCTCTTTTGTTTCCCATTTCTTAGTTGACCAGCATTTTTAAAATCTGAAGAAAGAAGAAATTGTGAATATTTTTGTTAACTCGTGATGGTTTCCCAACACACTATAACGAACCACTCTATGGGTGTGTTGGTTTTCCTACAATAAGTCATCTCTTCTCTGGCATGCTAAGAAAGGATTTATATGTACCCCAAGAAGGGACATCGGGTGAATATTATCAATTAATCGCTTCATTTGGATTATTTGTTGAAAAAAGTCTATTTAACTACTCTGAATAAAGTGGGTGGTTCACTTTACCCCCTGGTCTATTTTTCAGCTTCTTCTCCCCCCCCCCCCTAAACAAACCAAAACCGGACAGAACACCCCCTGGCTGGTTTTTCTACACCTGCGGCTGATGTGGCAATAGTCAACGGTGGTTTTGACCTTAGTGGGCCCCTCTTGTCGGGTAGGGTTGGATGAGATGCGGCTGCGGGTTCGATCCGAACCAAAATTCCCCTTTCTTCTCCACTCTCTATCGCCGCCGATGGCACCGTCGAGGCAGCGGTGATCTGAGGCGAGCAACGCTGGTCGGAGTGCTGGTGGCGGCTACGGCGGCGATGCATCCGACGAATCTTCCCCGAGGTGTTGCTTCTCCCGCGGCTGTTGTCTTGCTCCCATCCTCAAACCCTAGTTTGACGCCTCCCGATGGGGCGGCGGCCGATGTTGTAGGGAGGGGTCAGACTGGTTTCGCGGTGGCGCAGACGAACTAAGGTGAGTCCCATCCCCTTCCCGCTGTTGAGCATAGCGTACATCTGTTGGTCTGTTTGTTATCTGCTCTAGTTGGTGTAGAAAGCAGAAAAAACTCTTGTCTTTAGGTTCTAATTTTTGATTGCTTGATGTGTTAATTCTGTAGATTAAGCAATGGATGAGCTAGATTTCTTAGGCATTCGTTTCTTTTATAATGGCCAATTTGAGAAGTCAAGGAAGTGTCTGTCATATGTTGGTCGTCATATACAACTCTCACATATTCAGAGGGATAGTGTTTTCATAGCAACTGTCAGGGATCAGCTTGCAGACATAATGATGGCTTACCATGTTCAAGACCTTACTGACAATCATAGGTTGTACTGGTTGTTTCCTGGAAAAAATGTTAGAGATGGGTTGAGAAGGTTGGACGCTCATGCAAATGTGCATTTCATGGATAAGTGCATTACAGATGGTGGTGTTATGGATCTATATGTGAACTATGAAGATAATGGTGTTGAAGATGGACAGGACGGTGGGCCTGAAAGTGGAGAAGAGAAGGAACAAAATGATGTTTCAAATGAAGAAGATAGGGCACAAGAGAACACTGACAATGATTGGGAGGATGAGCATGAAAATTGCTCTGTTGAGGAGGACCTGGAGCATGAAAGTGGAGAAGAGAAGGAACAAAATGATGTTCCTTTAATGGATGTTGCACAAGATGAAATCAGTGATGAATGTGAAGATCTAGATTGGTGCCCTGGAGATGAAGACATCTTAGGGGAAGATGTTGAGACAGAGGAGCTCGGAAAGCATGCTAAGGAAGTGCTCAAAAAGCTCAGAATGAAGTTGCCACTTGATGAGGAGAAAGAAGTTAAAGGAAGTACAACACGGATAATTCTTGTAGATGAAATGGATGAAGGAAATGACACTCCATACATGGATTCCAGTGAGGAATACAATTATGATGAGGATGAGCATGGAAATTCAGTTAGGATGAAATCAAGATTTCCTAGATTTGATAGCAAGGCCGCAATTCCTATCTTCGGCCTAGGCATGACATTTAGGGGAAGAGGTCAGTTCAAGAGGGCTGTTGTGAAGTACGGTCTAGCTATGAAGAGGCATGTTTCCTTTGTAAAAGATGAGGCTGGTAGGATTAGGGGAAAATGTTCTTGGCCAAAGTGTCCATGGTTGATATATGCTGCAAAGAGGAACTAAAATGAATGGTCTCGGGTCATTACACTTGTACACAAGCATATATGCCCACAGAGGAGAGACAACAGATTGGTAACTACCCTAGAATTGCAGACAAGTATGAGACAATCATAAAGGCAAATCCAGGTTGGAAAGTGAAATCTATTAAGGCCACTGTCGGGATGGAGATGTTTGCAGATGTGCATGTTTCCAAGATAAAGAAAGCAAAAGCAATAGTCAGAAACAGAGTTAGAGAAGCAATGCATGAAGAATATGCTAGGGTGTTTGTTTACCAGCTAGAAATAATGAGGAGCAATCCAGGCAGCACTGTTGCAGTAGTGCTTAATCGAAAAGAAATTGCCCCTATTTTTCAGAGGTTGTATGTGTGCTTTCAGGCCTACAAGAGAGGTTTCATAGAAGGGTGCAGGAAGTTGTGGGATTGAATGGTTGCTTCTTCAAGGGGGCTCAAAGTGGAGAACTATTGTGTGCTCTTGGAAGAGATGCAAATGGGCAAATGTATCCCATTGCTTGGGCTGCCGTTGAAGTTGAAAATAAAGACTCTTGGTTCTGGTTTATGTCATTGTTAAATAAAGACTTGGAGATTGCAAATCAAGGTGAAGGATGGGTGTTCATATCAGATCAGCAGAAAGGTCTTATCGATGCTATCTCCAAGGTTGTACCAAATGTTGAACATAGAAATTGTGCTAGGCACATTTATGCTAACTGGAAGAAAAAACATAGGGGTCAATCATACCAGAAGAGATTTTGGGCTTGTGCAAATTCCTCAAACAAAGTACAATTCAACTTAAACAGAGCAAATCTTGCTCAACTCACACCAGATGGAGCAAGAGATATGATGCAGTCAGGGCCAGAGCATTGGTGTAGAGCATGGGTCAAAGAAGGATCATGTTGTGATTCAGTAGACAACAAAATGCGTGAAAGCTCTAACAACAGGATAGTAGAATGCAGAGGACTTCCTATTATCAGCATGTTTGAAGCATTCAAATCAAAGGTGGCAATAAGGATTCAAGTGAACAGAGCTATGCCTATTAAATGGAATCGAACAATTTGTCCAAAAATCCTCAAAAAGGTGAACAAGTTGATACAACTAACTGAGAAGTGTGAGACAATATGGAATGGGAAAGATGAATAGGAGGTGAAGTTAGGACAACATGCATGCATAGTTGACATGCAAGCAATGACATGTTCTTGTAGATATTGGCCTATGTTCTTGATGAGCCTCCTAAACATGCACACAAACTATCTAAGACCGGGACAAAGATCAAGTGTAGTCTATGTGGGCAACCTGGGCATAACATGAGGAAATGCAATACAAACCCCAACAAAGGAAAGTACAAAAATAAGGAGAGGAAAAGGCAAACAAAAGTGTGTAAATGATTTTTCTAGTTGTTTCTTCTTGAAGATTCTTGAAATTTCAAGTTCCTTTTGTCTTTGAGAAATTTCAGCTATGTGAAACAACTAAGAATTAGTATGCCTTTCTATTTGTTTTGTAGGAAAATCCTCCAAGTACATCTAAAAGAGTGGCAAAAGAAAAAGAAACTACTATAGGGGGGAGGGCCCAATCTTCACAACAAGCAACTCAAACACAAACCTCACAGCGAGCTTCACAAAACCATGCTACACAACGGCCTACAAGGGGAAGGCCTAAGAAACAAGCCAGCAGAACACCTGGAGCTAGTACTAGTGAGAGAAGGAGGACACCTACAAGGAATGTTAGCATGTTTGATGAACTCAGGAGTTAAACATGTAATTGTTGTTGTTGTTTGCAGACCTGGAATGTTCAGTATGGTTGCTCACTGTAACTGTTGTTGTTTGCAGACCTGGAGTTAAACATGATTTCTTAGTTGCACGAACATGTAGTGCTAAGTTTGGTTTGTCACATTTCATTTGGGTGAAATGCTGGAATTGGCTCACTGTTAATTAAGTTGGAATGTTCAGTATGCTTGCTCATCGTGAATTAAGTTGGAAGGTGTTTGCAAGCTGTGATGATATTGTACAGTTTCTATTCTCAGTTCTTTTAGCAATGTCACATTGCTTTGAAAAGGCTAATGGTAACAACAGTTACACAGAAGAGGAGCTGGATAGAAGTAGCATGAGCATTTCACACACAAACAATACTTAGGTACCATCTCATTACACAACATTTGAGACTAATTTGGCACAAAATTGGCACACAACAACCAGTACACATCAGCTTAAAGTACAACACAAACTGGCTCAAAGTTTCTTAACATAAGGTAATTCACTGTTTCACACACAAAACAACTACCAAAGTGCCAAATAACTAACACAAACTAACTCAAACTGCTCCAACGTCGTCACTGCCATCAATCTTGCCCAGCATAGTCTTGAAGATGTGCTTGTGTGTCACGTCCTCACCTTCTGCTGGTAGCCAAACAACCGACAAGTCTTCAACGAGCAGAGGACCACGATCGACAACCTCCTTCATATGACACAAAACTGGATACAATAGCGTTTTCTTCCTCCTCGGCGATAATGGTCCGTTGTCACCCAATTCAAATTGCATTGCTTCATATTCATCCATGGACTCGGGTGGCTTGTTTATCAGCTTAGGCTCAGGTATCTCAGCTGTCACCACCTTGCCAACAAAGAATGGGTCACGAAGCCAAGCCATTACCTCAAGCTCGCGGTGGCTTGCCGGCGGCAAGATCTTGATCAGCTCGCCACCAAGTTCCTTCAGAACATCTTGCATTGAAGCCGTCGTCCAGGCCTGGCTCAGGAGGCCTTCAAAGTTGAGCTTGCTCTTGTACTCCAGAGCCGCCAGCTGAGCACGAATCATTCTACTCCAGCATGAAAATTGCATCCAGCGTCGGCAACACTTGATCTTCATCGACGAGAAGAGCACATCAGTGCACTTCTCCTCCGTCGAGAAGGTCAGCCACAAAGTCATGTGGTGGGCACGCGACCTCAATGACCACCTCCGACGGCTGCACACCGCAAAGCAGCTGCAAGGTCGCCAGCAGAGCTGTCGGCGTCACTTTCTCCTCGCCATCTCCGACCGCCGTTGCGAGAAGCACGTAGCGGTCGTAGCGCACCTCGAGCGCATCCATGGCCGGAGTGCAGGAGATCAGCACATGAGTCCTCTCCCTAAGGAGAGACGGCTCTCCTCGTTGCCATACCTCATGCGGGAAAGACTGATCCAGCAAGCCACAACTCGGTGGGGTGGCGACGACCGGTGCCGCGCGACCACCTCCGTCAGCTCTCACACCGTCCTCCGACATGGTGGTGGAGCTCACGCTGCCTCCGCCCATGGCAACTAGGGTTAGGGATTTTGGCTGTGAGAGTGGAGAAGAAAGGGGAATTTTGGTTCGGATCGAACCCGTAGCCGCATCTCTATCCAGCCTAACCTGACAAGAGGGGCCCACTGAGGTCAAAACCACCGTTGACTACTGTCACATTAGCCGCGGGTGTAGAAAAACCATATAGGGGGTGTTCTGTCCGATTTTGGCTTGTTTGGGGGGAGAAGAAGCTAAAAATAGATTAGGGGTAAAATGAACCACCCACTTTATTCAGGGTAGTAAAATGGACTTTTTTCTTATTTGCTTTACCTTCCTTGAGAACACATGTCTAGGAATTCCATAAAGCACCTAGCAGGCATAAAACTGCCATTGTGGGAGGATGATAGGGGAGCAGAACATGGAAGAAAAGAGGAATTCTTTCAACGATGAAAGTTATATTTGATTTTCAAGTAGAGGAAAAATATTTCCACCATAGTTAGAACATTAATCCTACTTTTAGTGGTGTTCAATAGCAATACCTTCCTGGACCTCTGGTTGTGGCAATCCTCTATGGCGGTGGCATTTTTGTGGCAAGTAAAAATGTTGAGGAGGAAGAAAGTGTCATCCAAGCCGTTGACACAAGCAATGAAAGAGGCGGGCCATCCTTGTGGTGAAGGGCACAAACCATGGGCAGAGGCAGATGTTTTTTTTAAACATGCGGGAAAGCTTTGCCTCGTTTGATTGATTGAGAAGGAGGTTTAGGGTTACAATGCCCGCCCGGGGGCATAAATGCATAAGGAACTACTCTCGCACCATGATTGATCTACCATGACAATGCACTAACACACAACCTCTGGCTTGATGTTGGCATGGTATAAATATACCGGAATACTCAAGCACTCCTCTCATTTCAAATCGCCCACGCCGTGAGCATCACAATGGATGCCTGCATCACGGTTCACCACCACTATGCATCACGGTGGATCACCACCATGGTTTAAATGTGCATCGAGTATCGATACCCAATCATAATATGTGTGGCAGATTTAGGAATCCTCTTACAAAACTTGCATTGGCCGCAGCTGGGCCAATCTCAACGATGCAAGTGGTCATCAGTCCATATTTTTCATAGGATTGGCCATGGCAAAAATCACCTTGGTTAGCGCCCACTTGATCCACACGACCGCTTTCATGGTTAGGGGGTGGGGCAAAAATTATCTTTTTATCTGCCTCAACTCCTATGTTATTTCTTTTCAATTTTACTAAGAATTAGTCCAGTCTAGATTTGCCCTTGCACCAATTTTTTAGATCCTATTCCTACAGGGTATTTTCTGCTGTGTTAACCTTCAACTGGTGGTTTTCTTTTTTTCGGAAAGAAGGATTACCCCGGCCCTCTGCATGACAACCGGTTATTTTCTAGTTTTGCTTCTCTTGTTTTCTCTTTTATCCGATCCTCGGCTAAATCATTTTTCATTTTCATTGTTTACGGTGACTTTAATTCTTAGATTAGAGTAAAGGGTCCGAGTGGCTTACCGGTGCCCCCCAAGCTTTGGAGGGATGACCGAGAATATCTTCAATAGGGATCCTACTCTCAACCTGACAACAAGGTAGACTCGATCCATTCGAAAGAGATAGCTATCCGGCTCGTGCTTCGCCGATCCCAGGACAAGACCCGACCCAGGCACGGATGCAGCAGTCGGGCTCCTTGACCGCCACTTCGGCTCGGATTTGGCCGCGACGACGTGTCTGGCGAAAGTTCGTGCCACGTGTCGCCGCAGCAGGTGACTGGTGGCTCGAGGTACATGCGCAGCGACCCGAGCGGCTCCGCGGCGTCCGAACCAGCCCGGCGCTGGGTGCTCGTCGAAGCGGGTCGGTCCAGCTGGGTCGGCCAAGCGTGGCTTTGGCTAAGTTTGACTTGTTGCCTGGCTGCTTCATCTGGGCCATCTTCCCCATGAATCCTCACGTCGGCATGCCGGTGCCAGCTACGTCAGGAGGCCCCCATCCCCATGAATTCTCAGGTGGTCTCCCTTCTCCAATTACTCTGCCCGTCGTGCTTGCTCGATTAATTGCTCTTCCACGGAGCCGTTTGGTCACCTCTCCGTGTCCGTTTCAGGAGGCGACAGCCGCGACATATATGGTGCATCCGTGCATGCACGTGCCTATGTCGAATACTCCCATCCACCAGCAGTAGCAGTAGTTTGGAACAAGACTAGATGAAAAATTTGGGCATATATATTCCATTCCCAACATTAATAACCATGCACGCCAGTAGAAGATGATATTTTTTTTCAGGTATATATTCTCAACGTCACTGAAGGAAGTACTACAGTAGTAGCGAATGATTTAGTCGTCCGGCTGGTGTCGACTTTGCAGGGCGGTGCACGCAAAGCCGCTGGCATGGGCGGTGTAGGCGGCACGTTGCCCCTGCCGATAATCAGCTTTGTGCTGTACTACTCCACGGCCCGGAAAGGGAAAACTTTGTAATCCCACTAGGGAAGGGGGCGATGATTGTGTGGCTACATATATACACACATACGTACTGTTATATGATTGGCTGTGGGTTTTTCATGATTAGTTTTCACATGCATGCAAGCCCACGTTATTACCAAGCGCTTATGATTTGTGATTATGGCTTCAATCTTTTACTACCAGGTTCAAGTACTACTAACAGCCGTCACATGATTGGTACGACCTCTTTCCCAAAGGAGACGAGGAGCTAGCACGCGAGGAGAGACATCCGTCACATGATTTCGTTCAGGAGAGAAGGAAAAGCGGGCGGGGTCTCTTTTTTTCTTTCAAATAATGGAAATAACTCTTCTGTCCTCTACACTAGTAGTAGACGTACGCAACCAATTATCACAGGGTTTCACTTTAACAGGTCTTATTATATAGAGGAAACACGTGGTTAAAAATGACATAATAAATACTCATAGATAACTTGTGTATTGCAATGTCTATCGCCAAATTGATCCTCATGTTTAGGCATAAATCCCCGAAAATACAAATGAACCTGGGGCACGCACATTGAATTGAAAAAAATAAACGATCAAATATTTTTAACTTTTTGACAACATTGTACATGGTATGGCACAGTGGCGGAGGACGGACAAAAGTTAAGGTAGGACGGGCTTTGGTCACTCGTCACCAACAACGCCGTCGTGTCGATGGTCCCCTTACGCGCAACCTGCACCGGCCAAATCAAGGTAGGGCGGCCGCCATGCCTTGCCCTACCAGGTCCTCCGCCACTGGTATGGCATAATCCTCACTTTTAACGTTTTGGATCAAAATGAGTTATGTCTTATTCCAAGCCCAATTGTAATACATGGTAGAGCAATCACTCAAGACCAAGTAGACCATATGTGATGTGACCGCCACCGAAGAGCTTGATAGCACACGCTCATCGGTTAACAACGATGATATCAAGCTCACCAACCTACCCAACTCGAACTCCTTTCACTTCGGCGAAGATATCTAGAAGTTCCACGTCCATCCTAGCGACCCGACCAAGATGGCTGCGATGAGGACAAACCTCGATGACAAATAGGAAAGCACGCTCCGCAGTTTCCTTCCTGGTAACCGAGATATCTTTGCTTGTCATCCATTCGATATGGCATGCATCCTAGCGGATATTGCGGAGCATAGACTCAATATTCAGAAAGGAGACCAGCCCATCATGCATACTCTTCGCCAATATTCCGAGTCCAATCATAAGGTTGTGAACGAGGAGATCGTGAAGCTCTTGGAGGCCGACTTCATCAGAGAAATGAAGTACCCCGACTTGTTAGCTAACCCAGTCATGGTTCCCAGGAAGAACGATATATGGCGCGTGTGTACCAACTTCAAGGACCTCAAGAAATTTTTCTCGAAGGATCAATTTCCTTTTCCGCGCATTGACTAGATCATTTATGCCACAACCGGGCATGAGTTGTTGTCTTTCCTATATGAGTACTCAGGGTACCACCATATCAAGATGAAGGTGTCCGATCAGGAGGCCATCACGTTCATCAGACCCTAAGGCCTGTTATGCTATATAACGATGCCCTTTTGGCTCAAGAGCGCAGGCTCCACGTACTAGCGTATGATAATTGTACAAAAGTGAGTACATATGTAGGTTGAAAAAACATCTGAGACATATGTTGATGACGAAGAAATTAGTACCAAAGTAATCGACACCCTCATAGATGACCTAAGAGGGGCCTTTGCGAATGTGTGCAAGTTAAACATTAAGATAAATCCGAACAAGTGCGTCTTCGGCATATCATCTGAAAATCTGATGGGATTTATCGTCTCCTGATACGTCCATTTTGCATTATATTTTTCGTTGATATTTATTATGTTTTAAATCATTATTAAACTTCATGATGGAATCCTAATGCCTTTTCTCTCTTATCTTGCAAGTTTTATCCAAAGAGGAAGACTGCCGGCAACTGGAATTCTGGACCGGAAAGGACCACCGAAGAGCTGGGTATTCTCTAGAACTCCAAATGAGCTGAAATTTTTCGGAGAATTATTTTGGAATATATAAAAATTATTGACAAAGAAATACACTAGATGGCCACAAAGCCATGGGGCGCGCCCTACCCCTCGGAGCGCGCCACCTAGGCTTGTGGGCCACCTGGTAGGCCTCCAATGCCCATCTTCTCCTATATGATGCCATTTGCCCTAGAAAAAATCATAAGAAGACTTTCGGGATGAAGTGCCGCCGCCTTTATATTTATTGGTTCTACAGAAGTTGTATGATAAAGAGCTGGCATTAAGTCATGCAACGCGCTCAGGCTTAGTATTAAAAGAGGAAAGACTCTCGCCAATATAGATTGAACGTACGACGCTTGCTTACAAGACTGCTACTGAAAAAGGCTACCTCTTCAAACTCCTGAATGCTCTATTCCATATGATAGTCTGTCTATCTTTCCCTGAAAAAGCATATACTTTTGTTCAATAAGCAAATAAAGCATACTTCTTTTGCGGATCAAGCAGTCTTCTACCTTGGAGGGTAGCGAAGAATCAAATCAATATCGGAGTATTGCTCTAGCTGTTGCTGAATTAACCTCTCCACCAACGCCATCTCATCCCAAATCCTAGTTCATCTCTTGTATTCAATCTTTGTCTCCAAACCTCAGATTGGTACATGTAGGTTGCTAGTAGTGTTGATTACATCTTGTAGTTGATGCTAGTTGGTTTAATTGGTGGAAGATTGTATGTTCAGATCCTTAAGCATATTCATTACACCTCTGATATTGATAATGTTGATGCTTTGTGAGTAGTTACTTTCGTTTTTCGGGACATGGGAGAAGTCTTGTCTTAAATAATCATGTGATGTTGGTATTCGTTCGATATTTCGATGGTATGTATGTTGCTCTTCCTTTAGTGGTGTCGTGTGAACGTCAACTACATGACACTTCACCATATTTGGTTCTAAAGGAAAGCATTGGGGAATGATAAGTAGATGATGGGTTGCGAGAGTGATAGAAGCTTAAACCCTACTTTATGAGTTGTTCCGTAAGGGGTTGATTTGGATCCACATGTTTAATGCTATGATTATATTTATCTTAATTCTTCTTTCGTAGTTGTGGATGCTCGCAAGAGGAGGTAATCATAGGGTTTTTTTTCAAGTAAGAACAACACCCTAGCACCGGTCCACCCATATATCAAATTACCAAAGTAGCATGAATCGACTAAACATGATGAAACATGACTAGACAAAATTCCCATGTGTCCTCAAGAGTGATTTGCTTCATATAAGAGTATGTTTCGGCTCGTCCTTTGCTATAAAAAGGATTAGGCCACCTTGCTGCACCATATCTACTATTGTTACTTGCTACGAATTACCTTGCAACAAAACTATCTATCACCATTACTTTCAGTGCCTGCAAAAACTTCCATACCAAAACCACTTGTCATTTCCTTCTACTCCTCGCTGGGTTCAACACTCTTACTCATCGAAAGGACTACGATCGATCCCCTATACTTGTGGGTCATCAAGAATCTTTTCTGGTGTCATTTTTGGGGAGTGAAGCGCCTTTGGTAAGTGCAATTTGGTAAGGAAACACTCTTGTTACGTGCTGAAATTTATCGTCACTTGTTACTATGGAAGATGACCCTTTGTGGGGTTTGTTCGGGGTATCTTCACCTCATCCGAAAGTGGCCATAGCCGCTTCTTGTCCTTCTGAACCTACTGAAAATATTTACTATGAAATTCCTTCTGGAATGTTAGAGAAACTGCTTCCTAATCCTTATGCAGAAGAGGGAACAATACATCGTGATATGCACTTGATATATAGAAATTTGTGGATTATTTGAGCTTGCAAGGTTATACTAAGATGGTGTTAACAAGAAGGTTTTCCCTTTATCTTTGGAGGTAAAGGTATTGATTTGGTATAGGCTATTGGATGATACTGGTACATGGGATTGGAAACAATTGAAGCTGGAACTCCATCAAAAAATTTATTCTATGCATTTAGTTCATCGTGATCGGAATTATATATATAATTTTTGGCCTCGTGAAGGAGAAAATATCATTTGCTATGCATTTAGTTCATCGTGATCGGAATATAGTTTTATTGTGTTAAATATTTTATAGAAATAGAAGCTTTTCATAAGTTTAGTGCAAAGTATGGACTTAACTCTAAGATAGTAGCTACTTTCTATGAATCATTTGCTACTCATGTCGATATCCCTAAGGAGAAATGGTTTAAATTTCACCCACCTATAAAACAAACTAGTAAGGAATCTGTTATAGATAAAGAAGAAACAATCATTTATAATGTTGATCCAGTTGTGCCTATTGCTTATGTTGAGAAACCACCTTTTCCTATTAGTATTAGAGAACATGCTAAAGTTGCAACCGTGGTTAATAAAAGTAATATCAAACCACATAGACTCTCTGAACAAATAAAGGTAGAAACTAAAGTTGCAACGATTAAGGATCTGTTAGTTGATAATGTTGATGGGCATGTTATATATTTCTCTGATGAACCATCTCGTATTGCTAAACAAGATTCTAAAGATAAGCATAGACATGTTGTTGGCATGCCAGTTGTTTCTATTAAGATTGGAGATCATTGTTATCATGGCTTATGTGATATGGGTGTTAGCATTAGTACCATTCCACTTACTCTTCATCAAGAAATTATGCATGATATTGCACATGTTGAGTTAGAAGATATTGATTCCACTATTAAGCTTGCAAACAGAGAGACTATTTCACCACTTGGGATTGTTGTTGAAGTCTTGCGTGGTAAGATCAAATATCCCACCGATTTCTTAGCCTTATTTCATTACAAGACAATTTTTGTCCCATTATATTTGGTATGCCTTTTCTAAATACTGTTAATGCCAAAATTGATTATACTAGGGAAACAATTAGTGTTAACTTTGGTGATGTATCTCATGAATTTAATTTCTCCAAGTTTAGTAGACATGTGCATGAGGAAGAATTGTCTAGTACACATGAAATAATTGGTCTTGTTTCTATTGTTATGCCTCTTACTAATCCGTTAGAACAGTATTTGCTAGACCATGAAAATGATGTGCATATGAGAGAAAGAAAAGAACTAGATGATGTTTTCTTTAAACAAGCACCTATTCTTAAACATAGTTTTCCTATTGAAACCTTGGGAGACCCTCTACCTCCGAAGAGTGATTCTGTGTTTGAATTAAAGAAACACCCGATACATTGAAGTATTCTTAGCTCGATGAAAAGAATATATATCATGTTATTATTAGTGCTAATCTTTCAAAACATGAAGAAAAGAGATTACTTAAGGTTCTGAGGAAGCACTTTGCTGCAATTAGGTATACTCTCGACGATCTTAAGGGCATTAGTACCACTTTATGTCAGCAGAAGATTAATATGGAACCAAATGCTAAACTAGTCGTTGATCGTCGGTTGAATCCTAAGATGAAGGATGTGGTAAGAACTGGAATATTAAAGCTTCTGGAGGCAGGTATAATTTATCTTATAGCTGATAGTAGATGGGTAAGTTCTACTCATTGTGTTCCTAAGAAAGGAGGCATAACCGTTGTCCCTAATGATAAAACCGAACTTATCACACAAAGAATTGTAACTAGTTATAGGATGGTAATTGATTTCAGGATTTTTTGTAAAGCTACTAGAAAATATCATTACCCCTTGCCTTCTATTCATCAAATGTTAGAAAGATTGTCTAAACACACACAATTTTGTTTCTTAGATGAATATTCTGTTTTTCTCAAATACTTGTAGCACAAGAATATCAAGAGAAAATCACATTTACTTGTCCATTTGGAACCTATGCTTATAGATGTATGCCTTTTGGTTTATGTAATGCACCTGCAACTTTTCAAAGATGTATGACTGCTATATTCTCTGAATTTTGTGAAAAGATTGTTGGGTTATTCATGGATAATTGCTCCGTTTATGAAACCTATTTTGATGATTGCTTAACCAACCTTGATCGAGTTATGCAGAGATGTGAAGAAACTAATCTTGTCTTGAATTGGGAGAAGTGCCACTTTATGGTGAATGAAGGTATAGTCCTTGGGCATAAGATCTCTAAAAGAGGTTTTGAGGTTGTCGTGGTTTTGTCACGACAGATGTCCTCATAGGAGAACTTAAGTGTGAGGCCATCGTCGCTATGTGGCGACTCGAAGCGGTTGATCTGGAACAAGAGACGGGTTTACCCAGGTTCGCCCCCTTCTATGGAGGTAAAAGCCTACGTCCTGCTTTTGTGTCTATGTTGATGATGATCTCGATTACAATGGTGCGGACTCTCTAAACTAGCTTTCGAGGGTTTGTAACTTAAGTCTATTGGGCTCAGGGGCTCACCTTTATATACAGGTCGAGGCCCCTGGGTTTACAAGAGTCCGGATCATATTATGATTCATGACCTATTACATCTCTAACTCGCCTTGCCTCGCAAGCAAGGAAAGATCCAGACGCCTTTTGCCTTTTGGGCCTTGAGCCACCATCTTCATGTGGTTGGACGCCATCCGACTTACTTAGTAAGTCGCCTCATTTGCCTTATCGTCAACAGCGCGGCCCATCTTGAGAATGATTCTTAAACCACCAATATGCTGACCTGACCCGATAGGCGGGTTACACCGCCGGGTTATATCCCCGACATTAGGCCCCAAGTTGATTTGAATTTATTCATGTCAATCTCCCTTACCTTCACGAGGCGGCTTATCTTCTGCTTGTACTTACATCTTCTTTGTATTTCCAAATGCCGGCTTATGATGCTTCCAGACTTGTAATTTTTCTCGTGCCATCCATCTCTGACGTCACCCACCAGAATTTTAGGAAAACCATGATGACATCACAACGGATCTTTGCACATACCTGTTTATCCCAAAAATCGAGGCGTTACTATTTCCAAAATCTATCGTGCCTCCTTGTTTTCCGTGCCCGTCAGTTGCCCCTTTGGGTATTTACCTTATAAATATTCACGAGGGGGGGGCTCTTTCACTTTTTACCTCGCCCTTTCACTCCTTCTTCTTTCTCAAGCGTGAAGCTTCGTTGCGCCACCACTGCTGGTCGTCTACCACCCCCAACAATCGTCCCTGGGACCATAACAACATTTTTTCTTCACCAAGGTCCATCTGAACACCTCCGGCGCCCCCAACAACTGACAAGGTATGCCATTTTCCTCTCTTTAGATCTGTCTTAGTTCGTCGGAGTTCGTCAGAAAAACCGAAGTGTTCTAGCTGTTCATTTCCATCGCTGGTTCTTGCATGGCTTCAGTGCCTTTTCTCATAGGAATAAAGCGGTAGAGATAACAGCTCCATTTCATACATAGAATGCTCATATCCCTCCTTAAGAACCCATAGATTAGACCACCACTGCTTCCATGCTTTGTGTTAGGTTTAGCAAACATTTCCATTCCTAAACTATTTGTATATTCGTGATTGTAGCCAGTTTGGTAGAAACTTGTTTGTCCCACACTTAGAAAAATCTAGAAATCTTCAACTTGGTATAAGGCGCCCTTATGTTTGCCGACTTGTCCTTATGATTACAACACGCCATATGTTCACACTGTTTCTTTTAGGCGTCGACTCTTCTTAAGGCGTCTCTCTTGCCGTAGATACTTGTGCCATCTTACCCTCAGTCATAACACATGTGCTCTTGCAATTTCTTTGCTTGTTTCTAGGCATCTCATTATGTCAAAAACAACCACCTGTAACTAGGTGCCTTCACAAGTTTCTAAACTTGTGCTTAAAGACTATGAAGGCCAAGGTTTCTTCCAGTCTAAGGAGGCAATTGAATGGCGGGCTCCTTAGGGAGAGGAACGCCCAGAACTCGACGAAGGAGAAGTTATGATGTTCATAGATCATATTCTTCGGGGTTTTTCTCCCCCCAGGTCAAAATTCTTCTGGATGTTCTTAACTTTTTTCCACCTTCATCCGCAAGATTTGGCCTCCAATTCCATATCCAACCTTTGTCGGTTTCAAGTGCTATGTGAGGTGTATCTGCAGATGGATCCCACCGTCCCATTCTTCATGGAGTTTTTCTATCTGAATCGTCAGACTAAATGTACAGATGGTTTAGCCTAGAATTAGGCAGGATCTCTATTCAAAGTTGCGGAGATGGTGCCTTCCCTCCTGCTGTTCTGCCAAGTCATCCCAAAGGATGGGTTAGAACTTGGTTCTACTATCGGAACACGGCTCCTAAGAATGAAAACCCCCTGTTAGGCTACAGACCAGATCACCTTCCTATGAATTTTGAGCTTCCTGGCCAGGCTTCTCAAAAAGAACGTGATCAACTCGCCTTCATATATCCCAAGATGGCGGCTTTGCAGAATCATGGTTTGACTGGGTTTGACCTAACCCGGTGTTGGGTATCCTGGAAAATCCTGTCATTGAGTCGCTGAAGTAGTTTAATGTGCAATTACTCTGGCCGTTTGGATGATGCACAAAGATATAGCAGCGTACTTAACATAGGATGATGTAAACCAGATTGTGAAGAAACTGTTGGGAGATCCTCAAGCAGTTTGTAATCAAATTGGCCTGAATCCTTTCAATGCCCTCAACCTGGCTCCTCCAGTAAGAACCTTCAATAACCTTTTAACTGTCTTTGTAGAACCTCTTAAACTTGAACGCTTACTTTGTCATTTGTATCAATAAACTTGCAGGAGACTTCTCCATTTTGTAAGAAGAAGAGAAAGATTCCGGCTAGTAAGCCTAGAGCCGCCCCCGGCAAGAAGAAGAGCAAGGTCGTTGTAGAAGAGTCATCACTTAGGGGCAAGTCTCCATCAACTGATGTATCTATGGAGGTAAAATTTGATTCCCTTGGCCATCTTTTATTGAACTTGCTAACACCTCTTACTACCAGGGTGATGTTGGTACAAGACGGTCCGACAATGCTGAGGTAATTTCCATCTCCTCCGGCTCAGAATCCTTGTCTCCAAGGAAAATAAGGCGGGTCATTCAGAAAGTAAGTTTTTCTCACCCGGATGCTTATTTGGATCCCAATTTTATTTTGAAAAAGACCCAGCATAACTCAAGATGCCAAACTCAGAGCAGTTCCGGTAACCTTATGGTCGGCTTTTCATCCCCGAATAAGGTGCCTCATAGTCCAACTCCTTTTCATCCCCGAGCTGGTCTTTTTAAACAACCTCTCAGTCCTTCTGATTCAAATTACCAGGAGTCACCACCTTCTTCTGGCGACTTAACTGCCTCAAAATTGCCACCCCCTGTTATCAATCATGGGTAAGCTTTCTCTTCCTTCCACCATATACTTGCTTGTTAAACTTTAAACTTGCATATGTTTTATTCTGCCATTTTGTTTTGCAGGGCCAAGGCCAAGAAGAGGAACCTTGGTGAGTCATCTATTAATCTTGAAGCTCCTGAGCCGGAAAATTTGGATATGGTGGCTCTTGAAGCTACTGAGCACATTGAAAAGCATCAGAAGGCTCAAGTCGATTTGCCTCCACAGCCTGAGCCAACCAATACTGAAACTATGGACGTTGAAGCTGACCCGGTGGCAAATATTAACCCACCCAGTCCATAGGAAGCCGCTGAAGATGCTCCTAGTGACAAAAACACGGAGATCACCATTACTAGGCCGGGTTATACCACTCTCAAACCCTCCAAGGTGCTAGCCAAACTTGTTACTAAGGAGGAGATATCACTGCCTGAAAAGGAAAAGGCCAAGCTGGAGCTTCCAAGTTATGAAACCTTCATCGCCAAAGAATTACATGCTAGTTATTTGGATCGCCTTTCCACAAGCCGGCAGATGAAAGCCGGCCTTGTTAATATGATGAAAAGAAAATATGAGGTATGCTCAGCCTTATCGTATATTCCATATATCCTTGTGTAGCCCCCAAGGGCCGTCTCATCTTCTTGAGATGAGTCAGGTCTTTTATTAACTTTGAAGAATTCGACCTGTAGCCCCAAGGGCCGGCTCATCTTCTTGAGAAGAAGATGAGCCGGGTCTTTATTTACTTTGAAGAATTCGGTCTGTATCCCCCAAGGGTCGGCTCATCTTCTTGAAATGAGTCGGGTCTTTATGAACTTTGAAGAATTCGACCTGTATCCCCAAGGGCTGGGTCATCTTTTTGAGATGAGTTGGGTCTTCTGAACATAATATTCTTTGGAAAGAACTGATATGCATTAGACCCCAAGTGTCAAGTATAATGCTTGCAATCTGCTTGAGACTTGTTTATAATTTATCATAGTCATACTACACCTTACTGCCGAATAATATGATAACTCTGAGTATGCAAGAAACTCAGAAAGCGGTCGAGTCAAACGTGGCTGGCTTGAAAAAGGATCTTGAGGTGGGACAAACTGCTTGAGCAGAGCTTGAACAAAAACTTCGATTATCCATGGAACAACTGGAGAAGGTCAAGGTAGGCTTTGAGACAGAGAAGAAGTCATTTGAAACTAAGAAAGCCGCCTTGCTCCAGCATTCTGAAAACACTAAGGGTCTATTGAAGACAGTCTCTAAAGAGCTGTCCGGGTTAAAGCGGCACATTGACCACATGACCCAAACCATTTTTGGTAAGTATCTTTATGAACTTTTTACTAAATCGTTTTGATACTCATAGATAGGTTGCCTGGAGGCTCATCTATTCGAATTGCTTTGCAAGCCATCACACTCGCAATCTCTAGGATGACAGCTTGCTGAAGCTCAAGGCCGTGTATGTACCGAAGGAGCAACTTTATATTGGAAGCCTGTGCTCAATAAAAGCTGTTATGGGGAAAAAAGAGCTGGTGAAGTTCATCAAAGATGTACTAAAATTCCTCTCTACGATCCCGAAACAAATTAAAGAGTTGAAACGATCAGCCGCGTGAGCCGGCGCAACATATTCCTTAAGTCGAGCTTTGGCTTATTCAGTAGAGCTTGATCCGGCAGAGATGGCCAAAGCTTTTCTAGGGTTGAAGGTCGAGGCGTGAGCATTCACCGAAGATGATTATGTTCAGTGCGTCAAGGCGGCTCGAGTGTTAGCTACCCAACTTGATAATGAAATGTCATTGAAGAACTATCAGACGACTTACGACTCCAATAACTCTCGAGTTCAACCGCTCACCTTTGAGCCAGTGGACCTGACTCTGCAACATCGTAAGCACATATTTGTCCCTGATGTTGACCTTTCCCCCGTCTTGAGTGAATAAGTTGTATTCCAGGCTTTAACCTATTGCAATTGGGATTTGGACAACCTTCAGATCGAAGATCTGGAAGCCCGATCGGAGGATAACCCAGAGGCGTCTCACGCGAAAGATCATCCCAAAGCTTAACCCGGATGGCTTAGAAGTCGAGTTATTGGAAATGTCTAAAAAACTTTGAGTCAACTGTCTGGGCTTGATAGTGCCTTGTAATAGCTTTAAGCCAATAGTTGTTTGCCTGTGCCGTCCCTTCGTGCATGTTTTCAAACTTTTGATCATGTCTTGATGACCAGGGATTTGTATATGACCAAGCTTTGTTAACTCACATTTAATCCTTGTGTGTATGAGTCATACAACCTGTGTCCCCAACTTGTTTTGTCACGGCTGATCTTTGCTCAATATGTTGTTGCTTGAATCAATATGGGTGGGTTACTGTAACCCGGTCCCTGAAATCTTTCCACAATACTCGTTTGTAGAACCATGTAATTCGAACTAGGCATGATATGATCATAGTTTCATAACCCGGGAACTCTTTTATGAGCCGGTAATAAGAATAGTATTATACCTGAAAAGCTAACATATGATGATAATAATAGTAATAAAAGTTGTAATAGGCTGACTCAGTGAGACTCGGTGAGGAGACTGGCTTTCGAGGCTCAAGTCTTGCTTCAATGAAGCGGGTATGATAACCCATGGTTTATCCTAGCTTTCTGCATGCCGACTCTCATGTGACTCAAGCCAATGTTTTAACCTTGAGAAGTCCAGGGTCCATAAAGGATTGACTTATCAAGAGTACATGGGGTCATCTGATTGGAGTCGCATCAAGCATATAGGCAGGTTTAACCATACATTGTGGCGTATTTGTTTTGCCGGGTCAAGAGGGTGAGAAAGCTAAACTCGACGAGTTGGAAGCCCCCAAGTGACCTATGTTTCAAAAAATAAAGACTCATAATCAATTTGTAGGATGAAATTACAAAGACCCTGAGTTTCAAGGGTGTCGGCTTTATTATATTTGAACATATAGAAGTATGTACAAATATTGGGGGAGGTACAAAAGTGATGAGCCGGTGGCTCTAAGTATAATAAGGCCGAAGTTGAGCAATGTTCCAAGGCCGGGTCGTCTCTTCTTTAGAGGCATACGATCCTGGCCACATGTCGATTAGATAATATGAACCATTGTTTAGGTTTTTTCTGCTCACGAAAGGAACTTCCTAGGGTGGCGAAAGCTTGTGCATCCCTGTTTGATCTTGAATCAGATGGAGTACTACATCGCCTTCTTGAAAGGTGTGACTTCTAACTCTATGGCTATGATAGTGACATAGGTCTTGTTGATATATAGCTAATCTGGTTGCTGCCAAGCCACGCTCTTCCTCCAAAGCATCCAAGGAATCCTGGCTTGCTTGTTCTTTGTCGGCCTCAACATAAGCGGTGACTCGAGGAGAGTCATGACAATCACCATAAACCAGAAAGAAAGGCATGTAACCAGAGGATGTGTTTGGAGTTGTTCTAATACTCCAAAGCACTAAGGGGAGTTCCTCAACCCAACAGATTGGGGTAGGCTGTAGTGGAACCATGAGCCGGGGTTTGATCCCTCTCAAAATCTCTTGATTAGCTCGTTCAGCTTGTCCGTTGGATTGTGGATGTGCCACTACTGCTAAGTCAAGTCGGGCATGCTCTTTCTAAAAAAACTGCTCCATAGGTCCTTTGGATAAATTTGTACCATTTTCAGTCATAATACTATGAGGATAGCCAAAACGGTAGATCAAATTCTTCAAAAATTTGACTGTTGTCTCCGCATCACAATTGTTGACGGGTTCTGCTTCAACCCATTTGGTGAATTTATCAACTGCCACCAACAGGTGAGTCAACCATATCAAGCCACCAACAGGTTTTGTCAGAAGACACCTTGAACGGGCCAACCATATCAAGCCCCCAGACTGCAAACGGCCAAGTAATTGGGATCATGCATAACTCTTGAGCCGACACATGGGCTTGTCGAAGCTTTTGACATCCATCGCACTTGCGCACAATGTCTTCTGTGTCTGCATGAGCCATCAACCAATAAACCCATGGCAAAAAGCTTTTGCCACCAAAGATCTTGAGTCGGCATGGTGCCCACAATCGCCAGCATGAATTTCATTTAAGAATTTCTTGCCCTTCCTCAGGGGAAACACAACATTGAAAAACACCGGTGCTGCTTGGTTGATGTAACTCGCCTTTGATGATAGTCATGGACTTGGACCGCCAAATTATTTATTGAGCGATGATTTCCTTTGCCAGGAGCTCACCTCGAGTTAGATGATCCAAATAAGGCACCGTCCAATCAGGGGTAGCACGGAGAGATGTCACCAAGTGTGCCTTCGGGTCAGTAATAGTTATGTCCTCCTCAGATGGAAACTTAACCGAGGGATTGTGAAGGATGTCTAGAAAGACGTCGGGAGGAACCGACTTCCGCTGAGAGCCGAGTCGTGACAAGGCGTTTGCTGCCTCATTGAGCCGACAATCTATATGGTCGACCTGATAACCTTGAAAACAACCCGCCACGTTAGTGATTGCTCATCGATAAACCACCATCAAAGGGTCCTTAGAGTCCCAAGTTCCCGAAACTTGTTGGGCCACTAAATCTGAGTCCCCAAACACCTAAACCGGATAAGATTCATCTCCTTAGCCATTCCGAGTCCATGTAGGAGGGCCTCATACTCAGCTACATTGTTAGTACAAGGGAACATGAGTTGTAAAACATAACAAAATTTGTCACCTCGTGGAGAAGACGATATAACTCTAGCCCCCGAGCCTTCCAACTGTCTAGAACCATCAAAGTGTATGGTCCATCATGTGTTATCTAGCCTATCATATGGAATATGCATCTCTTCCCAATCATTGATGAAATCCACTAGTGCTTGGGACTTAATGGCAGTTTGGGGCATATATTTCACATGGTGAGGACCAAGCTCAATTGCCCACTTGGCGACTTGACCAGTGGCCTCTCGATTTTGTATGACATCCCCAAGAGGTGCTGAACTGACCACGGTAATTGGATGCTCCTGAAACTAATGCTTCAACTTTCGGCTTGCCATAAAAACTCCAAAGACCAGCTTCTGCCAATGTGGATATTGTTGCTTGGATAAGGTCAAAACCTCGGTAACGAAATAAACTGTCCGCTGAACCGGATACTCGTTTCCTGCTTCCTTTCGTTCAATGACAACTGTGACACATACCGCCTTTGAATTAGCAGCAATGTATAGGAGCATAGGCTCTTTCTCGGTCGGGGCGACTAAAACGGGCAGCTTAGCTAGCTGCTTCTTGAGGGCTTCGAAAGCTTCATTAGCCGTGTCAGTCCAAACAAAATTGTCTATCTTTTTTAATAACTGATAAACAGGAATCGCCTTCTCTCCAAGGCGGCTTATGAAACGACTCAACACCGCGATGCGGCCGGCCATGCGTTGGACCTGATTTATGTTAGCCGGCTTACCCATTGAATTAACCGCCTTGATCTTGTCCATGTTAGCTTCAATACCTCATTCAGAAACCATGAACCCCAGTAGCTTGCCTGCAGGAACACCAAAAATACACTTTGTCGGGTTAAGTTTCATCAGGTACACTCGAAGATTATCAAATGTCTCCTTGAGTTCATCCAAGAGTGTCTCATTCTTCTGAGATTTCACCATGATATCATCGACATAAGCGTGAACGTTGCGCCCAATCTATGGATGAAGGCAATTCTGAACATAACGTTGGTAAGTCGCCCCAACGCTCTTGAGTCTGAAAGGCATAAAGACATAGCAGAAAGCACCTAAAGGGATTATAAAACATGTATTCTCTTGATTCTCCTTAGCCATCTTGACCTGATGATAACCCGAGTAGGCATCCAGAAAGCATAAGCGCTCGCAACCCGCCGAAGAGTCAATGATCTGATGGATATGAGGAAGGGCAAACTGATCTTTGGTACAAGCTTTGTTGAGATCTGTGTAGTCAACACACATACGCCAAGTGTTGTTCTTTTTCAAGACTAGCACCGGGTTAGCCAGCCACTCAGGATGAAAAACTTCAACGATAAACCCGACAAGTAGGAGTCGGGCTACCTCTTCTCCAATAGCCTTGCGTCTCTCCTTGTTAAAACGACGGAGGTATTGCCGTACTGATTTCATTTTTGGATCCACATTAAGATGGTGCTCACCAAGTTCTCTCGATACTCTAGGCATGTCAGAAGTTTTCCATGCAAAGATGTCCCGATTCTCACGGATGAACTCGATGAGAGTGCTTTCCTATTTGGGATCCAAGCCGGTCCCAATGGTGAACTTCTTGGATGAGTCGCCTTGCACGGAGTCAATTTGTTCTGTATCTTCAGCCAGCTTGAACTTGAGCAGTGATTCATACTCGGTGGTTTGTTTCTCGAGAGGACTCATATCAGCTGGGTTAACACTAGCTATATAGAATTTCATCTCTTCGGCGATGCAACTAGACTCAGCATAGGTTGCATCTACTTCCTCACACTCTTGTGCGAACTTCCCACAACCTCCCATAGTTATAGTGCCATTAGGACCCGACATCTTGTGTTTGAGGTAGACATAGCAGGGCCGAGCCATGAAACGAGTGTAAGCCGGCCCTCCGAAGAGATTGCGGTAGGGGCTCTTTATCTTTACCACCTCAAACAGTTAGGGGCTCACACGTGTAGTTATTCTTGTCACCAAAGGCAACATCAAGCTTATTCCAACCAACTAGGTATGCCAACTTCCCACGAACAATGCCATGAAAAACTATGGTTGAAGTTTGCAAACTGCTATCTCGGAGGTTCATCCACCGAAAGGTACCATAATACAAGATGTTAATGCTGCTACCTCCATCCATCAAGACCTTCATGAGGGCATGGACACCCACCTGAGGCGCCACCACCAAGGCTAGATCTCATGGGTTGTCAACCCGCGCACGCGTGCATGTGTGTGTGTGGGGGGGGGGAGTGATCTTCTCTTCTCCAAACAATTGACTGCTCAGGCCAGTTGAGATATCTGGGAAATGACTGCTCTTCTTGAGTTTTCTGTCTCATTTGCAAGTATTGGTAGTAAAAACACGGTATTGACCACTACTCAACTGCTTAGAATACCTTGAAAACCAGCCTGGTTGTTATGCTGTTGACTGCCTGACCAGAATGCTGCCCACTGCCATTGCCTCCTAGGTGTTGAAATCTTGATCTTGAGTATCCGCCAAGTGAGCCGGCGTGAGACCCGCCAGGGCCATGCTAACCCGAATGTCCTCCACCATTGCCTCCTTGGAGGTTTTGGAAAGCCTGATTTCGGAACTCCTCCTAGATATAACAGTTCTCCCATGAATGAGTAGCTGACTTATCCTGGGTACCATACTTGCGACAAGGAGCTTTGAGTGCCTCCTCTTAGTTTCCGACTTGTTCCCATGATAAGTCCCTTGTGGACAATTGTTTCAGCGCTAGACCTTAGCCCCCACCGTCGACGGATCTTGAGCCGCCGCGGTTCCCACCATGTGAATGGTGACCCGACGGGGCAGCTCAGCTGTTTGCTGAGTGGCTTCCGCTTTTGAAAAGTTCCCAAGCTTACTCATGAAGACGTGACATCGGCCGGCTTGATGCCGATCGGGTTGGGCGTACCGAGCCAGCTCGATGATGTTGGTGCAGATGTCCGTATCGGGTACAAACGTGTCGATCTTGGAGATGAAGATATGTATTTGGCCGAAGGGGACCCGGTACCCAAACTCGATTGAGTCGGCCTTGGGGCCCCAGCCTGAATTGTCGATGTAGAGCTTGCCACGGCGACTCTTGGTCATCTGACCAGCCACATAGCTCCTAAACCCTGGAAGAGCTCCCTCCGAGAACTCAACTCCACCGCGGGAGAGCCCCATGGTGGGCGCCAACTGTCGTGGTTTTGTCACGACAGATGTCCTCATAGGAGAACTTAAGTGTGAGGCCATCGTCGCTATGTGGCTACTCAAAGGGGTTGATCGGGACCGAGAGACGGGTTAACCCAGGTTCGGCCCCTCCGATGGAGGTAAAAGCCTACACCCTGCTTTTGTGTCTATGTTGATGATGATCTCGATTGCAAGGGTGTGGCATTGCTAACCTAGCTTTCGAGGGTTTGTAACTTAAGTCTATTGGCCTCCGAGGCTCACCTTTATATACATGTCGAGGCCCCTGGATTTACAAGATTCCAAATCATATTATGATCCGTGACCTATTACATCTCTAACTCGCCTTGTCTCGCAAGCAAGGAAAGACCCTCGCACCTTCTGCCTTCTAGGCCTTGAGCTGCCATCTTGACGTGCTGGGCCGCCATCCGACTTATTTAGTAAGTCGCCTCGCTTGCCTTATCATCAACAACGCGACCCATCTTGAGTATGATTCTTAAATCGCCAATATGTTGACCCGACCCGATAGGTGGGTTACACGCCGGGTTATATCCGCGACAGAGGTGGATAAACCTAAAGTTGATGCAATTGAGGAAATGCCATGTCCTAAAGATATTAAAGGTCTTCAAAGTTTCCTTGGTCATGCTAGTTTCTACATAAGGTTTATTAAAGATTTCTTTAAGATTTCTAGGCCTCTTACCAATCTTTTGCAAAAAGATATATGATTTGTTTTTGATGATTATTGTGTAGAAGCCTTTGAAATACTTAAGCAAGCCTTAATTTATGCACCTATTATTCAACCACCTGATTGGAACCTACCTTTTGAAATAATATGTGATCCTAGTGACTATGTTGTTGGTGTTGTTCTAGGACAAAGAGTTGATAAGAAACGGAATGTTATTCACTATGCTAGTAAAAATCTAGACACCGTTCAAAAGAATTGCTACTACCGAAAAGGAATGTTTAGCGGTGGTGTTTGCATGTGATAAATTCAGATCCTATATAGTTGATTCTAAAGTAATAATTCACACTGATCATGCTACTATTAAATATCTTATGGAAAAGAAAGATGCTAAACCTAGACTGATTAGGTGGGTTCTTGTTTTACAAGAGTTTGATTTGTATATTGTTGATAGGAAGGGAGCTGGCAACCATGTAGCAGATATTTTGTCTAGGATGGAAAATGTTCTTGATGACTCACTATGTATTGATGATAATTTTTCTGATGAGAAATTAGCTGTTATAAATCCTTATACTTCTTGTCTAATCCATGGTATACAGATTATGCTAATTACATTGTTAGTAAATATATACCACCTAACTTCACATACCAAGAAAAGAAAACATTCTTCTTTGACTTGAGACATTACTTTTGGGATGACCCACATTTATATAAAAAAGAGTGGATGGTATTGTTATATGTTGTGTACCTGAGCATGAACAGGAACAAATCCTACAGAAATGTCATTCTGAAGCATATTGAGGACACCATGCGGGAGACAAAACTGCACATAAGGTATTACATTCTGATTTTTATTGGCCTACTCTCTTCAAGGATGCACGTAAGTTCTTCCTTTCCTGTGATGAATGTCCAATAATTGGTAATATCGGCAGACGTTAGGAAATGCCAATGAATTATTCACTTTTTATTGAACCGTTTAATGTTTGGGGCTTCGATTATATGGGACTTTTTCCTTCCTCTAATGGGTATACTCATATTTTAGTTGTTGTTGATTATGTCACTAAGTGAGTATAAGTTGTTCCAACTAGTAGTGTTGGTCACAACTCCTCTATTAAAATTCTTAAAGAAGTTATCTTTCCGAGGTTTGGAGTCCCTAGATATTTAACGACCCACGGTGGTTCACATTTTATTCATGGTGCATTACGTAAATTCTCAGCTAAATATGGTGTTAACCATAGAATTGACTCTCCATATCATCGCCAATCTAGTGATCAAGCTGAATTGAGCAATAGAGAAATAAATTTAATTCTATAAAAGACCATTAACAAATCTAGGAAGAATTGGTCTAAGAAACTAGATGATGCATTGTGTGCATATATAACTACATATAGTAATCCTATGGGTATGTCCCCTTAAAATGGTATGGAAAAGCTTGCCATTACCTTTCGAATTAGAACACAAGGCATATTCGGCAATTAAAGAGCTTAAATATGATTTCAAACTTGCCAGTAAAAAGCGGTTATTTGACATAAGTTCTCTAGATGAATGGAGGGCACAAGCTTATGAAAATGCCAAGTTGTTTAAAGAAAAAGTTAAAAGATGGCATGACAAGAGAATAAAAAATGAGAATTTAACATTGGTGATCATGTTCTATTATACAATTCTCGTTTCAGATTCTTTGCGGGAAAACTCCTCTCTAAATGGGAAGGACCCTATGTTATCGAGGAGGTTTATCATTCCGGAGCCATCAAGATCAACAACGCGGAAGGGGAAAAAATCCTAAGGTGGTTAATGGGCAATAATTAAACATTATATTTTCAGGTACACCCATTAACAAGGAAACCAAGATTACCCAAACAATCACATGAGAGGAACACATAAAAGAGACCTTCGGGAACACTCACTACTGCAAGATGGTCCAAAGATGACACGTCAATCAGAGACCCTTCAACGACACTATGTGCGATGCATGAATTGAAAAGGGTATAGTTCAAGCTCTGTCGCCAATGGCACGAACTGTTTGCGATACTGGATCCATCAAATACGATTCAAAAAATAGTTGCCTGTGCGATCCACGACAGGCAGTTTGTTCTTATGAACTGTTTGGGATTAGCTTAGACAACAGAAACAGTTAACAAAACTACGTACGTGTGCGAAGTACGACATGCAGTTCACTTGGATAAACTGTTTGCGCTGATCTAGCACAATACAAACGGTTTAGCATAAGAAGGTGTGTGTGATACACAGCAAATGGTTCATTCATCAAAATTGTGTGGGTAGACCAATAATAATCGTAACGATTCATCCAACAAGTTGTGTGTGTTGTGGGTAGATGGTTGCTGCCAAACAATTGTCAGCAATTTATGAAATCATTACCTGCGGTATGTAGGGAAGTGCTGTTTGCCTCTATTAATATCACAAACATTTTATTGGAAGGGAAAATAAGCTTTTTACAAACTTGTGATGACAAAGAAATTAAAGCGACATACTGCATAATAAAGTTTGCTATCATAAGGGGCAATATAAAGTGACGTTCCTTTCCATTAAGAGCTTGTACATCCAAATAATAAGCGCATGACAACTTCTGTTTCCCTCCGCGAAGGGCCTATCTTTTATTTTTCTATATTTAATTTTATGCAAGAGTCAATAATGTTAATCCCTATTCCATTCTTATTAATCTCTATTTGGCAAGCACCATGTGGTGGAGAAAGATCCAGGCACATTTATACAATTGGATGTAGGTGATCATAAATTATTATTATTGACATTATCCCTAAGATAAGTTGTTGGGTGGTGACAAACTATAAACCCCTATCTTCCTATGTGTTTGATTGAAACTTTTTTGCTTCACAAATATACCGTGAGCGTCAGAAATTATAGAAGACTAAATGATAGTTGAATATGTGAACTTCCTAAACAAAATTCTGACATAGAATCTTTTTTATAATATTATGGATTGCAATTGCTTCAATGACTAAGAACATACTTTGTTAGTTTTCAATAAATTTTATGATTCATACTTGAGCATGTGGATAGATTGCTACTTGTTCATGAGAAGTTTTATGATATTCTTTGGAAGTCGAATGAGACGACAATTGATGGAGAATTATTTTGGAATATATAAAAATTATTGGCGAAGAAATCCACCAGAGGGGACCCACCAGATGGCCACAAGCCACGGGGGCGTGCCTACCCCCCAAGGCATGCCACCTAGGCTTGTGGGTATATCTGGCCATGGGCCGGGTCGGGTCGGGCTTGGGCCAGGCCTAAAAAGCCCATGGCAAAAAACTGAGGCCCAGGCCCTGTCATCGGGCCTACTTTGAAGCCCAAGCCCGATGCATATGTTGAAAAGCCCGTCGGCCCTGGGGCCATGGGCTGGACCTCTTCCTTAAAATCCCAATATGCCAAGCCCAAGCCCGGCCCGACCCTATTGGTGGGCTCAATACTCTGGCCCAAGCTCGGCCCATGGGCAATCCCGTCGGATCCAGGCCCTGGATTTTGGGGCCGGGCCTAGGCGGGCCGGTCGGGCCGGGCCTGAGATGCCTAGGTATACTTGTGGGCCACCTGGCAGGCCACCGATGCTCATCTTCTCCTATATGATGCCATTTGACCTAGAGAAACCATAAGAAGACTTTCAGGGCAAAGAAACGCCGTCTCGAGGAAGAACCTCGACAGGAGCACTTTTGCTCTCCAACGGAGCAATTCCGTCAGGGAAACTTCCCTTCGGGAGGGGGAATTGAAGCCATCGTCATCATCAACGCTTCCTCCATCGTGGGAGGACCAATATTCATGGACATATTCGCCAGCACCATCTCATCCCAAACCCTAGTTCATCTCTTGTATTCAATCTTTGTCTCCAAACCTCAGATTGGTACCGGTCGGTTGCTAGTAGTGTTGATTACATCTTGTAGTTGATGCTATTTAGTTTAATTGGTGGAAGATTGTATGTTTAGATCCTTAAGCATATTGATTACACCTCTAATATTGAACATGTTTATGCTTTGTTAGTAGTCACTTTCATTCTCGAGGACATGGGAGAAGTCTTTCTTAAATAATCATGTGATGTTGGTATTCTTTCGATAATTTGGTGATATGTATGTTGCTTTTTCTTTAGTAGTGTCGTGTGAACGTCGACTACATGACACTTCACATATTTGGTTCAAAAGGAAAGCATTGGGGAATGATAAGTAGATGATGGGTTGCGAGAGTGATAGAAGCTTTAACCCTAGTTTATGAGGTGTTCCGTAAGGGTCTCATTTGGATCCACATGTTTAATGCTATGGTTAGATTTATCTTAATTCTTCTTTCGTAGTTATGGATAATTGCTAGATGGGGTAATCATAAGTGTGTTGTTTGTTCAAGTAAGAACAACACCCTAGTACCGGTCCACACACATATCAAATTACCAAAGTAGCGAATGTGAATCAACTAAACATGATGAAACATGACTAGACAAAATTCCCATGTGTCCTCAAGAGCGCTTTGATTCAAATAAGAGTATGTTTCGGCCTGTCCTTTGCTATAAAAAGGATTGGGCCACCTTTCTGCACCATTGCTACTATTGTTACTTGTTTATATGTCTCCAACGTATCTATAATTTTTGATTGTTCCGTGCTGATATATTATCATTCTAGGATACTTTATGGGCATTTTTTACCAATATATAATATTTTTGAGCACTAACCTACTGACCCAGTTGAGGGAGTCCTAGTTTAAGGGGTCCTCAGATAGCCGACCTGTTTCTCATGGGCCGGACTATGTGGGCCGCCGGATGGTATTAGATGATCAAAGGCCCCGTCGCCAGAGTGGCAGCTTCAAGGAGCCTTGGCGTGTCTGATACGTCTCCAACATATCTATAATTTTTGATTGTTCCATGCTATTATATTATCTATTTTGGATGTTTATATGCATTAATATGATATTTTATATTATTTTTGGGACTAACCTATTAATCTAGAGCCTAGTGACAGTTTCTGTTTTTTCCTTATTTTTGAGAATTGCACATAAGGAATATTAAGCGGAGTCCAAATGGAATAAAACCTTCGGAATGATTTTCTCTGGAACGGAAGGAAACCAGGAGACTTGAGAACCAATGCAGAGGAGCCACCATCGGGCCACAAGCCCTAGGGGCGGGCCTAGGAGGGTAGGGCGCGCCGGGCAGGCTTGTGGGACCACAACAGCTCTCCTAACCCTAATCTTCGGCCTATAAATTTCCAAATATTCCATCATTATTAGAACAAGCCACGAAAACACGTTTCCGTTGCCAGAAGCCTTCGTTCCCGAGAGATCCAATGTTGGAGCCTTTTCCGGTAATCTGCCGGAGGGGGATTCGATCACGAAGTGCATCTACATCAACTCCATTGCCCCTCCGATGATGTGTGAGTAGTTCAGCACAAACCTTCGGGTCCATAGCTAGTAGCTAGATGGCTTATTCTCTCTCTTTGCTCTTAAATAGCATGTTCTTCATGATCTTCATGGAGATCTATCCGATGTAATACTCTTTTGCGGTGTGTTTGTCGAGATCCGATGAACTGTGGGTTTATGTTCAGAATATCCATGAATATTATTTGAGTCTTTCCTGAATTCTTATATGCATGATTTCATATCTTTGCAAGTCTCTTCAAGTTATTGGTTTGGTTTGGCCAACTAGATTGGTAATTCTTGCAATGGGAGAAGTGCTTAGTTTTGGGTTCAATCTTGCAGTGTGCTCACCCAGTGACAAAGTAGGGGTAGCGAGGCACGTATTGTATTGTTGCCATCAAGGATAACAAGATGGAGTTTTCATCATATTGCTTGAGTTTATCCCACTACATCATGTCATCTTACCTAATGCGTTACTCTGTTCTTCATGAACTTAATACTCTAGATGCAGGCAGGAGTCAGTCGATGTGTGGAGTAATAGTAGTAGATGCAGAATCATTTCGGTGTACTTGACACAGACGTAATGCCTATATGCATAACCATTGCCTTGGATATCTTCACAATTATTCGCTTTTCTATCAATTGCTCGCAGTAATTTGTTCACCCACCGTAATACTTGATATCATGAGAGAAGCCTCTAGTGAAACCTATGGCCCCCGGGTCTATTTTCCATCTTATACTTTCAGATCTAAAACCAAAAATACCAAAAACACTTTGCTGCATTACTTTTACCTGTGGTTTTACTTTCCGTTCAAGCAATCTATCTCTATCAGATCTCATCCCTGCAAGTAACCTTAAAGGGAATGACAACCCCTTTATAGCGTTGGGTGCAAGAGTTTGATTCCTTGTGTAGGTACACATATTGGGGACTTTCTTGTATCTCCTACTATATTGATACCTTGGTTCTCAACAACTGAGGGAAATACTTATCTACTTTGCTGCATCACCCGTTCCTCTTCACAGAAACCAACGCATGCTCGAGAAGTAGCAAGAAGGATTTCTGGCGCCGTTGCCGGGGAGATCTACATCAAGCCTACCAAGTACCCATCACAAACTCATCTCTTGCATTTACATTATTTGCCATTTGCCTCTCGTTTTCCTCTCCCCACTTCTAAAACAATTTTCAGAAAATACTAAAAAGATTTGCCTTTTTGTTCGCCCTTCTTTCGCTTTCCTTTTGATTACAAGAACTATGTCTAACATCACCACATCCCCCTTGCCACCAGACTTTGAAGTTCTTTACTTCAGACAAAAACAAGGGGAAATTTGAAGGATGCTTGGTATAGGCTAATGGAATCTTATCATGTTTCCAATCTAAAAGGGGATGCAAAAGTTTTGCTTAGAAATTTTTACATTGGATTAGCTTTGCATCATAGGGAGCTTTTAGATTTTGCCTCAAAAGGAAATTTTATTGAGCTTGACACGAATGCTGCCTATGAAGTTTTAGAAGGGATTTTGGGGGCTCCTCTGCCAAAAAGGGGGTTTGCTTTATCTCAAGGGGGAGTTCAAGTTCTCGACAAATTGGATGACATACATAAGCACTTGATCGAGTTACAACAATATCACGAACCCCTCAAACATATTAACGGGAACCTTAATCGCTTGAATACTTTGATTACCCTTTGCAATAAGCGTTTGGACATTTTGGACACCAAGATGGATCCTCCACCTACAAGTGGGGGAAAGAGGAAAGAACCTTCTGGAATTGAGAAGGTCCTCACAAGAGTTGCCAATACCAAAGAAGACAATACCTAGATCTATTGCGTTTTGCCTAGCTAAGGGCATTAAACAATAGCGCTTGTTGGGAGGAAACCCAATTTTATTTTGCTTTCTTCTTTTTTGCTTCTGTTTTGGTGTGTTTTGAACATTATTACTTCTGTAGTAATTGTGTTTTTGTGTTTGAATTAGTGTTTGAGCCAAGTAAAACCTTTGGGGTGATCTACGGTGGTTGTTGATTTGATCTTGCTGAAAAACAGAAACTTTTGCGCTCAGTCCAGGAATTTTCTAAATTAATCAGAGCGTAAAATTGATCTGAAATTTTTACGCAAGATTTATATACAAATATCCCTGACTTTCCTAAGTTTTCAGAATTTTTAGAGTTCCATAAGTATTCAACGTTTACAGATTGCTACAGACTGTTCTGTTTTTAACAGATTCTATTTTCTTTGTGTTGTTTGCTTATTTTGATGTATCTATGGGTCATATCGGGGGGTATCAGTCATGGAGAAGTTAGAATACAGTAGGTATTACACAAATACAACTAAATCAGGAGTTCACAATAGTACCTAAAGTGGTGATTTATCTTTTTATACTAACGGATCTCATGAGTTTTGTGTTGAGTTTTGTGTTGTCAAGTTTTCAAGTTTTGGGTGAAGATTTGAGGGACTATGGAATAAAGAGTGGCAAGAGCCTAAGCTTGGGGATGCCCAAGACACCCCAAGTCATATTCAAGGATACCAAAAAGCCTAAGCTTTGGTATGCCCCAGAAGGCATCCCCTCTTTCGTCTTCAATCCATCAGTAAATTTACTTGAGGCTATATTTTTATTCACCACATGATATGTGTGTTTGCTTGGAGCGTCTTGTATGATATGAGTATTTACTTTTTAGTCTACCACAATCATCCTTGATGCACACATCTTTTGAGAGAGACATGCTGAATCGTGAATTTATTCGAATACTCTATGTGCTTCACTTATATCTTTTGAGCTAGGCAATGTTGCTCTAGTGCTTCACTTATATCTTTATAGAGCATGGTGGTGTTATATTTTATAGAAATTATTGAACTCTCATTCCCCACTTATATTATTTTGAGAGTTTCTTAAAACAGCATGGTAATTTGTTTAGGTTATGAATTTAGTACTAATATAATGGGCATCCAAGAGGGATATAATAAAAACTTTCATATTAAGTGCATTAAAAACTATGAGAAGTTTGATTCCTTGCATATAGTTTTGAGATAATAGAGATGGTAATATGAGAGTCATGCTAGTGAGTAGTTGTGAATTGGAAGAGATACTTGTGTTAAAGCTTGTGATTCCCGTAGCATGCACGTATGGTGAACCGTTATGTAACGAAGTCGGAGCATGATTTGTTTAATGATTGTCGACCTTTGTGTGATGGTCGGGAGCGCGCGATGGTTAACTCCTACCAACCTCTCCCCTAGGAGCATGCGTCTAATGCTTTATTTGATAACTAATAGACTTTTTCAATAAGTATGTGAATTCTTTATGACTGATGTTGAGTCCATGGATTATACACACTCTCACCCTTCCATCTTTGCTAGCCTCTCTAGTACCGCGCAACTTCCGCCAGTACACCAAACCTTCCTTCCTCAAAACAGACACCATATATTCCTCAATATAGCCACCATACCTACCTATTATGGCATTTTCATAGCCCTTCCGAGTTATATTGCCATGCAACTTCCACCATGTAGTTTTTCATGACTTGCACCATCACTTCATATTGCGTATAGAGTCATACTTTGTCATAGGTATCGAGTTGTAATTTACTTTTTTCGAGTTATAAGTAAATAAAAGTGTGATGATTTTTCATTATTAGAGCATTGTCATGTGAGATAAAAGGATGATGGAAGCCATGACTCCCTCACAAGTTGGGATGAGTATTCAGACTTTACAAAAAAAAGAGGCCAGCGAAGCCCAAACAAAAAAAATAAAAGAGGCCAAAGAATCCCACCAAATAATAATAATAATAATAATAAAAGATAGAAAGAGAGAAGGGACAATGCTACTACCTTTTTCCACACTTGTTCTTCAAATTAGCACCATGATCTTCATGATAGAGAGTCTCCTATTTTGTCACTTTCATATAACTAGTGGATATTCATTTTGCACGACCACTTAGTTTTCTTTTTGAGCTTTCATACACTTATATCTCTAATTGCATTTGATGAATGGCAATCTCTACTCACTCACATTGATATTTATTGATGGGCATCTCCATAGCCCGTTGATACGCCTAGTTGATGTGAGACTATCTTCTCCTTTTTTTCCTTGCACCTCCTCCATATTCTATTCCACCTATAATGCTATATCCATGGCTCACGCTCATGTATTGCGTGAGAGTTGAAAAGGTTTGAGAACACCAAAAGTGTGAAACAATTTCTTGACTTGTTCGTCGGGGTTGTGCATGATTTAGATACTTCGTGTGGGGAAGATGGAGCATAGCCAGACCATATGATTTTGTAGGGATAACTTTCTAAGGCCATGTTATTTCAAAAGGAAACGACTGCCTTGTTGGTGTGCTTGAAGTATTACTGTTTTTATGTCAATATTAGACTATTGTTTTGAATCTTACGGATCTGAATATTCATGCTAGAATAAAGAATATTACATGGATAAATATGTTAGGTAGCATTCCACATCAAAAATTCTGTTTTTTTATCATTTACATATTTGAGGACGAGCAGGAATTAAGCTTGGGTATGCTGATACGTCTCCAACATATCTATAATGTTTTTATTGTTCCATGCTATTATATTATCTGTTTTGGATGTTTTATATGCATTAATATGCTATTTTATATTATTTTTGGGACTAACCTATTAATCTCGAGCCTAGTGCCAGTTTCTGTTTTTCCTTGTTTTTGAGAATTGCAGATAAGGAATATTAAACGGAGTCCAAATGGAATAAAACCTTTGGAATGATTTTTTCTGGAACGGAAGGAAACTAGGAGACTTGAGAACCAAGGCAGAGGAGCCACCGTGGGGCCACAAGCCCTAGGGGCGCGCCTAGGGGGGTAGGGCGCCCCGGGCAGGCTTGTGGGCCCACGGCGGCTCTCCTAACCCTAATCTTCGGCCTATGAATTCCCAAATATTCCATCATTATCAGAACAAGTGACGAAAACACTTTTCTGCCGCCAGAAGCCTCCGTTCCCGAGAGATCCAATCTTCGAGCCTTTTCCGGTAATCTACCGGAGGGGGATTCGATCACGGAGGGCATCTACATCAACTCCATTGGCCCTTCGATGATGCGTGAGTAGTTCACCACAGACCTTCGATTCCATAGCTAGTAGCTAGATGTCTTATTCTCTCTCTTTGCTCTTCAATACCATGTTCTTCATGATCTTCATGGAGATCTATCCGATGTAATACTCTTTTGCGGTGTGTTTGTCAAGATCCGATGAATTGTGGGTTTATGTTCACATTATCCATGAATAGTATTTGAGTCTTTCCTGAATTCTTATATGCATGATTTCATATCTTTGCAAGTCTCTTCGAGTTATTGGTTTAGTTTGGCCAACTAGATTGGTAATTCTTGCAATGCGAGAAGTGCTTAGTTTTGGGTTCAATCTTGCGGTGTCCTCACCCAGTGACAAAGTAGGGGTAGCAAGGCATGTATTGTATTGTTGCCATAAAGGATAAAAAGATGAGGTTTTCATCATATTGCTTGATTTTATCCCTCTACATCATGTCATCTTACCTAATGCGTTACTCTGTTCTTCATGAACTTAATACTCTAGATGCAGGCAGGAGTCGATCGATGTGTGGAGTAATAGTAGTAGATGTAGAATCGTTTCAGTCTACTTGACATGGACGTGATGCCTATATGCATAATCATTGCCTTGGATATCTTCATAATTATTCACTTTTCTATCAATTGCTCGACAATAATTTGTCCACCCATCGTGATACTTGCTATCATGAGAGAAGACTCTAGTGAAACCAATGGCCCCCGGGTCTATTTTCCATCTTATACTTTCAGATCTAAAACCAAAAATACCAAAAATACTTTACTGCACTACTTTTAGCTTTGGTTTTACTTTCCGTTCAAGAAATCTATCTCTATCAGATCTCATCCTTGCAAGTAACCTTAAAGGGATTGACAACCCCTTTATAGCGTTGGGTGCAAGAGTTTGATTCCTTGTGTAGGTACACCTATTGGGGACTTGCTTGTATCTCCTACTGGATTGATACCTTGGTTCTCAACAACCGAGGGAAATACTTATCTACTTTTCTGCATCACCCGTTCCTCTTCACGGAAACCAACACATGCTTGAGAAGTAGCAGTGTCCTCCAAGTTCTCGACAGTAGATAGGCATGTTTTTCCTTCGGTGTGAAACCGACCATGTGTAAACCCTAGGTACCCTCGGTGTCTATATAAGCCGGAGGGTTTTAGGTTGTAGGGGATGCCAACTCATCTAGGGTTTAGCTATTCGATCTCGAGGTAGATCAACTCTATAACCTATACATCATCAATATAATCAAGCAGGACGTAGGGTTTTACCTCCATAGGAGGGCCCGAACCTGGGTAAACATCGTCTCCTTCGTCCCCTATTACCATCGTTCTGAGTCTAATAGCTCGGGACCCTCTACCCAAGATCCGCCAGTTTTGACACTGACATTGGTGCTTTCATTGAGAGTTCTGCTGTGATCGCCAAAGGAATCGATGGCTCGCCTTGTCACAAGCAACGAGAGCTATAGCCGGGATATCCTCATCCCTGATTAGATCTTCATGAGCGGCGAGGTCTCATCGCATGCCAACCCGACTGGCCACCTTGGCCAGATCGGAAGCTTTCTCCCCAATCAAGGAATTAGATTCGGAACCTTAGAGTTCGTCGCTGATTCACGAGGAGATCTTGTCTTGATAGAACCCTCAATTCTTATAGAGGAGCCGACAGATCCCGACGCCTCGGTGCCAAGGTCATCGGGCCCTGCCTTTGAGGAGGCTGTCACCCTCGGGCTGTCTGGGATGCCCAAACCGGCCATTGTGACCGGATCCATGATGTCCGAACAGGACCCGAATCCGCTCTTGTGCGACTCCAGAACTGCGACACCACATATTGACCCCACTCGATTCAGTGACACGCATCCTGTTGGGAAACGTAGTAGTAAATCAAAAAATTTCTACGCATTCACCAAGATCCATCTATGGAGAAACCAGCAACGAGCAAGGGGAGAGTGTATCTTCATACCTTTGAAGATCGCTAAGCGGAAGCGTTGCTAGAACGCGGTTGATGGAGTCGTACTCGCAGCGATTCAGATCGCGGTAGATCCGATCAAGTGCCGAACGGACGGCACCTCCGCGTTCAACACACGTGCAGCCCGGTGACGTCTCCTATGCCTTGATCCAGCAAGGAGGGAGGAGAGGTTGAGGGAGAGCTCTGGCAGCACGACGGCATGGTGGCGGTGGAGCTGCGTGGTACTCCGACAGAGCTTCGCTAAGCGCTACGGAGAACGAGGGGAGGAGGAGGTAGGGCTGCACCAGAGAGAGAGGGAGAACCGTGTGTTGTGCAGCCCCAAATACCTCCACTATATATAGGAGAGAGGGAGGAGGGGTGGCTGCGCCCTAGGGTTCCACCCTAGGGGTGGCGGCAGCCACCAGATGCCATCTGGCCGGCGGCTAGGGCAAGGGAGAGGTGGGGCGCCCTAGGGTGGGCCTTAAGGCCCATCTAAGCCTAGGGTTTGCCCCCCTCCACCTTTGCCACGCCTTGGGCTGGGGTGGGAGGCGCACCAGCCCACCTAGGGGCTGGCTCCCTCCCACTCTTAGCCCACGGAACCTTCCGGGGCAGGTGGGCCCACTTGGTGGACCCCCGGAACCCTTCCGGTGGTCCCGGTACACTACCGGTGACACCCGGAACACTTCCGGTAACCAAATCCTCACTTCCCATATATCAATCTTCGTCTCCGGACCATTCCGGGACTCCTCGTGACGTCCGGGATCTCATCCGGGACTCCAAACAACCTTCGGTAACCACGTACACTATTTCCCTATAACCCTAGCGTCATCGAACCTTAAGTGTGTAGACCCTACGGGTTCGGGAGACACGTAGACATGACCGAGACACCTCTCCGGCCAATAACCAACAGCGGGATCTGGATACCCATGTTGGCTCCCACGTACTCCACGATGATCTCATCGGATGAACCACGATGTCAGGGATTCAATCAATCCCGTATACAATTCCCTTTGTCTATCGGTATGGTACTTGCCCGAGATTCGATCGTCGGTATCCCCATACCTTGTTCAATCTCGTTACCGGCAAGTCTCTTTACTCGTTCCGTAATACATCATCCCGTGACTAACTCCTTAGTCACATTGAGCTCATAATGATGATGTCTTACCGAGTGGGCCCAGAGATACCTCTCCGTCACACGGAGTGACAAATCCCAGTCTCGATTCGTGTCAACCCAACAGACACTTTCGGAGATACCCGTAGCGTACCTTTATAGCCACCCAGTTACGTTGTGACGTTTGGCACACCCAAAGTATTCCTACGGTATCCGGGAGTTACACAATCTCATGGTCTAAGGAAATGACACTTGACATTGAAAAGCTTTAGCAAACGAACTACACGATCTTTGTGCTATGCTTAGGATTGGGTCTTGTCCATCACATCATTCTCCTAATGATGTGATCCCGTTATCAACGACATCCAATGTCTATGGTCATGAAACCGAGACCATCTATTGATCAACGAGCTAGCCAACTAGAGGCTCACTAGGGACACGTTGTGGTCTATGTATTCACACATGTATTACGGTTTCCGGTTAACACAATTATAGCATGAACAATAGACAATTATCATGAACTAGGAAATACAATAATAACCATTTTATTATTGCCTCTAGGGCATATTTCCAACAGTCTCCCACTTGCACTAGAGTCAATAATCTACTTACATTGTGATGAATCGAACACCCATAGCATTCTGGTGCTGATCATGTTTTGCTCGTGAGAGAGGTTTAGTCAACGGATCTGCGACATTCAGATCCGTATGCACTTTACAAATATCTATGTCTCCCTCCTGAATGTAATCTCGGATGGAGTTGAAGCGGCGCTTGATGTGTCTTGTCTTCTTGTGAAACCTGGGCTCCTTCGCAAGGGCAATAGCTCCAGTGTTGTCACAGAGTAGAGTCATCGGTCCCGACGCATTCGGAATCACTCCTAGGTCGGTGATGAACTCCTTCATCCAGACTCCCTCCTTTGCTGCTTCTGAAGCAGCTATGTACTCCGCTTCACATGTAGATGCTGCCACGACGCTTTGCTTGTTGCTGCTCCAGCTCACTGCCCCTCCATTCAAAATATACACGTATCCGGTTTGCGACTTGGAGTCGTCCGGATCTGTGTCGAAGCTAGCATCGACGTAACCCTTTACGACGAGCTCTTCGGCACCTCCATAAACGAGAAACATGTCCTTTGTCCTTTTCAGGTACTTCAGGATATTCTTGACCGCTGTCCAGTGTTCCTCTCCGGGATCACTTTGGTACCTCCCTACCAAACTTATGGCAAGGTTCACATCAGGCCTGGTACACAGCATGGCATACATGATAGAGCCTATGGCTGAAGCATAGGGGATGACACTCATCTCTTCTCTATCCTTTGCCGTGGTCGGGCATTGAGTCGTACTCAATCTCACACCTTGCAACACAGGCAAGAACCCCTTCTTGGACTGATCCATATTGAACTTCTTCAATATCTTTTCAAGGTATGTGCTTTGTGAAAGACCAATGAGGCGTTTCGATCTATCTCTATAGATCTTAATACCTAATATGTAAGCAGCTTCTCCAAGGTCCTTCATTGAAAAACACTTATTCAAGTAGGCCTTTATACTTTCCAAGAGTTCTATATTATTTCCCATTATTAGCATGTCATCCACATACAGTATAAGGAATGCTATAGAGCTCCCACTCACTTTCTTGTAAATACAGGGTTCTCCATAAACCTGTACAAACCCAAACGCTTTAATCACCTCATTAAAGCGAATGTTCCAACTCCGAGATGCTTGCACCAGCCCATAGATGGAGCGCTGGAGCTTGCATACCTTGTTAGCATCTTTAGGATCGACAAAACCTTCCGGCTGCATCATATACAGTTCTTCCTTGAGGAAGCCATTAAGGAATGCCGTTTTGACGTCCATTTGCCAGATCTCATAATCATAAAATGCGGCAACTGCTAACATGATTCGGACAGACTTTAGCATCGCTACGGGTGAGAAAGTCTCATCGTAGTCAACTCCTTGAACTTGTCGATAACCCTTAGCGACAAGCCGAGCTTTATAGGCGGTGACATTACCGTCTGCGTCAGTCTTCTTCTTAAAGATCCATTTGTTTTCAATGGCTCGCTTATCATTAGGCAAGTCCACCAAAGTCCATACTTTGTTCTCATACATGGATCCTATCTCGGATTTCATGGCATCAAGCCATTTGTTGGAATCCGGGCCCGCCATCACTTCTTCATAGTTCGAAGGTTCACCGTTGTCCAATAACATGATCTCTAGGACAGGATTGCCGTACCACTCTGGTGCGGAACGTGTCCTAGTGGACCTTCGAATAGCAACTTGATCTGAAGTTTCATGATCATCATCATTAACTTCCTCTCTAGCCGGTGTAGCCTCCACAGAAACAACTTCCTGTGCCGCGCTACTCTCCGGTTCGAGTGGAGGTACAATTACCTCATCAAGCTCTATTTTCCTCCCACTTACTTCTTTCGAGAGAAACTCTTTCTCGAGAAAGGATCCATTCTTGGCAACAAAGACTTTGCCTTCGGATCGTAGGTAGAAGGTATACCCAATAGTCTCCTTGGGATATCCTATGAAGACGCACTTTTCCGCTTTGGGTTCGAGCTTCTCAGGTTGAAGTTTCTTCACATAAGCATCGCATCCCCAAACTTTTAGAAACGACAGCTTAGGTTTCTTTCCAAACCATAATTCATACGGTGTCGTCTCTACGGATTTAGACGGTGCCCTATTTAAAGTGAATGCGGCAGTCTCTAATGCATATCCCCAAAATGATAGCGGTAAGTCGGTAAGAGACATCATAGATCGCACCATATCCAATAGAGTGCGATTACGACGTTCAGACACACCATTTCGCTGAGGTGTGCCTGGCGGCGTGAGCTGTGAAACAATTCCACATTTCCTAAGGTGTGTGTCAAACTCGTGACTTAAATATTCTCCGCCACGATCAGATCGTAGGCATTTTATTTTCCTGTCACGTTGATTCTCGACCTCACTCTGAAATTCCTTGAACCTTTCAAAGGTTTCAGACTTGTGTTTCATTAAGTAGACATACCCATATCTGCTCAAGTCATCAGTGGGGGTGAGAACATAACGGTAGCCACCGCGAGCCTCGACACTCATTGGACCGCATACATCGGTATGTATTATCGCCAACAAGTCAGTTGCTCGCTCCATTGTTCCGGAGAATGGAGTCTTGGTCATCTTGCCCAAGAGGCATGGTTCGCATGTGTCAAATGATTCGAAATCAAGTGACTCCAAAAGTCCATCAGCATGGAGCTTCTTCATGCGTTTGACACCAATATGGCCAAGACGGCAATGCCACATGTAAGTGGGACTATCGTTATCAACTTTACACTTTTTGGTACTCACACTATGGATATGTGTAACATCACGTTCGAGATTCATCAAAAATAAACTATTGACCAGCGGGGCATGAGCATAAAACATTTCTCTCATATAAACAGAACAACCATTATTCTCGGATTTAAATGAGTAGCCATCTCGCATCAAGCGAGATCCAGATACAATGTTCATGCTCAAAGCTGGTACTAAATAACAATTATTAAGGTTTAAAACTAATCCCGAAGGTAGATGTAGAGGTAGCGTGCCGACGGCGATCACATCGACCTTGGAACCATTCCCGACGCGCATCGTCACCTCATCCTTGGCCAGCCTCCGCTTATTCCGCAGCTCCTGCTTGGAGTTACAAATGTGAGCAACTGCACCGGTATCAAATACCCAGGAGCTACTACGAGCGCTGGTTAGGTACACATCAATAACAAGTATATCACATATACCTTTAACGTTACCGTCCTTCTTATCCGCTAAATACTTGGGGCAGTTCCGCTTCCAGTGACCGGTACCCTTGCAATAAAAGCACTCAGTCTCAGGCTTGGGTCCATTCTTGTTCTTCTTCTTCCCGGCAACTTGCTTACCGGGCGTGGCAACAGCTTTGCCGTCTTTCTTGAAGTTCTTCTTACCCTTGCCTTTCTTGAAACTAGTGGTCTTATTTACCATCAACACTTGATGCTCCTTTTTGATCTCGACCTCCGCTGATTTCAGCATCGAGTACAACTCAGGAATGGACTTCTCCATCCCTTGCATGTTGTAGTTCATCACAAAGCTCTTGAAGCTAGGTGGAAGCGACTGGAGGATTCTGTCAATGACCGAGTCATCCGGGAGATTAACTCCTAGCTGAGTCAAGCGGCTGTGAAGCCCCGACATCTTGCGGATGTGCTCACTAACAGAACTGTTCTCCTCCATCTTACAGCTGAAGAACTTGTCAGAGATGTCATATCTCTCGACTCGGGCATGAGCTTGGAAAACTAGTTTCAGCTCTTGGAACATCTCATATGCTCCGTGTTGCTCAAAACGCTTTTGGAGCCCCGATTCTAAACTGTAAAGCATGCCGCACTGAACAAGGGAGTAATCATCGCAGCGCGACTGCCAAGCGTTCGTAACGTCTTGGTCCGCTGGGAGAATGGGTGGGTCACCTAGCGGTGCATCAAGGACATACAATCTCTTGGAAGCTATGAGGATGATCCTCAAGCCACGGACCCAGTCCGTATAGTTGCTTCCATCATCTTTCAGTTTGGTTTTCTCTAGGAACGCGTTGAAATTGAGGTTGACATTTGCGTTGGCCATTGGATCTACAATATAGATATTAAAGGCAATTTTAGACTAAGTTCATGATAATCGAGTTCACATAATCAAATTATTCAATGAACTCCCACTCAGATAGACATCTCTCTACTCATCTAAGTGACACATGATCCATGTCAACTAGCCCGTGTCCGATCATCACGTGAGACGGACTAGTCATCCATGGTGAACATCTCCATGTTGATCGTATCTTCTATACGACTCATGTTCGACCTTTCGGTCTTCCGTGTTCCGAGGCCATGTCTGTACATGCTAGGCTCGTCAAGTCAACCTAAGTGTTTCGCGTGTGTAAATCTGGCTTACACCCGTTGTATGCGAACGTTAGAACCTATCACACCCGATCATCACGTGGTGCTTCGGAACGACGATCCTTAGCAATGGTGCACAGTTAGGGTGAACACTTCTCTTGAAATTTTATTGAGAGATCATCTTATTTACTACCGTCGTTTTAAGCAAATAAGATGTAAACATGATAAACATCACATGCAATCAATATAGTGACATGATATGGCCAATATCATCTTGCTCCTATAATCTCCATCTTCGGGGCACCATGATCATCATTGTCACCGGCATGACACCATGATCTCCATCATCATGATCTCCATCATTGTGTCTTCATGAGGTTGTCTCGCCAACTATTACTTCTACTGCTATGGCTAACGCTTAGCAATAAAGTAAAGTAATTACATGGCGTTTGTGATTGACTCGCAGGTCATACAATAAATAAGACAACTCCTATGGCTCCTGCCGGTTGTCATAGTCATCGACATGCAAGTCGTGAACCCTATTACAAGAACATGATCAATCTCATACATCACAATGCATCACATCACATCCTTTTGGCCATATCACATCACAAGGCATATGCTGCAAAAACAAGTTAGACGTTCTCTAATTTGTAGTTGCAAGTTTTTACGTGGTTGCTATAGGTTTCTAGCAAGAACGTTTCTTACCTACGCCAAAACCACAACGTGATATGCCAATTGCTATTTACCCTTCATAAGGACCCTTTTCATCGAATCCAATCCGACTAAGGTGGGAGAGACAGACACCCGCTAGCCACCTTATGCAACTGGTGCATGTCAGGCGGTGGAACCGGTCTCACGTAAGCGTACGTGTAAGGTTGGTCCGGGCCGCTTCATCCCACAATACCGTCGAATCAAGATAAGACTAGTAACGGCAAGCATATTAACAAAATCGACGCCCACAACTGCTTTGTGTTCTACTCGTGCATAGATTCTACGCATAGACCTAGCTCATGATGCCACTGTTGGGAAACGTAGTAGTAAATCAAAAATTTTCTACGCATTCACCAAGATCCATCTATGGAGAAACCAGCAACGAGCAAGGGGAGAGTGGATCTTCATACCTTTGAAGATCGCTAAGCGGAAGCGTTGCTAGAACGCGGTTGATGGAGTCGTACTCGCAGCGATTCAGATCGCGGTAGATCCGATCAAGTGCCGAACGGACGGCACCTCCGCGTTCAACACACGTGCAGCCCGGTGACGTCTCCTACGCCTTGATCCAGCAAGGAGGGAGGAGAGGTTGAGGGAGATCTCCGGCAGCACGACGGCGTGGTGGCGGTGGAGCTACGTGGTACTCCGACAGAGCTTCGCTAAGCGCTACGGAGAACGAGGGGAGGAGGAGGTAGGGCTGCACCAGAGAGAGAGGGAGAACCGTGTGTTGTGCAGCCCCAAATACCTCCACTATATATAGGAGAGAGGGAGGAGGGGTGGCTACGCCCTAGGGTTCCACCCTAGGGGTGGCGGCAGCCACCAGATGCCATCTGGCCGGCGGCTAGGGCAAGGGAGAGGTGGGGCGCCCTAGGGTGGGCCTTAAGGCCCATCTAAGCCTAGGGTTTGCCCCCCTCCACCTTTGCCACGCCTTGGGCTGGGGTGGGAGGCGCACCAGCCCACCTAGGGGCTGGCTCCCTCCCACTCTTAGCCCACGGAACCTTCCGGGGCAGGTGGGCCCACTTGGTGGACCCCCGGAACCCTTCCGGTGGTCCCGGTACACTACCGGTGACACCCGGAACACTTCCGGTAACCAAATCCTCACTTCCCATATATCAATCTTCGTCTCCGGACCATTCCGGGACTCCTCGTGACGTCCGGGATCTCATCCGGGACTCCGAACAACCTTCGGTAACCACGTACACTATTTCCCTATAACCCTAGCGTCATCGAACCTTAAGTGTGTAGACCCTACGGGTTCGGGAGACACGTAGACATGACCGAGACACCTCTCCGGCCAATAACCAACAGCGGGATCTGGATACCCATGTTGGCTCCCACGTACTCCACGATGATCTCATCGGATGAACCACGATGTCAGGGATTCAATCAATCCCGTATACAATTCCCTTTGTCTATCGGTATGGTACTTGCCCGAGATTCGATCGTCGGTATCCCCATACCTTGTTCAATCTCGTTACCGGCAAGTCTCTTTACTCGTTCCGTAATACATCATCCCGTGACTAACTCCTTAGTCACATTGAGCTCATAATGATGATGTCTTACCGAGTGGGCCCAGAGATACCTCTCCGTCACACGGAGTGACAAATCCCAGTCTCGATTCGTGTCAACCCAACAGACACTTTCGGAGATACCCGTAGCGTACCTTTATAGCCACCCAGTTACGTTGTGACGTTTGGCACACCCAAAGTATTCCTACGGTATCCGGGAGTTACACAATCTCATGGTCTAAGGAAATGACACTTGACATTGAAAAGCTTTAGCAAACGAACTACACGATCTTTGTGCTATGCTTAGGATTGGGTCTTGTCCATCACATCATTCTCCTAATGATGTGATCCCGTTATCAACGACATCCAATGTCTATGGTCATGAAACCGAGACCATCTATTGATCAACGAGCTAGCCAACTAGAGGCTCACTAGGGACACGTTGTGGTCTATGTATTCACACATGTATTACGGTTTCCGGTTAACACAATTATAGCATGAACAATAGACAATTATCATGAACTAGGAAATACAATAATAACCATTTTATTATTGCCTCTAGGGCATATTTCCAACACATCCTACTGTCGCCTCATTTCTAAACGAGCTATTTGATCGGATTCAGGCCCTGCGCATGGATGACGACGAGACCTCGGTCTATGACCGGCTCGGGCTTAAACCCGACAATATGGAGATTCTCATCCTCACGGTCACCCACTTAGTCGCCACCGTTGAGTGTCCGGCTGGGGGCTCGTCCCCCAGTGACCAGAATTAAAAAACGGTTTATACCCCAATCTCCGATCATAGACCTCGCTTGCAACCCAGACCCTAGAGTTCGCTCCAGAGATAGACCGATATTGGTCCCCGACCTATCACACAGTTCGGAGCCCGTAACCCCGGACTCACATCGTGGCGTCGAATCAAAAAAAATCCCACACACCACCCAAGACGATCACTTAAGTATCGCAGCAGAGTCCGAGTCTTCGGACTTACGAGATGTTAAACAATTACCAGGAGAGTCAATTCATCATTTTTGGGCTTGACTCCTCCTCGCTAGAAACAAAGAACGAGGTCTTAGTGACCAGGAGGTAATGGCAACCTTCAATCGCAATTGCCATGATGAAGGGATTCTTAACGCCCTGGCTCGTCGGCACATTCGGGACTTCACCGAAGTGTCAGATTTGGTACAAACATATTGTGCAATGGAAAGCGCCTGGCAAGCCGAACGGCTATTTTCAGAACCAACCCTTACCGAACACCCTAGAGGTGATCGGAAAAAGAGGCTACCTCCGAAGCGGCCAGCCAGACTCGAACCCGCCGAAAAGAGAAATAGGTCCCTTACAGGGGTCAATACTGTCCTTGACGGGCTATTGGATAAACCATGCCCCATACATTCTGTATTGCTGAACACAAACCCGACTCATAGCCTTAGAGCTTGCTGGGTTGTTAGGCAGATCGCAAAAAGCATTGAAGCCATTCTGGAGGCATTACCACCGAATAGGCGCTCCACATCGCCGCCATACCACAGCGCCGAAGTCCCGACGATCTACGAAATGTTCCCCTCAAGGAACAGGAGGAAAAGATCTCTTAGAGAACTCGAACAGGTCTATCATGTGGCAGCAACAAGCACATGGGCAGGCATACCCATTACCTTCAGAGATACTGACCAACCAACCACTTTTCCCGGTCACTCACCGGCCGCACTAGTTCTGAACCCCATTGTCGATTGCTTCAGGTTACACAAAGTGCTAATGGATGGCGGCAGTGGTTTAAACCTGATCTACGAAGATACCCTAGAAAAAGTGTAGTTCGACCGATCTCACATAGAACATATGTCATGCCCAAGATGCTATCCTATCCTTATTTTGGCACGAGGGCCTCGACAGGGATAGAAGCGCATCTCGTCGTGTTGCAAGAATGGATATCATTACAAATACATTGACAGAAGAGATGAGTATATTGAATCGGCTTACACTCGCCACAAGCTACATCAATATCACATCAATACAACAACATATTCAAACGTCATACAGAAGAGTAGGGTCCGACTACGGACGAAACCAAACGATAAGATGACATCCATCCTTGCTATCCCAGGCTGCCGCCTAGAACCCATCCTAGATCGATGAAGAAGAAGAACTCCAAATCAAACAAGCATCGCGCTCACGTGAAATCATCGCATTACCTGTACCTGCAACTGCTGTTGTAGTAATCTATGAGCCACGGGGACTCAGCAATCTCATTTCCAAGGGTATCAAGATTAGCAAAGCTTAATGGGTGAGATATGGTTAAGTCGTGAGGCTGTAGCAAGCATCTAAGCATTTATTTGAGTGGCTAACTTACAAATACAGAAAGTAAAGTATGATGGTCTACGCATAACGGACATGAACTAGTAATGATCACTAACTGATCCTGAACACCTACTTACGTCAAACATAACCCCACCATGTTCTCTCTCGGATAAGGACTCACGAGAAGAGACAATCACGATTACGCACATGGTTGGTGTATTTTATTTGAGTTTACTTCAAGTTTACTATCACCGGGTGTTAAACAAAGTTTCCAAGTTGCCACATAACCGCGTGCACTGCTTTCCAAAAGACTTAACCCTATAGGGGTGCTCCAACTCGTCCATCACAAATTAACCACACGCAGCGGGAATATCCTCGACCACAAATCTCGTGATCTTCCTAGGCAATTCCACTGGACCTCAACCTCGAGATAGCCCAAAGTGTCGGAATTCCACGCATAAGATGTTCAAGAAAGGTAAAACAAATCCAGCATGGCCGCCCGATGTGTCGACGATCCCGATAGGAGCCGCGTATCTCGTTCTTAGGACACGACGGATGAGCGATGGTTACCACGCCAATCACCGAGTTTCCCCAGGTAGCGTTAATAAGCTGCTCTGGGTTGGACCAACACTCATGAGGAGCACTGGCCCAGGTTGTTGATTAATTATCCGTGGGTGCCAGTGGGTCCCCATGTAATTTTAGTTATTAGGCAAATGTAGTACCAATGTTTGGCCTTGCCAGACAAGCTTTCTCCTAAAACGAAAATCAGGGGGGTCCCCATAACAACCCCGAGCATGTTAGGAGCACTCAATATGGAACATAACACCGGTACACAAGTAACTAAGGATGGCAAGAGTGGAACAAAACATCGAGCAAAAGACCAAGCCTTCCACCTTTAACCAAGGATATATGTGCATTAAATTAAATAGCAATAATATTGTGGTAACAAAAGAATGTCCATGTTGACACATGGAAGCAATTGCACCTACAGCTAGAAACACTATAAGAAGGGCTGAGCAAGCAGTAACATGGCCAAACAAAGGTTTGCTAGGAAGGTGGAGGGTTAGAGGCTTTTGGTGGCAATGTTGGGAGGCTTGACAAACAAGTGCTAGGTAGCGTGACATAACGATAAAAGCGGGAAAACTAGCATAGCAATGATAGTAGTGGTATCCAGGGAAATGTGTCATCTTGCCTGAGATCCCGCTTGGAAGAAGAACGAGTCCATGAAGAAGTCGAGCCAACGCAGTCGAACGAATCCTCACACTCCGAATGGTTTCGGAACTCTATCGAGAAGGAACAATACAGAAACAACAATCAACACATGATACACCACAAATATGCATGACATGATGCACAAACCGATATGATGCATGTCCATTTAATTATGCAAGGCATGGCATGGCAAGAACAACAAACAACTACTACACATTAAGTGAAGTTCAATATGAAACGAGTTGCATATTGACGAAACTCCATGTTCGAATTGTTTAGCTCACTCTCGTTTAGGTGCTCATCAATATTAAATGTTGTTTAACATGGCGAATGGTGAAGCATAAGCAACTACAACATCTGGGCATATTAAATGAGGCCGGAAGCAACTTATAGCATTTCCAAAATGACCCCATATGTTAATTTCAAAATTGGACCAGATCTGAACTAACAATATTTTAGAGTTGTGAAACAGCAAAATAAATGTCACCATGAGATTCTATGCATTTTTCTAGTCAAGTTACATATGTGGAACATCTTCAACGAAGCTACGGTTAAATAGATATGAAATAAATCATTTTACATGGCATTTACGCAAATTACATGAAAACAACAAGTTAAACATTTTAAACACATGTGAGAGTTGGATATTGTGAATCAACATGAAATTCCAGTCATTTCACATATATAATTTTTTTACATATGATGCACGGTTTGAAAGTTGTTACATGCATGATGCTTGGGGGTTTTTCTGTAAAATGACAATCTCTGAATAATAGATAAAATAGCAGGACCTAAAAAACATATAACGGCCGAAACTGGTGGGCGGAAGATAACTACAAAGCGCACAAGGCGCTGGATAACGGGCCAGGGGCGGCTGGGCTAGCTCACCTAGCGGGCCAAGCCCATGTCAGAGGCAGGTCGGGGCGGCGGTTGGGCCTTGCGGCCTGGGCGGGACGCCGTTGGGCCGGCCCATGCAGGCGACAGGGGAGGCGAGGCGCTCGGTCGCCCTCGACCTATCCCTGATCCTGCCTGGACCAAGACCGGCGTGGCTCTACGACGGCGGCGACCGGCAGGGCTCGGAGGCGGCCGGCGGAGCTCGGAGGGGGTCGGATCCCTTCGTCTCCTGGCCAGATCGGGCCAACCGGTGCTAGATCCGGGTGAATATGGCGCCGTAAGGAGACGGAGCGGAGCGGCCGGCATCCATGGCGATTGGGTGGAGCTCCGGCCGCAGGGAGCTCTTGCACGTCGGCGGTACAGGCTTGGTGGCGAAGGAGCGCAGTGCGCGCGAGCAGGGCGGCTCTAATGGCCAGGTTTGCCGGCCTGCAGAGCAACGTTGGCAGCGCGATGGTGGTTGGCAGCGGCTGGCATGGGGAGCTGTGAGAGCTCAGGGAGGTTCCAGGAGCTCCCTGGCGGCGGGGCTGATTCGGGCCCGAGCGGGCCTCAGATGGGCTCGGCGGGCCTGCGGTTGGTGGGAGAGGCTGGCGGCATGGAGGAGAGAGAGGGGCTGTGGGCGGCATGAATTTTGAGGTGGAGGGACTAGGGATCCATTTTTGGACGAGGGGAAGGTCTATATATAGCAAAACAGCTAGGGTTTGAGGGGGGTGCCCGTTTTTGGACCTTCGGATTTTGATCCGACGTTCCAGAAGCAGAAGGGGCTAGCAGGGCCATGTGGGCTGTGGAGAGCGGGTGTGGGCTGAGGAGAGAGGGAGGTTTGTGGCCCGTGACATGAGTTTTATAAACAGAAAACGCCCGACGAATAAATCGATAACCACGCTGCTACGGTTGACCACTCGGGTATCAAACGGACTCTGATTGCGACGAAATTTGGCAGGCAGTCTACCTATAATATAACAAGACCACATGCCAAGTTCTGACCCAATACGAGAAAGTTTTATATGCACTTTAAAAAAATTATCGATGCCGCGGGCGCGTGCGTGTGTGGTTGGTTTCGAAACGGTCAGCGACACGAATGGAGACAACCGGCAGCTACTCAAGGATGCAAGTTTTCGAAAACGAGTGATGATGTCATGCAGATGATGCGAATGATGCAATGATGAATGCGACAACCAAACGAATCACACGACGAGAATGGAAACAAAAGGGGAATCTTCTGGAGCGTCGGTCCCGGGCTGCTACATCATAGCAGCACAAAATTTCGAGGAATCATTCCGGGGAAAGAGGCGCATAGTTCAGGACACATCGTCCTCGACGTAGTGTTCGGCACGCCCGAAAACTACCGATCTGAAGAACTCCTTTTCCAGATCGTGCCCTTCCCCAGTGGCTACCACACCCTACCGGGGCGTGACACCTTCACAAAATTCCAGGCTATACCACATTACATGTATATGAAACTCAAGATTCCAGGACCAAATGGGGTAATCACAATTTCCAGTGATCCAAACATAGCCCTTCGAGCCGAAAACAAAACAGCGGCTCTCGCCCTTGAGGCATTAGCTGAGGCCTTCGCTGCAGAGGAGCTGACCGCACTTCGGTAAACAGTAGACAAGGACAATGTGATCCTTAGCAAAAGGCCCAAACCCACGTCCTTTAAGTCTGCAAATGAGATCGTCGAATTTCAGGTACATCCGGCAGACCCCAACAAGACAGCGTCCATCGGAGCTCGGCTGGACCCCATAGTGGACGAAGCACTACGAACATTCTTATGAGAAAACTGGGATATCTTCGCCTGGCATCCTTCCGATATGCCCGAAATCCCACGGCGGCTAGCAGAACATAGTCTGAACATCATCGCAGGCTTTAAGCCCATTAAGCAGACACCATGCCCCTTTTCTGAGCCCAAACGACAAGCTATGGGTGAAGAATTAGCCAAACGGCTAGAGGCCGGATTTATTTGGGAAATTAAGCACCCTGAATGGTTGACAAACCTGGTGATGGTACCAAAGAAAAACAAATCCTAGCGGTTGTGTGTCTACTTTAAAGACCTCAACAAGGCCTTCCCTAAGGACCCTTTCCCCGTACCACACATAGACCAGATTATCGACGCCACAGCCGGACACGACTCGTTGTGTTTCCTCGATGCTAATTTCGGATACCATCTATAAGAGCACATTTCTCCATGTGTGGTTTTGGTAATTGATGACACCCCTATGGACTAATGGTTGCCTTGAGTTATATTCGAAGGATTTGTCCATAGGCACTTCTTGAAGTCCATCTGTTGGGTTCCAAGGAGTTTATATGATGACCAAGGTGGTATTCAAGGTTTATCCAAAGATTGGTCATGTGAGAGTTGAGCTTATTGCGAGCATGTCTTGACAAAGAAGATTGTGTGAGCATTCATCATTACCTTCAAGACATCATCTTTATGGAGAGAGACGATAAGATACAAGGTTGATCAATACTAAGTCAAAGAGTGAATCAAGTTGATCAACACACAAAGCGTACAAGATGTACCGAGAGGGACCAAGCGATCCCATGGTATGGTAAGCATTGTCCATTACGCTTTGTGTACTAACCCATGTTCCTTGTGAGAATTCTTTGTGTGGTTAGGTATATTTCCATGGGATTGCATCAAGAGGAAGATCCCATACAACCCATGGAAAATGACATCAAGTGGTGATCGTCATGAAGGTTGCGGTGTGCAAGTTCAAGTGAATCATCATAGTGAGATCATGCTTGAAGCTTGCCGTCCATTGTGGTGACAATGGACTTGTGAAGATGTGCCGAAGAGTGTCTCACCCATAGTGGAGTATGGGGAAGGAATCTACTAGTCTTCATCGAGCCAGCACAATCAAGAAAGATGGTCCATCTTGAGAAGGACAAGATCGTCATCATATAGGTCGAGTGGACTATGCGGAAGGCAAAGATTTGACCTTGATAATTTTTTCCATTTTACCAGTCTCATAGTGGTAGTTGGGAGACCGAGTTATAGGATCGATAGCCGTACTATCAAGGAGGGCTCTCAAGTGAGTAGCTTGATCATATCGTTCGTTGAGATCTCAAACCATTTGCATCCTTGCATCATCATCTTTCTTGGTCCTTATTTGGTTTTTCTCTATGTGAGTTTTTGAGCTTACGGTCTTCATCGTGAGAAGTTTAAGCTCATTGAAAAGAGATCTCGTATGCATCATATTGTGTTTTCGGTGTTGGAGATTTTGCCAGATATTTATTGGGAAGGTAACCTTCCTTATCCTAGTTTTATTTATTCTCCATTGCTTGTTCTTAATTTAACTAGTCATTATTGGATAGCTTTCGTTGTCCTTTATCCAACAAGCTTGAGTTTGCTCAAATCGGAGCTCGTATGCGAAAGTTGTGGCTGTTTTAGTATTACCTGTTTTACATAGAAAGGTTGTACCGCCCCATAGAGAGGTTGTACTAGTTGACCGGTACAACCGGTGTTTGGAGCGGTTGTACCGCTCCAGGATTGGTCTGGAGGTTGTACCGGCCATGTACCACTCTACCATCGGACTCGGTTCTGTTTTGGAGCGGTTATTGTGCGGTTGTAGGCAGGTTATTCCGGTATAATTGGTACTACCGGTTGTACCGGTGAGCAAAGAGGTTGTACCGCACCTATGTGATCCTGCACATAACGGGCAGATTCGTGGGGACCTATTTAAGGGGTCTTCTTTCCCAATGGTCCCCGTCCTTTGAGCTCGTGTTTGCCCCCCACTGTTGACCCTCTTTGAGCTTGCTATGTCTCGATCCCTCCAATTATTCTTGCTCCTTTTTGAGGGAAAAGAGAGAGGAGATCTAGATCCACATTTCCACCAATCACTTTCTCCTGTATGTGAGGGGAACCCTTTGGATCTAGATCTTGGAGTTCTTCATGTTTTTCTTCGTTCTTCCTCTCACTTTCCTCCATAGCATTAGTTGTTGTGGTGGGATTTGGGAGAGAAGGACTTGGGCACTCCGTGTGCCCTTGCCATTGCATTTGGTGCATAACTTTGAGTTCTCCACGGTGATACGTGGAAGTGAGAAGTTGAGAAGCTTATTATTCTTGGGTGTTTGAGCACCCTAGAGCTTGTTTCTCTTGGGTGCTTTAGCGCCCTAGACGGTTGGTGGTGCCTCGGAGCTCAATCATTTTGGTGCGAAGCTCCGGGCAAGCTTCGGGGTCTCCAATTAGGATTTGGAGATTGCCCCGAGCATTTGAGGTCACCTCGGAGCCACAATCCTTTGTGGTGAAGCTTCGTGTTGTTGTTGGGAGCCTCCAATTAAGTTGTGGAGTTTGCACCAACCTTGTTTGTACGGGTTCGGTGACCGCCCTCAAGGGTCGCTTTATGGAATCACGACATCTTGCATTGTGCGAGGGCGTGAGGAGATTATGGTGGCCCTAGTGGCTTATTGGGGAGCATTGTGCCTCCACACTGCTCCAAAGGAGATTAGCACCCACAAGGGTGTGAACTTCAGGATACATCGTCGTCCCCGCGTGCCTTGGTTATCTCTTACCCGAGCCCTTTACTTATGCACTTTACTTTGTGATAGCCATATTGTTTCATGTTATATATCTTGCTATCACTTAGTTGTTTATCTTGCTTAGCATAAGTTGTTGGTGCACACAGGTGAGCCTAGTTGTTTTTGGGTTTTGTGCTTGACTAGTTAAACGATAGTTTTATTCCGCATTGGTTCAAGCCTAAACCGTAATTATTTTAAAGCGCCTATTCACCCCCCTCTAGGCGGCATCCACATCCTTTCACCATCATATTAAAATGAAGGAATCCGACCAAGCTGCAACCGCATTCATCACCCCTTATGGGCCATTCTGCTTCAACACAATGCCCTTTGGGCTAAAAACGCTGGGGCGACATACCAGCGCATGATCCAGACTTGTCTAACAAAACAAGTCGGTAAAACAGTCGAGGCATACGTGGACGACGTGGTAATCAAAACCAAACACGTCAGCTAGCTGGTCGACGACCTAAGGCAAACTTTTGCCAGCCTACGCGAGTACGATATACGACTCAATCAGGACAAATGTGTTATCGGAGTTCCCACTGGTAAATTGCTCGGATTCATCATTTCCAATAGAGGAATAGAAGTGAATCCGGCTAAGATCCACACCCTATCAGAACTTGCAATTCCCATAGAGCTAAAACACGTCTAGAGGTTGGCTGGGTGCATGGCGGCGCTAAGCCGCTTTATCTCCCGCCTCGGGGAAAAGGCTTTACCGCTCTATAGACTGCTGAAACGGACCAACAATTTCAAATGGACCAATGAAGCAGCGGTTGCGTTAGACGAAATTAAAACACCGCTGGCAAGCAATACCATACTCACAGCACCAGGCGCTGGTGAACCCATGTTACTATACATATCGGCTACCAACCAAGTCGTTAGCGCAGTGCTCGTCGTCGAACGAGAGGAGGAGGGACACCAATTCCGGACACAGAAGCCGGTCTATTACGTGTCAGAAGTATTGATACATCTCCAACGTATCTATAATTTATGAAGTATTCATGCCATGTTTACAATAATTCTATATGATTTTGGTATGATTTTATTAGAACTAACCCGGACCGACGCCGTTTTCAGCAGAACTACTGTGGTGTTGTTTTTGTGTAGAAATAAAAGTTCTCGGAATGGGCTGAAAATTTACGAAGAGTATTTTTGGAAAATATAAAAATACTAGAGCGAAGAGCTAGGCCAGGAAGTGGACGAGGCGGCCACAAGCCTGCTAGGCATGGCCATCCCCCGGGTCGTGCCTAGCAAGCTTGTGGCCCCCTCGAGCACCTCCTTGACATGATTCCAATGCCAAAAAGTCCTATAAATTTAGAAACCTCCAAAAATAAACCTAGATCAGGAGTTGTGCTACCACAAACCTCCAGAGCCATGAAAAACCAATCAAGAGCCCATTCCGGCACCCTGCCAAAGGGGGAAACCATCACCGGAGGTCAACTTCATCATCCCAGCGCTCTCTATGACGAGGAGGGAGTAGTTCACCCTCGGGGCTGAGGGTATGCACCAGTAGCTATGTGTTTGATCTCGATCTCTCTCTCTCTCGTGTTCTTGAGATGGCACGATCTTGATGTACCGCGAGCTTTATTTATATAGATGAATCACATGGAGTTTTCCCCTCTCTATCTTGTTGTGATGAATTGAGTTTTCCCTTTGAAATTTTCTTATCGGATTGAGTATTTAAGGATTTGAGAACACTTGATGTATGTATTGCGATGGGATATCCATGGTAACAATGGGATGTTCTATTGAATTCACTTGATGTATGTTTTGGTGATCAACTTGCGGGTTTCGTGACCTTGGGAATCTATGCATAGGGGTTGGCACACTTTTTTGTCTTGAATTTCCGGTAGAAACTTTGGGGCACTCTTTGAAGTTCTTTGTGTTGGATTGAATTTGATGAATCTGAAATTATGTGATGCATATCGTATAATCAAGCCCATGGGTACTTGTGGTGACATTGGAGTATCTAGGTGACATTAGGGTTTTGGTTGATGTGTATCTTAAGGTGTTATTTTAGTACGAACTCTAGGGTTGTTTGTGACACTTATAGGGATAGCTCATAACATTGATCGGAAAATATAACTTTGAGGTGGTTTCGTACCCTACAATAATTTCTTCGTTAGTTCTCTGCTATTTGTGACTTTGGAGTGAACTCTTTGTCACACGAGAGGTATTTACATATGATTCAACTATGCCAATATTGTTGAGAGAAATTGCACTAGTGAAAGTATGGACCCTAGGCCTTGTTTTTAAGCATTTATACAATGTTTTGCTCGCTGTTTACTATTTGTTACCTTGCTGTTTTTATATTTTAAGATTACAAAAACCTATACCTACCATCCATATTACACTTGTATCACCATCTCTTCGTCGAACTAGTGCACCTATACAATTTACAATTGTATTGGGTGTGTTGGGGACACAAGAGACTCTTTTTTATTTGGTTGCAGGGTTGTTTGAGAGAGACCATCTTCATTCTACACCTCCCACGGATTGATAAACCTTAGGTCATCCACTTCAGGGGAAATTGCCGCTGTCCTACAAAACTCTCCGCTTGGAGGCCCAACACGAGTCTACAAGAAGAAGGTTGTGTAGTAGACATCAAGCTCTTTCCTGGCACCGGTGCTGGGGAGGTGAGTGCTTGAAGGTATATATTTAGATCTTGCAATTACATATTTTAGTTTCTTGTTTTTCACTAGTTTGGTTTTATAAAAGAAAACTAAAAAAATGGAATTGAGGTTGCCTCATATGCTTCATCTTTTTAATGTCTTTCGTGAAAATGATGGAAAGGAAAATTGTGCTCAAGTGTTAGAAGAAGAAGTTATTAAAATATTTGACACTAAATCCTTGATTGATGAGCATGATTGCAATATTGTTAGTATGAATTATCTGAATATTCATGACGCTAATGATATGCAAAACCACAAGCTTGGGGATGCTATGTTTGATGAAGATGATATTTTTTGTCCCCCAAGTTTTGATGAGCTAAACTATTATGATGATAGCATGCCTCCTATCTATGATGATTATTGTGATGACACATATGCTATAAATAGTAATGACAACCATGAAACTTGTCATCATTATTTTAATATTCAAAGTGGTTATGTCAATCAAGTATCTCATTATAGTTATTTTGTTGAGTTTGCTCCCACTATTATGAATGAGAAGAAAATTGCTTATGACGTAAGTAGTAAAAATTCTATGCTTGTAGATCATGAAAAGAATGCTTTATGTGCTGGTTATATTGTCAAATTCCTTCATGATGCTACTGAAAATTATTATGAGGGAGGAACATATGCTTGTAGGAATTGCGATAATATCAAGTTTCCTCTCTATGTGTTCAAAGTTTTGAAGTTTTGAAGTTGTGCTTGTTTTGCCTTCCTATGCAAGTTGATTCTTGTTCCCATGATTTGTTTGATCACAAAATACCTATGCATAGGAAGTGGGTTAGACATAAATGTGCTTGTCATGTGTTTCATGATGCTCTTTTGCTTGTTTCAATTATTATTCCTATACGAGCATCATTGAAATCATCATGCCTAGCTAAAAGGCATTAAAGAAAAGTGCTTGTTGGGAGACAACCCAACACCTTTACCTTAGGTTTTTATGTGTTGACATGATTAATCTACTGTAGTAATCATGTTTTGTGTCTTTTATTTCAATAAAGTGCCAAGTAAAGTCTTTGGGATAGTGTGGATACTTGCTTGTTTGATTTTGTGCAAAAAACAGAAAGTTTTGCATCCAGTATATGAATTATCTGGTTTTACTGGAGCATCAAACAATTCTGAAATTTTACACTACATTTATATGCAAATTACTTGAGTTTTCCTAATTTTTCAGAATTTTTAGAGTCAGGGAAGTATGGTGATCATGCACATCTTTACAGACTGTTCTGTTTTTGACAGATTCCGTTTTGCATGCATAGTTTGCTTGTTTCAAGTGTTCCAAAAGCTTATATTGAGTAAGACAAATTGTGGGAAAATGGAATACATTATGTATCATGTGGGAATAATTATGAATCTTGTCTTGACAGTACCTAAATGAATGATTTATCTTTACTACACTAACCCATCTCACGAAGTTTCGTTAAGTTTTGTGTGATTGAAGTTTTCAAGTTTTGGGTGAGATACCGATATGACGAGAATAAGGAGTGACAAGAAACTAAGCTTGGGGATGCCCAAGGAACACCCAAGGTAATATTCACGAAAGACTCAAGCGTCTAAGCTTGGGGATGCCCCGAAAGGCATCCCCTCTTTCGTCTTCAACACTATCGGTATATCTTACTTGGAGCTATATTTTTATTCATCACATAATATGAGCTTGCTTGGAGCATCATTTTATTTGTTTTTCTCTGTTAGGTGTTATTTATAATCTTGTTTTTCAATAAAAAAGTTCCAAGAATTTCCTTTAGGATGCTTGAATTGCATGTTTTGATATGTGCTGGGTAAAAACAGAAACTTTTGTTGTAGTGTTTGAATTTTCATATTTAAACTTTTTCTCTCGTCTTCTTGAGATGGCACGATCTTGATGTACCGCGAGCTTTATTTTTATAGATGAATCGCATGGAGTTTTCCCCTCTCTATCTTGTTGTGATGAATTGAGTTTTCCCTTTGAAGTTTTCTTATTGGATTGAGTCTTTAAGGATTTGAGAACACTTGATGTATGTCTTGCGATGGGATATCCGTGGTGACAATGGGATGTTCTATTGATTCACTTGATGTATGTTTTGGTGATCAACTTGCGGGTTCCGTGACCTTGGGAATCTATGCATAGGGGTTGGCACACGTTTTTGTCTTGACTTTCCGATAGAAACATTGGGGCACTCTTGGAAGTTCTTTGTTTTGGATTGAATTTGATGAATCTGAAATTATGTGATGCATATCGTATAATCAAGCCCATGGGTACTTGTGGTGACATTGGAGTATGTAGGTGACATTAGGGTTTTTGTTTATGTGTATCTTAAGGTGTTATTTTAGTACGAACTCTAGGGCTATTTGTGACACTTATAGGGATAGCTCATAAGATTGATCAGAAAAGATAACTTTGAGGTGGTTTCGTACCCTACAATAATTTCTTTGTTAGTTCTCCGCTATTTGTGACTTTGGAGTGAACTCTTTGTCGCACGAGAGCTATTTACATATGATTCAACTATGCCAATATTGTTGAGAGAAATTACACTAGTGAAAGTATGGACCCTAGGCCTTGTTTTCAAGCATTTATACAACGTTTTGCTCGTTGTTTACTATTTGTTACCTTGCTGTTTTTATATTTTTAGATTACAAAAACCTATATCTACCATCCATATTACACTTGTATCACCATCTCTTCGCCGAACTAGTGCACCTATACAATTTAAAATTTTATTGGGTGTGTTGGGAACACAAGAGACTCTTTGTTATTTGGTTGCAGGGTTGTTTGAGAGAGACCATCTTCATCCGACACCTCCCACGGATTGATAAACCTTAGGTCATCCACTTGAGAGAAAATTGCCGCTGTCCTACAAAACTCTGCACTTGGAGGCACAACACGAGTCTACAAGAAGAAGGTTGCATAGTAGACATCAAGTACTAACGCAATGCAAGTCCAGATACCCGCACTACCAGAAGATAACCTATACAGTATTTATGGCATCACGGAAACTCAGACACTACTTTCAAGAGTGTTCGGTTACGGTGGCCTCCAAAGTACCCCTGAACGATATAATCAACAACAGGGACGCCACCGCCCGCATAGCCAAGTGGTTTATTGAGCTCCTTCCCTTTGAAATCGTCTACAAGCCACGACGGGCTATCAAATCTCAGGTGCTGGCAGATTTCCTTGCCGAGTGAACAGAGACCAAGCTCCCCAGGGAATATAGTACATACTCCCATTGGACAATGTACTTCGATCGATCTAAAACTTTGGCCGGACTGGGGGCTGAGTTATTCTCACACCCCTCATAGGCGACAACATTTGATATGTGTTGCAGATCATGTATGCCCATTCCAGCATTGCAGCCGAATACGAAGCACTTCTCCACCGTCTTCGAATGGCAGCATCAATGGACATACGATGACTGGAGGTACGGGGAGACTCCAACTTGGCCATCTCCCAAATCAACGGCGATTTCGATGCGAAAAACCCAAAGATGGTGGCGTAGAGAAACTCCGTCCTCAAGATATCCACACGGTTCGAGGGGTTAGAATTTCACCACGTTGCTAGAGACAACAACCAAGCCACCGACGTATTGGACCGCATGGGGGCCAAACACGACCCCGTCCCCAAAAACACTTTCCTGGAGCGGCTCTTTAAGCCATCAATGGTTTGGCAGAACGATCATAAAGGTGCCGGTCCAAACCAGTACGGAAGAGGCTGTCCCCCTATAAATGAACCAGACGACCAAATCATCGGCGGCTTCATAATGGACGAGACGCCTTCGGCTCATGAGATCATGGCAGTAATCGTGCCATCGACCGAGCCCTTACTCGCCTACCTTCTTTGCAAATAACTCCCCGACGATCAGACGGAGGCACGACACATAATCCGGCGTTCCAAAGCCTATAAAGTCCACGAGGGTGAGTTATACAAGAAAAGCACCACCGGAATATTACTGCGGTGCTTATCTGAGGAAGAAGGACGACAACTCTTAGCCGAAGTCCACGCAGGGATGGGCGGCCATCACACCGCAACAAGAGCATTAGTTAGCAAGGCCTCTCGGGCTGGTTTCTTCTGGCCCACTGCTCGAGCGGACGCCCGGTCACTTGTCAAACACTGCATGGGGTGTCAACTTTTCGCAAATCAAAGTCACATGCCCCCAACAGCTCTTCGGACTATTCCGATCACCTGGCCTTTCACGGTCTGGGGCTGGTCGGACCACTTAAAGGGGGACCAAGAAGAATAAATACCTACTGGTCATGGTTGACAAGTTCACCAAATGGATAAAAGCGAAACCTGTCAAATCAGCCAAGTCCGGACCAGTAATTGACTTTATATCCGGCATGGTACACCGTTACGGTGTCCCGCACAGTATAATAACGGACAATGGATCCAACTTCACAGCCCAAGAGGTCAAAGACTGGTGCGCAAAGATGGGCATCAAGCCCGATTATGCATCAGTGTATCATCCATAGACCAATGGGCATGTCGAACGAGCAAACGGCCTCATCATGAGCGGCATTAAGACACGTTTGGTTTGATCTCTTCATGAGTCTGACCGTCATTGGGTGGAGGAGCTGGACTTCGTTCTATGGGGCCTGCGCACCACCCCGAATAGATCAACGGGACACACACCGTTCTTTATGGTTTATGGGGCAGAAGCAGTCTTTCCTTGTGACATCATTCACGATGTACCAAGGGTGCGCATGTATGAGGAAAAGCAAGCCAGGTTAGATCGGCAGGACGACCTGGACGCCTTAAAAGGAGAGCGCGACATAGCTCGGGCTCGCTCTACTTTTTATCAATAGCACGCCCGGCGTTACTAGAGTAGGTAGGTCAGAGCTAAAGCGTATAATGTGGGTGATCTTGTCTTACGGCTCCCGAAGAAGTAGAAGCATAAACTCAACCCCAAATGGGAGGCCCCCTTCATAATCGACGAAGTACTCACGGGAGCAGCTTACCGTCTTCGAAACCCGTCGGATAACCGCCTTGAACCAAACCCATGGAACGCAGCTCGTCTTCGGCGCTTCTACGGATAAACTGGTGCCGTCACACTCCTTACCTTTTACCTACTTTTTATTCTCCTTTTTTCTTTATTTATTTTTTATTTCCCTCCCACCTTGATTTTTGGGCGGGTTTAATTTTTTCTCTTTTCCTCCCAACTCTATGTTCGACTCAATCGATCTTGTATTAAGATTTTCAGCTTACAACCTTAATTGTTAAATCCGAACACAACAGTTGGGGGCTTCTTCCTGAAGCTAATACTTTTATACTCTAAGCATCTATTCACATTTATTGTGTATGCATGTTTCCCTTGTCGATTTTAAGCCATCATATGCATCAATTTGAACTAAGATTTTTGCCAAGCTGGGTTGCCTCGCTCCTGTGCTTACCCTCTACGTTCCCGATTGTTTGTATAGAGGGTAAAGGGAGCACCTCTGCGATTGTTACGACCGGGTTATCCGGATACGTACCTCAGACGGGTGAAGCCGAAAGCTAGCTATCTTCAGCAGACAATTGGTCGGCTACAATGGAAGCAACAAATGAGACTATGGTCGTTAACACCATTACTCGGACTTCTTTTCTCACAAGAGCCATTAGTCGCATACTAATAGTGTACGAACTTACTACCTACGATTTACATAGCACCCTGAAGAAAGGTACCGATAGAGGTATTATTTTATTCGGAAGATGTTTCTTATGCTAAGCAGTAATATAACATATCTCCTTGTGTGTTTTCTGTCCGTTTGCACCAAATGGCCGGATTGCCTGGTTCCACAAAGATAATTCACCCTTCTCGAGTGATATTTTATAGGGAACACTCCCAAGCTCTTAGCACGGGAGGTCGAAGCTGATGGCTGGTTAAGACAAAGTTTACAACACAGACGGAGCAATTTTCCCGATTATTTGTACATAGTTACATATAATCATACATCTGGTTGTTGGTCGAGATTGTCTATTAAGGTATCCAGGGAGCAATCTTGTTGTGAGAGATGGGCAGCGGGCATCACTTGGTCGTACACCAAGTGAAGCAGCACTTCTTGCCCATCCGACCCTACCGGCCCAACCCGATTGATACGCTCGGGGTTAAGGCCGGTATAACGGGTCTTGATCATCGCCTACGCCTCTCGTGCTCCCTCTCAGTAAGCCGATGTCTTCCATAGCTCGAACCTACTTTGGGATCCCTTGAATCGATCAACCAGTTCGGTCATCTCCTCCGGAGGTTGCTCGACGGGCCATAACGCTTTCACCATGCTCTTCATGGCCTTCCAAGCCCGCGCATGAAGGGCGGATAGCTCCTTCAGAAGGCTGCCCCGGTAGGATCCGACCTCTTCTTCGGGCCGCCCGGACACGAGACCTATACATGAATCAAGGCATGCCCATTATACTTCATATATAAGAAGCATTGTCCGATGTTAAATCACACTTAGCAAACATGCCCCTCTGTAATTTCCGGTTCTCTTCTTGGGCGTGGGCCAGTTGAGTCTTTAAGCTCTCAATTTCTACGGCCTGCTGTTTGTTTTCCGCCTGAAGGCGGTTCTTCTCCTCAATATTTCATTGTAAAACATGGCAGCCAGCCTCATGCTAGGATTCAGCGTACCATTGAGAATCTTGGGCTGCTCTAATTCTCTTTGCAATTGCCCTATTGATTCAACTCCTACAAAGCACCCTTGCGTCAGCATGGGAATATATACCAAGATCAGCAGAACAGGTATAGTCACCATGTGCCTCCCGGGTAAAGCTCTTCATGTGATCCAATTCGGCCTTCACGATTTCTACCTGTGTTTGGCTTGCCTCCAGTTCCTTGGCCAGTTGCTCGCTTCACTGCCTCGAGGCCTACAATAGCAGTAAGACAATACGAGGACCCTTAATTCGGTCGTTCCGACCACTTTAAGGCTCGGGCGCTACTGGGCTTACATGGGTGTTTGGACTTCTACAGCCGATTACTTACCTGCAGGTTGGACGATATCAGTTTCATGGCCTCCCCGAACCCAGCTCGGGCGGCTCTGATGTGCACGTCCGCCAAGCGTAGAGCATTAATCTCTTCTTTGTAGAGCACTCGGTGGCGTAGGGCTTCCCGTCAGTGCTGATGGTTCATGGTGCTCTCTACCTCGGATTTGGTAACTAACATCGTGTCTCCAGAGTCTTCAGGGGCCTGATTGACCGTAGGGACCTTCGAAGCAGGTTTGGCGTGAACCGAAGTTCTTGAATTTTGAGCGTCGCCGGACACCTGGGCAACATCCTCAGCAGAAGATGGTTGAACTCTTCACCTGAGTATTTCGACATAAGGTCTCTCGTGAGGCTCTATCAGTCGTGGTAATAAATTAAAACAACCGAACAAAGTACCTTTGACTTTGAGTTGAGAGAGTGGGTGGACTTGTCCCCATGGCCGGCTCATTTGACGGATCCATGTTGCCTTCCGGTCCGGGCATCGCCGCCATAGCCGATGCATGTCTCGTAGATCGACGACGCTTGGGAGGAGGAGCCGGTATGATTGGATCGTTAGAGGATACCTGCCTCTTGCGGGATGAGTTTTTCTTCTTCTTGCTTATCGCAGAGGAAGGAAATGATCCGAGATAATCTATTATAATAGCCACCTTGGAGCGATCGAGGCTCTCCTAGTAGAAACCCCCGTCTTCAAGCTCAATTGTCAGATCTGGGTCATCATGAAATCCCGGGTCGTCATCATGGGAATAGTCCTCGGGTTGGGGGGGCGGATAGTTAACTATCTCGATGAAGCTCCTCCATTCCTGTTCACATAAGTTAAAGGCATCGATGAGGAAGGGATAAAATTAAAAACCCGAATTGTTTTCACTAAGTTGAAAGGCTCACCCATTTGATGGGATTATGACTGGACTAGCCCTCCTTGGTCGGCAGTCGAACAAAATCTTCTTGCTCCCCTTTGCATAGGTCAGCAAGTGCGTCGGCTAATGTTGTTTGATCGGCAGCGCCTAGTCATCGGGAGCGAGTGCTGTCGCTTGTCCCATTGTAACACCACAAAGGCTGTATTCTCTGCTGAAGAGGCTGGACGCACCGGGTGATGGAGGCAACCATGAAATCTATCATGGTCAACTTATGATGGGATAATACCCTCACATGGGCTGCCAAGTGTTGCACTTAGACGTTGTCTTCTTGGGACGAGCTCTTCGGTCGCCAGTTGTACCTCTTCTTCAAGGGGGCATCAAAGTATTCGGGAAAACCCCTCCGATCTGGATCGAATAGGGAGACATTCTCGATATAAAACCATTCCAAAGACCACTCTTCAAACTCCTTCGGTGTTCCCACTGGATACCCCGTCCCCGCTATGTGGCATATTTCGGCTCCTCCGACCTCCAGAATTGTCTTGTCCCGAGTGCGAGGGACGAGGCAGAAGTACTTCCTCCACAATTCAAAATGTGCCTCGTACCCAGGAACATCTCGCAAAGGGCGACGAAGCCTGAGATGTGTAGAATAGACCCTGGGGTGATGTGATGGAGCTGGATCCCATAGAATTACAATAACCCCCTCAAGAATGGATGAATGAGGAACCCGAGACCCCGCAAAAGGAAGGGCACGAAACATACACGCTCCCCCTTTTGTGGATTGGAGAAATTTTCCGCGAAGGCTTCATCGTTGTATGAAGATAAGCCAGCATGGGTAGCCACCAGATCCAAGGAGGGAAGGTACCCTTGGGTCTCGAGGTTGCGCAATCAAAGAAGGGAAACATAACAGATTGTCTAATCCCTGGGACGGGAGCCGTAAGGGCGCGAGGAAGAGCTGGGGGTGCTAGCCATGTTCTTGTGGTGATCTCTCGCTGAAGATTTTTCCTAATGAGGAGAGGGAAGAGGATGTGGCTTAGACCATGATTCAGTTTGTTTAAATGGGTGGTGCCTCTGTTGTGGAGGTGCAGTCTTGTAAAAAGCCGCTGAACCGCTCGTCTCCCCACGATGCACGAAAATCGAGAAAAATTGATGGTTATTATAATGAACTCGGCAAGCTCGTGATGCTTGGGATTTTGCCGATGACAGGATGGTTGCCGAACAAGAAGGGATAGAGGGACTCGCCTTGCAAGCCAAAGACTTTGACGCACAAGACTGTCCGAACATACCTCGGTGTTGGAGGCCAGTCCGGCGGCTACTGAGGGAGTCCTGGTTTAAGGGGTCCTTGGATAGCTAACATGTTTCTCATGGTCCGGACTATGTGGGCCATCGGACGGGTATTAGATGATCGAAGGCCCCGTCGCTAGGGTGGAAGCTTCAAGGAGCCGTGGCGTGTCCTCCAAGTTCTCGACAATAGATAGGCATGTTTTTTTCCTTCGGTGTGCAACCGACCATGTGTAAACCCTAGGTACCCTTGGCGTCTATATAAGCCGGAGGGTTTTAGGTTGTAGGGGAGAGGCCAACTCATCTAGGGTTTAGCTATTCGATCTCGAGGTAGATTAACTCCGTAACCTATACATCATCAATATAATCAAGCAGGACGTAGGGTTTTACCTCCATAGGAGGGCCCGAACCTGGGTAAACATCGTCTCCTTCGTCCCATGTTACCATCGTTCCTAGTCTCACAGCTCGGGACCCCCTTCTCGAGATCCGCCAGTTTTGACACCGACACCAGTGACCAGTGCCAGTTGTTGTTTTATGCATGCTTTTGATTTTTTTAGGTTTACAGTACCAAACGAAGTCCAATTGCCATGAAATTTTTTGATGATTTTTTCTGGACCAAAAGAAGACCTGGAAGCTTCAGGAGGAGGCTCGGAGGCGCACGACGGCCCCCACCACACATCAGTGCGTGCCCTGGGGGGGCCCTAATATGTGGTGGCCCCTTTGGGCGTCGCCCGACGTTCCTCTTCATTCTATAAATATTCTCTAATATCCCCAAAACCCTATGGGAGCTCCCAAAACACTTTTTCCGCCGCTACAAGTCTCTGTTCCGACATGAGCCCATCTAGAGCTCCGTTCCAGCACCCTACCGGAGAGGGGATTGATCATGGAAGGCCTCTTCATCAACCTTAATGCTCTCATCATGATGTGTGAGTAGTTCACCACAGACCTACAGGTCCGTAGGTAGTACCTATATGGAAATCTTTAATACAATGTTCATCGCATCTTTGCCTTGATCTATCAGATGTAATCAATTTGTATGGTGCGTTTGTTGGGATCATGAGCAAGCAAGTTGGAGGCACACCCACTTAGCTTCAGTTGAGCTTTCATACACTTATAGCTCTAGTGCATCATTTGCATGGCAATCCCTACTCCTTGCATCGACATCTATAGATGAACATCTCCATAGCTCGTTGGTGTGCCTAGTTGATGCGAGACTACCCTTTTATATCTACCACCATATTATATTCCACCTATATGCCATATCCAATGGTCATGCTCATGTATTGCGTGAAGAATAAAAAGTTGATGCATATTGAAAAAGTACGATCCAATTGCCTGACTTGGACACCGTGATGCTTAACATTTGTATTGATGTGGTGAAGACAGAGTCATGCCTTGCCAATATAATAAGATGAATGGGGGTAAACATTATTTTAGGATCATATACTTTGAAAATCAATGATTTTGTTTCTTATACTTATAAATATTGCCATGTTTATGTTTGTTAATTCATCATTTCTCAATGAGCATACATACAGAAGATTACATAATGGGTAGCATGTCAAATAAAAAATTCGGTTTTTATCATTTACCTAATTGAGGACGAGCAGGAATTAAGCTTGGGGATGCTGATACATCTCCAACATATCTATAATTTTCTATTGTCCCATGCTGATATATTATCATTCTAGGATACTTTTGGGGCATTTGTTTACCAATTTATAATATTTTTGAGCACTAACCTATTGACCCACTTCCTAGTGCTAGTTGTTGTTATCTGCATGTTTTTTATTTTTTAGGTTTACAGTACCAAACGAAGTCCAATTTCCACAAAACTTTTTGATGATTTTTTGGGACCAAAAGAAGACCTAGAAGCTTAGGGAGGAGGTCGGGAGGTGCATGAGGGCCCCACCACACATCAAGGAGCGGCCTGGGGGGCGCCCTGATATGTGGTGGCCCCCTCGGGCGTCCCCCGACGTTCCTCTCTGGCCTATAAATTCTCTAATATCCCCAAAACCCTAAGGGAGCTCCCGAGACACTTTTTCCGCCGCCCCAAGTCTCCGTTCCACCACCGTGCTGGAGGGGGGATCGATCATAGAAGGCCTCTTCATCAACCTTGATGCCCTCATGATGATGTGTGAGTAGTTCACCACAGACCTACGAGACTGTAGGTCGTACCTAGATGGAAATCTCTCTCTCTCTCAATCTTCAATACAACGTTCATTGCATCTTTGCCTTGATCTATCTATTGTAATCCCTTTGTATGGTGCGTTTGTTGGGATCCGATGAATTATGAGTTTATGTTTAGATATTCATGAAAAGTACTTGAGTCAAACCTAAATACCAAGATTCTTATTTGCATGCTCACTATAGCTTCATAATGCTCTCCGGTCTATTGAGATAATTTGGCCAACTAGATTAATATTTCTTCGGTGGGAGTGATGCATTACAGTAGGTTCAACCTGGCAAGTTTCTACATCCCTGTGACAAAAGGGGACAAGTTGTGTCTTCGTGTTGCTGCTACTAAGGATAAAACGATGTGGTTTATTCATCTTGATTGGGTTTACTTTGTCTACATCATGTCATCGTTCTCCAACCATTACTCTGTTTTACTTAATACTCTAGATGCATGCTAGATAGCAGTCGATGAGTGGAGTAATAGTAATAGCTTCAGGCAGGAGTCGGCCTATTTGCTTGTGGACGTGACACCTATATACACATGATCATTACCGTGAAAATCGCATAACTATTCGCTTTTCTATCAATTGCCCAACAGTAATTTGTTTACCCATCGTATTCTATTTCTATGAGAGATGCCACTAGAGAACTCTACGCCCCCAGGTCTGTTCACTTATATATTCACAAATGCTATTAATACCTTGCTGTTATTTATTTGCTTTTATTTTATTGCGTAATTTACAATTATATACACAACTCACTTTCTTGCAAATAACAAGATCAAGGGGATTGACAACCCTCTTGCCGACATTGGGTGCAAGTTGTTTGTTCTTTTGTGTGCAGCCGCTGAAGACGATTGAGGATTGGCATTCCTACTGGTTCGATAAACCTTGGTTTCATAATTGAGGGGCATACTTACCCACATTGTGTTGCGATAACCCGTTCCTCTTCACGGAAAATCCAATGCAGATCACAAGTATCACTTGTTACTTGTTATGAATTGCTTTGGTACAAAACTATCTATCACTGTTACTTTTAGTACTTGCAGAAACTTCCGTACCAAAGCCACTTGCCATTTCCTTCTGATCCTTGTTGGGTTCAACACTCTTACTTATCGAAAGGACTATGATTGATCCCCTATACTCGTGGGTCATCATCTCCCAACATGGTATTAAAACCAACTAAGAAGAAATCAAGGCGCTCACGAAGCTTGGTGCCCCGACCAATATGTAGGAAATTCAGAGGCTAGTCGGATGCGTAGCTTCCGTGAGCCGATTTTTATTGAGGCTTGGCGAGAAGCTGCTCCCTCTATACCGGCTGTTTAATAAGACATATAATTTCATTTGGACCGATGAAGTGAAGGAGGTTTTGGAAGAAATTAACAAGTTATTGGCAAGTACCCCGGCAGCACCCCAAATAGGATATCTGATATTGTTGTACATCTCGGCCACTAATTAGGCGTCCAGTACGGTTATAGTGCTTGAATGCAGGAAGGAAGGTCATGTTTATAAGGTTAAACAACTAGTTTATTACATGCAATGTTATTTCCATGTGCAAGATGAGGTACCGTCATTACCAGAAGATTTCCTATGTGGTGCTTATGGCATCTTGGAAGCTCCGACATTATTTCCAAGAATGCTCCATTACAGTGGCCAATGAGGTTCCCTTGTCTGACATCATCAATAAAAGCGATGCCACATTGCAGATTGCAAAGTGGGTGGTTGTGATGCTGCCATTTTATATACAATACCAGGCACACTGGGCCATAAAATTATTGACCCTAGCCGATTTCATGATGGAGTGGATGGAAGCCTGGCAACCAGAACATCAGATTGACTACAAGAACTAGACGATGTACTTCGATGGATCTAAGATGTTGAACGGACTCGGAGTCGAGTAGTCCTGATATCTCCAACAAATTATAAGATGCACCGTGTGCTACAGATCGCATATAGACCCCAATAATGTTGTCGAGTACTAGGCTCTCTGATACGGCCTTTGCATGGCCGTGGCCATGTGTATCCAAAGGTTCGAGGTGCATGGGGATTTCAACCTCAGTATATCCAAGATTAATGGAAATTTCAACGCCAAGGACACACGGATGTTGGCATACTGGGAGGTAGCACAACAAATGCGAGGTTGTTTGAACAAATTAGAGTTCTACCATGTTAAGCATGGCGACAATGCAGCGACCAATGTACAACCAACATGAATGCACGGCATGACCCCGTACCCAAAAATTTCTTCCTTGAACAGCTACAAGCCATCTATCAAATTGCATATCGACTAGGAACTGGCCTCGGAGGTCGTGGGCTGATGGGTATGTTTTTTTACGCTCATTGCACCTTTTTTTAATTGGTTAGTTTTATAAAAACCTTGATATTTGTCACGATGTTGCTACTAATGGCTAATGAATACAAAGGATTCCAAAATCCTTTCTTTATTTTATTCCATTGGAAATGAGGTAAACATCGATGGGATCAAGCATATACATGGAAATGAGCAAAATGGAGATAAGAGAAATCGAGTGGGAGGTGCACCATGCACACTAGAGTGCAAGACAATGTTTGGTATGACTGCGACTTCAGGAGTTCCAACATGACAACTATTATAAAGGGGCCTTCCTCAGATTCGTAACTCAGCATTGTTGAAACATTCATCTCCACACAAGAATCCATTCACAAAACCTAGCCGCCACCATTTCCCATCTCGTCTCCATAGCCATCACCATCACCGCATCACTCCACCTCAAAGTTAACCATACTTGTAATTGTGTATAGCATCCAACAATCATTGTAGGACATATTATTAATAAAGCATTCATTATGATGTGTTCTTGAATGATTTCTTCTTGAGATCCGATCGCCATGTGTGAGTAAATTAGTAAGACGGTGTGTTGAGGCATAGCCTCGCAACCCTATGTATTTGTTTAAGGGGTCGATGGAATGACTTTGAATCAACATCATGTACGTGTGAAACAAAATTGCATCGTAGTTGTCTCTTGTATCTCCGATCTTTGACCCTACACGTACCCAATATCACAAAGTTCGAGCCACGAAGAGGATAAGGGCAGGGAGAGCATGAAGCGCTATTTTGAACACGAGTGAAAAAAAGGTTTAGTATGGTAGGGTGAGTCCAATCTCTCAGGATACATGATCTAGTCATTAAATGTCCAACGCCTTTATGTGATTTTATCTTAATTATCGAGGCAACCCCGCATGATGGATAGGGCCTTCGGTTGGACAATTGACTCTTGATGCATGCCGCTTCTGGTCAAGATGTAATTTGTACATATCTCACACTTTGATACGTCACAAGCACGTCTTAAAGGATGTCTTCCGGGAAACAAATTAATATCACAACGATCCCGATCACAAGTACTCCCTCCGTCCAAAAATAAGTGTCGCAAATTTATAACTAAATTAGTAAAAAGTCTATACTAAGCGAATGACACTTATTTTGGGACGAAGGGAGAATATGGTTGTAAGCATCAAGTCATCATAATCATGCCTATTTTTATTATAAGTGCTTCAACACCAAAGTTGATTACAACCCGGTCTAAAAACATGAACTTAATACTCTTGTGAAAGCTTTGTAGAAACCCTTGTCATAAGTGCATGTCCTCTCATGGGTTCGATAACTCAGGGTCACACCTTGGGGAAAGAGGTTCGGAATGTTTCTGTTAGCCATTACCAAATCACTCAAGGAAATCTTCACTGGCTTCGACGCCTGTAGCACTAACGTGGCTTGAGACTGCGTCAGTATTTCCCCAAAGAGGAAGGGATGATGCAACACAACAACGGTAAGTATTTCCCTCAGTTATGAAACCAAGGTATCAATCCGTAGAGGAAGATCCCGCACCCATGTAAGCATCACCGGCATACAAATAACAAATTGTTGCAACCCGTCGCGAAAGAGAGGTTATCAAGCTCTCTATGGTAAAAAGATAGATTAGGTGATGATAGTTTTGGCAAATAGATCTCGCAAGAACACAAAATAAAATAAGTAAACAAAAAGTGCAGCAAGGTATATTTTTTTGGATTAATAGATTTGAAAACATAAAGGCAAAATAGTAGATCGGAAAGCAATATGTTGGAAAAGTAGACCCGGGGTCGTAGGTTTCACTAGTGGCTTCTCTCATGAGTATACGCACGGTGGGTGAAAAAATTACTGTTGGGCAATTGATAGAACATCAAATAATCATGACGATATCTAGGAAATGGTCATTATATAGGCATCACAGTCAAGATAAGTAGACCGAAACGATTTTGCATCTACTTCTAGTACTTCACACATCGACCGCTATCCAGCATGCATCTAGTGTATTAAGCTCATGGAAAAACAGAGTAATGCAATAAGAATGGTGACATGATGTAGACAAGATCTATTAATGTAGGAATAGACCCCATCTTGTTATCCTTAATGGCAATGATACATGCGTACCTTGCTGCACCATCTGTCACTGGGAAAGAACACCGCAAGATCGAACCCATCATAAAGCACCTCTTCCCATGGCAAGAAAAATCGATCTAGTTGGCCTAACTAAACCAAAGATTCGAATAAGAAATACGAGGCTATAAGTAATCATGCAAATAAGGGATCAAATAAGACCCAAATCATATTCATGGATAGAAATTGATCATGAACTCAAAATTCATCAGATCCCAACAAACACACCGCAAAAGTCATTACATCAAATAGATCTCCAAGAGACCATTATATTGAGAATCATAGAGAGAGAGGAAGTCATCTATCTACTACCTACAGACCCACATATCTATGGTTGACTACTCACACATCATCGGAGAGGCACCTATGATGAATATGAACCCCTCTGTGATGGTGTTAGATTGGATCTCGAGGTTCTGGAACTTGTGGCGGCTGGAATTGTGTTTCGTGGACTCCCCTAGGGTTTTCGTGGACTCTCCTAGGGTTCTGGAACTCGAGGTTCTAGTTAAATAGTCTTATGAGGATCTTTGAAAACAGGATCAAGACCCTTAATGATAAGGTGGATGGGCTGACTAAGACAGTCAATGTGCTCAAGAAGGAAGTTGACTTAGTGCCTCTTCCTCAGACTACTTCATATGATGATGATGATGATGATGATGATGAGGATGAATCACCTCTCAGGATAGGCACACAGTTTCATACCCAGGCTAGATCAGCCACTTTGCCAGCTCCAGACTTGAGGCCCTCTTCGTCAGCTCATGCTGCTGTCACCTCAGCTCCTACTCCATCTGTTCAAGTTCCTCCAGCTGCCACTCCAACTCCATCCACGACATCTGCAGAGATCTTCGCCGACGTTGTTCTCTCGACTCCTTCATCAACAACCGGAGGAGATCAACCCAAGAATGATTAGATGTATGGCTTTGAACTTTTTGGTAACTTGTTGCCAAAGGGGGAGAAGTGTATATAGATCTTTAGGCTTCGAGCAAGAGAGCGTTTTGGTGTCTGTTGCTTTTCAAAACATTTGGTCTTTTGGTTTCTTGTGATGAGCGTATGATCATGTGTGTTATGCTACTATTTTACGATTTATGTGTGATGCTACTATTTCCTATCATCTTAATGCTTATGAGATGATCATTCACCTTTGCTTGATTGTGTTGTGCTTTGGTATTCATTCTAATTATTCTCGCACACCACCAAGTTGTATGTGACATGGAAGAAGTGTCCCATATACCCAATCGATTGTGCATTTGCATTCAAACGCAAATTCAAAATAATGCACAAATTTAGGGGGAGCTCTTGCTTATCACATACCTCTCAAAGCGACGATTATATTCAATGATATTATCATATGTCGAAGCTTTGATCTATATGTTGTCATCAATTACCAAAAAGGGGGAGATTGAAAGCATATTTGCTCCCTTGGTGGTTTTGGTAATTAATAACAACATATAAGTCATTGAACTAATGTTTCCACCAAGTATATTTCAGGAAATGTTCAATTATAGGATTGGCAAAAGGAGATTGTGGACATACCCCAACATGCAAGAAAATAGGTTGGCCAATCTTCAAGCAAAAGGACCCTACATTTTATATTTGTGAGAAATCACTTTGAGTCCATAGGAAAGCCAATACTATTAAAAGGGGGTAAGGTCTTGTTGGTGAACAATATGCTCAAACGTGCACAAGTGATAGTCGCCAAAAACATCCACAAACTCTCCCAGCAAAAATTATAGTAGTAAAACGATAAGAGACATCATAGCACGCACCATGTCCAATAGAGCATAACTATGATGTTCGGACACACCATCACACTATGGTGTTCCAGGTGGCGTTTAGTTGTGAAACAACTTTCACATTGTCTTAAGTTGTATGCCAAACTTGTGACTCAGATATTCACCTCCACGATCATATCACAGTCATTTTTATCTTCTTGTCACGATGATCTTTAAACTTCACTGTGAATTTGCTTGAACCTTTCAAACAATTCAGACTTGTGTTTCATTAAGTAAATATACACTATATCTACTCAAATCATCAATGAAGGTAAGAAAATAACGATATCCACTGCACGCTACAAGACTCACTAGATTGCATACATCAACATGTATCATTTCCAATGAATCACTTGCCCGCTCCATCCAACGGGGTCCTTTAGTCATCTTACCCAAGAGGCATGGTTCGCATGTCTCAACCGATTCGAAATCGAATGAGTCCAAATATCCATCACCGTGGAGTTTCTTCATGCGCTTTATACCAATATGACATTTAGCGGCAGTGCCACAAGTATGTGGTACTATCATTATTAACTTTGTATCTTTTGACATCAATGTTATGAACATGTGTACTACTACGATCAAGATTTCAACAAACCATTCTCACTGGGTGCATGACCATTGAAGGTATTATTCATTTAAACAGAATAACCATTATTCTCTAACTTAAATGAATAACCGTATTGCAATAAACATGATCTAATCATGTTCATGCTCAACGCAAAACACCAAATAACATTTATTTAGGTTCGTCACTAATCCTGAAGGTAGAGAGAGGGTGCAATGTTGATCACATCAACCTTGGAAACACTTCCAACACATATCGTCACCTCACCCTTAGCTAGTTCTCCGTTTATTCCGTAGCTTATATTTCGAGTTACTAACATTTAGCAACCGAACCGGTATCCAATACCCAGGTGCTACTAAGAGTACTAGCAAGGTACACATCAATAACTCGTATATCAAATATACTTCTGTCGATGTTGCCAGCCTTCTTATCTACCAAGTATCTAGGGTTGTTCCGCTTCAGCGACCTCTCACCTCATAATAGAAGCACTTAGTCTCGGGTTTGAGGTCAACTTTGGGTTGCTTCACTTGAGCAGCAACTGACTTGCTATCCATGAAGTTTCCCTCCTTGCTCTTGCCCTTTTCGAAACTAGTGGTTTGATTAACCATCAACACTTGACGCTCCTTTTTGATTTCTACCTTCGCGGTGTCAAACATCGCGAACAGCTCACGGATCAATACTTCTATCCCTGGTGTATTATAGTTCATCACTAAGTTCTAGTAGCTTTAGTGACAGTGACTTGGAGAACTATATCAATCACTATCTTATCTGGAAGATCAACTCCCACTTGATTCAAGCGATTGTCGTACCCAGACAATCTGAGTACATGCTCAACGATTGAGCTATTCTCCTTCATCTTACAGGCAAAGAATCTTGTTGGAGATCTCATATCTCGCAACACAGGCACGAGCCTGAGATCACAATCTCTACTCCTAGAACATCTCATATGTTCCGTGACGTTTAAAACGTTTCGGAGCCTCAATTCGAAGCCGTAATGCATGACACACTAAACTATCAAGTAGTCATCGAAACGTGCCGTTAGATGTTCACAACATCTATAGACGACGCTAGAGGGGGTGGCGCACCGAGCGGTGCATTAAGGACATAAGCCTTCTGTGCAGCAATGAGGACAAGCCTCAGATCACGGACCCAGTCCGCAATATTGCTACCAACATCTTTCAACTCTATTTCTCTAGAAACATATAAAAATTTCAGGGAGCTACAGCGCGAGCTAGTAATCTACAACATAATTTGCAAAGACACTTTGACTATGTTCATGATAATGAGTTCAATTAATCATATTACTTAAGAAATCCCACTCAAATTGACATCCCTCCGATCATTCGAGTGATACATGATCCATATTCACCAACTCAAGTCCGATCATCACGTGAGTTAAGGTGGCTGCAATGGTGAACATCATTATGTTGATCATATCTACTATATGACTCATGTTCGACCTTTCGGTCTCTCGTGTTCCGAGGCCATGTCTGTACATGCTAGGCTCGTCAAGTTTAACCCGAGTGTTCTGCGCGTGCAAATCTGGCTTGCACCCGTTGTATGTGAACGTAGAGTCTATCACACCCGATCATCATGTGGTGTCTCAACACGACGAACTTTTGCAACAGTGCACACTCGGGGAGAACACAGTTCATCTTGAAATTAAGTGAGGGATCACCTTATAATGCTACCGTCGTCCTAAGCAAAACAAGGTGCATAAAAGTATTAACATCACATGCAAATCATAAGTGACATGATATGGCCATGAACTTGTGCTTTTGATCTCCATCTAGAAAGCACCGGCATGATCTCCATCGTCACTGGCATGACTCCATGATCTCCATCATCTTGATCTCCATCAACGTGTCGCCATCGGGGTTGTCATGCCCTGCATGCTTCTACTACTATTGCTACCGTAGCGATAAAGTAAAGCATTACATAGCGCTTAATGATTGACACGCAGGTCATACAATAATTAAAGACAACCCTATGGCTCCTGCCGGTTGCCGTACTCATCGACATGCAAGTCGTGATAATCTATACATCACATGATCATCTCATACATCACATATATCTCATCATGTAATTGGCCATATCACATCACAACATACCCTGCAAAAACAAGTTAGACGTCCTCTAATTGTTGTTGCATATTTTACGTGGCTGCTACGGGTATCTAGCAAGAACGATTCTCACCTACGCATAAACCACAATGGTGATACACTAGTTTGCTTTTCAACCTTCTCAAGGACCGCCTTTGTCGAATCCGATCCAACTAAAGTGAGAGAAACTGTCACCCGCAAGCCATCTAGGCAACAAGTTGCGTCGAGGGAACCGGTCTCTCGTAAGCGTACGAGTAATGTTGGTCCAGGCCGCTTCATCTCACAATCCCGCTAAACCAAAATACGACCAAGGGAGGAAGCAATCTAAGCATCAATGCCCACAAAACTTTTGTGTTCTACTCGAGATCTCATCGAACCATCAACCTAGCTCATGATGCCACTGTTGGGGAACGTCGCATGGGAAACAAAAAATTTCCTACGCACACGCAAACCTATCCATGGTGATGAGCATCTACGAGAGGGAGAGTGAATCTACGTACCCTTGTAGATCGCTAAGCGGGAAGCGTTAAGAAACGCGGTTGGTGTAGTCGAACATCTTCGCGATCCAAATCGCCGAGCGTCCCGCGATCCAATCACGAACCGTCCCGCGAACACATCATGATCCGTCCCGCGAACTCATGACGATCCGTCTCACGATCTTGATCACGATCTGTCCCGCAAACTCATCATGATCCGTTCCGTGATCACATCACGAACCGTCTCGCGATCTCGATCACGGTCCTTCCAATCTAGCGCCGAACGAACGGCACCTCCGCGTTCAGCACACGTGCAGCTTGATGACGATCTCCACCGTCTCGATCCAGCAAGAGGAGGTGGAGAGGAGAGAGAGTTCACCAGCAGCATGACGGCACTCCGGTGATGGTGGTGGAGCAATTCCGGCAGGGCTTCGCCTAAGCGCTGCAGAAAACCGATCTAGAGGAGAAACTATGCACCGGTGGAACGGGTAGCACGTGGCCGGAAATTCTGTCAAAAAACCACCCAATCCACTAGTATATATAGGAGGAGAGGAGAGGAGAGGCATCCAAGGCCTTTGGGTCGGCCGAAATAGGAGGTGGAAAGCAATCCTACTTCACCTCCAATCCTAGTTGGAGTAGGATTGCCTCCTATTGGCTGATTTTCCACTTTTTGCTTTAGGACTTTCTCTCCTGCGCCATGGGCCTTTGTGGCTGTTTTCCCAGCCCACTAAGGGCTGGTTATTATTCTCCCACAGCCCATGGACCTCTTGGGGTCTAAATACCCCTCCCGAAGGCCTCCCGGTACACTACCGGCACTCCCGGTACACTACCGACACTCCCGGTACACTACCGATGAGCCCGAAACTTTTCCGGAAACCAAACTGGGACTTCCTATATATGAATCTTTACCTCCGGACCATTACGGAGCTCCTCGTGATGTCCGGGATCTCATCCGGGACTCCGAACAAACTTCGGTCACCACCATACATAACTCTACACTACCGAAACGTCACCGAACCTTAAGTGTGCAGACCCTGCGGGTTCGAGAACTATGTAGACATGACTGAGACAGCTCTACGGTCAATAACCAATGGCGGGACCTGGACATCCACATTGGTTCCTACATATTCTACGAAGATCTTTATCGGTCGAACCTCTATGTCAAGGATTCAGTTAATCTCGTATAACGTTCCCTTTGTTCTTCGGTATGTTACTTGCCCGAGATTCGATCGTCGGTATCTCCATACCTAGTTCAACCTCGTTACCGGCAAGTCTCTTTACTCGTTCCGTAATACAAGATCCCGCAACTAATAATTAGTCACATTGCTTGCAAGGCTCATTATGATGTTGTATTACCGAGTGGGCCCTGAGATACCTCTCCGTCACACGGAGTAACAAATCCCAGTCTCGATCCATGCCAACTCAACAGACACCATCGGAGATACCTGTAGAGAACCTTTATAGTCACCCAGTTACGTTGCGACATTTGATGCACACAAGGCACTACTACGACATCCGTGAGTTGCATGATCTCATGGTCATAGGAACATATACTTGACATGCATAAAACAGTAGCAATAAACTGACACGATCATATGCTACGTTTGTAGTTTGGGTCTTGTCCATCACATCATTCTCCTAATGATGTGATCCCGTTATCAAATGACATCTTATGTCCATGGCTAGGAAACCTTAACCATCTTTTGATCAACGAGCTAGTCTATTAGAGGCATACTAGGGACATGGTTTTGTCTATGTATCCACACATGCATCTAAGTCTCCGATCAATACAATTATAGCATGGATAATAAACGATTATCATGAACAAGGAAATATGATAATAACTAATTTATTATTGCCTCTAGGGCATATTTCCAACAGAGGTCCGTACTTTGAAGGCACTAATTTTGCTAGTTGGAAGCACAAAATGAAAATGCATATTCTTGGTCATAACCCCGCCATTTGGGCTGTTGTTCGTGTTGGCTTGCAAGGTGAGTTCTTTGCGGATGGACGGGAACTGGATCGTGAAGCGACCACGGATGAGTTGAAGATGTTACAACTCAATGCTCAAGCATGCGACATTCTCTTCAACTGCTTATTCCCCGAAGAATTCAACAAAATCATCCGTTTTGAGAATGCAAAAGAGATTTGGGATACTTTGGTTGATATGCACGAAGGAACCGAGTCCGTGAGAGAATCCAAGTTAGATGTTCTTCAAGGTCAGCTTGACAAGTTCAATATGAAGGATGGTGAAGGAGTCGTAGAGATGTACTCTAGGCTAGCTCTCATCACAAATGAGACTACCGGCTTAGGAAGCGAAAAAATGACCGACACATTCGTCATCAAGAAGATACTTAGAGCTTTGGATGAGAAATATGACATCGTGTGCACATTGATCCAAATGATGCCAAACTACAAAGATCTCAAGCCTACGGAAGTCATTGGAAGGATTGTTGCTCATGAGATGACACTCAAAGATAAAGAAGAACTTCATCATAAGTCTAGCGGTGCTTACAAAGCCACAAGTGATGCTCCCACAACTTCAAGCAACAACCTTGTCACCAATGAAGAGATAAGCCTCATGGTCAAGAAATTCAACAAGTTCTACAAGAATAGAGGCAAAGAAAGAAACTCCAACTCAAGATATAAAGAGAAGGATTCGTCAAGTTGTGACTGCAGTTGCTACAATTGTGGGAAGCCCGGACACTACTCAAATGAGTGCATGGCTCCCTACAAAAGAAGATAAGAGTCACCTCGAAGACGAAGCTCAAGGAATGAATCACCACAAAGAGAGAAAAGGGGTAGAGATGATCATTATGAACGAAGACACTGAAGGAGAAGTAGAGATTCGGAGAAGAAGGACAAGTACACCAAGAGCTACACAAGAAGAAAACATCAAGCTCATGTTGGTAAATGGGTTTCCGGCTCCGACTCCGACAACAACTCTGAGAGAAGCTATCACTCTCACTCCGACTATAGTCAAGATGATGGTGTTGCCGGAATTGCTCTAGTGACTACCAACTCCTACGATCTATTTGATTCACCAAACGAAGGGCGTGGAAGTTGCTTCATGAATAAAGGCCCCAAGGTATCACACCCCGAGTATCTTGATTTTGATAGTGATGAAGATGATTTGCTTTGTGAAGATGATTTGCTTTGTGATGATAACTTGCTTTGTGATAAAACTAGTGATGTTGATCAAAATGAACTTGATAATTCTCATGCTAGTCAAGATGAGTCATTTGATGATGATGAGATGAAAATAGAACAACTAACTAAATAACTAAACACTCTTAAGTTAGCTCATGAATCTGCTCTCGAAGATCATAGAGAGCTTGTGAGAACTCATGAGAAGCTACGCTTTGAGAAGCTCAACTTGGAGCAAGAGCACAAGTTTCTCAAAGCTATCAATGATGATCTCTGAAAGAATACTTCATCTTATCTAGCCAAATGACTACTCTTGTCTACTTTCATGCCTCAAGTTAAAACTAAGCAATCTAGTAACAAAGGCAAGAAAGGTTTTTCATCTAGTAGCAACAATAAAAATGCTAAACCCAATGATGTTGCTTCTAGTAGTTCTATTGATTCCACTAATGATGATTCTCTTAGACAAGTTACACTTGAGCAAGAAAAATGCTTTATTGAAAGGAATTATAGAAAAAGGTATCTACAAGAGTCTTGCCGGATGTAAGCAGATTGAGGAAATTGTACGCAAGCATGGAGGATACCGGAAGAATCGTGGTGTTGGCTACTTCAACGCTAATGGAGTTGAGTGGGAAGAAGATCAATATCCCAAGACCAAGTTTGTTCCTCAAAAGGATAAGTATGAAAATACTCTTCCCAAGGGGACAAACACTCAAGATGACCTTCCACCACAAGACCACAAGCTCAAGGGCAAGAACAAGCTTGAAGAGGACATTGACTCATATGAAGATGAATCTCTAGCTTTGGTGGAGTGGATTCCCAAGGCTACTTCAAGCTCAACTACTATAAAGGCTACTTCAACACCAAGGATCCCCATCAACTTGATGTGGGTCCCCAAGAAGAATAACTAGTAAGTTCTTGAGGGGTGACCCCGCCAATGAAATTCACTCACATTCATTATTGGCAAGGACTTTTTGCACTCAACATCAACTCAATGCAATAGTTCAAGGAGTCACACATACCCTCAAAGGTAAGCAAGGGACAAGGTAATCAACTAATCAATGGACATCATAACATATGCTTTGCACTCCATGTCCATAGATATCCTTGTATTTGTCTCTTGTGTGTTGGGACTAACCCATTTAGGTGAGAGGAGTAAGGAAACAACAAGGATGCTCCAACTCTTGGTGATCTTCATCAACATTGAGCATCCACAACTAGCTCACCAACATGAAGTCTTCATCGACAAAACCCAAGGTTAGTTTATCCCTCTAATGGGGGGATGTCACATTAAGGGGGGGCTTTACTCTAACACTTGAGTCAAAGCATCTCTTAGTATGTGACAACATTAAATGCTTTATGTAAAAGTGGTAACCCCACTTGTGCTTAGACGATGAGTATGACCTATGATCAAGTACTCTTACTTGGCTCCTAAGTCAAATACTCATATATAGATGACTTCGTCATCGCCCAAGTGCTTGTTAGATGCTAGTGTGTTTGTGCATGTTTGTCATGATTACTTTTGACATCTTATTGTGTGAGCATGTTGGTCTGCATTTATTTTCTCATTCGAGGACATCCAATTGTTGCTATTTGGTTATTGATTTTCTCTTTTGCCAATTGGATGGACAAGAATGCCTAGGACCACTCTTTAGCTATCTATGCTTTCTCACCTCATTTTCCATTCATGCTGCATCACAAAATTTGAACAAGTGCTTTTCGATCCCTCTGTGCGTGGAGCACTCGGAGTTCCGTATCGACAAGGACTGACCATTAAAACCTCCCAAGTGCATCTCGGTGGAACCAATCCCAAAATCTCGGTCTCACCGAATGCCTAGGGTTGATCTGTTTTTCAATCTTGGTACTGTCGATTTCATATTCTTGGTTACACCGAGTTTCCCTGTCAGCTGACAGTTGTGGAACTCGGTGACACCGAAAACATAAAATCGGTATCACCGACAGTGGAGGGTATATATACTGTGGACCCCAACGTTTTGAAATTCATCCTCAGAACTGTCGCGCCTCAGAACCCTAAGTTGCCGCTTCGAGACCCTTGGTCGTCGCCCTTGTCTTCTCGCGCTCCTCCTCCACTCGGAATTGCCGCCGTCGACAAAATCTGCTCCATCGTCACCGCCATAGCAGATCCGCACCAAGTTAGGGTACGGATTCGACCTCCTTTGCGCTCCCTTTTGATTCTTGCACATTGGATCTGATTTTATCTATAAGCCACCCATTGCACGTATTCCTATCCACACAAAATCCCATAGGCTAGCGAACCATTGATTTTCTAGGGTTTTGCCTTCCGCCCGACGCAACTCGATAGAACCGAATCAAGAAAGTCGGTACCATCGATTTTCATTTCTGTGTTTCTGAGAATTGTCTCGGTGAAACCAAGCACTCCTTTTCGGTCTCACTGAAAAGGGTGCCAAGTTTCTGTTAAAGGGACAGTCAGTCTCGGTGTCACCAAATTTTTTGCTTCGGCCTTACCGATTTGTTTCTCACCCTTAATGATAAGGTGGATGGGCTGACTAAGACAGTCAATGAGCTCAAGAAGGAAGTTGACTCAGTGCCTCTTCCTCAGACTACTTCTTCAGATGATGATGATGATGATGATGAGGATGAATCACCTCTCAAGATAGGCACACAGTTTCATACCCACGCCAGATCAGCCACTATGCCAGCTCCAGACTTGAGGCCCTCTTCATCAGCTCCTGCTGCTGTCACCTCAGCTCCTACTCCATCTATTCAAGTTCCTCCAGCTGCCACTCCAACTCCATCCACGACATCTGCAGAGATCTTTGCCGATGCTGTTCTCTCGACTCCTTCATCAACAACCGGAGGAGATCAGCCCAAGAACGATTAGATGTATGGCTTTGAACTTTTTGGTAACTTGTTGGCAAAGGGGGAGAAGTGTATATAGATCTTTAGGCTTCGAGCGAGAGAGCGTTTTGGTGTTTGTTGCTTTTCAAAACATTTGGTCTTTTGGTTGCTTGGTTGAGCGTATGATCATGTGTGTTATGCTACTATTTTACGCTTTATGTGTGATGCTACTATTTCCTATCATCTTAATGCTTATGAGATGATCATTCACCTTTTCATGATTGTGTTGTGCTTTGTTATTCATTCTAATTATTCTCTCACACCACCAAGTTGTATGTGACATGGAAGAAGTGCCCCATATACCTAATTGATTGTGCATTTGCATTCAAACGCAAATTCAAAATAATGCACAAATTTAGGGGGAGCTCTTGCTTATCACATACCTCTCAAAGCGACGATTATATTCATTGATGTTATCATATGTCGAAGCTTTGATCTATATGTTGTCATCAATTACCAAAAAGGGGGATATTGAAAGCACATTTGCTCCCTTGGTGGTTTTGGTAATTAATAACAACATATAAGTCATTGAACTAATGTTTCCACCAAGTATATTTCAGGAAATGTTCAATGATAGGATTGGCAAAAGGAGATTGTGGACATACCCCATGATTCAAGGAAATAGGTTAGCCAAGCCTCAAGCAAAAGGACTCTACATTTTATATTTGTGAGAAATCACTTTGAGTCCATAGGAAAGCCAATACTATTAAAAGGGGGTAAGGTCTTGTTGGTGAACAATATGCTCAAACGAGCACAAGTGATAGTCGCCAAAAACATCCACAAACTCTCCCAGCAAAGTCTGTTCTATACCTAACACTCAAAGTCGATGCAACCAACTTTCCCATACCAGTGCCACTGATTCCAGAACCTAGACAGACTCAACCAAACCCTAGCCACTTCGGTGCAATCGATTCCATACCGGTGCCACCGAGTTTAGGTTGCCAACTATCTGTTACGCAAATTCACATTATCAGTACCATCGAGAATGTTGGATCGGCGTCACCGAGATTGGAAATCTGACCATTGGTCACCTTATCGGTGCAACCGAGATTCCTATATTGGTCTCACGAGATTCAAAAGTTGCCACCTTTTGGTCACTTCGGTACCACCAAGATTAACACATCGGTGTCACCGAGTTGGTCATTTTGTGTGTAACAGTTGAATTTTTGGGATGCCTATATATACCCCTTCACCACCACCTACTCGAAAGAGAAGCACTCAAAACTATTCCATACCTATCCTATCAGATTTTCTGAGAGAGAACCACCTACCCTTGTGTTGAGGTCAAGATATTCCACTCCAATCATATGGATCTTGATCTCTAGCCTCCCCAAGTAGCTTTCCACCAATCCCATCTCTTCCACCATGCCAAATCTGTGAGAAAGTGATTGGGTGCTGAGGAGTCTATCATCTTGAAGCACAAGAGCAAGGAGTTCATCGTCATTACCGAGCCTATTACCTTTTGGAGGGTGGTGCCTCCTAGATTGGTTAGGTGTCACTTGGGAGCCTCCTACTTCATGTTGTGGAGTGAACCAAGAAGTTTGTAAGGGCAAGGAGATCGCCTACTTCGTGAAGATCTACCCATAGTGAGGCTAGTCCTTCGTGGACGGAAGCCTTTATGGAATAGTCAAGGTTGCTACTTCGTGGACCCTTTTGGGTGGAGCCCTCCATGGACTCTCACGACCGTTACCCTCCGTGGGTTGAAGACTCCATAAACGTGGATGTACGATAGCGCCACCTATCGAAACCACGGGAAAAATCATCGTGTCTACAACTGCGTTTGATCTTCCTACCCTATCCCTTCTATACATGCTTGTTGTTACTTTCCGCTGCTATATACTCTTAGACTTGCATGTGTAGGGTGTACTTGACTTGCCATGAAATGCTAAAAACTATCAACCCTAAAACTTGGTATAGGCAAAACTTTTATTTGGTCAAGTAGTCTAATCACCCCCCTCTAGACATACTTTTGGTCCTACAAGTGGGCACCTTGGTCCCCCTCCCTGGTTGTTGGTTGGCCTATCTTGGTTCCTCTGGTCTAGAAAAAATCTCCAAAAAGTTTTAGGATGTTTTGGTTCCGTTTGGTATTGATTTTCTACGAAATAAAAAAACAAGCAAAAACAGCAACCGACACTTTGGCACTATATCAATAGGTTAGTCCAAAAAATGATATAAAATGATTGTAAAAACATCCAAGATTGATAACATGAGAGCATGGAATAGGCAAAAATTATAGATACGTTGGAGACGTATCAAGCACCGAGACCGGGGGCTGGAAGGCTCAAATAACATCATCATCCCACGAAAGCATTGTGGTAATTCCATCCTAGACCGAGCCCATCATGTCCTATCACATATGAGGTGAAATCCCCACGGACAAAGACAAAAGCTTGATGCATAGTTCACCCATGTACAACGTATGTCGAGCACAATGGAGAGTTATACAAGTGCAACATCACCAGTGTCTTCCAGCATTGCATCACTGCTAAAGAAGACTGGAAAATCCTACTTGATATCCATGCCGACACTTGCGGACACCCCACAATGTCTCGTACCCATGTGAGCAAGGCTTATTGACATGGTTTTTATCGTCTTATGGCGAAGTAAGATGTACACGACATAATCAAGAACTTCCTGGGATGCCAACACTTTGCTAAGGTCAGTTGTTTACCGACTACGACCTTCAAAAACTTCCTGGGATGGCCTTTTGCGGTCTAGGGGCTCTACATAGTTGGACTTCTGAAGAATGACAAAGGAGGATTTATATATCTACTTGTAGCCATTGACAAGTTCATGAAGTGGATTGAATCGAAGCCAATAATCAATCAAGTTGTCGAATCAAGCATCAAATTCTTATCTCACATCGTATACCATCAGGACAATGCCTACATCACTATAATTGGAAATGATTTTTTACAGCCAAAAAGTCCAAAGATTATTGCGGTGATCACAATATCAAACATGATTTGCTTCTGTGGCAAGTTCGCACTCCAATGGGCAGGTTGAATAGGCCAACAATTGATCCTTGATGGTCTGAAACCGAGGTTGATTAAATCATTGAAGAAGGCCGACGAAATGTGGATTAATGAACTTCGCTCACTCCTTTGGAGCCTGAGAACAATGCCCAAGCGGTCTATTGGTTGCATTCCATTTTCCATGGTATATGGAGCAGAAGCCGTCCTCCCTAGAGACCTCGGTCATGATCCCCTTCTTGCATCTCGCTACGTAAAGAAAGATGTAGAGATGGAGAGTCAATATGACTTGGTTGTGCATGGGATCGAGTAGTAGTGCACGAGGATGAGTGAAGGTGGGTGCGTCTACTTATGACGGTGAGCAACAACAACATGGGGTGACGGCAGGGAAGTGCCTAGGTGACCAGCAGCACGCGTAGGTAGTGAGCCGAGGACGAACAACCCGTGCTCCCACATGCATACTAGTTGTGCAATCAGATGTGCCAAGAGCAACTCCAACAAGCGCACAAAAGTTACGCGCACTAAAATAATTTTACCGCGCCACTGTAGCACTTATAGCATATCGGAGACAACATAGGTTTACCAAATGCCCAAAAACACGCGTCCAAAAAACACGCAGTGCAAATTGTGAAGTGCGCGCAATCCGGCGCCCAAAATATGCTACGTGTGATAGCGTTTTTTAGCACATGCCCAAAAAATTTCAACGCGTGCACTATTTTACAGCTTCTATTGTAGCTGACGGGCGCCCAAAAAACAAATATTTTAGCGCGCAGAGCAGTTTTTGGGCGCCTGTTGAAGATGTCCTAAATAGAAAATGTTTTGTGGGAGAAGACGGTTGATGAAAACATGTATGCTCCATCTGTCATAACAGTGAACTTAACGATCCGTATTAATGGATCTGACTTTTGTGCCATGTTAGCCTCGATTGGTGGACCATGGGTGTCATAATCGCCTTTAGTTTGGCTAAACCGTTCACTAGGGCGTGTTTGGTAGCCCGTATGCAGGCCAACCAGGCCCGCACGAGAACAAAATGGCCTATTTGGTTCCCCAAGTTCACTATTGGGCCTGCATAGCATGGAAATTAAAGCAGCTCCCAGCCAGGCCCGCTAGGAACGTCCAAATTAACAGCTTTTACATAGTGAAGCCCGCGCGATGCACGTGGGTGGAGGCGGCTGCACGCAAGGAGCCACGCTCGAGAAATCGCGTTGCTTCCCGAAGCGCCAAAAATAATTACTCCCACCTTCCCTCACCGCTGTCTCTCCCCTCTCTCCACTCTCCCACTCTCACTAACGGTGGGGTGTTAAGCGAACCGGAGAACAGCAAGGCGACTACCGACTTCCATCATCGGCATCCACAACACGCGACACTTCCACAATGGTGGTGTTGGAAATATGCCCTAGAGGCAATAATAAAATGGTTATTATTATATTTCCTTGTTCATGATAATTCTCTATTGTTCATGCTATAATTGTATTAACCGGAAACCGTAATACACGTGTGAATACATAGACCACAACAAGTCCCTAGTGAGCCTCTAGTTGGCTAGCTCGTTGATCAATAGATGGTCACGTTTCATGACCATGGACATTGGATGTCGTTGATAACGGGATCACATCATTAGGAGAATGATGTGATGGAAAAGACCGAATCCTAAGCATAGCACAAGATCGCGTAGTTCGTCTGCTAAAGCTTTTCTAATGTCAAGTATCGTTTCTTTAGACCATGAGATTGTGCAACTCCTGGATACCGTAGGAATAATTTGGGTGTGCCAAATGTCACAACGTAACTGGGTGGCTATAAAGGTATACTACGGGTATCCCCGAAAGTATCTGTTGGGTTGGCACGAATCGAGACTAGGATTTGTCACTCTGTGTGACGAAGAGGTATCTGTGGGCCCACTCGCTAAGGAGTTAGCAACGAGATGATGTGTTACGGAACGAGTAAAGAGACTTGCCGGCAACGAGATTGAACAAGGTATAGGGATATCGATGATCGAATCTCGGGCAAGTGTCATACCGGTAGACAAAGGGAATTGTATACAGGATTGATTGAATCCCTGACATCATGGTTCATCTGATGAGATCATCATGGAGAGTGTGGAAGCCAACATGGGTATCCAGATCCCGCTGTTGGTTATTGACTGAAGAGGTGTCTCGGTCATGTCTACATGCCTCCCGAACCCGTAGGGTCTACACTCTTAAGGTTCGATGACGCTAGGGTTATAGGAAAATAGTGTACGTGGTTACCGAAGGTTGTTCGGGGTCCCGGATGAGATCCCGGACGTCACGAGGAGTTCTGGAATGGTCTAGAGGTAAAGATTCATATATAGGAAGTGAGGTTTTGGTCATCGGAAGTGTTTCGGGCATCACCGGTAACGTACCGGGACTACCGGAAGGGTTCCGGGGGTCCACCGTGTGGGGCCACCGGCACCAGAGGGCTGCGTGGGCTGAAGGTGGGAGGGAACTAGCCCCTAGGTGGGCTGGTGTGCCTCCCACAAGGTCCCAAGGCGCAGCAAGGTGGGAGGGGGCAAACCCTAGGGAAAGATGGGCCCTAGGCCCACCTAGGGCGCCGCCCCTCCTCTCCCCTCTCCTGGCCGCCGCCTCAAGGGCCATCTAGGGCCGGCCACAGCCCTAGGGTGGGAACCCTAGGGGCTTCACCCTCCCTCCTCTTCCTCCTATATATATTGGAGGGTTTGGGGCTGCCAAGAACACGCATCTCTCTCTCTCTCTCTCTCTCTCGGTGTAGCCCTACCTCTCCTCCTCCTCGTCCTCCATAGTGCTTAGTGAAGCCCTGTCGGAGTACTACGTAGCTCCACCATCACCACACCGTCGTGCTGCCGGAGCTCTCACTCAACCTCTCCTTCCTCCTTGCTGGATCAAGGCGTAGGAGACGTCATCGGGCTGCACGTTTGTTGAACGCGGAGGCGCCGTTGTTCGGCGCTTAGATGGTAATCCACTGCGATTTGAATCACTGCGAGTACGACTCCAGCAACCGCATTCTAGTAACGCTTCTGCTTTGCGATCTTCAAAGGTATGAAGATGCACTCACCCCACTCGTTACTGGTTTCTCCATGGATTGATCTTGGTGACACGTAGGATTTTTTTTGATTTACTACTACGTCTCCCACCAGTGGCATCATGAGCTAGGTCTATGCGTAGAATCTATGCACGAATAGAACACAAGTTGTTGTGGGCGTTGATTTTGTCAATTTGATTGCCGTTACTAGTCTTATATTGATTCGGCGGTATTGTGGGATGAAGTGGCCCGTACCGACTTTACACGTACGCTTATGTGAGACTGGTTCCACCGCCTGACATGCACTTGTTGCATAAGGTGGCTAGCGGGTGTTTGTCTCTCCCACTCTAGTCGGATCGGATTCGATGAAGAGGGTCCTTATGAAGGGTAAATAGCAACTGGCATATCACATTGTGGTTTTTGCGTAGGAAAGAAATGTTCTTGCTAGAAACCTATAGCAGCCACGTAAAAACTTGCAACAACAAATTAGAGGACGTCTAACTTGTTTTTGCAGCATATGCCGTGTGATGTGATATGGCCAAAGGATGTGATATGATATAGGTGATGTATGAGATTGATCATGTTCTTGTAATAGGATTCACGACTTGCATGTCGATGAGTATGACAACCGGCAGGAGCCATAGGAGTTGTCTTAATTTATTGTATGACCTGCGTGTCAATAAAAAACACCATGTAATTACTTTACTTTATTGCTAACCGTTAGCCATAGTAGTACAAGTAATAGTTGGCGAGACAACTTCATGAAGACACGATGATGGAGATCATGGTGTCGTGCCGGTGACAATGATGATCATGGTGACCCGAAGATGGAGATCAAAGGAGAAAGATGATATTGGCCATACCATGTCACTATATTGATTGCATGTGATGTTTATCATGTTTTACATCTTATTTGCTTAGAATGATGGTAGCTTAAATAATATGATCTCTCACTAAAATTACAAGGAATGTGTTCACCCTAACTGTGCACCATTGCTAAGGTTCGTTGTTCCGAAGCACCACGTGATGATCGGGTGTGATAGGTTATAACGTTTGCATACAACGGGTGTAAGCCAGATTTACACACACAATACACTTAGGTTGACTTGACGAGCCTAGCATGTACAGACATGGCCTCAGAACACGGAAGACCAAAAGGTCGAACATGAGTCGTCTAGAAGATACGATCAACATGGAGATGTTCACCATTGATGTCTAGTCCGTCTCACGTGATGATCGGACACGGGCTGGTTGACGTGGATCATGTGTCACTTAGATGACTAGAGAGATATCTATCTAAGTGGGAGTTCATTAAATAATTTGATTATGTGAACTTAATTATCATGAACTTAGTCTAAAATTGTCTTTAGAATCTATATTGTAGATCCAATGGCCCACGCTAATGTTGCCCTCAACTTCAACGCATTCCTAGAGAAAACCAAGCTGAAAGACGATGGAAGCAACTATACGGACTAGGTCCATAGCTTGAGGATCATCCTCATAGCTTCCAAGAAATTGTATGTCCTTGATGCACCACTAGGTGACGCACCCATTTTCCTAGCAACTCAAGACGTTATGAACGCCTGGCAGTCACATTGTGATGATTACTCCCTGGTTCAGTGCGGCATGCTTTACAGTTTAGAACCGGGGCTCCAAAAGTGTTTTGAGCAACACGAAGCATATGAGATGTTCCAAGAGCTGAGAATGATTTTCCAAGCTCATGCCCAAGTCGATAGATATGATGTCTCCAACAAGTTCTTCAGTTGTAAGATGGAGGAGAATAGTTCTGTCAGCGAGCACATACTCAAAATGTCTGGGTTGCACAACCGCTTGTCTCAGCTGGGAGTTAATCTTCCGAATGACTCGGTTATTGACAGAATCCTCCAGTCGCTCTCACCTAGATACAAGATCTTTGTGATGAACTACAACACGCAAGGGATGGAGAAGTCCATTCTTGAGTTGTACTCGATGCTGAAATCGGCGGAGGTCGAGATCAAAAAGGAGCATCAAGTGTTGATGGTCAATAAGAGCACTAGTTTCAAGAAAGGCAAGGGTAAGAAGAACTTCAAGAAGGACGGCAAAGCAGTTGCCGCGCCCGGTAAGCAAGTTGCCGGGAAGAAGAACAAGAATGGACCAAGCCCGAGACTAAGTGCTTTTATTGCAAGGGTACCGGTCACTGGAAGCGGAACTGCCCCAAGTACTTAGCGGATAAGAAGGTCGACAACGTTAAAGGTATATGTGATATACTTGTTATTGATGTGTACCTTACATGCGCTCGTAGTAGCTCCTGGGTATTTGATACCGGTGCAGTTGCTCACATTTGTAACTCCAAGCAGGAGCTGCGGAATAAGCGGAGACTGGCGAAGGATGAGGTGACGATGCGCGTCGGGAATGGTTCCAAGGTCAATGTGATCGTCGTCGGCACACTACCTCTACATCTACCTTCAGGGTTAGTTTTAAACCTTAATAATTGTTATTTAGTACCAGGTTTGAGCATGAACATTGTATCTGGATCTCGTTTGATGCGAGATGGCTACTCATTTAAATCTGAGAATAATGGTTGCTCTATTTATATGAGAGAAATGTTTTATGGTCATGCCCCACTGGTCAATGGTTTATTTTTGATGAATCTCGAACGTGATGTTACAATGTTCATAGTGTGAGTACCAAAAGATGTAAGTTGATAACGATAGTCCCACTTACATGTGACACTACCGCCTTGGTCATATTGGTGTAAAACGCATGAAGAAACTCCATGCTGATGGACTTTTGGAGTCTCTTGATTTTGAATCATTTGACACGTGCGAACCATGCCTCATGGGCAAGATGACCAAGACTCCGTTCTCCGGAACAATGGAGCGAGCAACTGACTTGTTGGAGATAATACATACCGATGTATGCGGTCCAATGAGCGTTGAGGCTCGCAGTGGCTACCCTTATGTTCTCACCCTCACTGATGACTTAAGCAGATATGTGTATGTCTACTTAATGAAACACAAGTCTGAAACCTTTGGAAAGTTCAAGGAATTTCAGAGTGAGGTAGAGAATCAACGTGACAGGAAAATAAAGTGCCTACGATCTGATCGTGGTGGAGAATATTTGAGTCACGAGTTTGGCATGCACCTAAGGAAATGTGGAATTGTTTCACAACTCACGCCACTTGGCACACCTCAGCGAAATGGTGTGTTTGAACGTCGTAATCGCACTCTATTGGATATGGTGCGATCTATGATGTCTCGTACCGACTTACCGCTATCATTTTGGGGATATGCATTAGAGACTGCCACATTCACTTTAAATAGGGCACCGTCTAAATCCGTTGAAATGACACCGTATGAATTATGGTTTGGAAAGAAACTAAGCTGTCGTTTCTGAAAGTTTGGGGATGTGATGCTTATGTGAAGAAACTTCAACCTGAGAAGCTCGAACCCAAAGTAGAAAAGTGCGTCTTCATAGGATACCCCAAAGAAACTGTTGGGTATACCTTCTACGTCAGATCCGAAGGCAAAGTCTTTGTTGCCAAGAATGGATCCTTTCTAGAGAAAGAGTTTCTCTTGAAAGAAGTAAGTGGGAGGAAAATAGAACTTGATGAGGTAATTGTACCTCCACTCGAACCGGAGAGTAGCGCAGCACAGGAAGTTGTTTCTGTGGAGCCTGCACCAGCTGGAGAGGAAGTTAATGATGATGATCATGAAACTTCAGATCAAGTTGCTATTCGAAGGTCCACAAGGACACATTCCGCACCAGAGTGGTACGGCAACCCTGTCCTGGAGATCATGTTGTTGGACAACGGTGAACCTTCGAACTATGAAGAAGCGATAGCGGGCCCAGATTCCAACAAATGGCTTGAAGCCATGAAATCCGAAATATGATCCATGTATGAGAACAAAGTATGGACTTTGATGAACTTGCCCGATGATCGACGAGCCATAGAAAATAAATGGATCTTTAAGAAGAAGACTGACGCAGATGGTAATGTGACCGTCTATAAGGCTCGACTTGTCGCTAAGGGTTATCGACAAGTTCAAGGAATTGACTATGATGAGACTTTCTCACACGTAGCGATGCTGAAGTCTGCCCGAATCATGTTAGCAATTGCCGCATTTTATGATTATGAGATCTGGCAAATGGACGTCAAAACAACATTCCTTAACGGGTTCCTTAAGGAAGAATTGTATATGATGCAGCCGGAAGGTTTTGTCGATCCTAAGAATGCTAACAAGGTACGCAAGCTCCAGCGCTCCATCTATGGGCTGGTGCAAGCATCTCGGAGTTGGAACATTCGCTTTAATGAGGTGATTAAAGCATTTGGATTTATACAGGTTTATGGAGAACCCTATATTTACAAGAAAGTGAGTGGGAGCTCTGTAGCATTTCTCATATTATATGTGGATGACATATTGTTGATGGGAAATGATATAGAACTTTTGGAAAGCATAAAGGCCTACTTGAATAAGTGTTTTTCAATGAAGGACCTTGGAGAAGCTGCTTACATATTAGGCATCAAGATCTATAGAGATAGATCGAAACGCCTCATAGGTCTTTCACAAAGCACATACCTTGACAAGATATTGAAGAAGTTCAATATGGATCAGTCCAAGAAGGTGTTCTTGCTTGTGTTACAGGGTGTGAGATTAAGTACGACTCAATGCCCGACCACGGCAGAGGATAGAGAAAAGATGAGTGTCATCCCCTATGCTTCAGCCATAGGCTCTATTATGTATGCCATGCTGTGTACCAGACCTGATGTGAACCTTGCCATAAGTTTGGTAGGGAGGTACCAAAGTGATCCCAGAGCGGAACACTGGACAGCGGTCAAGAATATCCTGAAGTACTTGAAAAGGACCAAGGACATGTTTCTCGTATATGAAGGTGCCGAAGAGCTCGTCGTAAAGGGTTATGTCGATGCTAGCTTCGACACAGATCTGGATGACTCCAAGTCACTAACCGGATACGTGTATATTATGAACGGAGGGGCAGTCAGCTGGTGCAGCAGCAAGCAAAGCGTCGTGGCGGCATCTACATGTGAAGCGGAGTACATAGTTGCTTTGGAAGCAGCAAAGGAAGGAGTCTGGATGAAGGAGTTCATCACCAACCTAGGAGTGATTCCCAGCGCGTCGGGCCCGATGACTCTATTTTGTGACAACATTGGAGCTATTGCCCTTGCCAAGGAGCCTAGGTTTCACAAGAAGACAAGACACATCAAGCGCCGCTTCAACTCCATTCATGATTACATTCAGGAAGGAGATATAGATATTTGTAAAGTGCATACGGATCTGAATGTCGCAGATCCGTTGACTAAACCTCTCTCACGAGCAAAACATGATCAACACCAGAACTCTATGGGTGTTCGATACATCACAATATAACTAGATTATTGACTATAGTGCAAGTGGGAGGCTGTTGGAAATATGCCCTAGAGGCAATAATAAAATGGTTATTATTATATTTCCTTGTTCATGATAATTGTCTATTGTTCATGCTATAATTGTATTAACCAGAAACCGTAATACATGTGTGAATACATAGACCACAACAAGTCCCCAATGAGCCTCTAGTTGGCTAGCTCGTTGATCAATAGATGGTCACAGTTTCATGACCATGGACATTGGATGTCGTTGATAACGGGATCACATCATTAGGAGAATGATGTGATGGACAAGACCCAATCCTAAGCATAGCACAAGATCGTGTAGTTCGTCTGCTAAAGCTTTTCTAATGTCAAGTATCGTTTCCTTAGACCATGAGATGTGCAACTCTCGGATACCGTAGGAATACTTTGGGTGTGCCAAACGTCACAACGTAACTGGGTGGCTATAAAGGTATACTACGGGTATCCTCGAAAGTATCTGTTGGGTTGGCACGAATCGAGACTAGGATTTGTCACTCCGTGTGACGGAGAGGTATCTCTAGGCCCACTCAGTAAGACATCATCATAATGAGCTCAATGTGACTAAGGAGTTAGCCACGGGATGATGTGTTACGAAACGGGTAAAGAGACTTGCCGGTAACAAGACTGAACAAGGCATATGGATACCGACGATCGAATCTCGGGCAAGTGTCATATCGGTAGACAAAGGGAATTGTATACGGATTGACTGAATCCCCGACATCGTGGTTCATCCGATGAGATCATCATGGAGTTTGTGGGAGCCAACATGGGTATCCAGATCCCACTGTTGGTTATTGACCGAAGAGGTGTCTCGGTCATGTCTACATGCCTCCCAAACCCGTAGGATCTACACACTTAAGGTTCGATGATGCTAGGGTTATAGGGAAATAGTGTACGTGGTTACCGAAGGTTTTTCGGGGTCCCAGATGATATCCCGGACGTCACGAGGAGTTTCGGAATGGTCCGGAGGTAAAGATTCATATATAGGAAGTGAGATTTTGGTCACCGGAAGTGTTTCGGGCATCACCGGTAACGTACCCGGACCATCGGAAGGGTTCCGGGGGTCCATCGTGTGGCGCCACCGGCACCATAGGGCTGCATGGGTCGAAGGTGGGAGGGAACTAGCCCCTAGGTGGGCTGGTGCACCTCCCACAAGGGCCCAAGGCGCAGCAAGGTGGGAGGGGGGCAAACCCTAGGGTCAGATGGGCCCTAGGCCCACCTAGGGCACCGACCCTCCTCTCCCCTCTCCTGGCCACCGCCCCAAGCGCCATCTAGGGCCGGCCACAGCCCTAGGGTGGGAACCCTAGGGGCTGCGCCCCCCTCCTCCTCCTATATATAGTGGAGGGTTTAGGGATGCCAAGAACACACATCTCTCTCTCTCTCTTGGCGTAGCCCTACCTCTCCTCCTCCTCGTCCTCCGTAGTGCTTGGCGAAGCCCTGCCGGAGTACTACGCAACTCCACCGTCACCACGTCGTCGTGCTGCCAGAGCTCTCCCTTAACCTCTCCTTCCTCCTTGCTGGATCAAGGCGTAGGAGACGTCATCGGGCTGTACGTGTATTGAACGCGGAGGCACCGTTGTTCGACGCTTAGATCAGAATCCACCGCGATCTGAATCGCTGCGAGTACGACTCCACCAACCGCGTTCTAGTAACGCTTCCGCTTTGCGATCTTCAAAGGTATGAAGATGCACTCACCCCACTCATTGCTGGTTTCTCCATAGATTGATCTTGGTGACACGTAGGAATTTTTTGATTTACTACTACGTCTCCCAACAGGTGGTAAGCACTATTTTCACTTCCTCACTTACTATTTCGTAGTCGATCCACATTTAGATTCAATCCGCGTTCTAGGGGACTGGGGAATCGGGGTAAATAGCCATATGATTGATCATAACATCATCTTGAGTTCCTTGTAATGATAGATTTGAGGGTTATGATCCAGATTGAGTACAAGGGAATGGGGATCAGGGGTTAATCTTACACAATACTTTCAAATATTAGCCTCGACGACCCTGGAGACGGTTGGAGCGACGGGTGCCCTTGGCCTTGTTCTTGTCCACCTGTTGGACCACCGTCTTGTCATCCTCGTCGGAGTCCAGATCGATTGGCATAGTACGATGCCCTCGCTCTGCTACCCTGGCAAACATCTCCACCGCATCTTCTTTCTCCTCCCGCGCCACCAAAGTCCTGACTTCTTCACCACAACATGGAGCCCTTCACCACCAAAGTCCTGACTTCTTCACCACCATAGTACGATGCCTAAGTCAACCTGATTCATGGCCCAATGAAGGATGTCAACCGACATGGAGCCCTTCGCTGGGTCAGGAATCAACATCTTCATCTCCTCCATCGTCGCCTTCTTCACCACAACTTCTGCCTCCTTGTGCATGTCTTTGATGCTACTGAAGTCCGAGGACACTTCCATGGTGTTCTCGAACTTGGTGCAGTCACCGAGCGAGCATCGAAGAAGAAATCCCTCCATCCAATGCCCCAATGGAAGGAGTTAGGGTTGGGGTAGGGGTTGGATTTGGAGTTGGAGTTCAGGGCGATGGATAGGAAGAAGAGCAAGAGACAAAGAGGGTTAACTGGGTGCGGTGGTGGGTAAGTAGTGACCGTCAGGTTGGTAAATATAGGGGCTTTGGTGATAGGTTTTAATGCCGGCCAACCTTTGAACTTTGTGTTGTTCATAAGGCCATGAACTTTGTGCTCTTCGTAACGCAAATCGAGATGGACAATAAGGACAAGGAGGTGGTGCCGCCCATGGACAAGGGCAAGGAGGTGGTGCCGCCCTTAGAGTTTGTGCCAACCATACCTTCGCCGTCGTCGATCAAATCAAGATCGAGTACATGATGACCTTCAAGGTGCTGACTCCCAGCACGCTCAAGGCCATTGTCTTCAACGACGATGACATTGAAGTAGTGACCAAGTGTGGGAGGCACGATGACGCCTTCGCCGTCAACGTCTAAGACAACTCTCCGTTGCTCCAGCTGGTTTGGTATCGACTATGTCGTACTGCCTTGCTTGAGAACTGCTATATTTAAGTGTGATACTATGTTTAAAATCGCTTGCTATGGTTTAAATCCGTGTTAGTATGCTATCTTCTCTGTGTCTTTCGTTGTTCTATATGCCTGAGTGTCCTGGTAACCTCACCACGAGGCCGAAGAGGTTCCCAGACAACCGGCGCTGCATGAAGCCAAACAACATGCCTTGTGTTTCCATCTAAACAAACAAGCAACCAAACATATCATTTTTCGTTACGCACCACGCAGGATAGAAGGTATGCAGACAAACAAATAACACACAAATGTTGGTTTTGTTTACCCGTTTTCCTCCGACCATGCCCAACTGGGCCAGGCATGCAATGCAGGCAAAACTCGCTACGAGAACCAAACACGGCCTAGCATAATACGGTAGCCCTAGAGAGGGAGCGGTTTCTAACAGAATTTTAGAGCAAATTTGATACAGTAGCTTTTTGACAATAAAAAAGTGACAGTTCCGCGGGACACATACACATACACGTGATGTGACGGTTCTTCGGTATTCACTCAGACGCTGGGTCTGGAGAAGCACTGCACACTTTTGCATTCTGGACCAAGAATGGGCAACCTTCTTTTATGCATCTACTACGTGCTAGAGTACTACCAGCGTGAAAAACACAAGGACAAACTCCTTGGCAGCGTCCAACCAAAACCAAACCGTGGACCATGGGTACCATGGGCAACCATCGGATCAGAATAGATCAACCCATCTGCCAAAACTTACGCCAAAATTCCACTGCTACAGCAGAGACCATATCACCAGCACCGATGAGCGCAGACGATCCCAGACGAGCTCTCCTCCCTTCCCAGACGGCCGGCTGCCTTCACTCTCCTCTCCCCGCAGCCCCGCTCCCAGAGCCAGAGGCGCAGTCGGCTCGGCAGTCAAAAAAGACATTAAAGCGGTTAACTCTGGATAAAGGCATTTTGGAGGCCGAGCTTCATGAAAGCCTTTATTTTTAAAAAAATCAAATTTAAATTTTTATGGTTCGATTTTTTTTTAAAAAAATATACGTGTATGTAAGGATGTAACCCACGATGTAACTCACATGTGTGTAAAAATTCATGATGAAATACCTTGAGTTGCGACCTGTACAAAAAACGCAAATTCATGACTTGAGAGGATGAATAGTATCATGTGTTTAAACAACTCCAGATTTATCTTTTTGCATAACCCTCATTTCAATGTATTTTTTGCATAAATCTGTATCTTTTATTTTTTTTAAATATAAAAATATGAATTTCAATGAAATTTCAAACTTAAATTTAAAGGCCTCACTGGAGGCGGAGCTCCAAAAGGGATTTCCGTTAACTCTGCTGCCCCAACCACTCCGCCTCCGGCTCGTGCTTTTATTGCCCGCTCTGCTACCGCCAGGCCCCGTCCCGAGTAAGTAAACCAGTAACAATGGAGGATGGCTGCTGCTCGATTCATTTCTCTCCTTGGTGAGGCGTAGCGGTAGCGGTAGCGGTAGGCAGCAGCTGAGTAGTAGCGTTGGCTCGGCTGTGTGAGCGTCTCTCTGTCACCCCGCCGACGGGCCATTACTCGCGCGCAGGTGGAGGTGGAGGTGGAGGCCCGTCGCCGGCTCTCGACTCGCTTACCGGGGGAAGCGGGTGAGAGATCCCATCCCATGTGCCGCGCATTGTGGTGCTCTCGCCACCCGCGCTTCTGGCCCCGAGGCAAGCAAGCAGCGGCAGAGTAGCAGCCAGCGTCTCTCGCGCCGCGGGCAGCCGCGCGTCCCACCTGCCCCGCCTCTCCCTCGCTTAATTCTTGCCCGCCCCTGACCCGACCTCGGGGGCGAACAAGGAGGAGGAGGGGAACCTCCTGCGGCGGCGGTTCTCCGGGAACCCCAGGCGCCCGGCATTCAGGTCAGAGGCTCTCCTTGGTTCTCTCCGGTGGATAGTTTCCAGCGTTGGTACAGTGCGCTTCTGTTCTTGTTACCCCTGTTTCCCTGTGTGTTTTTTGTTTGATTCTGCCATGTTTCTGACTTTCTGTGCGTGATTTGGAGTGAAGCTCCTGCATTTTCCATTTCCCCCTGCAATGCTTCCATCTTGATTTTACTTTTGTGTGTGTGCGTGTGTAGATGATGGGAGACAACATCCAAAGATGCACATAGCGAAATTATTACAAATTTCCTTTCCCTACCGCAATTTGATTTGCCTTCAGAGTTTGCTGCCTTTGTTGGCTGTTTTTTTCCTTTTCAAGTTTTTTGCTTGCAAGCCCAGATTTGTTTTTGCCTGCAAGAAGAGTTCTAACATTCCCCCAAAAATCAACCAACGAGTTTGAGATATCTACATTTGAAGTAGTAGGATATGTTCAATTTACTGTAGTTGCTGCTGTGCACTTATTGAAAATCAATGCTCCCCGCTGTAGTTGTCACAGTATGTCATTTTCTTTGTCGGGTCCAAACAGTTTTATTACAAGCCTGCACCTTCAAATATATTTTTACTGCCAACAAGTAGAAAGTATTAACTCTGCTTTTCTTGTTCAAATTGGAGCAGACCTTGTTTGAGATTTTCTGCAACCCACCGCCAAAATAATTTGAGGTGTTTTCACGGTGAGCGAGCGATGTGATGCCAATCAGCTTCTGTGACAGATTTGCTATCCTTTTAGGATAAGACACATTTGCTTTTCGCCTTCATTATTTCATCCTCACTAACCTATTGAAAAGATTGTTAACTTTGGCGCAGGAAGCTGTACTGTAAGATCAATAAAATCAAAGCTTTTTTCAGCTAATAATTTTGCTGCTGCGATTCTCCATCCTGCCTTTCAGTACCAAAGTCCTGGCTGAAACTCTGAAGACTCCTGGCTGAGAAATTGGAAAGCGTACAACTTACCAAGATACACAGGCAGACAGTTGAGATAAGATAAGAGTCTTGGGGACAAAGCTTGGGCTCCAATGGCTTGGCAGTCAAGTGTCCTTGTGATGGCCATAACCTGTTTGATGTTATTCCGAACAAGCGAGCAGTCCTCAGAAAGTGAGCTGCTGCAACAGCTCAGGAAGCAGCTGGAGTACCCTAGGCAGCTGGAAGTCTGGAATAACCCAAGTGGTAACCCCTGCTACACTCAGCCCACTTCGGTGGTTACGGTAACGTGCGAGGGGGATGCCGTTACGGAGCTCAAGATAGTCGGTGACAGGATCACTAAGCCACCAAAGTTCAGTGGCTATCCTCTTCCAAATGTTAGCCTCTCTGACGCCTTTGTTATCGATTCATTTGTTACTACGCTGACAAGGTTGACTACCTTGCGTGTTGTGATCCTGGTGTCTTTGGGCTTATGGGGCCCTCTCCCTGACAAGATTCACCGGTTGTCTTCGCTTCAAGTGCTTGATCTGAGCTCAAATTTTCTGTATGGATCGATCCCTCCGAAGCTGTCGGCCATGTCGAGGCTTCAGACCCTGACACTGGATGGTAACTACTTCAATGGAACTGTGCCAGACTGGTTTGGTTCGCTCTCGAACCTTACGGTCCTTCGTATTCAGCGTAACCGGTTGAAGGGGTCAATACCAGCTTCAGTTGGTAAAGCTACAAGGCTTACCGAGCTAGCTCTTGCCGGCAACAATATCTCGGGCGAGGTTCCAGGTTTGGGTAGTTTAGTAAAACTTGAGATGTTGGATTTGAGGGACAACGAGTTAGATGGAGAGCTTCCAGACATGCCTACAGCATTGGTAACAGTCTTGCTTAGCAAGAACTCATTCAAGGGTGAAATTCCTGAAAAGTTTGGTCAACTGAAAAGGCTTCAACACCTCGATCTCTCATTCAACTTTCTCGAGGGCACTCCTCCTGAAGAACTCTTTGATCTCCCAAACATCAGTTATTTGAATCTGGCAGCAAACATGCTCAGCGGGTCATTTCCGAGTAGTTTAACATGCAGCAGCACCCTGGGCTTTGTGGATTTGTCTACTAACCGAATCACAGGTGACCTGCCTGCTTGTCTAAGTGCCAATTTGAATAACAGGGTTGTTAAGTTTGACGGGAATTGCTTTAGTGCTGACCCTGAACACCAGCATGAAGCTAAATATTGCCAACAACCTCATAAGGGGAGAAGGTCAAGTAAGGATGTTGGACTTGTGGTTACTATTGTCGGTATAGTGTTGATTGTGCTTGTTCTTTCCCTTCTATTAATGGCATCAAACAAAAGAAACTGTCAGAGAGTTACAGCAGAACAACAGTTACTGCAAAAGCAAATGCAAGATAATTCGACTTCAGGAGTGTCTTCTGAACTGCTAGAAAGTGCAAGTAAGACTTGTTCCCCAGTAATATTGCATTTACCCCCCCCCCCCCAGGTCATACTGGATGTTGACATGTGTCATCTATGAATCACATTGTTTCCTTTTCTATTTACAAAAATGTGTGGAGTTAGCCAGCCCATTTCTTTCTTCTTTAGATGAAGCAAATGTGATATTTTACGAGTTTAGATGCTTTATACAGAGAATGTTAATCCACATACTTTTACATGTTAACTATCCTGTCTTTGTTCCTATCTTATACGTACTCTCCACTATCCTATACTATACCTTGTAACTGTGTCCAAATGTGCTTCAGCTGAATGGCATAATGATGGTGGTACTTCCATGTTTGAAGAAATTCTGATATCCTATTTGCAAATACCTCCCTGAGTGAGCAAGAAGAGGAAGTTTTACTTCTTTATTTGGTGTCACTTTGAATCATTTTCTAGCTCTCTTCATTGCAGGGTACATATCTCAGGCTGTGAAGTTTGGGTCGCAAATAATGCCCACACACCGTGCATTTTCTTTAGAAGAGCTCAAAGAAGCAACCAAATGTTTTGAGCGATCAGCATTTTTAGGCGAGGGGTCCATTGGAAAGGTTTGCTGATTTGTTCGTAGACTCACCAATTTCAATTCGAATTTACATTAGATATTAGATGCATAATATATGTACTTTCTAAAAATGTTAAGAACATAATTACTCGACTTCGTAGTGATGCAAATTGGAAAAAATCCTAGCATTCAAGTTCCTATAGCCATACTATTTTTGTTGTTGCATTTGTTACAGCTTCGTTGTCATACACTTTTTTTTCCTTGATCTTCAGCTATACAAGGGAAAACTAGAGAATGGGACTGTGATTGCAATAAGATGTTTGGCATTGCACCACAGATATTCAATAAGAAATCTAAAGCTTCGTTTGGATCTACTTGCGAAGCTTCGCCACCCAAATTTGGTTTGTCTCTTGGGGCACTGTATTGACAACGCAGTTGATGAATCAAGTGTAAAAAGGGTTTTTCTTGTTTATGAATATGTACCTAATGGGACACTCTCTTCTTATCTTTCTGGTAAGGAACTACACCTAAATATGGGCAATTAATGTTATATGAATTGATAACCATTCAACTATCTAATTTCTTTATTTGTGCATGCCTTTCTTGGCAGGCTCCACTCCTGAGAAAACACTGAAATGGTGTGATAGACTGCATGTGCTGATTGGCATTGCAAGGGCTGTTCATTTCTTACATACAGGAATAATTCCTGGTTCCTTGTATAATCGGTTGAAAACTTCTAATATTTTGCTTGATGAACACCATATTGCAAAACTAAGCGACTATGGTTTGTCCATAATCACAGAGGAGATATACAAACATGAGGTTGGCTTGCCATTTAAATGAAATTATCATATCATGTTTGATCCCCTGTTTTAAAATACATGTGCATTGAGGATAGTCCATGCTTGTTTTTAATGTGAATAGTTCTTTGGGTTTACAGGCAATAGGAGAAGGGCGGAGATACATACAAAATAATGCTGAAGAATTGTAAGTCCCTGAGTCATCTACCATTGCACCAATTTACTAAAATAGATAGGCAAATCTGGTTACACAGTTGAAGCATTCTATAAGCTGATGCTCAGCCATGTCGAGATTGTAACATCTATCAATGTTTTTGTAGGGAAACTTTGCAGGATGATGTATGTTCTTTTGGTTGCATTGTACTTGAAGCACTTATGGGCTCAAAATTGCATAGAAAAGGAGATCCTTTTATTTTAAGTGAACTGGTATGTTTCCCCATCTTGCTTTGTAATGAAGATTTAGATGGATCCCTGCCTCATATTCATGTTTTATTTGGCTTTGCAATACTCAGTACGCTTGTTTTCTTGGTTTTATATTACAATGATTTCATAAGCCTACTGTAAAATTTTTTTTATTTCACAAGCCATGACTCCAATCCTATGTTTTTCCATCCATGCCCTTTTAGAATCTGCGCTCCAAAAAGGCCCGTGCTACTGTTTTTATGCTTCATCTGATAATTAAAGAAAACCGGGTTTTCTATTGTTTATCACTGTTAGTATACACATTTGTTTTTGCTAATATGGTTATAGCACATTTACTTGCCTGCCCAGAAAGGGATTGCAGGGTTGGCTTAGATTTCTTAAGAGATTGGGGAGTGAAAGTATCTTTATCTCTACTCCTCTAAAGATCTGAGTTGGTTGTGGTGTGCCCACTAAGAAATTGCCTCTGAAGTTGCCAAGAAAAATAATTATCAGAACTATCATACATTCTATGTAGTAGACATATGCAGTAAACTAAAAGTGATCTGTTTAATGCATGAACTTTCTCGGTGATGCAGAATTCAGTTAGCATGCATTTACTAAAAGTGAACTGCTTAATGCATGAATGATCAAGTATTTCGGCTGATGGGCCCCACATCTGTCTGAAGCCAGCATGAATAAGTTTTGATTGTATACAAACACTTGCTGCCAAAAAAATAATAATTGACTGTCTGAGAAATATTTGCCTTTATCTGCAGGTTATGTCCATATCATGCCAGGAAGAGCGCGAGCGCGTTCTGGACCCGGTCGTGCTCGGGACCTCATCGCAGGACTCGCTGTCCATGGTGGTCTCCATCACGATCAAATGCCTATCCATCGAATCTTCAACCCGGCCCTCCATCGAAGAGGTTCTCTGGAACCTGCAGTACGCCGCGCAGGTTCAGGCGACGGCCGACGGAGATCTGAGGTCGGAAGTTTCCTCGCAAGCCTGTTAGCACAAGCAAGCAGCATAGCAGCACCGAAACCATGACCGGCAGAAACTAAGGGAAGATGGCGAGCAAAGGCCGTTTGCTTAGGAAATGAAAATGGAAATGACTAGGCTAACTTTTCACACTGCGCATTTTCTCAGCAGCATTTGTATATCAGTACAGATTGATTAGCATGGCAAATTTCTGCTTGTTTTTACATCGTATGTTACTAGTGTTTTTTGCTCGGCCTCTTGATAAGTTGTTCAAATATTATACCACCACTTCACCTCGTTACAAAGGTAAATTTGGCAAGCTCACACTTGGAAACAGTAGTAATATCAGCTAGTGGCATCATACTGAGTGGAGTGCTAGATGATATAATAAAACATGATAAATCGCTCACACGGCGCACAGTTTCAATTCAGTATCACATCTGTGCGCAATGAGGAGCTTACTTTACAGTTATACATACCCTCTACCAAGGCAAACATTGTCGCGGAAAACCTAAAGATACATGAGAGATGAGAGGCCAACATCTAGACATACAATGTGCTACAGCTTATTCCTCCTCGTATTCACAGCTGAAAGTTGATCATCCTTGCTACATAGATATGCATGCTTGATGAGCCACATTGATCGGTCAAATGTCAGTATCTACAGAAAACAAAGAGTTCTTTTCTTAGCATAGGAAAATCAAGGGATTCATGCCGCTCCCAACTTGCCGTAACTGAGAAATGCCATTATAGAAAAACATCATGGACAAATGCCACATGCATCCAGATGCCATTATGGCGACTTGAAACCGATATCCAGCTACTATGGCAACTGTATGTCTGCAGTTCTGCCATGGCATTTGTCCAAATAGTCTTTTTTTCAATGGCGTATCTTAGTTCCGGAAGTTGGGACTTGGCACAAATCAAATTACTATTATGCAGATGGCTAAAGGCTAAGTATGCAAACTTACAAGAACAATCAGTTTACTTAGTAGCAGCAAACGATCCCAGCTTGGATAGGTCCGGGACCCAGCAAGATAGTTCTGAAGATCCAGTCAAGAACATCAACGATCCTGGAGCCCACCTAACCAGTGGTGGCTCGTTATCTGTGCTCCCCCAGCGCGCAACCTGCAGGCCCGACCATCATTGTATATCACTTAAGCAACTAAAACATATAAATAATATAATTTAAATAGTATAAATTTACTACATGCCAGGTTCTTCCATACCTTCTTTCCACTTCTAACACTCCAAGCATAAACGCTACCATCACCAGAGCCTGCAAGAACAAAAATGAATAGGTTTACTGGTTTGGTTAAAGAGAATGGAGCAATGAGCGAAAAGGGCGATAGGGAAGTGCTTCTAACCAGATATGATATGGTTTCCATCAGGGCTGAATGATGCCTCCAATGTCGAATTGGTTACAACTGGCTTAACATTGAAAGTTGCTAACTGGAAAAAAAAACCATAGAAGTGTTTTCCAAGTCCTTTAGCCTGCGTTATTTAAATTACAGTCAGTAGTCCAAGTGCTTACATTGTTGCCATGAAATGAATCTAGCACATGAATACACCCTGCTTTGGTGGTTAAAAGAAGCCGCCTTCCATCACTGCTGAACTTTATCATATTGGCTTCTGATTCATCATTACCAACGGAGAAAATATCAAAAGGCCCCTATATGGATGTAAGATAGTTAAAATGTATCGAACAATTCAAGTCAAACAACACACTCAATCACCACTACCTTCTCAAATTTTCGAGCATCAAACATCCTTACATAACCACCATAAGCTACTGCAAAAACTAAACCCTGATCATCATATGAAACTGCAGGCCTCCCTTGCACACGTAGCAAGCCCTACAAAATCCAAAGGGAACATTTTACTAGTCAGAAATTGTCGAATGCTTCAACTATGACGCCACCATATATGTTTAGATGTTAAGAGATCCAAATAAATAAATTGACCATATTCAAGACACCTTGCGCCTTTAAAATAGGAATACAGTGAATCCAATAATGATCATCCCGGAACAAATTTTTTTTTTTGACAACTACAGGGATGTTAAGGATTCGATCCCAGCTGTAGTACTTGGTATACTTAGCTTCAGGATAATCATCTGAAGGAGATTAAGAAGATGGTTTAACAGAGAAAAGAAAAGGTAGAAACAAATCCATAACAGCTCTGTCTGTAATTGCAGTTTATTAAGTGAAATGGACGAGAGATCAATCAGAAAGAGATTTTATTTGATAGCATTTTCTAGTTTCCAGTATCAATAGCTGTACCTGTGCTTTGTCAGCCCTCAGATCCCATAGGAGAACAGTTCGATCAAGTGAACCAGAGAGAAAACTGTCTTTCTCGTAACATAATGACATAGCAACAACCCTGGAAAAGGCAGACAGCGTAAGGATTTTCTGTTCGCATTAGATTAACTGAAATATGTTGCCACAATTTGTCTTGTGTACAACGGACCTGTCAAGATGGCCTTTGAAATATCTTACAAACCGGTTATCATTCAGAGAGAGTAGACGCAGAGATTCTGCAAAAGTGCATTCTTTTCAGTATAGGTCTAAAATCACTCTTAAGCGAATAGAAGGTACCACTTACCATCCCAGCCATTTTTCGAGGAATACAAGACAAGAGTTGGGTTAGTAGTGAAGCACACCAGTTCAACCCCATACTTTTTGCTATTAATGGTCTTCAAACATCTGAAATTTCTAACTTCGTTAGAAATCAAGTACATATAACGGACTAATACATTACTGACCAAATAAAAATTATAATTACTACAATAGTATATATGCATCGAGTCACTTCCATACTAGGAAATTTGCTAAACTACAATTAAAAATAAATACAATAGTCACGTGGGGCCCAGGCATTAGGCATACAGAGAATGCCAGGCTAGATCCATGGGAGAGGCTGCCTCAGGAGAGGTGACGGCTGACTTGGAGTGGCATCATGTGTATCCCCTGATCATATATATATATCAAATTCTATCTCTAATTAGTTATTAGACTGCTTTCAAATATTGGTCCTGTCACATATAGTTGTCGAACAAATCATTTTCAAAAGCCAAGTATAGTATAGCCTAACCCAAACCATTGCATACGAAACAAATCTAACAATAATATAATGTATTATATAGTGAACAGAACAACTAGAAAACCAAATATCAACGCTAGATCTTAGGAAATTGTGTCTTGTGCCTAATAATATCTAATCAAGCCCTTTACTTGATAATATAACATGAAATTCAAAAGAAAATTAAGTAATGATTTGTACTCACACAGCATTTTGAATGTCATATAGGCGTATTGATTCATCATCACTGGCTGTCACAAGATAGTTTGTAGCCTTGCTGTGGAAATCCATAGAACTAATTCTGCCAATCTGTCATAAAATTATTGTATAGCACAATATCAAGTTACTACAGGTAAAGTGAAATATGTCATGATCTGGAAAAGATGCAATGTAAAGTGAAATTAAGTTACTATATGTAAGCTGAAAAATAATACTCCGCCCAATCAGAAATTATACTGCCTAATGATGCCAATCTGCCATAAAATTAAGTTACTATATCTAGACGTACTTCAGTGCTAGATACATCCGTTGGAGCGACAACAAATATGGATCAGAGGGAGTATAAACATTCATCATATGCAAGCTTCTTTGAAAGGAGAGACTTCTCAAATACTTACAAAATTAGGAGCTCACTTCTAAGAGGTGGCCGTTGTTATGTTCAAGCTCAGCAACTTTTTCTTAGTTAGTTCAAGACAATGTTTGTAACTTGATATTATGGTATGCAATTAATGTTAAAAAAAAAGGACTACTAAAACAAACTCATTAGGCACTGTACTGTCTAATGTACATTCCAAACTCTGCGTATTTGTATTCTTGCAGTAAACAAAGACAGAATCCATTTGTGTGCAGTAATCTAAACTAAATCCATAAGCATCTCTATACCTTTGGAATTTGGATTAGCTAAGTCCTTACTGGAAGCACTATTTCAATCCATCTTCCGATCAATGCAAAAGCACTACTCTTTTCCTTTTACGAAACCTAATAACACTATTACAGTCCCCTCTTCAGAACAATAATGTAAGTTGCTCCAGTACTAAGGGTGTGTTTGTTTTTTGATTTAGGTTGAGGTTTTGCTTGCCCAGAAGTTGGCGAATACTGGAGAGGAAAATAAACTAGATTGCCAAAGGAGCAATGGCATGCCAAGAATTTGGCAATGAACAAAATATGGTAGGGTAGACATTGGTGGCAATCCAAACATACCCTAAGACAATCAGCCGCCGCCATGAGCTTCTTGCTTTTCGAGAAAGGATCAAGCAAAAAGGGACAGTTCATAATTCCAGCAGGTAAGAGAAACGGATTGCAGTCCTTACATAGTCCCGGAAGGCCAAGCCGACCTCCATGGTCTTGAGCATCTCGTCGGTGACCTCCATGGTCACCCTCTCCTCCTTCTCCCCGGCTACAAAATTAACAAGAAGGGAACAACAATAAATTAGCCTGGCTGCCTGGGAAACAAGGGACACGAACCGCGCCACGTATTTGGGCCGGACTGAGGGGGGGATGGGGAGGTCCTAATTCGTACTGGGCATCTTGGCATGCACTCGGCGACCGGGTAGCACCAGGAGAGCCCTCGTACACGGAGCCAACCGCCGGGAGAGGGCAGGCGGCGGCGGCGGTCGCGCGGTAAAGACTGGGAGCGCAAGGAAGGAAGGGGAATAATTTTCCTTTTTAGGGGAAGGGGCGCAGCAGCCAGGTAGTAGGGACTAGGGCGGAGGAGGGCGGGGGAGGGTGGAGCGTGGCGGCGGCTCGCCGTCGCGGAGGGGCGAAAGTTTCTATTTTTTTCTGGAGGAAGGGGGGCGAATTGAGATGAACGAAGGAAGAATAAGTGCGAGGGAATTGGGCTGGCGGCTGGCCGGAGCGTGGGCCGCTGGACTGCTAACTAAACCGTACCAATCAGAGTCTCTGGGCTCAAACTATGCCGTAAGCATCACCTCAAAAGAAAAAAACTAAACCTCAAAAAAAAAGAAAAAACTACGCCGTAAGCAAAACACTTGTGAGCAAAGGATATGCGATGCTATTAAAAAAGGAAAAGCAAAGGATATGATTATTGATGTTGCTATTGAGAAAGTGCAAGGACCGTTTTCTTTCTTCAAGGAGTATAGGGATACTGGGTTTTAAGAAGCATTGGAGATAGCCAAAGGAATTGGGACACCATTTCGTGAAAGATAAGAAATTAAAAGAAAAATACATTTTGATGAGAACCCAGGTGACGTAAATGTTGTCACACAGTCTGCAGAGAAATTATTCAGAGTCAACTATTTTACACGTATTCTTGATCAAGCAATTAGCTCACATACAAGCAGATTTGACCAATATCAGGGTTAAAGAATTTTTTTGGTTTCTTATTTACCTTTGAAACATTGCCGTCATTGGATAGGAAGAGCTTGAAAACTTCTTGTGATAATCTTGAGGTTGCTCTTAAAAAGGATGGAAAGTCTGACATTGATGCTAATGGACTTTATGTTGAGTTGATGTTTCCTCAAAATTTCATTCCAAAAGAAAAAAAAATAGAATTTTTAAAGCATCATGATTGCTTCCCCAATGAAAGAATTGCATATAGAGTTTTGTTGACTATCCTTGTGAGTGATGCATCAACGGAACATTGCTTTTCTAAATTAAAGTCGTTGAAGTCCTATATGCACACTACTATGACACAACAAAGACTTGCCGATTTGGCCACAATAGCAATGGAGAGTGATATACTCGAGGAAATTGATTATGATGATATTATTGAAGATTCTATTACAAAGAACACTACAAGAATAATACTTTTTAGAGATAAGTGCATTTTTTTGTCCCTCAACTTATCGCGAAGTGTGGCTTTGGTCCCTGAACTTTTTTTTGGGTGCAATTTTCGCCCTTCAACTCTTAATACTAGGTATAGACGTATAGTTAGTCCCCGGCAGCGGTATTCAACAGTCAAACCCGGTTTTGACCTTTTTCTTTTTGGCAAAGTCCCGATTTTTACCTAATGTGACATGGTTTTGGCCAGAACGTCACTATATGGTGGAATAGGGATGCATGTCACTGAGAGAAATATCTCTCTCTCACTCTCTCACTCCCTCTCTCTCATGTCATCGATCCGTTGGCGCTACTCCAGTGACAGGAGCACCTCCACCCTCTTTAAATATCCACTGCGCGATGTAGAGAGAAAGCTTGTGATGCTAGGAGGCCGGTGATGGGAGCAGCTCCTCCCACTTTAGATGATCAACATGATAGTTGGGGTGAGGATAGGACAATATGTGGCAGATCGGATCTAAACCGACACGTGAGAGAGAAAGGAGCACAATTCGCCGAGGTCTGATCCCAAACCCATGAGGCATTCCCCTTACAATGATGATGTGATCAAAACCATGCCACGAAAAGTCAAAACCCAATATCCCTGAGGAATACTCGTGTTAGGGATTAATTCTACACGATATTAAGAGTTGAGGGACAACGGTTGCACCAAGATATGGTCAAAACAATGACACATCAAGTCAAAACCAGATTTGACCGAGGAATACCACCACAAGGGACTAACTGTTGAAATCTGAGATGGGCTTTAGGCCCATAAGACAATTTCAAAAAAAAATCTCTAAGGGCCCATGTAGGTGGCATGACAAGGGGGTGGGAAGTTTAGTACCACCTTGCTAGTGGAGCGGGAGTTGGACCTCTTTATAAGGTTCTCTCTTCTACATGCTATTGGAGCATGAGAAGAGAAGAGGCCCTCGCGCATCCTCCTCCGCCGCCCGCCACGCCACGCCTCGTCACGACGCGCCGCGGGGTTGCAGGATTAAGCCTAGCCAAGCTCATAACTACGCGCTTATTTTTGCCAGTCGGGAACGGAGAATATGTAACGCCACAATCTGAGACGTTGGATAGTCGGTTACCGACTCAGGCGTGGGTCCAGCCCACGTCTCTCCACCCGGACGCCACCTACATAAGCAAGGCTTCGGCCAACCCTAGCCGCCACGGAAATCAGATCACATCAACCTCCACGCGCACCACCCGTAGTTCGCATTGCTGCTGCTGTCGCCGGCGACTCCATCCCGTTTGCCGCGTACACGGCCGACGGGAGAGCAGGCCTCCGAAACCCCGCCTCTCCGGATCCTGTACGGGAAGAGGGGCGATTAGGTTTTTGGGGAGCGACTATGCGACTGCTCGCTTCCGTTCGTCTACTTCCTCTACGTCTGTGTCGCCTTCATCATCGTCATCACAATGTCGCCCCCAACCGACGTCGACTGTGCCGCTGCCGAGAAGCTCGAAGCCGACAAGAAGGTGTCCGAGGATGCCGTCGCTGCCAATGTTGCTGCTACGGCCAACTGGCCTATTAGAGGGTATAAATCGTTTATCTCGCTCCTGTTTATGTTAGTCTTACCAGTACTAGCTATATGCGTAGATGTCTCTACTATGTGTATAGTACATGTTAGTCTGGTTAGTCATCAGTATGTCATTAATCTAGTCAATGCCATGATAGTCATTATTTCGTGGATTAATCTGATCAAAAATTTGCCTATTTACTCAACAATCCAAAAATAATATGTGTAGGAATTTTTTGAGTAATGGTTTTGCTGCTGCACTGAAATCGGACAAGTTTACCGGTACATATTTTAAGCGTTGGTAGACCAAAACCACCTTATGGCTCACGGCTATGAACGTGTTCTGGGTAGCCGATGTCACTCTCACAGGAACGATCACTCCTAAAAAGGAGAAGGCGTTCAAGGAGTCCATTGTCTATTTTATCGAAGCAGTTCTTAGTGTGATCGGAGATAAGCTGGTTGACACATATTTACACGTGGGGGCGCCAAGGATTTGTGGGAGGCGCTCGAATCTAAATTCAGGGCCACTGATACTGGGAGAGAGATGTATGTTATGGAGCAGTTCCATGATTACAAAATGGTTGGCAACCGTTCTGTGTTGGAACAAGCTCATGAGATAATATGCATTGCTAAGGAACTTGAGGTTCTTAAGTGCAATTTACCGGGCAAATTTGTCGCGGGGTGTATAATTGCTAAGCTCCCTAATTCCTGGAGGAACTTTTCTACCACTCTGAAAGACCAAAGGCGTGAATTCTCAGTAGAGGATATCATCGGCCATCTGAGTGTTGAGAAGAACTCAAGAGCAAAGGATTCGCATGGAAAAGCGGTTGAAAGCTCTTCGGTTGCCAATATGGTACATCAGAGGAACTTCAATTCCCACAATCCCAAGGGAAAGAATCATGTCCAACAGAATACCAACTTCAAGAAGAAGGGAAAGAAGACCTTCAAGAGGAATAAGAAGGGTGATAACTGCTTCAACTGTGGTTTAGAGGAACATTGGGCCAACAAGTGCCCAAACAGATACAAGAAGCCAAGGCAAGACAATAAGTCTGCAAATATGATTGTGGGCAACGATGAAAGTGGTGCATCTGGGTATGTTAATTTATTTATTGTATTTTTCAGTTTGTGAGTCCACCGATTGGTGGGTGGATACAGGTGCAAATATTCATGTGCGTGCTGACATCTCATTGTTCTCTTCTTATCAGGTCCCAGGCCGAGGGTTCGTATTGATGGGGAATGGCGCGAGTGCTTCTGTTCTTGGTGTTGGCACGGTCAATCTGAAGTTTGCTTCAGGAAGGATCGTGCAGCTAAAGAACGTGCAGCATGTCCCCGCCATCAAGAAGAACCTCGTTAGTGGCTCCTTTCTGTGTAGAGAAGGGTTTAAGTTGGTCTTCGAGTCTAATAAAGTAATTGTTACGAAATATGGACTTTTCGTTGAAAAAGGTTATGAATACGGAGGTCTGTTCCACCTTTTCCTTGCATATTTTTGTAATAAAGTCGTGAACAATATTCATTCGAGTGTTAATGAATCTGAAGTTTGGCATTCACGTCTTTGTCACATTAGTTTTGGTGTTATGACGCGGCTAGCAAAACTGAATTTAATCCCGAGTTTCACTTTAGCCAAAGGTACTAAGTGCCATTCGTGCGTGCAAGCAAAGCAACCACGCAAGACTTACAAGGCTGCTGAGGAGAGACACTTGGTGCCACTAGAACTCATACATTCAGATCTCTATGAGATGAATGGTGTGTTGACTAAAGGTGGAACGAAATACTTCATGACGTTGATAGATGATTCCACTAGATATTGCTATGTGTATCTATTAAATACTAAAGATGAGGCTCTACACTACTTTAAAATCTATAAGGCAGAAGTTGAGAATCAACTTGGAAAGAAAATTAAACGAGTTCGCTCTGATCGTGGTGGAGAGTACTTATCAAGTGAGTTTGATTCTTTCTATGCGGAACACGACATTGTTCATGAGAGGATGCCTCCCTATTCGCCCCAATCAAACGGGGTTGCCGAGTGGAAAACCCGTACTCTAACTGATTTGGTTAACGCCATGCTTGATACATCGGGTTTATCCAAGGCATGGTGGGGGGAGGCTATATTGACTTCGTATCATGTCCTGAATAAGGTTCCGACAAAAGATAATGAGGCCACTCCCTATGAGCAGTGGTCGAAGAGAAGGACGACGCTCTCCTACTTACTGACTTAGGGTTGTTTGGCGAAAGTCAATGTGCCGATCCCCAAAAAGCGTAAGCTTGGACCAAAGACCATGGACTGCGTTAATTTGGGCTACGCTAAGAACAGCGTTGGCTATAGATTTGTAGTAGTGAAATCTGGGGTACCTGGCGTGAAGGTCGGTACAATTATGGAGTCTAAGGATGCTACATTCTTTGAGGATATATTCCCCATGAGATATATGCAAAGCACTTCTAGATAGGAATTAGAGGAGACTCCTGAGCCTGCCATTCCTATGGAATATTATGAACAAACACATGATGAAAATCCCGAGGAGGATGACAAGGAAACCCTTGGTAGGGGCAAGAGACAAAGGACTGCAAAGACCTTTGGTGATGACTTCCTTGTGTACCTCATGGATGATAATCCCACTTGTATTTCAGAAGCCTATGCATCTCCTAATGCTGACTACTAGAAAGAAGCGACCTGTAGCGAGATGGATTCCATCATGGCTAGCAGAACATGGGAAATAACTGAGCGTCCCTATGGTTGCAAACCATTGGGATGTAAGTGGGTGTTCAAAAAGAAGCTTTGGCCCGATGGTGCAATTGAAAAGTATAAGGCTAGGCTTGTGGCCAAGGGCTATGCCCAGAAATAAGAAGAAGATTTCTTCGATACTTATTCACCTGTGGCCAGACTGACCACCATTTGAGTACTACTCTCGCTGGCGGCCTCACATGTTCTTCTCGTCCATCAAATGGACGTCAAGACGGTTTTCCTGAGCGAAGAGTTCAACGAGGAAATCTATATGCAACAGCCAGATGGCTTTGTGATAGATGGTTAGGAAGGAAAGGTGTGAAAGTTGTTGAAATCTCTATATGGCCTGAGACAAGCACCTAAGCAATGGCATGAGAAGTTTAATACAAGTCTGACATCTGTTGGTTTCGTTGTTAATGAAGCTGACAAATGTGTATACTATCGCCATGTTGGGGGCGAAGGTTTTATATTGTGCTTGTATGTTGATGACATACTGATATTTGGAACCAATCTCAAAGTGATTGAGGAGGTTAAGTATTTTCTGTCTCAGAACTTTGAGATGAATGACCTTGGAGTGGCTGATGTTATCTTGAACATCAAGCTATTGAGGGATGATGAGGGTGGGATTATACTTCTGCAATCCCATTATGTTGAGAAGATTTTGAGTCGTTTTGGATATTCAGACTGCAAAGTTTCTCAAACACCATATGATCCAAGTGTGCTGGTTTGAAAGTTCACAGGCACAACTAAAGATCAATTGAGATACTCTCAAATCATTGGTTCACTTATGTATCTAGCTAGCGCAACGAGGCGTGACATCACGTTTGCTGTGAGCAAACTAAGCCGGTTTGTTGCCAATCCGGGTGATGTTCATTGGCATGTTGTTGAAGGAGTTATGCGCTATCTGAAAGGTACTATGAACCATGGACTTCACTATACCGGATACCCATTGGTACTTGAAGGGTATAGTGATGCAAATTGGATCTGTGATGCTGATGAGATGAAGGCCACTACTGGGTATATGTTTACCCTTAGAGGTGGTGTTGTTTCCTGGAAGTCTTGCAAGCAAACGATCTTAACGAGATCGACAATGGAAGCAGAATTAACAGCATTAGACACCTTTGGTGTCATAGCAGAATTTCTTCAAGATCTTTTGATGGACTTGCCAGTGGTTGAGAAGCCGGTTCCGGCTATTCTTATGAACTGCGATAACGAGACAAACGTTGCCAAAGTGAAGAGTTCAAAGGACAACATGAAGTCCAACAAACATATAAGAATGAGATTGAAAGCTGTCAGGCGTTTAAGAAGCTCTGGAGTGATAGCGTTGGATTACATCCAAACGACTAAGAATCAGGCAGATCCCTTTACTAAAGGGCTATCACGTGTTGTGATAGATAATGCATCGAGGGAGATGGGTATGAGACCCACATGAGTTGCCATGGTAGTAACCCAACCTATGTGATCGGAGATCCCGTGAAGTAGGACCTGGGAAAACAAGCCAGTGGTGAATTGAGGAGAGTAACTTTACTAACCCACTCCGTTGGAGATGCAATACTCTCGGATTTTGTATCGTAGGATGACTACTAGCTTAATGTGTTCCAAAGCTTATATGTAAGCAAGATGCCGTCCTACAGAGTGATCTTTGGAGGAACACACCTATATGAGCCCGACTGCTGGTCACAGTCTATGAGATTGGGGTGATCTCTAGTAAACTCATGGAATAGGCTAGGAGTGTGACTAATATGCTCCACCCGAGGGGTCAGCCTTTGGCAGCCTAGTACTAGTAAGACTTGTGGTGAAACTTCTTGATGCCAAACTGACAATTCAAGGCATAGTCCATTGTTCAGTTGTGAAGGAGTGTATCTACTTGCTCTAGGTGAAGCTCAACCTTAACAGGTCTTCACTAAAATGCGGGTATATCAAAACAGTAATTGGAACAGAGGACACAATGGGCCCTTGAGATCTGGTGGGGGATTGTTGAAATCTGAGATGGGCTTTAGGAACATAAGACAATTTCAGAAAAAAATCTCTAAGGGCCCATGTAGGTGGCATGACAAGGGGGTGGGAAGTTTATTACCACCTTGCTAGTGGAGAGGGAGTTGGACCTCTTTATAAGGTTCTCTCTTCTACATGCTATTGGAGCATGAGAAGAGAAGAGGCCCTCACGCACTCCACCTCCGCCACCCGCCTTGCCTCGTCACGATGCGACGTGATGCGGGTTGCGGGATTGAGCCGAGTCGAGCTCATACCTACGCACTTATTTTTGCCGGTCGAGAACGAGAATACGTAACGACACGATCTAAGACGTTGGATCGTGGGCTACCGACTTGGACGTGGGTCTAGCCCACGTCTCTTGATGACCCACAAGTATAGGGGATCTATCGTAGTCCTTTCAATAAGTAAGAGTGTCAAACCCAACGAGGAGCAGAAGGAAATGACAAGCGGTTTCCAGTAAGGTATTCTCTGCAAGCACTGAAATTATCGGTAACAGATAGTTTTGTGATAAGATAATTCGTAATGAGTAACAAGTAACAAGTGTAGCAAAGGTGCATCAAGGTACCCCAATCCTTTTTGTAGCAAAGGACAGGCCTGAAAAAACTCTTATATAAAGCAAAGCACTCTCGAGGACACATGTGAATTTCTATCAAGCTAGTTTTCATCATGCTCATTTGATTCACGTTCGTTACTTTGATAATTCGATATGTGGGAGGACCGGTGCTTGGGTGCTGCCCTTACTTGGACAAACCTCCCACTTATGATTAACCCCTGTCGCAAGCATCCGCAACTACGAAAGAAGAATTAAGGTAAACCTAACCATAGCATGAAACATATGGATCCAAATCAGCCCCTTACGAAGCAACGCATAAACTAGGGTTTAAGCTTCTCTCACTCTAGCAACCCATCATCTACTTATTACTTCCCAATGCCTTCCCCCAAGCCCAAATAATGGTGAAGTGTTATGTAGTCGACGTTCACATAACACCACTAGAGGAGAGACAACATACATCTGATACGTCTCCAACATATATATAATTTTTGATTGCTTCATGCTATTATATTATCTGTTTTGGATGTTTAATATGCATTAATATGCTATTTTTATATTATTTTTGGGACTAACCTATTAATCTACAGCCTAGTGCCAGTTTCTATTTTCCCTTGTTTTTGAGTATTGCACATAAGGAATATTAAACGGAGTCCAAACGGAATAAAATCTTCGGAATAATTTTTCTTGGACCAAAAGCAACCCAGAAGACTTGGAGATGAAGTCAGGAGAGCAGCCGTGTGGCCACAAGCCACAGGGGCGCGCCCCTGGCTTATGGGCCCGCGACAACTCCCCTAACCCTATTTCTCGGCCTATAAATTCACAAATATTCCCTGTATACCACAGGGAGCCACGAAAACACTTTTCCGCCGCCAGGAGCCTCGGTTCCCGTGAGATCCAATCTTGGAGCCTTTTTCGGTAATCTGCCGGAGGGGGATTCGATCGCGGAGGGCATCTACATCAACTCCATTGCCCCTTCGATAATGCGTGAGTTGTTCACCAAAGACCTTCGGGACCATAGCTAGTAGCTAGATGGCTTCTTCTCTCTCTTTGCTCTTCAATACCATGTTCTTCATGATCTTCATGGAGATCTATCCGATGTAATACTCTTTTGCGGTGTGTTTGTCGAGATCCGATGAATTGTGGGTTTATGTTCAGATTATCTATGAATATTATTTGAGCCTTTTTTGAATTCTTATATGCATGATTTCATATATTTGCAAGTCTCTTCGAGTTATTGGTTTGGTTTGGCCAACTAGATTGGTAATTCTTGCAATGGGAGAGGTGCTTAGTTTTGGGTTAAATCTTGCGGTGTCCTCACCCAGTGACAAAGTAGGGGTAGCGAGACACGTATTGTATTGTTGCCATCGAGGATAAAAAGATAGGGTTTTCATCATATTTCTTGAGTTTATCCCTCTACATCATGCCGTCTTACCTAATGCGTTACTTTGTTCTTCATGAACTTAATACTCTAGATGCAGGCAGGAGTCGGTCGATGTGTGGAGTAATAGTAGTAGATGCAGAATCATTTCGGTCTACTTGAGACAGACATGATGCCTATATGCATAATCATTGCCTTGGATATCTTCATAATTATTCGCTTTTCTATCAATTGCTCGATAGTAATTTGTCCACCCAGCATAATACTTGCCATCATGAGAGAAGCCTCTAGTGAAACCTATGGCCCTGGGTCTATTTTCCATCTTATACTTTCAGATCTAAAACCAAAAATTCCAAAAATACCTTGCTGCATTATTTTTACCTTTTGTTTTACTTTCCGTTCAAGCAATCTATTCTGTCTATCTCTATCAGATCTCATCCTTGCAAGTAATCGTGAAGGGATTGACAACCCCTTTATAGCGTTGGGTGCAAGTGTTTGATTCTTTGTGTAGGTACATCTATTGGGGACTTGCTTATATCTCCTACTAGATTGATACCTTGGTTCTCAACAACCGAGGGAAATACTTATCTACTTTGCTGCATCACCCGTTCCTCTTCATGGAAACCAACGCATGCTCGAGAAGTAGCAAGAAGGATTTCTGGCACCGTTGCCGGGAAGATACATGTCAAGTCAGGATAAGAACTCTCCCGTCAACTTGCCAATTTCTGGCGCCGTTGCTAGGGAGGATACACATCAAGCCTACCAAGTACCCATCACAAACTCATCTCTTGCATTTACTTTATTTGCCATTTTCCTCTCCCCCACTTCACAAATTTGCCGTTTTATTTGCTCTCTCTTTTTCGTTTGCCTTTTTCTCGACAAATCTCTTGTTTGCTATGTTTGCTTGTGTTGCCATGTGTCTTCTATTTGCTTGCATCTTCACTTGCTAAAAATCTATTGGTATGGATCCTCATCCACTTGCTAATCTTTTCAAAAGACCAAATTATGATGAACCAATTGCTAGTGAGTTGAGTTCACTTGATTATCTCTATTAAGTTTTGCTTGAACATCATGAAAAATTTGACGAAGTGTTGAAAGAAGAAAATTATAAAGTGATTCATGATATCTCCTTGAATGAAAAACATGATTGCCATGTTTTTAGTATGAATTCTCTAAATATCCATGATGCTAATGATATGCAAAACCACAAGCTTGGGGATGCTATGCTTGATGAAGATGATATTTTTTGTTCCCCAAGTTTTGGTGATGACATGTATGCTATAATTGATCATGAAAAGAATGCTTTGTGTGATAGTTATAGTGTGAGATTCCTTTATGATGTTACTGAAAATTACTATCAGAGAGGAACATATGCTTTTACATATTGCAATAATATCAAGTTTCCTCTCTATGTGTTCAAAATTTGGAAGTTATGCTTGTTTTGCCTTCCTATGGTAGTTGATCTTTGTTCTCATAATTTGTTTGATCACAAAATCCCTATGCATAGGAAGTGTGTTAGACTTAAATATACTTGGCATGTGATTCATGATGTTCCTATTGTTGCAAATAGGAATTATGTGCCCGTAGATTTCATTGTTCTCGATATAGAATGCAATCCTACATGTCCTATTATTCTTGGTAGACCTTTCCTTAGAACGATTGGTCCAATTATTGATATGAAGGAAGGGAATATTAGATTCCAATTCACATTAAGGAAAGGCATGGAACACTTTCCTAGAAATAAAATAAAATTACCTTATGAATCTATCATGAGAGCTACTTATGGATTGCATACCAAAGATGACAATACCTAGATCTATTGCGTTTTGCCTAGCTAGGGGCATTAAACAATAGCGCTTGTTGGGAGGCAACCCAATTTTACTTTTGCTTTCTATTTTTGTTTTTGTTTTGGTGTGTTTTTCACATTATTACTTATGTAATAATTGTGTTTTCTTGTTTAAATTAGTGTTTGAGCCAAGTAAGACCTTTGGGATGGTCTACGGTGTTTGCAATTTGATTTTGCTGAAAAACAGAAACTTTTACGCTCAATCCAGAATTTTTATAAATTCACTGGGACGTGCTTTTGATCTGAAATGTTTACACAAGATTTATATACAAATTTCCATGATTGACATAAGTTTTCAGAATTTTTAGAGTTACCGAAGTATTCAAAATCTACATATTGCTACAGACTGTTCTATTTTTGACAGATTCTATTTTCTTTGTGTTGTTTGCTTATTTTGATGTATCTATGGGTTGTATTGGGGGGTATGTGTTGGGGAACGTTGCATGGGAAACAAAAAATTTCCTACGTTCACGCAAGACCTATCCATGGTGATGAGCATCTACGAGAGGGAGAGTGGATCTACGTACCCTTGTAGATCGCTAAGCTGGAAGCGTTAAGAAATGTGGTTGGTGTAGTCAAACGTCTTCGCGATCCAAATCGCCGAGCGTCCCGCGATCCAATCATGATCCGTCCCGATCAAGCACCGAACGGACGACACCTCCGCGTTCAGCACACTTACAACTTGATGACGATCGCTGCCTTCTTGATCCAGCAAGAGGGAGCGGAGAGGAAGAAGAGTTCTCCGGCAGCGTGACGGCGCTCCGGCGATGATGGTGGAGCTATTCTGGTAGGGCTTCGCCTAAGCACTACAGAAATCCGATCTAGAGGAGAAACTATGCACAGGAGGAACAGGTAGCACGTGGCTGAAAATCTAGTGCAAAAACCCTAAAATCTCCAGTATATATAAGAGGGAGGGAGGAGAGGCCTTGGCGCAAGGGCCAAGCCTCCTTGGTTCGGCCGAAGTGGGGAGGAGAGGAGGACTCCTCCTCCAATCCTAGTAGGACTAGGATTCCTCCTTTTTTTTTGCCTTTTTCCACCTTTTCCCTTTGGGCTTTTCTTCCCTAGCCGTATGGGCCTTGTGTGGGACTTCCACCAGCCCACTAAGGGCTGCTATTTACTCTCCAAAAGCCCATTAAGCCTCTTGGGTCGAAATACCCCTCCCGGTGGTCTCCCGGTACACTACCGGCACTCCCGTACACTATCGATTAGCCCGAAACTTTTCCAGCGACCAAAACAGGACTTCCTATATATGAATCTGTACCTCCAGACCATCATGGAGCTCCTCATGACGTCCGGGATCTCATCCGGGACTCCGAACAACCTTTGTTCACCACCATACATAACTCTATACTACCAAAACTTCACCAAACCTTAAGTGTGCAGACCCTGCGGGTTCGAGAACTAGGTATACATGACCGAGACACCTCTATGGTCAATAACCAATAGCAGGACCTGGATGCCCATATTGGTTCCTACATATTCTATGAAGATCTTTATCGATCGAACCTCTATGTCAAGGATTTAGTTAATCCCGTATGATGTTCCCTTTGTTCTTCGGTATGTTACTTGCCCGAGATTCGATCGTCGGTATCTCCATACCTAGTTCAACCTCGTTACCGGCAAGTCTCTTTACTCGTTCCATAATACAAGATCCCGTGACTAACACTTAGTCACATTGCTTGCAAGGCTTATTGTGATGTTGTATTACTGAGTGGGCCCTAAGATACCTCTCCGTCACATGGAGTAACAAATCCCAGTCTTGATCCATGTCAACTCAACAGACACCCTTGGAGATACCTGTAGAGCACCTTTATAGTCACCCAGTTAAGTTGCGACGTTTGATACACATAAGGCACTCCTCCGGTGTCTGTGAGTTACATGATCTCATGGTCATAGGAACATATACTTGACATGCAGAAAACAGTAGCAATAAACTGATACGATCATATGCTACGTTCGTAGTTTGGGTCTTGTCCATCACATCATTCTCCTAATGATGTGATCCCGTTATCAAATGACATCACATGCCAATGGCTAGGAAACCTTGACCATCTTTGATCAACGAGCTAGTTCACTAGAGGCATACTAGGGACATTGTGTTTGTCTATTTACCCACACATGTATCCATGTTTCCAATTAATACAATCATAGCATGGATAATAAACAATTATCATGAACAAGGAAATATAATAATAAAAAATTTATTTATTGCCTCTAGGGCATATTTCCAACAGTCTCCCACTTGCACTAGAGTCAATAATCTAGTTCACATCACTATGTGATTTACATTGTAATGAATCGAACACCCATGCAGTTCTGGTGTTGATCATGTTTAGCCCTTGGAAGAAGTTTAGTCAACGGGTCTGCAACATTCAGATCCGTGTGCACTTTGCAAATATTTATGTCCTTCTCCTCGATGTAATCGCGGATGGAGTTGAAGCGTCGCTTTATGTGTCTGGTCCTCTTGTGAAACCTTGGTTCCTTGGCTAGAGCAATGGCACTAGTGTTGTCATAGAACAGGTTCATTGGATTCAGTGCACTGGGCACTACTCCATGATCTGTCATGAACTGCTTCATCCAGACACCTTCCTTCGCCAACTTCGAGGCTGCGATGTACTCCGCTTCGCACATAGAATCGGCTACCACGCTTTGCTTGGAACTGCACCAGCTTACCGCTCCCCCGTTAAGAATAAATACGTATCCGGTTTGCGACTTAGAGTCGTCCGGATCAGTGTCAAAGCTTGCATCGACGTAACCCTTTACGACGAGCTCTTCATCACCTCCATAAACGAGAAACATTTCCTTAGTCCTTTTCAGGTACTTAAGGATATTCTTGACCGCTTGCCAGTGCTCCATTCCAGGATCACTTTGAAACCTTCCGGCCATACTTATGGCAAGGCTGACATCGGGTCTTGTGCACAGCATTGCATACATGATAGAGCCTATGGCTGAAGCATAGGGGATGACACTCATCTTTTCTCTATGTTCTGTAGTCACTAGGCATTGAGTCTTGCTCAACTTCACACCTTGTAACACAGGCAAGAACCCCTTCTTGGACTGATCCATTTTGAACTTCTTCAGAACTTTATCAAGGTATGTGCTCTGTGAAAGTGCTATTAAGCGTCTCGATCTATCTCTATAGATCTTAATGCCTAATATGAAAGCAGCTTCTCCTAGGTCCTTCATTGAAAAACTCTTGTTCAAATATTCCTTCACTCTTTCTAGCATTTCTATATTGTTTCCAATCAGCAATATGTCATCCACATATAATATTAGAAACGCTATAGAGCTCCCACTCACTTTGTTGTAAATACAAGCTTCTCCATAAACTTGTGTAAACTCAAACGCTTTGATGACCTCATCAAAGCGCTTATTCCAACTCTGAGATGCTTGCACCAGCCCATAAATGGATCGCTGGAGTTTGCAAACTTTGTCAGCATTCTCTGGATGGACAAAACCTTCTGGTTGCATCATATACAACTCTTCCTCAAGGAAACCATTGAGGAACGCCATTTTGACATCCATCTACCAAATTTCATAATCGAAATAAGCTGCTATTGCCAACATGATTCTGACAGACTTAAGCATCGCTACGGGTGAGAATGTCTCATCGTAGTCAAGTCCTTGAACTTGTGAAAAACCCTTTGCCACAAGTCGAGCTTTATAGACGGTGACGTTACCGTCCGTGTCTGTCTTGTTCTTAAAGATCCATTTGTTCTGAATGGCATTTCGCCCTTCAGGTAATACTTCCAAAGTCCATACTTTGTTTTCATACATGGATCCCATCTCGGATTTCATGGCCTCTAACCATTTCTCGGAATCCGGGCCCATCACTGCTCCCTCATAGCTCGTAGGTTCATTGTTGTCCAACAACATGACCTCCAAGACAGGGTTGTCGTACCACTCAGGAGTAGTACACGCCCTTGTCGACCTACGAGGTTCAATAGTAGCTTGATATGAAGCTTCATGATCACCATCATTAACTTCCTCTTCTACCGTCGTAGGTTCCACAGAAACATCTTTCTGCGTTGCGCTACTTTCTGGTTGAAGTAAAGGTTCAATAACCTCATCAAGCTCTATTTTCCTCCCACTCAATTCTTTCGAGAGAAACTCTTTCTCAAGAAATGTTTCGTTCTTAGCGACAAACACTTTGCCTTCGGATCTAAGATAGAAGGTATACCCGACTGTCTCCTTCGGGTATCCTATGAAGACGCATTTCTCCGCTTTGGGTTCCAGCTTTTCAGGCTGAAGCTTTTTGACATAAGCATCACATCCCCAAACTTTAAGAAATGACAATTTTGGCCTCTTGCCAAACCATAGTTCATATGGCGTCGTCTCAACGGATTTCGATGGTGCCCTATTTAAAGTGAATGCAGTTGTCTCTAATGCATAACCCCAAAACGATAGTGGCAAATCAGCAAGAGACATCATAGAATGCACCATATCTAATAAGGTTCGATTACGACGTTCGGACACACCATTACACTGTGGTGTTCCAGGCGGTGTCAACTATGAAACAATTCCACACTGTCTTAAGTGACTGCCAAACTCATAACTCAGATATTCACCTCCTCGATCAGATCGCAGGAATTTAATCTTTTTGTTACGATGATTCTCAACTTCACTCTGAAATTGCTTGAACTTTTCAAACGTTTCAGACTTGTGTTTCATTAAGTAAATATACTCATATCTACTTAAGTCGTCAGTGAAGGTGAGAAAATAACGATATCCACCACGCGCTGTAACATTCATTGGACCGCACACATCAGTATGTATGATTTCCAATAAGTCACTCGCCCGTTCCATTGTTCCAGAGAATGGCGTTTTAGCCATCTTGCCCATGAGGCATGGTTCACATGTGTTAAGTGATTCAAAATCAAGTGACTCCAAAAGTCCATCAGCATGGAGATTCCTCATGCGTTTTACACCAATATGACCTAAATGGCAGTGCCACAAGAAAGTGGTACTATCATTTTCAACTCTACATCTTTTGGCATCAATGTTATGAACATGTGTCTCATCACTATCAAGATTCAATATGAATAAACCCCTAACATTGGGTGCATAACCATAAAAGATATTACTCATGTAAATAGAACAACCTTTATTCTCTGATTTAAATGAGTAACCGTCCCGCAATAAACAAGATCTAGATATAATGTTCATGCTTAACGCAGGCACTAAATAATAATTATTCAGGTTCATCACTAATCCCGATGGTAATCGAAGAGAGAGCGTGCCGACAACGATCACATCAACCTTGGAACCATTTCCCATGCGCCTCGTCACTTCATCCTTTGCCAGCCTTCGTCTATTCCGTAGTTCCTATTTTGAGTTGCAAATGTGAGCAACCGAACCGGTATCAAATACCCAGGCACTACAACGAGAGCTAGTAAGGTACACATCAATAACATGTTTATTATATATACCTTGTTTATCGTTGGCCGCCTTCTTGTCAGCCAGGTACTTGGGGCAGTTCCGCTTCCAGTGACCAGTTCCCTTGCAATGAAAGCACTCAGTTTCTGGCTTAGGTCCATGCTTGGGCTTCTTTACAGGAGTAGCAACTGCTTTGCCATCCTTCTTGGTTTTACCCTTCTTGCCCTTGCCCTTGCCATTCTTCTTGAAACTAGTGGTTTTATTGACCATCAACACTTGATGTTCTTTCTGGATTTCAGACTCAACGACTTTTAGCATCGCAAACAGCTCGGTGACTGACTTGTTCATCCCGTGCATGTTATAGTTCATCACAAAGCTCTTGTAACTAGGTGGCAGTGATTGAAGAACTCTGTCAGTGATCGCCTCTGGCGGAAGGGCAATTCCCAACTCCACTAGACGAGTCGAATACCCAGACATTCTGAGTATATGTTCACTGATAGACCCATTCTCCTCCATCTTGCAAGCATAGAACTTATCGAAGGTCTCATACCTCTCGATTCGGGCATTCTTCTGAAAGATAAACTTAAACTCCTGGAACATCTCATATGCTCCATGACGTTCAAAACGTCTTTGAAGTCCTGGTTCTAAGCCATACAATATTGCACACTGAACTATTGAGTAATCTCCAGAACGTGCCTCCCAAGCGTTCTTAACGTCTTTGGAGGTCATGTCTTCTGGTTGGTCACCAAGCGGTGCATCAAGGACATATGATTTCTGGGAAGCCATGAGGATAATCCTAAGATTACGGGCCCAACCAACAAAGTTACTTCCATCATCTTTCAACTTAGCTTTCTCTAGGAACGCATTAAAATTCAGGGGTGCTACTGCACGAGCCATTGATCTACAACATAAATATGCATAGGTTACTTAGACTATTGTTCAAGATAATGAGTTTAGTTAATCAAATTACTAAAGCTCCCACTCAAATTGACATCCCTCATGTCATCTGAGTGTCACATGATCCAAAATCACCAACTCAAGTCCGAACATCACGTGGGTTGAGGTGGTTTCAATGGTGAACATCATTATGTTGATCATATCTACTATATGACTCATGTTCGACCTTTTGGTCTCTTGTGTTCCGAGGCCATGTCTGTACATGCTAGGCTCGTCAAGTTTAACCCGAGTGTTCTGCACGTGCAACACTGGCTTGCACCCGTTGTATGTGAACGTAGAGTCTATCACACCCGATCATCATGTGGTGTCTCGACACGACGAACTTTCGCAACGGTGCACACTCGGGGAGAACACAATTCATCTTGAAATTTAAGTGAGGGATCACCTTATAATGTTACCGTCGTCCTAAGCAAAACAAGGTGCATAAAAGGATTAACATCACATGCAAATCATAAGTGACATGATATGGCCATGAACTTGTGCTTTTGATCTCCATATAGAAAGCACCGGCATGATCTCCATCGTCACCGGCACGACACCATGATCTCCATCATCTTGATCTCCATCAATGTGTCGCCATCGGGGTTGTCATACCCAACATGCTTCTACTAGTATTGCTACCGTTTAGCGATAAAGTAAAGCATTACATAGCGCTTAATGATTCACACGCAGGTCATACAATAATTAAAGACAACCCTATGGCTCCTGCCGGTTGCCGTACTCATCGACATGCAAGTTGTGATAATCTATACATCACATGATCATTTCATACATCACATATATCACATCATGTAATTGGCCATATCACATCACAACATACCCTGCAAAAACAAGTTAGACGTCCTCTAATTGTTGTTGCATGTTTTACGTGGATGCTACGGGTATCTAGCAAGAACAATTCTCATCTACGCAGAAACCACAACGGTGATACACTAGTTGCTTTTCAACCTTCTCAAGGACCGCCTTTGTCGAATCCGATCCAACTAAAGTGATAGAAACTGGCACCCGATCTATGCAACAAGTTGCGGTTGAGGGAACCGGTCTCTCGTAAGCGTACGAGTAATGTTGGTCCGGGCCGCTTCATCTTACAATACCGCTGAACCAAAATACGACCAAAGGAGGAAGCAATATAAGTATCAACGCCCACAAAATCTTTGTGTTCTACTCGAGATCTCATCTACACATAGACCTAGCTCATGATGCCACTGTTGGAACGTTGCATGGGAAACAGAAAAATTCCTACGTTCACGCAAGACCTATCCATGGTGATGAGCATCTACGAGAGGGAGAGTGGATCTACGTACCCTTGTACATCGCTAAGGATGAAGCGTTAAGAAACGCCGTTGGTGTAGTCGAACGTCTTCGTGATCCAAATCGCTGAGCGTCCCGCGATCCAATCACGATCCGTCCCGATCAAGCACCGAACGGATGGCACCTCCGCGTTCAGCACACGTACAACTTGATGACGATCTCCGCCTTCTTGATCCAGCAAGAGGGAGTGGAGAGGAAGAAGAGTTCTCCGACAGCATGACGGCACTCCGGCGATGGTGGTGGAGCTATTCCGGTAGGGCTTCGCCTAAGCACTGCAGAAATCCGATCTAGAGGAGAAACTATGCACTGGAGGAATGGGTAGCACGTGGCTGAAAATCTAGTGCAAAACCCCTAAAATCTCCAGTATATATAAGAGTGCGGGAGGAGAGGCCTTGTTGCAAGGGCCAAGCCTCCTTGGTTCGGCCGAAGTGGGGAGGAGAGGAGGACTCCTCCTCCAATCCTAGTAGGACTAGGATTCCTCCTTTTTTTTTGCCTTTTCCCACCTTTTCCCTTTGGGCTTTTCTTTCCTAACCGCATGGGCCTTGTGTGGGACTTCCACTAGACCACTAAGGGCTGGTATTTACTCTCCAAAATCCCATGAAGCCTATTGGGTCGAAATACCCCTCCCGGCAGTCTCCCGGTACACTACCGGCACTCCCAGTACACTACCGATTAGCCCGAAACTTTTCCGATGACCAAAACAGGACTTCCTATATATGAATCTTTACCTCCGGACCATTCCAGAGCTCCTGGTGATGTCCAGGATATTGTCTGGGACTCCTAACAACCTTCGATCACCACCATACATAATTTGTACCACCAAAACGTCACCAAACCTTAAGTGTACAGACCCGCGGGTTCAAGAACTAGGCAGACATGACCGAGACACCTCTACGTTCAATAACCAATAGCGGGACCCGGATGCCCATATTGGTTCCTACATATTCTACGAAGATCTTTATCGGTCGAACCTCAATGTCAAGGATTCAATTAATCCTGTATGATGTTCCCTTTGTTCTTCGGTATATTACTTGCCCGAGATTCGATCGTCGGTATCTCCATACCTAGTTCAACGTCGTTACCGGCAAGTCTCTTTACTCGTTCCGTAATACAAGATCCCGCGACTAACACTTAGTCACATTGCTTGCAAGGCTTATTGTGATGTTGTATTATCGAGTGGGCCCTGAGATACCTCTCCGTCACACGGAGTAACAAATCCCAGTCTTGATCCATGCCAACTCAACAGACACCCTCGGAGATACATGTAGAACACATTTATAGTCACCCAGTTACGTTGCGACATTTGATACACACAAGGCACTCCTCTGGTGTCCGTGAGTTACATGATCTCATGGTCATAGGAACATATAGTTGACATGCAGAAAACAGTAGCAATAAACTGACACGATCATATGCTACGTTTGTAGTTTGGGTCTTGTCCATCACATCATTCTCGTAATGATGTGATCCTGTTATCAAATGACATCACATGCCAATGGCTAGGAAACCTTGACTATCTTTGATCAATGAGCTAGTTCACTAGAGGCATACTACGGGACAAAGTGTTTGACTATTTACCCACACGTGTAATGTGTTTCCAATTAATAGAATTATAGCATGAATAATAAAAAATTATCATGAACAAGGAAATACAATAATAAACACTTTATTTATTGCCTCTAGGGCATATTTCCAACAGTATGAACCATGGAGAAGTTAGAATACAGTAGGTATTACACAAATATAAATAAAGAATGAGTTCACAACAGTACCTAAAGTGGTGATTTATTTTTCTTATACTAACGGATCTCATGAGTTTTTTGTTGAGTTTTGTGTTGTGAAGTTTTCAAGTTTTGTGTGAAGATTTGATGGACTATGGAATAAGGAGTGGCAAGAGCCTAAGCTTGGGGATTCCCAAGGCACCCCAAGCCATATTCAAGGATACCAAAAAGCCTAAGCTTGGGGATGCCCCGGAAGGCATCCCCTCTTTCGTCTTCAATCCATCGGTAAATTTACTTGAGGCTATATTTTTATTCAGCACATGATATGTGTTTTGCTTGGAGCGTCTTGTATGATATGAGTCTTTGCTTTTTATTTTGCCATAATCATTCTTGCTGCACACATCCTTTGAGAGAGACACGCTGAATCGTGAATTTATTAGAATACTCTATGTGCTTCACTTATATCTTTTGAGCTAGGCAATGTTGCTCTAGTGCTTCACTTATATCTTTTTAGAGCATGGTGGTGTTATATTTTATAGAAATTATTGAAATCTCGTACTTCACTTATATTATTTTGAGAGTTTCTTAAAACATCATGCTAATTTGTTTATGTTACGAATTTAGTCCTAATATAATGGGCATCCAAGAGGGATATAATAAAAAATTTCATATTAAGTGCATTGAATACTATGAGAAGTTCGACTCCTTGCATATACTTTTGAGATAATAGAGATGGTAATACGAGAGTCATGCTAGTGAGTAGTTGTGAATTGGAAGAGATACTTGTGTTAAAGTTTGTGATTCCCGTAGGATGCACATATTGTGAACCGTTATGTAACGAAGTCGGAGAATGATTTGTTTAATGATTATCAACCTTTGTGTGAGGGTCGGGATCACGCGATGGTTAACTCCTACCAACCTCTCCCCTAGGAGCATGCATCTAATGCTTTGTTTGATAACTAATAGACTTTTGCAATAAGTATGTGAGTTCTTTATGACTAATGTTGAGTCCATGGATTATACGCACTCTCACCCTTCCACCTTTGCAAGCCTCTCTATTACCGCGCAACTTTCGCCGGTACATCAAACCCTCCTTCCTCAAAACAGCCACCATATACTTTCCTCAAAACAGCCACCATATCTACCTATTATGACATTTCCATAGCCATTCCGAGATATACTGCCATGAAACTTCCACCATTTAGTTTTTCATGACATGCACCATCACTTCATCTTGCATATAGAGTCATATTTTGTTTTAGGTATTGAGTTGTAAGTAAATAACAATGTGGTGATTTTCATTAATAGAGCATTGTCCCTGTGAGAAAAGGATGATGGAATCCATGACTCCCTCACAAGTTGGGATGAGTATCCGGACTTCACAAAAAATAAAAGAGGCCAACGAAGCCTAAATAAAAAAAGAGGCCAAAGATGCCCACCAAAATAAAAAAAATGAGAGAATAAGAGAAGGGACAATTTCTACTATCTTTTTCCACACTTGTGCTTCAAAGTAGCACCATGATCTTCATGATAGAGAGTCTCCTATTTTGTCACTTTCATATAATTAGTGGAATTTCATCTTACACAACCACTTAGTTTTCTTTTTGAGCTTTCATACAGTTATAGCTCTAAGTGCATTTGTTGTATGGCAATCCCTACTCACTCACATTGATATCTATCGATGGGCATCTCCATAGCCCGTTGATACGCCTAGTTGACATGAGACTATCTTCTCCCTTTTTCCTTGCACCTCCTCCATATTCCATTCCACCTATAGTGCTATATCCATGGCTCACGCTCATGTATTGCATGAGAGTTGAAAAGGTTTGAGAACACCAAAAGTGTGAAACACTTGCTTGACTTGTTCATCGGGGTTGTGCATGATTTATATACTTTGTGTGGGGAAGATGGAGCATAGCCAGACCATATGATTTTGTAGGGATAACTTTCTAAGGCCATGTTATTTCAAAAGGACACGATTGCCTTGTTGGTGTGCTCGAAGTATTACTGTTTTATGTCAATATTAGACTATTATTTTGAATCTTACGGATCTGAATATGCATGCCACAATAAAGAATATTACATGGATAAATATGTTAGGTAGCATTCCACATCAAAAATTCTGTTTTTATCATTTACCTACTCGAGGACGAGCAGGAATTAAGCTTGGGGATGCTTGATACGTCTCCAACGTATCTATAATTTTTATTGTTCCATGCTATTATATTATCTATTTTGGATGTTTTATATCCATTAATACGCTATTTTATATTATTTTTGGGACTAACCTATTAATCTAGAGCCTAGTGCCAGTTTGTGTTTTCCTTGTTTTCGAGTATTGTAGATAAGGAATATTAAACGAAGTCCAAATGGAATAAAATCTTTGGAATAATTTTTCTTGGGCTAGAAGCAACCCATAAGACTTGGAGATGAAGTCAGGAGAGCAGCCGTGTGGCCACAAGCCACCAGGGCCCTAGGGGGGCGCCCTGGCTTGTGGGCCCACGACGGCTCCCCTAACCCTATTTCTCAACCTATAAATTCAAAAATATTCCCTGTATACCATAGGGGGCCATGAAAAGACTTTTCCGCTGCTCGGAGCCTCGGTTCCCGTGAGATCCAATCTTGGAGCCTTTTCCGGTAATCTGCCGGAGGGGGATTCGATCACGGAGGGCATCTACATCAACCTCATTGCCCCTTCGATAATGCGTGAGTTGTTCACCAAAGACCTTCGGGACCATAGCTAGTAGCTAGATGGCTTCTTCTCTCTCTTTGCTCTTCAATACCATGTTCTTCATGATCTTCATGGAGATCTATCCGATGTAATACTCTTTTGTGGTGTGTTTGTCGAGATCCGATGAATTGTGGGTTTATGTTCAGATTATCTATGAATATCATTTGAGTCTTTTCTAAATTCTTATATGCATGATTTCATATCTTTGCAAGTCTCTTCGATTTATTGGTTTGGTTTGGCCAACTAGACTGGTAATTCTTGCAATAGGAGAAGTGCTTAGTTTTGGGTTCAATCCTGTGGTGTCCTCACCCAGTGACAAAGTAGGGGTAGCGAGGCACGTATTGTAGTGTTGCCATCGAGGATAAAAAGATGGGGTTTTCATCATATTGCTTGAGTTTATCCCTCTACATCATGTCATCTTACCTAATGCGTTACTCTATTCTTCATGAACTTAATACTCTAGATGCAGGCAGGAGTCGGTCGATGTGTGGAGTAAGAGTAGTAGATGTAGAATTGTTTCAGTCTACTTGACACGGACATGATGCCTATATGCATAATCATTGCCTTGGATATCTTCATAATTATTTGCTTTTCAATAAATTGCTCGACAGTAATTTGTCCACCCACTGTAATACTTGCCATCATGAGAGAAGCCTCTAGTGAAACCTATGGCCCCCGGGTCTATTTTCCATCTTATACTTTCAGATCTAAAACCAAAAATACCACAAATACCTTGCTGCATTATTTTTACCTTTTGTTTTACTTTCCTTTCAAGCAATCTATTCTATCTATCTCTATCAGATCTCATCCTTGCAAGTAACCGTGAAGGGATTGACAACCCCTTTATAGCATTGGGTGCAAGTGTTTGATTCTTTGTGTAGGTACATCTATTGGGGACTTGCTTGTATCTCCTACATGATTGATACCTTGGTTCTCAACAACTGAGGGAAATACTTATCTACTTTGCTGCATCACCCGTTCCTCTTCACGGAAACCAACGCATGCTCGAGAAGTAGCAACATCTCATCAAAATATCGAACGAATACCAAATTCACATGCTTACTTATAACAAGACTTATCCCATGTCCTCAGGAACAAACGTAACTACTCATGAAACATGTTCATGTTCAAGATCATAGGAGTATTAATTATCATAAAGGATCTGAACATATGATCTTCCACCAAGTAAACCAATTAGCATCAACTTCAAGGAGTAATCAACACTACTAGCAACCCATAGGTACCAATCTGAGGTGTTGAGACAAAGATCGGATACAAGAGATGAACTAGGGTTTGAAGAGGAGATGGTGCTGGTAAAGATGTTGATGGATATTAACCCCCTCTCGATGAGAGGATCGTTGGTGACGACGATGGCTTCGATTTCCCCCTCTGGGAGGGAAGTTTCCCCGACAGAACAACCCTACCAGAGCTCTAGATTGGTTCTGTCCAAGTTCCGCCTCGATATGGTGGTGCTTCATCCCGAAAGCTCTCTTATGATTTTTTCCAGGTCAAAACGCTTCATATAGCAGAAGATGGGCGGCGGCGGAGCCACAGGGGCCCCACAAGCTTGCTAGGCGCGACTAGGGGGGTAGCCGCGCCTAGCAGGCTTGTGGCCTGCAGGTGGTTCCCCCTCTCGTTGATTCTTACACCAGTATTTTTTATTAATTCCAAAAATATTCTCCGCAAATTTTCAAGACTTTTGGAGTTGTGCAGGATAGGTATCTCAGATTTGCTCCTTTTCCAGTCCAGAATTCCAGCTGTGGGCATTCCCCTCTTCATGTAAACCTTGTAAAATAAGAGAGAAAAGGCACAAGTATTGTACCATAATGTGTAATAACAACCCATAATGAAATAAATATCAATATAGAAGCATGATGCAAAATGGACGTATCAACTCCCCCAAGCTTAGACCTCGTTTGCCCTCAAGCGAAAGCCGAGATCAATGAATATGTCCACATGTTTAGAGATAGAGGTGTAGATAAAATAAAATACGAAAATGAGGGCATCATGATCAACTTTAGAACAACAATATTCATTGTATGAGATTCTTTATGCTAGAGTAATAATTCATTCACAAGATCAAGTATGAACCAAGAACTTTGTTGACAACCAACAAACTATGATCTCAGTCATTGAAATAATTGACAATTTATCATAACATCGGAAAGAGTCAATATAAGAGCTTGTAAAGCAAATCCACATACTCAATCATCTTTTAGTCTTTCACAATTGCTAGCACTTACGCGGTACCCACGAGATCAAAGCTTCAATCGAACACAAAGAAAGATAGGGGCTTATAGTTTTGCCTCCCAACTATTCACCTCAAGGGTGATGTGAACAATAATAACTCATGATCACCCACATCCGAGTGGATATATAAGTCTAGATCATTCCCCAACACATAATGCTTGCTAAGAGAGACGGAATATAGGAAGTGGTGAAGACCACCATGACTCTTGCATAAAGGTAAGTACTAGAAAGTAAAAGTAATAGATAGGCCCTTCGCAGAGGGAAGCAGAGGTTGTCATGCGCTTTTTGTTTTGGATGCATAAACTCTTAGTGCAGAGGAACACTGCGTTGTATTGCCCTTTGTGATAGCAACCTTTATTATGCAGTCTGTCGCTTTTATTTCTTCACTATCACAAGTTCGTACAATGCTTATTTCCCTTACAATAAAAGATCACACATATTTAGGAGCAATTTTTATTGCCTTTTTGCACCGATGGCAACTTACTTGAAGGATCTTATTCAATCCATAGGTAGGTAAATGGTGGACTCTCATGGCAAAACTGGGTTGAGGTGTTTGGATGCACAAGTAGTATCTCTACTTGGTGCGAAAGTTTTGGATATTATAGGTGGAAGCAAGCTCTACATGTTGGAGGATCTAAAACCATATAACTTCTATCCGGAGGCAAGCAAACATAACCTATTATGTTGTCTTCCTTGTCCAACATCAACTTCTTGTCATGTAATATTTTAATGAGTGGTCACAATCATAAAAGATGTCCAAGATAATATATTTATATGTGAATCTCTCTTTCTTTATCACTTCATTTCAATTGCACCAATGACCAATTACTATGTTTGTTAACTCCCAACAATTTTCAATCACCATACTTTTTATATGTGAAGTCATCACTCCCCATAAGATCACTATGTATTCTCTATGCTTTTTGTTCTATTGTTCCATATTCATCACTTTCAATAGCATAGTAGTATAGCAAAGCCCTATCATCCAAACTAATTTTTATTATATATATCTCGGACTTGCTTACATAAGGGGAGCAAAAGCAAAAACTAAAAGGTAGATCATACTGATTTTTTTATTCTACTAGATCAAAAAATCAAAAAGGATCGAACTAGGAAAGATAATAAATAAAAATGAAAAAATGAAAAATGAAAAAGGTGTGGTGTGATACGATATCGAGGCACCTCCCCCAAGCTTGGCACAAGCCAAGGGGAGTGCCCATACCCATGTGCTCAGGTGTCCTTCTTCGGAGGTGATGGTGGTGGAGTTGTTGATGATGATGGAAACTTATCCTCCGTCTTCCAAGGCATTGGCTCACCATCATAGAAATATGAACGAGTCTCCGGAATCCTCAAATATGCATCCAAGCTCATTCTCTTAAATTTGTATTCATACTCACAATTTTGGTTTTGCAGATCATAGATCCGTGCTTGGAGATGCTCAATTTTCTCATAAAGCTTGAAGATGTGCTCCACGATGTCCGTGGTGTCCAACTTGTATTTGTGGGTAAACTCTAAGATCATCATATGATTGGTATTGAGTCCACGTTCCACCATCCCTTGGCACTTGAATACTTGTTGATCCATTACTTCGAGCCTTGTTTCCATGCTTCCAGTCTTCTTTGACCCCTCAACGTCACGGATGTGCAGCACCCCCTCATGCATCTCAATACTTTGAGGGTGTTGCAGCACCTATGCAAGGTAAGGGTTGATGACCTTCTCGAAAAATTTGTCCTTCAGAGCACCGGGAGACGCCATGACGACCTAAATCTGCTGCAGAAACAGCTCAAAACGAGAACAGGAGGTATTGTCGCGATACGAAAGTGCAAACCTTCGGTAGATTATATAATGAATTTTTGCCGACCTGAAGGGATGTTCCACAAGAAAACGGAGTCCGGGGTCCGGGGGGCACACAGGGTGGTGACAAGCCCCCTAGGCACGGCCAGGGGGGTGGTCGTGCCTAGCAGGCTTGTGGCCTCCCCATGCATCCTTCAGGCTGCTTTTTATTTTCCTAATTTTTTAAATATGCCAAAACTGAGTAAACTTGCTATTGGGAAAGTTTCGGAGTCAGTTTACTTACCGTACCACGTACCTATTCCTTTTTGGAGTCTGAAACGTTCTGGTAAGTTTCCCTAATATGCTCTTCTGGAGTTATGGTATTGATAACATTGGTCTCAACATTAATGGGAGTACCTAAAATATAGTGTTTGATTCTTTGCCCGTTTACCACCTTCGGATTTGTGCCTTCGACGTTGTTGATCTTGATGGCACCGAAACGATATACCTCCTCGACGATATAAGGCCCTTCCCATTTGGAGAGAAGTTTACCTGCAAAAAATCTTAACCAAGAATTGTATAGCAAGACATGATCGCCTACATTAAATTCATGCTTTTGTATCCTTTTATCATGCCATCTCTTAACTTTCTCTTTAAACAACTTGGCATTCTCATAGGCCTGGGTTCTCCATTCATCAAGTGAGCTAATGTCAAATAACCTCTTCTCACCAGCAAGTTTGAAATCATAGTTGAGCTCTTTGATTGCCCAATAAGCTTTATGCTCTAGCTCTAGAGGTAAGTGAAATTCTTTACCATAAACGATTTTATACGGAGACATACCCATAGGATTCTTGTAAGCAGTTCTATAAGCCCATAATGCATCGTCAAGTTTTTTAGACCAATTCTTCCTAGATCTATTAACCGTCTTTTGCAAGATCAATTTAATTCCTCTATTGCTTAATTCTACTTGACCACTAGACTGAGTATGATAAGGGGATGCAATTCTATGATTAACATCAGACTTAGCAAGCAATTTACGGAAAGCACAATGAATAAAATGTGAACCACCATCAGTCATTAAATATCTGGGGACTCCAAATTTAGGGAAAATAACTTCTTTAAGCATCTTAATAGAGGTGTTATGATCAACACTACTAGTTGGAATAGCTTCTACCCACTTAGTAACATAATAAACAACAACTAATATATGAGTATACCCGTTGGACGTTGGAAAAGGTCCCATATAATCAAAACCCCAAACATCAAATGGTTCAGTAACAAGAGAGTAATTCATAGGCATTTCTTGACGTCTACTAATATTGCCAATTCTTTGACATTCGTCACATGACAAGACAAACTTACGAGCATCCTTGAAGAGAGTAGGCCAATAAAACCATATTGTAATACCTTATGTGCAATTCTATCTCCAGCGTGGTGTCCTCCATAGGCCTCGGAATGACACTTTCGTAGGATCTGCTCCTGTTCATGCTTAGGTACACAACGTCTAATAACACCATCTACTCCTTTATAAAGGTGTGGGTCATCCTAGAAGTAATGTCTTAGATCATAGAAAACCTTTTTATTTTGTTGGTATGTGAAACTAGGCGGTATAAATTTAGCGACAATGTAATTAGCATAATCAGCATACCAAGGAGCATTATGAGAAGCATTTATGATGGCTAATTGTTCATTAGGAAAAATATCATTAATAGGTAGTGGGTCATCAAGAACATTCTCTAACCTAGACAAGTTATCTGCTACGGGGTTATCAGCACCCTTTTTATCAACAATATGCAAATGAAATTCTTGTAGCATAAGAACCCACCTGATAAGTCTAGGTTTAGCATCTTTCTTTTCCATGAGATATTTAATAGTAGCATGATCAGTGTGAATAGTTACTCTAGAATCAACAATATATGGTCTAAACTTATCACAAGCGAACACAACTGCTAAAAATTCCTTTTCAGTGGTAGCATAGTTCCTTTGAGCACTGTCTATAGTTTTGCTAGCATAACGAATAACATTTGATTTTTTATCAACTCATTGACCTAGAACAACACCTACAGCATAATCACTAGCATCACATATAATTTCAAAGGGTAAGTTCCAATCAGGTGGTTGAACAACAGGTGCAGAAATCAAAGCATTCTTGAGAATTTCAAAAGCTTCTACACAATCATCATAAAAAACGAATGGAACATCTTTTTGCAAAATATTATGAGAGGCCTAGAAATCTTAGAGAAATCTTTAATAAACCTCCTATAGAAACTAACATGACCAAGGAAACTTCTTATAACTCTGATATCCGTAGGTCACGACATTTTTGCAATAGCATCAACTTTAGCCTTATCAACTTCAATACCTCTTTCGGAAATTTTATGTCCCAAGACAATGCCTTCATTCACCATAAAGTGGCACTTTTCCCAATTAAAGACAACATTAGTTTCTTCACGTCTCTGCAAAACTCGATCAAGGTTGCTCAAATAATCATCAAAAGAAGTTCCGTAAACGGAAAAATCATCCATGAAAACCTCAACAATCCTTTCACAAAAATCAGAGAATATAGCAGCCATACATCTTTGAAAGGTAGGGGGTGCATTGCATAAACTAAAAGGCATACGTCTATAAGCAAAGGTACCATAAAGGGCAGGTAAAGGTGGTCTTCTCTTGGTCCTCTTTTGACATAGGTATTTGAGAGAAACCAGAATAACCATCTAGAAAGCAGAAATGTGTGTGTTTGGATAATCTGTCTAGCATTTGATCAATGAAAGGTAGAGGGTAATGATATTTTCTAGTAGATTTATTCAATTTCCTAAAATCAGTTACCATTCTATAACCTGTAACAATTCTCTGCGGGATCAATTCATTTTTATCATTAGGAACTACGATAATACCTCCTTTCTTAGGGACACAATGAACGAGACTAACCCATCTACTATCAACAATAGGGTAAATGATACTTGCCTCCAGAAGCTTTAATATTTCATTTCTTACTACTTCCTTCATCTTAGGATTCAACCGTCGTTTTTGATCAACAAATGTTTTAGCATCAGGCTCCATTTTAATTTTGTGGTGACATAGAGTGGGACTAATGCCCTTAAGATCATCAAGAGTATATCCAATAATAGCACAGTGCTTCCTCAGAGTTTTTAATAATCTATGTTCTTCATGCTTTGAAAGGTTAGCACTAATAATAACAAGATATATCTTCTTTTCATCAAGATAAACATATTTTAGAGTATCTGGTAATTGTTTAAGCTCAAACATGGGATCACCCTTGGGTGGAGGAGGACCCCAAATATTTCAACACACAAGTTGTGTTTCAGGATAGGATGTTGATCAAAGAAAATCCTATCTATTTCATTCCTTTCATTCATATGCATATCATTTTCATGGTCTAGAAAATATTGCTCTAAAGGATCAGTAGGCGAAACAACAATAGAAGCAAGGCCAATAATTTCATCCTTACTAGGCAATTCTTTATCATGGGCCTGCCTACAAAATTTAGAGAAATTAAACTCATGAGACGTATCCCCAAAACTTACGGTAACCGTTTTCTTCTCACAATCTATTCTAGCATTCACGATATTCAATAAGGGTCTACCAAATATAATGAGACAAAAATCATCTTGTGGGGAGCCAAGAACAAGAAAATCAGTAGGATATTTTATTTTCCCACACAAGACTTCAACATCTCTAATAATCCCAACTGGTGATATAGTGTCTCTATTAGCAAGCTTAATTGTAACATCAATTTCCTCTAACTTAGCTGGTGCAATATCATTCATAATCTCTTTATATAAGGAAAAGGGAATTGCACTCACACTAGCACCCATATCACATAAGCCATGATAACAATGATCTCCTATTTTAACAGAAACAAAAGGCATGCCAACAATGGGTCTATGTTTATCTTTATCATTAGGTTTAGCAATTCTAGCAGCTTCATCACAAAATTGAATAACATGCCCATCAATATTATCAACCATGATATCCTTAAACATAACAATACTAGGATCAATTTTAATTTGCTCAAGGGGTGTAGGTGTTCTAGCACAGCTCTTACGAACCACAATTGAAGCTTTAGCATGTTCCTTTATTCTAATTGGGAAAGGTGGTTTCTCAATATAAGCAGTGAAAATAACAGGATCAACATTATAAGTAATAGTTTTCTCTTTAACTTTAATAGGTTCAACTACTTTCACTTCAATGGGAGGATGATATTTAAACCACTTCTCCTTGGGTAGATCAACATGAGCAGCAAAAGATTCACAAAATGAAGCTACTATCTCAGAGTTAAGTCCATATTTAGTGCTAAGTTCACGAAAAGCATCGGTGTCTACGAAGGATTTAACACAATCAAACTTAAGGTTCATACCTGACTCCTTACCTTCCCAAGTTCCCAATCTTCATAGTTGCGTTTAATTCTTTCCAATAAATACCATTTGAAGTCAATATCTTTCTTCATATAGGAACCAACACAAGAAGTATCGAGCATGGATTGATCATTACAAGAAAACCGAGCATAAAAATTCGGAATAATAATTTCTCTCGGGAGCTCCTGATTGGGGCATGAATATAACATTGACTTAAGCCTCCCCCAAGCTTGAGCGATTCTTTCTCCTTCATGAGGCCAAAATTTATAAATATAATTCCGATCATGATGAACTAGATGCATAGGATAGAACTTCTGATAAAATTCCATTTTTAATCGGTTGTAGCTCCATGATCCAATATCATCACATAGCCTATACCATATCAATGTCTTTTCCTTCAAAGATAAAGGAAAGACCTTCTTATTGACGTGATCCTTGGGCGGACCTGCAAGCTTAAATAATCCACAAACTTCATCCACATAGATTAGATGCAAATCAGGATGTAATGTTCCATCTCCTACATAAGGATTAGCCAGCAGTTTCTCTATCATACCCGAAGGAATTTCATAATAAATATTTTCAGTAGGTTCAATAGGTTGAGGGACAACTCTTTGTGTTTCCGGTTGAGGTGAAGATACCCCGAACAAGCCCCTCAAAGGATTACTTTCCATAGTAACAAGTGGCAGTAAATTTCAGCACGCTATATAAATTTTTCCTTACCAAAGGCGCTTTAGTCCCTGGCAACGACGCCAGAAAAGAGTCTTGATGACCCACAAGTATAGGGGATCTATCGTAGACCTTTCGATAAGTAAGAGTGTCGAACCCAACGAGGAGCAGAAGGAAATGACAAGCGCTTTCCAGTAAGGTATTCTCTGGAAGCACCAGAATTATCGGTAACAGATAGTTTTGTGATAAGATAATTCGTAACGAGTAACAAGTAACAAGTGTAGCAAAGGTGCAGAAAGGTAGCCCAATCCTTTTTGTAGAAAAGGACAGGCCTGGACAAACTCTTATATAAAGCAAAGCGCTACCGAGGACACATGGGAATTTCTGTCAAGCTAGTTTTGATCATGCTCATTTGATTCGCGTTCGTTACTTTGATAATTTGATATGTGGGTGGACCAGTGCTTGGGTACTGCCCTTACTTGGACAAACCTCCCACTTATGATTAACCCCTATCGCAAGCATCCACAACTACGAAAGAAGAATTAAGGTAAACCTAACCATAGCATGAAACATATGGATCCAAATCATCGCCTTACGAAGCAACGCATAAACTAGGGTTTAAGCTTCTGTCACTCTAGCGACCCATCATCTACTTATTACTTCCCAATGTCTTCCCTTAGGACCAAATAATAGTGAAGTGTTATGTCGTCGACGTTCACATAACACCACTGTTGGGGAACTTTGCATGGGAAACAAAAAATTTCCTACGCACACGCAGATCTATCCATGGTGATGAGCATCTACGAGAGGGAGAGTGGATCTACATACCCTTGTAGATCGCTAAGCGGGAAGCGTTAAGAAATGCGGTTGGTGTAGTCGAATGTCTTCGCGATCCAAATCGCCGTGCATCCCGTGATCCAATCACGATCTATCCCTCGATCCGATCATGATCCGTCCCGCGATCCTATCACGATCTGTCCCACGAACTTAATCACGATCTTTCCGATCTAGCACCAAACGGACGACACCTCCGCGTTCAGCACACGTACAGCTTGATGACGATCTCCAGCGTCTTGATCCAGAAGGAGGGAGTGAAGAGGAATAAGAGTTCTCCGGCAGCCTGACGGCGCTCCGGCAATGGTGGTGGAGCAATTCCAGCAGGGCTTCGCCTAAGCACTGCAGAAATCCAATCTAGAGGAGAAACTATGCACTAGAGATTAGGGTTGCACGTGGCTGGAAAAACTAGTGCAAAACCCTAGAAATCCACTAGTATATATAGGAGGGAGGGAGGAGGAGAGGCAGCCTTGCCTCCAAGCCTTGGAGGCTTCGGTCGAAGTGGGAGGTGGAGGAGGACTCTCCTCGTCCACTCCTAGTAGGACTAGGATTCCTCGTTTTTGCCTTTTTTTCCACCATTTTCCTTTGGGTTTCTTTCTTACAGCCACATGGGCCTATTGTGGTTGTTCCAACAGCCCACTAAGGGCCGGTTATTACTTTCCCACAGCCCATGAAGCCTCTTGGGTCGAAATACCCCTCCCGGAGGTCTCCCGGTATACTACCGGCACTCCCGGTACACTACCGATAAGCTCAGAACTTTTCCGGCGACCAAAATAGGACTTCCTATATATGAATCTTTACCTCCGGACCATTCCGGAGCTCCTCGTGACGTTGGGATCTCATCCGGGACTCCGAACAAACTTTGATCACCACCATACACAACTCTATACTATCGAAACGTCACCAAACCTTAAGTGTGCAGAGCCTGCGGGTTCGAGAACTATGTAGACATGACCGAGACACCTCTACGGTCAATAACCAATGGCAGGACCTGGATGTCCACATTGGTTCCTACATATTCTACGAAGATCTTTATCGGTCAAACCTCTATCTCAAGGATTCAGTTAATCCCGTATGATGTTCCCTTTGTTCTTCGGTATGTTACTTGCCCGAGATTCGATCGTCGGTATCTCCATACCTAGTTCAACCTCGTTACCGTCAAGTCTCTTTACTCATTCCGTAATACAAGATCCCGTGACTAACACTTAGTCACATTGCTTGCAAGGCTTGTTGTGATGTTGTATTACCGAGTGGGCCCTATGATACCTCTCCGTCACACGGAGTAACAAACCCCAGTCTTGATCCATGCCAACTCAACAGACACCCTCAGAGATACCTGTAGAGCACCTTTATAGTCACCTAGTTACGTTGCGACGTTTGATACACACAAGGCACTCCTACGATGTCCGTGAGTTGCATGATCTCATGGTCATAGGAACATATACTTGACATGCAGAAAACAGTAGCAATAAACTGACACGATCATATGCTACGTTTGTAGTTTGGGTCTTGTCCATCACATCATTCTCCTAATGATGTGATCCCGTTATCAAATGACATCTCATGTCCATGTCTAGTAAACTTTAACCATCTTTGATCAACGAGCTAGTCCATTAGAGGCATACTAGGGACATGGTTTTGTCTATGTATCCACACATGCATCTAAGTCTTCGATTAATACAATTATAGCATGGATAATAAACGATTATCATGAACAAGGAAATATGATAATAACTAATTTTATTATTGCCTCTAGGGCATATTTCCAACAGTCTTCCACTTGCACTAGAGTCAATAATCTAGTTCACATCACCATGTGCTTCGCATTGTTATGAATCTAACACCCAGTGAGTTCTAGGGCTCGATCATGCTTTGCATGTGAGAGAGGTATTTATAGTCAACGGGTCTGCGACATTCAGATCCGTGTGTACTTTGCAAATCTCTATGTCTAACTGTAAACACTGCTACCACACTCCACTTGGTACTATTCCAAATGGCTGCTCCACTATACGTATTCAGATTGCTACTATGAGTCATCCGGATTGGTGTTTAAAGCTTGCATCGACATAACTCTTTACGACGAACTCTTTATCACCTCCATAATCGAGAAAAATCTCCTTAGTATTTTAGTTACTAAGGATAATCTTGACCGTTGTCCAGTGATCCACTCCTGGATCACTCTTGTACCCCTTGACGGACTCATGGCAAGGCACACACAGGTGCGGTACACAGCATGGCATACTATACAGAGCCTATGGCTAAGGCATAGGGGACGACATTCGTCCTCTCTCTTTCTTCTGCCGTGGTCGAGCTTTGAGTCTCACTCAACTTCACACCTTACAAAGCAGGTGAGAACACTTCTCTCTGACTTAATCCATTTTGAACTCTTTCAAAATCTTGTCAAGGTATGCACTCATTGAAAGTCTCATCAAGCATCTTGATCTATCTCTATAGATCTTGATGCTCAATCAATTAGGTAGCTTTATATAGGTCTTCCTTTGAAAAACTCTTTTCAAACAACCGTTTATGCTTTCCAGAAATTCTACATCATTTCCGATCAACAATATGTCATCCACATATACTTATCAGAAACTCTATAGTGCTCCCACTCACTTTATTGCAAATACAAGTTTCTCATAAACTTTGTATAGACTCAAAAACTTTGATCACCTCATCAAAGTGTATATTCCAACTCCGAGATGCTTGCTTCAGTTCATAGAAGAATCACTGAAGCTTGCACACCTTTTAGCATCCTTTAGGACTGACAAAACCTTCTGGTTGTATCACATACAACCTTTCCTTAAGGAAGGAAACGATGTTTTGGCATCCATCTGCCAGATTTCATAATTGAAAAATGCAGCAACTGCTAACATAATTCCAAGAGACTTTAGCATCTCTACGAGTGAGAAATTCTCATTGCAGTCAACTCCTTGAACTTGTCGTAACCTACTTTGCAACAAGTCGAGCTTTACAAATGGTAACATTTACCATCAGCGTCTGTCTTCATTTTAAAGACCCATTTGTACTTAACGACCTGCCGTCCAACGAGCAGGTCCACCAAAGTCTATACTTGGTTTTCATACATGGATCCTTTCTCGGATTTCATGGCCTCTAACCATTTTGTTGGTTTTCAGGCCCATCATCGCTTCTCCATAGTTCGTAGGTTCATCGTTGTCCAATAACATGACCTCCAAGACAGGGTTGTCGTACCGCTCAGGAGCAGTACACGTCCTTGTAGACCTACGAAGTTCGATAGTAACTTGATCCAAAGCTTCATGATCATCATCATTAACTTCCTCTTCAACTGACGTAGGCTTCACAGAAACATCTTTCTGCGTTGTGCTACTTTCTGGTTGAAACAGAGGTTCAATAACCTCATCAAGTTCTATCCTCCTCCCACTCAATTCTTTCAAGAGAAACCTTTTCTCGAGAAAGGACCCAGTTTTAGCAACAAACATTTTATGCTTGGATCTGAGATAGAAGGTTCACCCAACTTGTTCTTAGGGTATTCTATGAAGATGCATTTGTCCGCTTTGGGTTCGAGCTCATTAGGTGAAAACATTTCCACACAAGCGTCGCAGCCCCAAACATTAAGAAATGACAACTTAGATTTCTATCAAACCATAATTCACATGGTGTCATCTCAACGGATTTAGATGGTGCCCTATTTAAAGTGAATGTAGTTGTCTCTAATGCATAACCCCAAAATTACAGTAACAAAACGATAAGAGACATCATAGCATGCACCATATCCAATAGAGCACGACTATGACGTTCAGACACACCATCACACTATGGTGTTCTAGGTGGCGTGAGTTGTGAAACAATTTTCACATTGTCTAAAGTATTATGTCAAACTCGCAACTCAGATATTGATCTCAACTATCATATCATAGACATTTTTATCTTCTTGTCACGATGATCTTAAACTTCACTCTGAATTTGCTTGAACCTTTCAAATGATTTAGACTTGTGTTTCATTAAGCAAATATACACTATATCTACTCAAATCATCAGTGAAGGTAAGAAAATAACGATATCCACTGCATGCTACAAGACTCATTGGATTGCATACATCAACATGTATCTTTCCAATAAATCACTTGCCCGCTCCATCAAACGAGAAAACGGGGTCCTTAGTCATCTTGCCCAAGAGGCATGGTTCACATGTCTCAACCGATTCAAAATCGAATGAGTCCAAAGATCCATCATCATGGAGTTTCTTCATGCACTTAATACCAATATGACATTTAGCAGCAGTGCCACAAGTATGTGGTACCATCATTATTAACTTTTGTATCTTTCTGGCATCAATGTTATGAACATGTGTATTACTATGATCAAGTTTCAACAAACCATTCTTACTGGGTGCATGACCATTGAAGGTATTATTCATGTAAATAGAACAACCATTATTCTCTAACTTAAATGAATAATCGTGTTGCAATGAACATGATCTAATCACATTCATGCTCAATGCAAAAACACCAAATAACATTTATTTAGGTTCGTCACTAATCTCGAAGGTAGAGAGAGCGTGCGATGTTGATCACATCAACCTTGGAAACATTTCCAACACACATCGTCAGCTCAGACTTAGCTAGTATCCGTTTATTCCGTAGCTTTTACTTCGAGTTACTAACATTTAGTAACCGAACTGGTATCCAATACCCAAGTGCTACTAGTAGTACTAGCAAGGTACACATCAATAACACGTAATCAAATATACTTCTGTCGACTTTGCCAGCTTTCTTATCTACCAAGTATCTAGGGTTGTTCCGCTTTAGCGACCGTTCTCCTCATAATCGAAGCACTTAGTCTCGGGTTCGGCTTAGATTTTGGGTTGCTTCACTAGAGCTGCAACTGACTTGCTATCCATGAAGTTTCCCTCCTTCCTCTTGCCCTTCTCGAAACTAGTGGTTTTGACTGACCATCAACACTTTGACGCTCCTTCTCGATTTCTACCTTCGCGGTGTCAAACATCGCGAATAGCTCAGGAATCATTATTTCTATCCCTGGCGTTTTATAGTTCATCACCAAGTTCTAGTAGCTTTAGTGACAGTGACTTGGAGAACTATATCAACCACTATCTTATCTGGAAGATCAACTCCCACTCGATTCAAGCGATTGAAGCACCCAAACAATCTGAGCACATGCTCAACGATTGAGCTATTCTCTTTCATCTTACAAGCAAAGAATCTTGTTGGAGATCTCATATCTCGCAACACGGGCACGAGCCTGAGATCCTAATTTCAGCTCTAAGAACATCTCATATGTTCCATGACATCCAAAATGTTTCGGAGCGTCAATTCTAAGCTGTAATTCATGACGCACTAAACTATCAAGTAGTTATCAGAACGTGCATGTCAGATGTACACAACATCTACAAACAACGCTAGAGGGGTTTGGCGCACCGAGCGGTACATTAAGGACATAAGCCTTCTATGCAGCAATGAGGACAATCCTCAGATCACGGAGCCAGTCCGCAATATTGCTACCATCATCTTTCTACTCTATTTCTCTAGGAACATATAAAATTCAAGGGAGCTACACGATGAGCTAGTAATCTACAACACAATTTTGCAAAGACACTACTGACTATGTTCATGATAATGAGTTCAATTAATCATATTACTTAAGAACTCCCACTCAAATTGACATCCCTCCAGTCATCCGAGTGATACATGATCCAAATTCACCAACTCAAGTCCGATCATCACGTGAGTTGAGGTGGTTACAATGGTGAACATCATCATGTTGATCATATCTACTATATGACTCATGTTCGACCTTTTGGTCTCTTGTGCTCCGAGGCCATGTCTGTACATGCTAGGCTCATCAAGTTTAACCCGAGTGTTCTGCATGTGCAACACTGGCTTGCACCCGTTGTATGTGAACGTAGAGTCTATCACACCCGATCATCACGTGGTGTCTCAACATGACAAACTTTCGCAACGGTGCACACTCAGGGAGAACACAATTCATCTTGAAATTTAAGTGAGGGATCACCTTATAATGCTACCGTCGTCCTAAGCAAAACAAGGTGCATAAAAGGATTAACATCACATGCAAATCATAAGTGACATGATATGGCCATGAACTTGTGCTTTTGATCTCCATCATGAAAGCACCGACATGATCTCCATCGTCACCGGCATGACACCATGATCTCCATCATCTTGATCTCCATCAACGTGTCGCCATCGGGGTTGTTGAGCCCACCATGCTTCTACTACTATTGCTACCGTTTAGCGATAAAGTAAAGCATTACATAGCGCTTAATGATTGACATGCAGGTCATACAATAATTAAAGACAACCCTATGGCTCCTGCCGGTTGTCGTACTCATCGACATGCAAGTCGTGAAATTCTATACATCACATGATCATCTCATACATCACATATATCACATCATGTAATTGGCCATATCACATCACAACATACCCTGCAAAAACAAGTTAGACGTCCTCTAATTGTTGTTGCATGTTTTACGTGGCTTCTACGGGTATCTAGCAAGAACAATTCTCATCTACGCAAAAACCACAACGGTGATACACTAGTTGCTTTTCAACCTTCTCAAGGACCGCCTTTGTCGAATCCGATCAAACTAAAGTGAGAGAAACTGGCACCCGCAAGCCATCTATGCAACAAGTTGCGGTCGAGGGAACCGGTCTCTCGTAAGCGTACGAGTAATGTTGGTCCAGGCCGCTTCATCTCACAATACCGCTGAACCAAAATCCGACCAAGGGAGGAAGCAACCTAAGCATCAACGCCCACAAACCTTTTGTGTTCTACTCGAGGTCTCATCTACACATAAACCTAGCTCATGATGTCACTGTTGGGGAACGTTGCATGGGAAACAAAAAATTTCCTATGCATACGCAGATCTATCCATGGTGATGAGCATCTACGAGAGGGAGAGTGGATCTACATACCCTTGTAGATCGCTAAGCGGGAAGCGTTAAGAAACGCGGTTGGTGTAGTCGAACGTCTTCGCGATCCAAATCGCCGTGCGTCCCATGATCCAATCACGATCCGTCCCGCGATATGATCATGATCCATCTCGCGATCCGATCACGGTCCGTCCCACGAACTTTATCACGATCCGTCTCACGAACTTGATCACGATCTTTCCGATCTAGCACCGAACGGACGACACCTCCGCGTTCAGCACACGTACAACTTGATGACGATCTCCACTGTCTTGATCCATCAAGAGGGAGTGGAGAGGAAGAAGAGTTCTCCGGCAGCCTGACGGCGCTCCGGCGATGGTGGTGGAGCAATTCCGGCAGAGCTTCGCCTAAGCACTACAGAAATCCAATCTAGAGGAGAAACTATGCACTAGAGATTAGGGTTGCATGTGGCTGGAAAAACTAGTGCAAAACCCTAGAAATCCACTAGTATATATAGGAGGGAGGGAAGAGGAGAGGCAGCCTTGCCTCCAAGCCTTGGAGGCTTCGGCCGAAGTGGGAGGTGGACGAGGACTCTCCTCCTCCACTCCTAGTAGGACTAGGATTCCTCCTTTTTGCCTTTTTCCCACCTTTTTCCTTTGGGTTTCTTTCTTCCAGACACATGGGCCTATTGTGGTTGTTCCACAAGCCCACTAAGGGATGGTTATTACTTTCCCACAGCCCATGAAGCCTCTTGGGTCGAAATACCCCTCCCGGAGGTCTCCCGGTACACTACCGGCACTCCCGGTACACTACCGATAAGCCCGAAACTTTTCCGGCGACCAAAACAGGACTTCCTATATATGAATATTTACCTCCGGACCATTCCGGATCTCCTCGTGATGTCCGGGATCTCATCCGGGACTTCGAAAAAACTTCGGTCACCACCATACACAACTCTATACTACCGAAACGTCACCGAACCTTAAGTGTGCAGACCCTGCGGGTTTGAAAACTATGTAGACATGATCGAGACACCTCTACGGTCAATAACCAATGGCGGGACCTGGATGTCCACATTGGTTCCTACATATTCTATGAAGATCTTTATCGGTCGAACCTCTATGTCAAGGATTCAGTTAATCCCGTATGATGTTCCCTTTGTTCTTCGGTATGTTACTTGCCCGAGATTCGATCGTTGGTATCTCCATACCTAGTTCAACCTCGTTACCGGCAAGTCTCTTTACTCGTTCCGTAATACAAGATCCCGTGACTAACACTTAGTCACATTGCTTGCAAGGCTTGTTGTGATGTTGTATTACCGAGTGGGCCCTGAGATACCTCTCCGTCACACGGAGTAACAAATCCCAGTCTTGATCCATGCCAACTCAATAGTCACCCTCGGACATACCTATAGAGCACCTTTATAGTCACCCAGTTACGTTGCGACGTTTGATACACACAAGGCACTCCTCCGATGTCCGTGAGTTGCATGATCTCATGGTCATAGGAATATATACTTGACATGCAGAAAACAGTAGCAATAAACTGACACGATCATATGCTATGTTTATAGTTTGGGTCTTGTCCATCACATCATTCTCCTAATGATGTGATCCCGTTATCAAATGACATCTCATGTCCATGGCTAGGAAACTTTAACCATCTTTGATCAACGAGCTAGTCCATTAGAGGCATACTAGGGACATGGTTTTGTCTATGTATCCACACATGCATCTAAGTCTCCGATCAATACAATTATAGCATGGATAATAAATGATTATCATGAACAAGGAAATATGATAATAACTAATTTTATTATTGCCTCTAGGGCATATTTCCAACAACCACTAGAGGAGAGACAACTTACATCTCATCAAAATATCGAACAAATACCAAATTCACATTTAGACACATTATGACTGAGCACCTTTCCAGCCCTCTCAGGCCATCAGCATTTTGAACCGTCGGATCTGCTAATCTGGACATTTTTGGCCGTCGGATTTGCTCCTAATCCCACCTTAATCTCCAGTACACAATAAATCCCTCGTCAGGCTGGCCCGCTGGGCTACCTGCAGCGCGCGCTCGGTTAGGCTATTTTTTGGGCCGCTGCTCCAGCGGTTTTTTTGGCCGTCGCACGTTTAATTGGGCCTACTGGCTTGCTAGGCCTGTAAACGCAAAAGCGTATAACCTAGCGACCCTGCTCGTGCCTCTGTTCCGCTTGCGCCGCCGCTCCCGCTGGGTTTGGACGACCGGCGTGGCAGGATGGGTTCCGATCGACCGGCGTAGCTGCCTGGGGCATAGACGCGAGCGGCAGACTCGGATGGGGTCCGTTCGGTCCATCGGCACGGCAGCCTGGGGCGCGGACGCGTGCGGTGCAGCCGGTGCGGCGAAGCCGGGATGGAGTGTGGCGGCCAACAGCCATGAAGTTCCTTCCCGAGCGATGATTGATTGAGAGATTAATCATCCATTAATGCCAATCGATGCTTCGAGCAGGTCAGTTTCATTGCCCATTTATATTCATTCCAATTGATTCAGTGAGAGGGTAATCGTGTCTCCCAAATCGATTAATTGAGAGGTTAATCGTGTCTCAGTATGTTCACGCGAGGCTATAAAATCCCAGTCTTCTGCTGCTCCTTTCAATCCGCTCATTTTCGCAAACCACTCTCCAGTACAGAAGCAATGCTTGAAGCTTAGGTTCCACCTGTGAAGCTTAGGTTCCTATTCTGAATTGTTGCCTGCATATACTGATATGTTGTTTGTCTATACTAATATGTTCTCTGTCTAATTCCAGCTTCTCTCTAAATAGGAATTGTAGCTGCTTGCTGGTTGGTTTGTTTTGTTCTTCGAGCTGATCTAATGGCTAATGGACAGGTCAGTTCATGTTTCCTCTTATGCCTCCTTTAATTATGCCCCCATCTATTTTGCTCTCTATATTAGTTTGAATCCAAAGTACCGCATAATGTTCCTGCCCTATGTAGCAGATTATTTAGAAAGTGAAAAATGCGGAAAAGAAAGACAAGTGTCGTACAAGCCGTCGAGGGATCAAGTGAAAAAACTGTGCTTCACAGATCAAAATGAACAAAACTTACAAATGTCGTACAAGGCACTGAATCGTCGACATCACAGTCTGCGTATACAGAAAATACTCTGCTTCCCAAATCAAAACGAGCAAAACACCATGGTCCTCCTTTCGATTTTTTCCCTACATATAGCAGAGAACACGCCAAAAAAATCGTCAGGCACGCATTAGGCACAGAGAACATGGACCATTGTGTGATGACAATGGACGACCACAATTGCCTCTAGCAGAAGATTACGTAGATGTCCTGAAAGGTACTATACTTTGCACCTCCTTCTGTATTCCTAATATGACAAAAACAAATAAAATAATAATAGTAATTTGTGCTCCCTTTACTCAATCAGAAACATACCGAGATCGCTCACGCCTAGGTGGACATTGCTATAGATGCCAACATTGTGGTGCATCCTTCTGGTGGGATGAACAGGTAGAGAGAGAAGCCAGCTGGACAAAACGCCGTATTGTATTCAATCGCTGTTGTAGTGGAGGTCGTATTCAGTTATCTGAATTCCTACCTCCATCGGAATGTCTTGCACAGCTTATGCATTTCAATGGCGATCGTGAAAGTAGAGAATTTATGAACCATATAAGGCAGTATAACTGTCTATTTAATTTCACTTCTTTTGGAGCACATATACACAAAAGTATCAACGATGGTAAAGGTCCATATGTATTCAGAATAAGCGGTCAAGTGCACCACAAGATGGGAACATTAATTCCATATGATGGTAAGCCAAAATTTGCTCAGCTATATATACATGATACTGATCGTGAAATTGAAAATAGAATAAAAGCATTATGCAAAGAAGATGATTTCGATGGTGAATTGGATCGCAATATTGTCACAAAACTAATGCAAATGTTAAATGAGGTGAACCCACTTGTGAAACAATTTAGAATTGCTGGAGAACGAATTAGGGACTGCCCTGATGAACGTGTGGCAATTAGGCTATTAGCTCCTCAGCTTAACACCAATATCCAGTATAATTTACCAACATTCGGTGAACTTGCTCTTTTAATTGTCGGTGACTTCACACCAGATAGTTATAAACGCGATATTATTGTGCATGACAGAAATCGTGGTTTGCATCCTATATCAAACTTACACCCTGCTCTGATGGCTTTACAGTATCCACTATTATTTCCATATGGCGATGTTGGGTTCCATTTAGGTATTCGATACACCGATGCCCACTTATTGCATGAAAAGACACGTAAAACACTTACCATGTTGGACTATTACGCATACTGCTGTCATTATAGGCCTGGTCAGTACAACCCTTACACGTGTTGTGGAAGAGTTACTTCCCAGTTACAAGTTGATTTTTATGCCTGCTTAGAAGAAAATCGCCTTTGGTTTTTACATCAGAAACAAGATGAACTAAGATCTGATAGTTTCAAAAATATTAGCGACTCAATTGATAAAGGTTATACTGATGGTGAGCAGATTGGTCGGAAAACTATTTTGCCTGGCTCTTTTACCGGAGGTAAAAGATACTACATCCAACATTACCAGGATGGCATGGCCATTTGCCGGGTCCATGGTGGACCTGATGTCTTCACAACCTTGACTTGCAATGCTAAATGGGCAGAAATAAGTGAGGCATTGCGCTTTGAACCAGGTCAAGTACCATCCGACAGACCTGACATTGTTAACAGAGTGTACAAACTGAAACAAGACGAGCTAATTGAGGAAATTAAAAAAGGCAAAGTTTATGGTCCAGTAGTAGCCGGTATGTTTCTATGATATGTGCAATTTTTTAGTTTTTACCTTAATCGCACTCCACTTTTACTTACACATTTTTTTCCCTACTGTCCCAGTCCTGCATAGTACTGAATTCCAGAAAAGGGGTCTTCCACATGTGCAGTGTCTTGTTTGGCTAAAAAAACAAGGATAGTAGGGACACACTAGGCACTATTGATTCCCTCATTAGTGCAGAGATACCTGACATCAATAAAGACCCATTAGGATATGCACTTGTTTGCGAATTCATGATGCATGGCCCCTATGGTAAGATGAACAACAAATGCCCATGCATGAAAAATGATGTTTGCTCTAAACATTACCCTAAACCTTTCCATGACAAGACCTCAATTAATGAACAAGGTTTTCCTGTTTATAGGCGTCGTGATGATGGGCATTACGTAATTAAAAATGGTTTTCGTCTTGATAATAGATATGTCATGCCATACAATATGTATCTTCTAAAAAAATATCAAGCCCATATTAACACTGAATTGTGTAACAAGACAAGGGTGGTGAAGTACCTTTTCAAGTATGTTACAAAGGGTAAAGACAGATCACGTGTGGCATTTGAAACTATAAAAGGCAAGAAAGTTAACACTGACAAAGGTAGTGAGAATGAGCAACATGAAAAGCCAAAAAGTAAAGAAATTGATGAGATTCAGGAATACTTAGACTGTAGGCATTTGGTTCCTCATGAAACACTATGGCGCACATTTGAATTCCCTTTACATTGTAAAGAGCCATCCGTACAACGATTGGATATCCATTTACCTGGAATGAATATTGTTACTTACAAGTCAAAATCAAATCTTACCAGCATTGCATCAAATGCAATGCTATTTCAAAAAACTATGTTGACCGAATGGTTTGTTGCAAATCAAAAGTACCCACAAGCTCATCAACTTACTTATTGTAATTTTCCAAGTGCATGGACATGGGACAGTAAAGAAAAGGAATGGGTGAAGAAAAAGCAGATAGTGACACAATTGGCCGCATATATTATGTCCATCCATCAGCTGGTGAACGATTTTACCTGCGGTTGCTTTTAATGATTGGTAAAGGAGCACGTAGTTTTGAAGATTTACGAACCTCATAATGGCACAACATACGATACATTTAAAGCGGCATGTTCAGCTCGAGGATTGTTAGGTGATGACACCGAATGGCATATCGCATTTGATGAAGCTGTTATATGGGCAACATCACCTCAACTTAGGCATCTTTTCGTGACCATGCTTTTATTTTGCAATCTTGAAAATGAACGTGCATTTTATAACAAGTATGCTGGCTATATGTCTGATGACATCGAACATATGTTTCGTATATTGCTTAATAACCCTGATTTCTCTGTTCCTACTGACCAGCTGCAAAACCTTCTAATAGAAGATTTAAATGAATTGCTTTTGCGTAATGGGTCATCAATAGGCAATTTTAATCTTCCACAACCACATTTAGATACTCCTGAAATTGAAGTAAATAGACTCATTGAAGATGAACAATCATACAATTTAGCTGAATTAATTGAAACATCTGGTGCACTGTCGTCTAAACTGAATACAAATCAGAGAGAAGCATATAATGAAATTGTTTCATGCGTAATGAATGGAAAACCTGGATTCTTTTTCCTTTCGGGTCATGGTGGCACGGGAAAAACCTTTGTTTGGAAAACCATACTTTCATACTTGCGTTCCCAAGGAAAAATTGTTATTGTTGTTGCTTCTTCAGGAGTAGCTTCTCTCTTATTACAAGGTGGAAGAACAGCCCATTCTAGGTTCAAAATTCCAATTGACATTGATGAAACAACCTTATGCGACATGAAAAGAGGGACCCATCTGGCTGATATGATGAAGGAATGTTCTCTTATAATTTGGGATGAAGCTCCTATGACACATAGACATTGTTTTGAAACACTTGATAGAACTTTGCGTGACATTCTAAAGCCAATTAATGATATTGCAGCAATAACGCCATTTGGTGGAATACCTGTTGTATTAGGCGGTGACTTTAAACAAATATTGCCTGTTATAGAAGGCGGTTCAAGATCTGACATTGTAAATGCAACAATAACAAACTCTCCTTTATGGAAATATGTCAAAATTTTGAAATTAAATGTTAACATGAGACTATCCAACCCAAAATTACTTCCATCACAGCAAGAAGAATTAAAGGAATTTAGTGACTGGGTTTTGGCTGTTGGGGATGGTAGTATGCGTGAGAATACCACTAATAGACTGTCAGATGAAGATGTAATTAAAATACCAAGTGCTCTTCTTATCCGTAATACTGATGATAATATATCTGCCATCATCAATGCTGTCTACTCTGACATAAAAGTAAGATACTGTGAGCAAGCATATTTAGAAAACCGTGCTATTGTTTGTCTAAACAACGAAACTGTTGATAAAATAAATGAACATGTACTTGCTATGGTACCATGTGAATCTTTTGAACACCTAAGCTATGATTCTATTTCAAAAATGAATGACAAGCTAGGAGACTTTGATGAAATGTATCCCACTGAATATCTAAACGCTATTACCATAAGCAATTTCCCACATCATAAGTTAATCCTCAAAGTTGGTTGTCCAGTTATGCTGCTTAGGAACATTCACCAGAGTATCGGCCTATGTAATGGAACCAGACTAATTATCACTCAATTAGCCAGTAGATTAGTGCAGGCTATTATAATGATAGGTTCACATGTTGGTGACACCGTGTACATCCCAAGAATTAATCTAACATCAAAGACATCAAAATACCCTTTTGTTCTCGAGAGGAGGCAATATCCTATACGACTGTGCTATGCTATGACAATTAACAAAAGTTAGGGTCAAACACTTGAATCTGTTGGCATTTACTTGCAACAACCAGTTTTCACACATGGTCAACTTTATGTGGCAATTTCACGCGTGACATCGAGGAAAGGACTAAAAATTCTTATTGGCAACAATAACGCGGACTCGAACGATACAACTTCAAACGTCGTGTATCGTGAGGTCCTCAAAGTTACACAATAAATATTAATAATTATGTTTATTTAATATACACATAGATAGTACGTACAGACTAATCCTATCTACCAAATAAATAATATTTATAATTTGCTATCCTATCTACCAAATAAATAATATTTCTGACTTCCTATATTGATACAATTTACACTAGCCTTTGTTTAAGGTCAGTTGATTTCATTCTACGCAAGTAATTCACATTAATATTGCATGAATTGACCAAATACATATATGGAATTTCAGGTCACTTTGCTTTTGTCGGAACTTAGCCCATCCATTAGGCGTGTCGCTGTCCTAACGCGTGTGGCTCGTGTTTGGGATTTCAATAAAGATAACGAGTTTAAGCATCTTGATATTGTCTTCATTGATAAGGAGGTATGTGAATAGTTCAATACTTATAATAATTTACCTTCTGCTATACTACAAATGCTAATTTTATCTGCTCCTAATATTCAAAAAAGGGAAACAAGATGTACGGTGAGATACTGGCACAATATGCAGAAAAGTTCAGGGAGAAGCTGAAGGAAGGAAATGTTTGCCTTGTTAGAGACTTCTTCGTCACCTCATCAAAGAATATGTATAGGGCTGTTGATGGAAATTTCATGATGAAAATCACTCCCTGGTCAACTGTTGAGGTCAACAATGATGTGGCCGCTGACTTTCCTCGATATGCATACTCACTTAGTGATTTCCAAGTTCTTCCTAAAATGGTTGGAGAAATAGACAACTTCATAGGCAAGTCAATTGTTGTTCTCATTTACCATGCGTTTTACTGTGAAAACTTATTCTACCGTATTCTACCGTCCTTGATTATCACTGATCCATCTTCAACACCATGTTTACTTGTACAAATGTTATTGGAATAGTATCTGGAATTTCAGACATACTGAAGGTACGATTACCTGCTAGAGAACAAGAATCAGATAAAAGGAACTTGCAGATCACACATATGAGTAAGTTATTTCAAATAGATCATGAAACATTAAACTTATCTATTCATTTCTGATATTTAATCCGTGATGCTGTGGTTAGTGGAAACGCTATGGAAGTTGCGCTATGGGGAACACATGCAACTTCCTTCCAGGCTGATGATCTATACAATCTTGGTCAGAACCAGCCAATTATAATTCTTTTGGTTGGCACTCTTATGAAAAGTTACCTAGGTATGGTTGATGATTCAAAGTATTAATTTACCTGACATGCATCCTTTTCTATTAATAAATAACTAACATGATTATAAAAAATGCAGGACATCCAACAATAAGCTACAGTGACGTTGCGAAGATCTATATCAATCCAGATATACCTGAGAAGATAGAATATTGTGTCAAGTAAAAGGAAAACAAAAAAATAAGTAACATTACAAAATGTAACATATATTACTTAACTATATGCCATATACATATCTTTATGTTCATTATGCTAAATACAGACTAGGTAAACAAATGCCTACAATGTCAGTCATGCCAACACGTGATGATCGCTACAATCCAGCAATTAATAATGAAAGGGCTCACACCGTCAAGGTTGAGTTCCTGGCTACTATGAATCCTAATGAATTCCTTGTGAGTTATTTACACATTTTCAACTTTCGGATTAACTATTCAGTACCCAACAAACATATACTAATTTCATTGATCATGTTGAATACATAGGGTAAGAATATGATGAGCACGGTCACAATAATGAGACTGGCCTCAGAACATTGGTGGTTCCTCTCTTGCCAAATGTGCCATAGGAAATCATTTCAAGCTGGAAGTTCATTTGTTTGCAGCAATAAGAAATGTGGTTGTACCTCAGCTACACCAAGGTAATCTACTATAAAATTGCACAGTAACCATTTTTATTACTCCAAGCTTATTTTCAACCTGTCCTGTCTAGGTACAAGGTACATCTTATTGGAGCCGACGAATCAGGGGAAACTGAGTTTGTGTTCTTTGCTTCTGTTGCTGAACAAGCTATTGGAAAGAGACTTGAAGTTATTATGCGCAGTGCATCAGACCGCCCATTTGCTATTCCTGCAGAGATATCAGCCTTGATATCCAAGAAATTCACACTTCACTTCACTGTGAATGAAAAGGGCCTTCACTATGGGCAACTATCTTTCCAAGTGAATAGTATAACACAGGTTCACACGAACACAAATGTATTTGAATTCAACAAACTTAGCACTGGGTCAAGCAGCACATCAACAGAGACATCCATGGAATCTAGCAAGATATTTAATTTTCCATAGTATTGATGTATAAATTTTTGTTTTATTTACTATCACCCGCCTCAACTTATTGTAGATTAACCTATCAGTATATCCCTTTGATAGGTAAGCACTACCAGCAACGACAAAGAACCCGAGGACAAGGAAAAGGACGACACTAATGAAAGTGATAAAAATGAAAGCCAAATCTCTCCTACAGCTGATTCAGTGGTACAAACATTTCTCATTTTGTTATATATTTGCCTAATACATTTACTTTAATCATCATGAATTTTCCTTCAATAATTAAGGAACAGATAGCACCATCTACTGCAAAGGAATAGGAATCACCATCTTCTCAAATCGCTACTGCAAGCATAAGTGATTCACCCAGTACTAGCAAGAAGACATCAAAAAGGTCTAGACCAAAACTTGAAACCTAAAATTTACTCCAAGTCCACTAGCTATTTATTTACAAACTTTACTATGGATTGCAGGACCGGAACTGAAGCCAACAAATCTACTTTTGCAAAGAAGAAGATGCACTTACCATAAAAAGAGCTTCAATCAGCATATTTCAAAAGGAAATAAAGGAATGCCGACGTTCTGCATATGCCCATCTTCATCTTTAGTTATTTACTTTTACATTAACAAATATATCGCCTGCGTGCGAATGGTACTGCATGATCAGATGATCAGCAACTTTATCTTTACAAGTTAATGTGTCTTGGTACTATATTTTGCTAAACATATTCGTCTTTGTGCACTGGATGCCCTGAATAATGAAACAACTTATATATTTCTATACATATGGTTATGGTACCTACATAAAATGCATGTCACCATAGCTCTGCTTTCTATTCCTGAAAGAAAATGAACTTCTTATATCTTCTTCTATTCTGCCAAGTATGAATAAATCTCAATAAATGTATCAGTACAACAGAATGCACTTTTCAGCTCCAAGTTAAACTTAATCATCACCTGCGGAAATTAACATCTGATATCTCTGTTTCTAAATTCATATGCAAAATCAGGATTCCTACCCTAAATCTAGCAAATATATCAGAAGTAATGCAAACACATGAGTAACTTAATGCTTTTAAATTATGAATTTATTCTTCAGTTACCAAAAACTAATAAATTATCAGTTACACATGCATGCTGGAAAATGATAACTTAATGCTTATAAATGCCTAAAAATTAAACAACCATTAAACATAATATAACGGTCATTATCCTGACCTCTCACACAACAGTCTTCTATAAATATACAACATTACCACTACATGCTAAAGTATTTCCTGCTAAAAGGTACCTACGTTCTCAACTTTTGTTGGATGGCTTTTCAGATCTAACATATTTTCATGCTATTCTTTCAGATGGATGATACTATTGAACATAGTGCTACTCTATGTATTGACGAGTTTAACCGCGGTGATCACAAAGGAATCAACACTGAAAAATTTACCACCGCTTACAACCAGGTAAGTAACAATTCTTAACCCGACATTACATCCTTGCATCCTTAGTTCACAATCTTCTGAATGAAAGATTTCCATAAGAATGCTTGTTCACACTTCTCCCAGCAGATAGGTCAATCTCACAATGACAAACATACAATGACCACAGACCCTGAAGCTGATATGGAACTAACCACAAAAGGTACAAGGGTGCTTCCACGACCAATTCCTTTGACAATAAGTGCAGAATCTTTACTTGGAAAAAGGAAACAAGAGACCGTCGTCAAACAAGATGCAGATCCTGCAACTAAATTCATTCATGTTCCTGGTGTAAGTAGTTATTCGTGTCTAAAATTACAACAACTATTCCATAACGCCAACAAATAATTATATAATCCTCTTTTTAGGTGGAAGCAAAAGCATATGTTTCAAGACATGTACTGCTAACAGAGATCACAAATGCACTTGGATTGTCTATATACTCTACCGGGACTCTTCATGAATCCACACTCGATATAAGAGGTTGGATTGACATAGAAGTACTCCCAAGTGATGGCAATCCTTTTGCAAATAAGCAGAGATTCTATGGGGACACTGCACACACCACATACCATGCATTAGAAGATGCATGCCAAACTGCAATAAACCATTTAATGTCCGAGTGCAGGGTTCAGGTTGAAGATGCAAATTACAAAGAGGTTATCGCCTTACGAAGAAAATTACATGCAGCATCATCCTTTGAAAATATATTCAAAGAGAACAGTGATGTCAAGACAAAATATATGGCTACTCTAAAAGATTCCAATGAAAGAATGGTACAAGAAATCAATCATATATGTATTGACAGTGTTGGTCTCCTACCGATAAAGGTATCAACAAAAGAGACAATCAAATCAGCAAATATTAAGGTGCAGTATGATGGACCTCTTCCACTTACTACTCAAAAAGAAAAGTTGGCGTCTACACTTGCACACTTAGCATCAACACATGTGACTGCTGGTCTTCTTACAGTCAAAACAGAAGATGTAAGTGTACAACTTCTTACTTCTGAATATGTAACATTTTCAAAAATAAATCTTAGAAATACTAACATTTGAAATTAAAACTTTTGCAGGAACATTAGTGACATGGCCTCTTCCGCTTCTATCACCATTCGGAAGCACAATATTATGAACTTATATACCTGCCTTGCACGACATTTAAATAAAGTAGTATTGCAAGTTGTTCCCTGATTTCACGGACTACAAAGTCAAGCTGTTTTATATAAATACTTTGTACCGCATTCAATAACATTTCAATAAAATTGTATTACAGCTTCTTTCAGTTCAAACATTGGAATTCCAAAGTCTGAAATTCTGTCGTCATGCTGTGGATATTTGCCCCCTTGTAAAAGCAACAGGATTTTTTCGCCACAAATATTACTTTCGCTCGATCACACAAATATAGATCATAAAAAAACAATAAATACATAAAAACAACCTAATTTAAAATCAATACTCAGTTATTCCAGACTTGAGCATTCTAATAATATATCAGTTGTTATAAGAAAATTACAATCTACTTGAACTGAATAACACAAAAAGAACAAAGGCATCCTTTTTATTAAAGTATCTCAGTTTGTGACGGACAAAACTCTTGAACAACTGCTCACTTCCAAGAATACATAACACAACTAAAGACCAACACAAGCACTTGGAAAATAAAATAGACACGATACATAATATGTGGTTTCAACGATTATCCTCCCTAACAAATTTCCTTCCAACTATCATCTGCATCAAACTTTAAAATCATGCGATCTGAACGAAACCACCACCGAACAGAGGCATAATCTCAAAAGCACTAAACTTCACGGAGAAGAACCCAACAAGTTCACAATCTGAAATCCAAGCATGACCATGCAGCATATCGGCATCCTCGTGGAACCAAAAAATGAACAAACACGGCACCGTCAAATCGGAGACGAATCGTGAAGCGAGATTCATTGAAGTAAGACCGTAGAAAACGATCAACGGGAGCAACCGTGTTGCTATTGGGTGTCAAAACAAAAATACGAACCAACCTGGTTGGCTGCACAACCAACATGTAGTTTCCAAAGGAGTCCATCTGTTATTACAACACCGCTTGTTGTGGAAACAAAATTGTTCAGTCAGATAGTGTCACAGTATGTCAAAGACAAGCTTATATAAACATCTCAACAACAAAACTGCCTTATAACATTCACCACTTATTACATACATAAAACTAGCATTTAATATAATAATTTCATTCAATCAAATAACCTATTGACACTCACGTTCTGCATGTCCAACTATAAAGCGTGTAGTAACTGCTATACTCATCATACCCACAAATGACAATGGCTACATTAAATACTAAAAAAATTTAAATAAACAAATGACATCTACCGTGCAAACCAGAACACACAAAACTACAGGTATATCATTGGTAACTTAATTTATTTCATATAATAAGAGATAACCTTTACTGAAATCTCAAACACGAGCCACAATAAGCCCAGTATAACATAAGCTGAACTACACGAGTAGAACAATATGCCCATATATTTTGTATGCATTTTACATGTCTCATACAACAACAAACTATACTATATCGACATATCTACATATAAATACCAACATAACAAACCTGCCGACAATTCTGATCATTACAACGATATTATTAGAACATATAATTATTTAACATAATACAAGAGTTGGAAATGGAAGAAAACAACAGAGAGAACATAACAATTCATTGCCATCCTAAACAATCAGGAATCGTCTAAACATTAGGGTCATATAATTAACACAATTATCAACAACCACCATTCCTTCAGCCACAATGAGTGTTGCATAGGTAGCAACTGCCATCACTCATACGAGCGTCAAATTTATTTATTTAAAATGCATGATTATGGACTCGATCTTTCATAGTTAACATTACATCTCAACTTTTAAAACCATTTTACTATCGTTACGGCTCTTAACCTCTACTATATCCCTATGTTAGATTAAGATCTTTTTAAACTGTTAAACTCATTTAGATTCTCCTTGTTTGATGTTTCTCACAATTCTCAAAGCCTCCTTCAATTGTTCGTTATTTCTGCCTCTCGGACACCCTAACCATCAAGACCCTCTCTCAAATATTTCTGCATTTGGGAGACCCTACCTATAAGGACCCTCTCCGAATCCGCCAGGAATCAAAAGTCGTATTACAGAACTACGCGTCCACCTTAGCTACGGCTCTTAACCTCTACTATATCCCTATGTTAGATTAAGATCTTTTTAAACTGTTAAACTCATTTTACGAGCGTCAAATTAATTTATTTCAAATGCATGATTACGGACTCGACCTTTCACAGCAAACATTACATTTCAACTTTTAAACAATTTTAGTGTTGTTACGGCTCTTAACCTCTACTATATACCTAAAACCCTCTCCGAAATATTTTTGGCTTTCGGAGACCCTACCTATAAGGACCCTCTCCGAACCCCCCAAGAATCAAAACTCATCTTACAAAACTAAGCGTCCACCTTACCTACATAGCAGTTACAAATACATTATGCTAACGAAGCACCTGCATTTGTAATTCTTTAGCATCAATCACCTGTCTGGTTCGGTTTAATGACTTCTTTCCTCACAAATAAAAATAACAAGTATGTGAAAAGACACATCTTCATAACCAATTAGCCATCAAACACTTACTCTCAAAATTTGCTCCACCCAAACTTGAGACTTACATGGTCCGAACAAAAAACATAACTATACAGGGGCATAAGTTTACTCAACATACAAGTCGTTTACCACATAAATATAGCCAACACATGGATGCTCTTTATTTCACACCAAACTAAAATTGCATTACAATGCTTACATGGACTCGGGAACTCAAAACTAAAACTTCCTCACAAATAAAAGTACAAAGCATGTGAAAAGACACATCTTCATATCCAATCCGCCATCAGACAATTATTCTCAAAACTTTCTCCACACAAACATCAGCCTTACATGATCCGAACAAACACATCAGCAAGTAGGGGCATTGTCCAGAAATCACAGAAATTGACACTAACAAACGATATTTGCACACCTTCGGACATCCACGCATGGCCATGCAGAACTGAGCATCTTCAGCGAAATAAAAATGCACAAACACAGCTCCATCAGGACGAAAGACTACATGGAAACTCCTGCGATCAAAACGAAACAGCAAGAAACGATACACAAGACCCGACCTGTTCGGGCGGCTGGTCAGTAAAACCACGCGAACCAACTTGGGTCGCGGCAACGCGGGAATCGACCTCCGACCAGCAATGACCACTATCTGGTATTTGCCCCTCATTTCTAACACCAAAAACTACAGTGTCAACACATGTCTACTCTGTTGGATATGCATACAAACTGCTTACTACAGTTTGTATAGAGGTAATGAAACAATGACAACGGAATATACGTCCACCCACTAAGGACCGCAAACTGTGACACTAAATTATGCCTTAATTCCTCACATTTATAGCCGGTAATGGATTGCTGGATATTACTTGTCGTTACAACATTCATGTCAAAGAAAGTAAATTACACCAATTAAGGTCTTTCAGAAATCAGTTTCCAATTACCCTTCAGTAATTTAAATAAAATAGGTAACCCAACGTGCTCATGTACAACTAGCAATATGAATCTCCACGGGCACAACTTTTGGCCAATTGAGTCGGTTCAATGTCCCATTCCTTTTTCTGCTTTCTTTCTTTTAGCAAAAATACAAACACTAATATTTACATCAAAAAGATGTATCAACAAAAGTGTATCAATAATTAATAATTTCGATTGCCTTACATGATTCAAAATATTATTCAAAATTAGAAAAATTACAATTTCTTAAATAAAAGTTTATTTCATCCATGAGAATCTTAAGCTTCAAAGGGGAATCAAAATAATATAACTGAATCCGTCATTCAGCTTCATTGATCGTATCCATGAAATACGACTGGCTCTCAAATGTTTTACCCTCTATCCAATCGTCCAAATATGATGCCAAACTGATGAACTCCCTTTCAGGACCACATAAACAACCTTCATGCATCGTACAAAGTGCACCACTGCACATCTCCTTAACAGCCTTGTGAACAAATTCCATATCATCCAGTGCCATACTCCAACCTTTCTTCAAATTTCTCGCTAAACAATTCTTTCTCCAATTGTTCTTTCCATAACTCACTCCTGGACCTTTCATGAAAATTAAAATCATCTATTTCAAATCTATATGTCAACTTCAACACCTTAATCAAAGCAACCGCTGCCGATTCCTCTGCATCAAAAACATTATTTGCCAAATGCCCAAAAGACTCCTCTAATTTTCCAGAAGTATTCTCTTCACTTGACATAATAACAGTCTTCACATTACATTGATATCTTCTTCCATGCAAAACACATTTGTACTTTGGTTTTCTACCACCAAGTTTTGTAACAATTTCATCCAAAATAATCTTTCGAGAAATGCGAATAACTCCAAAACTATCTACAAATTAGAAATTAATCACATTCAAAATTATCTACGAATTAGAAAATAAGCACAATCTTCATCCAATCTACAACATGACAGATTATATTTAACCAAAAAAATATTACCTCTTCCCACTACGGCCATTCAAGGTAACTTCATAAAAACAAAGACAACACGCCAAGTACACCAACATGAGATGAAATGTTAACAAACCAGCATACCCAATCTTATATACACAAAGCAAAGTTGTAACATATTTCACTTAAACCTCCAGAAACAAAACGGAAAACATACAATTTATTACACGACTATTCAATACTAAACATTAAAATAGTCTGACCAAACGCCCAGTCAAAGAACATGCTTACATATCAAACATTATGACAGCATGACAAAAGGCCCGGTCCATCACAATACTTCCACCCTAATTAAAAAACTACAGCCCTAGATCAAACTAATAGACGAACATCTTTGCCTTCTTTGCTACTCCGGTGATCTCATGCATAGATGCATAATAAAAAATCCCTAAAAAATTATGCAAATAAAAATTAAGTCTCAACATAAAATTACAATAATAAATTATTAACCAATATGTCCACGTATATTCATACCAACGCCTACCAAATTATCGCAAAAATAGACGGGCGCAGCAACGCGCGCCGGCATGGTCTGGTGCTTACTTATAACAAGACTTATCTCATATCCTCAGGAACAAACGTAACTATTCACGAAACACGTTCATGTTCAAGATCAGAGGAGTATTAATTATCATAAAGTATCCGAACATATGATCTTCCACCAAGTAAACCAACTAGCATCAACTACAAGGAGTAATCAACACTACTAACAACCCACAGGTACCAATCTGAGGTGTTGAGACAAAGATCGGATACAAGAGATGAACTAGGGTTTGGAGAGGAGATGGTCCTGGTGAAGATGTTGATGGAGATTGACCCCCTCTCGATGAGAGGATCGTTGGTGATGACGATGGCTTTGATTTCCTCCTCCGGGAGGGAAGTTTCCCTGGCAGAACAGCCCTGTCGAAGCTCTAGATTGGTTCCATCCAAATGGCGCACTTCGTCCCGAAAGCTCTCTTTTGATTATTTTTTCCAGGTCAAAACGCTTCATATAGCAAAAGATGGGCGTCGGAGGAGCCACATGGGTCCCACAAGCCTGCTAGGCGCGGCCAGGGGGTGGTCGCGCCTAGCAGGCTTGTGGCTGGCCCCCCTCTGGTAGATTCTTGCGCCAGTATTTTTTTTATTAATTTCAAAAATATTCTTCATAAATTTCAGGACTTTTGGAGTTGTGCAGAATAGGTATCTCAGATTTGCTCCTTTTCCAGTCAAAATTCCAGCTGCCGACATTCTCCCTCTTCATATAAACCTTGTAAAATAAGAGAGAAAATGCATAAGTATAATACCATAGCATGTAATAACAGTCCATAATGCAATAAATATCAATATAAAAGCATGATGCAAAATGGACGTATCATCTCTCCACCCGGATGTCGCCTTCATAAGCAGGCCTTCGGCCAACCCTAGTCGCCACGAAAATCAGATCACATCTGCCTCCACGTGCACCGCCAGTAGTTCCCATTGCTGCTGTTGCCGCCGGCGACTCCGTCCCGTTCGCCGCGTACACGGCCAATTGGAGAGCAGGCCTCCGAAACCCCGCCTCTCCGGATCCTGTACGGAAAGAGGGGCGATTAGGTTTTTTGGGAGTGACTACGCGACCGCTCGCTTCCGTTCGTCTACTTTCTCTACGTCCGCGTTGCCTTCATCATTGTCATCACCATGTCACCCCCAACCGATGTCGACTGTGCTGCTGTCGAGAAGCTCGAAGCCGACAAGAAGGCGGTCGAGGATGTCGCTGCCGCCAATGCTGCTGCTACGGCCAACTGGCCTATTGAAGGGTATAAATCGTTTATCCCGCTCATGTTTATATTAGTCTTACCAGTACTAGCTATATGCGTTGATGTCCCTACTATGTGTGTAGTACATGCTAGTCTGGTTAGTCATCGGTATATCATTAATCTAGTCAATGCCACGATAGTCATTATTTCGTGGATTAATCTGTTCGAAAAATTGTCTATTTACTCAACACTAACTGTACCTGGTATTAAGAGTTGAGGGACGAAGGTTACACCAAAAAAAAAAGTTTAGGTTTAGGTACGAAAGCCACACTTCGCGATTAGTTGAAGGACGAAAACTGCACTTTACTCTATTTTTTATGTGAACATTATACAACTAAGAATAGGTACCATTCTTGATATTTCCAATTGGTATGTAAGATATTATGATATTTATATTATTATAGTTCTGTTTATGTAGTAGGTTTTAGTGAGATAAGACCCATTTTGGAGTTTCACACAAGTCCATTGATTTTGCCGGATTGGCCGTGGAAAAGACCGAAGAGGCCCATCTTGTTGCGTATAAAATTTGAAGCCCCTCAAAACAGGGGGCCTGTGCGGGCGCATGTTGCCTCCCCTCGGGCCCAGACATGTACTCACTTATACTCCCTCCGTTTCTAAATATTTGTCTTTTTAAAATTTCACTACGGACAACATACGAATATATATAGACATAATTTAGAGTGTAGATTCATTCATTTTGCTTCGTATGTAGTCAGTAGTTGAATCTCTAAAAAAGAAATATTTAGAAACGTTTACTACTCCCTCCGTCCCGTGATATAAGACGTTTTTTTGACACTACTAGTGTCAAAAAAACGTCTTATATCACGGGACGGAGGGAGTAGTAAATGTGTGTGTCCAAAAAAAATACTAGCAAATGTGTTTGTGTGTTGTTACGGGTTGACTTCTATTAAGTTCAGAATATTATTTGTTGGAATATTTGCTAAGCTTTGGTATTCTATTTCCAAAGTTGAAGCTGCAGTTGATGTACTACTGAAAGAAAGGAATCCAAAGCTAGACCTGAAGATACTTTAAAGTCTTAGCCACGAACATCTGCTTTGGATCGTCAAAGGAAGCCCATATTCATTTTGTCGTGTTAGGCGTCGAGCCAAGAGATCGACAAGTGTAGCAGACGACGTGCTTGCATGTTTTCTCACACTGAAGAAGACACCCAAAAGAAGTCTCACTGTGATCGTCGACTAGTGGTGCCTAGTATATATCCTTAGTTTTAGTCACATGTCAACTTTGTCCTGCGCACTAGAAGCTTTAACTTTTAGTTTACCTTCAAAGAACCAACCAACCAAAGATGCATGCTAGGATAGTTAGGTTTTTTATGGTGAAATCAGCACACCGGGATTTAAGTACTAGACTCAATATTGATGGTCATATTTTTCCGAGTAAATTACAAGAAACCATTACATTGAAAACTAGGTTATCAGCAAACAGTACATTATATTTTTTGACAGAAACCACTATGTCTACGTTTTCTTTTTTCTATTTTTGCAAATAACAGCCGATACGGGTCCCAGTTGTCTACGTCTTCTTTTTTCTAGCCATGAATCCGACCGCGATGCTCCGTTGTCGCGCTGTCCTCGATCTTGATCGACCCCCCCCCCCCCCCCCCCCCCTCTTCTCCGCCCCACGACGGCGGCAAACTGTGTGTGTGTGACTAACACACACGCGGAGGGGGCGGACGGGCGCACGTACGATATGTCGTCGAGGCTGGACGCTAGGAAGCTCTACTCCGGCATTGCGTGCTGCCAGGCACGCGTCATCGTCGACTACGAGGTGGTCGCCGGAGTAAAGTAGCTCGTCCCTGTCACGTCCTACAACGTGCATCTCAAGTACTTCGGGAGTAACTGCAGCCACGACAGTGAGCAGCGGCCTCCACACGTGTTCGTCGCCAAGGTGTTGATGGTGAAATTTGGCTAGTTAGTTTGTGAGACGGCCAAACTAATTTAATCATAAATCAAGTTAATGGTTTGCTAAGTTTCTTATATTACAGGTATTCTGGATAGACATAGGACAAGTCCTAGCTGGGATCGAAATTATTTGGAAGAGCAATTCTGCTACCTGGGACAAGTCCTAAACGGCCACAGACGTACGCCAATAGCAATGATGTGCATTCACGGAATGAAGTATGCAAGGAAGAAAATCTTATTTGCTTGGTCATGCACGAAGCATGTAAAGTTTTCATTAGTTGCTATGATTAGCGTCCGGCCAAATAATTTATTCCTGCCGTTGTAGGCCCAAGTGTATTTGTACGGAACATGCATACGTCTGGAGCTCTTAATATAGATTAGACAACAGAATCATGAAAGGACATGTCCTGTTCGGTTTCAGTTTTAGAGTTTGAGTCGTATATGCAAGTCCAGGCGGCCTTAAATACCAAATGTCACGGCCGATTGACAGATAGCAATCGTTATTCAACCAAAAACCCATCTATCTTTTACGTACTTTTTTCTTTCCGTCGTTTACTCCTGCCGAACCCTAGCAGCCCTAGGGTTTAGCAAATCTTTCCGTTTTGCGCTGAAAAGCGGTCGTACTCTTCTACAAAATCGAGGAATCCTTTGTTGCTTTGTCGGAAAAGCATCCGTTCGTCGTCACGTAAGCACGACGATTATCGTGGTGTCGCGCGGTAAATTTGCGTGGCAACACAATTGGCGACTCTGCTAGGGACAAGAAGAAGAAGAGGCGCACGATGAGTATTGAGTCCAGGAACGGGAGCGACATCGACTCGGAGAATGTCATCGCCGTCACACTCGACGATCTATCGGAGGAAGATCGGCGCGAGTTTGAGCGGGAGCTTGAGGGAGAGCAAGCCGAAAGGAGAAGACTGAAGTTGGCTGGATACCAGAAGACGAGGAACGGTGTCGTCAAGAAGGCAGCCGCGCCGAGCCCTTTCCATCCGCTCGACGTTTGAGGTAAAAAAACAACCGAAGAAATTGCTCATTTAATTGACGTGTCCGTAGCTAGTAAATATGGTTCGATTTGACAAACACGACACGCACAATCACTAAAGCTGTAGTTGATAAATTTGAAAAAAACTAAGAAACAACTTAGTAAAGATCTGGGAATTAATATACCTCAACACGCTCGTGTTGGAAAATAATGGATTAAACTTGCCTAGTAATTTTTATATGACTAATGCATCGGCTAATGCTATTCAACCTCAAGTTGCTTTAAATAATCAAGGCAGCCGAAACTATGTTAACATTCGGCTAATAATTTTGTTACGCATGCTGCTTTTCCCATTGTTACGACTTCGGCTCCACAAAATTACAGCAACAATAACCGAAGTGTCGTTTTAAATTCTAATTTGCAGCAGCCAAACGGTAGCTTATAACACGTCGCCGCTGCAGCCTATCGATACCGGCGTTCCGTACGGGCCGGTACACGATCCATATTTTAGTGGGTCTTCGTTGCAAACATCACATGCTCAAAATTTATTGCCGGAGTTTTCGCAGCGGGCTCCAAAAACCAATTCTTCACAACCCAATGATAATTTTAAAGATCAATTTGCTAGTATACTTAGAGAATTTGGTTTAGAACCTAAGGGTAGAGCACGTGTTTATCAAAAACCATATCCTGATTACTTTGATTCAACACCATATCCTCGTGGTTTTTGAATTCCAGATTTTGTTAAATTTACGAGGGATGACGGTAGATCAACTTTTGAGCATATAGGACAGTTTTTAGCACAATGCAGCGAGGTCGGCACATCGAACGTTTTTAGAGTAAAACTATTTCCTTTATCTTTGTCCGGTACTGCATTTACTTGGTTTACTTCGCTTGCTCCTAATTCTATTTCAACATGGGCGCAACTTGAGCAAAAATTTCATGAGTATTTTTATAGTGGTGAAACTGAACTCCGGCTCTCAGATTTAACTATGGTTAGGCAAAAATATAATGAGCATGTCCATGATTATATTAAGAGGTTTAGAGATGTCAAGAACCGATGTTTTAGCTTGACCATAGCCGAAAAGGATCTAGCTGATCTTGCCTTTTCGGGTTTGCTTACTCATATTAAGGATAAATTAGAAGGTCAAGAATTTTTAGATGTTAATCAAGTTTTGCAAAAAGCTTTGGCACAGGAAAATTGGGCCAAGGAAATTAAACAATATAGCCGGTTTAAGGATAACAAGAGTAAAGAAAAGGATAATCATGCAGTAAATTATTTAGATCATGATAGTGATTCCGCTAGTGATGATGATGTTGACATATGTGTGGCCGAATGGGTTCAAACACCAAAGTCTAAACCTTTTGCATGTCCTGCATTGCAACCTACGCCTACTAAAAGAGATGAAATTAAGTATACTTTTGATGTTACCAAGTGTGATAGGATTTTTGATATGTTGCTGCAAGGAAAGTTAATTAGGCTAAAAGAAGGTCATGTAATTCCATCTCGAGAACAATTGGGTAAACGAGCTTATTGTAAGTATCACAATTCATTTTCGCATTCTACTAATGAGTGTAATATGTTTCGTCGACAGGTGCAATCGGCCATTAGTGACGGACGATTGACATTTACAGAAAGTTCTACAATGAAGCTTGATAGTGATCATTTTCCTATTAATGTGATCGAGTTTCAGAACAAAAAGATGCTTATTCGGTCGGATCAGACCGAATCAACTGGAGGGAAAAATGTTATCATTGACAATAATGCTGCGCCAAGGATGATCAAGCCAAAAAATCCAAAAGTGGGGGGGTATGGAAATTCAATGGAGGGAGAAGGCAAGCTCCAAAAATAAAGCCGACAGTTAGTATGTTGTTGGAGAAGTACACTTCACGCAGGTCCGGCAATGCTTTTAATCGGTTGGAGGTGTTAAGCGTCCTAGGTCTCCTTCTGGACCTGGTGGTTATGAGCAATGGCGAGGAAATTCATATGACCATCAGCCATACTTTGCAATGCAGCCTCCATATTGGGGCGGTGCACCTCCTATGTATCCACAGTTTCATCCGTGAGGTTTCAATCCATGGGCGCCATATTATTCGGGACCAACGGATTATTATCAACCGGGGTGGACTCCATCGGGACCAGTTTACAGAGGACCAATGCGTGACAAAAGAGCTCGTTTTTATCAGGATCATCGACCACGTGATGCAGTTGTCGTTCAAGGAAACCGATCGCCGATGGATAATACGGATAACATGAATTATAGTGGCAGCCGTAAACTCACTTGGATGCGTAAGCCTGTACAAAGTTCAGATGATTTAAATGTTGACCATGTTCTGAAACGTGGGGAAGATAAATCAGCTGAAGCTCTTGAGAATAATACAAAATCAGGAGATGCCAATTCAGCGAGGTATGTATCGTTACAGGAAAAGAATGGTAAAAATGTCGGTACAAAGTACAATGGTTCGGTTAGTACAGTTGTCTCTTCTAGCACAAGTCAAAAACTGGTTCAGCTAGTACAACCGATCCAATTATGAGGAGCAACAACTCACGTACATCTATCACTTGGTCTCCTCAAATTCTTTTTGGCTCATTTGGCCAACATGTGAATGCAAGTAGTACGAGCAGTCAAAATAATGGATCCGCTATAGTATCCGATTAGCAGAAAAATATTTCGGCCAAAGGAAGAAATTTTGTGTCAGGCACGACAGTACGTCAGTATAGACCGAGAGACTCGGGGAGCAGCGGAATTAAGTCAGTCGCTCCTGAAACTAAACCGGGGCCTCACTGGTGCCCGACGGGACTAACACACACGCAGAAGCGGGGAGTACAGCGGCTGCGAGCATTGGAGATCTGGGAAGAGATAGCTGAGAAGAAACGCGATGAACTGTTTAATCAAGAAAGGCCAATGCTCCCTAGAAAAACTTGGAAGGAGAAGCGCATCATGGCGGAGGAGAATAGGGTCGCCGATGACACAACGGACGACATCGCCGATGACACGGCGAGTGACATCGCAGATGACACGGTGGATGACCTCGTAGATGGTACGATCGATGGTGAGAATTCAGATAGCGATGATATACTTAGTGACATGGATATTAACATGGTGTTTGCATTACCTGCTGAATTTCGTGCGCCCGAGGCTGAAGTCGTAGAACTTGTTCTTGGTGCAAAAAATGCTACGTTTGAGAAACCCGAGAAGCCAGAGCAACACTTGAAACCATTGTTCATCAAGGGTCACATTGACGGTAAGCCTATTGGTCGCATGCTTGTTGATGGAGGTGCTGGAGTCAATATTATGCCTTTTTTGGTTTTTTCTAAATTGGGCCGAAAAGAGAGCGATTAATGAAGACGAATATGGGTCTTAGTGGTTTCTCCGAAGAGTTGTCTGAAGCTAAGGGTGTCATTTCTATGGAGCTCACGGTAGGTAGCAAAACATTGCCGACTGCATTTTTTGTTGTTGAAGTCAAAGGTCGGTATAATGTTCTTTTGGGGCGTGATTGGATTCATGCAAATTGTTGTATCCCTTTCACTTTACACCAATGCTTAATTCAGTGGGTTGATGATGACATGGAGGTGATTGAGGCGGATAATTCAGCCTGCATTGCTTTGACAGAGGCGCCGGTTGATTGGCAACACGATGAGATGCGATGTTTGACCGGCAGAGATTTATCGGACTACGATTATATCAGCATCCGTAGAGATAGTTTTGTACCTATACATGCACAGCCGGCTAGCTTAGCTCGGCTTAATGATCTATCTATATAAATGATGAGTAAAGAAGATAATATTAAGTGGATGCAAAGACGCACTAAGGAATATTGTTTCGAAAAGAGCGATATGCATGAGGCAATTGAATATTTTGATGATATGGAGAAGCTTGGACAGGGATTCTCATCGGCTGATCCGCTTGAAGAGATAGATATTGGTGATGGAAGCATTCCAAGGCCTGCATTTATCAATGCTAAATTGGAAGTCGATCAGAAAATCAAGGTATGCATATTACTTAAAGAATTTGTTGATTGCTTTGCTTGAAATTATACGGAAATGCCCGGTTTGAGTAGAGATTTAGTGGAACATAGACTACCTATTAAATCTGGTTTTAGGCCGCATAAACAACCTCGTAGAAAATTTAATCCCAATATGTATGACCGTATCAAAGAAGAAGTTGATCGGTTGATAAAAGCTGGGTTTATTCGGCCATGTAGATATGCAGATTGGGTTTCTAATATTGTTCCTGTTGAAAAGAAAAACACCGGTAAAATTAGAATATGTGTTGATTTTAGAGATTTGAATAAGCCTACTTCGAAAGATGAGTATCTTATGCCTATTGCCGACATGCTTATTAATGATGCTTCAGGACATAAAATGATTAGCTTCTTAGATGGCAATGCTGGTTATAATCAAATATTTATGGCCGAAAAGGACACTTCTAAAACTGCTTTTCGCTGGCCAGGTTTTGTCGGTTTATTTGAGTGGGTTGTCATGACTTTTGGTTTGAAGAATGCCGGTGCAACATACCAACGTGCTATGAATTTATTTTTTCATGATCTTGTAGGCATTGTATTAGAAATTTATATTGATGATGTGGTTGTCAAATAGGATGGCTTTGATCACCATTTAGCCGATTTACGTTTAGCTTTTGAGAGGATGCGTCGTTATGGTTAAAAATGAATCCACTCAAGTGTGCTTTCGGTGTGTCGGCAGGAAAGTTTTTAGGTTTCATATTTCATGAGCGTGTAGAGATTGATCCTACAAAAGTGAAGTCAATTAGAAAGTTGAGGGAACCTACATGTAAGAAGGACGTGCAAAAATTGCTAGGGAAAGTTAATTACTTGAGATGATTCATATCTAACCTTACAGGTAAAATTGAATCGTTTGTTTCATTGCTTCGGCTAAAGAATGAAGTCGAATTTACTTGGAGGGCAGAACAGCGGGAGACTTTTAATAATATAAAGAGATATTTGTCGAGTCCTCCGGTATTGCGAGCGCTCAAGTCTGGCGTGACGTTCAGGTTGTACATTGCTGCACAAGATAGAGTGATCGGCGCGGTGTTGGCCCAGGAAGACGGCGGGAAAGAGTACATTATTGCATACTTAAGTCGCCATTTGCTGGACGCCGAAACTCGGTACGTGTTTATTGAAAAGTTATGCTTATGTTTATATCATGCATGTACCAGATTTCGACCGTATTTACTTTGTAGCACATGTGTAGTAGCTTGTCAAGCCAACGTGATTAAATATATGTTGCAACAACCGATTCTTAGTGGTAGGATTGGCAAGTAGACATATGCATTAATAGAATATGATTTAGAATATGAATTGTTGCGTGTTATGAGAGGTCAAGTTATCGTCGATTTTATTGTTGATCATAGGATTAAGGATGAAGAGAATATTAATTATGTCAGTATGTGCCCGTGGAAACTTTATTTTGATGGATCGGTCTGTAGAGAGGGACAAGGCGTCGGTAATGTTTTAATTTCTCCTAACAATATTATTTATGAAACATCGGTCCATTTAGAATATCTTTGCACTAATAACCAAGCTGAGTATGAAGCTTTATTGTTTGGTTTACAAAATTTAATGGACATGGGTGTGAAGGATATAGATGTTTTTGGAGATTCGCTTCTAGTAGTACAGCAAATTAAAGGCGAATTTCAGTGTTTTGATGGATTACTAAATAGCTACTTAGACCGATGTTTGGACATAATTAAGTCTCTAGATACTTTCACTATTAATCATATACCCAGGGAAGAAAATTCTAGAGCTAATTGTTTAGCACAGCAAGCTTCTGGTTATCGCATTAGTACAGGAAGATTTTTTGTAGTGGAAAAGCCGATGCTTGTTGTTGTAGTAAATGAATCTACTTCGTTGGGTAGTGTGTCACATGGTGCGGCCAATACAATGAAGATTCCGTGTATGAGTCTCAAAAGACCGAATTGGGGAGTAATTTAGGACCAAGTGATCGGAGAGTTCCTCTAGTTAACCATTTAAAGGATCCTAGTAAAACAAGAGATAGAAAAATTCGATGACAAGCTTTAAAATATACTTTGTTGAATGACGAATTATATCGCCGAGCTATAGATGGGTTACTTTTGAAATGCTTGGATTCTGATCAGTCTAGAATAGCTATGGGTGAAGTACATGAAGGTATATGTGGAACGCATCAGTCGGCTCATAAAATGCGGTGGTTATTAAAGAGAACGGGTTTTTATTGGCCGACTTTGCTAGATGATTGCTTTCGATATTATAAAGGTTGCGAGGCATGTAAAAATTTTGGTAATGTACAGTTAGCGCCTGCGGCTATGTTAAATCCTATAATTAAGCCATGGCCATTTAGAGGATGGGGCTTAGATTTTATTGGTGAAATACATCCTGCATCTTCTAAGAAACACCGCTTCGTCTTAGTGGCTACAGATTATTTTACTAAATGGACCGAAGCGGTTCCTTTGAAAAATATGACTCATAAAGAATTGATTAGTTTTGTCTTAGAACATATTATCTATAGATTCGGCATTCCTCAAACTTTGACTACTGATCAAGGTTCTTCTTCTATGTCTCATCAATTTCGTGAATTCGCCGAATCTTTTAGAATTAAATTGTTAAATTCGTCGCCTTATTATGTTCAAGCTAATGGACAGGCCGAGTCTAGCAATAAAACTTTGATTAAGCTTATAAAAAAGAAAATTAAGGAACATCCAAAAAGATGGCATGAGGTACTTTCGGAAGCTTTATGGGCTCATCGGATATCTCAGCACGGGGCTACTAAAGTGACACCGTTTGAGCTAGTGTATGTTCAGGAGACAGTATTACCTGTGGAGATTAACTTGCAGGCTCTTAGAGTGGCCAGACAAAATGATTTGTCGGTTGTAGATTATAATAATTTGATGATGGATAAAATAGATGATGTTTTTGAGAAAAGACTACTAGCCTTACGAGAAAATTAAGAAGGAAAAATTAAGAGTAGCTAAGGCTTATAATAAAAAGGTGAGAGAAAAATCGTTTCAGATAGGAGATTTGGTGTGGAAAACGATTTTACCTATTGAGACTAAAGATAGGAAATTCGGCAAATGGTGGCCGAGTTGGGAAGGCCCGTACAAAGTTGTAGAAATTGTTCCAGGAAATTCATATTTTGTGCAATCTTTGCAGGGAGTGAAATTGTCGAAGGCTCTCAATGGAAAATATTTGAAGAAGTATTATCCTAGCATGTGGCAGAAGGCTTGATGATGCTATGGACGATATAAGTATGGCCCTAAGAAAATTTGGCCGATGTGTTATTTGTACATCGCCCTAAGCAGAAATTTTGGCCGGTGTGTTTTTTGAACATCGCCATAAGAAATAATATGGCCGGTGAAATTATCGACATCGTCCTAAGGTACTCTGGTAGTATTTTTGATAAATACAATTTTACCAGAAACAGGGGGCATGTGTTGATGGTGGAATTTGGCTAGTTAGTTTGTGAGATGGTCAAATTAATTTAATCATAAATCTAGCTAATGGTTTGCTAAGTTTCTTATATTAAAGGTATTCTGGATAGACATAGGACAAGTCCTAGCTGGGATCGAAATTATTTGGAGGAGCAATTCTGCTACCTGGGACAAGTCCTAAACAGCCTCAGACGTACGTCAAGCTGAAGAAAATAGCAATGATGTGCATTCACGGAATGAAGTATGCAAGGAAGAGAATCTCATTTGCTTGGTCATGCACGAAGCATGGTTTTTCCCCTGCCGTTGTAGGCCCAAGTTTATTTGTACGGGACATGCATGCGTCTGGAGCTCCTATTATAGATTAGACAACCGAATCATGAGAGGACATGTCCTATTCGGTTTCAGGTTTAGAGTTTGAGTCGTCAAGTCTAGGCGGCCTTAAATACCAAAGGTCACGGCCGATTGACAGACAGTAATCGTTATTCAACCAAAAACCCATCTATCTTTCACATATTTTTTTCTTTCCGTCGTTTACTCCCGCCGAACCCTAACAGCCCTAGGGTTTAGCAAATCTTTGTCGTTTTGCGCTGAAAAGCGAGCGTACTCCACTACGAAATCGAGGAATCCTTTGTTGCTTTGCCGGAAAAGCATCCGTTCGTCGTCACGTAAGCACGACGATTATCGTGGTGTCGCCCGACAAATTTGGGTGGCAACACAAGGACGAGTGGTTCTCGTCGTCGAGCGTCTCGTAGCAACTGTCGTCGGACTAGCAGACCGCCGACGCGAAGTTCCGCGGTAGGGATGACATCTCCAGCACCGTCGCCGTGCTCCACCCTGCATTTGCGCGTCGTGAGATCGCGCCGCACGTCGGCCGCGAGATCATATCGTTCTCGAAATGGTGTATGTTTTTTGAAAAACACAGTCCAAACGCGGACACTCATACATACATACGTACGTACGTACGTGTACATATTCAAGTTAACTGGAGATAAATCGACAACCAACTGGAATTGGGCCCATCGGTTGATTACATGCTGGGTTCCGTGCGTGCGAACAATCTGTAAAACAACATGAATATGCGGAACTCATTGGACTTTATTTGTTACATGCACTTGTGCGTCCCAGTTACAAATTGTTGCTCCACTTGTAGCAAGAAAGATCTCAAAGTCCCAAGGCCAAACCCATCAACAAACCAGTGACCCTGAAAACGACAAACTGAAGATAAGGAAAACTCTCCGTCAAAAAGAAAAGAAAAGGAAAACTCTTTGAATCCGCATCCAAAGGGCCAGTTCATTAGGACAAGCAAGCCTGTCAACAAACTGGTGTGCTCCAGAGAGGATGAATCCTGACATGGAAGTTGTCCCCTTGATTTTTGCACAGTGATTGAGATGCATACGTAGTGCAATGTATCGTGTGACATGCTGCCAAATTTTATTCCCCTTTGGTGACGGTGACGTCTGCTCCGGCTGGCTATTTGACACTTGCCTACTTTGTCCGTCTACTGTCCAATCAGGGTCTTTGAGATGAATATAAGGGATACCGGTTAATCCGGATGTTTAGAAAAAAAGTTGGGGTTCGGTTGGGTAATTTTTTTTTGACCGGATACTAATCGGAAGGACGTTTCGAACGCTTGAGAAGAATATAAGGGTTCCGATTGTAGATGCTCTCACATGGTTAGCTTTTCATGGCGGAGCCGACGCATCAGGATTTAAGTATTAGACTTAGTATGGGTGGCCGTATTTTTTGAATATATTTCAGCTCTTTTGGTGATGTGTGGTCAGTGAGAGAAGACGTTCCTATCGACTAAGCGTTTGTGACGACTTCATCAATCCAAAAATAATGTTACCTCGATTTTTCAAAGATACTCATAGAGATAAAATGTGTGCATTCATAAAGGTGGATGTATAAACGTCTACGTCTGTACTAAAGTAAAAAAACAAGTCGCATGATGCTTTTTTTTGAAACAGAGACAAAAGCTTTGCCTCGTCTCATTAATAAAACAGAAGAGAATTGTCCGGTTAATAAACGGAAAACCAGATAAAACCATCACAAACCGCCGAGCGGCACACACATAATTGTTGGGGAACGTTGCATAGGAAACAAAAAATTTCCTACGCACACACAGATCTATCCATGGTGATGAGCATCTACGAGAGGGAGAGTGGATCTACATACCCTTGTAGATCGCTAAGCGGGAAGCGTTAAGAAACGCGGTTGGTGTAGTCGAACGTCTTCGCGATCCAAATCGCCGTGCATCCCGCGATCCAATCACGATCCGTCCCGCAATCCAATCACGATCCGTCCCGCAATCCAATCACGATCTGTCCCGCGATCCGATCACAATCCGTCCCACGAACTTGATCACGATCCGTCCCACGAACTTGATCACGATCCTTCCGATCTAGCACCGAACGGATGGCACCTCCGCGTTCAGCACACGTACAGCTTGATGACGATCTCTACCGTCTTGATCCAGCAAGAGGGAGTGAAGAGGAAGAAGAGTTCTCCGGCAGCTTGATGGCGCTCCGGCGATGGTGGTGGAGCAATTCCGGCAGGGCTTCGCCTAAGCACTGCAGAAAACCGATCTAGAGGAGAAACTATGCACTAGAGATTAGGGTTGCACATGGCTGAAAAAGTAGTGCAAAACCCTAGAAATCCACTAGTATATATAGGAGGGAGGGAAGAGGAGAGGTAGCCTTGCCTCCAAGCCTTGGAGGCTTTAGCCGAAGTGGGAGGTGGAGGAGGACTCTCCTCCTCCACTCCTAGTAGGATTAGGATTCCTCCTTTTTGCCTTTTTTCCACCTTTTTCCTTTGGGTTTCTTTCTTCTAGCCACATGGGCCTATTGTGGTTGTTCCACCAGCCCACTAAGGGCTGGTTATTACTTTCCCACAGCCCATGAAGCCTCTTGGCTCGAAATACCCCTCCCGGAGGTCTCCTGGTACACTACCGGCACTTCCGGTACACTACCGATAAGCCCGGAACTTTTCCGGCGACCAAAGCAGGACTTCCTATATATGAATCTTTACCTCCGGACCATTCCGGAGCTCCTCGTGATGTCCGGGATCTCATCCGGGACTCCAAACAAACTTTGGTCACCACCATACATAACTCTATACTACCGAAACGTCACCAAACTTTAAGTGTGCAGACCCTGTGGGTTCGAGAACTATATAGACATGACCGAGACACCTCTACGGTCAATAACCAATGGCGGGACCTGGATGTCCATATTGGTTCCTACATATTGTACGAAGATCTTTATCGGTCGAAGCTCTATGTCAAGGATTCAGTTAATCCCGTATGATGTTCCCGTTGTTCTTCGGTATGTTACTTGCCCGAGACTCGATCGTCGGTATCTCCATACCTAGTTCAACCTCGTTACTGGCAAGTCTCTTTACTCGTTCCGTAATACAAGATCCTGCAACTAACACTTAGTCACATTGCTTGCAAGGCTTATTGTGATGTTGTATTACCGAGTGGGCCCTGAGATACCTCTCCGTCATACGGAGTAACAAATCCCAGTCTTGATCCATGCCAACTCAACAAACACCCTCGGAGACACCTGTAGAGCACCTTTATAGTCACCCAGTTACGTTGCGACTTTTGATACACACAAGGTACTCCTCCGATATCTATGAGTTGCATGATCTCATGGTCATAGGAACATATACTTGACATGCAGAAAATAGTAGCAATAAACTGACACGATCATAAGCTACGTTTGTAGTTTGGGTCTTGTCCATCACATCATTCTCCTAATGATGTGATCCCGTTATCAAATGACATCTCATGTCCATGGCTAGGAAAACTTAACCATCTTTTGATCAACGAGATAGTTCACTAGAGGCATACTAGGGACATTGTGTTTGTCTATGTATCCACACATGTATTCATGTTTCCAATTAATATAATTATAGCATGGATAATAAAAGATTATCATGAACAACGAAATACAATAATAAACACTTTATTTATTGCCTCTAGGGCATATTTCCAAGAGTCTCCCACTTGCACTAGAGTCAATAATCTAGTTCACATCACTATGTGATTTACATTGTAATGAATCGAACACCCATGCAGTTGTGGTGTTGATCATGTTTAGCCCTTGGAAGAGGTTTAGTCAACGGGTCTGCAACATTCAGATCTATGTGCACTTTGCATATATTTATGTCTTTCTCCATGATGTAATCGCGGATGGAGTTGAAGCGTCGCTTTATGTATTTGGTCCTCTTGTGAAACCTTGGTTCCTTGGCCAGAGCAATGGCACCAGTGTTGTCACAGAACAGGTTCATTGGATTCAGTGCACTGGGCACTACTCCAAGATCTGTCATGAACTGCTTCATCCAGACACCTTCCTTCGCCGCCTCCGAGGCTACGATGTATTCCGCTTCGCACGTAGAATCAGCTACCACGCTTTGCTTGGAACTGCACCAGCTTACCGCTCCCCCGTTAAGAATAAATACGTATCCGGTTTGCGACTTAGAGTCGTCTGGATCAGTGTCAAAGCTTGCATCGACGTAACCCTTTACGACGAGCTCTTCTTCACCTCCATAAACGAGAAACATTTCCTTAGTCCTTTTCACGTACTTAAGGATATTCTTGACCGCTTGCCAGCACTCCATTCCAGGATCACTTTGAAACCTTCCGGCCATACTTATGGCAAGGCTGACATCGGGTCTTGTGCACAGCATTTCATACATGATAGAGCCTATGGCTGAAGCATAGGGGATGACACTCATCTTTTCTCTATCTTCTACAGTCACTGGGCATTGAGTCTTACTCAACTTCACACCTTGTAACACAGGCAAGAACCCCTTCTTGGACTGTTCCATTTTGAACTTCTTCAAAACTTTATCAAGGTAAGTGCTCTGTGAAAGTGCTATTAAGCGTCTCGATCTATCTCTATAGATCCTAATGCCTACTATGAAAGCAGCTTCTCCTAGGTCCTTCACTGAAAAATTCTTGTTCAAATATTCCTTCACGCTTTCCAGCATTTCTATATTGTTTCCAATCAGCAATATGTCATCCACATATAATACTAGAAACGCTATAGAGCTCCCACTCACTTTCTTGTAAATACAAGCTTCTCCGTAAACTTGAATAAACTCAAACGCTTTGATCACCTCATCAAAGCACTTATTCCAACTCTGAGATGCTTGCACCAATCCATAAATGGATCGCCGGAGTTTGTAAACTTTGTCAGCATTCTCTGGATCGACAAAACCTTCGGGTTGCATCATATACAACTCTTACTCAAGGAAACCGTTGAGGAACGCTGTTTTGACATCCATCTGCCAAATTTCATAGTCGAAATAAGCAGCTATTGCTAACATGATTCTGACAGACTTAAGCATCGCTACGGGTGAGAAAGTCTCATCGTAGTCAACTCCTTGAACTTGCGAAAAACCCTTTGCCACAAGTCGAGCTTTATGGACGGTGACATTACCGTCCGCGTCTGTCTTCTTCTTAAAGATCCATTTGTTCTGAATGGCCTTTCGCCCTTCAGGTAATACTTCCAAAGTCCATACTTTGTTTTCATACATGGATCCCATCTCGGATTTCATGGCCTCTAACCATTTCTCGGAATCCGGGCCCATCACTGCTCCTCCATAGCTCGTAGGTCCATTGTTGTCCAACAACATGACCTCCAAGACAGGGTTGCCATACCACTCAGGGATAGTACGCGGCCTTGTCGACCTACGAGGTTCAATGGCAGCTTGATCCGAAGCTTGATGATCATCATCATTAACTTCCTCTTCTACCGTCGTCGGTTCCACAGAAACATCTTTCTATGTTGTGCTACTTTCTGGTTGAAGTAAAGGTTTAATAACCTCATCAAGCTCTATTTTCCTCCCACTCAATTCTTTCGAGAGAAACTCTTTCTCAAGAAATGTTCCATTCTTAGCGACAAACACTTTGCCTTCGGATATGCGATAGAAGGTATACCCGACTGTCTCTTTCGGGTATCCTATGAAGACGCATTTCTCCGCTTTGGGTTCTAGCTTTTCAGGCTGAAGCTTATTGACATAAGCATCACATCCCCAAACTTTACGAAACGACAACTTTGGCTTCTTGCCAAACCACAGTTCATATGGCGTCGTCTCAACTGATTTTGATGGTGCCCTATTTAAAGTGAATGCAGCTGTCTCTAATGCATAACCCCAAAATGATAGTGGCAAATCAGCAAGAGACATCATAGAACGCAACATATCTAATAAGGTTCGATTACGACGTTCGGACACACCATTACACTGTAGTGTTCCGGGCGGTGTCAACTGTGAAACAATTCCACACTATCTTAAGTGACTGCCAAACTCATAACTCAGATATTCACCTCCTCGACCAGATCGCGGGAACTTAATCTTCTTGTTACGATGATTCTCAACTTCACTCTGAAATTGCTTGAACTTTTCAAACGTTTCAGACTTGCGTTTCATTAAGTAAGTATACTCATATGTACTTAAGTCATCAGTGAAGGTGAGAAAATAACGATATCCACCACGCGCTGTAACATTCATTGGACCGCACACATTAGTATGTATGATTTCCAATAAGTCACTCGCCCGTTCCATTGTTCCAGAGAACGGCGTTTTAGTCATCTTGCCCATGAGGCATGATTCACATGTGTCAAGTGATTCAAAATCAAGTGACTCCAAAAGTCCATCAGCATGGAGCTTCCTCATGCATTTTACACCAATGTGACCTAAACGGCAGTGCCACAAGAAAGTGGTACTATCATTATCAACTCTACATCTTTTGGCATCAATGTTATGAACATGTGTCTCATCACTATCAAGATTCAATATGAATAAACCCCTAACATTGGGTGCATAACCATAAAAGATATTATTCATATAAATAGTACAACCTTTATTCTCTGATTTAAATGAGTAACCGTCTCGCAATAAACAAGATCCAGATATAATGTTCATGCTTAACGCAGGCACTAAATAACAATTATTCAGGTTCATCACTAATCCCGATGGTAATCAAAGAGAGAGCGTGCCGACGGCGATCACATCAACCTTGGAACCATTTCCCACGCGCATTGTCACTTCGTCCTTTGCCAGCCTTCGTTTATTCCGTAGTTCCTGCTTTGAGTTGCAAATGTGAGCAACCGAACCGGTATCAAATACCCAGGCACTACTACGAGAGCTAGTAAGGTACACATCATTAACATGTATATCATATATACCTTGTTTGTCATTGGCCGCCTTCTTGTCAGCCAGGTACTTAGGGCAGTTCCGCTTCCAGTGACCAGTTCTCTTGCAATGAAAGCACTCAGTTTCTGGCTTGGGTCCATGCTTGGGCTTCTTTACAGGAGTAGCAACTGCTTTGCCATCCTTCTTGGTTTTACCCTTCTTGCCCTTGCCCTTGACTTTGCCATTTTTCTTGAAACTAGTGGTTTTATTGACCATCAACACTTGATGTTCTTTCTGGATTTCAGACTCAGCGACTTTTAGCATCGCAAACAGCTCGGCGACTGACTTGTTCATCCCGTGCATGTTATAGTTCATCACAAAGCTCTTGTAACTAGGTGGCAGTGATTGAAGAACTCTGTCAGTGATCGCCTCTGGCGGAAGGGCAATTCCTAACTCCGCTAGACGAGTTGAATACCCAGACATTTTGAGGATATGTTCACTGATAGACCCGTTCTCCTCCATCTTGCAAGCATAGAACTTATCGGAGGTTTCATACCTCTCGATCCGGGCGTTCTTCTGAAAGATAAACTTCAACTCCTGGAATATCTCATATGCTCCATGACGTTCAAAATGTCTTTGAAGTCCCGGTTCTAAGCCATATAATATTGCACACTAAACTATTGAGTAATCTCCAGTATGTGCCTCCCAAGCGTTCTTAACGTCTTCGGAGGTCATGTCTACTGGTTGGTCACCAAGCGGTGCATCAAGGACATACGATTTCTGGGAAGCCGTGAGGATAATCCTCAGATTATGGGCCCAGTCAACAAAGTTACTTTCATCATCTTTCAACTTAGCTTTCTCTAGGAACGCATTAAAATTCAGGGGTGCTACTGCACGAGCCATTGATCTACAACATAAATATGCAAAGTTTACTTAGATTATTATTCAAGATAATGAGTTTAGTTAATCAAATTACTAAAGCTCCCACTCAAATTGACATCCCTCAGGTCATCTGAGTGTCACATGATCCAAATCTACCAACTCAAGTCCGATCATCATGTGAGTTGAGGTGGCTTCAATGGTGAACATCATTATGTTGATCATATCTACTATGTGATTCATGTTCGACCTTTCGGTCTCTTGTGTTCCGAGGCCATGTCTATACATGCTAGGCTCGTCAAGTTTAACCCGAGTGTTCTGCGCGTGCAACACTGGCTTGCACCCGTTGTATGTGAACGTAGAGTCTATCACACCCGATCATCACGTGGTGTCTCAACACGACGAACTTTCGCAACGGTGCACACTCGGGGAGAACACAATTTATCGTGAAATTTAAGTGAGGGATCACCTTATAATGCTACCGTCGTACTAAGCAAAACAAGGTTCATAAAAGGATTAACATCACATGCAATTCATAAGTGACATGATATGGCCATGAACTTGTGCTTTTGATCTCCATCATGAAAGCACCGGCATGATCTCCATCGTCACCGGCATGACACCATGATCTCCATTATCTTGATCTCCATCAATGTGTCGCCATCAGGGTTGTCGCGCCCACCATGCTTCTACTACTATTGCTACCGTTTAGCGATAAAGTAAAGCATTACATAGCGCTTAATGATTGACACGCAGGTCATACAATAATTAAAGACAACCCTATGGCTCCTGCCGGTTGCCGTACTCATCGACATGCAAGTCGTGAAATTCTATACATCACATGATCATCTCATACATCACATATATCACATCATGTAATTGGCCATATCACATCACAACATACCCTGCAAAAACAAGTTAGACGTCCTCTAATTGTTGTTGCATGTTTTACGTGGCTGCTACGGGTTTCTAGCAAGAACCATTCTCACCTCCGCATAAACCACAACGGTGATACATAATTTGCTTTTCAACCTTCTCAAGGACCGTCTTTGTCGAATCCGATCCAACTAAAGTGAGAGAAAATGCCACCCGCAAGCCATCTAGGCAACAAGTTGGGTCGAGGGAACCGGTCTCTCGTAGGCGTACGAGTAATGTTGGTCTGGGCCGCTTCATCTTACAATATCGCTGAACCAAAATCCGACCAAGGGAGGAAGCAATCTAAGCATCAACGCCCACAAACCTTTTGTGTTCTACTCGAGATCTCATCTACACATAGACCTAGCTCTGATACCACTATTGGGGAACGTTGCATGGGAAACAAAAAATTCCCTACGCACACGCAGATCTATCCATGGTGATGAGCATCTACGAGAGGGAGAGTGGATCTACATACCCTTGTAGATCGTTAAGCGGGAAGCGTTAAGAAACGCGGTTGGTGTAGTCGAACGTCTTCCCGATCCAAATCGCCGTGCGTCCCACGATCCAATCACGATCCGTCCCGCAATCCAATCACGATCTGTCCCGCGATCCGATCACAATCCGTCCCACGAACTTGATCACGATCCGTCCCACGAACTTGATCACGATCCTTCCGATCTAGCATCGAACGGACGGCACCTCCACGTTCAGCACATGTACAACTTGATGACGATCTACACCGTCTTGATCCAGCAAGAGGGAGTGGAGAGGAAGAAGAGTTCTCCGGCAGCCTGATGACGCTCTGGCACTGGTGGTGGAGCAATTCCGGCAGGGCTTTGCCTAAGCACTGTAGAAAATCGATCTAGAGGAGAAACTATGCACTAGAGATTAGGGTTGCACGTGGCTGAAAAACTAGTAAAAAACCCTAGAAATCCACTAGTATATATAGGAGGGAGGGAAGAGGAGAGGCAGCCTTGCCTCCAAGCCTTGGAGGCTTCGGCCGAAGTGGGAGGTGGAGGAGGACTCTCCTCCTCCACTCCTAGTAGGACTATGATTCCTCCTTTTCGCCTTTTTTCCACCTTTTTCCTTTGGGTTTCTTTCTTCCAGCCACATGGGCCTATTGTGGTTGTTCCACCAGCCCACTAAGGGCTGGTTATTACTTTCCCACAGCCCATGAAGCCTCTTGGGTCGAAATACCCCTCCCGGAGGTCTCCCGGTACACTCCCGGTACACTACCGATAAGCCCGGAACTTTTCCGGCGACCAAAACAGGACTTCCTATATATGAATCTTTACCTTCGGACCATTCCAGAACTCCTCGTGACGTCCGGGATCTCATCCGGGACTCTGAACAAACTTCGGTCACCACCATACATAACTCTATACTATCGAAACGTCACCAAACCTTAAGTGTGCAGACCCTGCGGGTTCGAGAACTATGTAGACATGACCGAGACACCTCTACGGTCAATAACCAATGGCGGGACCTAGATGTCCACATTGGTTCCTACATATTCTATGCAGATCTTTATCGGTCGAACCTCTATGTCAAGGATTCAGTTAATCCCGTATGATGTTCCCTTTGTTCTTCGGTATGTTACTTGCCCGAGATTCGATCGTTGGTATCTCCATACCTGGTTCAACCTTGTTACTGGCAAGTCTCTTTACTCGTTCCGTAATACAAGATCCCATAACTAACACTTAGTCACATTGCTTGGAAGGCTTATTGTGATGTTGTATTACCGAGTGGGCCCTGAGATACCTCTTCCTCACACGGAGTAACAAATCCCAATCTTGATCCATGCCAACTCAACAGACATCCTCGGAGACACCTGTAGAGCACATTTATAGTCAACCAGTTACGTTGCGACGTTTGATACACACAAGGTACTCCTTCGATATCTGTGAGTTGCATGATCTCATGGTCATAGGAACATATACTTGACATGCAGAAAACAGTAGCAATAAACTGACACGATCATAAGCTACGTTTGTAGTTTGGGTCTTGTCCATCACATCATTCTCATAATGATGTGATCCCGTTATCAAATGACATCTCATGTCCATGGCTAGGAAACCTTAACCATCTTTTGATCAACGAGCTAGTTCACTAGAGGCATACTAGGGACATTGTGTTTGTCTATGTATCCACACATGTATTCATGTTTCCAATTAATACAATTATATCATGGATAATAAACGATTATCATGAGCAAGGAAATACAATAATAAACACTTTATTTATTGTCTCTAGGGCATATTTCCAACAATAATACCACACACACCTCACATAGGCCTTGTTTGGTTCGGCTGTGGATTTCTATAAGCAGTTGTGAAAAAATCTACTGTGAAAAAATAGCTGTGGAAAATCTGCTGTGAAAAAGCTATAGATCATTTGGCAAACCAGCTGTATGAGCTATGACTGTAGGTCAGCAGCAGTGGTGGCACCAGCAGCATAGAAGACCAGTGGATGGGGACGGGGGCGCGTAGTGGAGAGGCGTCCGACGGTACGGGGACGGGGCGGGAGGCGTCTGGCGGCGCGGGGCCGGGGCCGGAGGGGTCCGGCGGCGCGGGGGCGGGGGCGGAGGGGTCTGGCGGCGTGGGGACGGGGCGGAGGCGTGCGGCAGCGCGAGGACGGGGGCGGAGGTGTCCGTGGCAGCATGGGGGCATGGCGGAGTGAAGAGGCGTCCGGTGACGCGGGGACGGGGCGGAGGCATCCACGGCGGCGTGGGGGCATCCATCGTCCAGCGGCGACGGGACCTAATCGCGGGGTAGGCCCGAAGTGGCCCGCAGCGGAATCAGATTTTGGAAAGCACGTCCCGGGCTGCTTCTGTTCGTGCATGTATTTTGGCTGCGGATTTCTGGAATCGGATTCTGCTGGGTTCACCCTTTGGTTCAGATTCTGCTGTGCGGCAGCGGAATCCGTCGATAAAAGCTGAACCAAACAGGGCCATAGAGCCACCGAGGTCAAATCCGCCCGGATCTGACCACCTTCACACTTCGTGACCTCCGAGCAGCAGATCCGCGCCGCCCGGGCCCTCGTGCTCCCGCATCCATCACAGCAGGACTCCTTGTACGGCCCGCGCCTCACCAGATTCGCCGTACTCGTCGCGCCTCGCCCAGCACACGGCCACCGGCGCAGCTCCGCCCTACACGGCCCCTTGCGCGCCCTGCTTCTCCCCTTGCTAGCCTCAGTTGGCGCGCTCCGTGCGCGCTCGCCACACCACCCTGAGCGGCCTATGCGCGCTCGCCGCACCACCCTGAGCGATCGCGCAGCCGAACCTTCCCTCTGGCCGCACCTCTACGCTGTCGTATATCTTCTCTGGCCGCACCTCTACGCTGCCGTATATCTTCTCTGGCCGCACCACCACGCCACGCCCACGCTTGAACAACCCGCGCCATGCCGGAAGGGATCGGCGGAAGCACGGGCTCCACCCCATGATGCCGGAGCCGCCGCTGCAGACCGGCCCCACCCGCACACCACCAGATCCGGGCATGAGGGTCCCGGATCCACCGCCCCCGCCGGAGGGGAGGAGCTCCAGCACGCCGGCGAAGCGCTCGCGACGACCATGCTTCAGTGCCGCACGAACCAGACATGGGTCGCCCGCACCCTGGAGAAGAAGCCCCTGCTGCCGCCTTTTCCGCACGGGCTTTGCCCGGCGACGCATCCCGGCGACGGTGAGAGGGGAGTCGACAGAGGGGGCGGCTGCCGGTGGTGGCTTTGGGTCGCCGCCTCGTGCGGAGGGACGCGGGGGCCTTGTCCAAGTTGCATGATGCATATATGTGCTCCACTAAAACTTTGCCGCTATTGTGTATCACTATTTTCACCAATTGCATGACTCCTCTATGCTTTGTTTGGTACCACCATACTTACGAATCATCTGTGTTACTATTGGAATTTTTATTTTCTTCCTATGTGTGTCTATTTTTTTAACATAATATAATTACATATGTTTACATACATTGCACGCATACACATTATTCGTACGAGCACTCTGAAACACTGAACTGACATCACATTTCGAGACTGACAAAGTCATCACATCGCGTAAATTACTTGATGGTTCCACCATAGATAACTTAATCATATGAGCTACGCTTGGTTCTCTTACGTGTGTCTGCTTAATTTTCTTATAAATAACCATTATTTTATAAAGGCTAAATGCAACATACCGATAATCGTGTTTGCGTAAAAGGATTTAAGTTGATTGGGTCCGGCCAATCCATCAATACATACCCTCTTTATAAAAATATATAAGAGCGTTTAGATCGGTGCTTAATGATTTAAACGTTCTTATATTTACGGAAGGAGTACTTAATTTATTAAGTCGTTTGATTATATTTGTCGATTCAAGTTAGTTGGAGATGAATTGACAATCAACTTGGAACTGGGTCCATCGGTTGATTAAGCTGGTTCCGCGTGTGCGAACAATCTGTAAAACGACATGAATATATGGACCTCGTTGGACTCTTCTTGTGTGTCTGGGTTACAAGTAGTTGCTCCACTTCTAGCAAGAAAGATATCAAATTCTCAAGGCCAAACCTATGAACAAACCAGTGACCCTGAAAACGACGAACTGAAGAAAAGAAAAGGAAAGGAAAACAGCAAACCTGTCAACAAACTGGTGTGCTCCAGAGAGGATGAATCCTGGCATGGGAGTTGTCCCCTTGATTTTTCCGCAGGGATCGAGATGCATGCATAGTGCAATGTATCGTGTGATATATATGCTGCCAAGCTTTATTCCCCTTTGGCGACGGCGATGGCTGCTCCGGCTGGCCATTTGACACTTGCCTAACCTCTGTCCGCCCACTGTCCAATCAGGGTCCTTGGGAGTTTGGAAGTATCTTCTCTCCTTTCCCTGTCGTTTGCACGTGTGCTCATGGAGCCTCCGAAAGCGAAAAGTGTGCCAACCATGTCACGCCGCATGTAATTGACTGATGCTCGATCAATAGCTAGTGAAAAGTGTCGATCTTGCTCATAACAATTACACCCACATTGATCGAACCGTGTGGCAGGCAACAGGTGCACCCGCTGGCTGTTGGTCAATCGTTAAAGGGACCGGTGATCTATTCCACCGAAAACCTTTGCATAAGGGCATCTTCACCGCGGTGCCGCAGAACAGACTTATTGTCCATTTGCATATACCTCTACCGACACGAACACGGAAGCCGGTCATCCAACATTATGCCTGGCAAACAATTAAACCATAAATTTAACGAAGAAGACATATCTTGTGCAAACCAAACCATATTCATTAAAATTTTGACATATCTTCTATTTCTAAATAGTTACAATCAACTACTCCCTATGTAAACTAATATAAAAATATTTAGATTAATAAAGTAGTGGTCTAAACACTTTTATATTAGTTTACGAAGGAAGTACTTATTTTGCCTTGATTTAAAAAAACAATATTCAACTACTTATTTTTTTTCTAGACATGCAACCATGCTACTCCCTCCGTGCCTAAATATAAAACCTTTTAGAGATTTTACTATGAACTACATACGAAGGAAAATGAATGAACCTGCACTCTAAAATATGTTTATATACATCTGTATATAGTCCAGAGTGAAATCTCTAAAAGGTCTTATACTTTGAAACGGAGGGAGTACATAATCCATGCATGCACGTCACAAGTTACATCGTTTTTGTATTTCTATGCATGCAACGCATCAAATCATCAATCCATGCATGTTAGTTATAAGTTATTTGTTGCCTTATGTTTTTGTATTGATAATATATGTGTTGGGAGATTGAACACCTATGTAGTACCCCTTTATATTTTGTTAGAAATTACATTCTTTTAAATGTATTTTTTCCTCTTTTAGGATTCTTATTACTCTTAAGGCTACATTTGATTCCCGTTAGTTTTAGATATTTTATAGTAAATTTTATGCACGTATTTTAGCAAGATTCCCACGGCAACACGGAGGACATCATTTAGTTACATTAAACAAAAAAGGAGATGTGATATTTTTTTACATAACAAAGCCTATCATAGTCTAAATCTCCGCCGGCCAAGAAGACGCCGGTATTTCACATCTTGTTTTTTCCATGTCCAGCAAGGAAGAGTAAGACATGAGACACAGACGTGCCCACGTTTGTCTCCCATGTACTCGCACTTCCCGGAGTCCACCGCCTGTCCGTGGACGTCATCGGTCGAGGTGCGATTGGTGAGGTCCACGATTGACGTGGATGGGTCGGCCACATGGTCGTTGCGACCCGGCATGAGCCGCACGGGCGGTGCAAACAAGAGGAGTTGTCGACGTTGGCAGCTTTCCCCGTCCATGACCGCATGCGCCACCTCTGCATCGATCTCCTCGAACATGGCGTTGTGCTCCGCCTTCATGACCTGCAACCGCCTTCGCTCGTGACGGATAGCGTGGGCGCCATGCATGGACTCGTAGAACACATGTTGCTCATCCACAAAGGTCGGATTCTTCACGACCATGGCCGCGATGGTCTCCTCGGTCGCCTGCTTGCTGGCGATTTGTCCTTCAACAAGCCGGTGCCGTTCAAGGAGCTGCATATTGTACCTCTCCTCCTCCTGCAGCATCCGAAACTAAATCTTGACTCATTACTTGTACATGAAACAATATTTTTATTTGACAAACACTGAGTACAACGCAGACGTGCACATAACCCTCCCCTTTCCCTGGCGAATCCATCAGACCTCTCGAGCTAGGGGTCTTAGGCTAGGCATCTGATGGTCACAGGGACACGAAATTTTACCCAGTTTTGGGCTCTCAGGGAAGATAATACCCTACGTTCTGGCTTGTGTTTATTGCGTTTTTTTAGGGGAAATATGAGGAGTTTTATTCAACAAAAGCCCCGGCAGAATCTGCCATAAGGCTAGTTACAAAAAAACTAGGCATCGAGTCTATCCAGCAATCTTGTGTTTATTGCGTTGGAGAGTATATGCATCTACCAAAAGATTGTAATATGCATTCTACGGGACTGATCCCTTGGCATATATAAGCGCCAGAGGGTCTTAGAGCTTACAGGATCTTAGTCGGCCATCCCATGTCCATCCTACACATGGGATGGAAATGGGGTTACCGGTCAGCCTGGACTTTTGGGCTAAGTTTGGATTGCCTGGTTACGTGGCAATTTTACGTCAATGATAGGACAGGCCATCCGGACATTTCAGACCGGTATAGAATCGTCCGGTTGTAGATGCTCTAATAATATTATTCAAGCCAAGTAATGTGATGATATACAAGTCATAAACTTAATTATACCAAATATAAATTAATTGCATGAGCTGTCGCCATCGTTCGGCAGCTTTATTTCCCATGCGAGGCTGATAGTTTGACTTAGGATGGCACTAACATAAGTAAACTATAATATGTTTAGGATCTGGACAACTGGAGTTGGCAGTAGTAATCCGGTGCGCATGTGAATACGAGAGATCTAAACACGCCGCATGTCGACTTGTCTGCTCAATGATTCTTGGGAGGGATTGATCCATAAAAAACAATGAGGACTCTAGCACGCTACGGCACCCCCGGTAAGTACATCAAAGGTGATATGATCAAAGACTTACAAAGCAAGTATCACTGCTACCCTATCATTGTGCACGTCACAATAATACAAAGGTCGGGGGTTATCGTCCTTTTGAAAAGAAAAAGAAAACACATATCCTCAACATATTCGACAGTATAACATTATAAAACACATAGGCTTTTGAGTTTCAAGCGTGTAGAGACACCAGGGGACACATAGGCTTTTGAGTTAATTTAGAGGTTATTCAAAAATATAATACTCCTGATGTCTCATCATGCCATTCAGCCGGAGCCGGAGCTTCTTATCTCATCATGCCTATCCTTTTCCTGCCACTAAACGGAGAAGCATCTTTCACACATCAGGATACATGGAACCGAACCTCATTGGCCAAAGCGACTTGGATTCGTTCCGCGTGCCTACAAGAGGCCCCACCAGTTGCTGCGCTGTGAAGCTCATGGCAGCCCGGAGAGAATCTTGCATCTCCTCCATCTATCACCTCCCTCTCGACCTGGTGCCTCACGACATTCCTATATCTACCATCCACGCCGACCTGCTTGCTCCTTGCTTGCCTGCTTGCGTCTCAGCAGAAGCAAAGCTCTGGCCTGGTGAACGAACAAACCGTAAGAGAGGAGAGCTTCTTGGGGAGAGGCAGAGGGAGTACCTTCTTCAGGGGGCGGAATTCGGTGGCCGGAAACCAAAACAGAGGTGGGCACAGCCTTCTTCTGATCTCTTCTTCCGTGTCTTGTTTCTTCTTCTTGTTCTTCTTCTATGGAACATGTGTGGCGTGCTTCGGAGCTCGGAGTACGCAGATCCTCGTGTTCTTGTCAAGTGCTCTAGCCTTGTGATGTTCTGTATCTTGCGATGAATTTTTCCGGAAGGCCTGGTGGCATGCGCTAGTCTGAAAGGGAATTTGCCAGCTAGTACTTCTTTCTCGTCTCCCTCGTGGCTCTATCCATTTTGCTACCCTGTCATAGAAAGAACAGTTTTACAACTGTTGTCAGAAGCGCAACAGAATGCACTACTCCCTCCGATCCATATTACTTGTCACGACTTTAGTACAACTTTGTACTAAAGTTGTAATAAAGCTGCGACACGTAATATGGATCGGAGGGAGTATAAGATTTGACCGTTTGTACTAGGGTGTAAGCTATAAGTTCAACCGGAAAAAATAAATGAAAATTGGTTTCCCCGCAAAAAAGAAATTCAGGCGTTTTTCTTTTCTTCCTGAAGGACATAAGTACATAGGTTGTAATGAAAGCTACCAATTCATGGAACAAGGCACTACATCAAATGTTTCAACACTGAACATAGATCCTATTATTGCCATTTACGTCAGAAATTGCGTGCGGTACTCATTGTGATATTCCGATGAAACAGATTGGAGATAGACACACAAAGACTTGCGGCTAGCATTTCTCAAGAGATGGACAGAGAGGAGATGAAGATGGTTATCCTGGGGCAAGAACAAACATTCAGACAACAGGTAAAGCAACACAATCATGTAAACACTATTAATTCTATCTATGTGTGCCTTCCAGTAGAATACTGGACATGCTTTCAGAGTACATCCGGTCCTAAGGCATCATCGTAAACTTTTCCCTGGACAATTTCGTCGGTGTGTATGTAGCTCTCCATAGTCGGGGAACTAACCGGAACATGCAACACCTTAACACATAAGTCAATTTCTCAACAAATGTGAGCATACCCATGTTTTGATAGTAATAGCCGTCTTCCCATCCAATACCGTCCTGACAGGTTGGACATGGGTTCCAATAGAATATATAGCCCACTGAGATCACTAGCCTAAAAGAGGCAATATCCTGATGCCACTCATTCCCAAAATTTAGTCCAAACCAGCCTCTGTAGCATGTAGTTTGGTGTCTCCTACCTTGCAAAGAAGGGAAACTCTTTGCTCAGGGTGTCAGTGTGACTTCCGCACGAATGGTCATAGTTGGGAGCGCGGGTGGGGGGGGGGGGGGGGATAGAGTACAAGCAAGTACGCGAGACATTACAAGAAGATGTACTGCATTAGTTGTGCATCTTCACAATAAGGCGAAAAATCTTGTTCTCACCAAATCTGCACATCTTTGCTGAACCAGGTTCATGAGATGCACCGGATTTACCATGTTCAGAAACAACTGATGAGGGAGATGCAGATGGCTGGGCAGAACCAGGCTCACCCTGAGATGAAACCTAAGCTTGAGGTCTGGCGCGACGACAAGGCTGCCAACCGTCAGCAACTCTATAGCCTCTCAAACAGCCGCACCCCTGCCCCTGCTGCAGAAGAATGCGACCTTGAGCTCACTCTGGCAACCGGGAGCAGCAGAAGCCACAAGGGCAAGCAAGTGGGCAGGTCCTCAAACTCAGACTCGGGGATGGCAGTGTCGTCGACTTCGACCGAATCCGATCTGGCTCAGTTCAAGGAGTTTGACGCAAGGGCAGTGAGGTTTCGGACTGAGAGCAGGAGGTTTACCGTTGCCGATGAGACGAACCAGTTTCCTCCTTGGCTGCACCAGCCTGTGATCCTTAGGGTGGCACGGTGACCGGCTTAGCTAGGATTTGGTGTCGTAGATTTCAGAGAAAGAAGAAGAGATGTTGTCACATCACAGAGCTAATTTGCTTCTTCAGCAATTTGCAATAGATAAGAGATGACTGCGTAACAGTCTCCATCTTTCGGAGGCATATGTACATTTAATTCATAGAGTTGTTTCGGCAAAACCTCTGAACCAAGAACACAACTGATTCAGAATTTCAGCCACGTTCATAAGCACGATAAGTATGCCGAAATGTTCATTCATATGCAAAAGCAACAAATCACTGGACTTTTCCACAACGAATGAAGCTATAACAAAACAGAGACTTGAATTGTGTGAATTACCCCATAAATATTCGTAGCCGTTTACGGTTTACTCAACCAAGCGGTGAATTACCCCATAAGTTGAGAACTGGCATCGGTCCCTGTGATTCAACTTGCAGCAATAGCAACTACAGTAAGAACAAGATACAGTGCAACTAGATCAACGAGCCATCAATTGCAAGGCTACACCGCCGCGAGTTTGGCACATAAGTCCTCCCAGTGATAAATTACCTACGCAGCCAGCAGAGTCGCACGGCTGCATCGATCACATTGTCCCACGGCACTCGGCAGCAGCAGCAGGACCCAAGAACACACAATACGGGAAAGAAAAAAAATGGATGGATGGAAGGAGAAGCTCACCGTTGCTGGCTGGCAGCGGTCAGCGGCGTGGCTAGAGAAGGTGTGGAGCTGGATGGGCATGCGGCGCGCGGAACCGGCGGCTGCCGACGGCGGCGGGGCTCGCCAGATGGGGGGCGGAGGACTGCCCTTTCCATCGAGTTCGGCCCGGAACAGGGCCCCGTGGATTCGGCCCAAATTGTGTAGTAATAGACTGTTCGCGCTAGATTTTTTTAAAAAAAAAGACTGTTCGCGCTCTTTTCGTTTTTTTCTTGTTTTTCTTTTCTCTTCGGTTTCTTTGTTTCTTTATATTCCGTTTTCATCTGTTTCATTATTTTATTTTATTTTTATTTATTAACACATTTCTGTATTTTATGTACATATTGTCTGTTTTTCTAATACATGATTAAGATTTTTTTCAAATATATGTTCTGATGTCTATTTTTAAATATACATTTTACATTTTTTATACACAGAAACAATTTTTCAAATACTTTAGTAAATTTAATGTTTAAATACAAGTTGAAACATATTTTTATTTATAATATTTTGGAGAATATAAAACAACAAAATACCAGCCAAAAAAATAAAATGCTGAGTGGGGCCGGCCCGTTTAGGGTGTCCTAGAGGCAAGGGCGTCATTCATTTCGGGTAATAGAAAAATGTCTCGCATAAAGTGAGAAATATAAGATTCTAGATGACATATCCCCCTCATTCCTTCCACAATGCTAATTGTGTCGTAATGTCGACCCTTCTCATAGAGCCGAGCGAGTGAGCACCGAAATGAGCCAACCCATTTTAATAGCGGGTGAACGGTGAATCCGGTTTTGAGAACCTTTTGGAAGGTTCCTGACAAGTTTTGGGAATCTTCTAGAAGGTTCCTGAACCTACTTTTTTACTGTTTTCAATTGTTCCTCTTTTTTCAAGTTTAATTTTCTTTCCAAAAAATGTGTGCATTTACGAGTTTTTTCATAAATTTCTGAAAAATGCTCTGTTTGCAATTAATGATTTGAAACTTTAAAAACATCCCATTTTCAATTTTTGTTTACAATTGTTTTATTTTTTTCCTCATTTTTGAAAAATGTGTGGGAATTTCAAAAAATGTTTGCTTTTTTAAAAAGACATCATAAGTGATAGTTTACATGAGACAATTGGGTATTACATGGCATCCACATCAACACATGCCATATTCAGGCCATAGTAAACATGAAATATGATACACAGAAAAGCATACCGTGTGCTTTAGTACTTTGAATGGAAAATTTACAGATCGGGCAGTAACCAAGAATGCATAACACTCATATGCAAAGCACACCATATGCTCGCTCATACACACATCTTATTGTGAACCAAACCACAAACTATAAAAGTAGGAATAGTATTTTTTGGACCTGTCTCACGGATAGACCTCAAAGACACTCCGAGCTCCCAGTTTCTTCACAACTTTGTAGTCACTGAATCCTGACTTGGTGAATATCTCGCTCCAGTCGGTTTCATCCCGTTGCCGGCCATTGGTCAACACCATCATGGCTACATCCATCAGGAGTTCCGCTTCATGCGTCGGTCCCGAAGAAGAGTCTACGGCGATGTCAATAACAATCACTTTCCCTCCCTCTTCTCGCGAAGGGATGACCTTCTTGCATTGAGCAAGGATCTTCACGCAGTCCTCATCGCTCCAGTGATGCAGCACAAGCTGTATATGTAGGAAATTTTTGACAAAACTTTAGTAAAGTAGTGACATATAAAACGGACAAGAAAAGAAATTCACAATATAGTTTGCTATAAGTAAGTACGTTGTACCTTGATCAACACAGCCTGAGCAGGTGGGACGGACCTGAACATGTCACCGGCCACGTAGTGAACCACACCGTCGGCTTGGACGCTGTCGATCACCCGCGGAAGGTCTAGCACGGTGCACTTGATTTGCGGGAAGGCCCCGACGATGGCTCTTGCCGTCGTGCCGTCGCCGCCACAGCAGTCGGTCAGGGACTCGAGCCCCTGAAAGAGGGTGGCGCCGCACTCCCGCAAGACGGCGAGGAACCCGGAGTTATCATGGGACGCGAGAGCCTCGTTGAACACGGCGTCGATCTCGGGGTCTTGTTCCGCCATGCTCCCGTCGAAGAGGGCCACGCCATGGAGGTCCTCGAACGGTGACGCCGCGACGTCCTTGTTGAACCAGTCGGAGAGCCCCATCGCGGCCTCAAGGCAGTGCCTGGAGGTCGCGGCGAGCACGACGGACGTCTGGCTCGGGTGGCCGTCTACGGCGACGCCGTCAAGCAGGAGCCAGGACAGCGGGGTCATGCGGTAGGTGGCCACGTTGGCGGTGTTGTCGGCGGCGAAGACCCCGGACGTGGCCAGCAGCCGCATGATGCGGCTGAGGTAAGGTAGCTTGGCGGGTGGAAGGGACAGGGCGGCGACCAGGTCGGGCAGCGCCGCCGTGCCGCCCATGCCGTGGATGGTGGTCGGGACGCCGAGCTTGACGGCGCACTGGAGTGCCATGGAGGTCATGTAGTAGAGACTGTGGCGCCAGAGGTCGGCCTGCCCCTGCAGAAGCTCCGCGTCGGTGGGAACGGTGAGTTGCTGCGTCTGGGCCGCCATTGCTACCCTGATCACTCTCCCTCTAGGTATTTGATGAGGTGTTTTTATGGTGCTTCGTTGAAGCAGTGTGCATCCGTCGGCACATATGAGTACATATATATGGGAGCTGCTCCAGTGGAGTACGTGCGTCGGTGCGAGTTGAACAAGCAAGGGCATGGCGCTATCACGCGTGTTCCGCGCGTTGTAATTGAAAACAATAAAGAGACACATCTTGCGAGTCACTAGATCCATTGAAATTGTTGAATGACCGTCACAGGTGTATCGTTAGAGCGGATATCCGTTAAAAGAAGTTGTAGTGGATAATTACATCCTATGGTTCTTCTATATAAGTTGTGTAAGCGATCACGCCATAGCGAAATCGTAAACAATTTTCATTTGCACAATTGGCGATTGTAGCATGCCATGCACGATCTGGCGAGGGGAAACTATCACATTTTCTTGAAGGGTAGGGCTAGGTCTTAGTCGACTGAAATTTAACCATGTCTAAGACAAATGACATAGTATATAAAAATAAGATAATATTATCGATGGTGTTTAAACTTGTCATTGATGTTTACTTTAGTGACTGGACTTGAAAAATACATTGAACTGGTTCTAAAACTTGACAAAAACGTTCAAATACAGTGATAATCCTATCTGTATGACGTATAATGCGCTGATGTAGCATGGTATGTTGATTAACATGTACACATGAGGTGGGAGACACTTCTAACAGGTCCACATGTCAGCAAAAAAGAAAAAACCTAGTTAATTTTTTTTGTACTTAGGATTTGAACTAGCTTCCAGAGGATCGCGTACGTTTTTTAGGGATATCCGTGTGGTTTCAAAGGGTTGGAATCAGTGCGGCCAATGTTAGTTTTTTTTAATTTGTAAAAGGTATGTAAGTTATTATAATGATAGTAATAAATATAAACTTGAAATACTAGTTTGTTATAAATATTACACATATACAATATAACTTATTTAGCATAATGTTCAAGTAATTTTAAATAGTATTGATGTACTATTTTTGGACACATCATACAAACTAAATCGTATTTCTTGTTAAAAATATTTGTATAGTTTAGAATATCATAAAATAAGTCACAATTTAGAGATATATTTTTAAATACATATATTTTAATAATTATATACACATTTTGTAATTCCTAAGTTTGTTGTTTAAGAATTTTTCGTATAAGAAAAGGTATTCATAACTATGCAAAAATTTAAAATTATTTTTTATTATAAATATTTACATCTGACTTTATTTCAGTTATGTAAAAATTATGAATATGTGTCACAAGTGAAAATTATTACAAGTCAATATTAATAAAATTGTGAATATGTTTCAAAAATACTTTGTCAGTTTATAAATAATTTGTGCTATTTGTCAGTAGAAATCTATAACACACGAGTATTTAAATTTTGTTTTTATTACTGTGATCATAGTTGACGAAGTTTTTGCAAATTTCTAAAGAAAACTAACACGTCTTCCAGGACGTACATAAAGTGTTTTTATCGTTACTGAGTATGAGAAAACTTGAAGGCATAGTAGCTACCTAATTCTGCTTACGAGCACAACGTCATGACTTCGAACCTGGAAAGTCTCCAATTTTTATTGTTTATTTTTCCTTTGTGCTGACATACGTGGGTCGTTGTCATGCAGACATTTATAAAGAAAGTCATCTGTTCTAAGTGGGTCCCGTGCCATATGTGCATGCTGGTTAAAATACAGTGCCACATCAGCGCATCATGTGTCTATGAATGAGTTTATCCCCGTATGTGCATGCTTGTGTCCAGTTGTAGAACCAGTTCGATGTATTTTTCAAGTTCAGGCATTAAAGTGAACATCGATGACAAGTTTAAGCACCACTCGTGATGGTACCTCTATAAGAACAAAAAGGAAAACAAATACGGATATCGATGCAAGATCAAAGGCATATAACATCGAATGAGACATAATGAAGTCTCGGTCGACTGAGACTTAGCAAAACTGTTTCTTGAATTTGATCGTGCCTCCCACTAAGTCCCGTTTATTAATCGGAACTATTGCTATCTCGTTGTGTTTAATTGTTTTCACTAAATTGAGTCTTAACTGTTTAGGATCTTTGCTCCATTTATTTGTCAAGATTGCCATCATCAGACATTTTTTTCTGAAACAAGAGGCAAAAGCTTTGCCCCTTCATTAATTAAGAAGAAGGTTGCCCGGTTAATACGAAAAACCAGGCGAAAACCGATACATAGAGCCAAGCCCCGACTCGAATCGTCACACCACAAGGCCACACCACACTTGTCAAAGACGCCCCAACCAACACTGGAGCACACTAATGCCACACACACAGAACAACCCACGGTTTATTCCAAAAACCCTAAGGGAGTCGACAAAAGCCGTCACAAGTTCCAGAACCTCGAGATCCAATCTAAACACCATCACAGAGGGGTTCATCTTCATCATAGGCGCCTCTCCGATGATGCGTGAGTAGTCCACCATAGACCTACGGGTCTGTAGGCAGTAGCTAGATGGCTTCCTCTCTCTCTCTCTCTGTCTCTTATGATTCTCAATACAATGGTATCTTGGAGATCTATTTGATGTAAAAATTTGCGGTGTGTTTGTTGGGATTCGATGACTTTTGAGTTCATGATCAGTTTCTATCTATGAGTATTATTTGAGTCTTCTTTGATCTCTTATATGCATGATTACTTATAGCCTCGTATTTCTTCTTCGAATCTTTGGTTTAGTCAGGCCAACTAGATCGATTTTTCTTGCCATGGGAAGAGGTGCTTTGTGATGGGTTCGATCTTGCGGTGTTCTTTTGTTGGGGAACATTGCATGGGAAACAAAAAATTTCCTATGCACACGCAAGATCTATCCATGGTGATGAGCATCTATGAGAGGGAGAGTGGATCTACATACCCTTGTAGATCGGTAAGCGGGAAGCGTTAAGAAACGTGGTTGGTGTAATCGAACATCTTCGTGATCCAAATCGCCGAGCGTCCCGCGATCACATCACGATCCGTCCCGCAAACCCATCATGATCCGTCCCACGATCTCGTCACGATCCGTCCCGCGATCTCATCACGATCCGTCCCGTGAACTCATCACGAACCGTCTCGCGATCTTGTTCACGGTCCTTCCGATCTAGCGCCGAACGGACGGCACCTCCGCGTTCAGCACACGTGCAGCTTGATGACGATCTCCATCGTCTTGATCCAGCAAGAGGAAATGGAGAGGAAGAAGAGTTCACCGGCAGCGTGACGGTGCTCCAGCAATGGTGGTGGAGCAATTCCGGCAGGGCTTCGCCTAAGCATTGCAGAAAACCGATCTAGAGGAGAAACTATGCACTAGAGGAACAGGTAGCACGTGGCTGAAAATTCTGTGCCAAAACCCTAAAATCCTCTAGTATATATAGGAGGAGAGGAGGAGGAGTCTTGTCTACCAAAAAGCCAGCCCTTGGGTCGACCAAAGTGGGGAGGAGAGGAGGACTCCTCCTCCAATCCTAGTAGGACTAGGATTCCTCCCTTTTTTGGCCTTTTTCCACCTTTTTCCCTTTGGGCTTTTTCTCCCAGCCGCATGGGCCTTGTGTGGGACTTCCATCAGCCCACAAAAGGCTGGTATTTACTCTCCCACAGCCCATGAAGCCTCTTGGGTCGAAATACCCCTCCCGGTGGTCTCCCGGTACACTACCGGCACTCCCGGTACATTACCGATTAGCCCGAAACTTTTCCGGCGACCAAAATGGGACTTCCTATATATCAATATTTACCTCCAGACCATTCCGGAGCTCCTCGTGACGTCCAGGATCTCATCCGGGACTCCGAACAAACTTCGGTCACCACCATACATAACTCTATATTACCGAAATGTCACCAAACCTTAAGTGTGCAGACCCTGCGGGTTCGAGAACTATGTAGACATGACCGAGACACCTCTACGGTCAATAACCAATAGCGGGACCTGGATGCCCATATTGGTTCCTACATATTCTACAAAGATCTTTATCGGTCGAACCTCTATGTCAAGGATTCAGTTAATCCCGTATGATGTTTCCTTTGTTCTTCGGTATGTTTACTTGCGCGAGATTCGATCGTCGGTATCTCCATACCTAGTTCAACCTCGTTAACGGCAAGTCTCTTTACTCATTCCATAATACAAGATCCCCTGACTAACACTTAGTCACATTGCTTGCAAGGCTTGTTGTGATGTTGTATTACCGAGTGGGCCCTGAGATACCTCTCCGTCACACGGAGTAACAAATCCTAGTCTTGATCCATGCCAACTCAACAGACACCCTCGGAGATACCTGTAGAGCACCTTTATAGTCACCCAGTTACGTTGCGATGTTTGATACACACAAGGCACTCCTCCGATGTCCGTGAGTTGCATGATCTCATGGTCATAGGAACATATACTTGACATGCAGAAAACAGTAGCAATAAACTGACACGATCATATGCTACGTTTGTAGTTTGGGTCTTGTCCATCACATCATTCTCCTAATGATGTGATCCCGTTATCAAATGACATCTCATGTCCATGGCTAGGAAACCTTAACCATCTTTGATCAACGAGCTAGTCCATTAGAGGCATACTAGGGACATGGTTTTGTCTATGTATCCACACATGCATCTAAGTTTCCGATCAATACAATTTATAGCATGGATAATAAACGATTATCATGAACAAGGATATATGATAATAACTAATTTATTATTGCCTCTAGGGCATATTTGCAACATCTTTCCGAGTGACAGAAGGGGCAGCAAGACACGCATGTATTGTTGCCATTAAGGATAACAAGATGGGGTCTATTCCTACATGAATAGATCTTGTCTACATCATGTCATCGTTCTTATTGCATTAATCCATTTTTCCATGAACTTAATACACTAGATGCATGTTGGATAACGGTGGAGTAATAGTGGTAGATGCAGGCAGGAGTTGGTCTACTTATCTTGGACGTGATGCCTATATAATGATCATTGCCTTGGATATCGTCATGACTATTCGATTTTCTATCAATTTCCCAACAGTAATTTGTTTACCCACTGTGCGCTATACTCATGAGCGAAGCCACTAGTGAATCTTATGGCCCCCGGGTCTACTTTTCCAACAGATTGCTTTCAGATATATCTTTTTGCATCTTTGTTTTCAGATCTACAAAACCAAAAACCCAAAAACATATTGCTGCATATTTTCTTTCCTCTTTTTTATTTTTTGTTCTTGAGAGACCCATCTCTCCTATCTATCATTACCTAATCTCTCTTTTTACCGTAGAGAGATTGACAACCTCTCTTTCGCGTCGGGTCGCAAGTATTTATTGTTTGTGTGCAGGTGCTGCTTATTGGGTGGTGGTGATCCTCCTACTGGTTCGATAACCTTAGTTTCATAACTGAGGGAAATACTTATTGTCGTTGTGCTGCATCATCCCTTCCTCTTTGGGGAAATACCGACGCGGTCTCAAGCCACGTCAAACAAATTTCTGGCCCCGGTTCCCGGGGAGGAAGCAATCTCATCTACCAGGTTCCTAATCAAAAATCTTATCTCCTTGCAATTACATTATTTGCCATTTGCCTCTCGTTTTCCTCTCCCTCACTTCACAAATTTGCCATTTTATTCGCTCTCTCTTTTTCGTTTACCTTTTTCTCGTCAGATCTCTTGTTTGCTATGTTTGCTTGTGTTGCCATGTGCCTTCTATTTGCTTGCATCTTTGCTTGCTAAAAATCTATTGATATGGATTCTCATCCACTTGCAAATCTTTTCAAAATACCAAATTATGATGAACAATTGCTAGTGAGTTGAGTGCACTTGATTAGAAGCTTTGTTTGAAAATCATGAATCTGAAAACTTTGATGAAGTGTTGAAAGAAGAAATTTATAAGGTGATTCATGATAGTTCCTTGAATGAAAAGCATGATTGCCATGCTGTTAGTATGAATTCTCTGAATATCCAGGATGCTAATGATATGCAAAACCACAACCTTGGGGATGCTATGCTTGATGAAGATGATATTTTTTGTTCCCCAAGTTTTGGTGATGACATGTATGCTATAATTGGTAATGATAACCATGAAACTTGTTATCATTATTCTAATATATTAAATTTGGTTACGACAATCAAGTATCACCTGATAGTTATTTTGTTGAGTTTGCTCCCACTACCATGAATACAAAGGAGTTTGCTTATGTGAAGAGTGACAAATTTTCTATGTTTGTAGATCATGAAAAGAATGCTTTATGTGATAGTTATATTGTGAGATTCCTTCATGATGCTACTGAAAATTATTATGGGGGACTAACATATGCTTGTAGGCATTGCAATAATAGCAAGTGTCCTCCCTATGTGTTGAAAGTTTCGAAGTTATACTTGCTTTGCCATCCTATGCTAGTTGATTCTTGCTTCCATATATTGTTTGCTTATAAAATCCCTATGCATAGGAAGTATTATAGACTTAAATGTGTTTGTCACATGTCTTATGATGATCTCTTTGTGCTTTAACTCTTGTCTTTTATGTGAGCATCATTGAAATCTCAAGCCTAGCTATCTTAATGGCTATAAAGAAAGAGCTTGTTGGGAGTCAACCCAATGAATAAATTATTTTTATCTTTTGCTTTTTGTTTTTGAGTGTTGACACAAGTATGACTCTATTATGATTGTGCTTTTTATGTTTTATTTAGTGCTTGTGACAAGTAATGCCTTTAGAATGATCCATAAGATGAGTAGAAACAATGTTGAATCTGAAACAGAAAATTTGTTCCCTGTGCACGAATTTTATTTTTTTACTGGAAAGTGATATTGAGCGGAAATTTAACACAGTATTTCTATACAAATTCTTTACGTTGTCCTAATTTTTCAGATTTTTTAGAGTTCCATAAGTATGGGTAGAGTACACATTACTACAGATTGTTCTGTCTGAAACAGATTCTGTTTTCGTTGCATTGTGTGCTTGTTTTGATGAATCTATGTGGGGGTATAAGTCATGGTAAAGTTAGAATACAGTAGATATAATGGAATAATAAAATATGAATGGGTTTGCAACAGCACCTAAATTAGTGATTTGCTTTATTATACTAACGGTTCTCACGAAGATTTTGTTGAGTTTTGTGTGATTAAAGTTTTCGAGTTTTGGGTGAGATCACGATGGATGAAGGAATAAGGAGTGATAAAATCCTAAGATTGGGGATGCTACCGCACCCCCAAGACATATCCAAAGAGTAACAAGCAACTAAGCTTGGGGATGCCCCTGCTACATCTCGAGCATGCGTTGGTTTCCCGTGAAGAGGAACTGTTTGATACAACAAAGTAGATAAGTATTTCCCTCAGTTTTTGAGAACCAAGGTATCAATCCAGTAGGAGATACAAGCGAGCCACCAATAGATATACCTGCACTAGGAATCAAACTCTTGCACCCAATGCTATAAAGGGGTTGTCAATCCCTTCACAGTTACTTGCAAGGATGAGATCTAATAGAGATAGATATAATAGGTTGCTTGAACGGAAAGTAAAACTAAAAGTAAAAAGAGGGCACCAAGTATTTTTTGGTTTTTTTGGTTTTAGATCGGAAATTATAATATGGAAAACAGAACCGGGGGCCATAGGTTTCACTAGATAGCTTCTCTCATGATGGCAAGTATTACGGTTGGTGAAAAAATTACTGTCGAGCAATTGATAGAAAAGTGAATAATTATGAAGATATACAAGGCAATGATTATGCATATAGGAATCACGTCTGTGTCAAGTAGACCTAAACGATTCTGCATCTACTACTATTACTCCACACATCGACCGACTCCTGCCTGCATCTAGAGTATTAAGTTCATGAAGAACAGAATAACGCATTAGGTAAGATGACATGATGTAGAGGGATAAACTCAAGCAATATGATGAAAACCCCACCTTTTTATCCTCGATGGCAACAATACAATACGTGCCTTGCTACCCCTACTTTGTCACTGGGTGAGGACACCGCAAGATTGAACCCAAAACTAAGCGCTTCTCCTATTGCAAGAATTGCCAATCTAGTTGGCCAAACCAAACCAATAACTCGAAGACACTTGCAAAGATATGAAATCATGCATATAAGAATTCAGAAAAGACTCAAATAACATTCATAGATAATCTGAACATAAACTCACAATTCATCGGATCTCGACAAACACACCGCAAAAGAGTATTACATCGGATAGATCTCCATGAAGATCATGAAGAACATGGTATTGAAGAGCAACGAGAGAGAAGAAGCCATCTAGCTACTAGCTATGGACCCGAAGGTCTATGGTGAACTACTCATGCATTATCGGAGGGGCAATGGAGTTGATGTAGATGCCCTCCGTGATCGAATCCCCCTCCGGCAGATTACCGGAAAAGGCTCCAAGATTGGACCTCTCGGGAACGAAGGCTTCCGGTGGCGGAAAAGTGTTTTCATGGCTCGTTTTGATAATGATGGAATATTTGGGTATTTATAGGCCAGAGATTAGGGTTAGGGGAGTTGCCAAGGGCCCACAAGCCTGCTCAGCGCGGGTGACCCCCCTAGCCGCGCCCAGCGGTCTTGTGGCCCCGTGGCAGCTCCTGTGCCTTGGTTCTCAAGTCTCGTGGCTTCCATTTATTCCAGAAAAAATCATTCCGAAGGTTTTATTACGTTTGGACTCCGTTTCATATTACTTATCTGCGAAACTCAAAAACAAGGAAAAAACAGAAACTGGCACTAGGCTCTAGATTAATAGGTTAGTCCCAAAAATAATATAAAATAACATATTAATGCATATAAAACATCCAAAACGGATAATATAATAGCATGGAAAAATCAAAAATTATAGATACGTTGGAGACGTATTAGCATCCCAAAGCTTAATTCCTGCTCGTCCTCGAGTAGGTAAATGATAAAAACAGATTTTTTGATGTGGAATGCTACCCAACATATTTATCCATGTAATATTCTTTATTGTGGCATGAATATTCAGATCCGTTAGGTTCAAAACAATAGTCTAATATTGACATAAAAACAGTAATACTTCGAGCACACCAACAAGGTAGTCGTGTCCTTTCAAAATAACGTGGCCTTAGAAAGTTATCCCTACAAAATCATATGGTCTGGCTATGCTCCATCTTCCCCACACAAAGTATCTAAATCATGCACAACTCCGATGAACAAGTCAAGCAATTGTTTCACACTTTTGGTGTTCTCAAACCTTTTCAACTCTCACACAATACATGAGCGTGAGCCATGGATATAGCATTATAGGTGGAATAGAATATGGAGGAGGTGCAAAGGAAAAATGAGAAGATAGTCTCACATCAACTAGGCGTATGAACGGGTTATGGATATGCCCATCAATAGATATCAATGTGAGTGACTAGGGATTGCCATGCAACAAATGCACTTAGAGCTATAAGTGTATGAAAGCTCAAAAATAAAACAAAGTGGTCGTGCATAATGAATATCCACTAGTTATATGAAAATGACAAAATAGGAGACTCTCTATCATGAAGATCATGGTGCTACTTTGAAGCACAAGTGTGGAAAAGATAGTAGCAATTGTCCCTTCTCTCTTTCTCTTTTTTTGGTGGGCTTCTTTGGCCTCTTTTATTTTGTTGGTTTGGGCTTCGCTAGCCTCTTTTATTTTTTTGTAAAGTCTGGATACTCCTCCCAACTTGTGAGGGAGTCATAGCCTTCATCATCCTTTTATCTCACGGGACAATGCTCTATTAATGAAAAATCATCACACTTTTATTTACTTATAACTCAAAGATAAAGAAATTACAACTCGATTCCTATGACAAGATATAACTCTATATGTAATATGAAGTGATGATGCAAGTCATAGAAAAACTACATGGTGGAAGTTGCATGGCAATATATCTCGAAATGTCTATGCAAATGCCATAATAGGTAGGTATGGTGGTTGTTTTGAGGAATATATGGTGGCTGTTTTGAGGAAGGAGGGTTTGATGTACTGGCGAAAGTTGCGTGGTACTAGAGAGGCTAGCAAAGATGGAAGGGTGAGAGTGCGTATAATCCATGGACTCACATTAGTCATAAAGAACTCACATACTTCTTGAAAAAGTCTATTAGTTATCAAACAAAGCATTAGACGCATGCTCCTAGGGGAGAGGTTGGTAGGAGTTAACCATCGCACGCTCCCGACCCTCTGTTGGAAATATGCCCTAGAGGTAATAAATAAAGTGTTTATTATTATATTTCCTTGTTCATGATAATCGTTTATTATCCATGCTATAATTGTATTAATTGGAAACACATTACATGTGTGGGTAAATAGACAACACTTTGTCCCTAGTATGCCTCTAGTGAACTGGCTCGTTAATCAAAGATGGTCAAGATTTCCTTGCATTGACATGTGATGTCATTTGATAACAAGATCACATCATTAGGAGAATGATGTGATGGACAAGACCCAAACTACAAACGTAGCATATGATCGTGTTAGTTTATTGCTACTGTTTTCTGCATGTCAAGTATGTGTTCCTATGACCATGAGATCATGCAACTCATGAACATAGGAGGAGTGCCTTGTGTGTATCAAACGTTGCAACATAACTGGGTGACTATAAAGGTGCTCTATAGGTATGCCCGAGGGTGTCTGTTGAGTTGGCAAGGATCAAGACTGGGATTTTTTACTCCGTGTGAACGGAGAGGTATCTCAGGTCCCACTCGGTAATACAACATCACAATAAGCCTTGCAAGCAATGTGACTAAGTGTTAGTTGCGGGATCTTGTATTACGGAACGAGTAAAGAGACTTGCCGATAACGAGGTTGAACTAAGTATGGAGATACCGACGATCGAATCTCGGGCAAGTAACATACCGAAGAACAAAGGGAACATCATACGGGATTAACTAAATCCTTGACATAGAGGTTCGACCGATAAAGATCTTCGTAGAATATGTAGGAACCAATATGGGCATCCAGGTCCCGCTATTGGTTATTGACCGTAGAAGTGTCTCGGTCATGTCTACATAGTTCTCGAACCCGCAGGGTCTGCACACTTAAGGTTTGGTGACGTTTCGGTAGTATAGAGTTATGTATGGTGGTGACCGAAGGTTGTTCGGAGTCCCAAATGAGATCCTGGACGTCACGAGGGGATCCTTAATGGTCCGAAGGTAAAGATTTATATATAGGAAGTCCTATTTTGGTCACCGGAAAAGTTTCGGGCTCATCGGTAGTATACCGGGAGTGCCGGGAGTGTACCGGGAGACCATCGGGAGGGGTATTTCGACCCAAGAGGCTACATGGGCTGTGGGAGGATGAATACCAGCCCCTAGTGGGCTGGTGGAAGTCCCACACGAGGCCCATGCAGTTGGGAAGAAAAGCCCAAAAGGAAAAAAGGTGGAAAAAGGCAAAAAAGGCTAAATTAGGAAGGAGTCCTAATCCTACTAGGAGTGGATCAGGAGGATTCCTCCCTCCTGGTTCGGCCGAACCTCCTTGGCTTGGAAGCCAAGGCTGCCTCCTCTCCTCCTCTCCTCCTATATATACTAGAGGGTTTTAGGGTTTTTACACAAGATTTTCTGCCACGTGCAACCCTACTCTCTAGTCCATAGTTTCTCCTCTAGATCCGATTTCTACAGTGCTTAGGCGAAGCCCTACCAGAATAGCTCCACCACCATCGCCGGAGCGCCGTCACGCTGCTAGATAACGCTTCTTCCTCTCTGCTCCTTCTTGCTGGATCAAGACGACGGAGATCGTCATCAAGCTATACGTGTGCTGAGCGCGGAGGTGCCGTCCGTTCGGCACTAGATCGGAAGGATCGTGATCAAGTTCGTGGGACGGATCGTGATCAAGTTCGCGGGACGGATCATGATTGGATCGCGGGACGAATCGTGATTGGATTGCGGGACGCACGATAATTTGGATCGCGAAAACGTTCAACTACACCAACCGCGTTTCTTAACGCTTCCCGCTTAGCGATCTACAAGGGTACATAGATCCACTCTCCCTCTCGTAGATGCTCATCACCATGGATAGATCTGCGTGTGCGTAGGAATTTTTTTGTTTCCCATGCAACGTTCCCCAACAGTGGTATCAGATCTAGGTCTATGTGTAGATGAGATCTCGAGTAGAACACAAAAGGTTTATGGGCGTTGATGCTTAGATTGCTTCCTCCCTTGGTCGGATTTTGGTTCAGCGGTATTGTGAGATGAAGCGGCCCGGACCAACATTACTCGTACGCTTACGAGAGACCGGTTCCCTCGACCGCAACTTGTTGCATAGATGGCTTGCGGGTGCCAGTTTCTCTCACTTTAGTTGGATCGGATTCAACAAAGGCGGTCCTTGAGAAGGTTGAAAAGCAACTAGTGTATCACCGTTGTGGTTTTTGCGTACATGAGAATTGTTCTTGCTAGATACCCGTAGCAGCCACGTAAAACATGCAACAACAATTAGAGGACGTCTAACTTGTTTTTGCAGGGTATGTTGTGATGTAATATGGCAAATTACATGATGTGATATAAGTGATGTATGAGATGATCATGTAATGTATCGATTATCACGACATGCATGTCGTTGAGTACGACAAGTGGTAGGAGACATAGGGTTTTATTTAATTATTGTATGACCTGCGTGTCAATCATTAAGCGCTATGTAATGCTTTACTTTATCGCTAAACGGTAGCAATAGTAGTAGAAGCATGTTGGGCGCGACAACCCCGATGGCGACACGTTGATGGAGATCAAGATGATGAAGATCATGGTGTCATGCCGGTGACGATGGAGATCATGCCGGTGCTTTCTAGATGGAGATCAAAAGCACAAGTTCATGGCCATATCATGTCACTTATGAATTGCATGTGATGTTAATCCTTTTATGTACCTTTTTTGCTTAGGATGACAGTAGCATTATAAGGTGATCCCTCACTTAAATTCAAGATGAATTGTGTTCTCCCCGAGTGTGCACCGTTGCGAAAGTTCGTCATGTCAAGACACCACGTGATGATCGGGTGTGATAGACTCTACATTCACATACAACGGGTGCAAGCCAGTGTTGCACACGCAAAACACTCGGGTTAAACTTCACGAGCCTAGCATGTACAGACATGGCCTCGGAACACAAGAGACCTAAAGGTCGAACATGAGTCATATAGTAGATATGATCAACATAATGATGTTCACCATTGAAACCACCTCAACTCACGTGATGTTCGGACTTGAGTTGGTGAATTTGGATCATGTGACACTCAGATGACCTGAGGGATGTCAATTTGAGTGGGAGCTTTAGTAATTTGATTAACTATACTCATTATCTTGAACAATAGTCTAAGTAACCTATGCATATTTATGTTGTAGATCAATGGCTCGCGCAGTAGCACCCCTGAATTTTAATACGTTCCTAGAGAAAGCTAAGTTGAAAGATGATGGAAGTAACTTTGTTGACTGGGCCCGTAATCTGAGGATTATCTTCACGGCTTCCCAGAAATCATATGTCCTTGATGCACCGCTTGGTGACCAACCAAAAGATATGACCTCCGAAGACGTTAAGAACGCTTGGGAGGCACGTACTGGAGATTACTCAATAGTTCAGTGTGCAATATTGTATGGCTTAGAACCGAGACTTCAAAGACGTTTTGAACATCATGGAGCATATGAGATGTTCCAGGAGTTGAAGTTTATGTTTCAGAAGAATGCCCGGATCGAGAGGTATGAAACCTCTGATAAGTTCTATGCTTGCAAGATGGAGGAGAACGGGTCTATCAGTGAACATATACTCAGAATGTCTGGGTATTCAACTCGTCTAGCGGAGTTAGGAATTGCCCTTCCGCCAGAGGCAATCACTGACAGAGTTCTTCAATCACTGCCACCTAGTTACAAGAGCTTTGTGATGAACTATAACATGCACGGGATGAACAAGTCAGTCGCCAAGCTATTTGCGATGCTAAAAGTCGCTGAGTCTGAAATCCAGAAAGAACATCAAGTGTTGATGGTCAATAAAACCACTAGTTTCAAGAAAAATGGCAAGGTCAAGGGCAAGGGCAAGAAGGGTAAAACCAAGAAGGATGGCAAAGCAGTTGCTACTCCTGTAAAGAAGCCCAAGCATGGACCCAAGCCAGAAACTGAGTGCTTTCATTGCAAGGGAGCTGGTCACTAGAAGCGGAACTGCCCCAAGTACCTGGCTGACAAGAAGGCGGCCAACGACAAACAAGGTATATATGATATATGTGTTATTGATGTGTACCTTACTAGCTCTCGTAGTAGTGCCTGGATATTTGATACCGGTTCGGTTGCTCACATTTGCAACTCAAAGCAGGAACTACGGAATAAACGAAGGTTGGCAAAGGACGAAGTGACGATGCGCGTGGGAAATGGTTCCAAGGTTGATGTGATCACCGTCGGCACGCTCTCTCTTCGATTACCATCGGGATTAGTGATGAACCTGAATAATTGTTATTTAGTGCCTGCGTTAAGCATGAACATTATATCTGGATCTTGTTTATTGCGGGACGGTTACTCATTTAAATCAGAGAATAAAGGTTGTTCTATTTATATGAGTAATATTTTTTATGGTCATGCACCCAATGTTAGGGGTTTATTCATATTGAATCTTGATAGTGATGACACACATGTTCATAACATTGATGCCAAAAGATGTAGAGTTGATAATGATAGTACCACTTTCTTGTGGCACTGCCGTTTAGGTCATATTGGTGTAAAACGCATGAGGAAGCTCCATGCTGATGGACTTTTGGAGTCACTTGATTTTGAATCACTTGACACATGTGAACCATGCCTCATGGGCAAGATGACTAAAACGTCGTTCTCTGGAACAATGGAACGGGCGAGTGACTTATTGGAAATCATACATACTGATGTGTGCGGTCCAATGAATGTTACAGCGCATGGTGGATATCGTTATTTTCTCACCTTCACTGATGACTTAAGTAGATATGGGTATATTTACTTGATAAAACACAAGTCTGAAACGTTTGAAAAGTTCAAGCAATTTTAGAGTGAAGTTGAGAATCATCGTAACAAGAAGATTAAATTCCTGCGAGTTGATCGAGGAGGTGAATATCTGAGTTATGAGTTTGGCAGTCACTTAAGACAGTGTGGAATTGTTTCACAGTTGACACCGCCCGGAACACCACAGCGTAATGGTGTGTCCGAACGTCGTAATCGAACCTTATTAGATATGTTGCGTTCTATGATGTCTCTTGCTGATTTGCCACTATCATTTTGGGGTTATGCATTAGAGATAGCTGCATTCACTTTAAATAGGGCACCATCAAAATCCGTTGAGATGACGCCATATGAACTGTTGTTTGGCAAGAAGCCAAAGTTGTTGTTTCTTAAAGTTTGGGGATGTGATGCTTATGTCAAAAAGCTTCAGCTTGAAAAGCTGGAACCCAAAGCGGAAAAATGCTTCTTCATAGGATACCCGAAAGAGACAGTCGGGTATACCTTCTATCTCAGATTCGAAGGCAAAGTGTTTGTTGCTAAGAACGGAACATTTCTTGAGAAAGAGTTTCTCTCGAAAGAATTGAGTGGGAGGAAAATAGAGCTTGATGAGGTTATTGAACCTTTACTTCAACCAGAAAGTAGCGCAGCATAGAAAGATGTTTCTGTGGAACCTACGATGGTAGAAGAGGAAGTTAATGATGATGATCATGAAGCTTCAGATCAAGCTACTATTGAACCTCGTAGGTCGACAAGGCCGCGTACTACTCCTGAGTGGTACGGCAACCCTGTCTTGGAGGTCATGTTGTTGGACAACAATGAACCTACGAGCTATGGAGGAGCAGTGATGGGCCCGAATTCCGAGAAATGGTTAGAGGCCATGAAATCCGAGATGGGATCCATGTATGAAAACAAAGTATGGACTTCGGAAGTATTACCTGAAGGACGAAAGGCCATTCAGAACAAATGGATCTTTAAGAAGAAGACAGACGTGGACGGTAATGTCACATTCTATAAAGCTCGACTTGTGGCAAAGGGTTTTTCACAAGTTCAAGGAGTTGACTACAATGAGACCTTCTTACCCGTAGCGATAATTAACTCTGTCAGAATCATGTTGGCAATAGCTTCTTATTTCGACTATGAAATTTGGCAGATGGATGTCAAAACAGCGTTCCTCAACGGTTTCCTTGAGGAAGAGTTGTATATGATGCAACCAGAAGGTTTTGTCGATCCAGAGAATGCTGACAAAGTTTGCAAAACTCCAGCGATCCATTTATGGGATGGTGCAAGCATCTCGTAGTTGGAATAAGCGTTTTGATGAGGTGATCAAATATTTTGAGTTTATACAAGTTTATGGAGAAGCTTGTATTTACAAGAAAGTGAGTGGGAGCTCTATAGCGTTTCTAATATTATATGTGGATGACATATTGCTGATTGGAAACAATATAGAAATGGTGGAAAGCGTGAAGGAATATTTGAACAAGAGTTTTTCAATGAAGGACCTAGGAGAAGTTGCTTTCATATTAGGCATTAAGATCTATAGAGATAGATCGAGACGCTTAATAGCACTTTCACAGAGCACATACCTTGATAAAGTTTTGAAGAAGTTCAAAATGGATCAGTCCAAGAAGGGGTTCTTGCCTGTGTTACAAGGTGTGAAGTTAAGTAAGACTCAATGCTCAGTGACTGCAGAAGATAGAGAAAAGATGAGTGTCATCCCCTATGCTTCAGCCATAGGCTCTATCATGTATGCAAATGCTGTGCACAAGACCGGATGTCAGCCTTGCCATAAGTATGGCCAGAAGGTTTCAAAGTGATCCTAGAATGGAACACTGGGCAGCGGTCAAGAATATCCTTAAGTACTTGAAAAGGACTAAGGAAATGTTTCTCGTTTATGGAGGTGATGAAGATCTCGTCGTAAAGGGTTACGTCAATGCAAGCTTTGACACTGATCCGGATGACTCTAAGTCACAAACCGGATACGTATTTATTCTCAATGGGGGAGTGGTAAGCTGGTGCCGTTCCAAGCAAAGCGTGGTAGCCGATTCTACATGTGAAGCGGAGTACATCGCAGCCTCGGAGGCGGCGAAGGAAGGTGTCTGGATGAAGCAGTTCATGACAGATCTTGGAGTAGTGCCTAGTGCACTGAATCGAATGAACCTGTTCTGTGACAACACTGATGCCATTGCTCTGGCCAAGGAACCAAGGTTTCACAAGAGGATCAGACACATAAAGCGACGCTTCAACTCCATCCGCGATTACATAGAGGAGAAGGACATAAATATTTGCAAAGTGCACACGGATCTGAATGTTGCAGACCCGTTGACTAAACCTCTCCCAAGGGCTAAACATGATCAACACCAGAACTGCATGGGTGTTCGATTCATTACAAATATGCCCTAGAGGCAATAAATAAAGTGTTTATTATTATATTTCCTTGTTCATGATAATCGTTTATTATCCATGCTATAATTGTATTAATTGGAAACACATTACATGTGTGGGTAAATAGACAACACTTTGTCCCTAGTATGCCTCTAGTGAACTGGCTCGTTCATCAAAGATGGTCAAGGTTTCCTGGCCATTGACATGTGATGTCATTTGATAGCGGGATCACATCATTAGGAGAATGATGTGATGGACAAGACCCAAACTACAAACGTAGCATATGATCGTGTCAGTTTATTGCTATTGTTTTCTGCATGTCAAGTATGTGTTCCTATGACCATGAGATCATGCAACTCACGAACATCAGAGGAGTGCCTTGTGTGTATCAAACGTCGCAACGTAACTGGGTGACTATAAAGGTGCTCTACAGGTATCTCCAAGGGTGTCTGTTGAATTGGCATGGATCAAGACTCGGATTTGTTACTCCGTGTGAACGGAGAGGTATCTCAGGGCCCACTCGGTAATACAACATCACAATAAGCCTTGCAAGCAATGTGACTAAGTGTTAGTTGAGGGATCTTGTATTACGGAACGAGTAAAGAGACTTGCCGATAACGAGGCTGAACTAGGTATGGAGATACCGACGATCGAATCTCGGGCAAGTAACATACCGAAGAACAAAGGGAACATCATACGGGATTAACTAAATCCTTGACATAGAGGTTCGACCGATAAAGATATTCGTAGAATATGTAGGAACCAATATGGGCATCCAGGTCCCGCTATTGGTTATTGACCGTAGAAGTGTCTCGGTCATGTCTACATAGTTCTCGAACCTGGAGGGTCTGCACACTTAAGGTTTGGTGAAGTTTCGGTAGTATAGAGTTATGTACGGTGGTGACCGAAGGTTGTTCGGAGTCCGGAATGAGATCCCAGATGTCACGAGGTGCTCCTTGATGGTCCGGAGGTAAAGATTGATATATAAGAAGTCCTATTTTGGTCACCAGAAAAGTTTCGGGCTCATCGGTAGTATACCGGGAGTGCCGGGAGTGTACCGGGAGACCATCGGGAGGGGTATTTCGACCCAAGAGGCTACATGGGCTGTGGGAGGATGAATACCAGCCCCTAGTGGCTGGTGGAAGTCCCACACAAGGCCCATGCAGTTGGGAAGAAAAGCCCAAAAGGAAAAAGGTGGAAAAAGGCAAAAAAGGCTAATTAGGAAGGAGTCCTAATCCTACTAGGAGTGGAGGAGGAGGATTCCTCCCTCCTGGTTCGGCCGAACCTCCTGGGCTTGGAAGCCAAGGCTGCCTCCTCTCCTCCTATATATACTAGAGGGTTTTAGGGTTTTTGCACAAGATTTTCAGCCACGTGCAACCCTACCCTCTAGTCCATAGTTTCTCCTCTAGATCGGATTTCTGCAGTGCTTAGGCGAAGCCCTGCCGGAATAGCTCCACCACCATCGCCGGAGCGCCATCACGCTGCCGGAGAACTCTTCTTCCTCTCCGCTCCTTCTTGCTGGATCAAGACGGCGGAGATCGTCATCAAGCTGTACGTGTGCTGAACACGGAGGTGCCGTCCGTTTGGCACTACATCGGAAGGATCGTGATCAAGTTCGTGGGACGGATCATGATCAAGTTCGCGGGACGGATCGTGATTGGCTCGTGGGACGGATCATGATTGTATCGCAGGACGCACGTCGATTTGGATCGCGAAAACGTTCGACTACACCAACCGCATTTCTTAATGCTTCCCGCTTAGCGATCTACAAGGGTACGTAGATCCACTCTCCCTCTCGTAGATGCTCATCACCATGGATAGATCTGCGTGTGCGTAGGAAATTTTTTGTTTCCCATGCAACGTTCCCCAACACCCTCACACAAAGGTCGACAATTATTAAACAAATCATGCTCCGACTTCGTTACATAACGGTTCACCATACGTGCATGCTACGGGAATCACAAGCTTTAACACACGTATCTCTTCAATTCACAACTACTCACTAGCATGACTCTCATATTACCATCCCTATTATCTCAAAACTATATGCAAGGAATCCAACTTCTCATAGTTGTTAATGCACATAATATGAAAGCTTTTATTATATTCCTCTTGGATGCCATTATATTAGGACTAAATTCATAACCTAAACAAATTACCATGCTGTTTTAAGAAACTCTCAAAATAATATAAGTGAGGAATGAGAGTTCAAGAATTTTTATAAAATATAACACCACCATGCTCTTTAAAGATATAAGTAAAGCACTAGAGCAACATTATCTATCTCAAAAGATATAAGTGAAGTATATAGAGTCTTCTAACAAATTCACGATTCAGCGTGTCTCTCTCAAAAGATGTGTGCAGCAAGGATGATTGTGGTAAACTAACAAGCAAAGACTCATATCATACAAGACACTCCAAGCAAAATACATATCATGTGGTGAATAAAATATAGCCTCAAGTAAATTTACCGATGGATTGAAGACGAAAGAGGGGATGCCTTCCGGAGCATCCCCAAGCTTAGGATTTTTGGTATCCTTGAATATGACTTGGGGTTCCTTGGGCATCCCCAAGCTTAGGCTCTTCCACTCTTTATTCCATAGTCCATCAAATCTTCACCCAAAACTTGAAAACTTCACTACACAAAACTCAACAGAAAACTCATGAGATCCGTTAGTATAAGAAAAATAAATCACCACCTTAGGTACTGTTGTGAACTCATTCTTTATTTATATTTGTTTAATACCTACTGTATTATAACTTTTCCATGACTCATACCTCCCGATACGACCCATAGATACATCAAAATAAGCAAACAACACAAAGAAAACAGAATCTGTCGAAAACAGAACAGTCTGTAGCAATCTGTAAACTTTGAATACTTATGGAACTGCAAAAATTCTGATAAATTAGGAAAACCGGGAAATTTGTGTATCAATCCTGTGTAACAATTTCAGATCAATTATATGCTCTGAAATATTCAGAAAAATCCTGGACTGAGCGCAAAAGTTTCTGTTTTCCAGCAAGATCAAATCAACAACTACCATAGATCACCCCAAAGGTCCTACTTGGCTCAAACACTAATTTAAACACAAAAACAAAATTACTACAAAAGTAATAATGTGCCAAACACACCAAAACGGAAGCAAAAAGCAGAAAGCAAAATAAAACTGGGTTGCCTCCCAACAAGCGCTATAGTTTAACGCCCCTAGCTCGGCAAAACACAATAGATCTAGGTATTGTCATAATAAAAATAAGGGAGATCATTCATTATCATCTCATACTCCCTTCTTTCAGAAGCTAATTTCCGTTGTGGCAAGCAAAAGTAATCAAACGGGCTGAATTTAAGATGATTGGGATCGTCAAGATCAAGTGCGGGAGGGATAGATTCCTCCTTATGCCCCTTATAGTGTATAATCAATTCATCATTATAAGCTTTCCTTTGGTTAAAGTCCGTGAGAATTTTCTTCAGAATGAACTCTAATCCATTATTTTGTATAGCAAAACTATCATTGGGTTCAGAAATCTTATCAACCAAAACCTCGGTAGGGATTTTCTTTCTCAATTTTTCATTATAAGCAACTTGATCTTGAGATCGTAGTCTCATTATATCTTCTTGATTAAAAAGGATCTCCTCAATAGGGCGACATCCACCATTAATTTTATAATGAGCAAAGATTTCACTAGCCTCTTTCATGATAAATCTAAACTCGTGAGCTAGGAATATAGTGGCGGCACGCTTAACAGAAGAACGTTGAATATTAGAAAACTCAAGGAAAATCATTTGTATGCAAGGGTGCATGTGCAAGAATTGTCTCTCAAGTTCACTTATTAACAAAGTTATAGCGTCCGCAAGACTATTGTTTTATTGAGAATGGAACCTCCTAAAGTAGGAAGCGTTCCCGCACAAGTGAAAAAATCTTGAATAACACCTTTTGCAATGATATTACCACTACCTATACGTAACCTTTTTGTATGAATGATACTGGGTTCTTTTTGAAGGTTGTCATTATCAAGGGCATCAAGATTCCCTTCAAGATTATTACTAGCGATACCCCCTAGATTTTCTACATAACCTCCCTTGTTTCAGACATGATGGAAAAGCGAGCAATCAAGCACACAAGCAAGAAGCAAACGAAAAGACGAACGAAAAAGGGCGAAAGGCAAATCTTTTTGAAAATCGTTTTAGAAGTGGGGAAAGGAAAACGACAAGCAAATGGAAAATAATATAAATACAATAGATGAGTTTGTGATGGGTACTTGGTATCCTTGACTTGCTATCTATCTCCCCGGCAACGGTGCCAGAAATCCTTCTTGCTACTTCTCGAGCATGCGTTGGTTTCCCGTGAAGAGGAACAGTTTGATGCAGCAAAGTAGATAAGTATTTCTCTCAGTTTTTGAGAACCAAGGTATCAATCCAGTAGGAGATACAAGCGAGCCACCAATAGATATACCTGCACAAGGAATCAAACTTTTGCACCCAACGCTATAAAGGGGTTGTCAATCCCTTCATGGTTACTTGCAAGGATGAGATCTAATAGAGATAGATATAATAGGTTTCTTGAACGGAAAGTAAAACTAAAAGTAAAAAGAGGGCAGCAAGTATTTTTGGTGTTTTGGTTTTAGATCGGAAAGTATAATATGGAAAATAGACCCGAGGGCCATAGGTTTCAATAGATAGCTTCTCTCATGATGGCAAGTATTATGGTGGGTGAACAAATTACTATCGAGCAATTGATAGAAAAGCGGATAATTATGAAGATATCCAAGGCAATGATTATGCATATAGGCATCACGTCCGTGACAAGTAGACCGAAACGATTCTACATCTACTACTATTACTCCACACATCGACCGACTCATGCCTGCATCTAGAGTATTAAGTTCATGAAGAACAGAATAACGCATTAGGTAAGATGACATGACGTAGAGGGATAAACTCAAGCAATATGATGAAAACCCCATCTTTTTAACCCTTGATGGCACCAATACAATACGTGCCTCGCTACCCCTACTTTGTCACTGGGTGAGGACACGCAAGATTGAACCCAAAACTAAGCACTTCTACTATTGCAAGAATTATCAATCTAGTTGGCCAAACCAAACCAATAACTCGAAGAGACTTGCAAAGATATGAAATCATGCATATAAGAATTCAGGAAAGACTCAAATAATATTCATGGATAATCTGAACATAAACCCACAATTCATCGGATCTCGACAAACACACCGCAAAAGAGTATTACATCGGATGGATCTCCATGAAGATCATGAAGAACATGGTATTGAGATGCAAAGAGAGAGAAGAATCCAGTTAGCTACTAGCTATGGACCCGTAGGTCTGTGGTGAACTACTCACGCATCATCGGAGGGGTAATGGAGTTGGTGTAGATGCCCTCCGTGATTGAATCCCCCTCCGGCAGATTACCAGAAAAGGCTCCAAGATTGGATCTCTCAGGAACGGAGGCTTCTGGCGGCGGAAAAGTGTTTTCGTGACTCGTTTCAATAATGATGGAATATTTGGGTATTTATAGGCCGATAGGGTTAGGGGAGTTGCCAGGGGCTCACAAGCCTGCCCGGCGCGGGTGGCCCCCTGCCACAGCAAGCAAGCTTGTGGTCCCATGGCAGCTCCTCTATCTTGGTTCTCAAGTCTCGTGGCTTCCTTTTATTCCAGAAAAAATGATTTCGGAGGTTTTATTCCGTTTGGACTCCGTTTAATATTCCTTATCTACGAAACTCAAAAACAAGAAAAAAACAGAAACTGGCACTAGGCTCTAGATTAATAGGTTAGTCTCAAAAATAATATACAATAACATATTAATGCATATAAAACATTCAAAATAGATAATATAATAGCATGGAACAATCAAAAATTATAGATATGTTGGAGACGTATCAGCCCCCAAGTGGTATCCCCTCTTTCTTCTAACGATCATCGTTATTTTACTTGGAACTATATTTTTATTCGTCACATATCATGAGTTTTGCTTGGAGCGTCTTGTATCTTTGCTTGTTTTGCTTGTTTGTTTTTCCCTTTGTATCCTTGCTGGACACACCTATTTGAGAGAGCCAAATTTGTGCCATCATTTGTTAGGATTGCTCTATGTGCTTCACTTAAACTTTTTGAGCTATAGAATTGCTATAGTGCTTCACTTATATCTCTTTGAGCAAGGTGTGCTTGGAAATTTTCGTAGAAATACTCTCATGCTTCACTTAGATTAATTTGAGAGCTATTAAATTTTGAAGAAATCCTCTCATTCTTCACTTATACTCTTTTGAGAGATGAAATCTTTATGCTCATTTGCTTCACTTAAATTTGTTTGAGTTTGCCAAAAAACAATGGCAATATATGAAACTAGTCCCAAAGTGATAGATATCCAAGGAGGATATAATAAAAACTTTCATGAAGATCATTGGGCAAAATAAACTTGATTCTTTATAATAGTTATGAAACATGATGATAGTAATATGTGAGTCATGTTAGTGAGTAATTATGCTTTAGTAGGAATATTGACGTTAAGGTTTGTGATTCCCTATGCATGCACGAAAGTCAATAGTTATGCAATGAAGTTACATCCTATTTATGGTGCATTATTCGGTGTTAGTTATGCTCATTGCTCGCTTATGTGAATTTTTGTTTCTTGGTTTGGTTGTTTCCCAATCTATTTGCTAGCCTCCATTTGTACTAAGTAGAAATACTACTTGTGCATCCAAAACACTTAAATCAAGTTTTGTCTTATGAGTCCACTATACCTACCTATATGCGGTATTTGCATGCCGTTCTAAGCAAATTTGTGTGTACCATCTTTAAATTTTCAAAATAAATTTTCTCTTTTGTGTGCTTGTACCGCTCATGAAACGGTGGGAAGTGTCCAATACTTTTTCATGCTAGATGTGTTATCATCAAGATGAGTGTTTATTCACTTGTCATTGCATGAGAGTGTGGCGGTAATAGGGATATAAGTATTCAATCGTAAAAATTGTATCCCATCTTGCGAGTGTGAGCAGTTGTATTGTCCTAAGTGGTTGAAAATACCTAATGGAACCTAGGTCTAGGGACACCCTGATATGTATCAAAAGTAACTATTTTTAACTGTTTAATGTTATTATATTATCTCTTTTGTTTACTTTTTATATTATTAGCAAAAGAGCCCATTGCAATAGGTGGAAAAAAATACCACAGTTCCCTAACCCAATAACCATGACTCCAGACTCTAACAGGTCCACGCCCTTTATTTCGACACATGACATCTTATATGTGTTGCCACTTATCCTCCTTACCATCATCATCGACAGTGTCCTCAGTGTTCACACAATCATAACACGTTCGAATGTTGTCAATTCTAAGACGCCTCTATCTATATCGGCATAAGATGATAAATATGTCCTATGAGGTTTTGACGAGGCGTGCATGCGTGGTTATAAATGTATTTTTTGTCTCACATCCTGATTTTGCTGAGTTGTTTATTTTCAATTCGGATCAGCACCGATATGAAAGAAAAGATGGATCATGCGCTATTGATTAAGATTGCACCTTAAATAGCATTTTTTAAATGGTTAACGGGTAAAATAACATCCTCTTCAAATTCTAAATGTTTTTCTAATTAAATTTCATATATAACATACTAAATTTGGAATTAGCGTCTAAAAGTAAAATCATTTAATATGTAATGTGGGTTGATTATCCCAAACATCAGGGGTTTTCTACAAATTAAAAATCTGAGTTATAACTGACATGCAAGTTGATTCCAAAAAACATCAAGGGGATATCTAAAAGTGGACTATGGGTTGATAAAAAACACGAGGAAGTTTTTTATAAAATAGCATGACGGATCAAGAATATTTTTTTTTCTTATTAGTACGTATAAATTTATAATATTATGTTAAATATGTATTAGAAAAAATATATCATATATATACCAAAAATATATAATGTCTATGGAAAGGAATAGACATTAAAATGATGTCAAGAAATGTTATTCCTGTAGTTAAAAATGTTAAACATGTATATAAAATGTTTCTGATGTATACCAAAATATTGAATGTGTACTAAAAAACAAAAAAACAAAAAAAGAACCAGGAACAAACCCCGAGAAAGAAAGAAAAAGACTATGATGAAGAAGAAAGAGTAGAAATTTCCAATAAAACCCGAGAAAAAAATGAAAGAAACCAACAAAAGAACAAATAAAACACAAACAAAAACAAGGAAAACCCAAAAAGAAACAACGAAAAACGGTAAGAAGCATGAAAAAGAAGAATAAAAAGATGAAAGAACAAAGAAGATAAACCGTAAATAGAAACAAAAGAAAATTGAAGAGGAAAAATACGCGGGAACCAACTCAGCGAACCAAGACAACGCACGCAATTGAAATCCAGCGAACAGAAGGAAAAAAATTAACGAGACATAAGGAACAATCGCGTGAAGCGATAGATAGTTGCCGGACGTTACGATCGACATACAAACGCAACAAAGACCCCGTATTATGCCGCCAGGGCTCGGCATGCCTCCTGTTTACTCACCTGAACTATATCCGTGCAGTGTTTTTATTGGTTTTAGATCCTTTTCTTTTTTTTGTTTAATTTTTTTGTTTATCATTCGGATTTTTATTTCACTTTTATATTACTCTTATTATCAGTAAAAATAAGAATATGTTTTACAGACCCTTAACGTTTTCTACAATTACATGAGCATTTTCAAAAAGACCATCAACACAATTAAGAATTACAAGCAAATTTCCGTAAGTAGATGAAGACTAATTAATATTACATGATTTTTTTTCTAAAATGCACAAGAACATTTTTAAGAGACAAGAACATTTTTCTTAAATCATAGCGAGGCAGCACCGACGCTGTTTTTCATTATATGCGAGAGGCTCTATTTGACGTGTGCTGTGTCAAATTGTCGATCTCCTACACAGGAGCGACCGAGCAGGCCAGACCATTAGGAATGAGATCTGTAGCAGTTCAATGAGAGTAGTGAACAGTTAGATTTACTAGTATAACGCCCGTGCGTTGCTACAGATAACGATGCATATAAATGAACCAAACAAATGATTAAGATTGTCTCCAAGGTTGAGGCTCATTTTCCCCTCATATGTTCGAGGATGTTTACATATCAAACGGGCATCCCACATGCACCTGAAAATTCAATAGAAGCTTGGACACCCACTAATCAAGACCGTGTCTGGGGAGGAATACGATTTTACCAGACTATCCACCATGTTATCTATAGTATGCGGGCCCAAGACAACCCCCCTCCCCCTGCACCATTCCCTTTTCTTGCTGGACCCTCCCCTTCATACTCGATTTTCTGTCATACCAGGACATCTTTCGCTAGAGCCATCTCCTTTAAAACCGGATGACAATCACCTCACATTTGTCATAGCGCCCTCTCTCCTTCACTTCATATTTTCCCACGGACTGCCAATGAGTCCCCCATCAATAGCCTCATCCTCCGCCCTGGCCTCTCCCCCACGTGTTTGTGTTGATCCCCCACCGCCGTTAAGGGAGAGGAGTCATGCGTCACCTGTGACGCCCCCAACCAAAGAAGTCAGATCTCATGTCTCCTAAGCCATTTCCATGTTGTATCATACAGTTGAATCTCATGCATTATGATGAAACAAAATATGATATCCGTTTTTGGACATGCAACTGATACACCAATGTGTCCATTATTAACTCTTCAAGCTACATTGTCGCTCACCTACCGCCCCTCCTCTAGCTTCTAATATTACCCAGCTCTTGGGTGTCCCCTCCACGATCGTGATGCTCACCATGCCCAGTGTCTCCTCCCTCGAACTCCCACTCCCCATGTTGAACCTCCACGGTCATGTCACTACGTTAATTGCCCGTTGCTATGGGGATACATATTTTAGTTTAACATCAATCATGTTCTGTAGGTCAAGGGCATTGTTTACTAAATTTTCATGTTGACTTGGTTACTACGATATGTTCTTCGTTCTACCAAACGTACAAGTGTTTTTCAACTCCCTACTATTGTAAGGTCTTTTGTTATATATATAAAACAGATCAGCCTATTGGCCTCTCCACCATCCAACTCCTCAAGAGCGTAATGTTGTTTTCCCTTAGCTAGTGTCGCGTCGAGCTGCTAAAACAAATCAAGGTGAGTTCATGGTAGGCTGATCCCAATAGAAAAGCAAGGATTGACGGTACTTGCTTTACAAAATCTCAAAAATGCGTGAAGCCATAGTAGATGTATTATTAGTTGAGTTCCTATAAATTGAGTTAAGTAACAGTCAAATATTTAGTAAATTATTATGCTCAGTTGTATTCTTGCTTGTTGTCATTTCTACTCCCTTAAACTCATCCTTCCTATGAAATTTTAGTAGCAAAATATTTTTTGTCAATATTATGTTGATTCAATTTTATGTGACACTCGATACTAAAATCTGGATGAATAAAAAATCTGACATGTTGCACGGGGCAAGGGGCGTGCGTGTGCGTAAATGGGTTGGTTTCTTTTTTACCACCGATGGCATTGCGTGTGCTAGTTTTCTTTCCTTGTTTTAATTTACGTGCATGCATGCGGAAAGAGGCGGAAGCGATGAAAGCCAATAACGACCTACCAAATGTACCATCACGATTTGGAAACAAATGGGTAGGATTTTTTTCCGAAAAAAATATCGTTGAAATTTTCTTCAATCGATGGGGGCTTATTCACCTTGATCGGGGAAGACTGAGTGGGGGCACCAAAACACTACATATCAATCCCATAATAGAGTTTCCATAACAAATTAAGTTGGTACATAATGATTTCATAATACAATTTGTTTCTATGTTACACAATGCGTAATGATTTACATGTTATTTGTTTCCTTAAAATATGTTATTTGTTTCCTTAAAATTTGTTATTTGTTTCCTTCAAATCCATAATATGTTTCCTAAAGTAAATTGCACTGATGAAAAGGATCGGTTGATTTGGGTAATTTAGGAAAGTTAGATCTGTGATTTTTTTGTATGTTAGAAAAGTGCCGAGTGAAGAGAAAAATAAACCGATGATTAAAAAACCAACATGAAGAACTTGGTGGGAGGTAAGACGAAAATAAACCAGACAAAATAGATGATGGTGGAACGTGAAGCAAAAAATAATTCGTGCGGAAGCTACCAAGTCTCCCTTTAGGAGTACAGATAGCTGATAAAAACAATATTCGAGTAGGGATTTGATTTGGTAAGTAGTGATTTGTTTTAGTAAGTAATGATCTGAAAATAGTGATTTGATTTGGAAATAAAAATGTGCATGTGGTTGTTTGGTAAGTAGTGATTTGATTTGACGGAATTAATGCATTACGTTATTTTTGGGAAGTGTTGATTTCATTGAGTTAATGCACACGTCATTTAGGTTTGGCTGTGATTGAGCGAAATGTCACTTGTAAGACGCTCATAGACGCAATACAGAGTTTGGTGAGGAGTTGGTGGAAGATGAGGCGAGACAACCAACTAAGACATTAGGAGTAGAGATTTTCTCAACCACATGATCATGCAACGGTTCTTATGAATTTACTTGAATAGAGAGTCATTACACCCCTCAAACAAAAGTTAGATATTTTTTCCCTTGAGGGTTTTTTCTCAGCTATTTTTATGTCCAGTTTCCAAAAATCCGCATCAAAAAATATTTGTTTTAGAAAATTAAAAAAAATTAGATTTATTGAGGTATTTTAAAAAAACACGAACATTTTATGAAATTCACATTTTTGAAAACATGGACAAATTTTGAAAATGAAATTTCTTGAAAACTATGAACAATTGTTTTAAAAGGCATTCTTCTTAAATTCTCAATATATTTTAAAATATATATGGACATGTTTTGAGAAACAAGAACATTTGTTAAGACTGCTAAACACGTTTTGAAAACGTGAACAATATTTTAAATTGTGCACAGTTTTTGAAAAACTTGAAACCATAGTAAAAAGAACATGAACAGGGGGAAAAGGCAGAGAAAAATAACCGAGAAAGAAATATTGACGCATAATCTCATAGAATGTTCCTAGAACGAGAGTAGCAGGAGTTGCTAAATTAGCCAGCACAAACCCCAACGGCCTGTAACACATACAGACGCAAGCGTTCAAATACACGCGCATACACTCATCCCTATGAACGTACACATGCATACCCTACCCCTATGAGCACCTTCGAGAGATTGAGCCGTCATATCATCTTGAAATTTACGAAGTCGTCATTGATACCTATCGTTGACGGGAACATCTCCTCTCATTGAATGCGCATTGTGGAAAATCCTGAAATAAATCCAAAAATAAACGTAAACACCAGGATTTAAACTATGATGGACTGAGAATACCACTATCCCTCTAACCATCAAACCACAGATTGGTTCGCAACCCCAACGACCCTGTGCGAAATGAATGCGTCAAATAGGGTGTGCGTGAAATAGCAGCATCCTGCCAAAACCCACGGAGCTGAGAGCTCCTCCTAGTGATACCTCTTATTCGACCCGTTAAGCGCCAGTTTGTTGCTGCAGCGCACAGGGCCACGCGAATATGAGCCAGCCAATGACTTGCCATGTCCGTCGCTCGCTCGCACGACTCCGGTCGCTCGCATCTATCGTCTACAGGTCGCCTTTTCTCCACTCGTTTTGCTGGAAATCGTGTGGCCCAGCAAGAACAAAATTGTAACATTTTCCTTTTAGTATTTAATAAAAACATGTTTGAGGGTTTAATAAAAGCTCACGAATTAGAAACTTTTAAGGATTCAATTTTTTCATGAACTTCAAAAAGGTTTACAAAATATGAAAAAAAACGAAGTTGAAAAAAAGTTCATGAATGCAAAAAATATCTAAAAAAATAAAAACAAATCATGGATTTGAAATAAATTCATATCTTTGAGGTAAAACGTTCACGAATTATAAAAATTTCATGAATTTGAGGCAAAACACGTAGAATAAGAAACAATTGGCGAAAGAAGTTCACTAATTTTGAAAAAAAAACAAGAATTGGGAAATGTTCACGAATTTGAGGCGTAATGTTCGCAAAAATAGAAAAAAAATCATGAATTTAAAAAAAGTTCACACATTTCAGAAAAGGAAAAGAAAAAGAAAAAACCTGAATAAAGCCAAACAATAACCGGACCCCAAAAAAAGGGAAAGGTGATTAGAAGCTTCCCAATACTTGCATGAAAGTTTATGGAATATCCCATAACCAGTGACCGAGTTGCCGCTCAAAATCCATCTTGACGAGTCAGCCCACAGAAAATCGATCAAAGGGCAAGGGGGTCGTGGCATATAGAATACACTATAACTGGCGATACGAAGATTGAATAGGAGTTGGGGCTCTTAGTTGACGCCCGTGTGCCTCAACTAGTGCTGCCTTTGCTAAAGGCAAGCCAAATGGGGCCGCCCAGTTCAGTAGATGACTTGTTGCACCATTAGTGCAAAGACCAATTGCAGCTAGAAAATTAAGCAAGCCATGGGCAACACGTCTAGTAGATGCTCGTTTTCTAAATTATACTCAAAGGGCCTTAGCATGAATAATAATATATACGGTAATGAACACAAAGAAGCAACAGAGAGGCTAACAAATAGGGATAACTACCTCTGGATCATAACAATTGTTTGTTTGTACTGATCGCACTTAGACATAGCCTCCTTCTTTGTTGCTGGTTTTTATCGTGCATGGATTTAACATGCACACTGAAGGAGCTTGTCATCTGACCAAACTCAGGGTTTTGAGAGTAATCTTCATTTCTTTTGAATCTCCTGTTATAAATTTTGCTTAGCCATGTTTATATTATAACTAGTAAGCTTGCACGTGCAATGCACGTCTCAACTAATAAAATAATAATATGATGAGCAAATCAAATGATGAGACATCAGTTTTATTTTCTGAGAAGCACCTACTCCCAATTACACACACATAAGTAAACCATGAAATTGAGATGCCTTCACCAAGATTTTGTTCTCTGCTTCGTCTTTATCTAGAGTCATTACTAAAAGGTATTTAAGTTATTCAATGATCATCACAATATATCAGAGATAAATAGTACTTTCATGGTGGAGAAACAGTTAAAAGAAAAGTCACATCACAAGAGATCTGAGAGTGCCATTTACATAGTTGGTACTGCGAGGGTAAGAAAATTAGAACAATATATTAAAAATCTAATGTTACATCATGAACCTCATGAGCACACAGATACCAAGTACTTCATACAAAATTTGAAGCGTCTCTTTTTTGGGAAAAAATTGTTTTTGTCACTCTAGCTTTTGCCAATTTTTCTTATGCCACTCTAGATTTTGACATTTTACTTTACTCTTAGCTTTTGACGATTATCACAATTACCATTTTGTGGCATAAACAAAAATTATAGAGTGGCATTTGTGATACATTATTAAAGCTAAGAGTGGCAAAAGTGGAATAAAATTAGTTTGCTTTTGCCACGAAATGGCAATTGTGATGATTGTCAAAAGCTAAGAGTGGCAAAAGTGAAATGTCAAAATCTGGAGTGTCATAAGGAAAATTTGCAAAACCTAGAGTGGCAAAAACAAAATTTTCCCTTCTTTTTTTCATTTTGAGATCGATTTCGCCCCCTAATATATCTGTGAAAGTGAACATCACATGTGCAATGACCAGAGCTAGAGATGCAATTAAGGAAAATAAAACATTTTTGTGGCACCATAAACTGCACTGATCTGACCTCCATGACTTCGAGTGCGGGTTTGCGGCACTCGTCAAATGTTTGATCTACTCCCTAACAGCTTCTCACCTCCTCCATAGTGCCCGGCAGAGGGAGCCAATATGGCACTGCAGATTTTCAAGTTACCAAGGCCGTCGGGAAGAGGCAAACATATGTGGTTGAATAATGCCAAACAACAAAGAAACCATCGGGATTGAATCAACCTACTACCGCTACTTCTCGCGATGGTACGCACAAGGCGTTAGCCCTGGCATCCATGCAAATAAAAGGAAAATGCAAGAAAAATAAGTACCTAGAGAAACAGTAACTGATGTGTCCCTACCTATGACCTGCTTCCGTTGACAATATAACCTGAAAGAACACCAGTTACATGTCCTTAGATGTAAACACACAACACAAGCATGCAACAACTTTTCAGGATAAAGGGTGAAAATAGATGTGCATCAATTACCAGGTTATTTAAGTTAAAATAACCATTAGACAAACACTTAAGTTAACTGTATGAAAACATTTAACTCTGCACATTGCTACCTTTCAATTGGAAAATATCACATCTGGGTATGCAGATGCACAGGCACTAACAAAACTTCCAATACTATAAGAAAAGAAATAGCACCTGGTTATTTTAATTAGCTGCAATTCTATCTACCATTGATTTATGATTTTTTTTTACTTTCTAGCTCTTGATTCTATATTCCATCCTAGATAAATGTTAAGATTTCTTAATTTTGTAATAAACTCTAATAATTGCTGATGGTATTCAGACATCTCGCTCCGGCTCAATATTGGTAAAAGCCATATTTATAACCATTAAGCACAGCTGATATCTACTTATCTCACGTTAACAATGTCGGTTCAATCAAAATGTAAGTGTATGCTCTCAGTTTCTTCTAGATTCATAAAATGGGCGTGACAAACAAGACATTGGCATATTTTTCAAACGACTACAAATATTGAGTACTGCATTTGATACTTCTAGTTTATGCTAAAGACCAGACCATGTAAGACTACCTAGCTAATGATGATTGTGGTAGCCTGTACGCAACTCTAGGGAAAAATCTAGTTTTTAGGCGCCCAAGCATTGCAATCCCTAAAAAAGAGTGGATACAAGCACACATGCAACTCCCAACTAAAGGAAAATAGTGGAGTAATTACCTCTCTAGAATTATGGAAGCCTCTGCTAGGTCCTGCTTCTAGGCTAAGTTCATATATGGCCTCCAGATAATGCAAGAGATTGGCCATATCAGTCAGAACAAGATGCTTAGTGATATTCACTTCATAAAATGTTATAATAGTTGAAGTGGTGTGATCATCTCCATAATACATTAGTGATCTCTTAGTAAAAGATGGGGGCAGTTTATTACATACCAGGTCAACGTAAGTGGACAAACACACAGCTAGCTTATTGGCTTATCATTTTTCCTCACAAACTCCACATAATCACCTGTTGTGTTCACATATTGATAGTTAAACATGACTTCGTGATGGTCAACTCACTTATTAGACTTGGAGGAAATACAAATATGAGTATTAGATCAATGCTCTACCACAACAACGGAATCAACATAGCCATCACATTGCTGCAGTCTTCATGCCATAAACATTTGACTGCCATTGTTTTAAACATCCCTATTATATATTTTTCTACTGTTAGAGTGCAGACCATCTTGCTTCATCGAGAAAAAAACTGAACAAGCAACAATGTTTTGCTTCATGATTTACCTATGAACCAGAAGGCATCTGTCGCTTAAGGAAGGATCTACTTCAGCTACCCAAAGCTCCATGTTCTCCATCTCTCCCCATATTGCAGTACAATCCTTGAACAGAAGGCATGTAGAAGAACAATCCTTGATTTTTAACTAAATCGTTAGAAAGTTGAAATCTGAAGTAAAGAACATAAGAATAGAGAAAAAAAGCTAATCAGAAAAAGAGAGCATTCATTGAGATTTCAGAACACCTCAACTGGCCCTATGGGTGACAAACCTTCAGAGACGACCTTCACAGGCGGAAGGGTGATGCGATGATGCAGATGAACTCCAAGACTGAGGTGCGGCAGTCCCATCCCAGGGCGTCGGTGTCGACAGTCCCATCCCGGGCCATCGGTAGTCCCATCCCAGGGCGCCGGGGGCAGGGTCGGTCCTGAGATTTCAGGGGCTCGGGGCAAGGTAACACAGAGGGGCCCTAACGCCACATAAATATATGAGTATTCATATTACTATTTTTTTTTGCAAAAACAATAGACTCGGTACACTATAATCTATGTTGCATTGTGATCTAGAGTATAAAAAACAAGTAAAAGTTGTTCGCTCTTGTCCATCGACACTTGTATTTTGAGTATTAGGAACATTTGGTACACTTTCATGCCCACTCAAGTTATTTTTGCACAGGTTGTTTCTAACAATAACTAAAGCTAATTATTCAGAATTACAAGCAGTTGTATATGTTCTAAAAAAAGTGTCAATACCTCATTTCTATGACTCCATCAAGTCATTAGCAGATGGATACGTTCTAGATGACATCTTGGTAAATTATTAAGAGCAGTCTTGTTAATTACTGCTCCCCACAAGAAAAAAGTCTTGTTAATTACTGGAGCAAGGCATGGAATTAGCATACAAACATATGATATAAGAAACTAAGACTGCTAATTAATTAAACTAAAAAAAGTGCAAAAGAGGGCATGGAACAAGGCACCTGATCAGTGGTCACTTAGATGGCTAGAAAATTAGAAATTGCAAGATCTTGTTGCTGCTTATAGTTCACCAAAAAAAATCTGGGTTCCTCTTTTCTAACTCCAAGCAACATGAGCAATCGGAGTGCGTGACACAGCGGTGTAGGAGGATGACCTTCACGCAAGAGCTTGCCTTCACGAACAAATGAATGATCAGAAAAGCCTGTAAAAGGAGAGATGGGATTTGCAAACCACATTAGGTTCTTCCGTTAATTGCACCAACAGCTAAATCACAGGATGAGGCGCCGTGGACCTGCCTGATTTGTCTTCACGTGCTCGTGCTGACTGACTGAGCAGTCCTACCGGCTAAAAGCCCCGCTCCAAACGGCGAAACCAAGCAAGACGATGCCCGCCACACATGCATTTGTTCGCCCGCCCCGATCTTCTGCCACAAACCTATCTGCTTCTTTCGTTGCGCGCGTGGGCTAGTTCATTGATCAGAAAACAATGCGCACATATTTTGAATTACAGGTTCAGCACGGGCCCGCACAAGAACTGATCGTCCAGCAGTCACTCTGATACACGGCTGGATTCAGAGGAATAGCACATTTTTTTGACTCTTGTGTGCATGCAAATTGCAGAAAACACAAAATAAAACCAGCTCTTGTGCTCCTTTGGACTCCTAAATTGATTAATCAAGAGGAGTAGATTCAGGCCTCACGCAGACTACTCGTCAAGAAGAAATTCAGGCACCAAATCGAGATGTGAGTCGATCATGCCCGCACGCATGCAGAATAATCAACGACACGCACATCAATTCGAGTAGGAGTATAATTAACAACAAGAAGGTAGACTTGCAATAGAATGACTTTAGCCTTACAGTCCGATCGAATTCAGCATAGATGAGATTATTCTTCCACACAACACGCATCAGTCGGAAAATTTAGACAACACCAACCAAACGCCTACCACATCACCACCACCACTTGCCTGCCTTGAGCGCCGCCGATCGAGGTCGAGGCTCCAACCGCCATGAGGTCAAATCAGTAGCAGAGGACGACGACGCATCGCCTGCGCCGGGGCTGCGGCGAGTAGACGACGAAGAGAAGCATGATGGCGAAGGCGGCCATGAGCAGCGGCATCAGGTTGAACCCCGCCTCGTCCTCCTCCTGGCTGTGGAGGGGCGGCGGGGAACGGCAAGGCGGCGAGGCAGCGGGGTACGGAGGGGCGGCGAGGAACGGCGAAGCGGCGGGGCGGAGGGAGGGGCGAGCGAGAGGGAGGCGACGGGCGGGGCGAGCAGGCGGGGGAGAGGAGGCAAGCGGGGCGAGCAGTCGATGGGCTGGGGGAGGCAGCGGGTGGGGCTGAGCGGGCGGGTTCGGGGAGGGGAGAGGAGGCGGGGCGGTTTAGCCATGACGTGGTCGTGGGCCTTCGCGGTGTGGGTGTGAGTTAACGAAGGTTTTCGTTAACGATCAGCTTAGACCATTGATATTATGATTAAACGTTTCAGATCTGTAGTTGGATTAGCTCTCTCTTCTTTTTATAGGGGTAGTAGATAATGTGTGCATGCTAGAATGCAATGACCAAACTCATCGCCTTGAGACTTATGACGTTTGTCGTAAATACATGGACAAGTGACCACCATATTAACGATGATACAAAGAGGAAAAGTGACAAGCTCATTAGAAGTGTGCTAGGGTTTGTTTCTTTGGTTGCAAGGCACAAGCATATTTGCTAGCATATACCTCATACAAAAGTCGGATCGTGAATGTTAGGATCCCAATTTTTTTACATAATATGCTTCTAAGAGCATGGTTAACAGTATAGCCAACTGCTTGCTATATGATGTTGTCATGTCATATATAGTTATCACTTATAATCACCCATACAACAAGGTTAACTATAAAGTTGGATGTAAGACTATTTTTTTCACCTTCTCTATTTCTCCTTCATCATTTTTATTAATATGCATATAGTTAGACTTTTGCATCAGAGTCCACTTCAATCATTTTTTTCATGTCTTTCTCCTCCATATAGACAAAAATATCATGTAAACGGGCTATAAGTGTATTATTATACTTGCTCTAAGTAGAGACAGTAGTCTGCTCCCTAGCGGCATAGTCCAATCATTGACAAACGAGCCTTAGTGGGAGACAGGAATAATGGCTATCCTTGGAGTGAGGGCTTTTGAAGGACGGGGGCATTGGAACCCGTTTTCAAATACGAATTTCCACAGTGTGAAAAATTTTGAATTTTTTTCTATACACTCTCACGCATGTGTATTATGTGTGTGCAAAAATTCATAACCAAATACTTTCACACGTAGCGTACAGAAAAAAGACAAAAATATATTTCTAAAATGGGTCGGTATTATTTCTTGTTGGGCCGAAAATTTGTTTTTTTTGTACAGCCTACAAATTACGAAATATTCAAATTATTTTCACATTCGTTTGTGCGGAAACCATATAAGTTACGTGGATTTTTTTTCATTTTTTTTTAATTTTAAAATATGAAATTTCAGGGTTTTTAAAATACCGAGCTCCCTGTAGCTCGGGCTCCATTGGCATTTTTCGCTATCCTTGTCCCTCTCCATCCCTTCATCTTTCTCAAACCAAACGTGTGGCAACCGTTTAAAAGAGGGCTATCCCACCCCACCCGGCCAGCAATAGTGGGAGATAGGACCAAATCCAAAATAGATGTGACAGTTTATCCTTACAAGATCGTGCATGTCGTGCAGCTCTTGTCAATTGGGCAAATGTGTGTTGTTTATGATTCGTCATGGCGTGCACGCTTACAACTATAGAATCATATACTGTAAATATCCACTTCAACCTCTGTTTTAACGTATACCCACTTCAACAATACAACTATCACTACGAGTACATATCTGATGATACCGCCGCTAAGGTGATACGATGCACCGATGTGTCCTAATCCATTAGATCACGTTCAGTCAGACAGGATAAATGCACATGAGTCGGTCAGCTCCTCAACTTTAGAATATGCAAAATACACCCAGGGTTGTGTTCTTAATTGAGCATTGGGCCTTTTCCTATTACCGGTCTGCAAGCCTCACTTCCGTAGCCCGTGAGAAAAAAAAACTCACTTTTAATGTAAAATGCATGAATGAGCCCAGGTATACATGAACAATACTTTGGAGATAATATTTCTAAATGCGAAAGAAATCTGGAAAAAGTTACATGTGTATATCTCCACGTTCTATGTATGTGGAGAAAGTTTCCTGGTAAAAAAACATTTTTTCTTGGCCAGCACAAAAGAAACAACAAAAACGTCATAAAACGCTATTTTAGGAGCATTGTTTTTTTAGGAAAAACAAAAAAACAATGGTTTGATTATTTGTACTATACATGAATAATAACATACTATTTTGGTATGTTAAGCCTATCAATTTTCATATTATTTCTTGTATTTTTTTATTTTTCATACTATTTTCAATTATGATAATCTATAAAGTACTACTCACTCCGTCCCAAAATAAGTGTCGCTAATTTAGTATAATTTTAACTAAATCAACGATACTTATTTTGGGATGGATGGAGTATTAACAAATAGACTTGTTTATTTAAATTTTGTGGTTGGTCTTCACAAATCCTATATCCATTATAGTCTATAGAATATAAAAATCTGATGCAACTAGGCAACTGACATATATACGTTATCTTTGCTTCCACCAAAGCTAATCGAGTTTTTTAAGGGAACATGCAAACAAGCATTTGCATTATCATTTTCCTTGCGGATAACATTTGTATTTATCATGAAGAGGAATGGAATCTATATCAGTGAATTTTGTGGTCGAGTAAAACACATCATCTCAAATATGCTACTAAATAAACAATGGACAAATATGAGGAAATCTAGACATCTTTATCTTATGATTACTTCAGTCTCACACGCAAATAAAAATATGATCAAGGATGTTTTCTGAATTTTCCTGGCTGAGGAGCTGGCCATCACATGCACATTGATCATGTCCTTCCGATCATGATCTAATGGCCCATCATACGCTGGACTGGAGCACCGTATCTCTACTCCTAAAAGGAGAGTTGGTAGCTTCTTGTCTTGGTCTTTTTTCGTCATTCCTCCCACCTTCGTCCGGTTTTTCCGTCTGGTTTTCTTTTAGCCTACGATCTTTTTAAACCGATTTTATCTGCTAATAAAATCATTTTTTGATATATATAGTAACTTTTGTATGGAAATAAATAAATATCGATCAATCTTTAATTAATTTTTGATATATTTGGTAACTTTCATATTCAATCTTTAATCAATTTCCGGTATAGTTGGCAACTTTTGTATGGAAAGAAATAAATCATGATCAATCTTTAATTAATTTTCGGTATATTTGGTAACTTACATATTCCATTTTTAATAAATTTTTGATATATTTGGTAACTTTTGTATGGAAAGGAATAAATCATGATCAATCTTTAATTAATTTTTGGTATATTTGGTAACTTTCATATTCAATCTTTAATCGATTTTTGGTATATTTGGTATCTTTTATATGAAAAGGAATGAATCATAATCAATCTTTAATCAATTGTCGGTATCTCTACTTCTAAAGACTCATCAATTTGTAGGTTGTCGTTGGTTTCGTTAGTTACCTACCCATCGATGGAAATCCCTCTCCCACCTATCAAAAAATCATCCCTCTGATTTCTATAAAAAATCACCTTCCATTTTTGCACCTCCTCTGGTTTCTCTACGGTAAAAGAAAAGCAAAAGAAAAACAGAGGGCACTCGTGCACATAGATAGGAAGGTATTGATCTCTTTCCTGTTTGCATTTACTTGTTTCCTTTTTCCCAATATATAGTCTGCAATCTGCCCCTAGATACCTTTTTAGCGATAGTTTCAACTCTGCCGCTCCCGATCTATCGCACCGCATACAACGCTAGCCTCCCCATCTAGGCTATTGTCCTCGCTCCTCTTTGGCTGCCAGACCTTGTTGGGAACGTCGTGTCCCTGCTCGATGTCCAGGCCGAGTCCGACATGGGCTCTGAGCCGGCCATTGACATTGGAACGTCGCCATACCTGAGGCATGAGGACGCCGCCGCCCGGTTCGTCATTGCCGATGGGATCGACGCAAGGTGAGTCGAATCAATCTCATATGCCATAGCGGATTGCCCCAAACATTTTTTATACCCATTGACAATGATTCCTCACATATAAATCACACATCAGCCATGGACGGCCTTCAGGTAAAGAAGCTATTGTTTGCTCCGGTGGCTGGGATGTTGGTGGCACGAATTTGTTTAGTAAGAGGATGGTCTAAACTAGAGATTTGAGTTGAAGCACGGGAGGAGTTCCTATCATCGGTGCTAGCCATAAAGTCGAATGCATCTGTTGGTGAGCTCTGTAATCCAAACACCCATACTATTTTTTTACTCTTAGCAGGTAAGTGTTTTTTTCTACTTTTTATAAAGTAGCTTGTGACATTCCTAGAAAGTAAGGGTCATGTAGGTACATGGGGCGCTCCTTTTTGGTCATTTTCTGCTTAATTATAGAGTTTTATTGCAGTATCGTATTTTTTCATATCTCAATAAAGTACATGTTATTTTAGATTAATAGTAAAGTGCATGTCAGTACCCTCAGAAGGATATTTTATTATACTTGCTAAAACATCATGGGAATAAAGCTAAAGACAACTTTCCTGATATTGTGCGACAATTTATTAAACACATCAAATAGATCTTAATAATTTGTAATGGATTTTTATTGAATCGTCACTCAATTTTTTACATGGTCACGTCGTCAATTTTTCATTTTAATATCAATTTACATTGCAAGTGAAGTGGACTTCAATTATTAAGCAATTGTGCTCGTGTCATGTTGTCTCTGTGTGTGAAAATTAACATGCATTATCTTTGTATAATTCATAAAATATTTCGAGAGCCTGTAAAGGACGAATGAAAAAAATAATTGTGAATGCGGAGGAGGGACGATAAGAGATATACCGTTTTATCTTTTTGCAAGGAGAATATTGAGTCTTGTTGCAACATAATTTATGTGGAAGCATTAGAATATTTAGGTCATGTTGCAACATAGTATCATCACCTTCTCTTTTTAAGGTGCTTAAATTTGACCTTCAAAATTTAATCCTACTTGGGAAACACAGTTGTTGATTGCATGGTGGAACCCGGGAAGGAAAATTTTATTGCTTGATGTAACGTGCTTGAAGCATTTCTTTTGCTTTCAACCCATAGCAATACACGTGCATTCTCCTAGTTACCTTAATGGCCGTATCACCAAATACTTTCTCCTGTCGCTACTACCACGCAGCAATGCCAATGGATCAGGTGACTCAAGATGTGTCCCTTTATTTACTTTTATTATTATTCCCACGTGTGACACGTCTGATAGCGCCATGCACTCAGGGAATCTCCCACGGACTTTGAAAACATAAGAATAGGAAAAGTATATGTTAGAGTGACATGTCTACTTGAATCATATAGGATTAGCAATGAGTGTTTCATGACAAAGAAAAAATAAATGAATTGTAAAAAAAAGGTTGAGATGGATGTTAGATTTCCTATAAAATGTAGTGCAAAAAATTCCATAAAAAAAAAATTCCATGGGATTCAATCCTATGAATCAAAGGACCAACATAGGAAAAATCCTAAAGGTTTCAATCCTTGGAAATTCTATAAAATTCCTTTGAATTAAAGGAGCCCTTAGCATTCACCTGCACATAAAAGATCAGTCCACGCTGATACAGGAACCGATCATCCAATATTATTTATATATACTTTAACTGCGTTTTAACAAATCGATAATATTCATACAACGAGATGGAATTCACTTGAGTTTGAAGGTACATCAGATGTCGATATTTTGAACCTTTTTGACTAAAAATTAGAGAGAGAAAACTTAAACCCTATATTAAAAGACCACCTCGTATGTGTGGCCGTCGGTCGACGTCGTCCTTCCAGTGGCGCAAGGGCGTCGGAGGGCGGCAACAGCCTTGTCCGGCGGCTGCCTGCCGCTCGTGAAGGAGACGCTCCGTCTCCTGCTGCGCGGCGCGGAGGGCTGCCGTGGCCAATGCTGACGGCGCTTACGGAGCTATGACAACGGGCTTAACCCTGTAAGCGTTGGTGGACGAGTCGCTAAGCAACCACTCATCACCTGCCTTGGCAAGCTCACCATCAAGGCAGCGGCGGCGCCTGGCAGCTGTCTCCGTAATGATGACGTAGCGGTCGAGGGCCCACGCGGCAGAGATGTCCGGGTCGTGGCGGACCCATTTCGACGTCGCGTCGAACTTGGCGAATGTCGAGCGGCGTTGTGTCGGTCGTAACGTGCCTCTTGCCTCGTTACGCACTCCTCTTCAGAGAGGATGGCCCTCGAGTCCGAGGGACCGCCGGCACCGCCACCTCTGAGGTAGTGGAGGATGCTGCTCCGCGCCTTCGTGATCACGGGCGGCAACTCCTCCTTGATAGGACGGTGACGCAGGCCCGTCAATGCGGGTGTATCAGCTGTGCGTCGGCGTCGATGTTGGCTCGTCCTTGACGCAACATCCTATCTGGACGTCGTGGTTGCGCGGGGGCGACGTCGACTCCTCTTTGACGCGGCGCCCGATCTAGACGTCGCGGTTGTGCGGGGGCGACGTCGGTTCCTACTTGATCCGCCGGAGTGGGGATCACGACTCGCGCTTCACACCGTAATGTGGCGGAGACGGTGGCTCCTCCTTGACTCACACCAGCAATAGTGACGTCGGGTCCATGTTCGCTCTGTCATGATCTTCATCTAACTGACGAATTCTTTGTCCGTAAGAGCGGCCTCCGTTAGGAGGCAAGGCCGCTGCTCCGGCTGCTGTTGTGGCATCTCGTCATCCTCGTCGCTGGAGGAGTCGATCGACGTGGATGTCGAGGGGCCCGAAAAGCGAGAGCAGCCGCACCAAGATCTGCTCGATGAAGAATTGCCACCGCCATCGCATCTGCCTACCGGCATGGAGAACCACGATGCCACGGCCAAGCGAAAGGGTGGTCAGCCCGCTTTAGTTCGGCACAACGGTCGGAGTTGGTTTCTCGGGACGCAGCGTCTGCATTGAAGCAACGCCCGAGAGATCGCATCTGTCAGCCTCGTCTCGCGTCCTATCACGTTGAGCAACATCAATGTCGGCCGTTGCATGCTCGGAGTCGGCATGAATGCAACGCGCAAGTGACGCGGGCTTTGATGAAAAGTGCCGGAGAGGTGAATGGTTTTCTTAGGCCAACTTAGTCAACGTTGGCGTTGCAACGGTCTGAACGTCCGCAAAATTCCTATTTTGTCTTTGGTTTGCGAAAGAATACACACCTAGACTAGCTTGCGCACTGATATAGGTATTGAATGGCAAAGCACGTCTAGACCGCGTGGTCCAGAAGGTTGAGGGCGTCCGAACATTCGCAAAACCCCTTAGCTTGTTTTCAATTTGCAAAAAAAACATCTAAACCGGCTTACAGATCGATATAGGATCATATTGAATGGAAAACACATCTAGACCGGAAGGTTGCGGACGATTCGAGGGTAGCGATGGAGATGCCCTTGCTTTTCAACCGGCACCGACGCACGTAACCCACGCGAGTAGCTATATATGTGCCGCTCAATAGTACTTGGTGGATGCACACTGCTGGAACGAAGCACCATAAAAACACCTCACATAGCTAGAGGGAGAGTGATCAAGGTAGCAACAATGGCGGCCCAGGCTCAGCAACTGACTGCTCCCACCGAGGCGGAGCTTCTGCAGGGGCAGGTTGACCTTTGGCGCCACAGCCTCTACTACATGACCTCCATGGCATTCCACTGCGTCGTCAAGCTCAGCGTCCCGACCGCCATCCATAGCCTGGGTGGCGCGGCGTCCCTGCCTGACCTGGTCGCCACGCTGTCCCTTCCACCCGCCAAGCTGCCTTACCTCCGTCTCATCATACGGCTGCTGGCAACGTCTGGCGTCTTCGCCACTGACAACGCCGCCGACGTGGTCACCTACCGTCTGACCCCGCTGTCATGGCTCCTGCTTGATGGCGTCGACCTAGACGGCCACCCGAACCAAACGTCAGTCATGCTCGCCTCAACCTCGAGGCACTGCCTTGAGGCCGCGATGGGGCTCTCCGACTGGTTCAAGAAAGACACCACGTCGTCGCCGTTTGAGGATCTCCATGGTGTGACCCTCTTCGACGAGAGCATGGCGAAACAAGACCCCGAAATCGACGCCCTGTTCAATGAAGCCCTAGCGTCCCATGACAATTCCGGGTTCCTCACGGTCTTGCGGGAGTGCGGCACCGTCTTCCAAGGGCTCGAGTCCCTGGCGGACTGTTGTGGCGGCGACGGCACGACGGCAAGGGCCATCGTCGAGGCCTTTCCGCAAATCAAGTGCACCGTGCTTGACTTTCCGCGGGCGATCGACAGTATCCCAGCGGACGGCGTGGTTAACTATATGGCCGGTGACATGTTCAAGTCCTCCCACCTGCTCAGGCTGTGTTGATCAAGGTACAACATACTTATAGAAAACTAATAATGTGAAATCCATATCTTGTCCATTTTATATGTCACTTCGTTACTAAAGTTTTATCAAATTTTCCTACATATATAGCTTGTGCTGCACCACTGGAGTGACAAGGACTGCATGAAGATCCTTACTCAATGCAAGAAATCCATCCCTCCACGGGAAGAGGGAGGAAAAGTGATTGTGATTGACATAGTTGTAGACTCTTCTTCGGGACCAACGCACGAAGCAGAGCTCCTGGTAGACGTAGCCATGATGGTGACGACCAACGGCAGGCAGCGGGATGAAACTGACTGGAGCGAGCTATTCATGAAGGCGGGATTCAGTGACTACAACATTGTGAAGAAACTGGGAGCCCGAGGTGTCATTGAGGTCTATCCGTGAGACATGCCCAAAAATACATACGTATTGTAATTTGTGGTTTGGTTCAAAAGATGTGCTCCATGGGATTGTCTTACTTTGTTACAGGTATGTTTCGAGGAGAATACAAGGTACGAGTGAGCATATGGGGTGTTATGTATATGGATGTTGTGCATTCTTGGTTACTTTCCGATATGTAAAACTTCCATTCGGAATACTAAAGCACACGGTGTGCTTTTATGTGCATCGTATTCATGTTTGCTACAACCTGAATATGATATTTGTTGATGTGGATACCACCATGTAATACCCAATTGTCTCATGTAAACCATCACTTATGATGTCTAATATGTTGAGTTTGTGTTGAATACATGTATATGTTGGAGAAATCCAAAGGTGTTTGGATAGGAGTTGGGTCATTTTCCCACACCATATCCCGAGTTGTAATCAACAAGTTGGTATTTGTGGTGCATTTTCGTGTATGCATATTCTTATTCTGGTGCCAACATGAGGGTCAAACCAAAAGCTAGCGCACATATATAAACATATGTCGATTCAGCAGCCATGATCTGTTTAGTGTTGGTATGAGGATTTAATGGTTTTGATATGTTTACAGTTTATGAATATCTAACGACCACAAATGTTCATGTATTTATGAAATTTAATGGTGACTATGATATACTACCTCCATCCCATAATGTAGTACGTTTTTGAACACTAGTGTAGTGTCAAAAAACATCTTGCTTATGGGACGGAGGGAGTAGTTAGATAAAACTATAACTATCAAATGGTAGTTATAAATGATTATGAAGGTTCACCAAACCAATGGCTGGATGTCATGGTGGGCTAGGCTAACCAATCATTTCGACCTCTCCGGCTGTGCAAACGTTGTGATTGTCTTTTTCTTTCATGGTGGGTGTGCTTGTAGTTGTTGGCCTGAATAATTGGGCTTATTGTTCTTCTTCATTTCCTTTTCAAGTGGTGATGTGTGTGTTTGTACTGCCATTGTAACTTATTGTAACATGATTCTTTCATTTAACCGAAATGGTTCAGGCAGGCTAATGCCCGCCGTAGTTCACCTAAAAAAAGATCGGATGTTATACTTTCCTTGAGAATTTCAAGTGAACCTATGTCAGCTTATGGATGGTTACAAAGATTTAATGGACACAATATGTATATGTACAGTTTTGAATATACGATTCGTAAACTTGTAAACAACGATTAAAATGATAATTCATGCTACCAAATTACTCCACCGCTCGGTCAGGCTAACTGCGAATTTCAGATCTCTGCTATTGTGAATTTAAGATGCATGATGCCGTGAAGCACAATTAGGGTAAGTAAAGGAAATTACTTCTGCTAGCTGCCTGGGGCATGGGGGGTGGATCACCCTTGGCGCTGCGACCGGCTGTCTGGCTGCTGGAGCACAGCGCTACCTCCCCTTCTACGCAATACGACCGTGCAACACGTCTAAGTTCTGACAAGTTTTACTTTGAGAAGATCGGAAAGCTGTCGAGGAAGTATATTGCATAAAACAACGATCCAACTTTGTACATTGTGTCCCGGTCGACGAATTCGTAATACGGAAACTGCAAGGCAAATTTTAACATCAGGAATGTAGTACCTTGGAGAACAGAAAGGGGAGACTTCATTCACAAATAAAAATAAGGATGCAGAAGCAGATTGATTTTAGTATAAGCAAAGAAACACTTAGCTTTCTGCATAGCATCACTGCAAAGTAAAAACAACATCACAAATAATGGCAGACTGTGGTTATGTACTCCCTCCGGTCCTTTTTGCTCCGCGTATTAGATTTTTGTCAAGTCAAACGTTGCAAACTTTGGCCAAATACATATCAAAAAAGTATAAACATCTACAATAACAAATACATATACTATGAAACTACATCTCATAATGAATCTAACAATATTGATTTGGCATTGTGAATGTTGATACTTTTTCCTGTAAGTTTGGTCAAATTAGAGGTGCTTTGACTTCGGACAAAACTTATAGGCACACTAAAAAGGACCGGAGGTAGTATAACATAACTTCATAATACAGGGTTGTGATGCCACAAAATAGTTGCAACATGGGGGTAGAATGATTTGCTTTGTTTTATTTTCCCAAGTACCTTCCGAAATTCTGATGCATGGAATAAAATTAAAAAGACTGATAGAAATCCATCTGCTTACACCGAAAATGTACACACTACACAGAGAAAATCACTACAGCGTTTAATTCGTGGGACATAAGGTAAATGAATCTTAGTCAAATAGATGATACTCCCTCTGTAAACTAATATAAGACGTTTTAGGTCACTAAAGGTTTCTCCATGTCAAGCAACCAAATTATGAAGCAGTAATTTCCTTGAAACGTTAAGTGGCAATAACCAGGTGCTGTTTGAAACTTTATGTACGTATGACATCTGTTTCGTATTTTTACATATGACATCTGTTTTGTATGTAAGTAAAATAGTTGATTAGATTTTACCTAATTGTTATTTTATTCTTCCAGGTGCACTAGAGAATTGATTCCAGGCTCACAATGCGTGCAGTGAACAGTAGAACGTGGGTCAAACGCATTGCACAAGCTACCACTGATTTATATGTTAAGGGACAATACATACAAACTTGATATAACCTAGTACTTAAAAAGTTAAAATTAAGAGATATCAACCTAGAGTAGATGGGTGCTGTGTTATCTACCTAGTACAGCATGATACATTGGTTATCAGAAGAGAATGATTCTCTAACATTGACCTGTTTATGCTTGCTCGAAGTGAAGAAATCTCTCGAAAAATAAACGCTGTGTAAATGCACATGAAACTAGATATAGAACAAACTTATGATAGTTGATCACATGATTAGCAGCAAAAAGAATGGCGTACACTGTACTGAAATATAAACAGACGAACCTATCAGCACGACCACCGACGGTGCAAGACTTCATCTACTGGCCACATCAACCCTAGTACCACCAGTGCTCCATTGTCGCTGCAGCCTTCACTTCGAAGGGGAGCAGCCTGTCGCCACCGCAAGTTCACGAAACCCCTCCCTTGTTCATTGGTCTCCTATGGCCACCCCTTCCTACGCTTGTCTCCTCTTTCCGTGACTGCCCGTCGTTGGGGCCTCTCTGCCATCCACATTTTACTTCCCCCACAGGAGATTTCTGTCTTCCTGACAGAGGGGTGGCACGGGAGTCGAGCAGCCCACGTACGGCAGCCCTGTGCGGCGGACATAGGAGGAAAGCCGTCCATCGCGGTGGTGCTGCGCGCTCCTTCCAGCGACGTCATGAACTCAACAGGGGCAACTGGTGATTGCATCCAAGAGGGCGCGAAGGACAACGGTGATGTCGCCGTGGATGGCTGTCTCGGCAGATCATCTTCCTCCTGTTCCGAGGATGATATCCTCGATGACCTAGACATCATCGTCTAGTGCAGGAGTCGGCGGCTCCCGGTCCTCCTGTAGTCCTGTTGCAACAACTCCAAGGAGAAGAGAGCAGGGTCGCAGCTGCGGCATGAGCGTTGGCCGACGCTCCATCAGACGAGGGCTGCCAAGGAGATATGGCGGCGGTGCCACGCAATAATGCAAGGTTTTCCTTTTACCACCAGTAATAAGAGCATCCAAAACATATCTATACGCGGTAAGATCAAAGACAAAACCCAGTGCATGCAAAATTAACAAACCAAGAATGGCAGTGCAATAGAGAACCAATTTGTTAGTCTCAAGTTGGAACCCTGATGCTACATTCTGCTCATGCATATCTTCCATACGGGACCAGCAACTGATTAACACAAAGCTCAAATCAGGCAACCACCATAGTTCTAAATCCTAAGAACTGCTACAATACCCAGCTAGAAAACGTAGCTACTAGGGACACTAAACAGAACTCACAGCTCGTTCTCGATGATGTTCCTGACCATTTCGATCGGAATCAGCCCCTCGGTCCTAACGGCGTCCTTGCTCTGATCCGGGCTGAAGAAATAGAGCGTGGGCAGCCCCCGTACCTGCATATCCCTCGCGAACTCGTACTCCTCGTCCGTGTCCACCTTGACGAACAAGGCACTGTCCTCGTACTCCACCGCGAGCATCTCGATGTCCTGCGCCATGAGCACGCACGGGCCGCACCAGGTGGCGTAGAAGTCCACGATGAGGGGCACCCTCCGCTCCCCCCTGACGAGCTCCTCCAGCTCCCTGGCCGACACCTTCCTCACGAGGTAGTCCGGCGCGATGTACTTGCCCGAGCCCGGGACGTAGGTCTCCGCGGCGTTCCGTCGAACGGTTGGCCTGCGGTGGCCCCTGGTGCTGAGGCTGACGCTGCGGGAGGCGGCGTTCTTTGAAGAAGCAGGGGGGAACGGGATGGAGAGGGTGCGGGTGGTCGCGGCTGCCGGGAGGTGGAGGCCTGGGCGGGGAAGGGAGCGGGCGGCGGATGCCAGCGGGAGGGAGGCCATGGCCGGAGAGAAGTGGGGGACGAGCAAAATCCTATCCTCGGGGTGAAGGGGTTTGGGTTTGCTTGCGTGAGTGCGCAGTGAAGAGGACTCCTTTCACTTCACCTGAGCCGGCCTGTTAGACCATCTCTAGCAAGAGACCCGTAAAAAGCCCGATTCGCAAAATAAACGTGAAAATATAGATCGGCGTGGAAAATCTCGTCTGAATAGACTTCGCAAACGTGGTCGGTCCGTAAAATTTTTTGAGAAGCGCGGCAAAATCTCTGCACTAAACCACGAATACGCAAGTTTCTGTCTCGTCCCTACGGTGCCCCGTATCTCAGGAAAGCGGTTGGCGGGAGGGACATTTCAGCCCGCGCCCTTTCCCCACCTCCTTCCGCCCTTGCCCGCCATTGGTTCAACCCGTCCGCCGCCGGCGATTCCGGCCAAATCTGCGGGCGGAATCGCGTCGTGGGGGCGCCCTCACCCTCCACCACCGATACGCTGCACCGCCCCCTCCACCCGGATCCGGTGAGATGAGCCGCCCCTAGTCGCAGCCCGGGATCGCCCGCCCCATGAGCCGCCGATGAATGTTTGCTTGTGCTTTGTGCCAAGCGCTATGCATAGTTGGTTGACGCGGCGTGCAATTTCTGTTCATGTAGATGGAATTGAGCCTGTGCGAGAAGTTTTTGCTCGACAATTCGTTCGATTTGGACCACTCGGATGTTGAGACGCTGCTTGCAAACTATCGACAACAGACGTTGGTGATGGCCCTTGTCGTGAAGGAGCATGAAGACGAGAACTGAAAGAGGCGGCGCGGGGGCGCCCCCACCCTCCACCGCCGATACGCTGCACCCCCTCCCCCCGGATCCAACGAGACGAGCCGCCCTAGTCGCTGTCGCCGCCCGGGATCGCCCGCGCCACGAGCCACTGATGAGTGTTTGCTTGTGCTTTGTGCCGAGCGCTATGCATGGCTGGTTGACGCGGTGGTGCGATTTTTGTTCATGTAGATGGAATTCAGCCCGTGCGAGAAGTTTTTGCTCGACGATTCGTCCGATTTGGACGACATGGATGTTGAGGTGCTGCTTGCAAACTATCGACAGCACACGTTGGTGATGGCCCTTGCCGTGAAGGAGCGCGAAGGCAAGAACTGAAAGAGGCGGCCGCGGGGTGCTCCCACCCTCCACCACCGATATGGTGCACCCCCCCTCCTTGCGGATTCGGCGAGACGAGCCGCCCCTGGTCGTCGTTGCCGCCCCTAGTTGCCGCCCGGGATCGCCCGCCGCATGAGCCACCGATGAGTGTTTGCTTGTGCTTTGTGCTGAGCGCTATGCATAGTTGGTTGACGCGGCATGCAATTTCTGTTCATGTAGATGGAATTGAGCCCGTGCGAGAAGTTTTTGCTCAACGATTCGTCCGATTCGGGCGACTCGGATGTTGAGACGCTGCTTGCAAACTATCGACAACAGGCGTTGGTGATGGCCCTTGCCGTGAAGGAGCATGAAGACGAGAACCGAAAGAGGCGGGGAGGATCGACCGTCAACCGTCTTTGCATTCCTCGAAATCGCCATCTCGCGAATGAGATGTTGATGCAAGACTACTTCGCGGAGAATCCAACATATCCACCGCACCTCTTCCGGAGAATGTACCGAATGCGCCGATCTCTCTTTGTGAACAAATTTCAAGCTTGCGAGGCAAATGTTGGTATTTTACTCAAAGAAGAAATGCCACGGGCTTGAAGGGATTTAGTGCATATCAAAAAATCTCGGCAGCTATGCGGGTGATTGCATATGGCGTTCCGGCTGACTATGCCGATGAGTACCTTCGCATTGGTGAAGATACCATAATTGAGTCAGTGCGTAGATTTGCCAAAGTGATCATCCATGTCTTTGGTCTTGAATATCTTCGGCACCCAACGAAGATGACAAAAAAATTTGATGGCATCTAATGAGAGGAGAGGTTGGCCTGGCATGCTAGGTAGAATTGACTGTATGCATTGGAATTGGAAAAATTGCCCAAAGACATGGCAGGAAATGTACTGTGGCAAGTCTTGTGATGCAACAGTTGTGCTAGAGGCCATAGCATCCGAGGATTTATGGATTTGGTATTGTTTTTTTGTATGCCGGGCATTCTCAATGATATCAATGTGTTGCAAATGTTTGCTAGGCTTGCTAGTGGTGATGCTCCTGCTTGCAACTATACTATCAATGGGCATGAATGCACAAAAAATACTAACTTGCAAATGGTATATACCCTCCTTGGTGCACATTTGTCAAGAGCATAAAAGAACCCCCAAATAGAAAACAATGTGAATCACCAAGGGTGCAAGAGGCAGCCCGAAAAGACATTGAAAGAGCATTCGGGATTTTGCAATCTAGGTTTGCCATTGTTCGTGGTCCTCCTCGTTTTTTGGACAAGCAGGCCTTGAAAAACATCATGACATGCTGTGTTATCCTTCACAAAATGATTCTCGAAGATGAGAGAGGCATGAACTTGGAGTTCTTCTACGACAATGTGGGTAGCCGTGTCAAACCAGCTAGAGACCCTAAACGCATTAGAAATTTTCTTCAGACATACAAGGAGATTGAAAATGCAAACACCCACTTTCAACTTCAGGAGGATCTCATTGAACACTATTGGCAAAGGGCTGGACAGTAACAAAACTCATTTTTCTATTCATTTTTATTTAATTCATGTGTTATTTGTATTCGAGACAAGTTTTATATTACATTATTTAGTTTGCTTCGGTGATTTGATTAATTATTTGTAATGTGGATGATTGTTGTATTGTGTTGGTATTGATATTTTTTCTGGATAATTATTTTGTAGTGCGAATGATTGTTGTATTTTTATGGTGTGATATTGATATTTGCGGACCGGCGACAGCGGCGCAAGAGCAGACCCCGCAAAGCCGATCCGTAAAAGAGCATATTCCGCGAATATCTTTTTATACGGGTCCGTTTTGCGGGGTCTGCCTCTGCAGTTGTCCGCGTCGGCCCGCAAAACCGTTTTTCCACGAACTGCAAACGCGTTTTGCGGGTCGCCGTTATGCGGGATCTGCTAGAGATGCTCTTAGGATTTAGGGCACTGGCTCGGTCGTCAGTCACTCGCTCGCTCCATCACTATTCATGAAAAGACAACAATTGTTCCTAAAAAAAATGAAAAAAAATGCAATTATAGCATCTCTGGTAAATAGTGTAGTTGTAAAATGTTGCTTTTACATCATCATCAAGGCACAAAAAACCCTACTCCAATAGGATGTATTTTTTTATTCGGCATTTGCTCGTGATGTAAAGTAAGACATCGAGTGATGCAAACTTGAGCAAAACGCGCGCAGCCCCAACTGTCGTCCACAGACGCCTCCTTAGGCCCAGCAACCAGTAACGCCGTTCCGACGCACCTCGCCATGGCGGAAGCTGCCTCCGCGGTGATGTAAATTTTACATCATCTATTAGAGTGGGAGGTTTTCTGATGATGTAAATTTTACATCATTTGTTGGAGTTGAAGGTTTTTGATTATGTAAAAACCCACTCTTTGATGATGTAAATGTTACTTGAAGCACAATTTGATAATGTGTTTTACAGCATCTTTTGAAGATGCTCTTACTAGTTTAGGAAACGATTCTCAAAAAAGAAAATTGTTCAGGAAACAAAAAAACAACGCCCTGCTTTTTATAGATTATAAAAAGTTTGCAGAGTTAAAGGAATAATTAATTTGAAAGAAGTTCATGAAATTGAAAAATATACTCATGAATTAGAAACATATTCACGGATTGAAAAGTATTCATGGATTTTTAAAAATGGTCACAACATTCTCAAAAAAATCATGGGCGCGGCTCACGGCACTTCTGGGCGGGGCAGCCCGTGCTACTAGCCATGACACGCGTCTGTCAGTGGCTGCTCCTCTGCGCGGCATTCCTTCTCGCTGTCGACCCTGGCTTGGCACCCGACGAGTGGTGGAGGTGGCCGTCGGTGAGTGATGGAGGTGTTGAAGCACGGGCCTTCACCGGAAGGAAACGGAGAAGAAAGAGACAGAAGGAGAGAAGAAGAGAGAAGAAGAAGAGACATCTTACACGTGGGTTCCACAATAAGTTAACGGTCAACAAACGGATTGTTTAGGAGCAAGCCCAAATTGTCATAAAACCCTAAACCCGGTTTGAGTTTTTTGAAACAGTCAACCCCTGAGTTGGTAGTTATCAGCAGAAAAAAAAGCCGGTAGTTTTCTGAAACCCTAACCCGAATGGCATGCACCCCCAAGCACCCCGAAGGCTACTATCGAGCCGCACTCAGACCGTGCTGCGTCAAGAATCACTTTCTGGTTGACATCAAATCTTCGTTGCCACCAGCTTATTCAAAACAGGTTCTAAGATCAGGCTGAACTTACAAATTACCAGTTCACTATTCGCACGAAGCAAATACCACATGCAGACAACAAATTGATCCATTAATCAGCAAGAAGCACGCCTTGACGGTGCAATTTTCATCCCGCCAATGGAGAGGCGAACGGTCTTGAAGATCACCGGCGGCGGCGGCGGAGGGCCAACGGTACACGTGGGAACAGAAGAATCCACATCGTTCCTGGACTAGACCGTTTCATTCTGCACATGGTGGAACCATGCAAGCCCCGGCTGGCCGCAGCGTCTTGATTCGGGGATGGGTACGATTGGCCCCAGAAATATGCGCCACAGATCGAGTATTATCGTGACGAGCATTGCCGCCCCCAGAGCGTCGACAGCCACCCTGGGAATGTCCCACTTCTCTGCTTTCTCGTCGATCCTGAAAATGCCAAACGAGAGTTACACAGAGTTGAATATGGATTATGAGATTGAGAAACTAGGTAAAGAGAAAACAGTGAGAGGTCTATTCACCCAGCTGCAACAATGTTGGTGAAAGTAAGTTGTTAGAATTATAACCATATTATTTTGGGTATTCAAGCCAGCGATGTTTTAATATAGCCAGCTCGAGAAAAGTAAATGTTTTGGCAAGCATTGACCGAGTTCAGAACCAGATATTGCTGTTTAACAATGACCTTGATGGATAAAGTCATCGCAGAAAGAGGGGAAAAGGAGACTAAATTCAGACAAGTTTTACCTTGAGAACATCGGAAAGCTGACAAGGAAGTATATTGCATAAAACAATGAGCCAACTTTGTACATGATATCCCGATCGACGAATTCATAATATGGAAACTGCAAGGTCAATTTTAACATCAGGAATGTAGTATCTAAGACTTCATTCACAAATGAAAAAAGGATGCAGAAGCAGAAAGATTTTAGTATAAGCAAAGAAACATTTAGCTTTCTGGATAGCATCACTGAAAAGTGAAAACAACATCAATTGTATGTACAACACAAATAATGACATACTGTGGTTGTATATAACATAACTTCATCATACAGTGTTATGTGATGCTACAAAATAGTTGCAACATGGGGGTAGAATGTTTTACTTTATTTAATTTTCCCAAGTACCTTACGAAATTCAGATGCATGGAAAAATAAACAAGACTGATAGAAAAATCTCTGGTTACACAAAAAAAAGTAAACACTACATATATAATATCACTGCAGCGCTTAATTCGTGGGACATAAGGTAAATGAATCTTAGTCAAATAGATGATACAATCTACATTAGGAACTAAAGATTTCTCCATGTCAAGCAACCAAAATATGAAGCAGTAATTTCCTTTAAACGTTAAGTGGCAATAACCAGGCGCTGTTTGAAATTTATTTACGTATGACCATCTGTTTCGTATGTAAGTATAAACTATTTGACTATATTTACCGAATTGCTATTCTATTCTTCCAGGCTCACAATGCCCGCACAGTGAACAGTAGAACGTGTGTCGAAAGCATTGCACAAGCTACCACTGACTTATATGTCAAGGGACAATGCGTCAAACTTGATATAACCTACTACCCCCGTTCCTAAATATAAGTTCTTTTAGAGATTTCAATATGGACTAAATACGAAGCAAAATGAGTGAATCTACACTCTAAAATATGTCTACATGCATCCGTATGTAGTCCGTATTAAAATCTCCAAAAAGACTTATATTTAGAAACGGAGGGAGTAGTACTTAAAATTAAGAGATGTCAAGGATTGCCTAGAAGTTTTTATCCACAATTGCCCATAACTAGAGATTCAAAGGCATTTTCTGCATGTTCTCTGTTATCTACCTAGTCCAGCAGGATACATAATTAAGAGTAGATGGGTTCTGTGCAGTTGAGCCGCATGAGATACACACACAAAAAGTAATAACAGATTGGATTCAATCAAAATAGTTTGTACTCTAGAATTAAGGCAGAAAATATTGATGATTACCACTGTAAGCAAGCAGATGAAAGTTAAATATTACTCACTCTGCCTCAAAATATAAGATGTTTTTTGAGACAGAAGGAGTAGTAGATTGGGGTGAAAAAAACTCATATTTATAGCACCCTATGCATGAAGAAATATATGCTGGAACATACGTTTGCAATGGCTAGGGTCTCCAAGTATGCAATGAAGTATGAGAGTGCCAAAATCCACGCGGCTTCAAACAACCACCGAATAGACTGTGGCAGGTGTGCTGTAGAGTGACGTAATCTACGAAGTGTCATATTTGATGCCATGTGATAAAATAAGAAGCAGGCATGGGTCAGGAGAAATGTTGTATGGGGTACCTGAAAAGTGAAGAAGAAAATCATTAAGCATTGCAAACAAATAAGTAGAATTAGTGTAGCACATTTGAATAACTAGTTACTATCCCACAGATGCATTAGCACTACAAACAGAGTTCCAACAGGAGGGTTGCAACAGATATGTATCTGATTTGTGTCAATAATGTACATAATGTAATGGAAACTATGTAGTAACCAAACAAAGTTTAAAATTAAAATAAAAATAAATACAAAATACAAAATCTGAATTGATGACTAATACCATCAGCTTATGGTACTCAACTAATATGCAGAAATTTCAACCCTGCTATTAATCCCTAATTTGCATAAGAGAATTGATGGAAGGGAATATATGAAGTTGGAACAAAGCTATGAAATGAGACAATTTGAGTCTTTATAGTAGTATTCCACAAAAAATATATTATAGGTTTAGTAAAGTAAAAAAGGACGTGTATCTCACAAAATAAAACATTTGTAAACAGTAACACTCTCGATGAAATTTCTCCACCCATCCATCCCTTGTGTGAACAAGATCTTACATTATTCATCCTCCATGATGGAAAAGTATATGACGCGCCAAGAACTGTGAAAAAGTAATGCGTCCAAAAGTAGTTACCGACATAACTGAAAATTATAATCCAAACATTAGCCTGCAATTGAAAGATGTATAGTGGATTTAGCAAACAGTTTCGAAGAGATAATATGAGAAAATGCATTACCAAATAAAACTAAGTCCATAGACAATGAGAAGTACTGCTCATTATACATGTATTCGCAGTTTAGCAACAAAGTAAGCACTGTCGTAACTGAAGAATATATATCACTAGTGTTTGTTCATACAGGGTAGCTTGCTGAGTTTATATTACAAAAGCTTTAATTTGGTACAAAAGCTTTCATGAGTGTCATTTGACAAAAATATGGTAAACGTTTGATACATCAACAGTTATACACTTTTAAATTTCTGTGGGTCAACAAAGTTAAATCTTAGTAAGGTATAATTGTAGTGAAAAATATAATCCTGAACCAGATCCATATACAAAATCATATTACATACAACTGTGGGATTTTCCAGGAAAGTGTCAGTTTCTGGAACTCAAATTGTCTTACAAAAGGTCCACACTGAAAATGCATACCTTGACCCAGTAACGATCTTTTAAACTTCTAATACTATCTGCCTGAAATGAAAAAATAAATTGAAGTTAACTTTCAAATATATGATTGGTGTACACACCATTACAAGAGTAACATATTAAGCTCCGAATTTCATCCTTATGGAGAAGATATAGTTTAGGACTGAAAATAGGAAGACAAATCCAAAGGGAAAAGATGCAAAAGCAAAACTGAAGCTCAAATAAGAGAGTTGCAAGTGAGAGGAGCCCATCCTTATGGAGAAGCAGACTTGCTGAGGCAACCCTCTCCTCCCATCCCTGCTCTTCCATTTCTTTCCCCACTTTTATAGTTTTTGTCATGTGCTCACTCAGCATTTAATATTTGCACACCTGCCCTTACTCTCGTTGTTCCTTTTCATTTACTGCGGCACTAATGGATTCCTTTGTCTAGGCCAGAGAAACTGCTGCTATGGTTGTAAACATGAATTGCAGCTGATCCAAAACACCACAATGCTAGTAGATTCTCAACATTAAATGTTTTCTCAACTCTGGTTGTAATCATAATTGCAATGAAATGTTAATGTCTATGTTTATGCATCGAATGCTTCTTGATTCTCACTTAACGGCAGACACCTGAATTTGGTGAGACAGTAAAACTGTTGTGCAAATACTGCCCTTTTTTGCTAGAAGAGTAGTCATGGGGAAAATGGTTACCCTCTGAAGACTAAATATCACATCGAACAGATCTTCTGAAGTTGATCTGACGAGAGAGGAGGAGGGTGCCAAATTACCTTTCCTACGAGGAACAGAGGGATGACAAAAGCAGGCACTGTTGACACCAATCCAACAATCAAATATTCCAGCTCCGTGAAACTCTGCACATCACAACAACAAAAATTAAAAATACAAGAATGCTTATTAATAAGAGGAAGAAAAAAGTAATCCAATCGCTACAAGACAAATCGCCAAGGTCGAATATTTCTCTCAGGATCCCATCTTCCTTTTAGGGATCCACCAAAATGCTCCCAAGATGAGATAGATCGACCAACAGGTGAGGGCGGCTAGTGCTAGTACCTCGTAGAGCTTGAAGGGGACGACGACGCCGAGGCAGAGCGTGAGCCAGAAGGGCGTGTATAGCAGGAAGAACTTCTCCCCCCACCTCTTGCTCCCGTCCGCCGCCAGCCATGCGTTCTTTCCGGCCGCGCCACCTCCGCCCCGCTTCGCCGCCGCCTGCCGCCAGGCAGCTGCAAGGACAGACGACTCCTCCAGTAAGGCGGGAGACACGTGGAGGGATACCACTGGGCGCGGCAGGCACGGGGCTCACCTGTCATCGCTCGATCCCGCTATCAGCAGCCCCTCCTCTCCTAAGTCGCCGGCGCTGTCGCTGCTTGCGGTTGCAGCGGAGGAGATTCGGTTCCGGGTGGCACTTGCGGAGTGTGGGTGCCCTCGACTGACGCCCCGACCAAGGGAGTTTGCAGACGATTGGTTCGCCCGGTCTGACGGGTGGGTCCTCGAAGGACACGAGTAGAGCATCTACAGACGGAGCTCTCGTATCCCTCGGAGCATCTACACAGGCTCACCCCCAAACCCCTTGTCTCAAACACCTGGACTGCGTGAGTGATAAAAAAAAACTCAATTCAGATGAACGCCTCAAATAGGTCTCAAACGTCCGGACTAACAGACACTCCTTATATACATTTTAAATGTGATGCGGATATGAGAAAGCTCTTACGTGACTTAACGCTTTGCATAGAACTAATACGGGTCCCGTTGGAAAACACCCGTAACCCCGACGGGCTGACGCACATCTCCTCCGATGAGGTGTGAACATCGCGTGGTGCCACTTCGGCTGAGAGCTAAAGTCTGGCTATTTAGGCCATATGGCGTCCCCAAGCCCTAAGCCACACCCACTTCCTCCCTCTCTCTGCCGCCAGCCCGAGTCTATCCGCCTCTCTCCCGCTCCACCTCTCTCTTCCAACGTTGTTCAGCTTTGCCATGGCCCGGTAAAAGAAGACAACATATGATATGCTCACACCGGAGCATCGATTCTAGATTGAGGAGAATATTGGGGCGAGGCATGTCGCCCACATCATAGTCGGCTTTCCTCCGGACTCACCAGAGCCGAAGGAAGAGGAGCAATAGTCGGTTCCTATGGAGGTGGCGGATCCGAAGGAAAAGGATGTGGGGAGTCTGAAGGCGGACGAGGCGAAGCGGCCAGAGGAGGAGTTGGCGACGGCTATGTGCTTCGATATGGAGGACACCATGGTGGAGTTCGCGGTTGCCCAAGCGACAGAGATAGCGGAGCAGCAGGCCATCCTGGAGTCAATCTAGGATGACACCTATTTTGAGGCCAACTGACGGTTCATCCCGCAGGAACGAGCAGTGAGCAACGAGTTTTTCGCCGAACATGACGTGAACGTGGAGGCCGACAAAGAGCAACGGAGGAGCCCGAGTTGAGACTGCCACCCATGTACCGGAGCCAAACACGAAGATCGTGGACATCTCCAATGAGGATTAGGATAGTATAGGTTATTTGACTGTGTGGTACGTAGATCCCCTCTTTTGCATGTTTTTATGGTTTTAATGTTTCAAGTACGAGGTATCTGGATGCGGAGGAGCAAATTTGAGATATGATCGGTCACTCTCACGGACGCGTCTAGACACGTTCATGGGCGTTTGAGGGACCGAATTTGTTGTCCGTGGATGTAGATGCTCTTAGTGCATGTCAATACAGATGGTCTGGTCAAAGTCTGGTCATAAAAATGCCAGCCGAGATGATATCTTAGGGCAACTCCAACCGGTTGACTAAAACGGAAGCAATTTGTGTCTGCTTTTTATTTGTTCGGATCGGCCGAGCGGACGACGTGTCTAGTTATGGCTTTTAGGGAGTCGGTGTGTCCAATGCACCGACGCATTAGTCCCCGCGATTTAAAAATAAAATAGGCATCAAACATTAAAAATAAAGTCATGCATATTAAGAATTCGATCAAAATCCACTTAGATAATATTTAAACATAAAACATCAATAAAACTTAAAAAAAGACACGGCCAGCCTGCAGCCCTAGGCATAGTCATGGACGTCGAAGTGGGTGAGGTAAAAAAACTTCGATGACGTAGTCTAATACATTTCCATCGTATCTACTTTTGTTAACACTTTTGCTCTTGTTTTGGACTCTAATTTACATGGTTTGAATGAAACTAATCCGGAGTGACGTTGTTTTCAACAGAATTACCATGGTGTTGTTTTTGTACAGAAATAAAAGTTTTCGGAATCGAATGAAACTTTTTAGAGATTTATTTTACAATAATAAAAAATATTGGAGCCAAAACCAACCGGAGGAGGGGCCTGGCTGGGCACAAGACACCAAGGCGCGCCAGCCCCCCAGGTGCACTCTGGTGGGTTGTGCCCACCTCGTGTCCCCGCTGACCCTAATTCTTACACTATAAATTCCTATTTTCGGAGAGATAAAACAAGGAGAAAGTTTTATCACATTTCACGAGACGGAGCCGCCGCCACTTCCTGTTCTTTATCAGGAGGCCAGATATGGAGTCCGTTTAGGGCTCCTGAGAGGGGAATCCTCGGTCTTCGTCATCATCAATCCTCCTTCATTGCCAATTCCATGATGCTCCCTAGCGGGAGTGAGCAATTCCTTCGTAGGCTTGCTGGTCGGTGAGGAGTTGGATGAGATTCATCATGTAATCGAGTTAGTTTTCTTAGGGCTTGACCCCTAGTATCCACCATGTTCTAAGATTGATGTTGCTATGACTTTTCCATACTTAATGCTTATCACTAGGGCCAGTTGTCATGATTTCAGACCTGAACCGTTTATGTTATCATCATTATATCTATGTTCTTGATCCAATCTTGCCTAGTCATATGCACCTATTACGTGTTATGATCCATAAATCCCGGGGTGACAGAAATCGGGATACTTTTCGATGATGGCCGTAGTTTGAGGAGTTCATGTATTCACTCTGTGTTAATGCTTTGTTCCGATCCTCTATCAAAAGGAGGCCTTAATATCCCTTAGTTTCCTTATGGACCCCGCTGCCACAGGAGGGCAGGACAAAAGATGTCATGCAAGTTCTTTTCCATAACCTCATATGACTATTTACGGAATACATGCGTACATTACATTGATGAACTGGAGCTAGTTCTATGTCGCCCTAGGTTATGAATGTTATATGATGAATACCATCCAATGAATGCACCGATCCAGTGCCTACGAGTTTTCCATTTATTATCTTTCTAAGTTACTACTGCTGATGTTACTGTTGCACTTTGGTACAAAACTATTACTGCTACTGTTACCGCTACTGTTACTGTTACCACTTGTATCAAACTATCATATTACTGTGCTAGTGATCACTTTGCTATAGATATTTATCTCCAAGTGTGGTTGAATTGACAACTCAACTGCTAATACTCTCAAATATTCTTCGGCTCCCCTTTTGTCGAATCTATAAATTTGGATTGAATACTCTCCCTCGAAAATAGTTGTGATCCCCTTGCTACCTCTTGAGCATGCGTTGATTTTCCCTTGAAGAGGAAAGGGTGATGCAGCGAAGTATATAAGTATTTCCCTTAGTTGTTGAGAACCAAGGTATCAATCCAGTAGGAGGAACAAGCAAGTTACCAATGGATGCACCTACACAAACAATCAAACTCTTGCACCCAATGCTATCAAGGGGTTGTCAATCCCTTCACGGTTATTTGCAAGGATTAGATCTGATAGAGATAGATGTAAACGAGAACGGAAAGTAAAAGGTAAATAAATTGCAACAAAGTATTTTTGGTATTTTTGGTTTACAGATCTGAAAATATATTATGGAAAGTAGACCCGGGGGCCATAGGTTTCAATAGAGGCTTCTCTCATGATGGCAAGTATTACGGTGGGTGAACAAATTACTGTCGAGCAATTGATAGAAAAGCGAATAATTATGAACATATCCAAGGCAATGATTATGCATATAGGCATCACGTCCGTGTCAAGTAGACCGAAACGATTCTACATCTACTACTATTACTCCACACATCGATCGACTCCTGCCTGCATTTAGAGTATTTAGTTCATGAAGAACGGAGTAACGCATTAGGTAAGATGACATGATGTAGAGGGATAAACTCAAGAAATATGATGAAAACCCCATCTTTTTATCCTTAATGGCAACAATACAATACGTGCCTCACTGCCCCTACTATGTCACTGGGTGAGGATACCGCAGGATTGAACCGAAAACTAATCACTTCTCCCATTGCAAGAATTACCAATCTAGTTGGCCAAAACAAACCAATAACTCGAAGAGACTTGCAAAGATATGAAATCATGCATATAAGAATTCAGAAAAGACTCAAATAATATTCATAGATAATCTGAACATAAACCCACAATTCATCGGATCTCGACAAACACACCGCAAAAGAGTATTACATGGGATAGATCTCCATGAAGATCATGAAGAACATGGTATTGAAGAGCAAAGAGAGAGAAGAAGCCATCTAGTTACTAGCTATGGACCCAAAGGTCTTTGGTGAACTACTCAAGCATCATCGGAGGGGCAATGGAGTTTATGTAGATGCCCTCCGTGATCGAATCCCCCTCTGGCAGATTATCGGAAAAGGCTCCAAGATTGGATCTCTCGAGAACGGAGGCTTCCGGCGGCGGAAAAGTGTTTTTGTGGCTCCCTCTGCTATATAGGGAATATTTGTGAATTTATAGGCCGAGAAATAGGGTTAGGAGAGCTGTCGTGGGCCCACAAGCCTGGGGGCCGACCTACCCCCTTGGCGCGCCCATGTGGCTTGTGGCCACACGGCGGCTCTCCCGACTTCATCTCCAAGTCTCCTGGGTTGCTTCTGGTCCAAGAAAAAATATTCCAAAGATTTTATTCCGTTTGGACTCCATTTAATATTCCTTATCTGTAATTCTCAAAAACAAGGAAAAAACAGAAACTTGCACTAGGCTCTAGATTAATAAGTTAGTCCCCAAAATAATATAAAATAGCATATTAATGCATATAAAACATCCAAAGCAGATAATATAATAGCATGGAACAATCAAAAATTATAGATACGTTGGAGACATATCAAGCATCCCCAAGCTTAATTCCTGCTCGTCCTCGAGTAGGTAAATGATAAAAACAGAATTTTTGATGTGGAATGCTACCTAACATATTTATCCATGTAATATTCTTTATTGTGACATGAATATTCAGATCCGTAAGATTTAAAACGATAGTCTAATATTGACATAAAAACAGTAATACTTCGAGCACACCAACAAGGCAATCGTGTCCTTCCGAAATAACATGGCCTTAGAAAGTTATCCCTACAAAATCATATGGTCTGGCTATCCTCCATCTTCCCCACACAAAGTATCTAAATCATGCACAACCCCGATGAACAAGTCAAGAAATTGTTTCACACTTTTGGTGTTCTCAAACCTTTTCAATTCTCACGCAATACATGAGCGTGAGCCATGGATATAGCACTATAGGTGGAACAGAATGTGGTGGAGGTTGCAAGGAGAAGATAGTCTCACATTAACTAGGTGTATCAACGGGCTATGGAGATGCCCATGATACATATTAATGTGAGTGAGTAGGGATTGCCATGCAACAAATGCACTTGGAGCTATAAGTGTATGAAAGCTCAAAAATAAAACTAAGTGGTTGTGCAAGATGAAATTCCACTAGTTATATGAAAGTGACAAAATATGAGACTCTCTATCATGAAGATCATGGTGCTACTTTGAAGCACAAGTGTGGAAAAAGATAGTAGCAATTGTCCCTTCTCTCTTTCTCTCATTTATTTATTTATTTATTGGTGGGCAACTTTGGCCTCTTTTTATTTATTTGGGCTTCGCTGGCCTCTTTTATTTTTTCTGTAAAGTCCGGATACTCATCCCAACTTGTGAGGGAGTCATGGATTCCATCTTCCTTTTCCCACACAGGACAATGCTCTAATAATGAAAATCATCACACTCTTATTTACTTATAACTCAAAAAGAAAATTACAACTCGATACTTAGAACAAAATATGACTCTATATGTAGGATGAAAGTGATGGTGCATGTCATGAAAAACGGAACGGTGGAAGTTGCATGGCAATATATCTCGGAATGGCTATGGAAATGCCATAATAGGTAGGTATGGTGGCTGTTTTGAGGAAAATATGTGGTGGCTGTATTGAGGAAGGTGGGTTTGATGTACCGGTGAAAGTTGCGCGGTACTAGAGAGGCTAGCAAAGGTGGAAGGGTGAGAGTGTGTATAATCCATGGACTCAACATTAGTCATAAAGAACTCACATACTTATTGCAAAAGTATATTAGTTATCAAACAAAGCATGAGACGCATGGTCCTAGGGGATAGGTTGGTAGGAGTTAAATATTGCGTGCTCCTGACCCTCACACAAAGGTTGACAATCATTAAACAAATCATGCTCCGACTTCGTTACATAACGGTTCACCATACATGCATGCTATGGAATCACAAACTTCGACACAAGTATCTCTTCCAATTCACAACTACTCACTAGCATGACTCTCATATTACCATCTCTATTATCTCAAAACTATATGCAAGGAATCAAACTTCTCATAGTAGTCAATGCACTTAATATGAATTATATCCCTCTTGGATGCCCGTTATATTAGGACTAAAATAATAATCTAAACAAATTACCATGCTGTTTTTAAGAAACTCTCAAAATAATATAAGTGAGGTACGGGAGTTCAAAAATTTCTATAAAATATAACACCACCATTCTCTAAAAAGATATAAGTGAAGCACTAGAGCAACATTGCCTAGCTCAAAAGATATAAGTGAAGCACATAGAGTATTCTAATAAATTCACGATTTAGCATGTCACTCTCAAAAAGATGTGTGCATCAAGTATGATTGTGGAAAACTAAAAAGCAAATATTCATATCATACAAGACACTCCAAGCAATACACATATCATGTCGTGAATAAAAATATAGCCTCAAGTAAATTTACCGATGGATTGAAGACGAAAGAGGGGATGCCTTCCGGGGCATCCCCAAACTTAGGCTTTTTGGTATCCTTGAATATGTCTTGGGGCGCCATGGGCATCCCCAAGCTTAGGCTCTTGCCACTCTTTATTCCATAGTCCATCAAATCTTCACCCAAAACTTGAAAACTTCACAACACAAAACTCAACAGAAAACTCATGAGATCCGTTAGTATAAGAAAAATAAATCACCACTTAGGTACTATTGTGAAATCATTCTTTATTTATATTTGTGTAATACCTACTTTATTCTAACTTCTCCATGGTTCATACCCCCCGATACAACCCATAGATACATCAAAATAAGCAAACAACACAAAGAAAACAGAATCTGTCAAAAACAGAACAATCTATAGCAATCTGTAGACTTAGAATACTTATGAAACTCCAAAAATTCTAAAAATAGGAAAATCAGGGAAATTTGTATATAAATCTTGTGTAAAATTTCAGATCAATTCGTCTCCCTGAAAAAATTAGAAAATTCCTGGACTGAGCGCAAAAGTTTCTGTTTTTCAGCAAGATCAAATCAACAACTACCATAGATCACCCCAAAGGTTTTACTTGGCTCAGACACTAATTAAAACACCAAAACACAATTATTACAGAAGTAATAATGTGCAAAACACACCAAAAAAGAAACAAAAAACAGAAAGCAAAATAAAATTGGGTTGCCTCCCAACAAGCGCTATTGTTTAACGCCCCTAGCTAGGCAAAACACAATAGATCCAGGTATTGTCATCTTTGGTATGAAATCCAAAAGTAGATCTCATAATAGATTCATAAGGCAGTCTTATTTTCTTCCTAGAAAAGTGTTCCATGCCTTTCCTTAATGGAAATTGGAATCTAATGTTTCCTTCTTTCATGTCAATAATTGCACCAATCGTTCTAAGGAAAGGTCTACCAAGAATAACAGGACATGTAGGATTGCATTCCATATCGAGAACAATAAAATCTACGGGCACATAATTCCTATTTGAAACAATAAGAACATCATGAATCACATGGAAAGTATATTTAAGTCTAATCCACTTCCTATGCATAGGGATTTTGTGAGAAAACAAATTATGGGTACAAAAATCAACTATCATAGGAAGGCAAAACAAGCATAACTTGCAAACTTTGAACACATAGAGAGGAAACTTGATATTATTGCAATATGTAAAATCATATGTTCCCCTCTCATAGTAATTTTCAGTAGAATCATGAAGGAATATCACAATATAACTATCACACAAAGCATTCTTTTCATGATCAATTATAGCATACGTGTCATCACCAAAACTCGGGGAACAAAAAAATTATCTTCATCAAGCATAGCATCCCCAAGCTTGTGGTTTTGCATATCATTAGAATCATGGATATTAATAGAATTCGTACTAACAACATGGAAATCATGCTTTTCATTCAAGGAGATATCATGAATGACTTTATAATTTTGTTCTGTCAACACTTCATCAAATTTTTCATGATTTTCAAGCAAAACCTCATAGAGATAATCAAGTGCACTCAACTCACTAGCAATTGATTCATTATAATTTGGTCTTTTGAAAATATTAGCAAGTGGATGAGGATCCATATCAATAGATTTTTAGCAAGCGAAGATGCAAGCAAATAGAAGGCACATGGCAACACAAGCAAACAAGAGATCTAACGAGAAAAAGGCAAACAAAAAAGAGAGGGCGAATAAAACAGAAAATTTGTGAAGTGGGGGAGAGGAAAACGAGAGGCAAATGGCAAATAAGGTAAATGCAAGAGATGAGTTTGTGATGGGTACTTGGTAGGCTTGATGTGTATCCTCTTGAGCATGCGTTAGTTTTCCCTTGAAGAGGAAATGGTGATGCAGCGAAGTAGATAAGTATTTCCCTTAGTTGTTGAGAACCAAGGTATTAATCTAGTAGGAGGAAAAAGCAAGTTACCAATGGATGCACCTACACAAACAATCAACCTCTTGCACCCAACGCTATAAAGGGGTTGTCAATCCCTTCACGGTTATTTGCAAGGATTAGATCTGATAGAGATAGATGTAAACGAGAACGGAAAGTAAAAGGTAAATAAATTGAAGCAAAGTATTTTTTGGTATTTTTGGTTTATAGATCTGAAAATATATTATGGAAAGTAGATCGGGGGGCCACAGGTTTCAGTAGAGGCTTCTCTCATGATGGCAAGTATTACGGTGGGTGAACAAATTACTGTCGAGTAATTGATAAAAAAGAGAATAATTATGAAGATATCCAAGGCAATGATTTGCATATAGGCATCATGTCCATGTCAAGTAGACCTAAACGATTCTGCATCTACTACTATTACTCCACACATCGACCGACGCCTGCCTGCATCTAGAGTATTAAGTTCATGAAGAACAGAGTAACACATTAGGTAAGATGACATGATGTAGAGGGATAAACTCAACAATATGATGAAAACCCCATCTTTTATCCTTTATGGCAACAAGACAATATGTGCCTCGCTACCCCTACTACGTCACTGGATGAAGACACTGCAAGATTGAACCCAAAACTAAGCAGTTCTCCCATTGCAAGAATTACCAATCTAGTTAGCCAAAGCAAAGCAATAACTCGAAGAGCTTGTAAAGATATGAAATCATGCATATAAGAATTCAGAAAAGACTCAAATAATATTCATAGATAATCTAAACATAAACCCACAATTCATCGGATCTCAACAAACACACCGCAAAAGAGTATTACATGGGATAGATCTCCACGAAGATCATGAAGAACATGGTATTGAAGAGCAAAGAGAGAGAAGAAGCCATCTAGCTACTAGATATGGACCCGAAGGTCTTTGGTGAACTACTCAAGCATCATCAGAGGGGCAATGGAGTTGATGTAGATGCCCTCCGTGATCGAATCCCCTCCGGCAGATTACCGGAAAAGGCTCCAAGATTGGATCTCTCGGGAACGGAGGCTTCCGGCGGCGGAAAAGTGTTTTTGTGGCTCCCTCTGCTATATAGGGAATATTTGTGAATTTATAGGCCGAGAAATAGGGTTAGGAGAGCTGCCGTGGGCCCACAAGCCTCGGGGGCGTGCCCTACCCCCTAGGCGTGTCCTATGGCTTGTGGCCACACGACGGCTCTCCCGACTTCATCTCCAAGTCTCCTGGGTTGCTTCTGGTCCAAAAAAATTATTCCAAAGATTTTATTCCGTTTGGACTGCGTTTAATATTCCTTATCTGCAATTCTCAAAAACAAGAAAAAACAGAAACTAGCACTAGGCTCTAGATTAATAAGTTAGTCCCAAAAATAATATAAAATAACATATTAATGCATATAAAATATCCAAAACAGATAATATAATAGCATGGAACAATCAAAAATTATAGATACGTTGGAGACGTATCACCCCTATACTTGTGGGTTATCAAGACCTTTTTCTAGCACCATTGCAGGGGAGCATAACTATATTTGCTAAGCCACTTGGTATTTATATCAATTTATCATTATGAATAATCTGAAGGATGCAAGAACCAAGATCATTCCCTCTAAGACGAGAGAAGGTACAGATTGCCATCACACTCTACACTTGATTCACCTTTTGTTATGAGTAGACTTGCAACACCACCACATGCTATTAATCCCGATATGTTGCAAGTTATTGATGATGCTACTTCTGCTATGGATGATGCTTATGATGATGCTAGTACCTTGCCTGATGATACCGTGCCACTAGGTGAATTTCTTGATGAACAAATTGCTAGAGCTAGAGAGAATGAAATTATTGAGACTGATGAAGTCTTTGAAACTGAGAATTATGAAGCACCTATTAGACCTAGTGTCATGGTTTTGTCACGGCAGATGTCCGAAGACTTGAGTTCGAGGCCATCGCTAAGGTGATGGAATCAAAGGGGTTGGTTGAGATGAGGGACACGAGTTTACCCAGGTTCGGCCCCTCAAGAAGAGGTAAAAGCCTACGTCCTTCTTGTGTTGTTTTGATTGGAGTATCGATTACAAGGGAGCGGATTCGCTTGACCTAGCTCTTGATCGATTGGTCTCTGTCTAAGCCGCCCCGGGGTCTCACCTTTATATAAGAGGTCAAGGCCTAGGTTACATGAGTCATACACCGACTCTTACAACATAGACAATCATATATCTAAGTCGCCTTGCCTTCTTTGGCAAACCGTCTCCGGGCGGCTTAACCGCCCGGGTCTTCATACCATCTTCTGTCTGGGCCTCCGTCTTGGCCCATCTTGGTAAGCCATTAGGCCTATGTATTTCAGCCCGCTTCTTTAGTCTTGATCATGAGCCGCCAGGTATGACCCGACCCCACTTGGCTGGGTCTCACCATGGGGTTATATCCCCAACATTAGGCCCCAGGTTGATTTGAGCCTGCTCAGGTCAATCTTCAAACTCACTTGGCGGCGAGTCTCACACTCCATCACCTAAAAGAAAATATGTAACCCGCTGTGACGTCACACCAGATATGCCAAAAAGATTCCGTGACATTCACAACGGATCTTTTCATTAAAACTATCGGCTCAAAAATCGAGGCGTCTATCTCGGTCGGTCAGTTTTTGCCGCCTTGATTCCCGCGCCCGTTTCAACCTTCCAACCTCTTAAATAGGACCCCAAAGGGTCCTTCTCATTTCCTAAACTACATGTGCTTCTTCTTCTTCCTCTCGACGCCATCGCCCCCGAGCTCCATCGCTCCGGTGAAGCTCCATCGCCGTCGTCGTCCTAGGCCGCTGCATCAACCTGAACGGACCAGAATCTCGCGTGCGTCCATCGCATTATTTCTGGTAAGTCTTTCTTCCTCCCCTAGATCCGTAGCCTAGTGCTTCAAATCTACCGAGTTCTTTGGCTCCATTAGAGCGCGAGTTCTTCCCAAAATGCTAGATGATGAGCAGCTCTGTGGATCTTACCATGTTTATCCTCCTGTTTCGGTAGGTCATATAGAATCCTCAATGGCCTAGTGTGGATCCGTAGCTGTATTCAACCTGTAACTGGGTCGGCTCTGCTATATCCGAAGAGTTCCTGTAGGATTTCGTAGACGCTAGAACTTTGCCGGCTAAAACTGTCATTCACTGGCGGGTTTCGGGCAATGAGAAGAAACCTATCTCTAAAGAGGGCGAGATAGTCATATTTGCTGACCACCTTGCGCGTGGTTTCAGCCCGCCCGGTTCTAAATTCTTCCGAGATGTTCTCCACTTCTTCAAGTTGCATCCTTAGGATATTGCACCTAACTCCGTCTCAAATATGTGCAACTTCCAAATTCTCTGAGAAGCTTACTTACAAGAAGAGCCGTCAGTTGAACTCTTCCGAGAGTATTTTTACGTAAACCGCCAAACGGAAGTGGCAGCCGGCCCAAGCTTAGAGCTCGGCGGATTCTCCATTCAAAGAAGACGGGATATGTCCTTTTCGTCCGTTCAAATGCCAAGCCACCCCAAGGACTGGAATAATACTTGGTTTTACTGCAAGGACTCGTCTCCAGAGGGTGAACATCCACTGCCGGGTTCTCGCCCTACCCATCTCCGCACCACAACAGAGCTCCTAGACTGGATGTCAGCTTATGCACGAGCGAAGTATGCTCCGGACTTTGCCAAAATTAGGGCCCTCCTGGCCAATGGTCTGACAGGAATCGACCTGACCCGCTGTTGGATCTCTTGGAAGGTCATGCCTCTGAGCCGGCGGGACCGACTTATGTGTGAATACACGGGTGACGCCAATGACCCCCTCTGCTTCAATCATACCACCCTGATAGAGGAAAATATTATGGCTGCCATCAAGGGAGTTGTCTGTGAGTCCCAAGAAGCTTGCCGCTCCGTCGGGTTACCACCTTTCTGTGCTTCTAACCCGGCCCCAGCTGTAAGAACATCTTCCAAATCTCTTTATCTCCGGGTTAACTATATATGTATGCAGTGACCTTTAACCTCTTTCGGCGGCTCTCACTTTCAGGCCAACTCTAGCTTCTAGAAGAAAAAGTATACTCCTCCTGCGAAGAAGTCTAAGGAGAAGACCGGCACCCGTAAGAAGAAGGCTGCTGTCCCAGAGCAGCATGAAGTTGATGACTCAGAGGTAGAACTTGACTCTCTTGGCCGCCTTTTTATGCGTCTTGCTGACAATAATTAATCACAGGAAGAATCGGAGACAAGCCATGCCAATGCTCCTGAGGTAACCTATATTTCATCTGACTTGGAATTCCTTCCACCAAAGAAGATACGGTGGGCCGTCCGAATAGTCCCACTTTCTCATCCTCTTGCTCACTTAGACCCCAATTTTCTTTTGAAAAAGCAACAACACACTTCCCGATGCCAAACCCGGAGCACCGGCTCTGAAGATCTTGTGGTCGGGCTATCCAATTCTCCAGCTCAGCGGAAACGGCCGGCTGAGGTAATCTTTTAACTAAGTTCAGCTTTGTCAACTTTGTATTATAACCTTACTCTGCTTTATATATCTTTAACTGTCTTTCAAGAATCACCCCCATCATCAGGCGACTCTACGGCAACTAAGCTGCCGCCTCTGAAGATCAACCTAGAGTACGTGCTTTTATGTTTGCATCATATTCCTTATCATCCTTGAACTTTATATAATAACCTTCTGTGCTTTCCAGGGCTCAAGCAAAATGAAGGAAGACCAACGGGTCTACTTCTGCCCCCACTGCCCAAGAGCCGGAGCCTGCCAAGCCGGACTCTCCTGTGTCACACGCTGAGCCCTCTGCAGCCACAAAGGATGCGCCTGAAAACGCTCGTCGGTCCTCCGAGCCGGCGACCCATGAGATGGCAACTGATAGTCCTCCCAGGACCAGTTCTAAGCCGCCAAACCCTTCAACAGTCGTCGAAGAACCAATTCTTCTGGACGTCATTATTACTGGTATTGGCTTCCAATCTCCCAAGCCCCATGTGCTGACCAAACACACCGAGAAGGCTGAAGCTTCTGATAGCCTGAACTTTGAGTTCCCCGTGCTGATGAAGTTAACTGCCGACGAGCTACATGTTGGTTATCTGAACCGCCTGTCCACAAGCCGGAACATGGAGCTCAAACTTGTCGGCTTAATGAAGCAAAAATATGAGGTATGTCTTCCTTTACTTATACCCTTATGTAGCCCCCAAGAGCTGGTTTAGTATTTGCAAATGGTAAACCAGGTCTTCCAATACATGTCATAAATAGAACAACTTAGCCTGTAGCCCCCAAGTATCGGCTTAACATGTATATGTTGAGCCGGTACTCAGTGTTGATATGTTGCTCAAGTGTAGCCCCCAAGTCCAGGTCAGTATAAAAATAGTGGGCCGGAACTTCCCTGTAGATTGAATGAAGAGCCATATGTAGCCCCCCAAGTGTTGGCTTAACTTGATGAAGATGAGCCAGAACTTACTTGTAATCTTGGAGAGCAAACATACATTAGCCCCCAAGTGTCGAGTATATTGCTTGCAATCTGCTTGAGACTTGCATTATATTTCCTGAACTAACCATCTGGTAATATGTTATCCTGGTGACTTATCCGTCATTTGCTTTTGTATGCCACAGGATGCTTTGAGCCATGCCGAGTCTGAACTGACCGACTTAAAGAGCAATCTTGCCTCCCAGCAAGCCGCTCGAAGCGAAGCAGAGGAGAAGTGCCGGCTTGCCACCGAAGAACTTGTAAAAGTTAAATCTGATTTTGCTACCTTCAAGAAGGCTTCTGAGACGGAGCAAACTTCCCTAGCCAAATGTGCAAACGATACTGACCGGCGGCTCATGGTTGTATCAGACGAGTTGCACTCTCTGAAGCGCCATATCTCAAAGATGATTGCTGATATCTTTGGTAAATACTGAAAAATCAGCCAATATTCTTACTTAAAAGATTGCGCAGGTGGCTTATATCGCGAAACTCATCTTTGCAGGTCAAAGGAGCCGCTAGCTTGGTGCCGACAGCTTGCTGCAGCTGAAAGTCATCTACACTTTATCAGAGCAGTTGTACTGCGAGACTCTTTGCACAATCAGAGCAATGCTGAATAAAGAGAGTATCCCCAAGTTCATGAAGGAGTCATTGAGCTCTTATCAACTATGCCAAAGCAAATTCAAGAACTCAAACGATCAGCCGCCTGGAAGGGCGCAATTGCTGCGGTAAGCCGGGCACTGGCCTTTGCTCCGGAGCTGACTGCCGAAGAAATGATGGACGACTTTCCATCCAAGAAGGATGACGGCTCAGAATTCACAGAAGCCGATTACACCCGCTGTATGAAGGCTTCCAGGATCCTTGCATCAGTGTTGGCGGAAGAGGTTGATCTGTCAATGTACCAAGCGGCTTACAATGCTGAAAACAAGCGAGTGCGCTGCACAACCTTCGAGGCCAGGGACTTAACTCCTGCACGTCGTAAGCATCTCTTTGCCCCAGACATTGACCCATCGCCCCTCTTTGAAGAGGCCATCTTTGAAGCTTTAATGAACTGCAACTAGGACGTGGACAATCTTTAGATCGAGGAGGTCGAAGACCCGCCACAGGATGACCCGCCGTCCAGCTAAGCCAATTGATACTGCAATGGTATAACCCGACTCCTTGACCCGCCGAAACTTGAGCAGTGTATAAAAACTTTAAACCTTGCTTTTTGGGCTCTGTGGAGAGCTTTGTAATAGGCTTAGAAAAACCTTGTCTTGCGTGAACTTGTGCCATCGTGCACATAAGAGTCCGCACAGTGTAATATATATTTATCTTATCTGCCTTATGCTTCAATCATATCAAATCTCATGGCGGCTTATCTTAAGAGACAACCTTCAAGAATAAACAGTAGAATATTTTCTGCATTGATGCGAGGGTGGCTTGAAAATAGCACAACTCGGAGATGTTAAATCTTTCCTGACCTTGCTTTTTCAATAACTCACGTGCTGGTTCTTCTGGGTGGACTCGCTACTAGAACTCTTTAACAGTATAGGGTCTCTATCGAGATTGGCCATCAACTTCTTTGAACGGCTCAGGGTCTCTAAGCGAGATTAACTGATAGGAGCGTAACGAACCAGAAAGAGACGCAACATGGCATGAGTATCCTGGTAGCCCATAAAATGCCTCTCACGTGACATAAATCCGTCATTTTAACCTTAAACAGTGCAGGGTCTTTAAAAGATTAACTATCTAAGAGTACGAAACGGGCCACATAGCGGAGAGTCGGCAGTAGATGGGTGAGTTTGTCCTCGCTTTTCGTAAGCCGGCCCTCACGTGACAAGAGCCGCCGGTTTAACCTTAACCAGTATAGGGTCTCTATCAAGATTGGCCGTCAACCTCTTTGAACCGGCTCAGGGTCTCTCGGTGAGATTAACTGGTAAGAGTTCGGCGGGTCACATAGCGAAGCAGCATCAGCTTACAGGCAGGCTTAACTCAAACTTGCAGCGGCTTAAGAGCCAATCAAGAGGGTATGTAAGCTAAACCCGGTGGGTTGGAAGCCCCCAAATGACCTTGTTGATAGAGTCAACTTTTGGGTATATAACCCACCTAACTATGGCTTAAGAGCCGATCAAAAGGGTGTGATAAGCTAAACCCGGTGGGTTGGAAGCCACGAGATGACCTTGTTGACAGAGTCAACTTTTGGGTATATAACCCACCTGACTGTGGCTTAAGAGCCGATCAAAAGGGTGTGATAAGCTAAACCCAGTGGGTTGGAAGCCCTAGATGACCTTGTTGACGGAGTCAACTTTTGCGCAAACTAAGATACGCGAAACGGTAGAGGCCCCGGCTTGTAGGGATGCCAACTTTATTCATATATATATATATATATATATGTGTGTGTGTGTGTGTGTGTGTGTGTGTGATATGTACAATGATGGTGTACAATGTCAAGCGTTGATGACTCAAGTATAGTAAGGCCGAAGTTGGGCTATATTCCACGGCCGGCGAGTCTCCTGCCCAGAAGTGCTGGACTCTTCTCGTATATCAATGAGGTAGTACGACCCGTTGTTGAGATTTCTGCTGACCACGAAAGGTCCTTCCCAAGGAGGGGATAACTCTTGTGCATCTGTCTAATCTTGAATCAATCGCAACACCAAGTCGCCTTCTTTAAACGTCCGGGTCTTAAATTTATGGCTATTGTAGCAACGCAGGTCTTACTGATAAATCATTGATCGAGCCGCTGCCAGATCACGCTCTTCATCCAAAGCATCCAACGCGTCTTGACGTGCTGACTCATTATCCATCTCAACGTAAGCCGCCACTCATGGCGAGTCATGACGTATACACTTGGTAATACAACTTCTGTGCTATAAACCATGAAGAAAGGCATATTGCCTGTTGATCTATTGGGAGTAGTTTTGATGCTCCATAAGACTGTTGGCAACTCCTCTACCCAACATCCTGGCATTCGCTGCAAAGGAACCATAAGCCGAGGCTTGATACCTCTAAAGATCTCCTGGTTAGTATGCTTTGCCTGACCATTGGATTGTGGATGAGCAACCACAGAAACATTAAGCCAGATGTGTTCACTTTCACAGAACGCTTGCATAGCCCCCTTGGATAAGTTCGTACCATTATCTGTGATGATACTATGAGGGTAACCAAAATGGTAAATCAGCTTTTTGACAAACTGAACCGTCGTAGCCGCGTCACACTTGTTGACCGGCTCAGCCTCCACCTACTTAGTAAACTTTTCCACCACCACTAAGAGGGGGGTCTTCTTATGTTTGGATCTCTTGAAGGGCCCGACCATATCAAGCCCCCAAACCGCAAACAGCCAGGTAATTGGAATCATGCGCAATTCTTGAGCCGACACGTGAGCATGTCGCCCGAACTTCTGACAGCCATCGCACTTGAGAACCAAGTCCTCTGCATCCTTGTGAGCCATCAACCAGAAGAAACCATGGCGAAAAGCCTTGGCCACTAGAGATTTTGAGCCGGCTTGATGACCACAATCGCCAGCATGAATTTCATTCAAGATTTCTTTACCTTCTTCAGGTGAAACACACCGTTGAAAAACGCCGGTAACATTGCACTTATGTAACTCGCCATTGATGATTGTCATAGACTTAGATCGCCGGACGATCTGTCTTGCCAAGGTCTCCTCCTCAGGTAACTCGCCGCGTGTTAAGTACGCTAAATAAGGCAGCGTCCAGTTGGGGATAACATGTAGAGCCGCCACCAGCTACCCCTCTGGGTTAGGTATAGCTAAGTCTTCCTCTGAAGGTAGCTTGACTGATGGGTGATGTAGCACATCCAGGAATACATTATGTGGCACCAGCTTTCGCTGGGAGCCCAACCTGGACAATGCATCAGCCGCCTCGTTTCTGCGACGATCAATATGATCGACCTGATATCCCTTGAAGTGACCAGCAATGACATGCACCGCCTGACGATAAGTCGCCATCTGAGGGTCCTTGGAATCCCACGTGCCTGAAACTTGCTTGGCCACAAGATCTGAGTCACTGAGAAACCGCACCCGACTCAGGTTCATCTCTTTAGTGACCTGGAGGCCATGAAATAAAGCTTCATACTCAGCTGCATTATTAGTACAAGGAAACATCAACCTTAACACGTAACAAAACTTATCACCTTTATGGGAGGTTAAGACAACCCCAGCCCCTGATCCTTCCAGTTGCGTGGATCCGTCAAAGTGAATCGTCCAATATGTGTTATCCGGCTTCTCCTTAGGCGCCTGACACTCTGTCCAATCATTTATGAAATCCACCAAGGCTTGAGACTTGACCGCCGTGCGAGGCATGTATTTCAAATTAAGAGGTCCAAGCTCCAATGATCACTTAGCAATCCGGCTAGTGGCTTCTCTGTTTTGAATTATACCCCTCAACGGGGCAAAGCTGACCATTGTGACCTTGTGCCCTAAGAAATAATGCTTCAACTTACGGTTTGCCATGAACACCCCATACACTAGGTTCTGCCAATGTGGGTACCTTTGTTTGGACTCTATCAGGACTTCACTGATGTAGTAAACTGGCCTCTGAACTGGATATTCTTTCCCTGCCTCCTTATGCTCAACAACAATCGCGACGCTAACTGCCCTGTTATTAGCCGCCACGTATAGGAGCAAAGGTTCCTTCTCAGCCGGAGCAGCCAAGACTGGCGGCTCAGTGAGTTGCTTATTGAGTGCTTCAAACTCTTCACCCGCCGCCGTACTCCAGATAAAGTTTTCTGTTTTTTCATCATCTGTTACAAAGGAATGGCCTTCTCACCCAGGCGGCTTATGAACTGGTTAACGCAGCGATTCGACCTGCCAGGCACTGAAAATCATTGATGCATGCCGGCTCAGCCAAGGAGGTAATAGCCTTGATCTTATCTGGATTAGCTTCGATGCCTCGCTCAGAGGCGAGAAAACCCAAAAGCTTGCCTGCAAGAACTCCGAAAACACACTTAGCTGGGTTAAGCATCATCTTGTAGACCCGTAAGTTATCAAAAGTTTCCTTCAAGTCTTCAAGTAGAGTCTCCTTCTTCCTTGAATTAACCACAATATCATCCACATATGCATGAACATTGTGTCCAATTTGACTGTAAAGACAGTTCTGCACATAACGCTAGTAAGTCGCCTGGGCACTCTTGAGCCCAAAAGGCATAGACTCATAGCAGAAAGCACGAAAAGGCGTGATGAAAGCTGTCTTGTCTTGGTCTTTGACTACCATCTTGATATGGTGGTAGCCGGAATATGCATCCAGGAAGCATAAACTCTCACAACCCACTGTTGCATCAATAATCTGGTCGATGCGGGGGAGAGCAAACGGGTCAACCAAACAAGCTTTGTTAAGATCCGTGTAATCCATGCACATACGCCATGTGCCGTTCTTCTTAAGCACTAGCACTGGGTTAGCAAGCCACTCTGGGTGAAATACTTCCACGATGAACCCTGCTGCCAGAAGCCGTGCCACCTCTTCCCGAATAGCTTTGCGCCGTTCTTCATTAAACCGCCGGAGGAACTACTTAACTGGATTAAACTTAGGATCCACATTAAGGTGGTGCTCAGCGAACTCTCTTGGTACACCTGGCATGTCAGAAGGTTTCCATGCGAAGATGTCACGATTCTCACGGATGAATTTGATGAGCGCGCTTTCCTATTTGGGATCCATATTGGCCTCGATAGTGAACTGTTGTGATGAGTCGCCCGGAGTAAAATCCACCAATTTGGTGTCATCCGCCGAAAACTTGCGGGGCGGCTCAGATGCCGTAGTAGGCTTTTTGAGCGGAGTCATGTCCTCCGGGTCAACATTTTCCTTATAGAACTTGAGCTCTACTTCAGCATAACTTGACTCTGCGTAAGTTGCGTCTCCTTCCTCACACTCAATTGCCGTCTTCCAATCACCATGCATGGTAATCGTTCCGTTTAATCCTAGCATCTTGAGCTGTAAGTAGACATAGGAAGGCCTACCCATGAACTTGGCATAAGCCGGACATCAAAACAAGGTGTGATATGGACTTTTGATCTTGACCACCTCGAAACACAAGGACTCCACCCTGTAGTTATATTCGTCACCAAAAACAACTTCCAAAGAGATCTTACCCACTAGGTAAGCTGACTTTCCGGGCACCACACCGTGAAAGACTATCGAAGAGGGCCTAAGATCCTTATCAAGCAACTTCATCCGGCGAAAGGTATCATAATACAAGATGTTGATGTTGCTACCGCCATCCATAAGCACCTTAGTAAACACATATCCCCCCACTTGGGGGGCAACCACTAAAGCCAGCCGCCCTGGGTCGTCAACACGCGGCGGGTGATCCTCTCGGCTCCAAGTTATGTCATACTCAGACCACTTCATGTATCGCAGGAGAGCCGGTGTAATTGCATTAACCGCTCGCTTGCGCACCTTCTGGTCTCGCTTGTCAAGGCAGTTTGCAAAAACATGATATTGACCCGTGCTGAGCTGCTTCGGATTACTCTGATACCCAGATTGATTATTCTGCTGCTGATTACCGCCACCAGATTGCTGATGATGACCTCCTTGATTTCCCTGACCTTGATAACCAGATCCTAAGCCGCATGCGCCAAGACCGGCTCCTGACCCGCCTGGCCCTGAGCCACCTAGCGGGCCACCACCATTGTTATGATGCTGCCGCAAGCTGTAGTCTCGAAACTGCCGCATGATGTGGCAATTCCTCCACGTGTGACCCGCCACCCTGTCAGGCCGGCTGTGCTCCGGACAAGGTTTATTGAGCATATCCTCCAAGTTGAAAGGAGTTTTGCCCTTATTGAAGGGTTACCTGAAATTCCTGTTGCCATTAGCTCGATTGTTCCCGGCGCTGGTGTTGGCCACCAATTCGGACCCGCCTTCTGGATTCTTTCTCTTGCCATGGTTGCCACTGCCTACCGCACCCTTGCCATTGTTATTCTTCTTACCCTGACCAGGATTCTCCTCATTAGAGCCTGGGTCCTTCGTATTGTCAGAGTCGGCATACTTTGTGAGAGCTGCCATGAGTTCCCCCATATCTTGACACGAGCGCTTGAGCCGGCCAAGCTTCTGCTTCAGAGGCGTAAAGTGGCAATTCTTCTCCAGAATAAAAATCGCTTGAGCCATCGTAATCTGCTTAGACGAGTGGATGATAGTTGAGACCCACCGGACCCAATGATGAGCCGACTCATCCTCCTGTTGCACACAATGATCCAAATCCACAATCGTCATGGGCTGCTTGCACGTTCCTTGGAAATTTTTGATGAACTTTGCCTTTAACTCGGCCCAGGAATTAATGGTGTTGGGTGGCAAGCCCTTCAACCACGTACGAGCCGGATATTCTAGCATCATGATGAAATACTTGGCACATACTGCGTCGTTAACGTCTAACATCTCCATGGCCAGCACATAGCTTTCAATCCAAGCCCCCGAAGGCAGGTCAACAGTGTAATTTGGGACCTTGCGAGGGCCCTTGAAGTCTTTCGGCAGATGCTCGTTCCGCAAAGCCGGCGCTAAGCACGACACTCCCATGGCCCTCGAGGTTATTCCTGCTTCTACCAAGATGGAAGGTGTGGGTTCTTGATGAGCCACCGCTGCTGCCAGAGCCGCCGCCTCTCACTGTGCTCTCGCCCGGTCCACCAGCGCCTGAGCATCCAGAGCCGCCCGGTCATCTCGTGGTGGGTCCCGGTGTCGATCACTGCTAGAAACCATCAGCGAATCATAGCACCGGCTATAGCTGAAGTTGGGGGACGGGGGTTGAATGCACGCGACTCCGGCTGTAAGTGTACTTCTCTTGCTGGGCCATTGTCGTCTGCAGGTATCCAATAGTGTTCCGCACCTCCTCTATGAAAGGCGCCTCGTTTGGGATAGGGATTGTACCAAGTCGAGTTGCTGCCGCGACCATGTTCTCCGCCGGATTGGAATAATGACCCGCTGGCATTGGGAAAGACACTGGCATGGCCTGGTTCCATCGGGGCGGGTTAAGCTGAACCGCCGGCCGACTTCTAGGTACTTCCGCGGTCCGTCCTGTTCCCGGCATGTTGAAAAGATTCCTCGCCTTGTACTAATCCAGCAAGCGGGACTGATGCCTCATCCGTTGAACCACTGTTGCAGACTGCTGCTCCAGCTCCAGGCGAAAAGCATCCGCCCTAAGGTGCTCCACCTCTGCCTCCATCTAATCCTTCATTGCATTGATCTCCTATTGAACTTCGGTTATCTGGTCCTTTAGGCTCGCGATCTCCGTGTTCCGAGTTGCTTGATTTTCAGCTATAACCTCCGTGGCCATCAGGGTTGTAAGCGCATTCATCAGATCCAGAAGAACCTGAGCTGGCGGCCTACTAGCCCCCGATCCTGCTGCACCGACGGCTGTGCTGCTCGGGGCTGGACTTGACCCTGCCATGAAGACGGCAGCACGGCTCGGCGTCTCATAATCGTCCGGCTCGTGATATTCTGACTCGAGGTAAGGCTCAGCGTAGCCCTCGAGCCCGCCATTGTGCAGCTGGTAAATTGATTCTGTCTCTCCGCTCGAAGATCCATCCTCCGAACAGATGAGAGTTTCTTGCGACATAGATCCTTCAAGATCCATGCCCTGAGTAAAGCCGACGAAGACATGATTCTCAGCCGGATCAGCACGGGCGGATTGCACATGTCGAGCGAGTTGCGCGCGTCGGGCCGGCTTGACGATGCTGGTGCAGATGTTCGGCCCAGGTTCAGATCCGCCGATCTTGCGGATGAAGACGTGGATTCTGCTAAAGGGGATACGAAAACCGTACTCGATTGAGTCGGCCTCGGGGCCCTAGCCGGCATCATCGATGTAGAGCCGGCCATGACGACTCTTGTTCATCCTGCCAACAACGTACCCCTCGATCCCTGGGAGAGAGCCCTTTGAGAACTCAACACCACCGAGCGCTAGCCCCACGATGGGCGCCAATTGTCGTGATTTTATCACGCCAGATGTTTGAAGACTTGAGTTCGAGGCCATCGCTAAGGTGATGGACTCAAAGGGGTTGGTTGAGACGAGGGACACGAGTTTACCCAGGTTCGGCCCCTCAAGAAGAGGTAAAAGCCTACGTCCTGCTTGTGTTCTATTGATTGGAGTATCGATTACAAGGGAGCGGATTCACTTGACCTAGCTCTCGATCGATTGGTCTCTGTCTAAGCCGCCCCGGGGTCTCACCTTTATATAAGAGGTCGAGGCCTTGGGTTACATGAGTCATACACTGACTCTTACAACATAGATGATCCTGTCTCTAAGTCGCCTTGCCTTCTTGGGCAAACTGTCTCCGGGCGGCTTAACTGCCCGGGTCTTCATACCATCTTCTGTCTGGGCCTCTGTCTTGGCCCATCTTGGTAAGCCGTCAGGCCTATGTCTTTCAGCCCACTTCTCTAGTCTTGATCATGAGCCGCCAGGTATGACCCGGCCCCACCTGGGCGGATCTCACCACGGGGTTATATCCCCAACACCTAGCTCTCCTAGATTTGAAATGCCTAAGATACTTGAAGGTTACGTTATGGATGGAGAAGTAGCTAGAGACGTTCTTGCTTGTAAGGATAGATATGATCTTAAGAAATTATTATCCAAGTATAAAGAAAATACTTTGAATGCTAGAATGAAATGTGATCCTAAGTTTGCTACTTCACATATATTTGTTATCGATAAGGATTATGAATTCTCTGTCGACCCAAAGTTAATTACTTTGGTTGAATCTGATCCTTTCCATGGCTATAAAACTAAAACTATAGTGGCACATCTTACTAAGTTGAATGATATAGCCACCCTTTTTGCTCGTGATGAGAAGATACGATATTACTATGTTCTCACATTATTTCTGTTCTCATTAATGGGTTATGCTAAGATCTGGTACAATACTCTTACTCCTGGTTGTGTGCATAGTCCCCAGGATATGATTTATTACTTCTCTGAAAAATATTTTCCCGCTCATAAGAAATAAGCTGCCTTACAGGAAATATTTAACTTTGTGCAAATACAAGAAGAGATTCTCCCATAAGCTTGGGGGAGGCTTCTCCAATTGCTTAATGCTTTGCCTGATTATCCTCTTAAGAAAAATGAAATACTTGATATGTCCAATAATGGACTAACTGATGCTTCTAGGGACTTCCTAGATAGTTGTGCTAGTGGTGTTTTGAGGGAACAAACTATTGAACAAGTTGAGGAACTATTGAAGAATATATTGAAGAATTATAATGATTGGACTCTCCTTGAACCACCACTTGAACCCACTTCGAAGAAGAGGGGTATCTTATTTCTCAATTCTGAAGATATGCAAGAGGCAAAGAAATGTATGAAGGAAAAATGTATTAAAGATGAGGATGTTAAGAATTTACCACCTATTGAAGAAATACATGACCTTGACACCCCCACCCACATAGGTGGTAGAGGTAAACTCTTTATTAAAGTTTGATGAAGGTGACATTCCTTACAATAAACATCCTAGTCAATGCTTATATGAGTTTGATAACTACATTAGGAAACAAGATCACTTCAATGCAAATGTTCTAAAACAATTGAAATATAATTATGATATGATTGCTCGCTTGAGTGACTTGTTATTTAGAATCAGTAATGATGTTAGAGGTGTAGGTAAACATGCCTCTATGGTTCAAACTCAGTTAGAACAAGTTGCTTAATCTCAAAAAGAATTGCTTAATGAAATGAATAATAATATGAATGATCTGTTGGAAATATGCCCTAGAGGCAATAATAAATTGGTTATTATCATATTTCCTTGTTCATGATAATCGTTTATTATCCATGCTATAATTGTATTGATTGGAAACTTAGATACATGTGTGGATACATAGACAACACCGTGTCCCTGGTATGCCTCTAATAGAATAGCTCATTGATCAAAGATGGTCAAGGTTTCCTAGCCATGGACATGAGAAGTCATTTGATAACGAGACCACATCATTAGGAGAATGATGCCATGGACAAGACCCAAACTACAAACGTAGCATATGATCGTGTCAGTTTAATGCTACTGTTTTCTGCATGTCAAGTATTTGATCTTATGACCATGAGATAATGCAAGTCACTGACACCGGAGGAGTGCCTTGTGTGTATCAAACGTCGCAACGTAACTGGGTGAATATAAAGGTACTCTACAGGTATCCCGAGGGTGTCTGTTGGGTTGGCATGGATCAAGACTAGGATTTGTTACTCCGTGTGACGGAGAGGTATCTCAAGGCCCACTCGGTAATACGACATCACAATAAGCCTTGCAAGCAATGTGACTAAGTGTTAGCCACGAGATCTTGTATTACGGAAACGAGTAAAGAGACTTGCCGGTAATGAGGTTGAACTAGGTATGGAGATACCGATGATCGAATCTCGGGCAAGTAACATACCAAAGAACAAAGGGAACAACATACGAGATTAACTGAATCCTTGACATAGAGGTTCGACCGATAAAGATCTTCATAGAATATGTAGGAACCAATATGGCCATCTAGGTCCCGCTATTGGTTATTGATCGTAGAGGTGTCTCGGTCATGTCTACATAGTTCTCGAACCCGCAGGGTCTGCACACTTAAGGTTCAGTGACTTTTCGGTAGTATAGAGTTATGTATGGTGGTGACGGAAGGTTGTTCGGAGTCCCGGATGAGATCCCGGACGTCATGAGGAGCTCCAGAATGGTCCGGAGGTAAAGATTGATACATGGGAGAATAGTGTTTGGTCTCCGGAAGGGTTTCGGAATTCACCGGAAATAGTTTCGGATGTTTCCCGAAATGTTCGGGGTACAAGGACACTTTATTTGGGCCAAGGGGTAAAGCCCATGAGGCTTTAGGAAGGTGCAAAAGATTTTTTGCGAAGGCCAGGGGCCAGACGCCAGGGTCTCTAGTGTCTGGGGCCAGACGCCGAGGATCTTGGCATATGGTCCTGGAGTCCGAGAAGGACTCTTGCCTTGTGGGTAAACTGACCTTGAGGAGGATTTTTCTACAAGTTTCAAATCCAAGGCTCAGCATATAAATAAAGGGGCGGGGCTAGCACTTGGAACACATCAAGAAACCCTAATCCATGTGTTGCCTCTCCTCTAGCTCGTAGTTTCTCCTCTAGATCGGTTTTAGCGGCGAAGCCCTGCTAGAATTGCTTCACCACCATCGCCGCAATGCTGTCGCGCTGCCGGAGAAATCGTCTACCTCTCCGCTCCCTCTTCCTGGATCAATAAGGCGGAGATCATCATCGAGCTATACGTGTGCTGAACGCGGAGGTGCCGCCCGTTCGGTGCTAGATCAGAAGGACTGTGATCAAGATCGCGAGATGGATCGTGATGGGATCGCGGGACGAACCGTGATGAGATCGCGGGGTGGATCGTGATTTGATCGGAGGACGGATCATGATGGGATCACAGTACGCTCGGCGATTTGTCTCGTGAAGATGTTCGAATACATCAACCGTGTTTCTTAACGCTTCCCGCTTAGCGATCTACAAGGGTATGTAGATCCACTCTCCCTCTTTTAGATGCTTATCACCATGGATAGATCTTGCGTGTGCATAGGAAATTTTTTGTTTCCCATGCAACGTTCCCCAACAGTGGCATCTGAGCTAGGTCTATGTGTAGATGAGATCTCGAGTAGAACACAAAGAGTTTGTGGGCGTTGATGCTTAGATTGCTTCCTCCCTTGGTCGTGTTTTGGTTCAGCGGTATTGTGGGATGAAGCGTCCCGGACCAACCTTACTCATACGCTTACGAGAGACTGGTTCCATCGATTGACGTGTAACTTCGTTGCAGAAAGGTGGTTCGCAGGTGTTTGTTTCTCCTACTTTAGTTGGATCGGATTCGACAAAGGTGGTCCTTGAGAAGGTTGAAAATCAACTTATGTATCACCGTTGTGGTTTATGCGTAGGTGAGAATTGTTCTTGCTAGATACCCGTAGCAGCCATGTAAAACATGCAACAACAATTAGAGGACATCTAACTTGTTTTAGCAGGGTATGTTGTGATGTGATATGGCCAATTACATGATGAGATATATGTGATGTATGAGATGATCATGCGTTGTATAGAATATCACGACTTGCATGTCGATGAGTACGACAACCGGCAGGAGCCATAGGGTTGTCTTTAATTATTGTATGACCTGCGTGTCAATCATTAAGCGCTATGTAATGCTTTACTTTATCGCTAAACAGTAGCAATAGTAATAGAAGCATGGTGGGTGCGACAACCCCGATGGCGACACGTTGATGGAGATAAAGATGATGGAGATCATGGTGTCATGCCGGCGACGATGGAGATCATGCCGGTGCTTTCAAGATGGAGATCAAAAACACAAATTCATGGCCATGTCATGTCACTTATGATTTGCATGTGATGTTAATCCTTTTATGCACCTTGTTTTGCTTAGGACGACGATAGCATTATAAGGTGATCCCTCACTTAAATTTCAAGATAAATTGTGTTCTCCCCGGGTGTGCACCATTGCGAAAGTTCGTCGTGTCGAGACACCACGTGATGATTGGGTGTGATAAACTCTATGTTCACATACAACGGGTGCAAGCCAGTGTTGCACATGCAGAACACTCGAGTTAAACTTGACGAGCCTAGCATGTATAGACATGGCCTCGGAACACAAGAGACCGAAAGGTCGAACATGAGTCATATAGTAGATATGATCAACATCATGATGTTCACCATTGAAACCACCTCAGCTCACGTGATGATCGGACTTGAGTTGGTGAATTTGGATCATGTATCACTCAAATGACCAGAGGGATGTCAATTTGAGTGGGAGTTCTTAAGTAATATGATTAATTGAACTCATTATCATGAACATAGTCAGTAGTGTCTTTGCAAATTATGTTGTAGATTACTAGATCATGCTGTAGCTCCCTTGAATTTTTATATGTTCCTAAAGAAATAGAGCTGAAAGATGATGGTAGCAATATTGCGGATTGGGTCCGTGATCTGAGGATTGTCCTCATTGCTGCACAGAAGTCTTATGTCCTTAATGCACCGCTCGGTGCGCCACCCCCTGTAGCGTTGTTTGTAGATGTTGTGAACATCTGACAGGCACGTTCCGATGACTACTTGATAGTTTAGTGCGTCATGCATTACGGCTTAGAATTGAGGCTCCCAAAACATTTTGAACATCATGGAACATATGAGATGTTCTAAGAGCTGAAATTGGATCTCAGGCTCGTGCCCGTGTTGTGAGATATGAGATCTCTAACAAGATTCTTTGCCTGCAAGATGAAGGAGAATAGCTCAATCGTTGAGCATGTGCTCAGATTGTCTAGGTGCTACAATCGCTTGAATCGAGTGGGAGTTGATCTTCTAGATAAGATAGTGATTGATATAGTTCTCTAAGTCACTATCACTAAGCTACTAGAACTTCGTGATGAACTATAATTATTCCAGGGATGGAAATGATGATCCCTAAGTTGTTCGCGATTTTTGACACCACGAAGGTAGAAATCAAGAAGGAGCATCAAGTGTTGATGGTTAGTAAAACCACTGGTTTCGAGAAGGGCAAGGGCAAGGAGGGAAGCTTCATGGATGGCTAGTCAGTTGCTACTCCAGTGAAGCAACCCAAAGTTGAACCCAAACCCGAGACTAAGTGCTTCTATTATGAGGAGAGCGGTCACTAAAGCAGAACAACCCTAGATACTTGGTAGATAAGAAGGCTGGCAACGTCGACAGAATTATATTTGATATACGTGTTATTGATGTGTACCTTGCTAGTATTCCTAGTAGCACCTGGGTATTGGATACCGGTTCGGTTAATAAATGTTAGTAACTCGAAATAAAAGCTAGAGAATAAACGGAGAACTAGCTAAGGGTGAGGTGATGATGTGTGTTGGAAATGTTTCCAAAGGTTGATGTGATCAACATCGCACGCTCTCTCTACCTTCGGGATTAGTGACGAACCTAAATAAATGTTATTTGGTGTTTTGCGTTGAGCATGAACGTGATTATATCATGTTTATTGCAACATGGTTATTCATTTAAGTTAGAGAATAATGGTTATTTTGTTTACATGAATAATACCTTCAATGGTCATGCACCCAGTGAGAATGGTTTGTTGAATCATGATCGCAGTAATACACATGTTCATAACATTGATGCAAAAAGATACAAAGTTACTAATGATAGTACCACATACTTGTGGAACTGCCGCTAAATTTCATATTGGTATAAATCGCATGAAGAAACTCCATGTTGATGGATCTTTGGACTCATTAGATTTCGAATCGGTTGAGACATGCGAACCATGCCTCTTGGGCAAGATGACTAAGGACCCCGTTTTCCGGTTTGATGGAGTGGGCAAGTGATTTATTGGAAATAATACATGTTGATGTATGCAATCCAATGAGTCTTGTAGCATGCGGTGGATATCGTTATTTTCTTACCTTCGTTGATGATTTGAGTAGATATGGTGTATATTTACTTAATGAAACACAAGTCTGAATCATTTGAAAAGTTCAAGCAAATTCAGAGTGAGGTTTAAGATCATCGTGACAAGAAGATAAAAATGTCCGCGATATGATCGTGGAGGTGAATATCTGAGTTACAAGTTTGGCATACAACTTTAGACAATGTGAAAGTTGTTTCACAACTCACGCCACATGGAATACCATAGTGTGATGGTGTGTCCGAACGTCATAGTCGTGCTCTATTGGATATGGTGCGTACTGTGATGTCTCTTATTGTTTTGCTACTATACTATTGGGGTTATGCATTAGAGACAACTACATTCACTTTAAAAGGGGCACCAACTAATGTAGCGACCCGACCTGAAGGGTCAGGTCTCCGGTGTTTCCGTACCATCCCAAGATCATGCTGGTACACACACGGTACATCAATGTATATATCAAAGGGAAATCACACAGCATTATATTAATCGAAATCTCATATCGAGTCCTTTATTACAATAAACATTACAATAAAGTGGCTGAAGGCCAACTCATGAGAATATCTAAATCTTGCGGAAACGTCGAAGGTAGATGAGTCCATCTGACTCCAAGGGCATCTCACCGAGCGTAGAGCGTATCCTCACTCCTGGTCGGAAAAACACTCTGCAACATGATACGTTGCAGCCATGTAGGTCAGCATATGGAATATGCCGGCAAAGTCACAAGAGAGGGGTGAAAAGATAATCATCTAGTCTATATGCATATATGGCAGGTGGGGTGGTAAGTTTTTGCGTAAAGCCAGTTTTTCCTACAACAAGAGAGGGCTAAGCAAAAAAAATATTACTAAGTTGGTTGATTAATGAGATGGTTCCACCAACCAATTCTCATTCCCAATTATTAATACCCACATCCTCATTATTATTTGTGTTGAGAGTTCCGGAAGTTTCAGTTCCTTTGGCTCAAGTCGTCCATGACCGTGGACACGGCTAATCGATTAGGTTTGAGTACTCTGCAGAGTTTTGCACACGTTCCCCACAAGATTTGGTCGCCTCCGTTTGATTTCTCGCACTACAGGGTGTTTGAGAAACGGATGACCAAAACATGGTCTTCCAAAGGGTTTCCCTGCGACTCTGTCGGTGCCCATCCTTTCCTACCGTTCTTCTACATCTCGTAGCACCGCCTGTCCAGGGTCACCACGATATCCAACCAAGCCAGAGCCCATAATGACTTGTGGCTGTGCAGGTAAGCCTTGGGTCTTGAAGCATCCATCCATCCCTTTGTGCCTGGGTGGATCTTTCCGCGTGAATACTGGCCATCTCCAGCATCACCTAGGCGAATCCACTGGTTTCTCCAGGGTGCCGTTCAACCATCATCCACCCAGAGGCATGTTGAAAACTCGGAGTCTTGAATCTTGATCATTATGTAGGTCTTGAAATTATTAACTCTCTCAACTCTCATGAATCACACAACCAACCCCGTCTACTATTAGCATAGCAAAAGTAAAACAACGTTTCCCGGGGCCAATGTTGTCAAAGGGGTTGAGAGGGGTACCTACCACATGATACTACTACAATGTAACCAATTTTCCAACTAACCTATCTTGCATGCAATTGGGGAGATGGTAGGACTAATGCATATAAAACATGGGTAAAACATGATCAAGGTGACTTGCCTGATTGATGATCTTCGTACGTGAGTGACTCTAAGTAACAAGCTTCGCACTCCGGATAATCTAACGAAACAAACAAGCACTCAATAAGCATACTACAGAATATTGTAACTCACAAACATCAACCAAGAACTAGTAAACAATCAAGACAAAACAATGCACAATTTACAAGTAAGAAAAACACACAAAGTTTTGTTTACTAGGAGGTGATTGATAAAACACTACCAACACAATAAAACTATTTTGTAATAACAAAACAATTGTTGACAGCAAGGAACAATAACATATTTTTATTAATAAACAGAAGAAAATCAATTTAAGTTTGTTGGAAAAACTTTTGTAAAGTTTGTAAAAGTTTTGGTAAGCACTAAATGGAACAAATATAATTTTACTAACAAGAGAGCAAAACAAAACTTATTATTTATTAGTAAAACACGTTCTTAACAGAAAAGAATTTACAAATAATCTTGTTTTAGAAAACAAAATTAAATTATATAAAACTTTGTTTGAAAGCAAAACTATTACTAACTAGTTGTTTTAATCAAAATAAACCTACTTTGAAAAGAAGTTGTGATTCCTATCTTAACAAGGAAATAAACTAAACAATTTTATATTTTTATTAACAATAAGTAAAACACTAAATGTATAAGCAACAGAACCTGCTAAACAAATTAAAAACTAAATCTAAGTTAAACTAACTAAAACTAAGTAAATAAAACTATATTATAATACTATGCAGATTCTGTTTATAGCTAAAATACTAACAATAATCATCTTAAAAATCCTCAAACTAAGCATGGTGATAGTCCTAACCAATATCAAACAGTAGCAAAAAGATTCATATCAAAATCTATTTTCAAACTCTAGTTATTCAGATTTGAAGATTTTGAGCAAATTTGATTCAATTCAAATTTTATAGTTCAAATTTGAAATTTAAAAGTACATGGTGAAACTACATGAAAAATGTGAGCTATTGCAAAAAGAATCAACTCAAAACTCTAAACAGATTAAAAGATATAGCTAAAACAAATTTTGAAATCATTCTGTTAATTAAAACAAAACTGAAAAGAAAACTGATTTGCAACGGCCAGGGGGGCTACGTGGCGCTGTCCTATTGGCTAAGGGGGTGTGCGCGCGAAGGTTTGCGGGCGGACGACCGGTCGGTAGGGGATACCGGTTCGGAATTACTTCCGATCTAATCTCAGGCGTTGATTTTGGATCCAAGGGGTGGAAAGGCTCACGGTGTAAAGGGTCGCCGGCGTGGGGATCTCTGGCGAGTCCGGAAGCGGCAAAAACGACGGCGAGGAGCTCCGGTGGTCGAGGATGCAGCGAGGTGGTCCGGGCGACGGGGCTTGACGTCCGGCGTTGATTGGTGGCAACAGTGGGGCGAGGGGTGGACGGAGTCGAGCGCAACGATGAACGGGAGGTCCGGTGGTGGTGGGAACTCCGGCGACGAATTGCGGCAGCCTTCCGGCGAGATAGGAGGGGGATTTTGGGGGGAATGGATGCGGGGACTGGCCGGCTTTTATAGGGGGTGCGGGGAGTGCGGGGAAGGAGAGAGGAGAGAGATCCGGGGGAGGGGAGAAACGGCCGGCGAGGATCTCCGGCACGTGCGGGGAGGAAGAGGGCGACCGTGCGGGCGAAACGGTCGGTCGGGGGTGGGGTCCAGTGGCAGAGAGAGGGAATGCGTCCGCTGCGCGTCGGTCGGCCGACCGGTAACGGTCTCGGCTTTTAAAGCCGTTGGGCCGGCCCGTTTAATACCGGAAACCGTTACCGTTTTCATTTAACGATTTTCCAGAGCGTTTCAAAAACATTTAAAGCATACAAATCGCCTCTAAATATAGGATTATTATATATAAAAATTAACAGAATAATAAATGCCATTTAATGAACATTTCTATTCTGTCATTTGAACACTTTGAGAAAAATAATATTTCCAGAAATTGTCTAATTGTTTTTAAATCCTTTTTGCAAATATTTTCAAAATAACTCCTGGTTATTTTTGTTCAAATAAATCACCAATTAGTCCCTGGTGTGGAGTGTCAAGTTCCTCCTCTCTTATTTGAACTTTTTACCAAGATTTCAAATAGGTGAAAGCAAGATAGGGAAAATAGAAAGGACTTTCAGAATTTCAGAAAAGGCATTTCAACTATTACATACATCCAAGAAATAATGATGATAGATGCATAGCTATATTTCATAACATTCCAAAATGAATTTTTGGGATGTTACAACTAAATCCCTTGAGATGACACCGTGTGAATTATGGTTTGATGGAAACCTAAGCTGTCATTTCTTAATGTTTGGGGCTATGACGCTTGTGTGAAAAATTGTTTTCACCTAATGAGCTCGAACCCAAAGCGGACAAATGCATCTTCATAGAATGCCCTAAGAATAGTTGGGTAAACCTTCTATCTCAGATCCAAGCATAAAGTGTTTGTTGCTAAAACTGGGACCTTTCTCGAGAAAAAGTTTCTCTTGAAAGAATTGAGTGGGAGGAAGATAGAACTTGATGATGTTGTTGAACCTTTGTTCAACCAGAGAGTAGCACAGGGCAGAAAGATGTTTCCGTGGAGCCTACGTCAATTGAAGAGGAAGTTAATGATGATGATCATGAAGCTTAGGATCAAGTTACTATCGGACCTCGTAGGTCGACAAGGATACGTACTGCTCCTGAGTGGTACGACAACCCTGTCTTGGAGGTCATGTTGTTGGACAACAATGAACCTACGAGATATGGAGAAGCGATGATGGGCCCGGATTTGGACAAATGGTTAGAGGCCATGAAATCCGAGAAAGGATCCATGTATGAAAACCAAGTATAGACTTTGGTAGATTTGCTCGTTGGACGGTAGGTCGTTGAGTACAAATGGATCTTTAAAATGAAGACAGACGCTGATGGTGAATGTCACCATTTATAAAGCTTGACTTGTCGTAAAGAAGTTTTTGACAAGTTCAAGGAGTTGACTGCGATGAGACTTTCTCACTCATAGCGATGCTAAAATCTGTTGGAATTATGTTAGCAGTTGCTGCATTTTTCAATTATGAAATCTGGCATATGGATGTCAAAACATCCTTTCCTTAACGGTTTACTTTAGGAAAGGTTGTATGTGATACAACCAGTAGGTTTTGTCTATCCTAAGGATGCTAAAAGTTGTGCAAGCTCCAGTGATCCTTCTATGGACTAGAGCAAGCATCTCAGAGTTGGAATATACGCTTTGATGAGGTGATCAAAGTTTTTGAGTCTATACAAAGTTTATGAGAAACTTGTATTTACAAGAAAGTGAGTGGGAGCACTATAGAGTTTCTGATAAGCATATGTGGATAACATGCTATTGATCAGAAATGATGTAGAATTTTTGGAAAGCATAAAGGGTTGTTTGAAAAGAGTTTTTCAAAGGAAGACCTAGGTAAAGCTACCTAATTGTTGAGCATCAATATCTATAGAGATAGATCAAAATGCTTGATGAGACTTTCAATGAGTACATACCTTGACAAGTTTTTGAAAGAGTTCAAAATGGATCAGTTAGAGAAAGAGTTCTTGCCTGATTTGTAAGGTGTGAAGTTGAGTGAGACTCAAATCTCGACCACGACAGAAGAAAGAGAAAGAACGAAGGTCGTCCCCTATGCTTTAGCCATAGGCTCTATATAGTATCCCATGCTATGTACTGCACGTGTGTGTGCCTTGCCATGAGTCTATCAAGGGGTACAAGAGTGATCCAGGAGTGGATCACTGGACAGTGGTCAAAATTATGCTTAGTAACCTGAGGACCAAGGAAATGTTTCTCGATTATGGAGGTGATAAAGAGTTCGTCGGAAAGAGTTACGTCGATGTAAGCTTTAACACCAATCTGGATGACACTTAGTAGCAATCCAGATACGTATGATGGAGCAGCCATTTGGAATAGCTCCAAGTGGAGTGTGGTAGCAGTGTCTACAGTATGACATAGAGATTTGCAAAGTACACGCAGATCTGAATGTTGCAGACCCGTTGACCAAAAGACCTCTCTCACATGCAAAGCATGATCGAGCCCCAAAACTTATTGGGTGTTAGATTCATAACAATGCGAGTCACATAGGTGATGTGAACTAGATTATTGACTCTAGTGCAAGTGGGAGACTGTTGGAAATATGCCCTAGAGGCAATAATAAATTAGTTATTATCATATTTCCTTGTTCATGATAATCGTTTATTATCCATGCTATAATTGTATTGATTGGAAACTTAGATACATGTGTGGATACATAGACAACACCGTGTCCCTGGCATGCCTCTAATAGACTAGCTCGTTGATCAAAGATGGTCAAGGTTTCCTAGCCATGGACATGAGATGTCATTTGATAACGGGATCACATTATTAGGAGAATGATGTGATGGACAAGACCCAAACTACAAACGTAGCATATGATCGTGTTAGTTTATTGCTACTGTTCTCTGCATGTCAAGTATTTGATCCTATGACCATGAGATCATGCAACTCACTGACACCGGAGGAGTTCCTTGTGTGTATCAAACATCGCAACGTAACTGGGTGACTATAAAGGTACTCTACAGGTATCTCCGAGGGTGTCTATTGGGTTGGCATGGATCAAGACTGGGATTTGTTACTCCGTGTGATGGAGAGGTATCTTAGGGCCCACTCGGTAATACAACATCACAATAAGCCTTGCAAATGTGACTAAGTGTTAGCCACGAGATCTTGTATTACGGAAATGAGTTAAGAGACTTGCCGGTAACAAGGTTGAACTAGGTATGGAGATACCGATGATTGAATCTCGGGCAAGTAACACACCGAAGAACAAAGGGAACATCATACGGGATTAACTGAATCCTTGACATAGAGGTTCGACCGATAAAGATCTTCGTAAAATATGTAGGAACCAATATGGGCATGCAGATCCCGCTATTGGTTATTGACCGTAGAGGTGTCTCAATCATGTCTACATAGTTCTCGAACCCGTAGGGTCTGCACACATAAGGTTCAGTGATGTTTCGGTAGTATAGAGTTATGTATGGTGGTGATCGAAGGTTGTTCGGAGTCCCGGATGAGATCCCGGACATCACGAGGAGCTCCAGAATGGTCCGTAGGTAAATAATTATGTATGGGATAATAGTGTTTGGTCTTCGGAAGGGTTCCGGAATTCATCGGAAATAGTTTCGGATGTTTCCCAAAATATTCGGGGTACAAGGACACTTTATGTGGGCCAAGGGGTAAAGCCCATGAGGCTTTAGGAAGGTGCAAATGTTTTGCGGAGGCCAGGGGCCAGGCGCCAGGGACCCTGGAGTCTCGGGCCATACGCCGAGGACCTTGGTGTCTGGTCCTGGAGTCTGAGAAGGACTCTTGCCTTGCGGGCAAACCGACCTTGAGGAGGATTTTTCTACAAGTTTCGACCCCAAGGCTCAGCATATAAATAAAGGGGCGGGGCTAGCACTTGGAACACATCAAGAAACCCTAAGCCACATGTTGCCTCTCCTCTAGCTCGTAGTTTCTCCTCTAGATCGGTTTCAGCGGCCAAGCCCTACTGGAATTGCTCCACCACCATCGCCGCAACGCTTTCGCACTGCCGGAGAACTCGTCTACCTCTCCGCTCCCTCTTGCTGGATCAAGAAGGCAGAGATCGTTATCGAGCTGTACGTGTGCTAAACGCGGAGGTGCCGTCCGTTCGGCGCTAGATCGGAAGGACTGTGATCAAGATCGCGAGACGGATCGTGATGGGATCGTGGGACGGACCATGATGAGATCGCGGGACTGATCTTGATTTGATCGCAAGACGGATCGTGATGGGATCACAGGACGCTCGGCGATTTGTCTTGTGAAGACGTTCGACTACATCAACCGCGTTTCTTAACGCTTCCCGCTTAGCGATCTACAAGGGTATGTAGATCCACTCTCCCTCTCGTAGATGCTCATCACCATGGATAGATCTTGCGTGTGCATAGGAATTTTTTTGTTTCCCATGCAATGTTCCCCAACAGTGGCATCTGAGCTAGGTCTATGTGTAGATGAGATCTCGAGTAGAACACAAAGAGTTTGTGGGTGTTGATGCTTAGATTGCTTCCTCCCTTGGTCGTGTTTTGGTTCAGCGGTATTGTGGGATGAAGCGGCCCGGACCAACCTTACTCGTACACTTATGAGAGACCGGTTCCATCGACTGATGTGTAACTTCGTTACAGAAAGATGGTTGGCGAGTGTCTGTTTCTCCTACTTTAGTTGGATCGGATTCGACAAAGGCGGTCCTTGTGAAGGTTGAAAATCGACTTATGTATCACCGTTGTGGTTTATACGTAGGTGAGAATTGTTCTTTCTAGATACCCGTAGTAGCCACGTAAAACATGCAACAACAATTAGAGGACGTCTAACTTGTTTTTGCAGGGTATGTTGTGATGTGATATGGCCAATTACATGATGAGATATATGTGATGTATGAGATGATCATGTGTTGTTTAGAATATCACGACTCTCATGTCGATGAGTACGACAACCGTCAGGAGCCATAGGGTTGTCTTTAATTATTGTATGACCTGCGTGTCAATCATTAAGATCTATGTAATGCTTTACTTTATCGCTAAATGGTAGCAATAGTAGTAGAAGCATGATGGGCGCGACAACCCCGATGGCGACACATTGATGGAGATAAAGATGATGGAGATCATGGTGTCATGCCGGCGACGATGGAGATCATGCTGGTGCTTTCAAGATGGAGATCAAAAGCACAAGTTCATGGCCATATCATGTCACTTATGATTCACATGTGATGTTAATCCTTTTATGCACCTTGTTTTGCTTAGGATGACTGTTGGGGATATAACCCCACAATATGACCCACCCTGGAGGCTCCGGGTCATGTTGCTGGCTCGTGAGCCGGCCCAAGGGTGAGCCGTAAGACTGGTGGCCCAGGAAGATAGGCTGCTCAAGGTGTGGGCCATACGACGGCCCGAACGGAGAAGACCCGGGCGTGTAAGTCGTCTCAAAGACAGCTTGGACAAGAAGATAGAGAGAGACTCAGACATACAATAAGACTCGGTTAACAATTGTAACGACGCGGTGGTCCTGACCTCCTATATAAAGGCAGACCCGGGGCGACTTAGAGGACAGGTTATCGAGAACTAGGTCAAGCTTCTAGCTCCTTGTAATCGATACACAAGCAATACAAAGACAAGCAGGACGTAGGCTATTACCTCGACTTGAGGGGCCGAACCTGGGTAAATCCGTGTCTTTCGTCCCGATCAACCCCTTTGAGTCCAGCCCATTAGCGATGGCCTCGAATCCAAGTCCATTCACCCGGACATCTGCCGTGATAAATCCACTACAGCTGGCGCCCACCGTGGGGCTAGCGCTTGGTGGTGTTGAGTTCTCAAAGGGCTCTCTCCCAGGGCTCGAGGGATACGTGGTTGGAAGGATGAGCGAGAGTCACCGCGACCGACTCTACATCGACGACCCCGGCTGGGGGCTTGATGCTGATTCTGTGGAGTATGGATTCCGGGTTCCGTTTGGCGGGATCCAGGTTTTCATTGGAAAGGTTGATGGATCTACACCCCGGCCGGACATCTGCACCAACATCGTCGAGCCGGCTCGGCGTCTCCAATCTGCGAGTGGTGTGCGGCCTGCCCGTGCCCATCCAGGTCAAAGGCATGTTCTCATGGGCTTCACTCAAGGTATGGACCTGGAAGCGTCCGGGTCATAGGGAAATCTTGTTTGCTCGGAAGATGAGTCCTCCAGTGGGGAGACAGAGTTAGTGTATCGGCTCAGTATCGGTGGCCTTGGGGGATACTATGACACCTATTCTGAGGTAGAGGGCTTTGAGTCGGATGCTCCGAGACTCACGGTTCATGCGGCGGTGTTCATGGCGGGATCGGCTCCAGCCACCGGTGACACAACCACAGGAGCCGCCGCAGCGGGTGATAGCCCGCCGCTGTCGGCTCAGGTTCTAGTGGAATTGATGAACGAGCTTACATCTCTCATGGCCACGGAAGTAACACCAGATAATCAAGCAGCCCGGAATCTAGAGGTGGCACGGATCAAGGGCCGAATGGCAGAGGAACGACAAAGGATGGCTGAGCTGAAGATCCGGATGGAGGAAGAAGCGGAGCGTATCAAGGCAGATGCTTTCCATCTAGGGCTGGAACAAAGGTCAGCAGCCACGATGCACCGGAGGAGGCATCAAACCCGTCTGCCAGAACGTTACGAAGCAAGGAATCTGTTTAATACCCCTCATGCGGGGCGGGTTGCGGGCGCGCCGGAAAGCCGCCCGATGGAATGCCCGACAACTCATCCACCCTAGCATAACCAAGATTCACCTAGAGCTTTTCCGACACCGGCAGGTCATTACTCTAACCTGGCCAAGAACATGGTGGCGGCGGCCACCCGGCTTGGGACGATTCCCATCCCAGATGAAGCACCCTTTGCGGAGGACGTGTGAAACGCCATTGGATATTTACAGACGCCCATGGCCCAGCAAGAGAGATATGCTCACAGCTGGAGCCGGGTTCACTCTACCCCCCTCCCCAGTCGAAGTTTCAGCCGGCGCTATGAGTCGCCGGCGTGTTCCAGCAGTCATCCACGACGGGGACCACCGGAGGATGAGCAGGCGGCTTTAGATGCACAAGCCCTCGCAGACCGGGCGAGGAACAGGCGAGAGGCAAAGATAGCGGCAACCCGTCCAGAGCCGGCGCTTTCTGTCTCAATGGGAGTAGTTAGTACCAGAGCCGTAGGGGTGCCATGTTTAACTCTGGCTCTGAGAAGTGAACGACTACTGAAAGATTTTAAGGGGCCACGAAAAGTTCCGAATTACACAGCTGATCTACCCCTTGAGGCTTGGGCTGAGAGTTATGAGTTGGCCATGGAGATGCTAGACGTCAGTGAAGCGGTATGTGCAAAATATTTCATCATGATGCTTGAGGGTCCGGCTCGCACATGGTTGAAAGGTCTGCCGCCTAACACGATAAGTTCATGGGCGGAGCTGAGAGCGAAGTTTATTAAGAATTTTCAGGGGACCTGTAAGCAGCCTATGAACATTGTAGACTTGGACCATTGTGTTCAACAGGAGAATGAGTCGGCCCATCATTGGGTCCGGCGGGTGTCGACCATTATTCACTCTTCAGAACAGATCACGGCGGCTCAAGCGGTGCTTATTATGGAAAAGAACTGTCATTTTGTTCCATTGAAAGAAAAGTTTGGCCGGCTCAAGCGCACGTGTCAGGATATGGGAGAGCACATGACGGCCCTGACAAAGTATGCCGACTCAGATAACACCAAGGATCCGGGCTCGGATGATGAGAAAGCCAATCAAGGGAAGAAGAACAATCAAGGCAAAGGCTTTGTGAACAATGGGAATCAGAATAAACGGAAGAACGCTGATGGCGAGTCAGAGCTAGTGGCAAACACCAACATAGAACAGAACCATCCCAAGGGGAACGGAAAATTCAGGTCGTTTCGCCAAAGGAACAGAGGTCCTTTTAATTTAGAAGAAGTGCTTAAGAAGCCTTGTCCGGAGCACGACACACCTGATAGGCCGGCGTTACATGCGTGGGGTGATTGCTTTATCATGCAGAGATTCAAAAACTAGTATTCCCAACCACGCAATAACCAGGGCGGTGGCTCGCCTGGCGGCTCAGGGCATGGCGGATCAGGGGCTGGATTCAGCGCCGGCGGTTCAGGAGCCGGGCATCCGGGTCAGAATAACCAAGGGGGGCACCAACAACATCCTGGCAACAACAACAATAACAACAATTAGCAGTAGTGCAATCAATCCGGGTTTCAGAGTAACCCGAAGCAGCTCAGTTCTGGATAGTATCACGTGTTCATGACCGGTCACAGTAAACAAGATGAGAAGTTGCGGAGGCGAGCGGTTAATGCAGTTGCTCCGGCTCTCCCGCGGTACTTACCATGGTCTGAGTATGACATAATGTGGAGTCGGGAGGATCACCCGCCGCGGGTAGATGACCTGGGCCGGCTGGCGTTAGTTGTGGCCCCTCAGGTGAATGGCTATATGGTGAACAAGGTGCTCATGGACGGAGGCAGCAGTATCAACATCCTTTATTACGAAACTTTCCGGCGGATGAAGTTGCTGGACAAATACCTTAAACCTTCCTCCACCGTCTTTCATGGTGTGGTCCCGGGTAAGTCGGCATACCCGGTGGGCCGGATTTCTTTGGAAGTGGCTTTTGGCGATGAGTATAATTATAGGGTGGAGTCCTTGTGGTTCGAGGTGGTTAAAATCAAAAGTCCCTATAATGCACTATTTCGGAGGCCGGCTTATGCCAAATTTATGGCTAGGCCTTGCTATGTTTATTTACAACTCAAAATTCCCGGTTTAAATGGTACAATTACCGTTCACGGTAATTGGAAAATGGCTCTCGAGTGTGAGGAAGGAGATGCGGCGTATGCAGAGTCTAGTTGTGCCTAGGAGGAGCTGAAGTTCTACAAGGAGAACGTTGACCCGGAGGATATGACCCCGCTGAAGAAGCCTACTATGGAAGTTGAGCCGCCACTCAAGTTTTCAGCGGATGATACCAAGGCAGTAGATTTCAATCCGGGCGACTCATCCAAGCAATTCATCATTGGGGCTCACATGGATCCTGTTGGGGATATGACTTGCCCCGGAGGCTCCGGGTCATGTTGCTGGCTTGTGAGCCGGCCCAAAGGTGAGCCGTAAGACTGTGGCCCAGGGGGATAGGCGGCTCAAGGTGTGGGCCGTACAATGGCCCGGACGGAGAAGACCCGAGCGTGCAAGCCGACTCGCAGACGGCTTGGACAAGAAGATAGAGAGAGACTCGGTTAGCAATTGTAACGAACCGGTGGTCCTGACCTCTTATATAAAGGCAGACCTGGGGTGATTTAGAGAGCAGGCAATCGAGAACTAGGTCAAGCTTTTAGCTCCTTGTAATCGATACACAAGCAATACAAACACAAGCAGGACGTAGGCTATTACCTCGATTCGAGGGGACGAACCTGGGTAAATCCGTGTGTTTCGTTCCAACTAACCCCTTTGAGTCCACCCCGTTAGCGATGGCCTCGAACCTAAGTCCGTTCACCCGGACATCTGCCATGATAAAACCATGACAGTTGTCACCCACCGTGGGGCCAGCGCTTGGTGGTGTTGAGTTCTCAAAGGGCTCTCTCCCAGGGCTCGAAGGATACGTGGTTGGAAGGATGAGCAAGAGTCGCCGCGGCCGGCTCTACATCGACGACGCCGGCTGGGGGCTTGATGCTGGATCTGTGGAGTATGGATTCCGGGTTCCGTTCGGCGGGATCCAGGTTTTCATCAGAAAGGTTGATGGATCTACACCCGGGTCGGACGTCTGTACCAACATTGTCGAGCCGGCTCGGCATCTCCAATCTACGCGTGTTATGCAGCCTGCCCGTGCCCGTCTGGGTCAAAAGCACGTTCTCGTGGGCTTCACTCAAGGCATGAACCTGGAAGCGTCCGGGTCACAGGGAACTCTCGTTTGCTCGGAAGATGAGTCTTCCAGTGGGGAAACAGAATCAGTATATCGGCTCAGCAACGGTGGCCTTGGGGGCTACTACAACAACTATTCTGAGGTAGAGGGCGTTGAGACAGATGCTCTGAGCCCCCGGTTCATGCGGCGGTGTTCATGGCAGGATCGGCTTCAGCCGCCAGTGACACAGCTGCGGGAGCCACCGCAGCGGGTGATAGCCCGCCGCCGCCGGCTCAGGTTCTAGTGGAATTGATGGATGAACTCACAGATCTCATGGCCACAGAGGTAACACCGGACAATCAAGCAGCCAGGAATCAAGAGGTGGCACGGATCAAGGGCCGGATGGCAGAGGAAAGGCAAAGGATGGCCGAGCTAAAGACCCAGATGGAGGAAGAAGCGGAGCTTATCAAGGCTAATGCTTTCCGACTGGAGCTGGAGCAGAGGTCAGCGGCCACGGTGCACCGGAGGAGGCATCAATCCCGTCTACGAGAACGTTACGAAGCGAGGAACCTTTTTAACACCCCTGGTGCGGGGTGGGTTACGGGCGCACCGGAGAGCCGCCCGATGGAGCGCCCGACGACTCATCCACCCCAGCATAACCAAATCTCACCTAGGGCTTTTCCAACACCGGCGGGTCACTACTCTAACCCGGCCGAGAACATGGTGGCAGCGGCCGCCCGGCTTGAGACGATTCCCATCCCAGATGAGGCACCCTTTGCGGAGGATGTGCGAAACACCATTGGATATTTACAAACGGCCATGGCCCAGCAAGAGAAGTATGCTCACAACCGGAGTCGGGTTCACTCCACCCCCCTCACCAGTCAAAGTTTTAGCCGGTGCTACGAGTCGCCAGCGGGTTCCAGTAGTCACCCACGTCGTGGACCACCGAAGGACAATAGGGCGGCTCTAGATGCACAAGCCCTCATGGACCAGGCAAGAGACAGGCGAGAGGCGAAGATAGCGGCAACCTGTCCAGAGCCGGCGCTTTCCGTGTCAATGGGAGTAGTTAGTACCAGAGCCGTAGGGGTGCCATGTTTAACTCCGTTTGTGAGGAGTGAACGGCTACCGAAAGACTTTAAGGGGCCTTGAAAGGTTCCGAATTACACAGCTGATCTACCCCCTGAGGCGTGGGTTGAAATTTATGAACTGGCCATGGAGATACTGGATGTCAGTGAGGCGGTATGCGCAAAATATTTCATCATGATGCTTGAGGGTCCGGCCCGTACATGGCTGAAAGGTCTGCTGCCTAACACGATAAGCTCATGGGAGGAGCTGAGAGCGAAGTTTATTAAGAATTTCCAGGGGACTTGTAAGCAGCCTATGACTATTGTCGATTTGGACCACTATGTTCAACAAGAGAATGAGTCCGCCCATCATTGGGTCCGGCGGGTGTCGACCATTATTCACTCTTCAGAGCAGATCACAGCGGCTCAAGCGGTGCTCATTTTGGAGAATAACTGTCATTTTGTTCCATTAAAGCAGAAGTTCGGTCGGCTCAAGCGCACGTGTCAGGATATGGGAGAGCTCATGACGGCCTTGACAAAGTATGCCGACTCAGATAACACCAAGGATCCAGGCTCGGATGACGAGAAAGCCAATCAAGGGAAGAAAACAATCAAGGAAAAGGTTTTGTGAACAATGGGAATCAGAATAAGCGGAAGAGTGCTGATAGCGGATCCGAGCTAGTGGCAAATACCAACACAGGACAGAGCCATCCCAAGGGGGTGAAAAATTCAGGCCAAGGAACAGAGGCTCTTTTAATTTAGAGGAGGCGCTTAGGAAGCCTTGTCCGGAGCACAGCACGCCTGACAAGCCGGCGTTGCATGCGTGGGGTGATTGCTTTATCATGCAGAGATTCAAAAACCAGCATTCCCAACCGCGTAATAACCAAGGCGGTGGCCTGCCTGGCGGCTCAGAGCACGGCGGGCTAGGGGCTGGATTCGGCGCCGGCGGTTTAGGAAACGAGCATCCGGGTCAGAATAACCAAGGGGGGCACCAACAGCATCCTGGCAACAATGCCAATAACAACAATCAACAGCAGCGCAATTAGTCCGAGTTTCAGAGTAACCCGAAGCAGCTCAGTTCTAGACAGTATCACGTATTCATGACCGGTCACAATAAACGAGACGAGAAGTTGCGGAGGCGAGCGGTTAATGCGGTTGGTCCGGCTCTCCCGCGATATTTGCCGTGGTCTGAATATGACATAATGTGGAGCCGGGAGGATCACCCGCCGCGGGTAGATGACCCGGGCCGGCTGGCTCTAGTTGTGGCCCCTCAGGTGAATGGCTATATGGTGAATAAAGTGCTTATGAACGGAGGTAGCAGCATCAACATCCTTTACTATGACACTTTCCGGCGGATGAAGTTGCTGGACAAGGATCTTAAACCTTCCTCCACCGTCTTTCATGGTGTGGTCCTGGGTAAATCAGCATACCCGGTGGGCCGGATCTCATTGGAAATAGCTTTTGGCGATGAGCATAATTACAGGGTGGAGTCCTTGTGGTTCGAGGTGGTCAAAATCAAAAGTCCCTATAATGCGCTATTTGGGAGGCCGGCTTACGCTAAATTTATGGCTAGGCCTTGCTATGTTTATTTGCAACTCAAAATGCCCATCTTAAATGGCACGATTACCGTTCACGGTAACAGGAAAACGGCTCTTGAGTGTGAGGAAGGAGATGCGGCTTATGCAGAGTCTAGTTGTGCTCAGGAAGAGCTGAAATTTTATAAAGAGAACGTTGATCCAGAGGATATGACCCCGCTAAAGAAGCCTACGACAGAAGTTGAGCCGCCACTCAAGTTTTCAGCGGATGATACCAAGGCAGTAGATTTCAATCCGGGTGACTCAGCCAAGCAGTTCATCATTGGGGCTCACATGGATCCCAAATAGGAAAGCGCGCTCATCGAATTCATCCGTGAGAATCGGGACATCTTTGCATGGAAGCCTTCTGACATGCCGGGTGTATCGAGAGAGTTCGCTGAGCACAATCTTAATGTGGATCCCAAGTTTAAGCCGATCAAACAGTTTCTATGACGGTTCAACGAAGAGAGACGTAAAGCTATTGGGGAGTAAGTTGCCCGGCTCTTGGCCGCAAGCTTTATAGTGGAAGTTTTTCACCCGGAGTGGTTGGCTAACCCGGTGCTAGTGCTAAAAAAGAACGACACGTGGCATGTGTGCATAGATTACACGGACATTAACAAGGCTTGCCCGGCTGACCCTTTTGCACTCCCTCGTATTGATCAAATTATTGATGCAACAGCCGGATGTGAAAGTTTATGCTTCCTGGATGCATATTCAAGATATCATCAGATTAAGATGGCAACGAAAGATCTGGAGAAGACGGCATTTATTACACCTTTTGGGGGCGTTCTGCTGTGTCTCCATGCCTTTCGGGCTCAAGAGTGCCCAGGCGACTTACCAACGCTGTGTGCAGAATTGCCTCCACAGTCAGATTGGCCGAAATGTTCATGCTTACGTAGACGACATCGTGGTTAAATCCAGAAAGAAGGAAACTCTTTTGGAGGATTTGAAAGAAACCTTTGACAATCTCTGGGTCTACAAGATGATGCTTAACCCGACGAAGTGTGTCTTTGGTGTTCCAGCAGGAAAGCTTTTGGGTTTCTTGGTCTCTGAGTGGGGCATCGAGGCTAACCCGGATAAGATTAAAGCTATCACTTCTTTGGGGGAGCCGATGTGCATTAATGACGTTCAGCGCCTTGTAGGACGGATTGCTGCGTTGAGCCGCTTCATAAGCCGGCTTGGGGAGAAAGCCATTCCCTTATACCAGATGATGAAGAAGACAGACAAGTTTAAGTGGAGCGCAACAGCGGCTGAAGCACTTGAAGCTCTTAAAAAGTAGTTGACTGAGCCGCCAGTGTTAGCTTCTCCGGTTGAGAAAGAGCCATTACTCCTTTATGTGGTGGCTAACAACAGAGCGGTCAGTGTAGCAATTGTGGTTGAGCGCAAGGAGGCAGGGAAGGAGTATCCTGTGCAAAGGCTGGTTTATTACATTAGTGAAGTTTTGGCAGAGTCTAAGCAGAGATATCCACATTGGCAGAAGTTAGTATACGGAGTTTTCATGGCCAATCGCAAGTTAAAACATTAATTTTTGGGGCACCAAAAACAGTGGTCAGTTCTGCCCCGTTGGGGGATATCATTCAAAATAGAGAAGCTACATGGAGGATTGCCAAGTGGGCCTTAGAGCTGAGTCCTCTTAGCATCAAGTATGTTCCTCGTACAACAATTAAGTCTCAAGCTTTGGTGGATTTCATAAATGATTGGACTGAATGTCAAGCCCCGAAGAGAAGCCGGATAACACGTATTGGACTATACACTTTGATGGATCCAAGCATCTAGAGGGGTCCGGTGCAGGAGTTGTTCTCACCTCCCCCAAGGGTGACAAGTTTTGTTATGTGCTCCGGTTAATGTTCCCTTGTACTAATAATGCAGCTGAGTATGAAGCACTGCTCCATGGTCTCAGAGTCGCTAAAGAAATGAATTTAAGCCTGGTCAGGTGTTTAGGCGACTCAGATCTGGTGGCTCAGCAAGTTTCAGGCACTTGGGACTCTAAGGATCCGTGGATGGCGGCTTATCGACAGGCGGTTGATATCATTGCCGGTCACTTCAAGGGGTACAAGGTGGATCACATTGATCGTCGCAGGAATGAGGCGGCTAATGCTTTGTCACGGTTAGGCTCTCAACGAAAGCCGGTACCACCTAATGTTTTATGGATGTATTGCATCATCCAACCGTCAAGATACCCTCTAAGGAGGATCTGGCTATTCCTGACTCGGAGGCGGAATTGGTGGCGGCTCTGCATGCTACCCCAGACTGGACTATTCCTTATTTGGCGTATCTGACACGCGGCAAGTTACCTCAAGAGGAGGATCTGGCCAGGAAGATCACTCGGCATTCTAAGTCTATGACGATTATCAATGGTGAGTTACATAAGTGTAGTGTGACAGGTGTCTTTCAGTGCTGCGTCTCACCAGAGGAGGGCCGGCAAATATTGAGTGAAATTCATGCTGGCGACTGTGGACATCACGCCGGGTCAAAATCTTTAGTGGCCAAAGCTTTTCGACATGGGTTTTTCTGGTTGACGGCTCACAAGGATGTAGAAGACTTAGTCCGTAAGTGTGACGGCTGTCAGAAGTTCGGCTGACGTGCTCACGTTCCGGCTCAAGAGTTGAGGATGATACCAATCACTTGGCCGTTTGCGGTCTGGGGGCTCGATATGGTAGGACCTTTCAAGCGATCCAAGGATAAGAAAACGCACCTTATGGTGGCGGTTGATAAATTTACTAAGTGGGTAGAGGCAGAGCCGGACAGCAAATGTGACGCGGCTACAACGATTCAATTTATTAAGAAGCTGATCTATCGCTTTGGTTACTCACACAGTATCATTACGGACAATGGAACAAATCTATCCAAAGGAGCTACGAAAGCATTCTGTGAGAAGGAGCATATCCGGCTAGACGTTTCAGCCATGGCACATCCATAGTCTAATGGTCAGGCGGAACGAGCCAATCAGGAAATCTTAAGAGGAGTCAAACCATGGCTCATGGTCCCTTTGAAGCGGACACCCGGATGTTGGGTTGAGGAGTTGCCCTCCGTCTTATGGAGCATCAGAACTACTCCTAACAGGTCTACAGGTTTCACGCCTTTCTTCATGGTGTATGGTGCTGAGGCGGTTCTACCCAGCGATATCCGGCACGACTCACCAAGGGTGGTGGCTTATGTTGAGAGAGACAATGAGGTAGCACGCCAAGATGCGTTGGATGCCTTGGATGAAGCACGAGAGTTAGCAGCAGCCAGGTCGGCAATTTATCAACAAGACCTGCGACGCTATCATAGCCGCAGGGTAAAGACCCGAACGTTCCAGGAAGGTGACCTGGTGCTCCGGTTGATTCAAGACCAATCTGGAATGCATAAGTTATCTCCACCATGGGAGGGGCCTTTTGTGATCAGCAGGAACCTTAACAATGGGTCATATTATCTCATTGATGTCAGAGATGAGTCGGAAACCGCGGGTCAAGAGACGTTGCGGCCATGGAATATCGCACATCTACGACCATACTTTACTTAGCAGGCGTTGGAAGTCGTTATCATATATCATGCTTACATGAGTAAAAGCTAGCATCCCCGCAAAAGACTGGGGCCTCTGCTCTTCTGTATACCTTTGTACAATCAAGATAAAATTTTCTGGCTCAAAAATTTGAGTTGAAGTGGTTTGTTCGCCATCAAAATGGCTGGTCTATCATCCGGCTTTATTCCCTATCAAGCGGTATGGCAGGGAGGCTTCGTGCCTTTGGGTATGGCTCACATCTCCCCTGCACAGTCGGCTTTTACGCTGGTGCAAGGAGGCTTCTTGCCTTCGGGTATAGCTTACTTCTCCCTTGCACAGCCAGCGATATGCCCAATTAAGCACTATTGCAAAGAGGCTTCTTGCCTTCGGGTATAGCTTACTTCTCCTTTGCACAACCAGCTGTCATTAAACTGTTGCAAGGAGGCTTCTTGCCTCCGGGTATAGCTCACTTCTCCCTTGCATAGTTGGCTTTGTGCCTAGTTTGGTTAGAGGCTTCTTACCTTTGGTATAGCTTACAGGACCCTAAGACAACAGCGTGTACACCAAATTCCAGTTGCTTATCAACTGCGGCCATCGAAGGGGGCTTCTTACCGACGGGTATCGCTTATCTCACCCTAATGGCCGGCTTTATGCCACTCCCGGTTACTTATTAACCGCGGTTGTCGAAGGGGGCTTCTTACCGACAGGTTTGCTTATCTCACCCTAACAACCGACGTTTACGCCAAAATTCAGTTGCTTATCAACTGTAGCTGTTGAAAGAGGCTTCTTGCCTTCGGGTATAGCTTACTTCTCCTTTCAAACAGCCGGCTTTATGCCGTCTCAGGATAATTATTAGCCGCGGCTGTCGATGGAGGCTTCTTGCCTTGGGGTATAGCTTACATCTCCCATCGACATCCGGCGTTCACTGTACTCTTACCAGTCAATCTCACCTAGAGACCCTGAGCCGGTTCAAGAAATTGACGGCCAATCTCGCTTAGAGACCCTGAGCTGGTTCAAGAAAATTGACGGCTAATCTCGCTTAGAGACCCTGAGCCGGTTCAAGAAATTGACGGCCAATCTCGCCTAGAGACCTTGAGCCGGTTCAAATAATTGACGGCCAATCTCGATAGAGACCCTGAACTGGTATGAGTTTAACCATTCGAATCCACGCAGAAGAGCCGTCATATGAGTTTTTTGAGGAAGGAAAGATCATCATCACATATTGTATCATGCCGGCTTATCAAGCCGGGTCAGAGCAAGGCAATTATAAGTCCCATGTTGCTGCAGGCAAAACTACCCAGCACTTGGGGGCTACACAGTCGCAATTCTCCTCAAAAGTTCCGGTTCATCAATAGCCGCAGTTGTCGATAGAGGCTTCTTACCATCAGGTATAGCTTACATTATCCTAAAGACAACCGGCTCCTTAAAGACTTCGTCCGACAAGAGCCGGAGCCATGTTGCTCCGGTCGACAAAATTCAAGGTTTCAAAGAGATTATCCGGCTCTAATATTCTGGAGAAAGGAATGTCGTCTTCAAAGACAGACACCCCTCATCAGAAAATCTCAAGGTATATCCATGAAGAGTCGGCAACACATTAAATTGAAACACAGAGAGAAGGAAAGTGCACACAGAGAGGTGCAAATATATACAGTCACCAAGCGGCAGAGTCATGTTTACTCTATTACAAAAACTACTCTCAGAAGGAGCAAAAGCATTGTCAACCGCCCACGGCGGGTAATTACATGAGTCTGTGCTCAGAAAGGTTAAAAGAATAAAATTCAGTTATTGGCCGGCTCATCCTGCTCCGGGTCTTCTGCTGGCTTTATCTGGAGATTGTCCAAGTCCCAATTACAGTCAACCAGAGCAGCGAAAGACCCTTCAAGGAACGGAGACGCGTCAAGCTCACAAGGAAAGAGATCCTTACTGCGGGCGGGTGTCAGATCTTTACACTCGTAGAGAGGCCCGTGGATTCTCTTCTCCTCTGCGTCATAAGCCGCCTGATAGGTGCTCAAGTCAGCTTCATCCGCCAGAACAAAGGCTAGACAGCGCAACTCTTTGACACACCGGGTGTAATCTTCTTTGGTGAATTCTAAGCCATCATCTCTTTTAGACGGGTAACCATCCATCATTTCAGCCGGCGTTAGCTCGGGGGCGAAGGCCAGAGCCCGGCTCAATCCAGCGACGGCTCCTTGGCGGAAGGCGAACTTCTTTAGCTCTTCTATCTGCTTGGGCATTGTGGAGAAGAGTTCCAGGACCCCATTCAGAGCAGTGGGGATCTTCTCCTTATATTGCACACTCTTGATCGTGAAGATGGCGCCGTAGTATAACTGTTCCGCAAAAGTGTAAATGGCCTCCAGTGGCAGAAGGCTATCAGAAGCCAACTGCTGGCTCCTGGGACGTGGATAAGTCAGATAAAGTTAATGAGTCGCCAGTCTTTCACTAGCAATGTTAAACAGTACAAAGTAAAACAGAAACTTACTAAATAGGGCGGCTGACATCTTCGCGATGTGCTGCTTCAGGCCTTGAAGTTCCTCCGCCATAGCTGTAAGCCGCTGCTCGGTGTCATTCGGCCGTTTGGTCAGAGCGGCCTTTTCGGATTTAGCTGTCTCTTTTAAAGAGGTAAGCTCAGCAGTGACATTGGCCAGCTCCTCAGAGAGAAGCCGACACTTTTCATTAGCAATGCTTCGGGCTTCTTGCTGAGCCAACAGGTTGGCCCTCAGATCCGTCAACTGAGACCCGGCTTCATTCAAAGCTTCCTATAATACACCAAAATACAGGATAAGCCGCCAAAATGCAGGACGAGTGTTAAAAGCAAATACAAGTCTCAAACAGATTGCAAGCAATATATTTGACACTTGGGCGATAATGTATATTTGATCTTTCAGTATGCAATACAATTCCGGTTCATCTCCTTTGAAGCTAATCCGAAACTTGGGGGCTACACTATGGCTCTTCAATGTACTAATAATGGAAGCACCGACTCAACTTGATCAAGTTTGAGCCGGCCCTTGGGGGCTGCGATTAGATCTTCAAGTTGTCCACATTAAAGACCCGGCTCCAATATAATTTGAGCCGGCCCTTGGGGGCTACGATTGGCGGTTCACTTTATTTACAGTACAAAGCTAAAGCAATTTTAAGGGAATTTGACATGACAATATCTGCAGAGGTCACAAAAAGACCCGGCTCAACGATTCAGTACGTTAAGCCGGCTCTTGGGGGCTAAGTAAAGATATAGTAAGAAGGAAAAGTACCTCATATTTTGTCTTCATGGAAGATATCAACCGAAGTTCCAGATCCCGGCTGGTGATAACCCGGTTTATATACCCGGCGTGTAGCTCTTCGACTGTCATCTTCTCGCATGAAGAGTCAAAGTTCAGTTTCTTGGAGGCTTCAATTGGCTCTGTATGTTTGGTCAACACATGAGCCGGAGGCGTTTGATGACCAGACCCGGTGATAACAACATCCGGAGTGTCAGGGGTCTTGGCAGGAGTCGCCGGCTTTGAAGGAGCCCTTGGAGAGCTCTCCATGATGACATCTTCAGCAGCCGGCTCCGTGGAGGCAGCCAGCGGGTTTTCTTCTGGTTGAGTCTCCTCCAGTTGTTCGGGCTCCGACTCTTCGATAACCGGGCCAGAGGAGGGCTTGTTGGTCTTGCGATGTTTAGCTTGAGCACTGCAAAAAAGAAGGATCATCAGTTGAAGATGTTGCTATCATATTAACAGCCGGATATCCAGATATCATAGTAAGGAATGCTTACAGCGGATTAATCTTGGGCGGTGGTATAATTGACTCCGAAGAGTCGCCGAAGGAAGGAGATTTCTACAAAGAATAAAACAGAAAGGTGAAGAGAGTATCAAATTTACAAAGGAAAGACAAAGGAAAAGAAGAGATTTAAACCTAGGCAGGGCGTTTCTTTGGAGCCGGAGAGTTTGGTAGCCCGGACATGAGCTCAGTAGAGCCGGTGCTTCGAGTCTGTCGACGCTCGACTTGCTGTTGCTTTTTTAAGAGAAAATCGGGAGCCAGATAAGCAAGAGGGTGAGAAAGAGGAACTTTACTGATAACCCGCTCCGGCTTTCGGGGGACAAAACATTCTGAGCCGGAAGAAAAGTAATTTACCTCAGGAGCATTGGCACGGCTAGTTTCCACTTCATCCTGCGAGTAAAGTAAGTATTAATAAAGCAGGAAGGTAAAAGATCAAGCAAGACAGTTAAAACTTTACCTATGAGCTGGATGATGGTGGCGGGTCAAGCAAATTATCTTGCGGGGCATATTTTTTAGCCTTTTTAGTTGCGACCTTCTTCCTGGATTTCTTTGGAGGGGCAACATATTCCTTCTTCCAGAAGTCTGAGTCGGCCTATAAGAATGACCCGGAGAGTGAATACCAAATCAACAAAGTGCAAACAACATCTAAGAGTCGGATGGGAAGAAATTAAACTTACATCGGGAGCCGGATTGTTGGCACTAAAAGGCGCCAGGCCGATTTCGCTGCATGATCCGAAAGCTTCATGGACAAGGCTCCGGATGGCGAGGGTAATGTCATTCTCTTTCAATGTGGATCGACTGAAGCATAATGAGCTATCATACTTGCCTCCATATTCGCACATGAGTCGACTTCTATGTCTCAAAGGCATAATCCGCCACAAAATCCAGCAGCGGATCAGGTCCAGCCCGATTAAGCTGTTGGCCATGAGAGCCTTGGTTTTGGCATGGGCCAGCTCATATCTTGCGCGTTCCCAAGCTGATAGCCGGCGAGGAAGCTCTGATGTTGTTGTAAGCCGGGAAGGACGATAACCCGACAAAGGACGCTCGTTCTCAGGAGAGGTGTCCTTGCAATAGAACCACATCTTGTTCCAGTCCTTGGGGTGACTCGGCATCTGCGTGGCTGGAAAGATGATATGTCTATGCCATTGGATGGATATGCCTCCAAGCTCTAGGCTCGGACCGACTTTCACTTCAGTTTGCCGGTTAGCATAAAAGAACTCTCGAAAGAACCCCACAGAAGGCTTGACTTGAAGGTAAGCTTCACAGAGCACTTGGAAGTTGCATATGTTTGAGACGAAGTTGGGGGCCAAGTCTTGCGGGTGAATCTTATAACAGTGAAGGACGTCCCAAAAGAATTTTGAGCCGAGAGGCACGAACCCTCGTTCAATATGGTCAGAGAAAACCACCACTTCACCTTCTTGAGGATTGGGCCACGTCTCATCACCCGGGACCCGCCAGCTAATGACTTCCTTGGGAGGAAGAGTACCCGCGTGAACAAAATCCGATAAAAAGTCCTTCGTGATGCACGACCCAACCCAGTTGCATGAGTTGGACGCACGAGACATATTGGCAGCTTAAGTGCTGTGTAAGATAAAAGGCGCGATGAGTCAAAGCGCAAGGAAATATTTTTGATGGCTTAAAGGTTTAAGGGCTCTATGGATAAAGTGGAAGACCCGGCTGATGAGAGCTGGAGAGGCTTAGCGGCTCAACAGAGGAAAGGAAGACTGAAAACTGGCTAAGTCCTAAAAATAGATTCCGCAAAATATTACTATGTCTACGGATCTACAAAAGCAGAGAAAATAAATTTTAACCTGACCTAACGATGAACAGCGGAAGAAAAAGAGGAAACGAACTAGAGCCATCATGGTCCACGCATTACGTGCGGCCGGCCCGCGCGTGGCGACAGAGCAATAGCACGTTCTAAAGGTATTAGCGGTGTCGAGATGCACTCGCGATGGCGGTGCCGGAGCTCGAGCGGCGGCGACGGAGCCCCCGGTGAAAACCCTACCACGGCGGCGGCTATCTATGGAACAGGAGAACTCACCGGAGATGGCACGGCGGAGGCGGACGAATCTCTGGTACGTTCAGGGTGATGCAACGGCCAAGTTGGGGACGACGTACGGACGGCACCGGAGCGAGCTTGATGACGTTGGGGCGGCGACAAGAAGAATATGAAGAAGAAGAGGCACGAGCGGGAGGATGAGAAACCCCGACCCGCATGGGTCATATTTAAAAGTGGGTTAAGGAAGGCGCGAAAATCCAGGCGATGACACCATTTGGCCAAGGCGGACGCCTCGATTTTTGGGATGACAGTTAATGAAATATTTGGTGATACGTCAGCAGATCTCATGACATCATGCCGGGTCATTTCCGGGCGACTCGCCAAAAGTGGAAGAGAAGGATGAAGTGAGCAAGCTCAATTCAACCTGGGGCCTAATGTTGGGGATATGACCCGCCCCGGAGGCTCCGGGTCATGTTGCTGGCTCGTGAGCCGGCCCAAAGGTGAGCCGTAAGACTGGTGGCCCAGGGGGATAGGCGGCTCAAGGTCTGGGCCATACAACGGCCCGGACAGAGAAGACCCGGGCGTGCAAGCCGACTCGCAGACGGCTTGGACAAGAAGATAGAGAGAGACTCAGTTAGCAATTGTAATGAACCAGTGGTCATGACCTCTTATATAAAGCAGAGCCGGGGCGATTTAGAGGGCAGGCAATCGAGAACTAGGTCAAGCTTTTAGCTCCTTGTAATCGATACACAAGCAATACAAACACAAGCAGGACGTAGGCTATTACCTCGATTCGAGGGGCCGAACCTGGGTAAATCCATGTCTTTCGTCCCGACTAACCCCTTTGAGTCCACCCCGTTAGCGACGGTCTTGAACCTAAGTCCGTTCACCCGGACATCTGCCGTGATAAAACCACAACATATCCCAAATAGGAAAGCGCGCTCATCGAATTCGTCTGTGAGAATCGGGACATCTTTGCATGGAAGCCTTCTGACATGCCAGGTGTACCAAGAGAGTTCGCTGAGCACAACCTTAATGTGGATCTGAAGTTTAAGCCAATTAAACAATTTCTACGATGGTTCAACAAAGAGAGATGTAAAGCTATTGGGGAGGAAGTTGCCCGGCTCTTGGCTGCAGGCTTTATAGTGGAAGTTTTTCACCCGGAGTGGTTGGCTAACCCGGTGCTAGTGCTCAAAAAGAACGGCATCTGGCGTATGTGTATAGATTAGACGGACCTTAACAAGGCTTGCCCGGCTGACCTTTTTGCACTCCCTCGTATGGATCAGATTATTGATGCTACAGCCGGGTGTGAAAGTTTATGCTTCCTGGATGCATATTCAGGTTATCATCAGATCAAGATGGCAATGAAAGATCAGGAGAAGACGGTATTTATTACACCCTTTGGGGCGTTCTGCTACATCTCCATGCCTTTCGGGCTCAAGAGTGCCCAGGCGACTTACCAACGATGTTTGCAGAACTGCCTTCACAGTCAGATTGGCCGAAATGTTCATGCTTACGTAGATGACATCGTGGTTAAATCCAGAAAGAAAGAAACTCTCCTAGAGGATCTGAAGGAAACTTTTGACAATCTCCAGGTCTACAAGATGATGCTTAACCCGACGAAGTGTGTTTTTGGTGTTCCAGTAGGAAGGCTTTTGGGTTTCTTGGTCTCTGAGTGGGGCATAGAGGCTAACCTAGATAAAATTAAGGCTATCACTTCTTTAGGAGAGCCAACATGCATTAATGACATTCAGTGCCTTGCAGGACGGATTGCTGCGTTGATCCGGTTCATAAGCCGGCTTGGGGAGAAGGCCATTCCCTTATACCAGATGATGAAGAAGATAGACAAGTTTAAGTGGAGCAAGGCAGCGGTTGAAGCACTTGAAGATCTTAAAAAACAGTTGACTGAGCCACCAGTGTTTGCCGCTCCGGTTGAGAAAGAGCCGTTGCTCCTTTATGTGGCGGCTAACAACAGAGCGGTCAGTGTAGCAATTGTGGTTGAGCGCAAGGAGGCAGGGAAGGAGTATCCTGTGCAAAGGCCGGTTTATTACATCAGTGAAGTTTCGGCAGAGTCTAAGCAGAGGTATCTGCATTGGCAGAAGCTGGTATACGGAGTTTTCATGGCTAACCGCAAGTTAAAACACTACTTTTGGGGGCACCAGATAACCATGGTCAGTTCTGCCCTGTTGGGAGATATCATTCAAAATAGAGAAGCCACAGGGAGGATTGCCAAGTGGGCCTCAGAGCTGGGTCCTCTTAACATCAAATATGTCCCTCGTACAGTAATAAAGTCTCAAGCTTTGGTGGATTTCATAAATGATTGGATAGAATGTCAAGCTCCCAAAGAGAAGCCGGATAACACATATTGGACTATACACTTTGATGGGTCCAAGCAGCTAGAGGGGTCCGGTGCAGGGGTTGTTCTCACCTCCCCCAAGGGTGACAAGTTTTGTTATGTGCTCCGGTTAATGTTTCCTTGTACTAATAATGCAGCTGACTATGAGGCACTACTCCATGGTCTCAGAGTCGCTAAGGAGATGAACTTAAGCCGGGTTAGATGTTTAGGCGACTCAGATCTTGTGGCTTAGCAAGTTTCAGGTACTTGGGACTCCAAGGATCCGCGGATGGCGGCTTATCGACAGGCAGTTGATATCATTGCTAGTCACTTCAAGGGGTACCAGGTGGATCATATTGATCGTCGTAGGAATGAGGCTGTTGATGCCTTATCACGGTTAGGTTCTCAACGAAAGCCGGTACCACCTAATGTTTTTCTGGACGTATTGCATCATCCGACTGTCAAGATACCCACTAAGGAGGATCTGGCTATTCCTGACCCGGAGGCGGAATTGGTGGCGGCTCTGCATACTATCCCAGACTGGACTATTCCTTATTTGGCGTATCTGAGACGCGGCGAGTTGCCTCAGGAGGAGGATTTGGCCAGGAAGATCACCCGGCATTCTAAGTCTATGACGATTATCAATGGTGAGTTACACAAGTGTAGTGTGACGGGTGTCGTTCAGCGCTGCGTCTCACCGGAGGAGGGCCGACAGATCTTGAGTGAAATTCATGCTGGCGACTGTGGACATCATGCTGGGTCAAAATCTTTAGTGGCTAAGGCTTTTCGACATGGGTTTTTCTGGTTGACGGCTCACAAGGATGCAGAAGACTTAGTCCGTAAGTGTGACGGCTGTCAGAAGTTTGGCCGCCGTGCTCATGTTCCGACTCAAGAGTTGAGGATTATACCAATCACTTGGCCGTTTGCGGTCTGGGGGCTTGATATGGTAGGACCTTTCAAGAGATCCAAGGATAAGAAAACACACCTTCTGGTGGCGATTGATAAATTTACTAAGTGGGTAGAGGCAGAGCCAGTCAGTAAATGTGACGCGGCTACAACGGTTTAATTTATTAAGAAGCTGATCTATTGCTTTGGTTACCCATACAGTATCATTACGGACAATGGAACAAATCTATCCAAAGGATCTATGAAAGCGTCCTGTGAGAAGGAGCATATCCGGCTTGATGTTTCAGCCATGGCACATCCACAGTCTAATGGTCAGGCGGAGCGAGCCAATCAGGAATTTTTAAGAGGAGTCAAACCACGGCTCATGGTTCCTTTGAAGCGGACACCCGGATGTTGGGTTGAGGAGTTGCCTTCTGTCTTATGGAGCATCAGAACTACCCCTAACAGATCTACAGGTTTCACGCCTTTCTTCATGGTGTATGGTGCTGAGGCGGTTCTACCCAGTGATATCTGGCACGACTCACCAAGGGTGGCGGCTTATGTTGAGACGGACAATGAGGTAGCACGCCAAGATGCGTACGCCTTGGATGAAGCATGAGAGTTAGCAGCAGCCAGGTCAGCAATTTATCAACAAGACTCGCGACGCTGTCATAGCCGCAGGGTGAAGACCCGGACGTTCCAGGAAGGTGACCTGGTGCTCCGGCTGATTCAAGACCAATCTGGAATGCATAAGTTATCTCCACCATGGGAGGGGCCTTTTGTGATCTGCAGAAACCTTAACAATGGGTCATATTACCTCATTGATATCCGAGATGAGTCGAAAACCATGGGTCAAGAGACGTTGCGTCCATGGAATATCGCACATCTGCGACCATACTTTACTTAGCAGGTGTTGAAAGCCGCTATCATTGTATATATCATGTTTACATGAGTAAAAGCTAGCATCCGCGCAAAGACTGGGGCCTCTGCTCTTATGTATGTCTTTGTGCAATCAAGATAAAAAATTCCGGCTCAAAAATTTGAGTTGAAGTGGTTTGTTCGCCGTCAAAACGACTGATCTATCATCCGGCTTTATGCCCTATCAAGCGCTGTTGCAGGGAGGCTTCTTGCCTTCGGGTATAGCTTACATCTCCCCTGCACAGTCTGTTTTTATGCTATTGCAAGGAGGCTTCTTGCCTTCGGGTATAGCTTACATCTCCCTTGCACAGCCGACAATATGCCCAATTAAGCACTATTGCAAAGAGGCTTCTTGCCTTTGGGTATAGCTTACATCTCCTTTGCACAGCCAGCTATTATTAAACTGTTACAAGGAGGCTTCTTGCCTTCGGGTATAGCTTACATCTCCCTTGCACAGTTGGCTTTATGCCTAGTTTGGTTACATTAAGCGCTGTTGTTGATGGAGGCTTCTTACCTTTGGTATAGCTTACATTACCCTAAGACAACAGCGTGTACACCAAATTCCAGTTGCTTATCAACTGCGGCCATCAAAGGGGGCTTCTTACCGACGGGTTTGCTTATCTCACCCTAATGGCCGGCTTTATGCCACTTCCGGTTACTTATTAACCACGGTTGTCGAAGGGGGCTTCTTACCGACGGGTTCGCTTATCTCACCCTAACAACCGGCGTTTACGCGAAAACTCAGTTGCTTATCAACTGTAGCTGTTGAAAGAAGCTTCTTGCCTTCGGGTATAGCTTACATCTCCTTTCAAACTGCTGGCTTTATGCCATCTCAGGCTAATTATTAGCCGCGGGTGTCGATGGAGGCTTCTTGCCTGGGGGTATAGCTTACATCTCCCATCGACAGCCGGTGTTCGCGCATACAACATTTGTTGTTAAAAGGAGGCTTCTTACCATCAGGTATAGCTTACATTACCCTTCATATAGCCGGCTTTAGGCCGCTTCCGGTTCATCAATAGCCGTAGTTGTCGATAGAGGATTCTTACCATCAGGTATAGCTTACATTATCCTAAGACAACCGGCTCCTTAATGGATTCAACCGACAAGAGCCGGAGCCATGTTGCTCCAGTTGACAAAGATATTATCCGTCTGTAATATTTTGGAGAAGGAATGATGTCTTCAAAGACAAACACCCCTCATCAGAAAAGCTCAAGGTATATTTATGCAAAGGAGCGATCAATCAATGGAGAGACAGCAACACATCAAATTGAAATACAGAGAGACGGAAAGTATACACAAAGAGATGGAAATATATACAGCCGACACTATATTTAGAACGACAGAGTCATCCTTAAGCTGTTACAAAAACTGCTCTCAGAAGGAGCAAAGATATTACCAAGTTTCAACCGCCCACGGCGGGTCATTGCATGAGCCATCGCTCAGAAGGTTACAAAATGCAAAGTCAGACGGCCGGGTCATCCTGCTCCGGCTCTTCTACTGGCTTCATCTGGAGAGTTTCCAAATCCCAGTTGAAGTCAGCCAGCGCAACGAAGGTCCCTTCCTCAAAAAAGGGAGACTTGTCGAGATCATTAGGAAAGAGTTCCTTACTGCGGGCGGGTGTTAGAGATTTCCACTCATAGAGAGGCCCGCGGATCCTCTTATCCTCGCCATCATAAGCCGCCTGGTAGACATTTAAGTTGGCTTCATCTGCAAGTACAGACGCCAAGAAGCGGGAGTCATTGACACACTGGATGTAGTCCGCCTCTGTGAATTCTGAGCCATCGTGTTTCTTCGATGGATAGCCGTCCATGATTTCAGCCGATGTCAGCTCACGGGTGCAGGCCAGAGCCCGGCTCAATCTGGCGACTGCTCCTTGAGGAAAAGCTGATTTCTTCAGTTCTTCAATCTGTTTTGGCATGGTGGAGAAGAGTTCCAAGACCCCTTTCAGAGTGGTGGGGATCTTCTCCTTATATTGAACACTCTTAATCGTGAAGATGGCGCCGCAGTATAGTTGTTCCGGAAAAGTGTAGATGGCCTTCAGTGGCAGAAGGCTATCAGAAGCCAACTGCCGGCTCCTGGGACCTGGATAAGCCGGATAAAGCTAATGAGTCGCCAGTTTTTTCAATAGCAATGTTAAAATACAAAGTAAAACAAAATCTTACCAAATAGGGCGGCTGACATCTTCGCTATGTGCTGCTTCAGGCCTTGGAGTTTCTCCGCCACAACTATAAGCTCCTGGTCGGTGTCGTCCGCTCGTTTGGTCAGAGCGGCCTTTTCAGATTCTGCCGTTTCTTTCAAAGAGGTAAGCTCAGAAGTGGCATTGGCCTCCTCAGAGAGAAGCCGACACTTTTCGTCAGCAATGCTTCGGGCTTCATGCTGAGCCGCCAAGTTGGCCTTCAAATCCGCCAATTGAGACCCGGCTTCACTTAAAGTTTCCTGCAAAACATCAAAATACAGGATAAGCCGCCGAAGGAAAGGTCATATCAAATGATGAGTGTTGACAACAAAGATTATGCAAGTCTAAAACGGATTGCAAGCAATATATTTGACACTTGGGGGCTAATGTATGTTTGATCTTTGAGTATGTAGTACAGTTCCGGTTCATCTCCTTCGAAGTTAATCCGGAACTTGGGGGCTACAATTTGGCTCTTCAAAGAATACTTCTGATGAAAGATCCGACTCAATTTTTTCAAAGTTGACTCGGCCCTTGGGGGCTACGATTAGATCTTCAAGCTGTCTACATTAAAGACCCGACTCAAATAAAATCTAAGACGGCCCTTGGGGGTTATGATTGGCGGTTCACTTTATCTATAGTACTAAGCTAAAGCAATTCTAAGTAAATTTGGCATGACAATATCTACAGAGGTCACAGAAAGACCCGGTTCAACAATTGAGTACATTGAACCGGCCCTTGGGGGCTAAGCAAGGATATGGCAACAAGAAGAGTACCTCGTATTTTGTATTCATTAAAGAGACCAACCGAAGTTCCAGATCCTGGCTGGTGGTAACCTGGTTTATATACCCGGCATGGAGCTCCTCGGCTGTCATCTTCTCGTACGAAGAGTCAAAGTTCAGCTTCTTCGAGGCCTCGAACGACTCTGTATGCTTGGTCAACACATGAGCCGGAGGAGTTTGATGACTAGACCCGGTGATAACAACATCTGGAGTTGCAGGGGTCTTGGCAGGAGTCACCGGTTTTGAAGGAGCCCTTGGAGGGCTCTCCATGATGACATCGACAGCAGCCGGTTCTGTGGAGGCAGCTGGTGGATTTTCTTCTGCTTCAACCTCCTCCAATTGTTCGAGCTCTGGCTCTTGGATAACAGGGCCGAGGGAGGGCTTGTTGGTCTTGTGACGCTTCGCTTGAGCACTGCAAAATGGAAAGAGCAACATTTGAAGAGGTTACTATCATATTAAGAGCCGGAGATCCGGATGCCATGATAAAGAATACTTACAGCGGATTGATCTTGGGCGGTGGTAGAACCGACGCCGAAGAGTCGCGAGAGGATGGGGTTTTCTAAAAGAATGAAACAGGAAAAATGAGAAAGCATCAAGATTACGAAGGAAAGACAAATAAAAGTAGAGATGTAAACCTCCGCAGGGCGCTTCTTGGGAGCCGGAGAGTTTGGTAACCCGGACATGAGCTTAGTAGAGCCGGTACTCCGGGTCTGTCGACGCTCGGCCTGCTGTTGCTTTTTCAAAAGAAAGTCGGGAGCCAGGTAAGCTAGAGGATGAGAAAGAGGAACCTTTCTAATAACCCGCCACGGCTTTCGGGGGACGGAACATTCTGAGCCGGAAGAAACATAATTTACCTCAGGTACATTGGCGCGGCTGATTTCCACTTCATCCTACGAGTAAAACAAGCATTAATAAAGCAGGAAGGTAAAAAATCGAACAAAAGCAATTAAAGTATTACCTCTGAGCTGGATGATGGTGGCGGGTCAAACAAATTCTCTTACGGGGCATCTTTTTTAGCCCTCTTGGTCGCGCCCTTCTTCCTGGATTTCTTTGGAGGGGCAACATATTCCTTCTTCCAGAAGTCTGAGTCGGCCTACAGGAATGACCCGGAGAATGAATAGAAAATCAACAAAGTGCAAGCAACATCTAAGAGATGGATGGGAAGAGATTAACTTACATTGGGAGCCGGATTATTGACGCAGAAAGGTGCCAGGCCGATGGCACTGCATGTGGCAGAGGCTTTGTGGACAAGGCTCCGGATGGTAGTGGTAATATCATCCTCTGTCAGTGTTGACTTGCTGAAGCACAACGAGCTGTCATATTTGCCTTCGTACTCGCACATAAGCCGACCTCTGCGGCTTAAAGGCATGATCCGCCAGGAAATCCAGCAGCGGATCAAATCCAATCCTATTAAACCATTGGCCAGGAGCGCTTTGATCTTGGCGTGGAACGGCTCGTATCTGGCACGCTCTAAGGCTGAGAGCCGGCCGGGAAGCTCTGTGTCTGTCCTAAGCCGAGAGGGGTGGTAACCCGCCAACGAGTGCTCTTTCTCAAGAGAGGTCTCTTGGCAGTAGAACCACGTCTTATTCCAATCCTTTGGGTGACTCAGCATTGGAGTGGCAGGAAAGATGATGTCTCGGTGGCGTTGAATAGAAATGCCGCCCAGCTCCAGACTCGGACTACCCTTCATTTCAGTTTGGCGGTTGGCATAGAAGAACTCTTGAAAGAACCCCACAGACGGCTTAGTTTGTAGATAAGCTTCGCAGAGAACTTGGAAGTTGCAGATGTTTGAGACGGAGTTGGGTGCCAAGTCTTGAGGATGTAGCTTGTAAAAATGAAGAACATCCCGGAAAAACATAGAGCCGGGCGGCACGAACCCTCGCTCAATGTGATCAGTGAAGACTACTATCTCTCCCTTTTGGGGAGAAGGCCGGGTCTCTTTACCCGGAACCGCCAATTGAGGACCTCTTTGGGAGGGAGAGCACCCGCTTCAACATAATATGCTAAGTACTCCTCCGTAACGCAATAACCAACCCAGTTGCATGAGTTGGATGCACAAGACATATTGGCGGCTTAAATACTGTGCAAGGTAAAGGGTGTGATGAGTCAAGCGCAAGCAAATATTTAAGACGGCTTATAGGTTTAAGGGTTCTACGGATAGTGTGGAAAGACCCGATTGATGAGAGCTGGAGAAGCTTAGCAACTCAATAGAGGAAAGGAAGATTGAAAATCGGCTAAGTCCTAGAAAACAGATTCCGCAAACTACTACTATGGCTACGGATCTACAAAAGCGAAGAAAAGGATTTTAATCCCGTCCTAGCGATGAACAGCGGAAGAAGAGAAAATGGACCAGAGCCATCGCGGCCCACGCATTAGGCGCGGCTGGCCCGCGCACGGCGGCGAGGCGAGAGCGTGCTCTAAAGGCGCCAACGACATCGAGATATACTCGCGGTGGCGGTGCAGGAGCCCGAGCGGCAGCGGTGGAGCCCCCGTTGAAACCCTGCTACAGTGGTGGGCGATCTAAGAACAAGGAGAACTCACTGGAGATGTCGCGGCTGAGGCGGAAGGTCTCTAGTACGAATCAGGGTGATGCAGCGGCCCGGCCGGTGTAGCTACGAAGATGGCGCTGGATGACGAGGACGCTGGAGCGGCGGCGACAGGAAGAAGAAGAAGAGGCACAAGCGGGAGGATGAAAAGCTTCGGCCCGCACGAGTCATATTTAAAGAAGGAACAAGGAAGGCGCGAAAATCCAGGCGACGACAACGTTTGACCGAGGCGGACGCCTCAATTCTCGGGATGACTGTTAATGAAAGATTCGATGGTACGTCAGCAGATCTCATGACGTCACGTCGGGTCATTTCTGGGCGACTCGCCAAAATCAGAAGAGAAGGATGAAGTGAGCAAGCTCAATTCAACCTGGGGCCTAATGTTGGGGATATAACCCCGCAATATGACCAGCCCTGGAGGCTCCGGGTCATGTTGCTGGCTTGTGAGCCGGCCCAAGGGTGAGCCGTAAGACTGGTGGCCCAGGAAGATAGGCGGATCAAGGTGTGGGCCGTATGACGGCCCGAACGGAGAAGACCCGGGCGTGTAACTCGTCTCAAAGACACCTTGGACAAGAAGATAGAGAGAGACTCGGACATACAATAAGACTCGGTTAACAATTGTAACGACCTGGTGGTGTTGACCTCCTATAGAAAGGCAGACCCGGGGCGACTTAGAGGACAAGTTATCGAGAACTAGGTCAAGCTTCTAGCTTCTTGTAATCGATACACAAGCAATACAAACACAAGCAGGACGTAGGCTATTACCTCGACTTGAGGGGCCGAACCTGGGTAAACCCGTTTCTTTCGTCCCGATCAACCCCTTTGAGTCCACCCCATTAGCGATGGCCTCGAATCCAAGTCTGTTCACCTGGACATCTACCGTGATAAATCCACGACAACGACGATAACATTATAAGGTGATCCCTCACTTAAATTTCAAGATAAATTGTGTTCTCCCTGGGTGTGCACTATTGCGAAAGTTCGTCGTGTTGAGACACCACATGATGATTGGGTGTGATAGACTCTATGTTCACATACAACGGGTGCAAGCCAGTGTTGCACATGCAGAACACTCGGGTTAAACTTGACGAGCCTAGCATGTATAGACATGGCCTCGGAACACAAGAGACCGAAAGGTCGAACATGAGTCATATAGTAGATATGATCAACATCATGATGTTCACCATTGAAACCACCTCAACTCACGTGATGATCGGACTTGAGTTGGTGAATTTGGATCATGTATCACTAAAATGACCAGAGGGATGTCAATTTGAGTGGGAGTTCTTAAGTAATATGATTAATTGAACTCATTATCATGAACATAATCAGTAGTTTCTTTGCAAATTATGTTCTAGATTGCTAGCTCACGCTGTAGCTCCCTTGAATTTTTATATGTTTCTAAAGAAATAGAGCTGAAAGATGATGGTAGCAATATTGCGGATTGGGTCCGTGACTTGAGGATTGTCCTCATTGCTGCATAGAAGTCTTATGTCCTTAATGCACCGCTCGGTGCGCCACACCCTCTAGCGTTGTTTGTAGATGTTGTGAACATCTGATAGGCACGTTCTGATGACTAGATAGTTTAGTGCGTCATGCATTACAGCTTAGAATTGAGGCTCCCAAAACGTTTTGAACGTCATGGAACCTATGAGATGTTCTAAGAGCTGAAATTGGATCTCAGGCTCGTGCACGTGTTGTGAGATATGAGATCTCCAACAAGATTCTTTGCCTGCAAGATGAAGGAGAATAGCTCAATCATTGAGCATGTGCTCAGATTGTCTGGGTGCTACAATCGCTCGAATCGAGTGGGAGTTGATCTTCCAGATAAGATAGTGATTGATATAGTTCTCTGAGTCACTATCACTAAGCTACTAGAACTTCATGATGAACTATAATTATGCCAGGGATGGAAATGATGATCCCTGAGCTGTTCGCGATTTTTGACACCACGAAGGTAGAAATCAAGAAGGAGCATCAAGTGTTGATGGTTAGTAAAACCACTAGTTTCGAGAAGGGCAAGGGCAAGGAGGGAAGCTTCATGGATGGCAAGTCAGTTGCTACTCTAGTGAAGCAACCCAAAGTTGAACCCAAACCCAAGACTAAGTGCTTCTATTATGAGGAGAGCGGTCACTGAAGCGGAACAACCCTAGATACTTGGTAGATAAGAAGGCTGGCAACGTCGACAGAAGTATATTTGATATACGTGTTATTGATGTGTACCTTGCTAGTATTCCTAGTAGCACCTGGGTATTGGATACCGGCTCGGTTAATAAATGTTAGTAAGTCGAAATAAAAGCTAAATAATAAATAGAGAACTAGCTAAGGGTGAGGTGACGATGTGTGTTTGAAATGTTTCCAAAGGTTGGTGTGATCAACATCGCACGCTCTCTCTACCTTCGGGATTAGTGACGAACCTAAATAAATGTTATTTGGTGTTTTGCGTTGAGCATGAACGTGATTAGATCGTGTTTATTGCAACACGGTTATTCATTTAAGTTAGAGAATAATGGTTATTTTGTTTACATGAATAATACCTTGAATGGTCATGCACCCAGTGAGAATGGTTTGTTGAATCATGATCGTAGTAATACACATGCTCATAACATTGATGCAAAACCATACAAAGTTACTAATGATAGTACCACATACTTGTGGCACCGCCGCTAAATGTCATATTGGTATAAATCGCATGAAGAAACTCCATGTTGATGGATCTTTGGACTCATTCGATTTCGAATCGGTTGAGACATGCGAACCATGCCTCTTGGGCAAGATGACTAAGGACCCCGTTTTCCGGTTTGATGGAGTGGGCAAGTGATTTATTGGAAATAATACATGTTGATGTATGCAATCCAATGAGTCTTGTAGCATGCAGTGGATATTGTTATTTTCTTACCTTCGTTGATGATTTGAGTAGATATGGTGTATATTTACTTAATGAAACACAAGTTTGAATCATTTGAAAAGTTCAAGCCAATTCAGAGTGAGGTTTAAGATCATTGTGACAAGAAGATAAAAATGTCTGCGATATGATCGTGGAGGTGAATATGTGAGTTACAAGTTCGGCATACAACTTTAGACAATGTGAAATTTGTTTCACAACTCACGCCACATGGAATACCATAGTGTGATGGTGTGTCCGAACGTCATAGTCATGCTCTAATGGATACGGTGTGTACTATGATTTCTCTTATTGTTTTGCTACTATACTTTTGGGGTTATGCATTAGAGACAACTACATTCACTTTAAAAGGGGCACCAACTAAATCCCTTGAGATGACACTGTGTGAATTATGGTTTGATGGAAACCTAAGCTGTCATTTCTTAATGTTTGGGGCTACGGCGCTTGTGTGAAAACTTATTTTCACCTAATGAGATCGAACCCAAAGCGGACAAATGCATCTTCATAGAATACCCTAAGAATAGTTGGGTAAACCTTCTATCTCAGATCCAAGCATAAAGTGTTTGTTGCTAAAACTGGGTCCTTTCTCGAGAAAAAGTTTCTCTCGAAAGAATTGAGTGGGAGGAAGATAGAACTTGATGATGTTGTCGAACCTTTGTTCAACCAGAGAGTAGCACAGCGCAGAAAGATGTTTCCGTGGAGCCTACGTCAATTGAAGAGGAAGTTAATGATGATGATCATGAAGCTTAGGATCAAGTTACTATCAAACCTCATAGGTCGACAATGATACGTACTGCTCCTGAGTGGTACGACAAACTTGTCTTGGAGGTCATGTTGTTGGACAACAATGAACCTACGAGATATGAAGAAGCGATGATGGGCCCGGATTACGACAAATGGTTAGAGGCCATGAAATTCGAGAAAGGATCCATGTATGAAAACCAAGTATAGACTTTGGTAGATTTGCTCGTTGGACGGTAGGTCGTTGAGTACAAATGGATCTTTAAAATGAAGACAAACGCTGATGGTGAATGTCACCATTTATAAAGCTTGACTTGTCGTAAAGAAGTTTTCGACAAGTTCAAGGAGTTGACAGTGATGAGACTTTCTCACTCATAGCGATGCTAAAATCTGTTGGAATTATGTTAGCAGTTGCTGCATTTTTCAATTATGAAATCTGGCAGATGGATGTCAAAACATCATTTCCTTAACGGTTTACTTGAGGAAAGGTTGTATGTGATACAACCAGAAGGTTTTGTCTGTCCTAAGGATGCTAAAAGGTGTGCAAGCTCCAGTGATCCTTCTATGGGCTGGAGCAAGCATCTCGGAGTTGGAATATACGCTTTGATGAGGTGATCAAAGTTTTTGAGTCTATACAAAGTTTATGAGAAACTTGTATTTACAAGAAAGTGAGTGGGAGCACTATAGAGTTTCTGATAAGCATATGTGGATAACATGCTATTGATCAGAAATGATGTAGAATTTTTGGAAAGCATAAAGGGTTGTTTGAAAAGATTTTTTCAAAGGAAGACCTGGATAAAGCCACCTAATTGATGAGCATCAAGATCTATAGAGATAGATCAAAATGCTTGATGAGACTTTCAATGAGTACATTGTTGGGGAACGTCACATGGGAAACAAAAAATTTCCTATGCACACGCAAACCTATCCATGGTGAGGAGCACCTACGAGAGGGAGAGTGGATCTACATACCCTTGTATATCGCTAAGCGGGAAGCGTTGAGAAACGTGGTTGGTATAGTCGTACTTCTTCGCGATCCAAATCGCCGAGCATCCCGTGATCTAATCACGAACCGTCCCGCGAACCAATCATGAACCGTCCCGCGATCTCGTCACAATCCGTCCCGTGATCCGATCACGAAGGTCCCGTGGTCTTGATCACAATCCTTCCAATCTAGTACCGAACGGACGGCACCTGCGCGTTCAGCACACATGCAGCTTGATGACGATCTCCACCGTCTTGATCCAGCAAGAGGAGGCGGAGAGGAGGGAGAGTGCACCGGCAGCATGACGACACTCCGGTGATGGTGGTGGAGTTATTCCTGCAGGGCTTCGCCTAAGCACCGCAGAAAACAATCTAGAGGAGAAACTATGCACTGGAGGTTAGGGTTGCACGTGGAAGAAAGAACTTGTGCAAAACCCTTGAAACCCTCTAGTATATATAGGAGGAGAGGAGGAGGAGAGGCAGCCTTGGTCTCCAAGGCTAGCTGGTTCGGCCGGCTAGGAGGGAGGAGTCCTCCTCCTTCTACTCCAAGTAGGATTAGGACTCCTTCCTTATATAGCACCTTTTTGCCTTTTCCACCTTTTTCCTTTTGGTATTTTTCCCTCCTGGCGCCATGGGCCTTTGTGGCTATTCCAGCAGCCCACTAAGGGCTGGTTATTATTCTCCCACAGGCCATGGACCCTCTAGGGTCGAAATACCTCTCCCGGAGGCCTCCCGGTACACTCCCGGCACTCCCGGTACACTACCGATGAGCCCGAAACTTTTCCGGCGACCAAACTGGGACTTCCTATATATGAATCTTTAACTCCGGACCATTCCAGAGCTCCTCGTGACGTCCGGGGTCTCATCCAGGACTCCGAACAATCTTCGGTCACCACCATACATAACTCTACACTACCGAAACGTCACCGAACCTTATGTGTGCAGACCCTGCGGGTTCGAGAACTATGTAGACATGACCGAGACACCTCTCCGGCCAATAACCAATGGCGGGACCTGGATGTCCACATTGGTTCCTACATATTCTACGAAGATCTTTATCGGTCGAACCTCTATGTCAAGGATTCAGTTAATCCCGTATAACGTTCCCTTTGTTCTTCGGTATGTTACTTGCCCGAGATTCGATCGTCGGTATCTCCATACCTAGTTCAACCTCGTTACCGGCAAGTATCTTTACTCGTTCCGTAATACAATGTTGTCTATTTACCCCCACATGCAATGTGTTTCCAATCAATACAATTATAACATGGATAATAAACGATTATCATGAACAAGGAAATATAATAATAAACACTTTATTTATTGCCTCTAGGGCATATTTCCAACATACATACCTTGACAAGTTTTTGAAAGAGTTCAAAATGGATCAATTAGAGAAAGAGTTCTTGCCTGATTTGTAAGGTGTGAAGTTGAGTGAGACTCAAAGCTCAACCACGGCACAAGAAAGAGAAAGAACGAAGGTCGCCCCCTATGCTTTAGCCATAGGCTCCATATAGTATGCCATGCTATGTACCGCAGCTGTGTGTGCCTTGCCATGAGTCTATCAAGGGGTACAAGAGTGATTCAGGAGTGGATCACTGGATAGTGGTCAAAATTATCCTTAGTAACCTAAGGACTAAGGAAATGTTTCTCAATTATGGAGTTGATAAAGAGTTCGTCGGAAAGAGTTACGTCGATGTAAGCTTTAACACCAATCTGGATGACTCTTAGTAGCAATCCAGATACGTATAATGGAGCAGCCATTTGGAATAGCTCCAAGTGGAGTGTGGTAGCAGTGTCTACAGTATGACATAGAGATTTGCAAAGTGCACGCGGATCTGAATGTCGCAGACCCATTGACCAAAAGACCTCTCTCACATGCAAAGCATGATCGAGCCTCAAAACTTATTGGGTGTTAGATTCATAACAATGCGAGTCACATAGGTGATGTGAACTAGATTATTGACTCTAGTGCAAGTGGGAGACTGTTGGAAATATGCCCTAGAGGCAATAATAAATTGGTTATTATCATAATTCCTTGTTCATGATAATCGTATATTATCCATGCTATAATTGTATTGATTGGAAACTTAGATACATGTGTGGATACATAGACAACACCGTGTCCCTGGTATGCCTCTAATAGACTAGGTCGTTGATCAAAGATGGTCAAGGTTTCCTAGCCATGGACATGAGATGTCATTTGATAATGGGATCACATCATTAGAAGAATGATGTGATGGACAAGACCCAAACTACAAACGTAGCATATGATCGTGTCAGTTTATTGCTACTATTTTCTGCATGTCAAGTATTTGATCCTATGACCATGAGATCATGCAACTCACTGACACCGGAGGAGTGCCTTGTGTGTATCAAACGTTGCAACATAACAGGGTGACTATAAAGGTACTCTACAAGTATCTCCGAGGGTGTCTGTTGGGTTGGCATGGATCAAGACTGGGATTTGTTACTCCGTGTGATGGAGAGGTATCTTAGGGCCCACTCGGTAATACAACATCACAATAAGGCTTGCAAATGTGACTAAGTGTTAGCCACGAGATCTTGTATTATGGAAATGACTAAAGAGACTTGCCGGTAACGAGGTTGAACTAGGTATGGAGATACCGATGATCGAATCTCGGGCAAGTAACACACCGAAGAATAATGGGAACAACATACGGGATTAACTGAATCCTTGACATAGAGGTTCGGCCGATAAAGATCTTCGTAGAATATATAGGAACCAATATGGGCATCCAGGTCCCGCTATTGGTTATTGACTGTAGAGGTGTCTCGGTCATGTCTACATAGTTCTCGAACCCGTAGGGTCTACACACTTAAGGTTCAATGATGTTTCGGTAGTATAGAGTTATGTATGGTAGTGACCGAAGGTTGTTCGGAGTCCCGGATGAGATCCCGGATGTCACGAGGAGCTCCGGAATGGTCCGAAGGTAAATAATTATATATGGGATAATAGTGTTTGGTCTTCGGAAGGGTTCTGGAATTCATCGGAAATAGTTTCGGATGTTTCCCGAAATGTTCGGGGTACAAGGACACTTTATGTGGGCCAAGGGGTAAAGGCCATTAGGCTTTAGGAAGGTGCAAAAGATGTTTTGCGGAGGCCAGGGGCCAAACACCAGGGACCCTGGTATCTCGGGCCATACGCCGAGGACCTTGGCGTCTCGTCCTGGTGTCCGAGAAGGACTCTTGCCTTGCGGGCAAACCGACCTTGAGGAGGATTTTTCTAAAATTTTTGACCCCAAGGCTTAGCATATAAATAAAGGGGCGGGGCTAGCACTTGGAACACATCAAGAAACCCTAAGCCACGTGCTGCCTCTCCTCTAGCCCGTAGTTTCTCCTCTAGATCGGTTTCAGCGGCGAAGCCCTACTGGAATTGCTCCACCACCATCGCCGCAACACTGTCGCGCTGCTAGAGAACTCGTCTACCTCTCTGCTCCCTCTTGCTGGATAAAGAAGGTGGAGATCGTCATCGAGTTGTACGTGTGCTGAACGCGGAGGTGCCGTCCGTTCGATGCTAGATCGGAAGGACCGTGATCAAGATCGCAAGACGGATCATGATGGGATCGCAGGACGGACCGTGATGAGATCGCGGGACGGATCATGAATGGATCGCGGGACGGATCATGATGGGATCGCGGGACGCTCGGTGATTTGGATCGTGAAGACGTCGACTACATCAACCGCGTTTCTTAACGCTTCCTGCTTAGCGATCTACAAGGGTATGTAGATCCACTCTCCCTCTCATAGATTCTCATCACCATGGATAGATCTTGCATGTGCGTAGGAATTTTTTTGTTTCCCATGCAACATTCCCCAACATGATCATGCTATTAGAGTAGTGACTAGAGGAGGTTGAATGACCCAATAACCTATTTACCTTGAAGGTCATCCGAAAAGAATTGGACAAGACTCTCAAGGAATTAATGTTGATGCACCTAGTCCTTCTAAGAAGAAAAATAAAAATAAAAATGATAGGACTTTGCATGCCTCAAGTGAACGTGAGATAGAAAAACCTCCTGACGATAATAATGACGTCTCGATTTTTGATGCTGAAACTCAATCTAGTAATGAACATCCACCTAGTGATAATGATAATGATAGTGATGTTCAATGGGGATGCCCAACCAAACAATGATAAAGAACCAGATAAAGATGTAGAAATAGAACCAGTTGTTGATCTTGAGAACCCACAACCTAAAAATAAATTATATGATGAAAAAGACTTTGTGGCTAGGAAACATGATAAAGAAAGAGAGCCATGGGTTCAGAAACCCATGCCTTTTCCACATAAACCATCTAAGAAAAAGGATGATTAATAATTTTAACGCTTTGCTGAAATGATTGGGCTAGACTTTTTGCATACCCGCTTAACTGATATCTTAAAGATGCCCCCTTATGCTAAATACATGAAAGACATCATGACGTGGCTTGAGACTGTGTCCGTATTTCCCCAAAGAGGAAGGGATGATGCAACACAACGACGGTAAGTATTCCCCTCAGATGAAACCAAGGTATCAATCCGTAGAGGAATACCAAGAACCTACGTAAACATCACCTGCACACAAATAACAAATACTTGCAACCCGATGCGCAAGAGAGGTTGTCAAGCTCTCAATGATAAAAAGATAGATTTGGTAGTGAAAGTTTTGGCAAATATATCTCGCAAGAACACAAAATAAAATAGGTAAAAAAAAGTACAGAAAGGTATTTTTGGTTTTCTTGGATTAATATATCTTAAAACAAAAACACAAAATAGTAGATCGGAAAGCAATATGTTGGAAAAGTAGACTCGAGGGCCGTAGGTTTCACTAGTGGCTTCTCTCATGAGTACAGTGCACGGTGGGTGAACAAATTACTGTTGGGCAATTGATAGAAGATCAAACAATCGTGACAATATCCAGGCAATGATCATACTGGACTGATAATTAATTGTGGGCAACTTATGATACTTGTGGGCATTAAGACATCGGTTGGCGGAACCATGTCATGATAGATAACTCTGTAGTGAAAACTCCTGATATTCGTTTGTTGTACGAAAACAAAATAAAATCAAATTATATTCAAATACTCAGAAACAGAGCCACAAAGCCTTACTACATATAGAATAGGCTTTATGTTCTGTCCTGCTATGGTGATCTTGCCGGTACATTCAATGTACTGACCTACACGACTGCAACGTCTTATGTTGTAGATAAGTTCTACGATGAGTAAGAGTATGATAGGGTTACTGTCTGCACTCAGCCTGCCATTGGTGTTATTGGGACTCCACTCCCGTTGACTGTTTCTGCTGAGATTTCAAGGTATATATCAGAATTACGTTATTTACATGTGATTGCACTTTGATACATACATTGATGTACTGTGTGTGCCAGCATACTGATCCAGGGATGGCACAAAACACACAGAGGCTTGACTCGTTTTGAGTCGGGTCACTACAATTATCTATATGATAAATAAGTTGGGAGGCGAAACTCTAAGCCCCTATCTTCCTTTGTGTTCGATGGATGCCATTTTCTCTAAAAATATGCTTTGAGAGTTAGCAATCATGGAAGACTATATGATAGTTTAGTATGTGGAATTTGCTAAATCAAAGCTCTTACATAGACCCTTCTTGAAAATAGGATGAATTACAATTGTTTGGTGACTGAAGGCATAGTTGTTAGTTTTCAAGAAACTTTATGGTCTATACTTTAACATTTGAATACCTATTTACGTCATCATGAGAGCTTTTATTAGATGAGCTACTGTTTAAGATATATAATGAAGCTAGGAAAAGTGATTGGAATTGTCATTGATCAAACTTGTGCACTTGCTAGCATTAACACTTCATAAATTATTTTTTTATCATTTACCTACTCAAGGACGAGCAGGAATTAAGTTTGGGGATGTTGATACGTCTCCAACGTATGTATAATTAATGAAGTATTCATGCCTTGTTTACAATAATTCTATATGATTTTGGTATGATTTTATCAGAAATAACCCGGATTGACATTGTTTTCAGCAGAACTACCATGGTGTTATTTTTTGTGCAGAAATAAATGTTCTCGAAATGGGCTGAAAATTTAGTATGATTTTTTGTGGACCAAAATAGACCCTCGAAGCATTGGAGGAGGGCCAGAAGAGCCACGAGGAGGCGACAAGTGTACCAGGTGCGACTAGGGGGGTGGCTGCGCCTAAAAGGCTTGTGACTCCCTCGTGGCCCCCCTTGACATGAGATTGACGCCAAAAATTCCTATAAATCCAAAAACCTCCGAAAAGAAACCTAGATCGGGAGTTCCGCCGCCGCACAGCTCCAGAGCCACAAAAAACCAATCTTGGCCCTCTCCGCCACCTTGCCGGAGGGGGTCACCATCACCGGAGGCCATCTTCATCGTCTCGGAGGGGCCATCAACACCATGGAGGCCAAGGACCAAAGGGAGAACCTATCCCCACAGAGGGGGGAGGCCATGGAGGAAGAAGCAAAAAGGGGCGAACCTCTCCCCCTCTCTCCTTGTGGTGCCGGAGTGCCATCAGGGGAACCATCGCCACGCTGATCGTCTTCATCAACATCATCTTGTTCATCACTATCCTCATCTCCTTTTAGAGGTCCACTCTCCTGCACTCCAATGTAATCACCTACTTGAACATGGTGCTTTATGCTACATATTATGAACCAATGATGTGTTGTCATCCTATGATGTTTTGAGTATATTACTTTTGTCCTTTGAGTTGATTGATGATCTAGATTGGTCTGAGTTGTATGTTTATCTTGGTTCTGTCCTATGGTGCTTTCCATGCCGCGCACACGTGAAGGATTCCCGCTATAGGGTGTTACAATACGTTCATGATTCACTTATAGTGGGTTGCTTGAGTGTCAGAAGCAGAAACCCGAGTAAGGGGGTTGTTGCGTATGGGATAAAGGGGACTTGATGCTTTAATGATCTTTAGTAGTTGCGTATGCTTGCCAAAGTTCCAATCATAAGAGCATATGATCCAAGTAGAGAAAGTATGTTAGCTTATGCCTCTCTCATATAAAATTGCAATAATGATTTCCGATTTTGTTGACAATTGCCTAGGATAATTCCGCAAACCGACCCATCATTGTTCCATACTCGCTATTTGTAATATATTGTAATATTATGATAACAACACCTATTTTTATATTTTATTCTATTATATCATGCAAATATATCCTCTTCATACCCGCAACGTAGTTTTATTTCTTGTTTCTAGATGAAAGCAAATGTTCGATGTATGTAGAGTCGTATCAGTGGCAGATAGGACTTGAGAGAATATTGATCTTACCTTTAGCTCCTTGTGGGTTCAACACTCCATACTTATCACTTCCACCTTTGGAAATTGCTATGATGATTCCTTGCACTTGGCGATTATCAGCTAGCATGGTAACACGTGTCACAATGCGGGGACACCACACACATGCAGCGGAAGGAGGATGCGATGACCATGCCGTGATGGTTATCGCTCATGAGCTTGGCTATGGCAAGAGCCTGTGGGGCGGGTTCGGTGGTGGCTCTAGGGTGAGCTTTGGTCGTGTGAATGAGGTGTAGTTGTGGGTGTGCAAGTCCACAAAAATGAGAGAGAAGATAAAGAGATAAAATGGGAAATGGGTTGGGTGGCTAAAGGTGGGGCCTAGATAGGTTCTGTGGGATGTGAGTCGACGTGGATCTTGGCTAGGTTTGGGGAGTGCCGGTCAATTCAAAGATATAGAGTAAAGTGGGGAGGCTCGTTGGGTGTATTTGTTCTTTCTGTTCTTGTCTAGGCTGTCCAGACAGAGTGGAAGATAATGAGAGGTCCGATTGTAGATTCCATTAGAGCATCTACAACTAAATATCTCAAAAGTGACCCCTTGTATGTCTGCGGATTCGTCCGCGGACTGGGCCCGACCACCTCTTTTTCTCCATTGCTGCAACCACAAATCTCAAATCTCAAACCCTATTTTCATACTACAATGCGCAACATATAAAGTAAGCTACACACAACTTCATGCGTAATATGAAACTATCCTACTTCTACTCATCATCGGAGATGTTGACGACCTCTGTGTGGCAAGTGTCGAATGGACCGACCTAATTTTTGCTAGTCATTGCATGCAACTCCGACTGGATCATCCTAAAGATGGTCTGCTCCCTTCTGCCAAATGAAGCATTTGAAGAAGAAGAAAAAATAGTGAAATAAAGTGATTTGTGGCTCCCACCAAACCACAAGCATACTAATCACCTTTTGTCAAAACCAAATAGCAACACAACAAGGGCCTTCACCGTCTAGACGTATAGGAGAGGATACATGGTGGCTTTTGATTGGACAGGCCAACGTCCGGACTGCCACAAATTGCCCTCAAGTTTCCTTTGCGGAATTAGGATTGATCCATGGATATATAGGGATTCATATAGCATGGAAAACTATGCCCGGATAGTTTGGTCCGAACATTTGCGGGCTATTTGAGGGCCCGCATTGCAGATGCCCTTGTGATGGAAGGATATAAGGTCATCTCCAATGACAACATGCAAATTTCCTCATGCATTCGTCCATGGATAGGGGGTGATACGTATCCAACATACCTACTTTTCCAAACACTTTTGATTTAGTTTTGACCTCTAATTTGCATGTTTTGAATGAAACTAACCCGGACTAACGTTGTTTTCAGCAGAACTACCTTGGTGTTATTTTGGTGCTAAAATAAAAGTTCTTGGAATTGGTCGAAACTTTTTGTGAATTATTTCTGGGATTTATAATGAATTATGGAGCAAAGAACTATCGAAAGGCATGTGCCAGGGGCCACCACACATTAGGGCGCCCCCTAGGTCGCGCCCTAATGGCTTGTGGGGCCCTCGCGGCTCCTCTGACCCTAATTTCAGTCCTATAAATCCACATCTTCAGAGAAAAAATAAGAGAGAGGTTTTCATCGCGTTTCATGAGACGGAGCAACTACCACCTCCTGTTCTTCCCCCGGAGGGATGATCTAGAGCCTCTTTTGGGTTTCGAAGATGGGAAATCGTCGTCGTCGTCATCATCAAGACTTCTTCATCAACACCGCCATCATGATCACCACTGGGAGTGAGTAATCCCTTTGCAGGCTTGGTGGACAGTGGTGGTATTGGATGAGATTGATCATGTAATCGAGTTAAGTTTGATAGGGCTTGATCCCTAGTATCCACTATGTTCTGAGATTGATGTTGCTATGACTTTGCTATGCTTAATGCTTGTCACTAGTGCCCGGGTGCCATGATTTCAGATCTGAACCTATTATGTTTTCATGAATATAAGAGTGATTTGGATCCTATCTTACAAGTTGTATGCACCTATTACGTGTCATGATCCACATACCCCAAGGTGACAATAATTGGGAATCTTTTCGGTGATTGCCGTAGTTTGAGGAGTTCATTTATTAACCATGTGTTAATGCTTTGTTCCGGTTCTCTATTAAAAGGAGGCCTTAATGTCCTTTAGTTTCCAATAGGACCCTGCTGCGACGGGAGGGTAGGACAAAAGATGTTATGCAAGTTCTTATCGCAAGCACGTATGACTATATACGGAATACATGCCTACATTATATTAATGAATTGGAGCTAGTTCTTTGTTACCCTAGTGTGTATCTGTTACATGATCAATGCCATCTAAATCATTATCCATCACCGATCCATGTGCATATGCTTTACATATACTGAATCTTGAGTTACTATTGCTACTGCTACTGTCACAACTGCTACAAATTTGCTCCTATCACTACTACTGTTACTTTTGCTATTACTATTTGACGTGCTACTCAATGTTTGCTACACAGAGATATCCCAGGTGTGGTTGAGTTGAGTACTCAACTGTTAAGGCCAATAAATATTCTTTGGCTCCCATTGTGTCAAACCAATAAATTAGGGTGAAATACTACCCGTGAAGACTGTCGCAATCGAACTAAGATCGTCCCCTCTCGCACGAGAGGAGGTAAGGAGCTGCCATCTAGCTCTGCTTTTGATCCACCTACTGTTTTGAATCAGTTTGTTACACCACCACCTGTTGATCGTCCTAATATGTCACATGAACTTGATGATGCTAATTCTGAAATTAATGATGATACTATTGCTACACATGTTGAAAATGAAACTGTGCCACTGAATGAATTACTTGATGCTCATATTGCTAAAGCTAGAGAACTTGAAAATAGTGAAACTGATGAAGACTTTGAATCACGTGTTACACCTCGCTCACCTAATAGATATGAATTTCCGTATGTACCTGAAGGTTATGTTATGGATAGCGAGGTAGTCAGGGACTTTCTTGCTTGCGAGGATAGAAATTATTTGAAGAAACTACTATGCAAACTAAAAGAAAAATCTATGACGTAGAAAATGAAACTTGTCCCATAATTTGCTACTTCTCCTATATTTTTTTATTGATAAGGATTATGAATTATCTATAGACCCTGAGTTAATTCCTATAGAAGAGTCTGATCCTTTCCATGGTTATGAAAATGAAACTGTTGTCAAACACCTTATGAAATTGAATGATATTGCTTCTCTATTTGCCAAGGATGAAAAGATTCACTACTATTATATCCTTAAGCTTTTTTAATTTCTCACTAAAAGGCGAGGCCAAGGAATGGTTCCTTTCTCTTGCTCCTGGTTGTTTGCGTAGTCCCCAGGATATGATTTATTACTTTTCTGAAAAATATTTTCATGCTCATAAGAAACAAGCTGCCTTAGAGGAAATATTTAACTTCATCAAATTGAAGAAGAGAATCTCCCTCAAGCTTTGGGGAGGCTTCTCCGGTTACTAAGAGCTCTGCCTAATTGTCCTCTTAAGAAGAATGAAATACTTGATATCTTTTATAATGGACTAACCGATGCTTCGAGGGATTTCCTAGGTAGTTATGCTGGTTATGTTTTCTGGGAAAGAACTGTTGGACAAGCTAAAGAATTATTGAATAACATATTGCAAAATGCCGATGATTGGATACTTCCTGAACCACCTCTGGAACCTATTCAAAAGAAAAGAGGCATTCTATTCCTCAACCCCGAATACATGCAAGAAGCAAAAAGATTTATGAAAGAGAAAGGTATTAAATCTGAGGATGTCAAGAAATTATCGCCTATTGAAGAAATACATGGACTTAACACCCCGACATAGGTAGTAGAGGTAAACTCTCTCTGTTCCTTTAATGAAAATGATATACCTTGTACTAGACTCCTGAACAATGCATGAATGAATTTGATAATTATGTTGTTAAGCAAGAACGCTTCAATAACTATGTTAAGAATCAATTGAGACATAATGCCATGATGATAGACTGCTTAAGTGACTTGATGTTTAGCATTGCAAATGATGTGAAAGGTCTAGGTAAACATGCTTCTATGGTTCACACCCAATTAGACCAAGTTGCTATGTCACAAAAGTATTTGCATGTTGAAATAAATAATAATATGAATGATCATGCTGTTAGAGTAGTGACTAAAGGAGGTAGAATGACTCAAGAACCTATTTATCCTGAAGGTCACCCTAAAAGAATTGAATAAGATTCTCAAAAAAACATTGAAGATGCACCTAGTTCATCTAAGAAAAAAAGAGAAAGAAAGATGATAGGAACTTGCATGCTTCTAGTGAACCTATTATACAAAAACCTGTTGAGAAACATAATGAATTTTTTGTTTCTGATGCTCAGACACAATCTGGTAGTGAACATACACTAGTGACAATGAAAATGATGAAGATGCCCAACCAAATGATAACAAAGTAAATTATAATGAGGTGGAAATTGAACCTGCTGAGGATTTTGATAACCGACCTCCTAAAAATAAATGTTATGATAAGAGAGACTTTGTAGTTACAAAACATGGAAGGGAAAGAGAGCCATGGGTTCAAAACCCATGACACTCCCTCGTAATCCCTCTAAAAGTAGGGACAATGAAGATTTTGAGTGCTTTGCTAAAATGATTAGACCCGTCCTTTTGCGCACTCGTTTTATTGATATATCTAAAATGCCTTTGTATGCTAAGTATATGAAAGATATTATTACTAACAAAAGAATAATACCTAAAACTGAAATTGCTACTGTGCTTGCTAATTATACCTTTGACGGTGGAGTACTTAAGAAGTTGGGAGGTCCGGGTATACCCACAATACTTTGCTCTATTAAAATAAAATTATGTTAAAACTGCTTTATGTGATTTAGGGTCTAGTGTTAGTGTTATGCCTTTATCCCTTTATAAAAGACTTGATTTGAGTAAGCTTACACCTACCAAGATATCTTTGCAAATGGCTGATAAATCCACTGCTTTACTTATTGTAATTTGCAAGGATGTTCCTATTGTGGTTTCAAATGTTATTATCTTAACATACTTTGTCATTCTTGATATGCCCGACGACGACAATACGTTGATCATCCTTGGTAGACCCTTTCTAAATATTGCAGGGGCTGTTATTGATTGCAATAAAAGCAAGGTACTTTTCATCTCAATGGCAAGTAACATACCGTGCACTTTCCGAAGAAGCAAACTTTGGTTAATAATATTAATGTCATTGATCCTATTCCCACGGTTATCATTGGAGATTTTATAATCCCTCCACCTACTGCAAAGAAGAAGAAATATTATAATCTCATTGTTGGGTAAATGCAAATCCCAATTGAGGTAACCTAGTGGTATACAAAAATTCTTCGGTTTCATGTTAGTCATAAACGGTTATTAATAAGACTTGATCAACCTTATTAATGAATCCTTTTCGAAAGACATGTGATTGATGAATTGATATTCACACCTCTCTGCATCACAAGTTTATTCTCTGATTTCTTAGTTATTATGAAATAAAATACCATGAATTTCCTGTTTTCTGTTTTCCCCGTGCATGAAAAATGGCCCAAAAATAAAAAGTCTCAGATTGCCACAAAATTTTGACATGAATTTTTCTAGAATACATTAGAATTTTTGGCATAAAAATTGTTGCAGGGAGATGCACATGTGGGCCACAAGACAATAGGGCGCCCCCGGGTCACGCTTTAATGGCTTGTGGGGCCCACATGCCCCTGCCTTATCTCTTTAGCTCACCTCGTCTCCTACCTCCAGCAAAAATTTCCTAGTTCTCTCTCTCTCTCTCTCTCGTGTTCTTCCACCTAAGATTGAAATTTTCGATCTCTTTGCTCGGAACCGAGTTTCCAAAACTGTTTTGAGGAATTGTTCCTTGGTATGTGACTCTCCCATTCCTCCATTAGTGGTTTATATTTTGCATAAATTGATGCACTTGGTGCTATAGAAAATGAGCTTGCATGTTTAATTCTTTGAGTTCCAAGTAGTATGAATGCTTGATATGGCCTCTAGGAACCTTTATGAGTAGTTGCTATCATTCTTGCAAAGTTTTATTGACTTAAATTTTTGGCTCAAAAATTTCAGAAAATTGTGTTTAGGAAGATGAGTTTCTTTATGAGGAACCCCTCAAAGAGGTGCACTTCGGGCGAGTCGTCGAGCAGAGGTTCGGTATGAAAAGCCTACATTGAGCCTAGGGCTAATCAGATAGTCATGGCCGACGCAAAATCGTGTCGGTGGCCAAGCGATGAGTTCATGATAGGTGCAGGTATCAAGGAGGAACTTTATCATTTCATTTCTAATACCTCCCTCACTGACTTCCTTGCAGATAAGTGTGTCCAACACTATAACCTTACACATAGATTCATGCATAGATTTTGCTATCAACCACATGCTTCTAGGGTATTACTTAAACTTTATGATAAATCTTTTAGCCTCACTCTAGAAGAATTCTTGGTTGCTTGCAAACTTCCACTTTGGGGTTCTTTCGAGAAACCATCGACAACTGATTATAATATGTTTATTGAGAGTCTCTGCGTAGGAGAAGATAGGGGAGTAACTCAGGCCCGAATTAAAAGTATACAATTTTCCTCTATTCGTTACTTTGCAATGTTCAATGGGAAATGTGTAGTAGGAAAACAGGATTGCAATGCATTATGTGCCCCTGACTTGAGTCTTATTCATACTGCTGTGACTAGCGAACAACTCTTTAACCATGGTGCAATTATTGCCCGAAGGATTCACTTCAACTCTAGTAATGGTGATTTGTATGGAGGCATTTATGCTTCCCGTGTAGCTGCACAATTCGAAGTGTCACCTCGACCTAATGATCCCATTTTGCCTGACATATATTTAGATTATGAAGCTTTGCATTCTCATGAATTTCTTGTGAAACGTGCTAGAGGTTATGAGTATGACTTAACATTTCAGAAATATACGCTTCTGTCTGTCACTTTGCCTGCACCTGCCCTCTTTAATTTTCAGGCTCGACAAAGATATCATGTTCTTGAAAATGAGGTGCGTGAGTGCAAGGCTGTAGTTGAGGCTGCTCGTTTGGTAGAGGAGGCGGCCAGGAATGCCTCCACGAGCTATCACTTCAACTATTACTTAGATCAACAGTGGTGATTACCGCTAAGCAAATGCCTAAGCTTGGGGGAGTACGTATTTCTCATCAACATTATATTCATATTCGCACACTTCATATAAATTGTCGGTGTTCATGCTCTTTCATTGTATATCCATGTTAGCTTCATTTTTCCGTATTCAACTTGTGTGTTTGAAAAACTTTGAAAATCCAAAAAAATATTTCCTGCTTCTTTTCTGTTTTTCTTTTCCTTATTTCTTTATTTTTAGTATTAAGAAGAAAAACCCAAAAAGATTTCCCTTGCATGTTGGGAGCTTTCCCGTGCAAATAGCTTTTCTCGTTCTTGTTTTCCCTTAGTTTTGTTCCTTGCTTGCGAAGAACAAAAACTCCAAACATATTTCAGTGTGTTTATCCGAACTTCTTTTCCTTTTTGAGTGAGTCATTGAAAGGATAAGACCACGATGAAAATGTTGAGTGGCTCCTATAAGATTTATTGTTAATATAACAGAGAGCCAATTTTACCTTGTCTTCTCCTTTGTCTAAAACTTCCCTGTACATTCCAGCTTAGTCCATGATATTCTTGCACTGTTATTATTATCTTATCATTTGGTCATGCAAGTGAAAGGCAATAATGACGATATTTGATAAAGTGATCGTGGCAAAGGAAGCTCGTATGAACTCTTCTCATTTTTCGTTTTTGTAAATATGTTTAGCCAGTTCAATCTTGATTCAGTATATCATGAGTAAACATGTTTGTGATGACAATTAGAGATTATAGCTTTGCCATGCCTAAATAGCTAGGAGTTGATAATGATTTATCTTGTGTGTCAATGTGTATTAAAATGGTTATAATATGGTATGGTAGTATGGTATTTCCCTCTAAGTAATTCGAGCAGTTTGACTTGGCCCATGCGCAAACATGTAGTTGATTCAAAACCAATGCAGCCTTCATGATGTTTAAATTTAGAGTGTTCATATCCTACTCATGCTACGTCCAATGTTAATTATTCACAATGCATGTTTATGACCGTTGTTTCTCCCTAGCTGGTCGCTTCTCAACCTATTGCTAGCCTGTGCCTGTACTAAGCGAGAATGCTCCTTGTGCATCCAAAAACCTTAAACCAAGTTATTCCACATGAGTCCACCATACCTACCTATATGCGGTATTACTGTCACAACCCTAGCAAGAGTCCTAGACTAACATTGTGTTTGCATCATCATCATCATCATTGCATTAATATGAAATGGGGAGAAAGAAAATAAACCCCAAGCACTTAATGAATTAAAGGAATTTAGGATAAATGAAATTTCAACAAATCCAAAATGCCCTTAAAAAATGTTCCCTATGTCTGATAATTGAGGGCATGGATATACCAGGGGCCATTATAATAATTTGAACATTTCAAATAATTTAAATTACTGATTTAAGCCTCTGAAAAAGGTAAATAAAAACATTATCATTACTACTGTTTTCAAAATAATCTGAAACTTTTTATAGAAGTATGAAATATTCAAACTTGAAAATATAAAAGTTTTGGAATTATTTGAAAGGGTATTTGGACCCGCAAAGAAATAAACAAATGTTAGTAGAAATCAGAAAACAGAAATAAAAAAAGAAAAAGGGAGGAGCTTACCTGTGAAGTGGAAGGCCCAGCCCAGCCCACCAGGGGTGGGAAGGTCATCTTCCACCTCGCGCCAGTAGGCGTCGAGGTGGCGACCGAGCCGTCGGCGACCTCCACCTCCTGCTTCCACGCAGCAGGCTGCTCCCCTGCTTCCCCGCGCCTGGAAGACACGAGCTCTCTCTCCCCCGAGCTCATTCTCCCCTCCCTTTCTCCTCTGCTCTCTCTCTCGATCCCCTGCCAAAGGCCGCCGTCGCCGGACGTCGATTCGTCGCCGTTGCTGCCTCCCCGAGCCCGCTGACCAGCTCCCTGGAACCACCGTGAGCCCCTCTTCCTTTCCCCTGTGCTTTCCCTCTCTCTGGTGTCCCCTAGCTAGCTGCGTCGCCGGACCCGAGAACCTCCCGCCGTCATCGATGGTCGCCGCCGTGCGTAGAGCCCTCCAAGCTCACGTACGCGTGCATGGTTGAACTCCTAGAGTTCCCAGGAGCCCGTAGAGCCCATCGTAGCGTCGCCCCGTGCTCTGTGTCGAGTTTTGATCTGAGCCCGAGCTCCGGCCGCCGCCACGAGCTTGTTTCCGGCGAGCTCCGACGACCCCGTGACCTCCTGTGGCCTCGGATGGATGCGGTCGTGCACGGGCTACACGCCCGTGGTCTCAGCGCGCCGAATGGTCGCCTGTAGGAGAAACCCGATGGACGTCACCGTCCCTGATGGTCACCGGCGTCGAGCCGCCGGCCAACTTCGGCAGGTTTGACCCCAGGTGGGCCCTGGCTTGACTCTGTGAGTCAATGACAGGTGGGGCCCCGGCCCTGATTAGTTTAGGTTAATCTGTAATTAGTTTAATCATTAATTAAGTTAATGTGTCACTGACAGGTGGGCCCAATTAGTTAATTAAAACAGAATTAGTTTTAATCAGTTAGTTAAGTTAACCAGTCACTGACATGTGGACCCCACATGTCAGGCTTGACTCTGGCCCGGCCAGCTGACCAGCTGATGTCATCATGACATCATGCTGATGCAATAAATCAATTTCTTATTTAAAAATAATTCCAGAAATTATTTAAAACTTTGAAAAATCATATAAAATAATCTGTAAGTCAGATGAAAATAATTTATATATGAAAATTTATCAGAAAAATCCAATGAATCCAATGGTGCTATTCTCATGCATGTTGGAGCAACCTAAATAGGTGAACATGGAGAATTTCCATTAGGTTAATATATGGAATTTGAAATGAGAACAAATTTGAACCTATATTCAAATCTGTTTTAAATTGACATGATCACTAGTTACATTAGCTCATCCATGCATATTACTATGCCATGATCATGCATCATATTGTTGCATCTGCTTGTATTGAATGCTCTTATCTGCGTTGCGGTAGGCCCTAATCCGGAAGATACTACCCCGTTTTTCAACGAGGGAGAGAACTCCTCCGCAACTCAGCAAGGCAAGCAACCCCATTGATCATTTCGATAACGTCCCACTCTCTCGCTCCTACTCTCGTTTATTGCATTAGGACAGACGATCACATGTCAGTCATACACGGTAGATGATCCTATTCTTATGTATGACCTAATCTTGTCACAGTAAATAGCTAAACCTTGCAACCTAGCATACCTGGTAGATGCCTGTGCCATGAAGTGCTTAGCTTACTTTGCCTGCCATGCTTGCTATGCTTAGAGTTGTGTCAGGTCTGTTTCATCTGGGTGATGAACCGGAGTGAAACGATGTTGTCCGATGTGATGAGCTCAGAATGAATATGATTTGGTAAAGGTTTCGATGAGAGGCTATGTAGGAGTACATAGTGGGTTGTCTCATTGGGACCGTTCCTAGGAACTGGGTTCCGGTTTGTGATCCAAGACTAGATACTACCACACGTTGGGATACTTAACTGACCCTCTCGACTTATCAGTCGCTTGGTCCTTAGTCCAGGAGTTGCAAGTAGTTTCTGGTGCTTATAGCATGCTGGAGGCCATGCGTAGCGCTGACCCTCGGGGTGGGTTACGACGCGGTAGGCAGTGGCACGGTGTACCAAGGGTCACCCGAATGGTGGGCTTGGGAACCCTGCGCACATCGTTTGAGACCGGAGCGGAAACTTCGGCCGGACTTCCGTGCGGGTTCAGTCTCAAATAGGCGATAGCCTGGACTAGAGGTCTTATGTGATTGACGGTCGTGGCCAACTCCCTCGTTGCGCATCCATTTGAAGGTTGCCGAGGTGCATGGTTTATGGCACACAGCTATAAGTGGCGAGAGCGTGTGTGAAGAAGTACACCCCTGCAGGGTATGAAACTATTCGAATAGCCGCATCCTCGGTTATGGACTACTTGGAGAACTTATGCTGTTCATAGATAATCAAATGGATACCTCTAAAAAAACATCAAGACAAGTGTGAGTACCATGGATGGCACTCTTCCGGTAGGGGATGGTGAATCCATGGTAGTGTATTATGATGGAGATAGTGGACTCGTGTGCGATAACTAAAATTGTAACAAAGAGTTTAAAATTGAGTAGTGTAGGTTAGCCATGAGTCAAAGCTGGCATTCCTGCATGAACTCCACCACCCCCTTATTGATACATGAGCATAAATAGACTAGGTCTGTTTTAAAGACTTGCTGAGTATGTTCGTACTCATCCTTGCTTAATTAATGTTGCAGAAGAGAACCAGGACCCATCAGGTGGGTTCTATCTAGACGTTGACGATGCCGAATAGCTGGTGTCCCAGCTACGATCTTGCCCGTGTGGTGGGCTGTAGATAGTCAGGCCGTGTGCCTCTTTTCTATTTTCGCTGTCTGTACTTAGACAGCTTAAGTTTCCGCTGGCCTGTATGACTTTGTTTGGATGACTTGAGTGTCGGGTCATGTGACCCCTATCTATAAGAACATATTATGCAAGGCTCGTCTGAGCCTTTTAAATAAAAGTCATGTTGTTGTATGGTTATGTTGTGATGCCATAGTTGTATCTATGCATATCGGGCATGTCGTGCGTACGTGTGACGTGCAACGGTATGTATGGGATCCGATACCTAGTCGTGTGCCTTTAGTAGTACTCTTTACGGGAAACTGCCTCTTTGTGCTTCCACCGAGCCATGGTAGCTTGCTACTGCTCTGGACACATTGATTGACCGACATGTATCCTTCTTTGTTGCTGTGTCTGTCCCTTCGGGGAAATGTCTCGTAGTGTAATGGAGTCCCTGTAGCCTGCTACGACTCGTCTACGTGCAGCGATGACATTTGTGTCTCGCGACGTAATGGAGTCCTTGTAGCTTGCTATGACTCGTCTACACACGCTTGAGGCCGACACCTGCATTGTTGGGTTATGTATGCCTATTTCCGTACGGATGTGCCACTTGGGTTCTATGACCAGTCATGTCGGCCCGGGTTCTTTGTTGTGTGATTGCCAGCAACACGTTCACATACGTGAGCCAAAAGACGCAAACAGTCCCGACCAAGGTTAGGCTGCAGCCGTGGAGTACCATGCGTGAGGCCGCAAAGTGATGTGGCTTGTTACAGTGTGGAATCATATGACTTAGGATCGGGGTCCCAACAATTACCCTGCCGTTCCAAGTAAATTTGCATGTGCCACCTCTAAATATTCAAATAAACATCCATTTTGTGCACTCGTCTCTCTCATGGAGCGACGAGGTGGTCAATATCTTCCATGCTAAGTGAGTTATTCTAAGGATGGTCATTTATTTGCCATCATTGCATGAGAGAGGCTGGTAAAAAGGATGCCCAGTCCTGCATAATCAAAATAAATTAAACAAAACTCCTTGGGATAGTTGTATGTTGGTAGGCATCCGTGAATTCAGTCAGCCATGGTTTGTGTATGGATGGTGGATAGGAGTAAACTTTATTGTTCTATTTGGGAACAACCAATAATGAGTTTAGCATGGGAGATATTGAATGCTGTTTTCGTAACGTTGACAAGAAAATCGCACCACCCAAAAATTATATCTTCAGTCTTGTTTTAAGCTTTGAGCTCTCGCACCTCTGCAAATCAATGCTTCCCTCTGCGAAGGGCCTATCTATTTACTTTTATGCTGAGTCATCATTCTCTTATTAAAAGCACCATACCGAAGAGCATTATTGCCATGTTTATGCATTGAGTTTAGTTAATGTTGGATATGAGCATGACTGGATCTTTCCTACACTGAATTATAATGTTTAGTCGCTGCTTGAATTTTAGAGGTGCTCTGCATTTATGTTTTGCGGTCTCAGAAAGGGCTAGCGAAATACCATGTCACAATATTACATTATGATTGTTTTGACAAATTGTTGGGATGTGAGATTCTTTATTATTGCTTGCTAGTTGGTTATGTATTTCCATGAGTTAAAATAATGTTTAGTTGTTGTCATGGATATGCTTATTTATGATTTATGTTGAAAACTTGAGCACTAGCAAAGCATGTGTATAACAACAAGAACAGAAGAGTTTGGAAAAGTTTCCTTTATCACTTTCAATTTATCAACTGAATTGCTTGAGGACAAGCAATGATTTAAGATTGGGGGAGTTGATATGTCTGCAACGTATCTAATTTCCCAAACACTTTTTCTCTCGTTTTGACCTCTAATTTGCATGATTTGAATGAAACTAACCCGGACTGACACTGTTTTCAGCACAACTACCTTGGTGTTATTTTTGTGCAGAAATAAAAGTTCTCTAAATTGGACGAATTTTTTTGTGAATTATTTCTATGATTTATAATGAATTATGGAGCAAAGAACTGTTTTCAGCACAAGACACGAGGGGGCCACCACACATCAGGGCACACCCCCCTAGGCCGCGCCCTGATGGCTAATACGTCTCCAATGTATCGATAATTTATGAAGTATTCATGCCATATCACCTATGTTTACAATACTTTATATGGTTTTGATGCACTTTGCATGATTTATTTAGAACTAACCCGGATAGACGCCTTTTTAGCAGAACTACCGTGGTGTTGTTTTTTATGCAGAAATCAAAGTTCTCCAAATGCAACAAAACTTTTTGATGTTTTTTTTGGAACAAAAGAGGCACTAGAAGCTTCGTTGGAGGGCCATAAGAACCATGAGGAGGGCACAACCCACCAGGGCGCACGAGGCCCCTCCGACATGGCTTGGTGTCTTGTGCTCTCGTCGTGGCCCATCTTCGCTTGAAACCGACGCTCAAAAATCCTATTTATTCAGAAATCACCAAAAATAACCCTAGACTCCTCGTTACGCCGCCAAAACTCTTTGTATCAACGAAAAACCAATTTGGAGGTGTTCTAGTTGTTGGGGAACATTTCATGGGAAACAAAAACATTCCTGCGCACACACAAGATCTATCCATGGTGACGAGCATCTACGAGAGGGAGAGTGGATCTACATACCCTTGTAGATCGCTAAGAGGGAAGCGTTAAGAAACGCGTTTGATGTAGTCGAACGTCTTCACGATCCAAATCCCTAGCGTCCCGTGGTCCAATCATGATCCGTCCCGATCTAGCGCCAAACGGACGACACCTCCACGTTCAGCACACGTACAGCTCGATGATGATCTCTGCCTTCTTGATCCAGCAAGAGGGAGTGGAGAGGTAGATGAGAACTCTGACAGAACAACGGCGCAACGATGGTGGTCGTGGAGCTGTTCCTATAGGGCTTCTCCTAAGCACCACCGAAAACAAGAGGAGGAGACGACCTAGTGAGGGGGGGGGGGAGGGCTGCATCGTGGCTTGGGATGCGGCTGCCCTCTCTCCCATCCAATATATATAGGAGGGAGGGGGAGGGGATGGAGACCTAGCGTTCCTCCCCTAGGGTCGGGCGAACTAGAAGGTGGAGGAGTCCAGCTCCAACTAGGAGGTGGGCGTGGGAGGAGTCCTCCTCCGATTAGGACTCCTCCCCCTCTCCTGTTTCTCCTGCGCATAGGCCCTCTTGGGCTGGCCGCCTAGCCCACCATAGGCTGGTGTGCCACCAGTAAGGCCCATGTGGACCCTTGGGGTGTGTGGGCCCCACTTGGTGGACCCCCGAAACCCATTCGTCACTCCTGGTACACTGCCGGAATTGCCTGAAACTTTTCCGCAGTTCAAACACCACTTTCCTATATATCAATCTTTATCTCCGGACTATTCTGGAGCTCCTCATGACGTTTGGGATCTCATATGGGACTCCAAACATCCTTCGGTCACCACCATACATAACTCAATACTGCCGAAACGTCACTGAATGTTCAGTGTGCAGACCTTGCGGGTTCGAGAACTATGTCAACATGATAGAGACACCTCTACAATCAATAACCAATAGAGGGACCTGGATGCCCATATTGGTTCCTACATATTCTACGAAGATCTTTATCGGTTGAACCTCTATGTCAAGGATTCAATTAATCTCATATGTTGTTCCCTTTGTTCTTCGGTATGTTACTTGCCCGAGATTCGATCGTCGATATCTCCATAACTAGTTCAATCTCATTACCGGGAAGTCTCTTTACTCTTTTCGTAATACAAGATCCTATGGGTAACTCCTTAGTCAGTTTGCTTGCAAGGTTTATTGTGATGTTGTATTACCGAGTGGGTCCTTAGATACCTCTCCGTCACACGGAGTAACAAATCCCAGTCTTGATCCATGCCACCCCAACAAACACCCTCGGAGATACCTGTCGAGCACCTTTATAGTCACCCAGTTACGTTCCAACGTTTGATACACATAAGGTACTCCTCCGTTGTCAGTGAGTTGCATGATCTCATGGTCATAGGAACAGATACTTGACATGTAGAAAGCTATAGCCATAAACTGACACGATCATAAGCAACGTTTTGGTCTTGTCCACAACATCATTCTCCTAATAATGTGACCCCGTTATGAAATGACATCTGATGTCTATGGCTAGGAAACCTTGGCCATCTTTGATCAACGAGCTAGTCTACTAGAGGCATACTAGGGACACAATGTTGTCTATGTAGAGAAACATGTATTTGTGTTTCCAATCAATAAAATTATAGCATGGATAATAAATGATTATCATGAACAAGGAAATATAATAATAACTACTTTATTATTGCCTCTAGAGCATATTTCCAATAGTCTCCCGCTTGCACTAGAGTCATCAATCTAGCTCATATCACTATGTGATTTACATTGTAATGAATCTAAACGCATACAATTCTGGTGTTGATCATGTTTAGCCCTTGGAAGAGGTTTAGTCAACGGGTCTGCGACATTCAGATCCGTGTGCACTTTGCAAATATTTATGTCCTCCTCCTTGAGGTAATCATGGATGGAAATGAAGCGTCTCTTTATGTGTCTAGTCAACTTGTGAAACCTTGGTTCCTTGGCCAGAACAATGGCACCAGTGTTGTCACAGTATAGAGTCATTGGGTTTAGTGCACTAGGAACTACTCCAAGATCTGTCATGAACTCCTTTATCCAGACACCTTCCTTTGCTGCCTCCGAGGCAGCGATGTACTCCCCTTCACATGTAGAATCAGCTACCACGCTTTGCTTGGAACTGCACCAGCTTACTGCTCCCCCATTGAGAATGACTACGTATCTGGTTTGAGGCTTAGAGTCATCCGGATCAATGTCAAAGCTTGCATCGACGTAACCCTTTACGACGAGCTCTTAATCACCTTCATAAACGAGAAACATTTCCTTAGTCCTTTTCAGGTACTTAAGAATATTCTTGACCGCTATCCAATGTTCCATTCCTAGATCACTTGGAAACCTTCCATCCATACTTATGGCAAGGCTGACATTGGGACTTGTGCACAACATTGCATACATGATAGAGCCTATAGCTGAAGCATAGGGGATGACATTCATCTTCTCTCTATCGTGTGCAGTCACTAGGTATTGAGTCTTACTCAACTTCACACCTTGCAATACAGGCAAGAAACCCTTCTTGGACTCATCCATTTTGAACTTCTTCAAAATTTTGTCAAGGTATGTGCTCTGTGAAAGTCCTATTAAGCGTCTTGATCTATATTTGTAGATCTTGATGCCTAATATGAATTCAGCTTCTCCTAGGTCCTTCATTAAAAACCTCTTGTTCAAATATTGCTTCATGCTTTCCAACATTTCTATATTGTTTCCAATCAGCAATATGTCATCCACATATAATATTAGAAACTCTATAGAGCTCGCACTCACTTTCTGGTAAATACAAGCTTCTTCGTAAACTTGTATAAACCCGAACGCTTTGATCACCTCATGAAAGCAAAGATTCCAACTCCAAGATGCTTGCACCAGTCCATAAATGGATTGCTGGAGTTTGCAAACTTTGTTAGGCATTCTATGGATCGACAAAACCTTCTGGTTGCATCATATACAACTCTTCCTTAAGGAAACCGTTAAGGAACATTATTTTGACATCCATCTGCCAAAATTCATAATCAAAAAATGCAGCTATTGCCAAGATGATTCTGACGGACTTAAGCATCACTACGGGTGAGAAGGTCTCGTCGTAGTCAACTCCTTGAACTTGTAAAAAACCCTTTGCCACAAATCGATCTTTATAGACAGTGACATTACCGTCCGTGTTCGTCTTCTTCTTAAAGATCCATTTGTTATGAATTGCCTTTCGCTCTTTAGGTAATACTTCCAAAGTACATACTTTGTTTTCATACTTGGATCCCATCTCAGATTTCATGGCCTCTAACCATTTTTTGGAATTCGGGCCCATCATTGCTCATCCATAGCTCATAGGTTCATCGTTGTCCAACAACATGACCTCTAAGACAGGGTTACCGTACCACTCACGAGCAGTACGTGTCTTTGTCGACCTATGAGGTTTGATAGTAACTTGATCCGAGGCTTCATGATCATCGTTATTAACTTCCTCTTCAACTGATGCAGGCTCCATAGAAACATCTTTCTGCGCTGCGCTACTCTCTGGTTGAAATAAAGGTTCAACAACCTCATCAAGTTCTATCTTCCTCCCACTCAATTCTTTCGAGAGAAACTATTTCTCAAGAAATGACCCCTTTTTAGCGACAAACACTTTTCCTTCGGATTTGAGATAGAAGGTATACCCAACCATATCTTTTGGGTATCCTATGAAGACACATTTCTCCACTTTGGGTTCCAACTTTTCAGGCAAAAGCTTTTTGACATAAGCATCACATCCCCAAACTTTAAGAAACGACAACTTTGGTTTCTTGGTAAACCACAGTTCATATGGCGTCGTCGCAACGGAGTTCGATGGTTCGCTATTTAAAATGAATGCAGTTGTCTCTAATGCATAACCCCAAAAAGATACTGGCAAATCGGCAAGAGACACCATAGAACGAACCATATCCAATAGGTTCGATTACGACGTTCGAACACACCATTGCGTTGTGGTGTTCAAGGCGGTGTCAATTGTGAAACAATTCCACATTGTGTGAAGTGACTGCCAAACCGATAACTCAGATATTCTCCTCCTCGATCAGATCGTAGGAATTTAATCTTCTTGTTATTATGATTCTCAACTTCACTCTAAAATTGCTTGAACTTTTCGAACGTTTGACTTGTGTTTCATTCAGTAAATATACCCATATCTACTTAATTCATCGGTGAAGGTGAGAAAGTAACGATATCCACTGCGTGCCTCAGTGCTCATCGGACCACACACATCAGTATGTATGATTTCCAACAAGTCACTTGACCATTCCATTGTTCCAGAGAACAGGGTCTTAGTCATCTTTCCCATGAGGCATGGTTCACATGTGTCAAGTGACTCAAAATCAAGTGACTCCAAAAGTTCATCAGCATGGAGCTTCTTCATGTGTTTTACACCAATATGTCCTAAGAGGCAACGCCACAAGAAAGTGGTACTATCATTATCAACTCTACATCTTTTGGCATCAATGTTATGAACATGTGTATCATCACTATCGAGATTCAATAAGAATAAACCCCTCACATTGGGTGCGTGACCATAAAAGATATTAGTCATATAAATAGAACAAGAAATATTCTCTGATTTAAATGAGTAACCTTCTTGCAATAATCGAGATCCAGATATAATTATCATGCTTAACACAGGCACCAAATAACAATTATTTAGGTTCATCACTAATCCTGATGGTAATCGAAGAGCGAGCATGCCGACGGCGATCACATCAACCTTGGAACCATTTCCCACGCGCATCGTCACTTCGTCCTTAGCCGGCCTCCTTCTATTATGTAGCTCCTCTTTGAGTTGCAAATGTGAGCAATCGAACCGATATCAAATACCCAGGAACTACAACGAGAGTTGGTAAGGTACACACCAATAACATGTATATCATATATACCTTGTTTGGTGTTGGCCGCCTTCTTGTCGACCAGATACTTGGGGCAGTTCCGCTTCCAATGACCAGTTCCCTTGCAATGAAATCACTCAGTTTCTGGCTTGGGTCCAGCCTTGGGTCTCTTCACGGGAGGGGCAACTGCTTCGCCACTCTTCTTGGATTTACCCTTCTTGCCCTTGCCATTCTTCTTGAAACTAGTGTTTTTATTAACCATCAACACTTGATGCTCCTTTTGGATTTCAGACTTAGCGACTTTCAACATCACAAACAGCTCGGTGACTAGCTTGTTCATCGCTTGCATGTTATAGTTCATCACGAAGCTTTGGTAGCTAGGTGGCAATGATTGAAGAACTCTATTAGTGATCGCCTCTGGCAGAAGGGGCATCCCTAACTCAAACAGACGGTTCGAATACCCAGACATTCTGACTATATGTTCACTGACAGACCCGTTCTCCTCCATCTTGCAAGCATAGAACTTATTGGAGGTCTCATACCTCTCGATCCGGGCATTCTTCTCAAAGATAAACTTCAACTCCTAGAACATCTCATATGCTCGATGACATTCAAAACGTCTTTGAAGTACCGGTTCTAAGCCATACAACTTTTAACATTGAACTATTGAGTAATCTCCAAAACGTGTCTCCCGGGCATTCAGAACGTCTTCAGACGACACTGGAGCGGATGCTTCACCGAGCGGTGCATCAAGGACATAAGCCTTTTGGAAAGCCGTGAGGATAGTCCTTAGATTATGGGCCCAGTCTACAAAGTTATTCGCATCATCTTTCAACTTGGTTTTCTCTAGGAACACATTGAAATTCAAGGGAACTACTGCGGGAACCATGGATCCACAACATAATTTTGCAAAGGTTACTAAGACTATTGTTCAAGATAATGATTTTAGTTAATCATATTACTTATAAACTCCCACTCGAATTGACATCCCTCCGGTCATCTGAGTGATACATGATCCAAATTCACCAACCCAAGTCCAATCATCACATGAGATGAGGTGGTTTGAATGGTGAACATCTCCATGTTGATCATATCTACTATGTCTCTTGTGTTCCGAGGCCATGTCTGTACATGCTAGGCTCGTCAACTTTAACCCGAGTGTTCCGCACATGCAACACTAGCTTGCACCCATCGTATGTGAATGTAGATTCTATCACACGCGATCATCACGTGGTGCTTTGAAACGACGAACTTTCGCAACGGTGCACACTCGGGAGAACACAATTTTATCTTGAAGTTTTAGTGAGGGATCACCTTATATTGCTACCGTCACCCTAAGCAAAATAATATGCATAAAAGGATTAACATCACATGCAAATTATAAGTGACATGATATGGCCATGAACTTGTGCTTTTGATCTCCATCTCCGAAGGACCTGCATGATCTCCATCGTCACCAGCACAATACCATGATCTCCATCATTGTGTCGACATCAGGATTGTCGTCCCCACCATCCTTCTACTACTATTGCTACCGCTTAGCGATAAAGTAAAGCATTACATAGTGCTTAATGATTGACACACATGTCATACAATAATTAAAAACAACCCTATGGCTCCTGCCGGTTGCCGTACTCATCGACATGCAAGTCATGATATTCTATACAAAACATGATCATCTCATACATCACATATATCTCATCATGTAATTTTCCATATCATATCACAACATACCCTGCAAAAAAAAGTTAGACGTCCTCTAATTGTTGTTGCATGTTTTACGTCGTTGCTACGGGTATCTAGCAAGAACGATTCTTACCTACGCAAAACCCAGAAAGGTGATACACAAATTGCTATTCGACGTTTTGAAGGACCGCTTTGTCGAATCCGATCCAACTAAAGTGGGAGAGACAGACACCAGCCAACCATATTTATGCAACAAAGTCACATGTCAGTCGATGGAACCGGTCTCTCTTACATGGACGACTAAGGTTGGTCCAGGCCGCTTCATCCCACAATACCGCTGAATCGAGAAAAACCAAGGGAGGAAGCAATCTGAGCATCAATGCCCACAAACTCCTTTGGGTTCTACTTGTGATCTCATCTATGCATAGACCTAGCTCATGATGGCACTGTTGGGCAACGTTGCATGGGAAACACAAATCCCCCCACACACAAGATCTATCCATGGTGATGAGCATCTACGAGAGGGAGAGTGGATCTACATACCCTTGTAGATCGCTAAGCGGGAAGTGTTAAGAAACAGGGTTGATGTAGTCGAACGTATTCACGACCCAAATCGCTAGCCGTCCCACGATCCGATCACGATTCATCCCGATCTAGCACCGAACAGATGTCACCTCCGCGTTCAGCACATGTACAGATCTATGACGATCTCTGCCTTCTTGATCCAGCAAGAGGGTGTGGAGAGGTATATGAGAAATTTGGTAGAGCGACGACGCAACGACGATGGTGGTGGAGTTGTTTCGGCAGGGCTTCGCCTACGCACCGCCGAAAACTAGAGGAGGAGACGATCTAGTGGGGAGAGAGAGGGCTGCATCGTGGCTTGGGGTGCGGCTGCCCTATCTCCCCTCCAATATATATAGGAGGGAGGGGGAGGGGCTAGCACCCTTTTGTTCCTCCCCTAGGGTCGATCAAACCAGGAGGTGGAGGAGTCCACCTCCAACTAGGCTGTGGGCGTGGGAGGAGTCCTCCTTCCATTAGGACTCCTCCCCCTCTCCTCTTTCTCCTGCACATAGGCCCTCTTGGGCTGGCTGCCCAACCCATCAGGGGCTGGTGCGCCACCCCTAAGGCTCGTGTGGCCCCTTGGGGTGTGTGGCCCCACTTGGTGGATCCCTAGAACCCATTCGTCACTCCGGGTACACTATCGGAAATTCCCGAAACTTTTTCCGTGTTCAAATGCCACTTTCCTATATATCAATATTTAACTCCATATCATTACGGAGCTCCTCGTGACGTCCGAGATCTCATCTGGAACTCCGAACATCCTTCGGTCACCACCATACTTAACTCAATACTGCCGAAACGTCACCGGACGTTAAGTCTGTAGACCCTACGGGTTTGAGAACTATGTAGACATGACCGAGACAGCTCTACAGTCAATAACCAATAGTGGCTCCTGGATGCCCATATTGGTTCCTACATATTCTACAAAGATTTTTATTGGTTGAACCGCTATGTCAAGGATTCAGTTAATCACGTATGATGTTCCATTTGTTCTTCAGTATGTTAGTTGTCCGAGATTCGATTGTCGGTATCTGCATACCTAGTTCAATATCATTACCAGCAAGTCTCTTTACTCATTCCGTCATACAATATCCCATGGCTAACTCTTTAGTCACTTTGCTTGCAAGGCTTATTGTGATGTTGTATTACCGAATGAGCCCTGAGATACCTCTCGATCACACGGAGTAACAAATCCCAGTCTTGATCCATGCCACCCCAATAGACACCCTTGGAGATACCTGTAGAGCACCTTTATAGTCACCCAATTACGTTGCGACATTTTATACACACAAGGTACTCCTCTGGTGTCAGTGAGTTGCATGATATCATGGTCATAGGAGGAGATAGTTGACATGCAGAAAACTATAGCAATAAACTAACACGATCATATGCTACGTTCATAGTTTGGGTCTTGTCCATCATATCATTCTTCTAATGATGTGATCCCGTTATCAAATGGCATCTCATGTCCATGGCTAGGAAACCTTAACCATCTTTGATCAACGAGCTAGTCCATTGGAGGCATACTAGAAACATGGTTTTGTCTATGTATCCACACATGCATCTAAGTGTCTGATCAATACAATTATAGCATGGATAATAAATGATTATCATGAAAAAGAAAATATAATAATAACCACTTTATTATTGCCTCTAGGGAATATTTCCAACACCAATACCCTGCCGGAAAGGGTAGATAATCTCCGGTGGCCATCTTCATCATCCCTTTTGTATCCATGATGAGGAGGGAGTAGTCTAGCCTCGGGGCTGACGGTTTGTACCAATAGCTATGTGTTCAATCTCTCCCTCTCTCTCTCTCTCATGTTCTTGAGATGACATGATCTTGATGGATCGTGTGCATTGTTAATGTAGTTGGATCGTATTGTATTTTTCCCTCTCTATCTTGTTGTGATGACTTGAGTTTTCCCTTTGAGATTTTGTTATTACCGGATTGAATACTTTTATGGATTTGAGAGCACTTGATGTATGCCTTGCACGCGGATACCCGTAGTGACATTGGGGTATTCAAGTGATTCACTTGATATATGTTATGGTGTCAACTTGCGGATTCCGATGACCTTGGGGATCTACGCATAGGGGTTGATTACATGTTTTCATACCTTGTTCTCTGATAGAAATCTTGGGGCACTCTTTGAGGTTATTTGTGTTCGACTGAGCATTATGAATTCAAAATTGTTTGATGCGTATCGTATAATTCACTCATGGATACTTTTGGTGACATTGGAGTATCTAGGTCACATTAGAGTTTTTGATGCATATCATATGGTGTTATTCAAGTACGAACTCTTAGATAGATTGATCGGAAAGGATAACTTGGTGTTATTTTAGTACGAACTCTTGGATAGATCGATCGGAAAGGATAACTTTAAGGTGGTTTAGTACCTTACAAACAATTTCTTCTTATGTTCTCTGCTAGATAAGAACTTTGGAGTGATTCTTTGTTGCACGTTGAGGGATGGTTACGTGATCCAATTATTTTAGCATTGTTGAGAGATTGCACTAGAGAAAGTATGGACCCTAGTCCTTATTTCCAAGCATTTATACACCATTTTGCTCACTATTTTACACTTTCTACCTTGTTGTTCTTATATTTTGAGATTACAAAAACCTATATCTATCATCCATATTGCACATGTATCACCATCTCTTTGCCGAACTAGTGCACCTATACAATTTTCCATTGTATTGGGTGTGTTGGGGACACAAGAGATTTCTTGTATTTGATTGGAGGGTTGTTTGAGAGAGACCATCTTCATCCTATACCTCCCACAGATTTATAGACCTTTGGTCATCCACTTGAGGGAAAATTGTTACTGTCCTACAAAACTCTGCGCTTGGAGGCCCAACACGAGTCTACAAGAATAAAGTTGCATAGTAGACATCAATGGCTTGTGGGGCCCTCGAGGCTCCTTCGACCCTAATTCCAGTCCTATAAATTCACAACTTTGGAAAAAAATAAGACAAAAGTTTTCATCGTGTTTCACGAGACGGAGCCGCCACCTCCCGTTCTCCCTCCCGAGGGCTGATCTGGAGCCTATTTTGGGCTCCGAAGAGGGGAAATCATCGCCGTCGTCATCAATAACCCTTCTTCATCAACATCACCATGATGCTCACCCCCAGGAGTGAGTAATCCCTTTGTAGGCTTGATGGAAGGTGGTGGTATTGGATGAGATTGATCATGTAATTGAGGTAACTTTGGTAGGGCTTGATCCCTAGTATCCACTATGTTCTGAGATTGATGTTGCTATGACTTTGCTATGCTTAAAGCTTGTCACTAGGGCTTGAGTGCCAAGATTTCAGATCTGGACCTATTATGTTTTCATGAATATAAGAGTGATTTGGATCCTATCTTGCAAGTTGTAAGCACCTATTACGTGTCACGATCCGCATACCCCAAGGTGACAATAATTGGGATTCTTGATGGTCATTGTTGTAGTTTGAGGAGTTCATGTATTCACCATGTGTTAATGCTTTGTTCCGGTTCTCTATTAAAAGGATGCCTTAATATCTCTTAGTTTCCAATAGGACCTTGCTCCCACGGGAGGGTAGGACAAAAGATGTTATGCAAGTTCTTATCACAAGCATGTATGACTATATACGGAATACATGCCTACATTATATTGATGAATTGGAGCTAGTTCTGTGTCGCCCTATTGTGTAACTATTATATGATCAATGTCATCTAAATCATTATCCATCACCGATCCACGTGCCTACGCTTTACATATACTGAATCTTGCTGAGTTACTATTGCTACTAATACTGACACAACGGCTAAAATTTGTTGCTGTCACTTCTACAGTTACTTTTGCTAGTACTATTTGCCGTTCTACTAAATGTTTGTTGCAGAGATATATCCCTGGTGCAGTTGAATTGACAACTCAAATGTCAAGGCCAATAAATATTCTTTGGCTCCCCTTGTGTCGAGCTAAGAAATCGGGGTGAAATACTACCCATGAAGACTATCGCAATCCCCTATACTGGTGGGTTATCAGGGGGGACCAGTCTGCGGGCATGAATGCGGGAGGCCGCCATCCAAGTGTAGTCTCATACATTTTAATAATAATTGGAACCAACCGTATGAAATTCGTGCAAACCTTGTGAATTTTGATATAAACACGGAGGATTTCATTTAATCTATGATAATTTATACATGAAACAAAACGATGTTTCATTCGGTGAATGATGTCCTGCAAGTGCACAGGGTTGTTGTAGCACTTTCATTGTGATAAGGAAACAGTTGAACCCACGCAGAGCTTATAGGAAGGCACCACAAACCCCGCAACTATGTTGTCACTTTCACGCAACCACGTATGCACCCAAACTAGAGTTTGGTAATACTCTACTATACAAGTTGCTAGTTAAACTGGAATAAAAAGGTAATTAACTAAACTAAGAACATAAAGGTAAAAACAGGAATAAAAAGAGACTAAGTTAGTAGTGAAGGTCCTTGAGTAGTAAGGCATATTGAGGGTTTTGGAATCACTACCACATATATGAATTAGTGTATGCTCTATTCACTAGTCAAATGCGTAAGTAGGCGGAGCCGGGTACTGTAAACATTCTACTCTAACATAGACTTCATGCCACACATGCCACCATCATAGTCTCCCCCAAAGGGTTACAACTCATGATAATTAAGGGTTACCCCGTGGACTCGGCCTCTCCAAGGAATTTCTATGACTCCACTATAAATTGTGATGGTGAGGAATCAAAGGATTTTACTGTCACCTCAAATTACCCCAATGCCCCAGCACTTCACAACGACAGTAGTTCCACCATGACCAATTACGGCAAAAGTGTGAGCGAGGCCTCCTCTCAACACTCATGGGAATACTAACTCGAATCATGAAAAGAAGATATTGGATCACATCAAGAAGCATAAAGGGTTCCACCATATCCTCAAGAACTAGTAAATTACTCCAACAAGTTAATGGTACACATAGGTGAGAGGTGAGGGAGTCCAGGACTAAGGGGTCCTCGGGCCATCGTTCTATATCTTATGGGCCAAACAGGTGGGCCACTCTGTGACTGTTACTTGAAGGTCGAGCTATAAGGCGACTCCGTGTTCAGGATGGAAACCTCCGGTGCCTTGGTGTGTCCTCCAAGTCAAGATGGCATAATCGGCATGTTGATTCACTGATGGCAACCGACCATGTGTAACCCTAGGTACGCTTGGTGTCTATATAAACCAGAGGGTTTAGTTCATAGAGGGAAAGAACCATCATACTACTCATCTAGGATTTAGTTATTCTGATCTCATGGCAGATCAACTCTGTAATCGTCATACACATCAATGTAATCAAGCATTACATAGGGTTTTACCTCTTCGAGAGGGATAGAACCTAGGTAAATTTTGTCCCTGTGTTTCTTGTTCCCCATTCATCCAAGATCCATAGCTTGGGACCCCCAACCTGAGATTCGCCAGTCTTGACACCGACATTGGTGCTTTCATTGAGAGTTTCGTTGTGGGATCGCCAAAGGATCGATGGCTCGCCTAATCATCATAAGTGACATCTGCTACAGGGATGTATTTGTCCGTAGACATATCTTAGCTTCGGTGGCATCATGGTACACGATGATCTGACCAGACACCTTGTCCAGGTCGGAAGTTTCTCCACCAATCAGGAGATCAAGTTTGCGAACCTAGAGTTCATCGCTAACTCCCGAGGCGATCTGGTCCTTATTGGGCTCTCGGCCTCACCCGATGAGCCTGGAAATCGCAATGCTTTAACTTCTCGCCTCCTGCTCGACCCCGTCCCTGGGTCAATTCTTTCCTTGGATCCAGCTTTGAGCTCGGACCGTGGGTTGGCATTCGAAGACTAGGGGTCAGCCTTGGCCGAACACGCTCCCTGTGCCGATGATACTTGTGATCTGCATTGGGTTTTTTCATGAAGAGGAACGGGTTATCGCAGCACAACGTGGGTAAGTATTTCCCTCAGTTATGAAACCAGGGTTTATCGAACAATTAGGAATACCAATCCTCAACCGTCTTCAGCGTCTGCACACAAAAGAACAAACAACCTGCACCCAACACCGACAAGAGGGTTGTCAATCCCCTTGATCTCGTTTTTTGCAAGCAAGTGAGTTGTGTAGATAATTGTATATTCCAAAATAAAATAAAAGCAAATAAATAACAGCAAGGTATCAATAGCGTTTTTGAATATATAAGTGAATAGACCTGGGGGTGTAGAGTTCTCTAGTGGCATCTTCATAGAAATAGCATACGGTGGGTAAACAGATTACTTTTCGGCAATTGATAGAAAAGCGAATAGTTATGCGATTTTCACTACAATAATCATGTGTATATAGGCATTGCGTCTATAAGAAAATAGGCCGACTCCTGCCTACACCTATTACTATTACTCCACTCATCGACCACTATCCAACATGCATCTATAGTATTAAGTAAAACAAAGTAATGCTTGGAGAATGATGACATGATGTAGACAAAGTAAACCCAATCAATATTAATAAACACCATCATTGGAGCCCAACTTCGGAAGACTCTTGAAGGCTAATCTGACTAACCTCTCGTCATTGAACGAGATGCTGGCCCAGATCCGAACAATGAACATTACACGGACGGCTCGGCCCCGTCCTATGCTCGGATAGGTCTTGAGGTAGGCCCAGAAGAATTTTACGTCCCACCCACCACTCACTTGGTAGCCACTATCAAAGATTTAACTGATATGCTGGACTGGGCCTCTAAGGAGGCTGAGGACATGGATGAAGATGTCGACGCCACTTCTGCTCCCACCACTGGATGGTGGACAACCACCTACACCTATGCTGTCTACATGGTGGACACCCGCAACGATAAGCACGACGACACCACTAGGACGAGCAGCGACGACACCCCCAGAAAGAATGGCAACAAGCTCGGCGAGGAGCTCCCCAAGCGTCAATGTCAGCACAAACGATCCAAGGGGCGCAAGGGGAGGGAAAGCAACACGAGCACTAGATAAAACGACACCCTGGACAATACGAAAGACCTCGGTGACCTTGCTACCCCCAAACAAAAACTCGATGACTCGGAGGGGCACGAGGATCAGTATAACCCCAAGGACCTCAATGACTCTTGCTACCCCCAAACAAGACCTCGGTGACCTTGCAACTACCTTCCTCTCTCCGAGGAGGAGTCTAGCCTCGGAGCCGAGGATTTCATCGTCCCCAAGGACCTGCTCGATTAAGAACGGTTCAAGCGACAACTTATAGCCACCGCCCGAAGCCTGAAGAAGAAGCAGAAGCAGCTAAAAGCCGAACAATATACCCTCAATGATAGATGGACGAGAGTCCTAATAGCCAAAGAAGGGTACGACAATGAATGGCTGGAGCAAAACAAAAGTTACCCGCATCGATGTTTGCGACTACAATTCGAAGATGAGGCCCTTGAGCCCACACCCCCAGACGCATTTAGGACAACCAGCCAGATAGGCCCCCTCGAGGACAGGACATGACGGTTGTAGAGGCCAAAGATCCACCTGCACACCCCCACAGGAGAGGAAATGAGCCAATACAGTCTAATGACTCATACGACCTACAACACGACCTAGACGCTAGAGCAGGTCAGACAAGATCCATCTATGGACCTAGAGGGTACACTCCTGCTAGATGGGACGGATACCAAGCTTGGCTCAACCGAAACGATAAAGCTCTGGAACAACACTAGGTCTGGATGATAGCCGACATCCAGCGTGACGTAGCCCGGGTCAGGGGCGCAGCTCACTCAATGTGCTTTACACATGGGTGATGCAACACCAGTTCAGCGAAGGGTTTAAACCTGTAAACATTGAACAATATGATGGGACAACAAACCCGGACGTGTGGATTGAAGACTTTCTTGTCCACATTCATATGACCCGAGGAGATGATCTCCATGCCATAAAATACTTACCATTAAAGATTAAAGGACCAACACGACATTGGTTAAATAGCCTCCCCCAAAGCTCCATTGGGAGCTAGGAAGAGCTCGAGGACGCTATATGCGCTAACTTTCAAGGCACCCATATTCAGCCCCATGACGTCGATGACTTGAGCCACATTGTTCAATATCTCGGTGAATCAACCCGACAATTCTGGAATCGGTTCTTGACTAAGAAGAACCAAATCGTCGACTGTCCGAATGCCGAGGCAATACCCGCTTTCAGACACAACATCCGGGACGAATGGATAGCTTGTCAGCTCGTCCAAGACAAGCCAAAAACAATGTCGGTCCTTACCTCACTCATGACCCGCTTTTGCATGGGTGAAGACAGTTGGTTTGCTTGTCAAAGCAAGAATCTCGAAGACCCCGACACCTCTGGAGTTCGGGATGGAAACGGGAAACCACGACGCAACAAGAACAAGCATCGATACCATGATGGTAATGCCAAGGATACGGTAGTAAATGGCGGATTCAGCAACTCAAAATTAGGACTGCGGAAGAATCCCTCCAAAGGGAATCAGGATGGACCTACCGTGGTGGACAAAATCTTGGATAGGTCCTGCCAGATCCACGGCACCATAGACAAGCCCGCCAGCCACACCAACCGTAATTGTTGGGTGATCAAACAGGCCGACGAACTCACAGCCGAGGAGCAGGGCAAGAGCCCCTACAGCAAGGACGATGATGAGCCTCACGGGCCGAACAATGGAGGCCAGAAGAAATTCCCTCCTGATGTAAAATGGTGACATTATCTACGCCGCACATATACCAAAGAAGGAGAGGAAGCGTGCGCCTCGATACGTCTACACCGTAGATCCCATAGCCCCGAAATTCAACCCATGATCGGCGTATCCGATCACCTTCGACCATAGGGACCATCTGACCAATATCTATCATGGAGGATCGGCGACCGTGGTACTTGACCCCATTATCGATGGGTACCACTTAACTAGAGCCTCATGGATGGAGGTAGTAGCCTCAATCTGATTTACTCAGATACAATGAAAAAATGGGTATAAACCCGTCAAGGATCAAACCAAGCAAAACACCTTTAAAGGAGTAATCCAAGGCGTCGAAGCCTACTGTTGAGCACTGTGACTTTGGAAGTAGTGTTCGTCTCACCCGACAACTTTCGTAGTGAATACTTGATCTTAGACATCGTTTCTTTCCACAGTGGCTATCACACACTTCTCGCCCGTACAATGTTCACTCGCTTCAATGCCATCCCCCATTACGCACATCTAAAGGTTAAAATGCTAGGACCCAAGGGTGTGATCGCCGTCAATGGCAACACAGAGCACTCACTCCGAACTGAGGAACACACAGCGGCTCTGGTAGCCGAAGTCCAGCTTGGCAATGAGGCGTTGAAGTCCTAGTCCGCCTTCAAGGCACGACAGGTGAGCAAACGATCCCGAGCCCTATCGTAGCTCCCAGAGTCTTCCCACACTAAACATAAATAGAACACGCTCCCCATAGAATGGCCCCACTAACCACAAGGTGTGTGCCTCGAAGGCACAATTTCATGCTCAAAATAACATGGGCAGCTGTGGGGACCTACTATCCAAGGACCAAGTGTTCGGATTGACTGAGCTATGAACAAACATGTCTTCGGGCAAAAGTAGGCACCATCTAAGACCTACCCAGCGTCAAGCTAACATATTATGGCAACCTCTCAAGAAACTCTCTCTAAGGTTTGTCCACCTATCACTATCTCCTCTAAAGGAGCACCCCACCACCACCCCTCGAGGGCAAAGGCACAGCCGTGCAGTAGGGCACAATAGGGACGTCAAACACTCATAAAGGCCTTGTGTAAACCTTTCCTCTGTAAAGTTTACTTTTAAGAAAAGTATAGATAATAGTTGCTTCGGGAGTTCGGATTGTATGGTTAGACGTCACGTGTTCATCGGTAATAAAGACCACTCTTTACGGTCCCATTGCAGTCATTTATGTTGCATAACCTTTTTCCGCTCTTTGACGCTAAAACGAACTAGTTCGGTACATATTTTCCTTAGATGCGACCGGTTAATAGACCGGGGGCTCGACTATGAAACTCACCCCAAGCATCATTCTCGCACTATTTTTTATCTTATGTGCTCTACGTCTCGGGTATTGCATTATATGAATCGGTCCTGAATTAAGTCTTGGTCAATAATTGGGTTGCCTGGTTCTTGTGTTTACCCTCTTACGTTCCGCGTGTTCGGCTAGGAGGGTAAAGGGAGAACCACTACGATTGTACTTCCATCTTGCATGGTCAAGTACATTAGTGGAGAAAGCCGAAAACTAGATGTCATAATAAGAGAGAACAGGTCGACGATCTGATGCCAAGTGTTAAACTAAAAATCAATGGAGGTTATGCCATGTTATACGAAGGGTTTGTATTCACACAAACCAGGTGATAATGGTTTCAACCTTGGCATACCCAAACATCACAAAATAGTGGGGGCTAGTCACTAGCCCCCGCTGTCAAGCTCTTATGGCTAAGTGAAAGCACTAAAGACACATAGTCCGGTTTGCTCATTTCCCTTACACACTACCGCCTCTGGGCACTGAGACGTCGGCCTAGGGTCATAGTGCGGAGGTCAAAACATCTCTTGTAGCATCTACAAGGGGGATGAAGCCCATGAATGGTAACTTTCAGACTAAAACGACCACACATGAGCCAAAATAAACAAAACAAAGCATGATATACCATGCAAAGCAATGAAATCATAAAGCACAAGAGTTTAACTATCATTTGGTACATGATAGTATGCTCATTCATGAATTACATCTTTTGGGCACTTGGCCTCTATCGCCCGAGCACTATCCATTACGATGGGAAAGTACTCCTGAGGGCGCGTATGCTCCTCTCCCAAGAGGTGAGGGTCTGACGGCCATCTCGCAAAGGCCATCTGAGCTCCCTCGATGCATACAGAGCACTCCAGGATGTTAATCCGAGGTGGGCCGTTGCACAACTTTTGCACTAAGCCGAAGTAGCTGCTCGACAACGGCTCTGAAGGCCATGGCCTTACACAATGGTCCTTTATGGCCGGCTCTGCCGTGCGATGCAACTCCATAAGTTGCTTTATCTGATCACTGAGGAGGACAGGGTGCTCGGGGGCTTGAAATTGCGCCCAAAATAGCCTCTGCTTGGCATTCCCCTCCCGGGGCGCAAAGTGCCTTGCCGCATCCGCCGCACTCCTCGGAAGATCCGCAAAAGCGTCTGAGGAACTGCACACTCATGTGAGCAAAGCAAACCGGTTACCACCAAAGGCACATTCCTGTAAGTACAACATACCATCCCGAAATAAGCTTGACTTGGAGTAGCTCCTTCTGGTAGCCTTGCGTCTCCACCCGCGCTTCCTGGATCACTGACTTCAATGAGGTCAGCTCGGAGGCGTGATCCTTACTATATTGCTCAAGGGCCTCACATTTAGTAACGACATCCTTGAGCTCATGCTGCTCCTCGCCACCCTAGCCTCGTGCTTATCACTAAAGGTCTTTACCGAGGCCAGTTCGATGGCCACTTGTTCGCCCGTCGCCTTCTGTTTTGTGGCCCCTTGCCTCGCATTCTTCACCTTGGCCTTGAGGTTATCGACCTCCACGACAACAAATGCAGTTATAATGAGAACCCCATGCTTAGGTATAAATTCGAACTCCTCACTTGATGAGGAAAACCACAGTATTAAATAGTCCAGTGCAGACATACCTTGCACATTGTCAAACAGCTTGTTGAGAAGGTCGGGCTCCTCATTGGAGCTCTGGAACTTCCGATTGACCTCGGCCAGCTCCATGGCATTGGTGGCTGCCACCGAAGATGAGGCCTGCACAATAGCTCATGCATGTGAGTCTCAATTTATCGGGTTCTAGATCCTGTGTCGGGTTTTGTTCAATCCTGCCAGAGTCTCGGGGGCCACAACTCACTTTTAATATTATCCGCGTTTTTTGAGCTATTTGACCCCCGCTTGAGTTTTTCAAACTCACCTAGGGCTCGGGGGATACTATATATGAGGATCGCATAACCCTATAAAATAAATTCACCTTATAAAAGGGTATTACATGATTTACCTTAAAGCCCTTCATGAGGCCGCCGAAAGCCTCCTTTAATCCGCTCTCAACGGACTAAATGCGTTGTAAAACCGCTCTCATGAAGGTGTGGTGTTCTTCGGCGATGGAGGGGCTCTTCAAAGCCTCCTCCATTAAGTCTGGCCACTCAGTTTCGGCCCACTCTTCTATAGGTGGCACTGGTGGCGGCACCTTGGTTCCCCATTTGGTGGAGGCCGGAATGTACAACTCTGGGGGCTTGGTGGGCTCCGGGACCGTCTTCGGAGAGAGATCGGATTGATCGGGCTCCCCCTCTTTGTTCGCTTGAAGGGACCCACCCTCTTGGTCTTCGGCGACCGAGGTATTAACCTAGTCCATGATGTCATCACCCCCCTCGTGTTCGGCCTAGGCGGAGTCTATCAGGACAACACCTCCTCGGTCTCCTCGACAACCGGAGGAGGTGTAGTGTGCGACGCGGTCCCACTCTCCGCTAGCTCGGTGATACATCTCCAACATATCTACTTTACCTAACACTTTTTCTCTTGTTTTGTACTCTAATTTGCATGATTTGAATGAAACTAATCCGGACAGACGCTGTTTTCAATGTAACTACCATGGTGTTGTTTTTTGTGTAGAAATCAAAGTTCTCGGAATGGAACAAAACTTTTTGGAGAATTATTTTGGAATATATGAGGAATATTCGAGCCATAAGCCATCAGAGAGGGGGCCTAGGGTAGCCACCCTCCACCAAGGCACGCTAGACCCCCCTGGCACGGCCTGGTGGAGCGTGCCCACCTCATGGGACCTCTGACCCTAATTCCAGTGCTATAAAATCCTAAATTTCCGGAAAAAATCAGAGAGAAAGTTTCATCACATTTCACGATATGGAGCCGTCGCCACCTCATGTTCTTCATCGGGAGGCCAGATCTGGAGCCCGTTTAGGGCTTCAGAGAGGGGACTCTTCGGTCTTCATCATCACCAATCCATTGCCAATTCCGTGATGCTCCCCAGCGGGAGTAAGTAATACCTTCATAGGCTTGCTGCCTAGTGAGGAGTTGGATGAGATTCATCAATTAATCGAGTTAGTTTTGTTAGGGCTTGATCCCTAGTATCCACTATGTTCTAAGATTGATGTTGCTACGACTTTGCCATGCTTATTGCTTGTTAGTAGGGCCCGAGTGCAATGATTTCAGATCTGAATTGTTTATTTTATCATCATTATATCTATGTTCTTGATCCGATCTTGCCTAGTCATATCACCTATTACATGTTGTGATCCGTCAACCCTGTGGTGAGACAAATTAGGATACTTCACGCAGATGCCCGTAGTTTGAGGAGTTCATGTATTCACTAAGTGTTAATGCTTTGTTCTGGTTCTCTATTAAAAGGATGCCTTAATATCCCTTAGTTTCCTTATGGACCCCGCTGCCACGGGAGGGTAGGCCAAAAGATTTCATGCAAGTTCTTTTCCATAAGCACGTATGACTATATACGGAATACATGCCTACATTACATTGATGAACTGGAGCTAGTTCTGTGTCGCCCTAGGTTATGACTGTTGTATGATGAATATCACCCAACAAATACACCGATCTAGTGCCTACGAGTTTTCCACTTATTGTTCTTGCTAAGTTACCGCTACTACTATTACTGTTGCATTTGCTATAAAATCACTATTGCTACTGTTACCTCTACTGTTACTGTTACTGATGCTATCAAACTATCATACTATTGTGCTACTGACCACTTTGCTGTAGGTATTTATCTCCAGGTGTGGTTGAATTGGCAACTCAACTGCTAATACTCGCAAATATTCTTTGGCTCCCCTTGTGTCGAATCTATAAATTTGGGTTGAATACTCTACCCTCGAAAGTTGTTGCGATCATCTATACTTGTGGGTTATCAAGACCTTTTCCTTGCGCTGTTTCCGGGGAGCATAGCTATATTTGTTGAGTCACTTGGGATTTATATTAAATGATCACTATGAAGAATCTGAAGGATACTAAAACTAGGATTTTCCCCTCTACCATGAGGGGAGGTAAGGAACTGCCATCTATCTTAGCACTTGATTCACCTTATTTTATGAGTAAGTTTGCAACACCACCACATGCTATTATTCCTGATATTGATGATTCTACTTCTGCTATGAATGATGCTTATGATGATACTAGTATCATGCTTGATGATACCGTGCCATTAGGTGAACTTCTTGATGAACAAATTGCCAGAGCTAGAGAGAATGAAATCATTGAAACCGATGAAACTGGTGAGATCTTTGAAACTGATGATTATGAAACACCTATTAGGCCTATCTCTCCTAGATTTGAAATGCCTAAGATAGCTGAAGGTTATGCTTTGGATGAAGAATTAACTAGAGAGATTCTTGCTAGTAAGGATAGAAATGATCTTAAGAAACCACTACTATGCAAGTATAAAGAAAAAACTTTGAATACTAAAATGAAATGTGATCCTAAGTTTGCTACTTTACCTATCTTTGTTACTGATAAGGATTATGAATACTCTGTCGACCCGGAGTTGATTACTTTGGTTGAATTTCATCCTTTTCTTGGCTATGAAATTGAAACCGTGGTAGCACATCTTACTAAACCGAATGATATAGCCACCCTATTAGGTCAAACAAGAAGATTCACTACTATTATATTCTCAAATTATTTCCGTTCTCATTAAAGGGTGATGCTAAGATATGGTACAATACTCTTACTCCTGGCTATGTGCGTAGCCCTCAGGATATGATTTAATAGTTCTTTGAAAAATATTTTCCTGCTCATAAGAAACAAGTTGCCTTATAGGAAATAATTAACTTTGTGCAAATTGAAGAAGAGAGTCTCCCACAAGCTTGGGTGAGGCTTATCCAGATGCTTAATGCTTTGCCTGATCATCCACTTAAGAAAAATAAAATACTTGATATCTTCTATAATGGATTAACTGATGCTTCTAGGGATTTCCTAGATAGTTGTCCTGGTTGTGTTTTCAGGGAACGAATTGTTGAACAAGCTGTGGAACTATAAATATATTGAAGAATTATGATGATTGGACTCTCCATGAACCACCAATTGAACCCACTCCAAAGAAGAGATGTACCTTATTTCTCAGTCCCGAAGATATGCAAGAGGCAAAGAAATGTATGAAGGAAAAAGGTATTGAAGCTGAGGATGTTAAGAATTTACCACCTATTGAAGAAATACATTGCCTTGACACAACAACACCTCCACAGGTGGTAGAGGTAAATTCTTTATTAAAGTTTGATGAAGGTTATATCCATTACAACAAACATCCTAGTCAATGCTTGTATGAGTTTGATAACTACATTAGGAAATAAGATCACTTCAACACAAATGTTCTAAAACAATTGAAATATAATTATGATATGATTGCTCGCTTGAGTGACTTGATATTTAGAATTAGTAATGATGTTAGAAGTGTAGGAAAACATGCCTATATGGTTCAAAATCAGTTAGAACAAGTTGCTAAATATCAAAGAGAATTGCTTGATGAAATGAATAATAATATGAATGATCATGCTATTAGAGTAGTAACTAGAGGAGGTAGAATGACCCAAGAACCTCTTTATCCTACAGTTCATCCTAAAAGAATTGAACAAGAGTCTCAAGGAATTAATGATGATACACCTAGTCCTTCTAAGAAGAAAAAGAAAAAGAAAAATGATAGGACTATGCATGCCTCTAGTGAACCTGAGATAGAAAAATCTCCTTATGATACTAGTGATGTTTCTATTTCTGATGCTGAAACTCAATCTGGTAATGAACATCCACCTAGTGATAATGATAATGATATGATGTTGATGAGGATACCCAACCTAGTAATCATAAAGAACCAGATAATGATGTAGCAATAGAACCTGATGTTGATCTTGATAACCCACAACCTAAAAATAAACGATATGATAAAAAAGAATTTGTGGCTAGAAAACATGGTAAAGAAAGAGAGCCATGGGTTCAGAAACCCATGCCTTTTCCACCTAAACCATCTAAGAAAAAGGATGATGAAGAATTTGAATGCTTTGCTGAAATGATTAGGCCGGCCTTTTTGCGTACTCGCTTAACTGATATAATAAAGATGCCTCCTTATACTAAATACATGAAGGACATCATCACTAATAAAAGAAAGATACTTGAAGTCGAAATCTCCATCGTACTTGGTTATTATTATTTTAAGTATAGAGTACCTAAGACACTTGGAGGTCCTAGAATACCAACTATACCTTGGTCCATCAAAAGAAATTATGTTAAAACTGCTTTGTGTGATTTGGGAGATGCTGTTAGTGTTATGCCTTTCTCTTTATATAAAAGACTTGATTTGAATAAACTCACACCTACTAAAATATCATTGCAAATGGCCGACAAATCAACGGTCATACCTATTGGTATTTGTGAGGATGTGCCCATTGTTGCTGCAAATGTTACTATCTTAACGGACTTTGTTATTCTTGAGATGCCCGGGGACGACAACATGTCGATTATCCTTGTTAGACCCTTTTTGAATACTGTAGGGGCTGTTATTGATTGCAATAAAAGCAATGTCACTTTTCATATCAATGGTAATGAACATACGGTGCACTTTCCGAAGAAACAATTCCAAGTTAATGGTGTGCATGTTATTGAAAATTCTCCAACACGCACTATTGGAAGCTTTCATCTACCTTTTCCTACCGCCAAAAAGAAATATGATATAATTATAGTTGGGGATATGCATGTCCCCATTGAGGTAATCTAGTGTTTTACGAAAGTTCTTCGATTTCATTCTAATTGAAAGTGGTTGTTAATAAGACTTGATCAACCTTATTGATGAATCATTTTCGAGAGGTATGAAGTTGATGAATTTAGTAGACACAACTCTGTTTGATCTACTTTTTGTTTTCTATTTTCTTAGTTAAATAAAATAAAATTCCATATTTATCCTATTTTCTGATTTTCCCGTGCATTAAAAATGACCTAAAAATAAAACTTCTCAGAATATCCTGAAAATTTAACACTATTTTTCTGATTATTTATGTGTTTTTGGTAGAAATAGGACCTGGTACCCACCCTCCACCAGGGCGTGCTAGACATCCCTAGTACGGCCTAGTAGAGGGTGGGCCCCAGGTGGGTCCGCTAACTTATCCCTTTATCCCATGTCATCTCTTACCTTTGGAAAACAATTCACCATTGCTCTCTCCCTCATGTTCTTGCTCAAGAACCCGTGGATTTCGATCTCTTTGCTCAAAGCTTCATTTCCAAAACCGTTTTAGGGGATTGCATCTTGGTATGTAACTCCCCCATTGCTCCAATTAGTTTTTGATTTAGTGGTTTATTTTCAAAATAATAAGCTACTCTTAGTGCTACTGTAAATGAGCTTGGATGTGAATTCTTAGAGTTCTAAGTAGTTTCAATGCTTGATATGGCCTCTATGCATCCCTAGGAGTAGTTGCTCTCAATCTTATTTAGTTTTGTTAAAAAAAATTGTGGACTAACATTTTCAAAAAAAAATTTGTAGAAAACCAGATGAATTTCTTTAAGATGTACTCCTCCAAGAAGAATGCTAGTGGAGTTATTGGGGAATCGTCTGATAGCGACCTAAACATTCCGAGGAAGGAGGAAGTGCGACCGTGCGAATGGCCACATACTCCCTTTATGGAGGAGGCAGGTTTCCATCAAGAATTTTCTCAATTCATTGAAAATGTTGGGCTGACAAACTTCCTCATAGATAAGTGTGACCAGTACCACATCCTCACAAAATCCTTTGTGCAAAGTTTTCATTTCCTGAGTAAGAATAATCATCTTGAGGTGCAGTTTAATATATATGCTGAAAACTACAAGATACCTTTCACTGACTTTTGTAACATATGTCCGATTCCTTCTCACAGGGAATTAAGATAGCTTAGAACAGCAGAGTTTGAGGACTTTCTCCTCACATTAACAGTGGGTGATGAAAGAGGCATGTCAAAAGTAACCGTTATCAGTTTGCAGTTTCCTTCTGTGCACTACTTTGCTATATTCATTGCTAAGTGTTTAACTACTAAGGAAAAGGTTGGTGCACTCAGTGCCCCTGGCCTCGCCATTTTACGACATGCATTATACAATGATCACACTTTTAGCTTAGGAGCTATTGTTACACAACGCCTACACCTTAACAAGAGTAAGGGCAAGATACAAGGTGTCATTTATGCTACTCGTTTACCGACTCGTTTTGAAGTTCAGATACGCCCGCATGATTATCTTTTGCCCAAGGTTTATCTAGATCACAGGTTGTTGTGGGACCACCACTTTATCGATGAAGCTGATCTCTTTCATAATATTCACTACAATTTAGTATTTATTGTTGTAACCCGTGATTTTATCCCGTTGCATGTACCTGCCTTGTTTGATTCTATTGCCAGGAATGGATACAAAATTATGCCAAATGACATTATCACCTACTGGAACAACCTAGAAGCAGTTGAGGAGGAACCACGGGAGTGGTACGCTCAGGTGTGACCACCACCTAGTATCGACTCAGGCTATTATCCAGGTTACGGATGGTGATTACCAAGTTAAGCCAAAATCCTAAGCTTGGGGAGCACATGTTTCCACCGACATTACATTCGTGTTCAAGCATTTCATTCCAGTTGTCGGTGTTCACACTCTTTCATTTCATTATCCATGTTAGATTTATTTTTCTCGTTTTCTTCTTGTGTGTTTGAAAAACTTTAAGAAAATCCAGAAATACTTCTTGTTTCTTTTCGGTTTTTCTTTTTAGTTTAGTTACTGGTGGTATTAAAAGAAAACGCAAAAAGCTTTCTCATTTCTTCTTTTGCTTGTTGGGAGTTCTCCCATGTAAATAGTTTTTCTCATTTTTTTCCTTCTTTTATTTGTTTCTTCATGAAAAACTAAAAACTCCAAAAATATTTCTGTGTGTTTCTCTAAAATTCTCTTCCTTTTATCCAGTCATACCAAGGAGAAGACCATGATGAAAATGTTGAGTGGCTCCCATATGCTTTACTGTTGACCTAATAAAGAGCCCATATTACCTTGTCTTCTCCTCTTGAATAAAATGTTTGCAGATTCCAGCTTAGTCCATAGCACTCTTGCACTATTATTATTTCCATATCGTTCGATTGTGCAAGTGAAATGCAATAATGACGATATTTGATGAATTGGCTGTGGCAGAGAGAAGCGGGTATGAACTCAACTTCTTCTTGTTTTTGCAAATATGTTTAACCTAGTATCCATGATTCAACATATTATGATCAAACATATTTGCAATGACAATTAGAGATTATAGTTGCTCATGTCATTCTCAAGTAGCTATGAGTGGATAATGATTTATCTTAGATGTCAACATGCATTAAAATGGTTTTGATGTAGTATGATGATATGGTATCCTCCTATGGATGTTTCAAGCGGCTTGACTTGGCACATGTTCATGCATGTAGTTGAATCAAAACCAACATAGCCTTCATGATATTTATGTTCATGATGTCCATATCCTACGCATGGTAGCAGTCAATGTTTATTATTCATAATGCATGTTTATGACCGTATTCGCTCTCTAACTGGTCGCTTCTCAATCTATTTGCTAGCCTTCACATGTACTAAGCGGGAATACTGCTTGTGCATCAAAAACCTTTAACCCAAAGTTATTCCAGATGAGTTCACCCTATCTACCTATATGCAGTTTTACCCTGTCGTTCCAAGTAAATTTGCATGCGCCACCTCTAAAATTTCAAATGATCATTTGTTTTGTGTGCCTGGACCGCTCATGGAGCGACAGGGGGTGTTCAGTATCTTCCATGTTAAGCGAGTTACTCTCATGATGAGTGTTTATTCACTCGTCCTTGCACGAGAAAGGCGGTAATAGGGATTCCCAGCCCCGAAATCAAAAGAAATGCAAATAATTAAACAAAACTCCCCCAGGAATGTTGTTGGTTTGGACGGTACCCGTGGATTCGGCTCGCCATGGAGTGTGTTTGTTGGTGGAGGGGGAGTAAACCTTTACTTTTATCGCTTGGGAACCACAACTAATTTGTTTAACATGGAAGATATTGATATCTCTTGGTCGTAACGTTGGCAGGAAGGGTGTGCCTCTCAAAATTACATTTATCTCTTATTTAATCCTTGAGCTCTGGCACCTCTGCAAATCAATGCTTCCCTCTACGAAGGGACTATCTATTTACTTTAATGTTGAGTCATCACCTTTCAAAATAAGCGCCAGATCTGAGAGCACTATTGTCATCCTCGTGCATTGTATATAGTGAACGTTGGATGCATCATGACTCAATCTTTTCTACCATGAATTACAATGTTTAGTCGCCGCTTTAACATTAGAGGTGCTCTGCATTCATGTATTGCGGTCATAGAAAGGGCTAGCGGGATACCACTATTATCATATTAAATCACGATTGTTTTGACAAATGTTTGCACTTGAGATATTTTATTATTGCACGCTAGTTTCGTGTGTCATTGATATGAGTTAATATAATCTTTAAGAGTTATTGTTGACATGGTTAGTCATAATCTATGCTGAAAAGCTGGGTGCTACTTGAGTATATGTATGTAAACAAGAACAAAAGAGTTTGTAAAAGTTTTTCTTTCTCACTTTCAGTTTGTAGACTGAATTGCTTGAGGACAAGCAAGGATTTAAGCTTGGGGAAGTTGATACGTCTCCAACGTATCTACTTTTCCTAACATCTTTGCTCTTGTTTTGGACTCTAATTTGCATGATTTGAATGAAACTAACCCGAACTGACGTTGTTTTTAGCAGAACTACCATGGTGTTGTTTTTTGTGCAGAAATAAAAGTTCTCAGAATGGAATGAAACTTTTTGGAGAATTGTTTTGGAATATATGAGTAATATTGGAGCCATAATCCAGAAGAGAGGCTGTCGGTGTCAAAATCGGCGGATCTCGGGTAGGGGGTCCCAAGTTTGTGTGACTAGGATCGACAGTAACAGGAGACGAAGGGGACACGAGTTTACCCAGGTTCAGGCCCTCCAATGGAGGTAGTACCCTACGTCATGCTTGATTGTATTGATGGTGTAAGGGGTTACATTGTTGATATACCTCGATATCGTATGTCTAACCCTAGATGAGTTGTTCTATATCTAACCCCTAAAACCCTCCGGCTTATATGGATGCCTAGGGTGTCATTGGCCCACACATGGTCAGTTACATGCCGAAGAGATAACTTGCCTACCTACAGCTAATAACTTGGAGAATACGCCTCGACTCAATGAGGCTTATGTCTTGGTGCAGGTGGTCCTCGATCCTCCGATGTCTGCCTTGTGTCCCACACAGTCTGGCCGATGAACAATGGGTCAGCTATCCGAGGACCCCTTAATCTAGGACTCCCCTAGTATTCCCCGGACTGGTCTTCAACGCCGATTTATCTTTGGTTGATTCCTTGACGTCGTCGGCTTCGGCTTGCAAGGCGAGTCCCTCATCCTTCTTTGTTTAGCATCCGACAAGTGTTGTGCCATGAGGATGGCCAGCGATTTTTACAATCCTACCCCTCCACAACGGAGGCACCAACACATTTAATCACACAAAATTGTGGTTCAAAACCACATCGTCTTCCTCCCACTCGTCAAAAACTCATAGCGGAAGCTCTACGAAAAACATGCTAACGCTCCCAGCTCCTCAGCACGCCCTTATGGCCAACGCCCAGGTGATTGGACCAGCTGCTCCGTCACTCTCCTATGGCTCTGTAACCTGGAGACCCAAGGATATCTCCCATCATCAGATCTTGCGGCAACCCACGCATGTCTGCTTTCTTATGGTGATGATCTCTTCGACGAGCGTTTCCCTAATCCAAACAAGGGGGAGCGCGTTTTCTTCGTCCCCTTCCTCCTCAGGGGCCTTGGGTTTCCAATCCACCCATTCCTAAGGGGGTTACTGGAGTTCTACGAGATTCAACTCCACCATCTCACCCCCGGGTCGATCCTACACATCTTGGGCTTTGTTGCCCTTTGCGAGATATTCTTCGGGTGTGAAGCCCAGTTTGATCTGTGGAGGAAATACTTTTGCCTTGTCCCCCGAACTCGGGGCAAGGACATCTTAGAGGTCGGTGGAGCCGAAGTATGCCGCATAGCGGGAACGGGGTATCTGGCTGGCATGCCAAAGATATCCGAAGAATGGACCTCGGATTGGTTCTATATTAAAGACGTCCCCTATTCGAGCCAACTCAGACAGGTCCGCCCAAATACTCCGACCTACTCCTGAAGAATAGGTACAACTGGCGACCCAAGAGCTCATTTCAGGAGGAGAGCGCCGAAGTGCAACGCCTTGCCGCGCAAGTGTGGATGCTTGCCCATCACCGGCTGACCATGATTGATGTCATGGCCACCGCCATCTCCCGGTGCGTGCAAACCCTCCAACAAAGGGTGCACCCCTTATGGCGATACAACGGGACAAGCGACGCCACGCGTTCCCGAAAACTAGGTCATGCCAATCCAACAATGCTGGCCGCCACACTTGCTGACCTATAGAAAGGAGAGCAAGAAGACATCATCCGGCGGTCATCGAGGGAAGGGTATTCGGCCCACAATCCCATTGAACAACTAAACCTTCCTCTTTCAATCATGAAATAGTTTGGGGCTTCATTCCGTACTCTATTTGATTGAGACTTCGACATGAATAGGAATGGAGGAGCTTCATCGAGACAGTCAATTGTCCGGCTCCTCAGCCCGAGAATCATGCATGTGATAACGTTCCGGGCTTCAACAAGGAGCTGAATCTTCATCTCGACTTCAAAAACGGAGTCTACTACCAGGACAACATCGTCTAGACCCCGGTGGCAATCATAGTCGATTACCCCGAGTCATTCTCCATTCCGTTTGCAGGTAAGAAGAAAAACTCCTCCCGCAAGAGACCTGCTACCAAGAGCGTCCCGGACGTGCCGGTCCCAGCCCCCAAGCATCGCCGATCAACAACCATGCGTTAGTGGCCAAAGCCACGGGCGAGTCAGAGGTTGGTGGGACCTTGCAGAGGAGCCAAACATGGGGACGAATCCACCCGCCTGCGCATCCCGAAGGTATATTGTTTGGATATCCGCCTTATCGTTGTACACGGCATAATCTCATAACTGCTTGTTTTTACCTAGGCAAAACGCCCAATCTTCTCCTATCGAGAGGGCTGCCCGGATGTCTGGAGACGCCCGGAGCTCCTGAGCCGCGACCTAGGCAGCTTCCGCTACAGAAGCCCCCATGGTCGGTCCAGCGCCCGTCGAATCTGGCGATGAAGTATCCGTCACCAAATGGGAGGTGGAGAGTGCCATGTATCATTGGCACCGATGGGAGGCCATGCGACATCCAATTTTCTCCGACTAGGAGTTTGGTGCCTTACGCTTGGCGGATGCACATCTCGGGGCCGCCCGAGCTTGATCCGGCGAAGCTACGAAGCTGATAACAACCAACATTCAGGTAAGAGGTATGATTTTATAGAATCTGCATACTTGTGTAAGCCTAGTAGCCCCCGAGCCTTAATTTGATTTAGAAAAAACAAATTAAGGATCTCCATACTGTTTGACTTGCTGATGCAGGCCTCAAAGCAACGGTCTGAGCAGTTGGCCAAGGCTCTCAAGGAGACTCGCACGAAAGTACAGTCTGTGAAGGCCGAACTGGCACAAGTGAAGAGTTTCATGCGAGAGGCCCATGGTGAGTATGCTTTTATTGCTTATCCTTTTACATTATCGTGCCTGACATATGGATTCCATGTAGCAGCCGAATCAATATGACATATGGAAAGGCAGCTGGAAGAAGCCTGGGATTCACAAAGGTATGCGGAATCCCAACAGCAAGCGAGCTGTCTTCTTATACAAAAGTAGGCTGAACAAATAAAGAGTTTAAAGACTCAATTGGTCCAAGCTCAAGATGAGAATAAAAAGTTCAGAGGGGCATATTCGGTAAATACAATTCCGCTATGAGTAAGTATTTCCAACGTAGGTAATGAGAGTAATCACGCTTATTATCTTGTGTGCAGGTCTCTTGACTGGACATCCTGAAGAGGAGATCGAATCATACTAAGGGGACCTGCTGAAGGAGCTGACCTCTCTCCACAAGCATGTGCAAAAAGCAATTAAGGGGATGGTGAAGGAATTATGGCCCACCAAACAGCCACCTGAAGGGCTAGCCGCACTTGTGGATCAATTTAGGGAGTTCGGGATAGGTTTGAGCTGTGGAAGACTTCGCCCTGCCGCGAAGGAGCACGGGACGCGTGGGCAATGTTCAAGACCCGTTTCACCGGACTTAACCCCGAGCATATGGCGCGGGTTGGTCCTGTAGGATCGGATGGAAAAGAAGTGCCACCCCGCCTGGTATATGACCAAGTGATGTCGGCCGCCCACCTCTCGCAAGCAGACTGCCCCCTCAACACAATAATCGATGATCTCGATCAGCAGCCACATATGTAATTTACATATACATTTGTAAAACAATTAGTGTTGTAAACTTTGTCTTAACCGGCCATCGGCTTGTCCCTCCCGTGCGAAGAGCTTAGGAGTGTTCCTTTTTTGTTATTCCTTCGCCAAAGAGCGAACTTGTATTCGGGGAACCAGGCAATCCGGCCATGTGGTGCGAACAGATAGAAAGCACACAGAAAGATATGTCATATTACGACATAGAGTAAGAGACATCTTCTGATGAAAATAGTATCTCAAGTGATACCTTTCGTTGGGGTTCTATGAAGAACGTAAATAGGAATCCACATACTTGCAATACGCGACTAAGTGTCCTTTGGGACTAAGAGACCCAAACAAGAGAAATAGCAACCAGGACCGTATAAGATGTTTCCTTCATAGCCGACCAACTGTCAATGTAAGATAGCTAGCTTTCGGCTTCACCCGTCTGAGATATGCGTGTCCGGAGGACCCGGTCGTAACAATCGCAGAGGTGATCCCTTTACTCTCTAGACGATCAAGTGGGAACATAGGGAGTAACCACAGGAGTGAGGCAACCCAGCTTGGCAAAGTCTTAGTTCGAATTGATGCATATAATGGCTAAAGCATGACAAAAGAAACACGCGTGCCCGGTAAGTGTGAACAATTAAAATACTGGCTACTAAAAGAAGCCCCCACGTGTTGTGTTCAGATTTAATACTTTAAGGTGTATGTCGAGTATCCATGATACAAGATTGGGTCAGCCAAACATAGGGTAGGAAAAGAAATTGTCCCTATTGTAAAACAAAGTGGGAAAGGAAATGGCTAAAAAGGCAAAAAATAACCGAAAAGGAAAAAAGAGTAGGGAAGTATGGACGACACCGGTTTATCTGCAGAAGCGCCGAAGACGAGTTGCGTTCCATGGGTTTGGTTCAAGGCGGTTATCAAATGAGTTTCGCAAACGATAGGCCCCGCCTACAAGCACTTCGTCAATGATTAAAGGACCCTCCCACTTGGGGTTGAGTTTGTGCTTCTGCTTCTCCAGGAGCCATAGGACGAGTTCTCCTACATTGTATGCCTTTGACGTGACCTCCCTACTTTGGTACCATCAAGCTTGCTGTTGGTAAAGAGTCGATCGAGCCAGAGCTATGTCCCGCTCCCCCTCCAGGGCGTCTAAGTCATTCTGCCGATCTAACTCGGCCTCCTTTTCCTCGTACATGCACACTCTTGGTGCATCGTGGATAATGTCGCAGGGGAGAACCGCCTCTGCCCCATAGACCGTAAAAAATGGTGCCTAACCCATTGATCTGTTCGGGGTCGTACGCAGGCACCATAGAACGGAGTTGAGTTCCTCCACCCAATGATAGTCGGACTCATGAAGAGATCGGACCAAACATGGCTTGATGCCGCTCATAATGAGCCCGTTTGCTCGCTCGACCTATCCATTGGTCTGCGGTGGTAGACCGATGGATAATCGATCTTTATGCCCATTTTTGCGCACCAGTCCTTGACCTCTTGGGTCGTGAAATTGGTTACATTGTCCATTATTATACTATGCAGGACACCGTAACGGTGTACTATGCTAGATATAAACTCAATCACTAGTTCGGATTTAGCCGATTTAACAGGCTTTGCTTCTATCCATTTGGTGAACTTATCAAGCATGACCAGTAGGTATTTATTTTCTTGGTTCCACCTTTGAGGGGTCCAACCATGTCCCGCCCCAAGATCGCAAAAGGGCAGGTGATCGGAATTGTTCGAAGAGCTGTTGGGGGCATGTGGCTTTGATTTGCGAAGAGTTGACACCCAATGCAATGTTGAAAGAGTGACTGGGCGTCGGTCCGAGCTATAGGCCAAAAGAAACCAACTCGGAAAGCTTTGCCGACAAGAAATCTAGTCGTGGCATGATGCCCGCCCATGCCTGCATGGATTTCGGCGAGGATCTCTCGTACGTCTTCCTCGGATATACACCTCTGTAATACTCCAGTGGTGCTTCTCTTGTATAACTCACCCTCGTGAACTTTGTAAGCCTTGGATCACCAAACTATGTGTCGTGCCTCGGTTTGATCGTCGACGAGTTACTTATGAAGGAGGTAGGCGAGGGAGGGCTCTGTCCATGGAGCGATTACTTCCATTACCACATGAGTCAAGGGAGTATCATTCATCGTTGAGTTGCCGATGATGCCATCATCTGGTTCATTTATAGAGGGAACAACCTCGTCCACTATTTTCAGACCGGTGCCATTTGCTCCAGGAAGGTGTTTCTCGGGACGGGTTCGCGCTTGTCTCCCATAAGGGCCAATATATTGGTGGCTTGGTTGTTGTCTTGAGCAGCTTGGTCGAATTCCAATCCCTCGAACCGAGCAGATATCTTGAGGACGGCATCTCTATATGCCATCATCTTTGGATTTTTGGCATCGAATTCGCCATTAATTTGAGATATGGCCAGGTTTGAGTCTCCCCGTACCTCTAGCCGTCGTATGCCCATTTATACTGCCATCCAAAGACCATGAAGAAGAGCTTCATATTCGACGGCGTTGTTGGAATCGACATACATGATTTGCAACATGTATCTTACGTTTTGCCTGTGGGGGTGTGAGGATAACTCCAGCCCCCAGTCCGGCCAAGGTCTTGGATCCGTCAAACTACATTGTCTAATGGGAGTATGCACTATACTCCTTGGGGAGCTCGGCCTCTGTCCATTCAGCCAAGAAGTCTGCCAGTACCTGAGCTTTAATGGCGCGACATGGCTTGTAGTTTATTTCAAAGGGAAGGAGCTGAATGACCCATTTGGCTATGCGACCGGTGGCCTCCCTGTTAATGATTATATCATTCAGGGGGACTTCCGATGCCACCGTTACCGTGCACTCTTGGAGGTAGTGTCGGATTTTCCTCCGATGCCATGAATACAATATAGGCTATTTTTTGGTAATGTGGGTATCTGGACTTGCACTGTGTTAGTACCTCTGACACATAATATACCAGCTTCTGAGTTTGGAATTTATGTCCCTCCTCATCTCGTTCGATGACGAGCACCGCACTTATTACCTTGTTGGTGTACGATATGTATAACACCATGGGCTCATCGACGCTTGGTGCCGTGAGTATGGAATTGGTTGCCAGTATTGTCTTGATTTCTTCCAACCCAGCCGTTGCTTAATCGGTCCATTCTAAATTGTTTGTCTGTTTCAACAGCTTATAGAGCGGCAAATCTTTTTCTCCGAGGCAGGAAATAAAGAGGCTTAACGCAGCGCACCCGACTAGTCTCTGGACATGCTTCAGCTCTGTGGGGATTGCAAGTTCTGATACAGAATGGATTTTAGCTGGATTTGCCTCTATTCCTCTATGGGAGACGATGAATCCAAGCAGCTTGCCCAAGGGAACTCTGAATACATACTTTTTTGGATTGAGCCATATATCATATTCGCCTAATTTAGCGAAAGTTTGACGGAGGTCATCAGCCAACTGATCGACGTGTTTCGTTTTGATTACCACATCATCCATGTACGCCTCAATGGTCTTTCCGACCTGTGTGTCGAGGTAGGTATGAATCATGTGCTGTACATGGCCCCGACATTTTTTAGCCCGAAGGGAATCGTGTTGAAGCAAAATGGCCCGTAGGGGTGATGAATGTGGTAGCCGCCTGATTGGATTCCTTCATTTTAATTTGATGGTATCCAAAGTAAGCGTCAAGGAAACACAACAAATCATGTCCGGCTGTGGCATCAATGATGTGGTCTATGCATGGTAAGGGAAAAGGGTCCGTGGGGCATGCTTTGTTAAGGTCTTTGAAATCGACACACAGCCACCATGATTTGTCTTTCTTAGGTACAATCACCAGGTTTGCTAGCCACTTGGGGTGTTTGATGTCCTGATTAATCCGGCCTTGAGTAATTCTGCCAATTCTTCACCCATGGCTTGCCGTTTGGGTTCAAAGCAGCGGTGCATGCTCTGTTTCACGAGCTTAAAGCCTGGAATAATGTTCAGGTTGTGTTTGGCGAGCCGACATGGGATACCAGGCATATCGGAAGGATTCCGAGCGAAAATGTCTCAATTTTTGTGGAGGAAATTCTGCAATGCCTCGTCCATAAGGGGATCGAGCTGGGCTCTGATGGAAGCTGTTTTATTGGGGTCCGTTGGATCCACCTGAAATTTGACGATTTCCTCTGCGAGTTTAAAGCACGTGGAGTTGGGCCTTTTACTGAGGATCACATTGCCGCTATTAACTATCGATCGTAGAGCGGTCAACTCCTCGCTGGCGAAATTTTCTTCTAGTGCCTCAAGGGCAAGCGTTGTTGTCTTGTTTTCGGCCCGGAGGGCTATATTCAGATCACTAGCGAGCGTGATCACTCCATTTGGTTTTGGCATTTTGAGTTTCATGTACCCGTAATGGGGTAGAGCCTGGAACTTTGTAAATGCATCGCGTCCTAATAGGGCGTGATAGCCACTAGGGACGGGGGCGATGTGGAAGAGAAGTTCTTCGGATCGGTAATTTTGGGCGTGCCGAACACAACATATAGGATGATACATCCGGAACAACGTGCCTCTTTCCCTAGGATAATTCCTCGGAAGGTTGTGTTGCTATGTTTGATGCGAAATCGGTCGAACTGCATTTTCTCCAGAGTGTCCTCGTAAATGAGGTTTAGACCACTGCCGCCGTCCATAAGCACCTTATGTAGTCTGTATCCATCAATGATGGGATTCAGAACTAGAGCGGCCGGTGAGTGGCCGAGAAGGATGGGCGGCTGGTCAGTGTCCCTGAAAATAATCGGTACGTCTGCACATGGGCTAGTAGGTGCCACGTGGTAGACTTTATCGTGCTCCCTAAGAGCTCTTTTATGCCTGCTCCTCGAGGGGAAGACCTCATAGACCGTCATGACTTTGTCATTGAATCCGTTTGGCTAAGGAGAGCACCTGTTCAGCGGAGGTGTGTCGAGGATAGCCTCGCCACTTTTTGTGACTTTCCTGACGACCCAGCAAGCTCGAAGGCTATGCGTAGGGTTTGTGTTCAACAACACGGAATGAATGGGGCAAGGTTTATCTAGAAGTCCGTCAAGGATAGTGCCAGTCCCGGAAAGGGACTTGTTTCTTTTTTTTACGGGTTCATGCCTGCCTGGCCGATTTGGAGGTACCCTCTTTCTTGAAAGTCCTCTAGGGTGTTCGGAGAAATTTGGTTCAGAGAACAACCGCTCGGATTGCCAGACACTCTCCATGGTGCAGTACTTCTATACCAATTCGGATAACTCCGAAAAGTCGTTTATGCATCGGCGAGCCAGGGCATTAAGAATGTCTTCATCATGGCAATTGCTGATGAAAATTGCCATTATGTCTTGGTCACTAAAACCTTTTACTCTGCTCCTAGTGAGGAGGAGTCTTGCCCAGAAGTGGTTGACTAATTATCCTTGTTTTTGCTTGATATCCTGGAAGTCCGAAGACATGGGCTTTGGCACGGTACCTGGATAATCGTCTTGGGAGGTGGGTGGGAAAAAAATTCGCGCAATGAGTGTTCGGAAGTGCAGTTTCTGAATCGCGCGATGGATCCGGGATCGGTGACGGTCCGGCTTTAGAACGATTCCCCGCCTCTGATTCTCCGACAGGGTCTTGGAGATCGTGGCCGGGGTATAGACGGTTTTCAATTCCGACTGTCGGGTAGAATCCGCGGCCGGACACTCGAAGGTGGTGACAAGGTGGGTGACTAGAGGGACATGAATCTCCCTGTCATTGGGTCTGATCCCGAGCCGATCATAGATCAGAACTTGATCATCCGATATACGCATAGCTTCGATCCGATCGAACTACTCGTTTAAGAATGAGGCGATGGCAGGATGTGTGTCGCTGATACGGGTGGATTCGTCAAGCGGTGTGACGGTTCCGGAGTTACGCCGAAGCGGATCCATGTTCTGTTCCACCGTGGGACCTGCTGTATTAGACGTCGAAGCATATGGATTTACAGGCTTTCCTTCGAAGGTTGAGGGTTCCATTGGAACGAGTGTTCCCCGTGAATCAATCACAAACTCTAGGGTTGCGAACTTAATACACTTATTGGGGGGGAACTTTCTGGTCTGACCATGACGGCCGAACGGGCCGGCGTGCGACAAGATGTTGTTGCCGATGAAATTCTAATTGGAGGCGAGAGTCCCCTCAATACAGATCTCGTTAATGGCGATGGGGCGAGCCATTGATTCCTTTGGTGCTCACACAGGAACTCTTAATGAAAGCGCCAATGTCGCTGTCAAAACCGGCGGATCTTGGGTAGGGGGTCCCGAACTGTGAGACTATGATCGATGGTAATAGGAGACAAAGGGGACACGAGTTTACCTAGGTTCGGGCCCTCTAATGGAGGTAATACCCTACGTCCTGCTTGATTGTATTGATGGTGTAAGGGGTTACAGAGTTGATCTACCTTGAGATCGTATGTCTAACCCTAGATGAGTTGTTCTATATCTAACCCCTAAAACCCTTCGGCTTATAAAGATGCCTAGGGTGTCCTTGGCCCAGACATGATCGGTTACATGCCGAAGAGATAACTTGCCTAACTACAGCTAATAACTTGGAGAATACGTCTCGACTCCATGAGGCTTCTTTCCTAGCACAGGTGGTCCTCGGTCCTCCGATGCCTGCCTTGCGTCCCACACAGTCCGGCACATGAACAATGGGTCGCCTATCCAAGGACCCCTTCATCTAGGACTCCCTCAAAGGGGGCCCAGGGTCGCCACCCTCCACCAGGGCGCGCCAGACCCCCTAGCGTGGTCTGGTGGAGCGTGCCCACCTCGTGGGCCCTCTGACCCTAATTCCAGTGCTATAAAATCCTAAATTTCAAGAAAAAATCCGAGAGAAAGTTTCATTACGTTTCACGATACGGAGCCACCGCTACATCCTATTCTTCATCGGGAGGCTATATCTGGAGCCAGTTTGGGGCTCCGGAGAGGGGAATCTTCGGTCTTCATCATCACCAACCCTTCTCCATCGCCAATACCATGATGCTCCCCATCGGGAGTGAGTAATTCCTTCGTAGGCTTCTTGACCGGTGAGGAGTTGGATGAGATTCATCATGTAATTGAGTTAGTTTTTTTAGGGCTTGATCCCTAATATCCACTATGTTCTAATATTGACGTTGCTATGACTCTGCCATGCTTAATGCTTGTCACTAGGGCCCGAGTGCCATGATTTCAGATCTGAACCATTTATTTTATCATCATTATATATATGTTCTTGATCCGATCTTGCCTAGTCATATGCACCTATTACGTGTTATGATCCGTCAACCCCGGGGTGACAGGAATCGGAATACTTCATGATGCTGACTGTAGTTTGAGGAGTTCATGTATTCACTAAGTGTTAATGCATTATTCCGGTTCTCTGTTAAAAGGAGGCCTTAATATCCCTTAGTTTCCTTATGGACCCCGCTGCCACGGGAGGGTAGGACAAAACATGTCATGCAAGTACTTTTCCATAAGCATGTATGACTATATACGGAATCCATGTCTACATTACATTGACGAACTGGAGCCAGTTCCGTGTCGCCCTAGGTTATGACTGTTATATGATGAATATCATCCAATGAATACACCGATCGAGTGCCTACGAGTTTTCCACTTATTGTTCTTGCTAAGTTACTACTACTGTTGTTACTATTGCACTTGCTATAAAATCACTATTGCTACTGTTAGTGTTACTACTGCTATCAAACTATCATATTACTGTGCTACAGATGAGTTTGCTATAGATATTTATCTCTAGGTGTGGTTGAATTGACAACTCAACTGCTAATACTCTAAAATATTCTTTGGCTCCCTTGTGTCGAATCTATAAATTTGGGTTGAATACTCTACCCTGGAAAACTGTTGCGACCCCCTATACTTGTGGATTATCACTCGGCTGGTGGAGACTCCCCTGATACCTATCCATTGTATCTACTTTTCCAAACTCTTTTTGCCCTTGTTTTGGACTCTAATTTGCATGATTTGAATGGAACCAACCCAGACTGGCGTTGTTTTCAGCAAAATCGCATTGATGTTATTTTTGTGTAGAAATAAAAGTTCTCGGATTGACCTGGAAATTTATGGAAAATATTTTTGGAATTAATAAAAATATTGGCAAAATAATCAACCGGAGGGGGCCACCCATTGGCCACAAGCCAGGGGCGCGGCCACCCCCTGGCTGCGCGTAGGTGGCTTGCGGCCCCTAGAGCTCCACCGACCTCAATTCCAACTCCATGTATCCACATCCACAGAGGAAAAAAATCAAAGAGTTCATCTCATTTCATGATACGGAGCTGCCGCCACCTCCTTATTTTCCTCGGGAGGTCAGATCTGGAGTCCGTTTTGGGCTTCGGAGAGGGGAAATCGACGCCATCGTCATCACCAACCATCCTTCATCACCAATTCCATGATGCTCTCCACCGTTTGGGAGTTATTTTATTGTAGGCTTGCTGGACGGTGATGGGTTGGATGAGCTTTACCATGTAATCGAGTTAGTTTTGTTAGGGTTTGATGCCTTATCCACTATGTTCTGATATTGATGTTTTTATGACTTTGCTATGCTTAATGCTTGTCACTAGGGCCCGAGTGCCATGATTTCAGATCTGAAACTATTATGTTTTCATGAATATGTATGTGTTCTTGATCCTATCTTCCAAGTTGTAGACACCTATTACGAGTTATGATCCGCATCCCCCAAGGTGGCAATAACTGGGATTCTTTCCGGTGATTACCGTAGTTTGAGGAGTTCATGTATTCACTAAGTGCTAATGCTTTGGTCTGGTTCTCTATTAAAAAGGAGGCCTTAATATCCCTTAGTTTCCATTAGGACCTCGCTGCCACGGGAGGGTAGGACAAAAGATGCCATGCAAGTTCTTTTCCATAAGCATGTATGACTATATATGGAATACATGCCTACATTACATTGGTGAATTGGAGTTAGTTCTGTGTCACCCTATGTTATAACTATTGGGATGAATGTCATCCAACATAATTATCCATCACTGATCCATTGCACGAGCTTTCCACATATTCATCCTTGCTAAGTTACTTTTCCGTTGCTACTATTACAATCATTACAAAATTGCTACTGTCACTTTTGCCATCGTTACTATTACTTCCATACTACTTTGCTACTAAATACTTTGCTGTAGATATTAAGTCAATGAGGTGTGGTTGAATTGACAACTCAGCTGCTAATACTCAAGAATATTATTTGGATCCCCTTGTGTTGAATCAATAAATTTGGATTGAATACTCTACCCTCAAAAACTGTTGCGATCCCTTATACTTGTGGGTTTTCTTCCCCTTCCGAGGCTCGATAGGTGGGGAGGTCACACGGTGGGCTACAACATGAAAGGCATGCATATGGTCTGTAAGGAACCTCAATATGGATGCATGAGAAAGTCTTCGGATTCATACCTTTGGGCCAGGGGCTTGGCCGTGGGGTCCATTCGGGGAGCCTCTTTAGATGCCTCAGACTCCTCGGCTGAGTCGAGGCTGTCGTTGGGCAAGAGGAGGTAGATCCTCCATGGCGTCATCAGACGTAGTCCTTTTCCTTATTTGGGAGGAGTCTCTCTCCTCCCCGTCCTCTCCCTTCTCTCCCTCATGAGCGGAAAGGGCTTGGATTTCCCTAGACAAAGTGTTTGAGGGTCCTATTGGGCGGAGGCCTTCTTGGGCCTACCTCTTTGTCACGCCCAAGATGCGCGCCTATCCATATTAAGGCACGGGGGCCTCGCAAGGGATAGAGGCGCATCTTGTCGTTCGCAAGTATAACATCATTACATCATACATTACAGAAGAGATGAGTATACAAGTTGGCTTACACTCGCCACATACTAGATTACAATTCCACACAAGAGTTCAAACATCAAGATGAAGACAAGGTCCGCCTACGGACGAAATCAAACGATAAAACAAATGCAAATGATACTATCTCTCTATCCCAAAGATCACGACCATGGTCCTCTACTCATCCAGATAAGTCACATACATCCTGCCCCTTTCCACGTCATACTCCCACTGGAGCTGCGTCAGATCATCCTGCACGAACTCATCTGTACATGTACCTGGATTGTTGTAGTAATCTGTGAGCCACAAGGACTCAACAATCATGTGCCCGGGTACTGAGACTATTCAAGCTTAAAGGTTGGGATGGGGTATGTGTTTAGTTTGCAGCAGCACTAAGCATGTATGGTGGCTAAACTTACGTAACATGAAGATAAATATGTGGCCTACGATGAACGATCGAATCTAGAGTGACCTCTGTGAGATCCTGAAAACTTACTTACGTCAATCATAACCCCATCGTGTTCTCTCTCGGATCATGTTCACGAGCAGAGACGATCACGGTTACTCACACAGTTGGTGCATTTTATTAGAGTTTACTACAAGTTAACTAGAACTCGGTGTTAAACAAATATCCAAGTTGCCACATAACCGTGGTCATGGCTTTTCGAAAGATTTGACTCTGTAGGGGTGCTCCAACAAGTCGATCACAAATTAACCACACTCCGCGGGAATAGCCTCGACACTGGATCTCGTGATCATCATAGGTAACTCCAAAGGAATTCCAACACCTCGAGATACCCTGAAGAAAGTTAGAGCCCTCACGCAAGACACTCGATAAAGGTAAAACACATCTAGCAAGACCACCCGATGTGTCGACGAACCCGATAAGGGCCGTGTATCTCATTCTCAGGACACAACGGATAAGCACAGCGTACAGTGGCCTGATAGAAATCTCCCAAGTTGCCCCGGGTTGGCCCCGCACACGGCTCTAGTTTGGACCAACACTCATGAGGAGCACTGGCCCCGAGGGGTTGATTAATTATCCGCGGGGTTGCAAAGCCCTATGCAAATTTTATTAAGTTTTTAAGCAAATGTAGTACCAAAGTTGGGTCTTGCCAAACAAGTTTTAATCTCAACCAAAGAAACAAGGGGGTCCCCATAACAACCCCGAGCATGTTAGGAGCGCAAAGTATACAAACATAACACCGGTAACAACAAACTATGGCGGTAACAGCGGAACAAAACACCTAGCAAAAGGCCAAGCCTTCCACCAATACCAAGATATATATGTGCATTAAATTAATAACAGATAATATTGTGATATGCCAAATCCGTGTCATCACATGGAACAACCTGTACCTGCAACTAAGAACGCTATCAGAGGGGCTGAGCAGCAGTAACTTAGCCAATCAAAGGTTTGCTAGGATGTGGAGGGTTAAATGCTATCATGGCAATTAGGAGGCTGACATTCAAGTGGTAGGTAGCGCAATTGTAACGATAAGAGCGAGACACTAGCAAGCGGAAATAGTATCGGGATCCGGGTACGATCATCTTGCATGTTGGTTCTTCAGTGGAACAAGTAGCGGGATCCTCGTAGATGTACTCGCCTGGCTCTTCGTACTCAGGTTCAATGTTCGCATCTACCCAAGAGAAACAGCAATAATAAACAAACAACCAAGGTGCAATGCACAAGCAAGAATGATGCATGCTTATTTGAAGAGTTTCTAGCATGGCAATCCTAACTAGTCATGTTTCACATGCAAAGGATTGGTTATTAATGAAATTGGACAGAACCTTATGTTAAGTTATTTAGACATGCATGAACATGGAAAATATGGATGCATCATGCAAAAACGATAAGAATGCATATGAAGAACGTAAGAAACGGAGTTACGGTTCTCACGATACGCTCATGACAAGATACGAAGGCAAAACACAAGACAAGAAAGACCTTGGCATTCCAAGCTAGACACTGGTTAGGCAATGAAAAACCAACCACAATAGAGCCAAATATCAAGCAATTCCATGGAGTATAGCTCCCACAACTCACAAAACAATAAAACAAACAATCTGCCACAATACAGCAACATAGCAACTTGCACGGCCCACAACTCTAGCTACAAGAATCCTACAACCACAAACAAGGCATTAACAGAAACTACATAACATGCTTATCAACTTATCCAACTACACAGTCTGGAAAGGAGGCACACATCAATAAGCATGAAACTCACAAGTTGGCATGATGAAACAGATTTCTCGGACTTAGTGAAAATAACAGTTTTCTGGAATCTAAGTTAATCTGATGGCAAGTTGACAACAAAAACTAATGGTGATAGAGACCACCTCATGGCATGAAAATTAACAGGACAGTAGTAGACAACATCTACTTCAAAACACTAGCACTGAGCATGAGCTAATTCTCAACATATCACAAGATGGCAACCACTCTTCATGGCATAATAATAAAAGCAGGTTCTCAGACTTAGAAATATTTAGCATGGTGAAAACAGGAACATTAAGTTAGCTACTTTGCAGCAAGTTTCCCACTTATATGGGTGATTCTCATGTCAAACAACAATACCATGGCATAATAGGCATAAAACACTAACACTTTCATGTTGGCACATGCCCCAAAACAAGCATGGATTAAATCATGCAAAAATTACAAAGTAGCATCACAACAGAAAATGACAGTTTTGAAAACTTGCTCAAAAGTGAAATCTAATTGCACCAATGGATTCCTTGGGTCTTTATACCCCAAAAATCATGTATCATACTCCTATAGTCACATGAAGCATCATGGCACAAACTATACTAGCAAAACAACCACCTATCTTATAAGTGAAGACTTACTTAAAATGCACATGAGCATATTCGAACATGGACAGATTTGGTAATATAGCTAGAATTGGAAAAGATCTATTTAACACAACTAGACATGACACATGCTACAATGACAAATAGTGTATGACAAGTGGGGCATGCCCACTTGTCACACACACATAGCATGCACATACACACATACACACATATGCACAAATGCACATGGGCACTCCCACACTCATGAAAACACACACCTATGTGTGTGGGTGTTCATCACACACACACATATGCAGAAATGCACATGGATGTGATATCACACTCACACACATACACCAATGTGCATATATGCACACACACATATATGCACTACACACAAACACATATATGACTAAACAGGGAAAATAAAAAAACACCTAGCAAGTAGGTATACATATACACATGTATATACACTACATCAAAAGAAATACAAGGTAAAACCAAAGAAACAAGAAAGAAAACAAAACACATAAAAAAGGGGGGGTCGGGCTCGAACCCACGACCTCTCGGTCGCTTCCCCAAGTGCACACCACTGCGCTATGCTGCGGCTCTCGACATAAAGGGGGGGTGCTGCGCCTCTAGTAGTAAACAGGGCAACATCACTGGTGAAACTGAATTATAACAAGACACCGGCGACAGCGGCAAGCGATGGCGAATCTATGGCGACGCGGGGCTACCAGGCAACTCCGGCGAGGGGAAACAATGCGGGGGGGAGGGGATGCCACACCTACGGGGATTCCATTCCCGCCCCTAGAAGGGATCTACGAGGGGGAAAGAGAGGCACAAGCTCTAGCTTTGCCCGGCCATGGCGATGACTACGACAGAGTCGACGGGACGACGTTGACCACGATCTCGACGCAACTACGCGTGGCGAAAGCAGAGAGGGAAAAGGAGGTGAAGGTTCTCACGGGGGAGGCGATGATGCTGCGCTCGGAGCAGAGAAGGAGACGACGGCGACGCGCCTCGAAGCAGGGGAAGAAGAAGCGCGACGACGATGCGACAACGACGATGCTGGGCTCCCCGGCCCCTTCTAGCATCAGGAATCGGCCGCGGGGGGCACCAGGGCACCCCTCGCCATCTTGAACGATGACGAGCGGAGACCAGAGGCGATGGCGACGGCGATGAAGACTCCGATGCTCTGCTCTTCGGAAGTTGCACTCTCTGAAACTTACCTGAAGGGGAGGAAGAAGAGAAGGGAGAAGGGGAAGAGAGGAGCGGCGGCAGCGCTAGGAGGAAGAGGGAACCCTAGGGGGGACGGCACGGATGCCGAGGGACTAAATAGGCTCGGGCACTGACGGCAATGCGACGACACTGACTCACGGCGGCGCACTCTCGCTCTCTCTCTCTGCATCTCTGAACTAATGGAAAACACCGACGGGGCAGGTGGCCGCTTGGTCACCTAGGCTGGGCCGCGCAGGGAGGAGCCCAACTCTCTGCCTCTCTCTTTCTCACCGAAAATAAAAAAAGGGATATTAAATAAAACCACAAGCATCTTGCAAGAAACCCACACACTTATATAAAAGGGTTTTTGTCAAAATAAGCACACTTCTACAAACACGGAAGTAAGACCTTTTAAGCAAAATATCATGTTGATTTTTAAAGGAACTAACTTAAATAATTTTTAAAACAACAGCCCCTTGTTATGTAAATACCCCAAATACATAAAGCTCAAAACAACAAAAGAATCACTCACACACAATCCTAAAACATTATAGGCTACCTCTTGAACATTTTAAAACAATTTAATTAGCAAGTAAAATATGTGGATAAAATGACAAGGAATAAAGGGTTATTTGGTTGGGTTTTGTTGAAAAGAAGAAGAGAGGGGAAGGAGAAGGAGTGTTGTACCACCCACACTCTAACCACATCACACAACATAAGAACACACTCAACCACAACAAGGTCACATCACAAACAAGGCATGGCATGATGGATGAAATGATGCATGATGCATGAATGCATGAACAAGACATGGCATAACAAGGTTCAGCTCATATCATTAATCTCATGACAACAAGGATCACATAAGATTACATGACCAACAAGGTAGGGACAACACTTGGGCTGTCACAACTCTCCCACACTACAAGAGGATCTTGACCCAAGATCTAGGAACGAAAGAACTCTGGAAATTCGGAACGGAGAAGGTCCTCGCATTCCCAAGTAGATTCTTTGTCAGAATGATGAGCCCACTTCACCTTGAGGAACTTGATAGACTTGTTGTGAGTCTTACGTGTAGTTTCTTCGAGAATTCCCACTGGATGCTCACGATAAGAGAGGTCTTCTTGGAGATCAATGTCCTGGAGGTTAATGGTATGCTTGGGTTTCTTGAAGCACCACCGGAGCTGAGAAACATGGAAGACATCGTGCACATTTGCGAAATTTGGAGGAAGCTCTAGTTGACATGCAAGTCCACCTCTCTTGCCAACAACTTTGAAAGGACCAACAAAACGAGGAGCTAGCTTCCCTTTAATTCCAAACCGCTGAGTGCCCTTCATGGGAGAGACTCTGAGATAGACTACATCATCCACTTGAAAGGAAATGTCCCGATGTTTATTATCGTAATAACTCTTCTGTCGGGACTGAGCTGCTTTGAGGTTATCACGAATGGCACGACACATTTCTTCTACTTCAGTGATCATGTCATTGCCCAATATCTAACGCTCACCAATTTCAGACCAGTTAAGCGGGGTATGACACTTCCTGCCGTAGAGAATCTTGAAAGGGGCCTTGCCTGAGCTAGCCTGAAAGCTATTGTTGTATGAGAATTCAGCATATGGAAGGCAGTCTTCCCATTTCATGCCAAACGAAATCACACACGCTTTGTGCATATCTTCAAGGATCTGATTGACTCTCTCAACTTGACCACTTGTCTGCGGATGGAACACAGTGCTGAAACAGATCTTGGTACCCATAGCAGTCTGGAAGGACTCCCAAAACTTGGAAGTAAAGAGGCTTCCACGGTCAGATGAGATGAGCTGAGGAATACCATGCAAAGACACTATCCTTGACATATACAACTCCGCAACCTGAGCTACCGAGATAGATTCTTTGACTGGCAGGAAATGAGCAACTTTTGTCAGCTCGTCGGTAACCACAAAGATGGCGTCGTTGCCTCTCTTGGACTTGGGAAACCCAGTGATGAAATCCATCTCTACATGATCGAATTTCCACTCTGGGATAGGCAAAGGCTGAACAAGGCCTGCTATATGTTGATGTTCTACCTTCACTCTGCGAGAAACATCACACTCGTTCACGAACTGAGCAATCTCACATTTCATGCAAGTCCACTAGAAGGTTTGCTTGAGATCCTGATACATCTTGGAACTGTCTAGATGAATGGATAGAAGAGAATTGTGTGCTTCCTCCATGATAACTTTTCTGAGATCACCTTTTGGAACCACCAGACGGTCCTCAAAGAACAAGGAGATCTTCTTATCTTGCATGAGAACACCACCAAGACCTTGGAGAGAAGCATCACGGAATACTTGGAAAGGCTTTGACTGCTCAGGAGGAACAATAACTGGAGTTGAAGTCATTCTCTGCTTGAGCGTATTGAATGCCACATCACACTCAGGAGACCAAACATACTTGACACTCTTCTGAAGAAGATTGGACAGAGGCTTAGCAATTTGAGAGAAGTTCTCCACGAATCTTCTGCAATAACTAGCAAGCCCAAGGAAACTCCGAAGCTGCTTCACATTCTAAGGAGGCTCCCACTTCAAGATTGCCTCAACTTTCTCAGGGTGCACTTTAATTCCCTCGGCGGAGATCACATGCCCAAGGTACGCCACTTCATTGAGCCAAAACTCACACTTGGAAAACTTGGCATAGAATCAATGCTCTCTTAACTTGTGAAGCACAAGGTGGAGATGCTTTGCATGCTCTTCTTCTGTCTCCGAGAACACAAGGATATCATCCAAATAGATCAAGACGAACTCATTCTTGAAAGGAGAGAAAACGAAGTTCATCATCCTTGAGAAGGTTGGTGGAGCATTTGCAAGACCAAATGACATGATGATGTACTCATAAGAGACAAAACTCATCCTGAAAGCGGTCTTAGGAATGTCTTCTTTGCGAATGCGAATCTGATGATAACCCATGCGAAGATCAAGCTTCGAGAAAACCTTAGCACCTTTCAGTTGTTCAAACAACTCATTGATGTTGGGAAGTGGGTACTTGTTCCTGATTGTCTTCTTGTTCAATGGACGGTAGTCAACACAAAGCCGGTCTGTGCCATCTTTCTTCTTCACAAACAAAACACCACAACAACATGGAGAAGAACTTGGTCTGATCAGACCCGGACGTTCTTGCTCATCTAGCTGCTTCTTCAACTCTTTCAGCTCTTCAGGACCAATTTTATACGGGCACTTGCAGACCGGTTCAGTTCCGAGTTCGAGATCAATCACGAACTCGACTAGCCGGTGCGGAGGCATTCCTGGCAATTCTTCTAGAAAGACATCTTCATACTCATTAACCACCGGAATTTGAGAAATCGCCGAGATTTCACCCTTCTCATTAAGAGCAAAGAGACGGATTGTGTCATCGCGAGCCGCGAAAATAATCACATCTTATGAAGGATGAGTCAGCTTAACTTCTTTTGCTTTACAATCAATATATGCCTTATTCATAGCCAGGAAGTCCATGCCCAAAATGAGATCAATGTCGGAATTACCGAGAACAATTGGAGAAGCCAGAAAAGAACAGTTGCCCATCTTTATAGAAACATCCGGAACCAAGCAATTGGAATTCATTAACTTTCCAGGAGACACCATTGACATGGGTCTAAGGAGATCTTGACATGCAAACTCAAGCATTGCAAAGAATGAACGGGACATGAAACAAAACTTTTGCAGGAATGGAATTAACTGAGATATTACCCATGATCACTTGAGAAGCATCCTCTCCCTCTGCTTCATTCACCATATTCACCCTTGCTGACTTGGGATTATGCTTCACCATTGCATTTCCTGGAGGCCTGACTGGAGCAGGAGGCAGAAGACGCCGCTGGTTGCACTTGTTTGCATAGTGACCCTTCTGGCCACACTTGTGACAAGTCACCTTAGAAAGCGGACGAACATTGCCTGGAGGAGGAACAAGAACTGCCTTGGAAGCCTGGAGTCTCTACTAAAATCCTGGGTTGGGTGGGTGGGAAGAACCACAATCACCCAACTACTTCTGCTGCTGAGGAGGACGAAACGGAGGAGGATTTGGCACCCAATACTTTTGCTGCTTAGGAACCATCTGAGAGCTAGAAGAAGACGAATATGAATCCCTTGAATGCTTCCTTGAGTTCTCCAACTTGAGCTAAGTTGCCTCGACCTTCAAAGCCATGTTGTAGAACTGATCAAACTCACGAGGCTCTTCAAGAACTAGGCCTGGTAGAAGCTCATCCTTGAGACCACCTCTGAACTGATAGATCATCGCCTTGTCATCTAGAACATCTTGCTTAGCATAGCGGGCTAGATTCTGGAACTCGATGTTGTACTGATAGACAGACTTGCTTCCCTGCTTCAGGTGCCTGAACTTTTCATGCATCTCCTCGACAAAGCTTGTCGGAATGTAATGAGCCCTGAAGTCACGACGGAAATCATTCCAAGTAACAACACGATCACCCTTGGAATCCTTGTACTGCTGCCACCAATCAGCTGCTTGACCCTTGAGCTGGAACGAAGAAAATCTGACAAAGTCCTCTGGCCTCACATTGCTGCACTCAAAATACTTACTCATATCACGGAGACAATCATCAGCATCAAAAGGCTACTCACAACAGGTGAAAGACTTGGGCTGGTTGGCAAGGAACTGATTGAGCGTCACAAACTGAGGTTGATTCTGAAAATTCCCTTGAAAGCCTTGCTGACCCTGATCTCTTTCTTGGAACAGCCTGAGCAACATCTGAGGGATCGCATTGGTTGCGGCCATCACAACTTGCCAAGCTTCTGGAGGAGGCGGGGGCGGCGGCGGTGGTGGTGGTGGAACATCAGCCTGCTCCTCACCACGACCCGGATTGTTACGAATTGGTGGAGCCATCCTGAAGATGGACAAACCATCAGCACCTCATTGATGAGATGAATTCAATAGCTGAATCAAATATTGGAAAGAAATTAAACAAATAACATCACAACCTTCCTACTGAAAAATTAGTAAGAATGCTTTCTTCAGTTTATGATAACATCATCAGATATTAGAGGCCACTTGCAATAACACAAAAGTATTGAGCTAACTTCTCGGAACAAATGTATATGCCTACATACATCTGAAGAAGATGATCCTAGATAACTACAAGATTTCCCACCTAAGAACTTCTGAAAACTTTCTGGTTATGCAATCTGGGGTGGGGGATACAAGGAGGAAATATCTGACACAACTAGCAATCCTACACCCCAACTGTATCCATCCTTCAACACATAACCACAGGCTTTCGCAAAATCATCTAACTCAAATCCTCGAACTCACAACGATACTAAACCATGTTGGTACCCCAGACGCCTCCCCAGTACTGGGTGACTTCGACCTTATCTCACCACCACAAGTATTGAAGTAATTCTGAACAATCTCCGTCCTGAGATATCAAGGAAGCTGAATGATAACAATGTGCCAACATTCCCTGGAGCTCGACTCCCCGGAAGAAATCAAGTCAGACAGGAGGCACCAAGACAGAACCCTGTCACATCGGTATCATATAGACTCCAAAATACCCACGTGATCATAAATTTTTTTTGAGCGTGAAGAGGAGTAGAATCAAAATTCCTAAGTCGAATACCTCACCAAAGCATAGAAGAGGAGTAAAAAGAATCCTACTCTCCAATATAACTAGACTCAAAATAGTTTTACTAGACTCGACTCGGCCAAGTTCGATCAACCAAAGGCTCCTATGGTCGTATGGCTCTGAATACCAACTTGTCACACCCAAGATGCGCGCCTATCCATATTAAGGCACGGGGCCCTCGCAAGGGATAGAGGTGCATCTTGTCGTTCGCAAGTATAGCATCATTACATCATACATTATAGAAGAGATGAGTATACAAGTTGGCTTACACTTGCCACATACTAGATTACAATTCGAAACAAGAGTTCAAACGTCAAGATGAAGACAAGGTCCGCCTACGGACGAAATCAAACGATAAAACAGATGCAAATGATACTATCTCGCTATCCCAAAGATCACGACCATGGTCCTCTACTCATCCGGATAAGTCACATACATCCTGCCCCTTTCCTCGTCATAACAACCTCGAGGAGCACTGGCCTGGGGCTTGATTAATTATCCACGGGGTGTCACATACATCCTGACCATGGTGCTCTAGTTTGGACCAACACTCATGAGGAGCACTGGCCTGTCACATACATCCTGACCATGGTGCTCTAGTTTGGACCAACACTCATGAGGAGCACTGGCCTGGGGCTTGATTAATTATCCACGGGGTCGCAAAGCCCTATGAAAATTTTATTAAGTTGTTAAGCAAATGTAGTACCAAAGTTGGGACTTGCCAGGCAAGTTTTAATCTCAACCGAATAAACAAGGGGGTCCCCATAACAACCCCGAGCATGTTAGGAGCACAAAGTATGGAAACATAACACCGGTAACAAGAAACTATGGCGGTAACAGCGGAACTAAACACCTAGCAAAAGGCCAATCCTTCCACCAATACCAAGATATATATGTACATTAAATTAAATAACAGATAATATTGTGATATGCCAAATCCATGTCATCACATGGAACAACCTGCACCTGCAACTAAGAATGCTATAAGAGGGGCTGAGCAGCGGTAACTTAGCCAATCAAAGGTTTGCTAGGATATGAAGGGTTAAAGGCTATCATGGCAATTAGGAGGTTGACATTCCAGTGGTAGGCAGCGCAATTGTAATGATAAGAGTGAGACACTAGCAAGAGAAAATAGTATTGGGATCCGGGTACGATCATCTTGCCTATTGGTCTTCAGTGGAACAAGTAGCGGGATCCTCGTAGATGTACTCGCCTAGCTCTTCATACTCAAGTTCAATGGTTGCGTATACCGAAAAGAAACAGCAAGAATAAACAAACAACCAAGGTGCAATGCACAAGCAAGAATGATGCATGCTTATTTGAAGAGTTTCTAGCATGGCAATCCTAACTAGTCATGTTTCACATGCAAAGCATTGGTTATTAATGAAACTGTACAGAACCTTATGTTAAGTTATTTATATATGCATGAACATGGCAAATATGGATGCATAATGCAAAAACGATAAAAATGCGTATGAAGAACGTAAGAAACGGAGTTATGGTTCTCACGATACTCTCACGACAAGATAAGAAGGCAAAACACAAGACAAGAAACACCTGGGCTATTCCTTGGCATTCCAAGGTAGCCACTGGTTAGGTAATGAAAAACCAACCACAATAGAGCCAAATATCAAGAACTTCCATGGAGTATAGCTCCCACAACTCACAAAACAATAAAACAAACAATCTGCCACAATACAGCAACATAGCAACTTGCACAACCCACAACTTGAGCTACAGGAATCCTACAACGACAAACAAGGCATTGAGAGAAACTGCATAACATGCTTATCAACTTATCCAACTACACAATCTAGAAAGGAGGCAGGCATCAATAAGCATGAAGCTCACAAGTTGGCATGATGAAACAGATTTCTGGGACTTGGTGAAAATAACAGTTTTCTGGAATCTCAGTTAATCTGATAGCAAGTTGACAGCAGAAACTAATGGTGATAGAGACCACCTCATGGCATGAAAATTAACAGGACCGTAGTAGACAACATCTACTTCAAAACACTAGCACCGAGCTTGAGCTAATTCTCAACATATCACAAGATGGTAACGACTCTTCATGGCATAAAAATAACAGCAGGTTCTCAGACTTAGAAATATTTAGCATGGTGAAAACAGGAACACTAAGTTAGCTAATTTGCAGCAATTTTCTCACTTATATGGGTGATTCTCATATCAAAAAAAATACCATGGCATAATAGGCATAAAACATTAACACTTTCATGTTGGCACATGCCCCAAAACAAGCATGGATTAAATCATGCAAAAATGACAAAGTAGCATCACAATAGAAAATGACAGTTTTGCAAACTTGCTCAAAAGTGAAATCTAATTGCACCAATGGATTCCTTGTGTCTTTCTACCCCAAAAATCATGTATCATACTCCTATAGTCACAAGAAGCATCATGGCACAAATTATACTAGCAAAACAACCACCTCTCTTATAAGTGAAAACTTACTTAAAATGCACATGAGCATATTCGAACATGGCCAGATCTGGTAATATAGCTAGAATTGGAAAAGATCTATTTAACACAACTAAACATGACACATGCTACAATGACAAATAGTGTATGACAAGTGGGGCATGCCCACTTGTCACACACACATAGCATGCACATACACACATACACACATATGCACAAATGCACATGGGGCACTTCCGCACTCATGAAACTCACACCTCTGAGTGTGGGTGTTCATCACACACACACACATATGCACAAATTCACATGGATGTGATATCACACTCACACACATACACCAATGTGCATATATGCATACACACATATATGCACTACACACACACACATATATGACTAAACAGGGAAAAGAAAAGAAAAACATCTAGCAAGTAGGTATACACATACACACATATATACACTACATCAAAGGAAAGAGAAGAAAAAACAAAAGAAACAACAAAGGAAACAAAACACATAAAAAAGGGGGGTCCGGGCTCGAACCCACGATCTCTTGGGCGGCACCAGGGCACCCCTCGCCATCTTGAATGATGACGAGCGGCCACTGGAGGCGATGGCGACGGCGATGAACACTCCGGCGCTTTGCTCTCCGGAAGCTGCACTCTCTGAAACTTACCTGAAGGGGAGGAAGAAGAGAAGGGAAAAGGGGAAGAGGGGAGCAGCGGCGGCGCTAGGAGGAAGAGGGAACCCTAGGGGGACGGCACGGACGCCGAGGGACTAAATAGGCTCGGGCACTAACGGCAAGGCGACGGCGATGACTCATGGCGGCGCACTCTCGCTCTCTCTCTGCATCTCTGAACTGACAAGGTTGGGACGGCACTTGGGTTGTCACACTCTTCTCGTCGTTCTTCTTTACTTTCTTCTCTGGCGACTTGTTCAGCACCACAGCCATCATTTCCGTCAGGAAGGCTGTCCTGGGCCGTCGGGCTGCGGGGCTAGGCCATCGAACCACATTGTTTTTTCTAGCCAACCCTGCGAATATGGGGAAGAAAGAGTCAAGTTCCTTGTTAAAAGGCAGTATCTGAACTTTATTGTACCTACCGAGGAGGGTGTGAGGTGTCAAGGCTGATGTCTTCTTCCTTGGCCAGCCAGTCCTTTGGGGGCTTGACCATCACCTTCCACAGCTTGTCATGGATGGTGTGATAAAAGTGGAGCATGGTGGTAGGGTCTTCGGGCTTGTTGGACCACATTAGGGCAGCCCGATGTTGTCAAGGTAGGAGGCGGTGGCGAAGCATGACCAAAACCACGTTGGTTAGTTCGATCTTCTTCTTTATCATCTAGGAGATGCGCTTCTGCAGCGACTCCACCTCCATTGTCGACCCCCAGTAGAGACCCTTCCCGATCCATGACACCGGGCTTGTGGGAGGTCTGGATATGAAATCGGAGGGTGCTACCCAGTCCGCATCATGTGGTTCAGTGATATAAAACCACTCCTTTTGCCAGATTTTGCCAGTATCTATAAAGTTGCCTTCCGACCACTCAACCCTAGGGAGCTTGCTGATCACCCCTCCTCCCCCCCCCCCACACACGCACACAGTCTGAGGGAGTCCGAGATTAAGGGGTCCTCCGATAGCTGACCCATTGTTCATGGGCCGGACCGTGTGGTTCGCAAGGCAAGCATCGAAGGATCGAGGACCACCTGCGCCAGGACAGAAGCCTCATGGAGTCGAGACATATTCTCCAAGTTAGGCAAGTTATCTCTTCGGCATGTAACCGACCATGTGTGGGACAAGGACACCCTAGGCATATATATAAGCCGGAGGGTTTTAGGGGTTAGAGATAGAACAACTCATCTAGGGTTAGACATACAATCGATTTAGATCAACTCTGTAACCCCATACACCATCAATACAATCAAGTAGGACGTAGGGTATTACCTCCATTGGAGGGCCCGAACCAAAAAATAGCATATACAGTATTCATGGCATCGAGGAAACTCCGATACTACTTCCAGGAGTGCGCGGTAATAGTGGCATTGGAAGTCCCCCTGGATGATATAATCAAAAATAGTAACGCCATCGGTCGCATAGCCAAATGGTCCATTGAGCTCCTTCCCTTTGAAATAAACTACAAGCAACGTCTCGCCATTAAATCTCAGGTACTGGCGGACTTCTTGGCTGAATGGATAGAGGCCGAGGTCCCCAAGGAGTATAGTGCATACTCCCATTGGACAATGTACTTCGACTGATCCAAGACCTTGGCCGAACTGGGGGATGGAGTTATCCTCACATCCCCCACAGGCGACAACGTAAGATACATGTTGCAAATCATGTATGCCGATTCCAACAATGCCGCCGAATATGAAGCTCTTCTTCATGGTCTTCGGATGGCGGTATCAAAGGGCATACGACGGCTAGAGGTACGGGGAGACTCAAACCTGGCCATATCTCAAATTAACGGCGAATTCGACGCCAAAAATCCGAATATGACGGCATATAGAGACGCTGTCCTCAGGATATCTGCTTGGCTCGAGGGGATGGAATTCCACCATGTTGCTCGAGACAACAACCAAACCGCCAATATATCGGCCCGTATGGGAGCCAAGCTCGATCCCATCCCGAGGAACACCTTCCTGGAGTAGCTCTTCAAGCCCTCCGTAGTGTGGCAGGATGGTGCAAATGGCCCCGGTCCGAAAACAACGGACGAGGTTGTTCCCTCTATAAACGAACCAGATGATGGCATCATCGGCAGCTCAATGATGAATGAGACGCCCTCGGCTCATGAGGTAATGGCTAATCGCGCCATGGACAGAGCCCTTCCTTGCCTACCTCCTTCATAAGGAACTCCCCGAAGATCAAACCGAGGCACATCGCATAGTTTGGCGATCCAAGGCTTACAAAGTGCACAAGGGTGAGTTATACAAGAAAAGCACCACTGGAGTATTACAGAGGTGTATATCCGAGGAAGAGGGACGGGAGCTCCTCGCCGAAATCCATGCAGGCATGGGTGGGCATCACGCCGCGGCAAGATCTCTTGTCGGCAAAGCTTTCCGAGCTGGTTCTTTTGGCCTACAGCTCGGGCTGATGCACAGTCACTCGTTCAACATTGCATCGGGTGTCAACACTTCGCAAATCAAAGTCACATGCCCCCAACAGCTCTTCAGACTATTTTATCACCTGGCCTTTTGCGGTCTGGGGGTTGGACATGGTTGAACCCCTCAAAGGAACCAAGAAAAATAAATACCTATAGGTCATGGTTGACAAGTTCACCAAATGGATAGAATCAAAGCCTAGTAAATCCGCTAAATCCGGACCAGTGATTGAATTTATATCTAGCATAGTACACCATTACGGTGTCCCGCATAGTATAACAACGGACAATGGAACCAATTTCACGGCCCAAGAGGTCAAGGACTGGTGTGCAAAAATTGCCATAAAGCTCGATTATGCATGTTTACCATCCGTAGACCAATGGACAGGTCGAGCGAGCAAACGGTCTCATTATGAGTGCATCAAGCCACGTTTGGTCCGATCTCTTCACGAGTCCGACTGTCATTGGGAGGAGGAACTCGACTCCGTTTTGTGGGCCCTGTGTACTACCCCGAACAGATCAACGGATTATACACCATTTTCTATGGTCTATGGGGCAGAGGCGGTTCTCCCCTGCGACATTATCCACGATGCACCAAGAGTGCACATGTACGAGGAAAAAGAGGCCGAGTTAGATCGGCAGGACGACTTAGATGCCCTGGAGGGGGAGTGGGACATACCTCTAGCTCGATCCACTCTTTACCAACAGCAATCTCGGCGGTACCAAAGTAGGGAGGTCAGGGCAAAGGCATACAACATAGAAGAACTATGAAAGGACGTGGATGTTGCCTAGAGGGGGGGTGAATAGGCGTTTTAAAATAATTACGATTTAGGCTTGAACAAATGCGGAATAGAACTATCGTTTAGTTAGTCAAGCAAAAAACCTAAAACAACTAGGCTCACCTATGTGCACCAACAACTTATGTTAAGCAAGATAGACAATCAAGTGATAGCAATATAGATAACAAGAAACAATATGGCTATCACAAAGTAAAGTGCAAAAGTAAAGGGGCTCGGGTAAGAGATCACCGAGGCATGCGGAGACGACGATGTATCCCGAAGTTCACACACTTGCGGATGCTAATCTCCGTTCGGAGCGGTGTGGAGGCACAATGCTCCCCAAGAAGCCACTAGGGCCACCGTAATCTCCTCACTCCCTTGCACAATGCAAGATGACGTGATTCCACTAAGGGACCCTTGAGGGTGGTCACCAAACCCGTACAAACAAGGTTGGGGCAATCTCCACAACTGAATTGGAGGCTCCCAACGACACCAAGAAGCTTCACCACAATGGATTGTGGCTTTGAGGTGACCTCAAATGCTCAGGGCAATCTCCACAACCTAATTGGAGACCCCAAAGCTTTCCCGGAGCTTTGCACCACAATGATTGAGGTCCGAGGCACCACCAACCATCTAGGGTCACAACGCACCCACGTGGAACAAGCTCTAGGGTGCTCAAACACCCAAGAGTAATAAGCTTCTCAACTTCTCACTTTCATGTATCACCATGGAGAACTCAAACCTATGCACCAAATGCAATGGCATGGGCACACGGAGTGCCCAAGTCCTTCTCTCCCAAATAACACCAAAGCAACTAATGCTAGGGAGGAAAATGAGAGGAAGAACAAATAAGAACACGAAGAACTCCAAGATCTAGATCAAAGGGGTTCACCTCACTTAGAGGAGAAAGTGATTGGTGGAAATGTGGATCTAGATCTCCTCTCTCTTTCCCCTCAAGAACTAGCAAGAATCATTGGAGGGATTGAGAGATAGCAAGCTCAAAGAGGGTCAACAATGAGGGAAAACACGAGATCAAAGGATAAGGTTCAATGGGGATGAAAATCCCCTTTTATAGGTGGGGGAAAATCCAATTGTTATGCTCATAGCCCGCATAGAACGGTACTACCGCTCCAAGGACCGGTACTACCGCAAAGGGTAGTGGTACTACTGCTTGCGAGCGGTACTAAAAAAATACATCCGTGCCTACCACCGGTGGACAAAACACGAGATTTTGGTCTGGAGCGGTAGTACCCCTCTTGGAGCCGCGGTAGTACAGCTCCGGAGCGGTAGTAAAAACTTACATTCACTCTAGCTGCGGTAGTACCGCTGGGTAGCGGTACTACTGCTTGCGAGCGGTAGAAAAAAAATACATTCATGCCTACCACCGGTGGAAAAAGTACGAGATTTTGGTCTGGAGCGGTAGTACCGCTCTTGGAGCCGCGGTAGTAAAAAATTACATCCGCTCTAGCCGCGGTAGTACCGCTGCAGCCTTTTAAGAACACCAAAACTGCCACAACTTTTGCAAATAGACTCCGAATTCAACGAAACAAAGTTTGTTGGAAAGATAACTACATGGGCTAACACAATCTTGATTGAAATATCAATAAGACTAAAATTAGAAATGGCCCATAAGAAAATGGTGAGAACCCTTCCTCGAATAAGACCGGTAAAACCTCCAACACCGAAAACGCAATAGACGAAGCATATGAAATCCGTTTTCGATGTACTAGAGCTTGTCATGAACATAACCACATGCTCAAGAACCCACATAGAGAAAATCCAACCAAGAACCAAGAAAGATGATGATGCCAAGAATGCAATGGTTTGAGCTCTCAACGAACGATACGATTAAGCTACTCACTTGAGATCCCCCGTTGATAGTATGGCAATCGATCCTATAACCCGGTATCTCAACTACCACCATGAGACCGGTAAAATATAAAACCCTATCAAGTTAAAACCTTAGCCTTGTGCATAGTCCACTTGAGCTAGATGATGAAAATCTTAAGTTCCTCAAGATGGACCACCTTTCTTGATTGTGTTGGCTTGATGAAGGCCAGATGATTTCTCCCCCATACTCCACTATGGATGAGCCACTCTTCATCACATCTTCACAAGTACATTGGCACCACAATGAACAGCGAGCCTCAAGCATGATCTCTCCGTGATGCTTCACTTGAGCTTGCACACTACAACCTTGATGACGATCTCCACTTGATGTCATCTTTCATGTGATGTGTGGGATCTGGCTCTTGATGCAAGCCCATGGAAATATACCTAACCCCACAAAGAACTCTCACGTAGACCATGGGTTAGTACACAAAGTGTAAAGGACAATGCTTACCACACCATGGGATCACTTGATCCCTCTCGGTACATCTTGTATGCTTTGTGTGTTGATCAACTTGGTTAACTTTTTGACTTACTCTTGATCAACCTTGTATCTTAGCTTCTCTCTTCATAAAGATGATGTCTTGAAGGTAAACATGAATGCTTACACAACCTTCTTCTTCAAGATATGCTTTCAATAAGCTCAACTCCCACATGACTAATCTTTGGATAAACCTTGAATACCACCTTGGTCACCATATAAACTCCTTGAAACCAACAGATGGACTTCAAGAAGTACCCACGGACAAATCCTTACAATATAACTCAAGGCAACCATTATTCCATAGGGATTGTCATCAATTACCCAAAACCACACATGGAGAAATGTGCTCTTACAATCTCCCCCATTTTGGTAATTGATGACAACCACTTTCAAGATAGTTTATATAAGGAAATAAGCACGACCAATCACACACAAATGCAAAGCAATGCATGGATGTGAGATGCAAATGCTTAAGAAATAAAAGCAAAACTCTCCAAGCTTTCCAAACTAAACTCTCTAAACTTCTCCCCCATTGGCATCGATTGCTAAAATGGGAGAAGAGCTTAGAAAGCCAATATGATAGGTGTTCCTCCAAAACGTTTGTATTTCTCAAAATACTTGTTCAAAGAAATACACAAATCCAGTGATAAGTAGTTGGAGAAATACGAACTATATTGAGAACTCAAAGATGGCAAAAAGGATCGTATGGCACAAATACATACACCAGAGTGAAGCAAGCAATCAAAAGATACTAATTGGAACAATCAATCACATGGACCTATGAGCCACATGAATAAATGATATTATGATATGGTCAAAACAGTGTTTACAAAGAAACTAGAGGAGCTCCCCATGATTTGTGCACAATTAAGAATTTTTGTATTTGAATGTAAGTGCAAAAAATAGGATCATGACTCCCCCAAAAATCAATATAAACACACAACAAAGTGCAAGCAAGTAGATAAGCCAATAAGCATAGTACTTGCACCAAACATATGGTTGAGCAACAGGTAGAAGAGGTTAAAGAATAGGCTCAACCAAAATGATGTGTGTGAGTCATGGCAAAGTACTTGAGAGGACTAATATAAGGATGAGCATTAAGCATCAACATAGTCTTAATGAAATGAGACATAAAGTGGAATACATATCCTTCCCACACACACAAAGCACTAGCTACTAGGTTCACAAGCTTACTAAGAAGAAAATTAAAAACCAAAGCTTGTGACAACCCCTGGTGAAGATAGGAAATAATAACCTTGTCAATAGGAGGGATACCAATCGAGATGGAAAAACCCTCGTGAAGACAAGCATGAGGAAAATAATATTTACCACCAAAGAGTGCATCAAGATGAAAGGATATAAGATCCGCACTCAACACAAATTCTTTCACGAAACCACCAAGGAAATCAAAAAGGGAATGCAACGGTGGACATGAATGAAAAGAGGATATCAACTAGAGATGTAACTTGTCCCATGTGTATAAGATTCTAGGTAGAGGACAACCATGATGATATATCCACACAGAATGATGTACACACGAAATAGTTACAAGAAGGAATGGACAAGATATCCAAAAGGAAGTCATAAATATACCAATAAGATCTTTTCTTGAAAGCATAGCACATGGCCTAGTATATATTATTGTACATAAATGAACTCCCAGCAGACGAACATAAAATACATCACAACTAGCAACAAGAGATCATCGTTGGGATGCTTTGAGAAAGGAAACAAGTATCATAAGAATGAATCAAGAACTTCATGCCATGATGCAACCTACCAAAGGTTGAATCCAAGAAATGTATGCATTAAGTAGATACTTGTTACCGAGATAGCATTGGATGATGTAGTAGACAATGGTTCATCGATCATCCTAGTATGGCTCCAATAAGCACATGGTGTCAACACCTTCTTTGTAAGTGAGCCGAGTGTCCAATGTATCTCCAATTGTTCCTAGAACAACACCACAAACAAAGTGGTACCAAAACTCATTAGGACCAAAAAGTTAGTGTACCAACAATACATAGGACAAAACTCCACATAAATATGTGCATATAGATATGAAATTGAATTTCATGCCCACTTTATCCAATTTATGTCATAATGGAGTCTCCCCTATATGTTGGGTCAAGGAAAGAGAACATGCCAACGAAAGTACATGTAGAAAATATGCATGCTCAAGGCTGTCAAGAATCAAATCAACACACAGTTGCTAAGATACCAAAAGCTAGGGTATCAAGTGAAAATAAGATACCAAACAAAAAATTATCACTTGACGCATACCAACTAAAAGATACATCAAGGAATGAGATATCCATTGACACATGCCAAATAGAAGGAAACAATATACCAATTTAAGGAAAACAAGAGGTATCAAGTTCCCAAAATAGAGCTAGGTTCCAAACAAACTAAACCCTCCGCAAATTTTCATGATGGCACAAAGCACCATAGAGAGAAGGCTTGCCTCCCACCAACACACACTTTATGAAGATCAAAAGATTTTATGATGAAAACATAAAGAGAGTGTTCTACAGAAAATAGGATAGCTCCCCCAATAGATGTGCATTGTATAGAATTTGCATTTGAATACAAAATGCACGCGATGGGATCACCACTTTCCCTATATCTATAGAAACACTAGGCATGCTCAAAAAGATCCATAAGAGGCAAGGAAGACAAACGATAAATAAAATCCTATGTAAAGATGATTAGCAATATCTACCACGTAAAATAATTCCCATTAGTAGATTTCAAATAGATCCAACATCATATTTACTCCTCAAACACAAGCAAATGATACTTGTAGAGATAGCATGCCACCTAGGAACAAGATAAATTGTAATATCAAATCTAAGTGGCAATATCTCAAATGTACACATTCTCTAGGCTTGTAATATGCACATAGCATATTACTCCCCCATAATGTGGTAACCAAACGTTAATAACAAGTGGAAAATGAAATCCAACAAGAGATAATTAATGGACCATTTAGAATTTGAATTTCTCATGAGAATACATACCAAATAGAAGCTAGATAATCTTGTAATATCAATACTAAGTGGTCTTCCTCATGAACACACATTTTTAGGGTCGTGGATTGCATAAAGCACATCAGTCCCCCAAAATGGGATAATCCATTAATCTCTCACAAAGAGCCAACTAAGATACAAACATGATGCAAAAAAGGCTCTACACAAGACCCACACATACATGTTGTGCAACCCATCATACATACTTGATTTCTCAAGATAAACAAATAGGAAACACAACATATACAAACATATGCAAGGTACAAAACCACAACATGCAAAGGGGCAAGTAACTAACAATGTATTCAATTTAAGTACAAGTTACCGCAAGGAGGAACATTGGTATATGATAGACACTTGATGATACACATGACTTGGCTTGAGACAATATGAATGATGAAGAACCCTCAATTCTTCATAATGTAGCCACGTCACCAATGCCCTCCAACAATACCTATTGATCAAGTTTGAGCTTGTTGCTCCCCAACCAAGTTGGGTCCTAAGAGGTTAGTCACAATAGGCTTGGATACCCAAATGGTTATTTTCTTGACACCACTTTGAGTACCAACAAACTTGGAAAACACATTGCCAACCTTATCCTTACCAAGAGAATAGATATCATCAATAATGATTGGGTTGGATAAGTTACCTTTCGTGCAAGAAGAAGCGAAGTGACCCTTGACACAACATAAGTAGCAACATCTACCCTTTACTTTCTTCTCAATTGATTTCTCAACTTGAGGAGAGATGACTTGGGTCTTCTTGGGAATATGCCTTTCTTCAACTTGTGGTTGAGCATGCGATTGAACTTGTGGCCGCTTCCCTTGTTGGTTGATACTTTGAGGCTTCTTCTTCAATGGGCAAGATCTTACATGGTGTCCTTCTATTTTTCACTTGAAGCAAATAATCTTGGCCAAATTATTGACTTGTTCTTGGCCCTTATTCTTGTACTTCGTGGACATCTTCTTCTTCTTCTTGGAGTTGAATCCAAGTCCACCTTTGTCATTTGGAAATTTTTGCACACTCAAGATATTGTTGAGTGTGGACTTCCCTTCACGACTCTTTTCCAAGCCTTTCTTTAAAGAAGTGACTTGGGCCTTGAGCTCATTGATTTCGTCTACATGGTTAGAATCAACACAAGTGATAGTGGAAGTATACGCTTCATCGTTAGAACAACAAGGCAAGGATAGTAATTCATCACAAGATGTACCAACATTATGAGGAGATGAACTAAGAAGACTAGCACATGGCAATAAAGCATTTCTACTAGATGCAGTGCTGATATCCACATGAGGCTCACTAGATGTTACCTTAGTAGTACTAGCCTCATGAGCTATCTTTAGAACATTATGCGATTCTAGAAGATCGCCATGAGAGCTAAAAAGATTTTCATGACTTTCTTCCAATTTCCCATAATTGCTAGATAGCAACTCAAGTTGAGCCCTTAGCTCAACATTCTCCTTTAATATGGATGCTTCACAAGAAGTAGAGTTAGTAGCACAAGCAACATTATTAACAACACAAGTATAAGCCAACATGGCAAGCTCTTTAGCATATGAAGCTTCAAGTTGAGCATGAGACTCGGCGAGTTCAATGGGCAAACTCTTAATGACCCTTGATCCATTTTCGAGGTGCTCAAATCCTCAAGGAGTTTAGCATGTGCAACTTCAAGCTTATAATTTTTAGTTCTAAAATCATTAGCCACCTTGAGAGATCTTTCATGGGATTCATTTAATCTAGATAATTCTAGAGCAAAGGTCTCCTCAAGAGATTCCTTGGTGGTTTGTTCATTTTCAAGAGCTTGAGATAGCTTCGCGATCTCATTAGCGTAATCACGCTCATGACCTTCGCTTTTATCAATGGTGGCCTCATGCTCCTCGAGATGAGATTCCAACTCCTCAATATATTTCTTGCCCTCAATGGCAATAGACATGATTTCCATGAAGTTGGAACGAGCAAGTTTGTTCTTATGAAGAGCTTTAAAAATCATTTCTCCCTTAATTTTTAAGGAAGCAACATTATCACACTCTTCATGATTATCCTCATTATCATCAACATCATCATCATGAGATATATTGGGATTCAAAGTAGGAGATACCTTTGAAGCCTTAGCCATAAGGCAAAAGTGAGAAACAATAGATGATGATGTAGGATCACTTGAAGCACCATTCAAGATCACATCTTGTTCCATGGAGTGTTGGATTTCCTCTACATTGTTAGCACAACAACTCGAGGAAACAGAAACATTTTTATCATGGCAACAAGATATAGCAAGCATATCATCATGAGATTTAGTCAAGAAATTTGTACATGATATGCAAGGACTATCAACACAAGCATATGAAACATTTAAAGTGCTCGAGGTGTTAAAATACACAGATGAAGCATTACAATAAGATAGTGAAGAATAATTATAAACAATAAGCCCACTATCATCATTACAATGATCATCACTACTCACCATATAATTACCTTGTGGCAATCCACATGTAGGTGAAGTAGATGAAGTTGAGAAGACAACACGACCGGAGGTGGAGGGAGAACAATCATCCCTACAAATCTTGGACACACCATATTTACCTTGAAGCTTCGTCCATAACTCATGAGCATCCCAAAATGGCATTAGTTGAAATATAACTACATTGCTGAAAGCATCAAAAGCACATTAGAGGCTTGAGAATTGAGATAAGAGTTTTTCTCATCCTCTGAATATATGTGTTGAGAATCCTTTGGAGGAGAAAAACTCATATCTACAATTCCCTCTAAATTTGGGTTCATCACCCTAAAGAGATTAAGCATGCGAATTACCCAAACATCAAAATTTGTGCCATCGAAACTAAGAGTGTCACAAAATCCTAATCCCCTGGTCGACATCCTTACTCTCTAGGTTGTTAAATCTAATAATTAGAGACCTAGCTCTGATACCAATTGAAAGGACATGGATGACGCCTAGAGGGGGGTGAATAGGCGCTTTAAAATAATTATGGTTTAGGCTTGAACAAATGCGGAATAAAACTATCGTTTAATTAGTCAAGCAGAAAACCTAAGACAACTAGGCTCACCTATGTGTACCAACAACATATGCTAAGCAAGATATACAACTAAGTGATAGCAAGATATATAACAAGAAACAATATGGCTATCACAAAGTAAAGTGTATAAGTAAAGGGGCTCGGGTAAGAGATAACCGAGGCATGCGGAGACAACGATGTATCCCGAAGTTCATACCCTTGCGGATGCTAATGTTCGTTCGGAGCGGTGTGGAGGCAAAATGCTCCCTAAGAAGCCACTAGGGCCACCATAATATCCTCACGCCCTCGCACAATGCAAGATGTCGTGATTCCACTAAGGGGCCCTTGAGGGTGGTCACCGAACCCATACAAACAACGTCGGTGCAATCTCCACAACTGAATTGGAGGCTCCCAATGACACCAAGAAGCTTCACCACAATGGATTGTAGCTCCAAGGTGACCTCAAATGCTCGGGGCAATCTCCACAACCTAATTGGAGACCTCGAAGCTTGCCCGGAGCTTTGCACTACAATGATTAAACTCCGAGGCACCACCAACCGTCTAGGATGCCAAAGCACCCAAGAGGAACAATCTCTAGGGTGATCAAACACCCAAGAGTAATAAGCTTCTCAACTTCTCACTTCCATGTATCTCTGTGGAGAACTCAAACCTATGCACCAAATGCAATGGCAAGGGCACACAGAGTGCCCAAGTCCTTCTCTCCCAAATACCACAAAAGCAACTAATGCTAGGGAGGAAAATGAGACGAACAAAGAAGAAGAACACGAAGAACTCCAAGATCTAGATCCAAGGGGTTCCCCTCACTTAGAGGAGAAAGTGATTGGTGGAAATGTGGATCTAGATCTCCTCTCTCTTTTCCTTCAAGAACTAGCAAGAATCATTGGAGGGACTGAGAGTTAGCAAGCGCGAAGAGGGTCAACAATGGGGAGGGGGTAAACACGAGCTCAAAGGATAAGGTTCAATGGGGAAGAAGACCCCCTTTTATAGGTGGGAAAAATCCAACCGTTATGCTCACAGTCCACACTGAGCGGTACTACCGCTCCAAGGAGCGGTACTACTGCAAAGGGTAGCAATACTACTGCTTGCGAGAGGTACTAAAAAAGTACATCTGTGCCTACCACCAGTGGACAAAACACAAGATTTTGGTCCAGAGTGGTAGTACCGCTCTTGGAGCAGCAGTAGTACCGCTCCGGAGCAGTGGTAAAAAATTACATTTGCTCTAGCCGTGGTAGTACCGCTCCAGCCTTTTAAGAACACCAAAACTGCCACAACTTTTGCAAACGGACTCCGAATTCAAAGAAACAAAGTATGTTGGAAAGCTACTGGCATGGGATAACACAATATTAATTCAATTATGAATAAGAATCAAATGAGAAAAGTACCATAAGAAAATGGTGAGAACCCTTCCTTCAATAAGATCGATAAAACCTCCAACACCGAAAACGCAATAGACGAAGCATATGAAATCCGTTTTCGATGTACTAGAGCTTGTCATGAAGATAACCACAAGCTCAAGAACCCACATAGAGAAAATTCAACCAACAACAAAGAATGATGATGATGCCAAGAATGCAATGGTTTGAGCTCTCAACGAATGATACGATCACGCTACTCACTTGAGAGCCCCCCTTGATAGTACAGCAATCGATCCTATAACCCGGTATCTCAACTACCACCATGAGATTGGTAAAATATAAAAATCTATAAACTTCAAACCTTAGCCTTATGCATAGTCCACTTGAGCTAGATGATGAAGATCCTGACGTCCTCAAGATGGACCACCTTTCTTGATTGTGTTGGCTTGATGAAGGCTAAATGATTTCTCCCCCATACTCCACTATGGGTGAGCCACTGTTCAGCACATCTTCACAAGTCCATTGTCACCACAATGAATGGCAAGCCTCAAGCATGATCTCTCTGTGATGCTTCACTTGAGCTTGCACATAGCAACCTTGATGACAATCTCCACCTTATGTCATCTTCCATGGGATGTATGGGATCTGCCTCTTGATGCAAGCCCATGGAAATATACCTAACCCCACAAAGAACTCTCACGTAGACCATGGGTTAGTACACAAAGCGTAAAGTACAATTCTTACCACACCATGGGATCACTTGATCCCTCTCGGTACATCTTGTACGCTTTGTGTGTTGATCAACTTGATTCACTTTTTGACTTACTCTTGATCAACCTTGTATCTTAGCTTCTCTCTTCATAAAGATGATGTCTTGAAGGTAAACATGAATGCTTACACAATCTTATTCTTCAATACATGCTTGCAATAAGCTCAACTCCCACATGATCAATCTTTGGATAAACCTTGAATACCACCTTGGTCGCCATATAAACTCCTTGAAACCAACAGATGGACTTCAAGAAGCACCCACGGACAAATCCTTAGAATATAAATCAAGGCAACCATTATTCCATAGGGATTTTCATCAATTACCCAAGACCACACATGGAGAAATGTGGTCTTACAAACTCGTCCTACGGCTCCTGGAGAAAAAGAAGCACAAACTCAACCCCAAGTGGGAGGGTCCTTTCATCATTGATCAAGTGCTCGCGGGAGGGGCCTATCATTTGCGAAACTCATTTGATAACCGCCTTGAACGAAACCCATGAAACTCAGCTCGTCTTCGGCGCTTCTACGGATAAACCGGTGTCGTCCATACTCCCCTACACTTTTTTCCTTTTCGGTTATTTTTTGCCTTTTTAGCCATTTCCTTTCCCACTTTGTTGTACGATAGGGAAAATTTCTTTTCCTACCCTATGTTCGGCTGAACCAATCTTGTATAACGGATACTCGGCATACACCTTAAAGTGTTAAATCTGAATACAGCACGTGGGGGCTTCTTTTAGTAGCCAGTATTTTAATTGTTCATACTTACCGGGCGCGCGTGTTTCTTTTGTCATGCTTTAGCCATTATATGTATAAATTTGAACTAAGACTTTTCCATGTTGGGTTGCCTCGCTCCGCTAGAGAGTAAAGGGAGCAAATCTGCGATTGCTACGACCGCGTCCTCCGGACACGTACCTCAGACGGGTGAAGCCGAAAGCTAGCTATCTTACATAGACAATTGGTCGGCTATGGCGAAAACATCTTATGCGGCCCTGGTTGCTATTTCTGTTGTTTGGGTCTCTTATTCCCAAAGGACACATAGTCACGTACTGCAAGAATGTGGATTCCTATATACGTTCTTCATAGAACCCCGACAAAAGGTATCGCTAGAGGTAATATTTCATTGGAAGATGTCTCTTACGCTACGTCGTAATATGACATATCTTTATGTGTGCTTTGTTGGAAATATGCCCTAGAGCCAATAATAAATTAGTTATTATCATATTTCCTTGTTCATGATAATCGTTTACTATCCATGCTATAATTGTATTGAACAGAGACATAGATGCATGTGTGGATACATAGACAAAACCATGTCCCTAGTATGCCTCTAAAAGACTAGCTCGTTGATCAAAGATGGTTAAGGTTTCCTAGCCATGGACATGAGATGTCATTTGATAAACGGGATAACATCATTAGGAGAATGGTGTGATGGACAAGACCCAAACTACAAACGTAGCATATGATCGTGTCAGTTTATTGCTACTGTTTTCTGCATGTCAAGTATATGTTCCTATGACCATGAGATCATGCAACTCACGTACATCGGAGGAGTGCCTTGTGTGTATCAAACATCGCAACGTAACTGGGTGACTATAAAGGTGCTCTACAGGTATCTCCGAGGGTGTTTGTTGAGCTGGCATGGATCAAGACTGGGATTTGTTACTCCGTGTGACGGAGAGGTATCTCAGGGCCCACTCGGTAATACAACATCACAATAAGCCTTGCAAGCAATGTGACTAAGTGTTAGTCACGGGATCTTGTATTACAGAATGAGTAAAGAGACTTGCCGGTAACGAGGTTGAACTAGGTATGGAGATACCGACGATCGAATCTTGGGCAAGTAACATACCGAAGAACAAAGGGAACATCATACGGGATTAACTGAATCCTTGACACAGAGGTTCGACCGATAAAGATCTTCGTAGAATATGTAGGAACCAATATGGGCATCCAGGTCCCGCTATTGGTTATTAACCGTAGAGGTGTCTCAGTCATGTCTACGTAGTTCTCGAACCCGAAGGGTCTGCACACTTAAGGTTTGGTGACGTTTCGGTAGTATAGAGTTGTGTATGGTGGTGACCTAAGGTTGTTAGGAGTCCCGGATGATATCTCGGATGTCACGAGGAGCTCCGGAATGGTTTGTAGGTAAAGATTCATATATAGGAAGTCCTATTTTGGTCGCCGAAAAAGTTTCGGGCTCATCGATAGTGTACCGGGAGTGCCGGTAGTGTACCGGGAGGGTTATTTCGACCCAAGAGGCTTCATGGGCTGTGGGAGAGTGAATATCAGCCCTTAGTGGGATGGTGGAAACTCCCACACAAGGCCCATGTGGCTGGAGGAAAAAAAGCAATAGGAAAAGGTGGGAAAAGGAAAAAAGGACGAATCCTAGTCCTACTAGGATTGGAGGAGAGTCCTCCAATCCTAGTTGGTTCAGCCGACTCCTATAGGAGCCTTGGCCCTTGCGCCAGCCTCTCCTCCTATCCTCCTATATATACTGGTGGATTTTAGGGTTTTGGACTAATTTTTACAGCCACGTGCTACCCGTTCCTCTAGTGCATAGTTTCTCCTCTAGATCGGATTTCTGGAGTGCTTAGGCGAAGCCCTGCCGAAATCGCTTCACCACCATCGCCGGAACGCCGTCACGCTGCTAGAGAACTCTTCTTCCTCTCCACTCCTTCTTGCTGGATCAAGACAGTGGAGATCGTCATCAAGCTATACGTGTGGTGAACGCGGAGGTGTTGTCCATCGGTGCTAGATCGGAAGGATCGTGATCAAGTTCGTCGTGCGGATCATGATCAAGTTCGTGGGACGGATCGTGCTCAAGTTCGTGGGATAGATCGTTATTGGATCGCAGGATGCATGGCGATTTGTATCGCGAAGACGTTCGACTACACCAACCACGTTTCTTAACGCTTCCCGCTTAGCGATCTACAAGGGTATGTAGATCCACTCTCCCTCTCATAGATGCTCATCACCATGGATAGATTTGCGTGTGCGTAGGAAAAAATTTGTTTCCCATGCAACGTTCCCCAACAGTGGCATCATGAGCTAGGTCTATGTGTAGATGAGATCTCGAGTAAAACACAAAAGGTTTGTTCGCGTTGATGCTTAGATTACTTCCTCCCTTGGTCGGATTTTGGTTCAGCGGTATTGTGAGATGAAGCGGCCCGGACCAACATTACTCATACGCTTATGAGAGACCGGTTCCCCCGACCGCAACTTGTTGCATAGATGGCTTGCGGGTGCCAGTTTCTCTCACTTTAGTTGGATCGGATTCGACAAGGGCGGTCCTTGAGAAGGTTCAAAAGCAACTAGTGTATCACCGTTGTGGTTTTTGCGTAGATGAGAATTGTTCTTGCTAGATACCCATAGGAGCCACGTAAAACATGCAACAACAATTAGAGGACATCTAACTTGTTTTTGTAGGGTATGTTGTGATGTGATATGGCCAATTACGTGTTGTGATATATGTGATGTATGAGATGATCACGTGATGTATAGATTATCTCGACTTGCATGTCGATGAGTACGGCAACCGCCAGGAGCCATAGGGTTGTCTTTAATTATTGTATGACCTGCGTGTCAATCATTAAGCGCTATTTAATGCTTTACTTTATCGCTAAACGGTAGCAATAGTAGTAGAAGCATGTTGGGCGTGACAACCCCGATGGCGACATGTTGATGGAGATCAAGATGATGGAGATCATGGTGTCTTGCCGGTAACGATGGAGATCATGTCGGTGCTTTCTAGATGGAGATCAAAAGCACAAGTTTATGGCCATATCATGTCACTTATGATTTGCATATGATGTTAATCCTTTTATGCACCTTGTTTTGCTTAGGACGACGATAGCATTATAAGGTGATCCCTCACTTAATTTCAAGATAAATTGTGTTCTCCCCGAGTGTGCACCGTTGCGAAAATTCGACGTGTTGAGACACCACGTGATGATCGGGTGTGATAGACTCTACATTCACATACAACGGGTGCAAGCCAGTGTTGCACATGCAGAACACTCGGGTTAAACTTGACGAGCCTAGCATGTACAGACATGGCCTCGGAACACAAGAGACCGACAGGTCGAACATGAGTCATATAGTAGATATGATCAACATGATGATGTTCACCATTGAAACCACCTCAACTCACGTGATGATCGGACTTGAGTTGGTGAATTTGGATCATGTTTCACTCGAATGACCGCAGGGATGTCAATTTGAGTGGGAGTTCTTAAGTAATATGATTAATTGAACTCATTATCATGAACATAGTCAGTAGTGACTTTGCAAAATTATGTTGTAGATTACTAGCTCACGTTGTAGCTCCCTTGAATTTTTATATGTTCCTAGAGAAATAGAGTTGAAAGATGATGGTAGCAATATTGTGGACTGGGTTTGTGATCTGAAGATTGTTCTCATTGCTGCACAGAAGTCTTATGTCCTTAATGCACCGCTCGGTGCGCCAACCCCTCTAGTGTCGTGTGTAGATGTTGTGAACATCTGACAGGCACGTTCTGATGACTACTTGATAGTTTAGTGCGTCTTTCATTATGGCTTACAATTGACGCTCCAAAACATTTTGAACGTCGCGGAACATATGAGATGTTCTAAGAGCTGAAATTAGGATCTCAGGCTGGTGCCTGTGTTGTGAGATATGAGATCTCCAACAAGATTCTTTGCCTACAAGATGAAAGAGAATAGCTCAATCATTGAGCTTGGGCTCAGATTGTCTGGGTGCTGCAATCGCTTGAATCGAGTGGGAGTTGATCTTCCAGATAAGATAGTGATTGATATTGTTCTCCAAGTCATTGTCACTAAGCTACTAGAACTTGGTGATGAACTATAAACACCAGGGATAGAAATAATAATCCCTGAGCTGTTCGCGATATTTGACACAGCGAAGGTAGAAATCAAGAAGGAGCATCAAGTGTTGATGGTTAGTAAAACCACTAGTTTCGAGAAGGGCAAGGGCAAGGAGGGAAAGTTCATGGATAGCAAGTCAGTTGCTGCTCCGGTGAAGCAACCCAAAGTTGAACCCAAACCTGAGACTAAGTGCTTCGATTATGAGGAGAGCGGTCGCTGAAGCGGAACAACCCTAGATACTTGGTAGATAAGAAGGCTGGCAACGTCGACAGAAGTATATTTGATATATGTGTTATTGATGTGTACCTTGCTAGTACTCCTAGTAGCACCTGGGTATTGGATACCGGTTCGGTTGCTAAATGTTAGTAACTCAAAATAAAAGCTATGGAATAAACGGAGTACTAGCTAAGGGTGAGGTGACGATGTGTGATGGAAATGTTTCCAAGGTTGATATGATCAACATCGCACGCTCTATCTACCTTTGGGATTAGTGACAAACCTAAATAAATGTTATTTGGTGTTTTGCGTTGAGCATGAACGTCATTGGATCGTGTTTATTGCAACATGGTTATTCATTTAAGTTAGAGAATAATGGTTATTCTGTTTACATGAATAATACCTTCAATAGTCAAGCACCCAGTGAGAATGGTTTGTTGAATCTTGATCGTAGTAATACACATGTTCATAACATTGATGCCAAAAGATACAAAGTTAATAATAATAGTACCACATACTTGTGGCACTGCCGCTAAATGTCATATTGGTATAAAACGCATGAAGAAACTCCATGCTGATGGATCTTTGGACTCATTCGATTATGAATCGGTTAAGACATGCGAACCATGCCTCTTGGTCAAGATGACTAAGGACCCCATTTTCTGGTTTGTTGGAGCGGGCAAGTGACTTATTGGAAATGATACATGTTGATGTATGCAATCCACTGAGTCTTATAGCGTGCGGTGGATATCGTTATTTTCTTACCTTCACTGATGATTTGAGTAGATATAGTGTATATTTGCTTAATGAAGCACAAGTCTGAATCGTTTGAAAGGTTCAAGCAAATTCAGAGTGAAGTTTAAGATCATCGTGACAAGAAGATAAAAAAATGTCTATGATATGATCGTTGAGATGAATATCTGAGTTGCGAGTTTGGCATACATCTTTAGACAATGTGAAAATTGTTTCACAACTCACGCCACCTGGAACACCATAGTGTGATGGTGTGCCCGAACGGCATAGTCGTGCTCTATTGGATATGGTGCATGCTATGATGTCTCTTATCGTTTTGTTACTATAATTTTGGGGTTGTGCATTAGAGACAACTACATTCACTTTAAATAGGGCACCATCTAAATACGTTGAGATGACACCGTGTGAATTATGGTTTGATAGAAACCTAAGCTATCATTTCTTAATGTTTGGGGCTGCGACGCTTGTGTGGAAAATGTTTTCACCTAATGAGCTCGAACCCAAAGCGGACAAATGCATCTTCATAGAATACCCTAAGAACAGTTGGGTGAACCTTCTATCTCAGATCCAAGCATAAAATGTTTGTTGCTAAAACTGGGTCCTTTCTCGAGAAAAAGTTTCTCTCGAAAGAATTGAGTGGGAGGAAGATAGAACTTGATGAGGTCATTGAACATTTGTTTCAACAAGAGAGTAGCGCAGCACAGGAAGATGTTTATGTGAAGCCTACGTTAGTTGAAGAGGAAGTTAATGATGATGATCATGAAGCTTCGGATCAAGTTACTATCAAACCTCGTAGGTCGACAAGGATGTGTACTGCTCCTGAGTGGTGCGGCAACCCTGTCTTAGAGGTCAAGTTGTTGGACAACGATGAACCTACGAACTATGGAGAAGCGATGATGGGCCCGAAAACCAACAAATGGTTAGAGGCCATGAAATCTGAGAAAGGATCCATGTATGAAAACCAAGTATGGACTGTGGTGGACTTGCTCGTTGGACGACAGGTCGTTAAGTACAAATGGATCTTTGAAATGAAGACAGACACTGATGGTAAATGTCACCATTTGTAAAGCTTGACTTGTTGCAACGAAGTTTACGACAAGTTCAAGCAGTTGACTGCGATAAGACTTTCTCACTCGTAGCGATGCTAAAGTCTGTTGAAATTATGTTAGCAGTTGCTATGTTTTCAATTATGAAATCTGGCAGATGGATGTCAAAACATCGTTTCCTTAAAAGTTTACTTGAGGAAAGGTTGTATGTGATACAACCAGAAGGTTTTGTCAGTCCTAAGGATGCTAAAAGGTGTGCAAGCTTCAGTGATCCTTTTATAGACTGAAGCAAGCATCTCGGAGTTGGAATGTACACATTGATGAGGTGATCAAAGTTTTTGAGTCTATACAAAGTTTATGAGAAACTTGTATTTGCAATAAAGTGAGTGGGAGCACCATAGAGTTTCTGATAAGTATATGTGGATGACATATTACTATTCGGAAATAATGTGGAATTTCTGGAAAGCATAAATGGTTGTTCGAAAAGTGATTTTCAAAGGAAGACCTGAATAAAGCTACCTAATTGTTGAGCATCAAGATCTATAAAGGTAGATCAAGATGTTTGATAAGACTTTCAATGAGTACATACCTTGAAAAGAGTTTGAAAGAGTTCAAAATGGATTAGTCAGAGAGAAGTGTTCTCGCCTGTTTTGTAAGGTGTGAAGTTGAGTGAGACTCAAAGCTTGACCACGGCAAAAGAAAGAGAAAGGACGAATGTCGTCCCCTGTGTCTTAGCCATAGGCTCTGTATAGTATGCCATGCTGTGTACCGCACCTGTGTGTGCCTTGCCATGAGTCCTTCAAGGGGTACAAGAGTGATCCAGGAGTGGATCACTGGACAGCGGTCAAGATTATCCCTAGTAACTAAAAGATTAAGGAGACGTTTCTCGATTATGGAGGTGATAAAGGGTTCGTCGTAAAGAGTCACGTCGATGCATGCTTTAACACCAATCTGGATGACTCGTAGTAGCAATCTGGATACGTATAGTGGAGCATCCATTTGGAATAGTACCAAGTGGAGTGTGGTAGCAGTGTTTACAGTTTGACATAGAGATTTGCAAAGTACACACGGATCTGAATGTCGTAGACCCGTTGACTATAAGACCTCTCTCACATGCAAAGCATGATCGAGCCCCAGAACTCATTGGGTGTTATATTCATAATAATGCGAATCACATGGTGATGTGAACTAGATTATTGACTCTAGTGCAAGTGGGAGACTGTTGGAAATATGCCCTAGAGGCAATAATAAATTAGTTATTAGCATATTTCCTTGTTCATGATAATCGTTTATTATCCATGCTATAATTGTATTGAACGGAGACTTAGATGCATGTGTGGATACATAGACAAAACCATGTCCCTAGTATGCCTCTAAAAGACTAGCTCGTTGATCAAAGATGGTTAAGGTTTCCTAGCCATGGACATGAGATGTCATTTGATAAACGGGATCACATCATTAGGAGAATGGTGTGATGGACAAGACCCAAACAACAAACGTAGCATATGATCGCATCAGTTTATTGCTACTGTTTTCTGCATGTCAAGTATATGTTCCTATGACCATGAGATCACGCAACTCATGGACATCGGAGGAGTGCCTTGTGTGTATAAAACGTCGCAACGTAACTGGGTGACTATAAAGGTGCTCTACAGGTATCTCCGAGGGTGTTTGTTGAGTTGGCATGGATCAAGACTGGGATTTGTTACTCCGTGTGACGGAGAGGTATCTCAGGGCCCACTCGGTAATACAACATCACAATAAGCCTTGCAAGCAATGTGACTAAGTGTTAGTCACGGGATCTTGTATTATGGAACGAGTAAAGAGACTTGCCGGTAACAAGGTTGAACTAGGTATGGAGATACCGACGATCGAATCTCGTGCAAGTAACATACCGAAGAACAAAGGGAACATCATACGGGATTAACTGAATCCTTGACATAGAGGTTCGACCGATAAAGATCTTCATAGAATATGTAGGAACCAATATGGGCATCCAGGTCCTGCTATTGGTTATTGACTGTAGAGGTGTCTAGGTCATGTCTACATAGTTCTCGAACCCGCAGGGTCTGCACACTTAAGGTTTGGTGACGTTTCGGTAGTATAGAGTTGTGTATGGTGGTGACTGAAGGTTGTTCAGAGTCCCGGATGAGATCCCGGACGTCACGAGGATCTCCTAAATGATCCGGAGGTAAAGATTCATATATAGGAAGTCCTGTTTTGGTCGCCGGAAAAGTTTCGGGCTCATCGGTAGTGTACCGGGAGTGCCGGTAGTGTACCGGGAGGCCTCCGGGAGGGGTATTTCGACCCAAGAGGCTTCATGGGCTGTGGGAGAGTGAATATCAGCCCTCAGTGGGCTGGTGGAAACTCCCACTGAAGGCCCATGTGACTGGAGGAAAAAACTCAATAGGAAAAGGTGGAAAAAGGAAAAAAAGGATGAATCCTAGTCCTACTAGGATTGAAGGAGAGTCATCCAATCCTAGTTGGTTCGGCCAACTCCTATAGGAGCCTTGGCCGTTGTGCCAGCCTATCCTCCTCTCCTCCTATATATACTGGTGGATTTTAGGGTTTTGGACTAATTTTTACAGCCACGTGCTACCCGTTCCTCCAGTGCATAGTTTCTCCTCTAGATCGGATTTCTGCAGTACTTAGGCGAAGCCCTGCCGGAATTGCTCCACCACCATCGCTGGAGCGTCATCACGCTGCCAGAGAACTCTTCTTACGTGCCACTCCTTCTTGCTGGATCAAGACGGTGGAGATCGTCATCAAGCTGTATGTGTGCTGAACGCGGAGGTGTCGTCCGTTCGATGCTAGATCGGAAGGATCGTGATCAAGTTCGTGGGACGGATCGTGATCAAGTTCTTGGGACGGATCGTGATCAAGTTCGTCGGACGGATCGTGATCAAGTTCGTGCGACGGATCGTGGTCAAGTTCGTCAGACGGATTGTGATTGGATCACGGGACGCACATCGATTTGGATCGCGAAGACGTTCGACTACACCAACCGTGTTTCTTAACGCTTCCCACTTAGCGATCTACAAGGGTATGTAGATCCACTCTCCCTCTCCTAGATGCTCATCACCATGGATATATCTGCGTGTGCGTAGGAAATTTTTTGTTTCCCATGCAACGTTCCCCAACATGCTTCCTGTCTGTTCGCAGCACATGGATGGATTGCCTAGTTCCCCAAATACAAGTTTGTTCTTTGGCGAAGGAATAACAAAAAGAAAAACTCCCGAGCTCTTCGCGTGGGAGGGTGAAGCCGATGGCCGGTTAAGACAAATTTTACAACACAGATTGTTTTACAAATGTATATGTAAATTACATATGCGGTTGTTGATCAAGATCATTGATTATTGTGTTGAGGGGGCATCACTTGGTCACATACCAGACAGGGTGGCACTTCTTTTCCATCCGATCCCATAGGACCAACCCGCGCCATATGCTCGGGGTTAAGTCCAGTGAAACGGGTCTTGACCATTGCCCACCCCTCCCGTGCTCCTTCGCGGCAGGCCGAAGTCTTCCACAGCTCGCACCTATCCTGAGCTCATGTCGTCGTTTTCTCATGACAGATGCCATAGGGTGGCTTATTGTAGGTGGTTGGGGCCAGAGGACGCCGATGGGCTCCGGGTCCGGGATTGGGCACAAGCGGTGATGACAGACGATGTACCCAGGTTCAGGGCCCTCCGAGGGAGGTAACACCCCTAGTCCTGCTTGGTTTAGTTAGATGGATGGGTATAGGTACAATGGTGCTCGTGGAGCTGTGTCTAGAGGAAGAAGAACGGGCAGCCGGCTCCTCTTCCTCCACTGCTAGAAGGGGTTGTGTATGTGGAGATGATCGTTCGGGTGTGCCTGTGTCCGTCCGTGTTACATGGGGGGCTCAGGGGGTTTTATAGGCCAACCCCCCGGCTCTTACAATACATTATAAGTACAAAGGTGGGGGACCCGGCTGGCAGTCTCTCCGGCTGGCCAGAGGGTCCCGTCGCCCGTGCTGTTTCATCGTTGGAGGGGCCCGCCGGCCGAGCGGTCCCATCTCCCATTGGGGCCCGCCAGCCGGCTCTGCGATTGGCCCTCGCGTACCTACCGCGGCACGGGCCGCCCGGGGGCATCTTCTAGCGCCAGTCCGCCGAAGCCTCCGGTACTGCCGATGGCACTGTAGCCACGCCGGGCAGGTAATCGAGTGACGAGGGCGTGCCGGCACTGTTCCCCCGCCCGGTCGCGCTCACCAAGGTCAGCGACCGGGACGGTTGGACTGTAGCCACGCGCCGTAGTGCGTAAGCGGCCATTGTAGCCACAGGGCCGCCCATCGTGTCGGTCATGTCGCGTCGTCGTACCGGCGCGTAGAGGGACGGGACGGGGCATGTCCATCTCAAGGTCAATGGAAGAGCCGGCCCGTGGGCAGCCGGCCGAGGGTCCAGCCGGCTCCTTGACCAGCCGGCCGGGGCACCAGCCGGCACTGGCTCGCGCCGGACGTCCTCCAGCCGGCTGCGTAGTTTTTCTTCAAAGCGAAAGGGGGAAGACCCCGTTGCTTTCGCCTACCTAGGGGTAATAACCCCGTCAGTAGTCCCCGAAGCCGGCGGGGGGCACGTCTGGTGGACCATGGGGAGCCAACGGCTTCCCCTCAGCATTACCCACCTTCGGCTCGAAGGCGAAGGGGCAGCCGGTTCGGCCAATGGACCCAACGCCTCGGGCACCGGCACGCCACCCCGAGACCCGCGTCGGCACGCGGCATGCCACGCAGCAAGTAATGATGTGGTGGGTCCCGCACACGCGGGGAGACGGGATGTCGCCCGGGCCTAGCCTGCTAGGACCCAGGCATAGCCCAGTAGGCCTTGGGGCGCAGGGCAGGATCCTCTGCGCCCCGAAGAGGCCGTTACGCCCGGGGCCACCCACCTGCGCGGAGTTTCCGGGGGGAGTGGGCACAATCAATCCCACGTCCTCCGGTCGTGGCCTCCCCTATAAAAGAAGAGCAAGGGAAGGAGGCGGAGGTACCCGCGCCCCACTTGCCTCCTTGCTGCCCTTCTTCGTTGCCTCTCTTCCTTCCTCGCACGCTGTCGCACTCGATCCCTCACCCACACCCGCACATCGTACCGCCGCCGCGATGGCCGATGGGTGCGGTGGCAGCTGGGATGGCTCCTTCGTGGTCGAGGTGGACATCGCCGAGCTGCGCCGCGCGCGCATGCTGCCACCGGAGGAGCGGGTGGCTGCACGCGCGCCGGCTGACGAGATAGCACCGGCACCATAGCCAGGGGAACACGTCGTGTTCCTCTGGCACTTCTCCCGGGGCTTCGGGCTCCCGTTGAGTATCTTCTTTCATCTCCTTCTAGATACTTTTGACCTCCAGCCGCACAACCTCTTCGCCTTTGTGACGTTGTGCGAGGGGTACCTCGGTATCCTTCCTTTCATCGATCTCTTCAACGCTCTCTTCTACCTCAAACCTCTGAAAAGCGACGCCTACGGGGGCACGGTGGTGTGCGGCCGCGGCGTCGCTGGCTTTCCTCCTCTTTCCCTCATCGATTCCATCAAGGGGTGGCACCGAACGTTCTTCTATGTGAAGAACTTCGACCCGAGGACGGATTACATTCGGCTACCGCCGTTTGAGGACAGGCAGTCCTCCCAGCCGAACTGGCTGGCGACTGCCCCGGGCGGCGTGGCCCTGGACGAGCTTGGCTGGCTCACGTAGTTGAAGAGCTCCGAGGGGCTGGTCGCCGCCGACCTGGTGGCGGCCTTTATCTCGCGCCGGGTGTCGCCCCTCTAGATGAGGCCACACCGGATTTGCGACATGTCCGGCCGTCGTGACCGCTGCCGGATGTCCATCGTCGAGCTGACGCCGGCTCAGGTGGCGAAGCAGGTGAACGCTCTCACGACGTTCATGTTGAAGCCCGCCTCGTGGTCCTTCAGCATGGACCCGTACGACCGCATCAACCGGCCTCCCCTGGTATGTTTTCCGTCGAGTCGGTTCTTTTTTGTTTGATATTCCTCAACCGGCAGCCGGCTGGAGAACTTACTTTGATGTGCTGACCGCAGCTACTGGTGCGACAGAACACGTCGGACGGCCCACACCCGCAGATCTTCGAGGCGTAGCGTGAAAACTCCGACTCCAAAGACTACCAGACGGGAGGCCCCTGAAGGAAGGAATGGACTCCTCGAGAGGAGCCAACAAGCCGGCCGACCCGCGAACCAGTGCTCCTAGTGGAGCCGGAGGATCCGGCACAGCCGGGGAGCCCAGCGGAGCGGGCGAGTTCCCTCTTGCCCCCTCAATCAAGGACTGGACGGATGACGACGATGATGATGACGCCTTGATGATTCTGAACGAGCCTCCCCCTTCAGCGTGCCAGGGCCGGAGGAGCGAGGAGCGGCCGGCTCAAGCCCCAGCGGCCGGAGCGGCCGGCCGGGGGAAGAGGCCGGCTCAGGGGAGGCGGCGGCCCTGCCGCCCGGCCCGAAGCGGGTGAAGGTGGCTGCGCAGAAGCCGCCGCCACGCACTAAGCAGGCCTTGCCCCTTTGTCATCGGGTAAGTTTTTATTTCGCGTAAGTTTTTTGCTTTCGCCTCGCGAGACGGTCAATGACCGATCCTTGGGCGTTGCAGCGACCCCATCGAGCTCCACAAGGAGGAGTCGGCGGGGGAGCCGACGGATGCCGCCAGCCAACTGGCCCACGAGCACGTGGCCACCCAGCAGGAGGAGAAGAGGAGGCTCGCGGAGCTGCGAACCTCCAAGTCCGGGATGCGAGGAGGGGCCACGCACTCCAGGACCTCGAGCAGCCGGAGGCGAAGGGGGGCAGTGGATCCTCCGCGGGCGTCGGACTCGGCAGCGGAGTTAACCCGCATGTCGAGGCCTCCATCAAGCAAGCCGCGAGGGGCGGCTATGGACCCTCCAGTGCCTCCGCTGGTGCAAGAGACGGCCCAGGCGAGGGAGGCGACGACGAGGCCGGCTCCTGAGGCGACCTTGCCTGAGGTGCCGGAGGTGACCCCACCGGTGGCCGAGCCGGCCTGAGTCGAGGTGCCGGAGGTCCCGGCGGCCCCGGAGGCGGCGGCGGAGGTGGCGCCGGAGGCGGCGGCCATGGAGGTGGAGGTGCCTTTCGGCGCGACCGACGTGCCGGAGCGGCCGAGAGAGGAGGCGGCAACGGTGCTGGGCTGGGGGCCGGTGGGAAGCGACTCCCGGCCCCTTGCCGTCATCAACCCGCCCCCGGCGGCTGGAGCCACGGCGAGCCCGAGTGGCAGCGGCGGCCGGGCCCGGAGAACCCTGCGGTCGATGTAGGAGGTGGTCCGCGACTAGGAAATCCTGGTGAGCATGTCGACCCTGCCAGCCCCCCAGGAAGGCGGCCTGGTCCCCTCCTTTGCGGGCCTGGGGAGTGTCCTAGACCGGTGACGGTAGGAGCTGGCCCGGTTCGCGAGGGCGGCAGACGCCGCCCTTCAGTGTGCGGAGGTACGCCGGCTATTTTAACTTAGGATTTTTAGTGGGGGCGCGCTAGCGCACCCACTGGGTGTAGCCCCCGAGATGCGGGGCGGCTGACCGGCTGACGGGCAACCGGGCTGGATCTTTTTTGAGCATGTCTTGACCATTGTCGTTTCGTGGCAGGAAGGGACCTCCCTGCAGCAGAAGCTATTCACGGAGGCGGTCGCCATCCACGACCGCGGCAAATACGGCTTCTAACGCCTAGAGGAGGAGCTGACTCGCGTGCAAGGTCAGTTGCACTTCGTAGGAGGGGTACGTAGCCCCCGGGAGCTGGCTGACGCTTGTTGTGTCTTGCAGGTGAGATGGCCACGCTTCAGGGGGAGAAGACCGGACTTGTCTCCGAGCGGGGCTGGCTGGCACGAGACGTCCAGGCGATCACGCAGGAGACAGATCGGCTGGCCACCCTGCTGGTCGACGGGGAGGCGGCCTAGGACCGGCTCAAGGCCGAGGCGGCGAAGGAAACGGCGGCCCGGGAGACGGCCGTCAAGGAGGCGGCTGACGCAGCCCTAAGGACCGCCGCCCTTCAAGGCGAGGTGACCCGCCCCGAGAGGACGCTCGAGGAGGTCAAGGGTTCCCTCGCCACCTCGGAGGCGGCCCTGGTGTCAGAGCACAAGGTGGCGCTCCACTTCGCCCTTGGGGTGGACGATGCGATCAAAGGTAGGTGCCAGTCTTTCTCTTCCCCAGCCGGTTGCTTTTCCCTTTATCATTTCTCGTGTTTCAACTTGCCTTTCTTTCCTTCTCTTGTTCTACCTTCCAGGGCGCTTCCCGGAAACTCATCGCCGATTTGCACCCGTTGTTGAGGAGCACCGGGAGTACCTTCGGGAGTGTTGTCGCTCCATCAAGGAGCATGCCGCGTGGGACATGGATGAGACCAGGCTCGCCGTCGAGATGCGGATGACCCATCTTGAGCGAAGCATGGAGCAGCTCAAAACCGCCGGCAAAGAGGTCATCGCCGTGCTGTGGCCGGGTCACGGAGGAGCTCCGATGCACCACGTGGCTTAGTGGCTGGAGCACGCTGTCCCCCGCCTCGAAGCCTGGAAGGCGTTGGCTGCCCGAGTTGGGGCGTAGATGGCGCTCCGGTTCGTCACGTCTTGGTACCGTGGCATCGACCTGGGCCGGCTGGCGACCATGCGGGATGTGCTGGCCACAAAGCGGGAGGCCCGCGAGCTGGCCCTTGTCCAGCGGGCCAACGAGCTCGCGTCGTATGTCGAGGTGGACGAGTTCCTGCCGGCCTTTGGCGAGGATGGTGAGCCACTGCCCGAGGACTCCTTCGGCATCCCTCAGGGCCCGGCGGATGATGAAGTCGCCGACAAGAGCACCGACTCAAGCGGGGAGACGGCCGAGACCGAGGATCTTGCCTCAAAGGCCAAGGAGGCCGACCCGAAGGCCACGACCACCTCCGAGGCGAGCACCGAGCCGCCCCGTGACGCGTCGGCTGGGGGCATGCCGGCTGGCGATGCGCCGGTGGCCTGAGCCCCCGAGCGTCTATTTTATCTCTTTCTTTTTTCTCCCTGCATGTAAAACTTGAATCCACCCACTAGGGGTGTTTGTGTAATGAACAGAATGCTGGCCATGGGCCGCCTTTGCCTTAATATTTATGCCATGAATATTTTGTCGTGTTTGCCTTGTGACTCATGCCACCTCGTCCTTATCCTTTTTTGCCCGCCTCGACTCTTTTCGTTTCTATTCCTTTGCCCCTTTGGTTTTGGCCCCGCCAACCCGACAGCCGGGAACCTGTCTGTAGCTGGGTCGGGGCGTCCGCCTCAAGGGAGCCGGTTCAAAACTTAGGAATCGTGAGGGTCTTTCAGGATAAGTAGTGCGGTAGAGATGCGGCGATGATCCGGCTGGGCCCCGAAGGGGTCTCCCTTTGTTTCTACCTTTCGTGTGAGCCAAACCTTGCTGCCCCGGGGCCTCGATAGCCGGACAGCCGGGAGCCGGTTCTGTAGCTGGTAAGGGTGGGTAAGTTTGGCCGGCTCACATTACTTAGCCATTTTCCAGAGAGGCGCTTCTAGGCCCAGCCGGCTAGCCCCCGGGCCCGGGAGCCAGGCCGGGGAGCCGGTGAGTGAGGAACACTTTTGAGATAAACGAAACGGGGCGCGCCCCAAGAGCCATCTTGGGGCGCCCATTGCATTCATAAGCCCAAAAGGGTGGGGATACATACATACATTGATTTTTCAGTAGTAAAATAGGCGCAGGTGTGTCGCGTTCCATGGGCGCTCTGTCTCTTCACCAAAGGCATATCTTTTGCGCTTCTGCGGCTTCTAGGCGTCTATCAGGTAGTATGCGTTGTTGTGTAGCGCCTTGCTGGTGATGAATGGGCCCTCCCATGGGGAGGACAGCTTGTGCTGTCCGGCGGTTCGCTGGATCCGTCTAAGGACTAGGTCCCCCTTGCGGAACGAGAGTGGCCGGATCCGCTTGCTGTGGTAGTGCGGAGCTTCTACTGGTAGATCGCCGTCCGGCTCAAGGCCAGTTCGCAAGCTTCCTCGAGTAGATCGACGCCGTCTTCTCTTACCTCCTTTGCGTCTTTCTCCGTGTATAGGGCGACACGAGGCGAATCGAACTCGATGTCGGTGGGGATGATCGCCTCGGACCCATACACAAGGAAGAAGGGAGTATAGTCGGTTGACCGGTTCGGGGTGGTCCTGAGACTCCAAAGGACGGTCAGCAGCTTGTCGATCTAGCAGCCGGCCGACCTTACCAGTGGCGTCACCAGCCAGGGCTTGATGCCGGACAGAATGAGGCCGTTCGCCCTCTTGACCTGGCCGTTTGACTATGGACAAAGCGACGAAGGCCAGGTCGAGCCGGATTCCTTACTTGGAGCAGAAATGCGCGAGTGCGCCCTTGGCGAAGTTGGTGCCGTTGTCGGTGATGATGCTGTGGGGAACGTCGTAGCGTACCGTGATGTCGTCGATGAACCGGACGGTCATGGGGCCGTCCAGCTTCTTGATTGGTCACGCCTAGATCCACTTGGTGAATTTTTCGAGGGCCACCAGCAAGTGCGTCATGCTGCCTCGAGCGGTTTTGAATGGGCCCACCATGTCTAGCCCCCAAACGATGAAGGGCCACGAGAGGGGATGGTTTGGAGGGCCGTTGCTGGTAGGTGGCTTTGTGTGCTGAAGCGTTGGCAGCCCTCACACTCGTCGACCAGCTTCTTGGCCGCCCCGAGAGCCGTCGGCCAGAAGAAGCCATGGCAGAAAGCCTTGGCCACCAGGGTCCGGGAGGCGGCATGATGCCCGCACTCGCCCTGGTGAATGTCGAGGAGGATCTCCAGACCCTTTTCTGGCTCGACGCATCGCTGGAAGACGCCGGTGGTGCTGCGGTGGATGAGCTCATTGTTGATGATGTCGTAGGCCATGGCCCGACATTGTACTTTCCTAGCCAAGGCCTCATTCAGAGGGAGCTCGCCACATAGGAGGAACGCCAAGATGGGTTGTGCCCATGAGGGGGCCGAGACAGGGGCCGGCTGGGGAGCCCGCGGTACTGGTTGATTAGTCCCCGAGACCGCCTTGCCAGCCCTCAGGACCGGATCAGGAGCCCCCAAGACTGGTTGGTCAGCCCCTAGGGCCGGTTCGCCAGCCCCCGGGGCCGGCTGGTCATGGTCATCATGACGATCGTGTCGCAGGAGCCGGCCGCCTCGGGTGCCGCCGGCTCGATTGGAGCCGGCTGGGCGGCCGACAATTCGAGGGCGGTTGCAAAGGTGCCAGAGAGGCGGCCGGAGCCGTTGAGGGGCCGGCGGCGCCTACCGGCACGAAGAATGACTCCAATTCTGGGGAAGGCTTGATCGACGGTTTGAGCAGTCGTTCGAGGGAGACGCCGGCTGGGATGGCCAGCCGGGTGGAGCCGATCTTTGTGTCACAGCCCTAGAGTTGTTTGGTATTTGCTTGCATCAAAATCAGCATGTGCATCATGTCATCATGTTAGAATTCAAATGAAAATTGAAATGGGGATGACAAAACCCTAGCACCTCCTCTTCTAAATAAATTTTCAACAATTGAATTTTTCAATGATTCCAAAATGCTTTTTAAAAATGTTCGCTGTTTCTGATAAATGTTGGCAACAACATATTAGGTGACATTTTAATTTTAAAAACAAATATAGCATTGTAAAATATCCATTAATTCTACTGAAATCAATTAATAAAGCATTATAAATTATGATAGTTGTCTAAAAATGCCCAAACCTATTGGGGAAGTTTGGAAATAATCAGACTATATTCTATAAAATATTGGGAATTTTGTACTAGGTATTTTGGCTTCACAAAAATAAAAGAAAAATGTCAAAATAAAGAAAACAGAAGCTAAACAAAATATAAAAAAATAGAAGAGAGGAGAGGACTTACCTGGCCCAAGCCGGCCCAGCCCACCAGCAGGTGCCAGTCGTCTTCCACCTCCAGCCTTCTGGCAGAGGCGTGTCGACGCATGCTCGCCCGAGGCCTCCCCCTCCTCCCTGGCTGCCTGGTTCCCCTCGACGCTCCTAGACGACGCCACGAGGACGCCCAGAGAGCTCCCTCCCGCAAGCTCTCTCTCCCCCCTGCTGCTCTCCCTCTCCCTCTGCTCTCTTCCCTTCCGGACCGAGAGGACCGCCGCCGTCGCCAAATTCGCCGGCTGCAGAGCCCCCCCGACCCCGCCGGTTGCTCGAGGAGAATCGCGGTGAGCCCCTCTTGATAACCCCTCTTCCCTGGTGCTCGCGCTCGTTCCATAGCCCTCGTTTCCCACCGGAGCCGAGAGCTTTCCGTCGCCGGCCATGGCGTCGCCGTGCCTAGAGCGACCACAGCTTGCATTAGGGCTCGAAGTTGAGCTCCTGAAGGTCCTAGGATGCCGTAGAGCCGCCTAGCTAGCCTCCCCGTGCACTGCAGCCCCGCGTCCATATGTGCCCGAGCTCCGGTCGCCGCCGTGAGCCTATCTCCGGCGAGACCAGACCACCCCAGCCTCCCTAACCGGCTAGACGGATGCGGGTCACCCCCAGCTACCCATAGATGTCCTCCGCTGGTTGTTTGGCCGCATGTAGCACAATTCCGGCGAGCTCCGCCGTTGCGGATGGTCGCCGGCAACTCGTCATCGGCGTGGCTGACGTGGCGACGTCATTAGTGGCTAAACACAGCGCTAATTAACCCTCTAGTCGCTGACAGTGGGCCCTAGGACGGGTCAAACCACGGGTCAACGCGGGAATTAACCCCGTGACACTGACGTGTGGACCCCACACGTCAGATTTGACCCTGGGCCACCTGTTGACCTGCTGATGTCACTATGACATCATGCTGACGCAGTATTTAATCTGGAATTAAAATAAATTCTAAATGAATTAATATTTCCAGAAAATACTCTAAACTTCTAAAAATCATAGAAAATAATCTATCGCTCAGATGAAAATAATTTATATATGAAAAATGATCAGAAAAATCCAACGAATCTGTTTATGACATGATCATGCATGTTTGAACAAGTTAACATCACCAAGTAGGACATTTTATGATTAGGCCAATATATCAAATATCACCTGTAGCTGGAAATTCAAACTTGTTTGAATTCCCCTTCAACCAATTTGGCTAACCACTCCTATAGGTTAATTAAGTACCTTAATTTGTCATACCATGCATCATGATTGTGCATTGCATAAATTGAATGAGTTCTTTCTTTCTGTTTGCCGGTGCTTGTTCCCTCTCGGTAGACGATGGTTCCGACGATGTGAACGTTGACACTAATGAAGAGAAGTATATCTTCAGGATTGTCAGGCAAGCAAAACCCCTTGAGCATACTGATATCAACCCACTCTCTCGCTCCTGCTCTCTTTTACTGCATTAGGACAACAGCGATCCAACTGTTGCATGTCAACGGTAGTTGAACCCATTCCTTTGCATGACCTGTCTTTGCCATAGTAAATAGTTGAAACCACTTAGAATGAGTAGCAACTTTTTGAGCCTTGTTGTGCTTACTCATACATGCATGCTTACTCACTGTGTCTGCTATGCTTAGAGTCGTGTCGTATCGGGTCTGATACATCTCGGTGATGGATCGGAATGGCAGTGTTCATGTCCTACGGTGTGAGAGCTAAGTGTGTGAACACGATTTGGTAAAGGTAACGATGAGAGGTCATGTAGGAGTACATGGCGGGTTGTCTCATTGGGACCGTCCTTAAGAACTGAGTTCTGTGTATGTTATCCAAGACAAGATACTACCACACATTGGGCCCTGAAATATGACCCCGCTCGACTTATTAATTTCCTAGACCTCTGTCCAGGAGTTGCAACTAGTTTCTGGCGTTTGTAGGGAAAGTGTTGGCGGCCATGTATAGTGCTGCCCGACGGGGTGGACTATGATGCGGTACAGACATAGTGGCACGATGTACCAAGTGGCACCCGAACGGTGGGCTTGGGAACCCTGCGCACATCGTTTGAGGCCGTAGCGGAAACTTCGGCCGGACTTCCGTGCGGGTTCAACCTTGGATAGGCGATAAACCTGGACTAGGGTCTTGTGTGGTTGACGGTCGTGGCCGACGCCCATGCCAGTGCTTCCGCTTGAAGGTTGCCAAGATGCATGATGTGCATATGGTGCTAAGTGACGAGAGCATGTGTGAAGAAGTATACCCCTGCAGGGTGAAATAAGTAGATATGGACTACTTGGAGAACTTATGTGGTTCATAGACAACTGGAAGTGGATACTCTAAAATACTCAAGATAAGCGTGAGTGCTATGGATGGCCTTCTCGTAGGGAGACGGAAGTGGATCCATAGTGGTGTATTGATTGGTGAATATGTGGACTCGTGTGCGCTATCCCACCCCAAAGAAAGCACTTGTAGTCGTAGTATAGGTTAGCCAAGAGTCAAAGCTGGCTTGCTGCAATGAACTCCACAACCCCCTTCATTGATACTTGTGCATATGTAGTTAGTTCTGATGTAAGTCTTGTTGAGTACTCTTGTACTCACGTTTGCTTAATTTATGTTTTTGCAGAGGAGACGTCGGTCTCATTAGTGATTGTTTCATCGTGAAGTTTGATATTGACCGGGTTAGCTTGGGAATCCCAGACAGAGGTCTGGTTCCTTTGGTAGGGTCGTTGTAGCTTTTCAGGCTTATCTAGTCACTTTGGTAGATGTCTGTACCGAGACATGATTAACTTCCGCTTGCTTGTTTGAATGCTCTGTATGTTGGGTCTGGTGACCCCTGTTTGTAACATCTATTGTATTGGCTCTTCCGAGCCTTCTAAATAAATGTTGTAATGTTGTATGGTTATGTTGTCATACCATAGTTGTATCTATGCATATCGGGCATGTCGTGCGTACGTGTGACGTGCAACGGTATGTATGGGATCTGACACCTAGTTGTGTGCCTTTAGTAGTACTCTTTACGGGGAACTGCCTCTTTGTGCTTCCATCGAGCCTTGGTAGCTTGCTACTGCTCCGGACACATTGATTGACCGACATGTATCCTTCTTTGTTGTTGTGTCTGTCCCTTCGGGGAAATGTCTCGCAGTGTAATGGAGTCCCTGTAGCTTGCTATGACTCGTCTACACACGCTAGAGATCGACACCTGCATTGCTGGGTTACGTATGTCTGTCCCTGTACAGATGTGCCACTTGGGTTCTATGACTAGTCATGTCGGCCCGGGTTCTTGGTTGTGTGATTGCCAGTGACACGTTCACATACGTGAGCCAAAAGAAGCAAACGGTCCCGGCCAAGGTAAGGTGGCAGCCGTGGAGTACCGTGCGTGAGGCCGCAAAGTGATGTGGCTTGTTACAGTATGGAGTCATATGACTTATGATCAGGGTCCCGACAGCTTTGGTATCAGAGCCTGACTGCCTGTAGGATTACCAAGCCAAATTAGTCGATGTTGAGTCTAGAACTGCTTTGGTTATATAAGGGAATTGATTGTGGAAGGTAACGTAAGGCTCTTTTTATTCCTTTCCTTGTGTCATTCTAATTCTGAGTCACCCTCTTCTTTATTCTACGGGGATTAAGAACTAGGCCTTCTCATCTGTCTATTAGGAGGACGAGTTACTATGCTGGAGACCTATGGGGAAAGATGTTGTCTTCTGGATCGATGTCTCTATAAGAGTTCAATGTCATGTTGTCAGTTGTCTTGCAGGTTGCCTCATATTTCATGCCCGTACAGCCGTTATGGTGTCCGAGTTATCCAAGCATTCTAAATCATCTGATGCAATTGCAAAACTCATTCATCTCGAGTCAATGTCTTACAGGCCAGACAAAGCACACCAAATTTTGAGTTGAGGTACTCTATTAGCTCGACGTGTTTGATGAAGGTGTTTAGGAAACCATGTTGTTGAAGTGAACCACCTAGTAGTTTAGTTGTGTCTTTTGTTTCCAGTGTGATAAATCTGGCCATCTCCAACAAAAGCATGCTGTGATGCTACTTAGTCAATAGGTATTCTGTATCTGGGCTCTTAAACCCAAGGATCATTCTGCCCATTTCTGTAGGTAGCATTTGCTTGTTCCTTTAGGATATTAGTAACCTTGTTATAGTCCTCAAGATTTGTGGTATATCATTCTTCCACTACCATGAATCAGTTATGGCAGAAGCTCGTTGTGAATGGAAGATCACGACATGAGCCCTGTTGATGAGTTCTCCATTCCATAGTTGTGAATCTGCCAATCCTTCATTTCTGCATGGATTGTCTGGAAGAAACATGTTGATTATATTCCGACCTTTAGCTATCAGTGGATAGTCAGGAGTATGTCATGCACTAAGTTGTCGATGCCGACTATTCTTGTGGTCTGTTAAGCCATTCTATTCCAGAATGACTAGGAGAAGCAAACTCCCGTACCTCATCCATTTTCCGGATTGGGTCAAAGCAGTTGTGTTCCGCAGATCAAAATGCTAATTCAGCTTTTGCTTTGTTCTACCTTGAGGTATTACCCTCTTCATGTCAAGGTTATCATGAGAATTGTACTCCCTCTTACGAAATCTTGATATAGTGATACTTCTCGCCATCATCATTCATCTCTCGGTCTCTGTGTTGTTGTGACCAGGATACCGACAAGGAATTGTGATGTGTGTAGTCAATAATCCTAGCAACTTTGTTGCTTAGTAGTTAATGGACAATAACCTCACTCTTGGTGTGATGATCATTGAATTGTCATACTAGGATTGATCATGCTACCTAGTCCATTTCCTATGGTGCACTTTTAGATCAATGAGCTATAGGATTGTATCAATCTTTCGCTCTGTTGATCATATCGTCTTGTCTTGAAAAGAAAGATTGTTCTCGAGCTTGTTAACATATCGGTGGATCGTGATTTTCCTATTATCTTCTCGGAAGTGTCACCAAGGTGTTCCTTGACCGTTATGTTGAGTTCGTGATCAAGATGGTTTTTCTATAAACCATCCCTTCTCCAACAATCCGTGTTGGATATACCAGAACTAGTTGGTTAAGCTAAACAACAACTTGGAGAGTTGTAAGATAGAAGCTTGATCTAACTTATCTCATGTCAAAGGGATATCTTGTGTTTGGTGCGTGTATGTGTAGAATAAAGATGGTATCTTCATCGATTGATCCTTGTGACAAATGGATGCACCTATCATCTTGTTCAGCCATTGATTTGAGTGTGGGCTGTTGTCAGATCAAAATCAGAACCAAAGATTTCTCTAATGTTGTTTTACTCGCGGGTTTATCCTCGAGCATACACCGTTATATCTTTTGGTCCGACCAATGCTATCACCTTGTTTCCTTAAGTTGTGGAATTCCATCTACATGGATATTTTGATGAATTGTTGTTAAGCCCATTGACAAACATTCTCATCTCTTCCATGACTCCTGGTGGACATGAGGCTAGTGTTGGAAATTTTTATAGGCAATATTTTCGTGTTCCGTACATGAAGTATATGTTTGGTGTAAGAAGTGACTTTCTCTAAGTTCACGTGCAGTTGATGCAAGTTGCCGCCATGAACTCGAGAAAGGTCATTTTGTTTTCATTGGAATCATCCCAAGTCAATCATGCACGTGCGAAGTATTCTATGGTTTGGTAGATTGATCATCTCCATTCCACATGTAATCCCTAGCACACTAAGCCACTGACTGATTTGTTCAAGGAAAAGAAGTTAAGTGCTACTCTTGAAGGTACCAGACGGACTTGCACCCGACTTCGTTATCCGCAATGATGGTTCCTAAACCGAACTCGGTAGTGTTTTGTTGTAAACCATGTAGTCATGCTTGTCCTAGACATCGTGTTCACATGTGTCTTGCAATCCAACTCAAGTTTTGGAGTTGGCTTCCGTAGTTCATCTCCTGAGAATCTCGCAACGTCCTCTCTTCGATTTGTGTTGCAACCTTTCACCTTCAGACATGCTGAGTCTGGAATATCGTGTCACAACCATAGCTGAATCTCAGGCAGATATGATGGTTGGAACATTTTTCCAAGGATTATAATACTGGTCTCTCTATAACCCGGAAAAGGGATGTCGTGGATAACATACCTACCCGGAAGGCCTACTATTATAAAATCTTGAATCAGCAACCGTAGCCACTTCTCCATGATATTCTCATATGACTTTTCAAAAGTTGTTTCTCATGGACCCTTTGAGATCCCGAAGTCCGACCTTTACTTGATGTTCTAGATAGTAAACCTGACCTACGATTGGGGTTTTGCTAGTACGTCAAGGAGAACATTAGAAGCGGAGTGCTAAATGTCTCTCGGTCGATCATCCAGATTTCGCTCCCTTGGCATAGCTAAGGTGAAATCTGAGAAAGTGTTATCTTCCTTTGCATCTGCATCCTCCGTCATTATTCATCATCGTGGTATGAAGTGTCGCCAGGATCCTTGGCACGGATGTTGGTAAAACTTTGTTGAATATGGAGATGCTCAAGTTCTTGAGAGCATGCTCAGACACTGGGTTATACCCTCGGTATTGATTGGAATGTGCCTTCCGTCACCGAGTTGTTTATAGCTCTAGCTTCCATTTCGATCTGAGTATGCCATTCTTTGAATTCCTTCCAACGATCGCTTGTGAATTGCCTTAGGCTGGTATGAAGAGTTTCAATGATCTCCGGATCAAAAGTAATTCTTTTTGTCACTTAAGGGATAATCCTATGAGTCACCTTCTCTTAGGTGTCCGTTATGGTATTATGGCAAATAACTCCTCGCTACTTACAAACCTCTTCACCATCTGTTTTAGTGTGGAATTGTTGCCTACCAATTGAACCTCCGTCATCTGCTTCAATCATTATTCTTAATGTGTGTTTTGTGTCTCAGCTCGAGAGATGTTATCACATCTCATTCTATGAGTTGATCATGAGTGCTCGATCTTCGAAAAGATCGAACCTTGTAGAGGTCTCTATTCCTGTTATCTTTCTGCTAGATGAAGATTCCGAAGGCAAAGATGTCAAGATCAGCAAGATGCCATAAATCAACATCTCCGAGAAGAGCAACAGGATCGTGAAGATTGTGGTAGTTGTGTTCCCTTGGTTCTCTTACCCTACGCTTGAATCTCGGGGCGAGATTCTTGTTTAGTGGGGGTGAGTTGTCACAGCCCTAGAGTATTTTGGTATTTGCTTGCATCAAAATCAGCATGTGCATCATGTCATCATGTTAGAATTCAAATGAAAATTGAAATGGGGATGAAAAAAACCTAGCACCTCCTTTTCTAAATAAATTTTCAACAATTGAATTTTTCAATGATTCCAAAATGCTTTTCAAAAATGTTCACTGTTTCTGATAAATGTTGGCAACAACATATTAGGGGACATTTTAATTTTAAAAACAAATATAGCATTTTAAAATATCCATTAATGCTACTGAAATCAATTAATAAAGCATTATAAATTATGATAGTTGTCTAAAAATGCCCAAACCTATTGGGGAAGTTTGGAAATAATCAGACTATATTCTATAAAATATTGGGCATTTTGTACTAGGTATTTTGGCTTCACAAAAATAAAAACAGAATGTCAGAATAAAGAAAACAGAAGCTAAACAAAATATAAAAAAATAGAAGAGAGGAGAGGACTTACCTGGCCCAAGCCGGCCCAGCCCACCAGCAGGTGCCAGTCGTCTTCCACCTCCAGCCTTCTGGCAGAGGCGTGTCGACGCATGCTCGCCCGAGGCCTCCACCTCCTCCCTGGCTGCCTGGTTCCCCTCGACGCTCCTAGACGACGCCACGAGGACGCCCAGAGAGCTCCCTCCCGCAAGCTCTCTCTCCCCCCTGCTACTCTCCCTCTCCCTCTGCTCTCTTCCCTTCCGGACCGAGAGGACCGCCGCCGTCGCCAAATTCGCCAGCTGCAGAGCCCCCCCGACCCCGCCGGTTGCTCGAGGAGAATCGCGGTGAGCCCCTCTTGATAACCCCTCTTCCCTGGTGCTCGCGCTCGTTCCATAGCCCTCGTTTCCCACCGGAGCCGAGAGCTTTCCGTCGCCGGCCATGGCGTCGCCGTGCCTAGAGCGACCACAGCTTGCATTAGGGCTCGCAGTTGAGCTCCTGAAGGTCCTAGGATGCCGTAGAGCCGCCTAGCTAGCCTCCCCGTGCACTGCAGCCCCGCGTCCATATGTGCCCGAGCTCCGGTCGCCGCCGTGAGCCTATCTCCGGCGAGACCAGACCACCCCAGCCTCCCTAACCGGCTAGACGGATGCGGGTCACCCCCAGCTACCCATAGATGTCCTCCGCTGGTTGTTTGGCCGCATGTAGCACAATTCCGGCGAGCTCCGCCGTTGCGGATGGTCGCCGGCAACTCGTCATCGGCGTGGCTGACGTGGCGACGTCATTAGTGGCTAAACACAGCGCTAATTAACCCTCTAGTCGCTGACAGTGGGCCCTAGGACGGGTCAAACCACGGGTCAACGCGGGAATTAACCCCGTGACACTGACGTGTGGACCCCACACGTCAGATTTGACCCTGGGCCGCCTGTTGACCTGCTGATGTCACTATGACATCATGCTGACGCAGTATTTAATCTGGAATTAAAATAAATTCTAAATGAATTAATATTTCCAGAAAATACTCTAAACTTCTAAAAATCATAGAAAATAATCTATCGCTCAGATGAAAATAATTTATATATGAAAAATGATCAGAAAAATCCAATGAATCTGTTTATGACATGATCATGCATGTTTAAACAAGTTAACATCACCAAGTAGGACATTTTATGATTAGGCCAATATATCAAATATCACCTGTAGCTGGAAATTCAAACTTGTTTGAATTCCCCTTCAACCAATTTGGCTAACCACTCCTCTAGGTTAATTAAGTACCTTAATTTGTCATACCATGCATCATGATTGTGCATTGCATAAATTGAATGAGTTCTTTCTTTTTGTTTGCCGGTGCTTGTTCCCTCTCGGTAGACGATGGTTCCGACGATGTGAACGTTGACACTAATGAAGAGAAGTATATCTTCAGGATTGTCAGGCAAGCAAAACCCCTTGAGCATACTGATATCAACCCACTCTCTCGCTCCTGCTCTCTTTTACTGCATTAGGACAACAGCGATCCAACTGTTGCATGTCAACGGTAGTTGAACCCATTCCTTTGCATGACCTGTCTTTGCCATAGTAAATAGTTGAAACCACTTAGAATGAGTAGCAACTTTTTGAGCCTTGTTGTGCTTACTCATACATGCATGCTTACTCATTGTGTCTGCTATGCTTAGAGTCGTGTCGTATCGGGTCTGATACATCTCGGTGATGGATCGGAATGGCAGTGTTCATGTCCTATGGTGTGAGAGCTAAGTGTGTGAACACGATTTGGTAAAGGTAACGATGAGAGGTCATGTAGGAGTACATGGCGGGTTGTCTCATTGGGACCGTCCTTAAGAACTGAGTTCTGTGTATGTTATCCAAGACAAGATACTACCACACATTGGGCCCTGAAATATGACCCCGCTCGACTTATTAATTTCCTAGACCTCTGTCCAGGAGTTGCAACTAGTTTCTGGCGTTTGTAGGGAAAGTGTTGGCGGCCATGTATAGTGCTGCCCGACGGGGTGGACTATGATGCGGTACAGACACAGTGGCACGATGTACCAAGTGGCACCCGAACGGTGGGCTTGGGAACCCTGCGCACATCGTTTGAGGCCGTAGCGGAAACTTCGGCCGGACTTCCGTGCGGGTTCAACCTTGGATAGGCGATAAACCTGGACTAGGGTCTTGTGTGGTTGACGGTCGTGGCCGACGCCCATGCCAGTGCTTCCGCTTGAAGGTTGCCGAGATGCATGATGTGCATATGGTGCTAAGTGATGAGAGCATGTGTGAAGAAGTATACCCCTGCAGGGTGAAATAAGTAGATATGGACTACTTGGAGAACTTATGTGGTTCATAGACAACTGGAAGTGGATACTCTAAAATACTCAAGATAAGCGTGAGTGCTATGGATGGCCTTCTCGTAGGGAGACGGAAGTGGATCCATAGTGGTGTATTGATTGGTGAATATGTGGACTCGTGTGCGCTATCCCACCCCAAAGAAAGCACTTGTAGTCGTAGTATAGGTTAGCCAAGAGTCAAAGCTGGCTTGCTGCAATGAACTCCACAACCCCCTTCATTGATACTTGTGCATATGTAGTTAGTTCTGATGTAAGTCTTCCTGAGTACTCTTGTACTCACGTTTGCTTAATTTATGTTTTTGCAGAGGAGACGTCGGTCTCATTAGTGATTGTTTCATCGTGAAGTTTGATATTGACCGGGTTAGCTTGGGAATCCCAGACAGAGGTCTGGTTCCTTTGGTAGGGTCGTTGTAGCTTTTCAGGCTTATCTAGTCACTTTGGTAGATGTCTGTACCGAGACATGATTAACTTCCGCTTGCTTGTTTGAATGCTCTGTATGTTGGGTCTGGTGACCCCTGTTTGTAACATCTATTGTATTGGCTCTTCCGAGCCTTCTAAATAAATGTTGTAATGTTGTATGGTTATGTTGTGATACCATAGTTGTATCTATGCATATCGGGCATGTCGTGCGTACGTGTGACGTGCAACGGTATGTATGGGATCCGACACCTAGTTGTGTGCCTTTAGTAGTACTCTTTACGGGGAACTGCCTCTTTGTGCTTCCATCGAGCCTTGGTAGCTTGCTACTGCTCCGGACACATTGATTGACCGACATGTATCCTTCTTTGTTGTTGTGTCTGTCCCTTCGAGGAAATGTCTCGCAGTGTAATGGAGTCCCTGTAGCTTGCTATGACTCGTCTACACACGCTAGAGATCGACACCTGCATTGCTGGGTTACGTATGCCTGTCCTTGTACAGATGTGCCACTTGGGTTCTATGACTAGTCATGTCGGCCCGGGTTCTTGGTTGTGTGATTGCCAGCGACATGTTCACATACGTGAGCCAAAAGACGCAAACGGTCCCGGCCAAGGTAAGGTGGCAGCCGTGGAGTACCGTGCGTGAGGCCGCAAAGTGATGTGGCTTGTTACAGTATGGAGTCATATGACTTAGGATCGGGGTCCCGACACTTTGCCAGCGCATCCACCGCCTCGTTGTCCGCCCAGGGGACATGATGAAACTCACAGCCCTCGAAGGAGCCGGTGAGTTGTTGTACGAGGAAGCGGTAGCTGGCCATGTTGGCATCCCTGGCGTCCCATTCGCCGGAGACTTGCTGCACCATGAGGTCGGAGTCGCCAAAGCAGAGGATGCGCCTGATGCTGATTTCCTTGGCGAGCCGGAGGCCATGGATGATGGCCTTGTATTCGGCCATGTTGTTGGAGGCAGCGGAGTGGATCTGGAGGGCGTATTTGAGCTGATCACCTTTCGGGGAGGAGAGGACTATGCCGGCACCAAGGCCGGTCCTCATTTTCGAGCCGTCGAAACGCATGCGCCAATGCATGGAGTCTAGGGGAGGCAGAACGAACTCCGTCTCTGCCCAGTCGACTAGGAAGTCCGCCAACGCCTGTGACTTGATGGCGGTTCTTGGCTCGTACCGGATCTCATGATCGGCGAGGGCGATGACCCACTTGGCGATCCGGCCGGCGGAGTCCCGGACGTTCATGATCTCGTCGAGCGGGGCCGTGCTCACCCCGGTAATGGTATGCTCCTGGAAGTACTGCTTGACCTTCTTGGCAGCGAAGTATATGCCATAACACATCTTTTGGTAGTGGGGGTAGTTTTGCTTGGACGCGGAGAGGACCTCGCTGAGGTAGTAGATGGGTTGTTGGACCGGCAGGGACTTGCCCTCCTCCGACCTTTCAACCACCAGGACAACGCTGATGACGCGGGTGGTCGCCGCGATGTAGGTGAGAAGCAGCTCCTTCTCAGCCGGCGCAGCCAGGATGGGCGCATGGGTGAGAGCCTTCTTGAGGCCGCGAAAGCCTCGTCCACCTCGTCCGGCCACTCGAAGACGCCCGACCTCTTGGTTTGCCCCGGCTCGATTAGAGCCGTCTTGCGAATGAGACCGCAGAGGGGCAGGGCCTTCTCCCCCAATCGGCTGATGAACCGGCTGAGCGAGGCGAGGCAGTCGGTGAACTTCTGGACGTCGCGGAGCTGGGTCGGCTTTGGCATGCGCTCGATTGCGCTGATCTTCTTAGGGTTAGCTTCGATGCCGCGAGCGGACATGAAGAAAACCAAGAGTTGGCCGGCGGGGACACCAATGACACACTTCTCCGGGTTGGGCTTGATCTTGTACTCGCACAAGTTCGCGAAGGTCTCCCAGAGATCATCGAGGAGGCTGAAATGCTTCTTGGTTTTGACGATGATGTCATCGACATAGACATGGATGTTCCTGTCTATTTGAGGCAGGAGGCACTTCTGCATGCACTATTGGATGGTGGCGCCTGCATTCTTCAGGCCGAAGGACATGGTCATGTAGCAGTAGGCCCCAAAGGGCATGATGAAGGAGGTCTTGAGCCAGCCTTCCGGGTCCAGCTTGATCTGGTGGTAGCCAGAGTAGGCGTCCAGGAAAGACAGCAAGTCATAGCCAGGCGTGAAACCGATGACTTGATCGATCCGCGGTAGGGCGAACAGGTCTTTGGGATATGCCTTGTTCAGGCTAGTATAGTCAATACACATGCGCCAGGTCTTGTTCTTCTTCAGCACTAGGATTGGGTTGGCCAGTCAGTCCGGGTGGAACACTTCCATGATGAACCTGGCTGCAAGCAGCCGAGCGATCTCCTCGCCTATAGTATGCCGCTTCTCCTCAGAGAAATGGCGCAGGGGTTGCTTGACCGGCTTGATGTTCGGCCGAACGTGGAGTTTGTGCTCGGCGAACTTCCTCGGAACACCCAGCATGTCCTTGGGGGACCATGCAAAGATGTCCCGATTCTCATGGAGGAAGTCGACAAGCTCGCCTTCCTGTTTATTGTTGAGGCAGGAGCCGATGGTGACGCACTAAGCCGGATTGGCAGGGTCGAGCGGGATTTGCTTGGTGTCTTTGGATGGCTTGAAGGAGGCCTCGTCGACGGATTGCGAGGGAGGAGCCAGCATGACCAGCTGGCTGGCAGCAAGGGCCACGAGCCGGTCGAGCTGTCACTTCTCCTCGGCAATCTCCAGGGCCTCGGCCATCCGGTTGCCGTCTCGGGCGCACTCGAGTGACATCTTTTAGTCGCCCTTGATGGTGATGATTCCCTTGCGTCCTGGCATCTTGAGCTTGAGGTAGGCATAATGGGGGACCGCCATGAAGCTGACAAGAGTCGGCCGGCCCAACAACGCGTGGTAGGGGCTCACGAGGTCCACGACCTTGAATAGCACGGGCTCGCGGAGGAAGTGGCTGGGTCCACCGAAGAGGACATCGAGTGTGATCTTGCCGACAGGGGAGCAGGACTTCCCAGGCACGATGCCATGGAAGACCGTCCGGCTCGCCTGTACGTCTTCTGTCTTCAGCCCCAACTTATGCATCGTGTCGAGGTAGAGAATGTTGATGTTGTTGCCGCCATCTATCAGCACCCGCGAGAAGCGGCAAGCTCGCTCCTTGGTGGCGATGGTGGGGTCGAGGACCAAGGCATAGCTGTCGGGATTCGGCATCACGGCAGGATGGTCATCCTGACTCCAAGTGACTGGCTTCTCCGACCAGTGAATGAACTGGGGAGTTGCCGGCATGGTGGCATTCACCTCATGGCGGAGCTGGCGCTGAGCGTGCTTGCCCGTCTCTTCACTAGTGAAGACGACGTAGCAACCGTCCTGGTTGGGAAACTGGTCGATTAGACGACCGTCATTCTGGGCCTGAGCCGGAGACGGCACCGGGCCGGCAGCTTGGGCCGGGGCCGGCGCACGGGTTGGCGGCGCGGGAGGAGCCAGAAGGCCGTCCCCCCGGGCCAATCGCTATGAGAAGCTACACTGCCGGAGCGCGTGCACGGAGGGTTTGGCCCCTGAATGATTCTTGCAGGGGAGGTCGAGCATTTGCTCGAAGGTCAGCTTCGGCTGCTAGGCAGCCTTGCCGGTGCGCTGGCGGTGGCCAGAAGGCTGGGCAGCCGGCTCCTGCTCCTCGACAGTGTTGACCTGCCGGCTCCCGTAGCGGGGATCCGGCTGATCGTTCTTGCGTTTGTTGTTCTGTGGCTGCCGGCTGTCGGCAGCCGCCCGGGTCGTGGCCGGTGTCGTTGTCGCCTTGGCAGGCGGGGTCGTCTTGACCCGGATGGCCGTATCGACTGTGGCGTATTTGTCCGCCTTGGTCATGAGCTCGGCAAGCATGGCCGGCTCGGAGCACAGGAGCTTATGCTTGAGAGGGGTGCCGTCCCGGCAGCCCTCGATGAAGTATTGCACGGCTTGCACCTCGTGCACCCCCTTGCAGGAGTTGCGGAGATCGGTCCATCGAGTGAGGTAGTCGCGAAGGGATTCGTCCGGCCCCTGAACGCACATGGCGAGTTCATGGGGGCGGCCAGGCCGCTTGAAGGTGCCGATGAAGTTGCGAACGAAGGCCTCCTCGAAGTCTGTCCAGGTGTTGATGCTGCCGGCCACCAGGCTGTTGAGCCAGGTGCGGGCCGAGCCGATCAGCATGAGGGGGATGTAGCGAATAGCTACGCGCTTATTCCCCCTGGCGATGCCCACCACTATGGTGTAGTCGATCAGCCAGTCTTCGGGCTTGGCAGCCCCATTGTACTTCGGGGTGTCCCTATGGAGCGTGAAGCCAGTTGGGAATGGCTCGGTCCGGATCCGGGGGCCGAAGCAAGCCGGACCAATCGAGCCCTCCTCCTCGAGAAGGGTGGATTGCGCGAGTTTGTCGAGGCGGTTGCGGGCATCGTTCTCGCTGCGAGGGACGCATGGTCCGAGCCGAGCCGAGAGCTCGGGACGGACGGTGGGTGGCGCCGATTGCCCCGACTCATGCCAAGGGGGCGGCATGTGCCCATGTCTGCGCCGGCTATCGGATGCCAGCGCTTCATGGTGGCGGCCGCTCCGAGGCGGCTCGTTGGTGCGCCGGCTGCTCGCTCCCCGACGTCTGAGAAGGACAGGGGTTGTTTGCTCCGGCCCTACGGCTGGAGACACGAGGGGGGTAGGAGTACTGGGCCGCCTGGCGGACGGCAGTTCCCGTGCCCTCGCGCTCGGGCCGGGGACCTTCAGTGGTGACGCTGCCCGTTGCGAGCAGATGCTGCTGCGCATCAGCAGCATCGATGAGCTCCTTGATGTGGCGCTCATGGACGGCACGCTCTTCGCCCTCCAAGGTGGCCAATTCCTCGTAGGCCACCTTGAGAGCCCGCAGGTTGGCTGCGGGGGTGTTGTAGATGGGCATCTTGCCACCAAGGATTTTGGCGACCACGCGACCGCGGTCACGCACAGCCCCACGCCGGCTAGGCTCGGTGCCAGCCGGGGTGAGTCCGTAGGCGGAAGCGTACTCCTGCTGCACCGCCTCCATGCGGCGTCGCATGGCCGCGAGGGTGGTGGCATCCTCGAACAGGATGCGACGAGCTGCCTTGAGATCATCCGCCACGGTGTCGGGGTTCGCCGTCGGGGCGATCAAAGTGCTTAAGCCCCGAAGGGCCGCACCGAGTGGGTTGGACATGCCGATGCGGGCGGCAGCAACGGTAGCCACGACCCGCGCCCGTCCGGAGGCGATGGAGGAGGTGATGGCCATCACTCCCACGCGATCATGGGAGCCGCTGGACTGAGTCGCAGCTAGTGCGCCCATGGCCGTGGGCGGGCCAACGCAGACGAGAACCCCCGCGGGGTACTCGTCAGCGGCCGGAGCCTTGGTCAGGCTAAGCCTGCCGAAGCGCTCGGTGAGCGCGTCGATGTCGGCCGTGAGGCCGACGGAGTTGCCCGCAGGGCGTGCCGGGGCAAGCCCCATGAGCTCTCCATGGTTTCGCCGGGACGAGTGGCAACGGCGGGGAATGGCGAGGGTCCTTCCCAGAGCATGAATCCGGCCGGTGCTGCGTACGGCCCCACGGTGGGCGCCAACTGTCGTTGTTTTCTCATGGCAGATGCCGTAGGGTGGCTTATCGTAGGTGGTTGGGGCCGGAGTACGCCGACGGGCTCCGGGTGCAGGATTTGGCACAAGCGGTGATGACACACGATGTACCCAGGTTCAGGGCCCTCCGGGGGAGGTGACACCCCTAGTCCTGCTTGGTTTAGTTAGATGGATGGGTATAGGTACAATGGTGCTCCTGGAGCTGTGTCTAGAGGAGGAAGAAGGGGCAGCCGGCTCCTCTTCCTCCACTGCTAGAAGGGGTTGTGTATGTGGAGATGATCGTTCGGGTGTGCGTGTCTGTTCGTGTTGCATGGGGGGCTCAGGGGGGTTTATAGGCCAACCCCCCGGCTCTTACAATATGTTATAAGTACAAAGCTGGGGGGGCCGGCTGGCAGTCTCTCCGGCTGGCCAGAGGGTCCCGCCGCCCGCGCCATCTCGTCATTGGAGGGGCCCCCCGGCCAAGCGGTCCCATCTCCTGTTGGGACCAACCAGCCAGCTCTGCGATTGGCCCTCGCCCACCTGCCGCGGCACGGGCCGCCCGGGGGGCATCGTCTAGTGCCAGCCGGCCGAAGCCTCCGATACGGCCGGCGGCACTGTAGCCACGTCGGGGCAGGTAATCGAGTGGCAAGGGCGTGTCGGCACTGTTCCCCGCCCGGTCGCGCTCACCAACGTCAGCAGCCGGGACGGTTGGACTGTAGCCACGTGTCGTAGTGCGTAAGCGGCCACTATAGCCACAGGGCCGCCCGCCGTGCTGGTCACGTCGAGTCGTCGTACCCGTGCGCAGAGGGATGGGACGGGGCATGTCCGTCCCAAGGTCAATGGAAGTGCCGGCCCGTGGGTAGTCGGCCATGCCTAGACGGCCAAGGGTCCACCCGGCTTCTTAACCAGCCAGCCGGGGCGCCAGCCGGCACTGGCTCGCGTCAGACGTCCTCCAGCTGGCCATGGCCAGCCGGCCGCGTAGTTTTTCTTCGAAGCGAAAGCAGGAAGACCTCGTTGCTTTGGCCTACCTAGGGGTAATAACCCCGTCAGCTCCCCTAAATCGATCCACAAGTGCGGCTAGCCCTTCAGGTGGCTATTCGGTGGGCCATAATACCTTCACCATCCCCTTCATTGCTTGTTGCACATGCTTGTGGAGAGAAGTCAGCTCCTTCAGCAGGTCCCCTTGGTACGATTCGATCTCTTCTTTAGGATGTCTGGTCAAGAAACCCGCACACAAGATAATAAGCGTGATTACTCTCACTACCAACATCGGAAATACTTACTCATAGAGGAATTGTATTTACCCAATACGCCCCTCTGAAGCTTTTGATTCCCTTCTTGAGCTTGGGCCAATTGAGTCTCTAAACTCTTTATTTCTTCGGTCTGCTTTTGTATAACAAGACAACTGGCTTGTTGATGGGATTCCGCATACCTTTGTGAATCCCGAGCTTCTTCCAGCTGCCCTTCCATATGTCCTATTGATTTGGCTGCTACACGGAATCCATATGTCAGGCACGATAATGTAAAAAGATAAGCAGTAAAAGCATACTCACCATGGGCCTCTCGCATGAAACTCTTCACTTGTGCTAGTTCGGCCTTCACGGACTGTAGTTCCGTGCGACTCTCCTCGAGAGCCTTGGCCAACTGCTCGGACTGTTGCTTTGAGGCCTGCATCAGCAAGTCAAACAGTATGGAGATCCTTAATTCGTTTTTTCTAAATCAAATTAAGGCTTGGGGGATACTAGGCTTACACAAGTATGCGGATTCTATAAAATCCGACCTCTTACCTGAATGTTGGTTGTTATCAGCTTCATAGCTTCCCCTAATCCAGGTCGGGCGGCCCCGTGATGTGCATCCGCCGAGCGTAAGGCACCAAACTCTTGGTTAGAGAAAATTGGATGTCGCATGGCCTCCCATCGGTGTCGATGATGCATGGCACTCTCCACTTCCGATTTGGTGACGGATACTCTGTCGCCCGATTCGGCGGGCGTCGAACTGGCTATGGGGGCTTCCGTAGCGGAAGCTGCATGGGTCGCGGCTCAGGAGCTCTGGGCGTCTCCTGACATCCGGGCATCCCCCTCGATAGTAGAAGATTAGGCGTTTCATCTAGGTAAAAAACGAGCGGTTACGATATTATGATGTGTACAACAATAAGGCGGATATCCGAACAATGTACCTTTGGGATGCGCGGACGGGTGGATTCGTCCCCATGTCCGGCTCCTCCACAGGGTCCCAGCCGGCCTCTGACTCGCTCGCGGCTTTGTCCACTGACGCATGGCATGCTGATCGGCGGCGCTTGGGGGCTAGGACCGGCATGTCCGGGGCGCTCTTGGTAGCAGGCCTCTTGCGAGAGGAGTTTTTCTTCTTACCCGTAGATCGAATGGAGAATGACTCGGGGTAATCGACTATGATTGCCACCGGGGTCTGGACGATGTTGTCATGGTAGTAGACTCTGCTTTCAAAGTCGAGATGGAGATCCGGGTCCTCGTTGAAGCCCGGATCGTTATCACGTGCATGATTCTCGAGCTAAGGAGTCGGACAGTTGACTGTCTCGATGAAGCTCCTCCATTCCTATTCATGTGAAAGCCTTAGTCAAATAGAGTACGGAATGAAGCCCCGAACTATTTCATGATTGAAAGAGGAAGGTTTACCTATTCGATGGGATTGTTGGCCGAATATCCTTCCTTGGTTGACCGCCAGATGAAATCTTCTTGCTCTCCTTTGTATAGGTCCGTAAGTGTGGCGGCCAGCGCTCTTGGATTGGCAGGACCTAGTTTTCGGGAATGTGTGGCGTCACTTGTCCCTCTTTATCGCCATAAGGGGTGCACCCTTTGTTGGAGGGGTTGCATGCATCGGGAGATAGCGGCGGCCATGACGTCAATCATGGTCAGTCGGTGATGGGCAAGCATCCGCACTTGCGCGGCAAGGCGTTGCACTTCGGTGCTCTCCTCCTGAGATGAACTCTTGGGTCTCTAGTTGTACCTCTTCCTCGAGAGGAGGTCGGAGTATTCGGGCAGACCTGTCCGAGTTGGCTCTAATAGGGGGACGTATTCGATATAGAACCACTCCGAAGTCCATTCGTCGGACTTTTTTGGCATGCCAATCGGATACCCCGTTCCCGCTATGCGACATACTTTGGCTTCGTCGACCTCTAAGATGTCCTTGCCTCGAGTTCGGGGGACGAGGCAGAATTATTTCCTCCACAGATCAAAATGGGCTTCGCAACCTAAGAACATCTTGCAGAGGGCGACAAAGCCCGAGATGTGTAGGATTGAACCGGGGGTGAGATGGTGGAGTTGAATCCCGTAGAACTCCAGTAACCCCCTCAAGAATGGGTGGATTGGTAACTCAAGGCCCCAGAGGAGGAAGGGGACAAAGAAAACGCGCCCCCCTTGTTTGGATTAGGGAAGCGCTCGTCGAAGACCTCATCACCATAAGAAAGCAGACCTGCGCGGGTTGCCGCCAGATCTGATGATGGGAGATATCCCTGGGTCTCCAGGTTACAGAGCCGTAGGAGAGTGACAGAGAAGCTGATCGAATCACCTAGGCGTTGTCCATAAGGGCATGCTGATGAGATGGGAGCGTTAGCCATGTTGTTCGTAGAGCTTCCGCTAGGAGTTTTTGACGGGTGGGAGGAAGAATATGTGGTTTTGAACTGCGATTTTGTGTGATTTAATGGGTTGGTGCCTCCGTTACGGAGGGGTAGGATTGTAAAAATCACTGGCCACTCACCTCCTCACGGCACAAGAAAATCAAGGAACTTGTGCAGTTATAATGACCCACGCCCGCGATGCTTGGGATCTTACCAAAGACTGGTCGGATGCTAAACAGAGAAGGTTGAGGGACTCGCTGCAAGTCGAAGACGATGACGTGAAGGAATCAACCAAAGATAAATCGGCGTTGAAGACCAGTCCGGGGGCTACTAAGGAGTCCTAGATTAAGGGGTCCTCGGATAGACGACCCATTGTTCATGGGCCGGACTATGTGGGCTACAAGGCAGGCATCGGAGGATCAAGGACCACCTATGCCAGGACGAAAGCCTCATGGAGTTTAGACGTATTCTCCAAGTTATTAGTTGTAGTTAGGCAAGTTATCTCTTCGGCATGTAACCGACCATGTGTGGGCCAAGGACACCCTAGGCATCTATATAAGCCGAAGGGTTTTAGGGGTTAGAGATAGAGCAACTCATCTAGGGTTAGACATACGATCTCGAGGTAGATCAACTCTGTAACCCCTTACACCATCAATACAATCAAGAAGGACGTAGGGTATTACCTCCATTGGAGAGCCCAAACCTGGGTAAACTCGTGTCCCCTTTGTCTCTTGTTACCGTCGATCCTAGTCTCACAGTTCGGGAACCCCTACCTGAGATCCACCTGTTTTGACACCAACACAGTCCACCTGCTGGTTGTTGACTATCTTCGGCTTAACATTGAAGGCCTTTAGCCACAAGCCGAAGTGTGCCTAGACCCATAGAAAGGCCTTGCAGATAACAATGAAGGCCGAAATATGCAAGAAGGAGTTTGGGCGAGATCATGAAAATCCAACCCATATAAGAACATCAAACCCCTAAAAAAGGAGTGGAGTGGGAAGCCTAGTCCCCGGATGAAGTGGGGAATGAACACCACCCTATGGCCTTGCTTTGGCATGGGGATGACCTGGCCCTCCTCTGGAGCACCATGGACGACATTGACCTTAAGATAGTCAACACGCTTCAGCTCCTGGATGTCGTCATCGAGATACTAGAGGCCTCCCACTTGCCCTTGGAACCAGAACTGGCCATGGCTGAACTGGGGGAGTGGCGTGAGGAGATTTGTGGCAGAAATGTATCTGGGGGCTTAGATCTCAAGAGATTGGGAAGGTGATAGCAATGGGGGATCTAAGAAGTGTATAGAGGCTTTGATGGTTGTTTCCCTTTTATAAGTTGCCGCAATACCAAGAGCCCCTTTGCTGTGTCGTAGACCTTGCCACTTACCGATATAATCATGTTGTTATGCGCACTTGGGATAACCCGAATCATTAATCATATCCCTTAAACAACGGGTCACGATCTGCATATTGATGGGACATGCCAATAGAGGAACTGCCTCGAACCGCGAATCGAGTTTTCATACTGGTTAGTGGTTGTGACCAACCGTGACCTTTTGCTAAAAGTTGTCAGACAAAGGCATTGTTCACACTCGACCGGTTGGCCTTCAAGGCTAAGTAACACATATTGTTCAGAAATCTTGAAGTCATCGATGGTCGAACTAGTATCGGCCGAACATAGAAGGGGGGAAGAACTCGCCCTGCAAGCCGGAGACTTTGAGCGCATGAGGCTACTAGGGGTCATGGACCTCGATTTTGGAGGTTAGTTTGGGGTCTATTGAGGGAGTCTGGAACTAAGGGGTCCTTGGGCCGTCGGTCTATCTCTTATGGGCCGGACTAGTGGGCCGCTCTATGGTTGTTACTTGAAGGCCGAGCTATAAGGCGACTCCGTGTTCAGGATGGAAACCTCCGGTGCCTTTGTGTGTCCTCCAAGTCAAGATGGCATAATCGGCATGTTGATTCCCTGATGGCAACCGACTACATAGCTACCCCTGGTGTCTATACAAACCAGAGGATTTAGTTCTTAGAGGGCAAGAACCACCATCCTACTCATCTAGGATTTAGTTCATCTGATCTCGTGGTATATCAAGTCTGTAATCATCATACACATGAGTATAATCAAGCAGGACATAGGGTTTTACCTCTTCGAGAGGGCCAGAACCAGGGTAAATAATATCCGTGTGCTTCCTGTTCCATATTGATCCAAGATCCACAGCTCGGGACCCCCTACCCGAGATCCGCTAGTTTTGACACCGACAAGAGGGTCGAAGTACAAGCCAGCATAGTGCCAATGAAGGGAGACGGCATGGCAGTGATGATGGTGATGACGGCACCGCGGTGAAGATGATGATGGTGGTGGTGCCGACATGGTCGAGCAGCGGCCTGAAAGCCGGTGCTCGTGTGGTGGATCCTCCTCTTCTTCCTCTTGTTCTTGTCCCTATTCTATGGTGGTGGATGGAGAAGCAATTGATATGGATATGGATGTGTTCTTGCTGAATGAGGAAGGATATGATGTATTCTGGCGGCTAGGGTTGAGGATGACTTATATAAGGAGCCTCCTTAATGAGGTCACCTACTAGTGGAATGATGAGGTCACCTACTAGTGGTAGGGTCATGGACCCGACATCCAGGGGTCACCTAGGGTCCCACATGGCCATTAAAGTCTCAGGACTATAGTTGCATTCTGGTGCATACATCGGATCTACTCGGATCCATAAAGTCACTCAGACGTCTTCCCGTCAGTCGGCCAGACATCAACAAGAGAAGAGACGTGGATGACGTGGGAGCTGCAACGGCCGAAGGAATTAACACCACGCATGAAGTGCGGTCATATCTAGCGTTACCAGTAACGATCGTAGTTAGTTGTAGTTTCCAGTAACTCCCGTAGTTAATCACATTAAATGCCCTTATAATGACGCTCGACGGGTCCTGGCAAACTATATATAATCCACCCTCGAGCTCCTCGACAAGGTTTCAAGACTCTCTGTAATCAGACAACCCCGGAGAAAACATAAGCCTCTCGGCACAAGACGTAGGGTCTTTACCTCTCTGAGAGGGGCCCGAACTCGCTAAATCCGAGTGATACACTTGCATTGTAGCTAGGCTCCGCCCCTCATTTGTACCCCTAGTATTCATTGCCAGGCTCATTCCCACAACACTCCTAGCCTCCTCTTCTTGATGGGCTTCATACAAGGGCTCAAGATGAGCCTAATCCTCTCCCAATCTCTTCTTTACGAGCCAAGGATCTGGGATCAAACATGGACGAAATCGGTGAAGAAGACCATCTAGAAGGACAAATTTTGGAGTTGTCTGCATGTCAAACTGTTGGGAACATTGCATGGGAAACAAAAAATTTCATATGCACACGCAAGATCTATCCATGGTGATGAGCATCTACGAGAGGGAGAGCAGATCTACGTACCCTTGTGGATCGCTAAGCGGGAAGCAATAAGAAACGCGGTTGATGTAGTCGAATGTCTTCGCAATCCAAATCGCCGAGCGTCCCGTGATCCAATCACGATCCGTCCTGATCAAGCACCGAACGGGCGGCAACTCCGCGTTCAGCACACGTATAGCTTGATGACGATCTCTGCCTTCTTGATCCAGCAAGAGGGAGAGGAGAGGTAGACGAGTTCTCCGGCAGCGTGACGTTTCTGCGGTGATGGTGGTGGAGTAATCTCAGCAGGGCTTCGCCTAAGCACAGCTGAAACCGATCTAGAGGAGAAACTATGAACTAGAGGGTAGGGTTGCACGTGGCTGAAAATCTTGTGGCAAAACCCTAAAACCCTCTAGTATATATAGGAGGAGATGAGGAGGAGGCTTGGCACAAGGGCCAGCCCCTCTAGGCTTCGGCCAAAGTGTAGAGGAGGAGTCCTCCTCCTCCACTCCTAGTAGCATTAGGACTCCTTCCTTATTTCCACCCTTTTTGCCTTTTTCCACCTTTTCCACTTAGGAATCTCTTCCAAGCCACATGGGCCTTGTGTGGGACTTTGGCCTGGTATTAGTCCTCCCACAGCCCATGTAGCCTCTTGGGTCGAAATACCTCTCCCGATGGTCCCCCGATACACTACTGGCACTCCCGGTACACTACCGATGAGCCCGAAACTTTTTCGGTGACCAAAATAGGACTTCCTATATATCAATCTTTACCTACGGACCATTCCGGAGCTCCTCTTGACGTCCGGCATCTCATCCGGGACTCCAAACAACCTTCAGTCACCACCATGCATAACTCTATACTACCGAAACGTCACCAAACCTTAAGTGTGCAGACCCTGCGGGTTCGAGAACTATGTAGACATGACCGAGACACCTCTACGGTCAATAACCAATAGCAGGACCTGGATGCCCATATTGGTTCTTACATATTATACGAAGATATTTATCGGTGAACCTCTATGTCAAGGATTCAGTTAATCCCGTATTATGTTCGCTTTGTTCTTTGGTATGTTACTTGCCCGAGATTCGATCGTCGGTATCTCCATACCTAGTTCAACCTCGTTACCGGCAAGTATCTTTACTCGTTCCATAATACAAGATCTCGTGACTAACACTTAGTCATATTGCTTGCAAGGCTTATTGTGATGTTGTATTACCGAGTGGGCCCTGAGATACCTCTCCGTCACACGGAGTAACAAATCCCAGTCTTGATCCATGCCAACCCAACAGACACCCTCGGAGATACCTGTAGAGCATCTTTATAGTCACCCAGTTCTGTTGCAACGTTTCATACACACAAGGTACTCCTTCGGTGTCCGTGAGTTGCATGATCTCATGGTCATAGGAACATATACTTGACATGAAGAAAACTATAGCAATAAACTGATATGATCATATGCTACATTTATAGTTTGGGTCTTGTCCATCCCATCATTCTCCTAATGATGTGATCCCGTTATCAAATGACATCACATGTAAATGGCTAGGAAACCTTGACGATCATTGATCAACGAGCTAGTTCACTAGAGGCATACTAGGGACAAAGTGTTGTCTATTTATCCACACATGCAATGTGTTTCCAATCAATACAATTATAGCAAGGAATGTTATGAAATATAGCATGCAATTTGTCCATTTTGGAATGTTATGAAATATAGCTATGCATCTATCATCATCATTGCTTGAATACATGTATTGTTGAAATGTTCTTTCTAAATTTCTGAAAAGCCCTTTCTACTTTCCCTAAGTTGCTTTCACCTATTTGAAATCTTGGTAAAAAAGTTCAAATAAGAGAGGAGGAACATGACACTCCACACCAGGACCTAATTGGTGATTTATTTGAACAATAATAACCAGGAGTTATTTTGAAAATATTTGCAAAAAGGATTTAAAAACAATTAGGCAATTTCTGAAAATAATAATTTTTTCAAAGTGTTTAAATGACAGAATAAAAATGTCCATTAAATAGCATTTATTATTATGTTAATTTTGATATATTTATTTCCTACTTTTAAACAATGTTTAAATGTCTTAAAAGCTTTTGATTGTTGCTGGAAAACATTAAAAAGAAAACGGTAACGGATTTAGAATTAAACGGGCCGGCCCACAGGCTTTATTTCGCGAATTCAATACCGACCGGCCGACCGACGCGGAAACCTCGCTCCCCTCTCGCTGACACCGGGTCCCACCCCGACCGACCGTTAGCCCCGCGCGGTCGCCTTCCTCCTCGCGCGCGCGCCGGACCTCGCCGACAGTTACTCCCTCCCCCCCGGATCTCTCTCCTCTCTCCTCCCCCGCACTCCCCGCACCCCCTATAAGTATCGGCCAATCCCCGCATCCATTTCCCCCCGAATCCCCTCTCTCACGTTGCGAGAACGCTGCTCAATCGCTCGCCGGAGTTGCCTCCACCACCGGAGCTCTCATCGCCCGTAGCCATCGCCTCGGTCATCCTCGCCCTTCTCCGACACCACCAACCGGCACCGGAGGACCTCCTCCGCCGTCTGAGCCCGTCCGCGCTCCGTTTTGACCATCGGAGCCACCTCCGGCGACGTCCTTGACCACCGGCCGCCGCCACCATCGCCGGAGTCCACTTTCCCCCTCCGATAAAATCTTCGAACTCACCCCCTCCCTCCGATCCAGACGCAACGGCCACGATTAGATCGGGTTATTCCCGAACCATTTTCTGTTTAGATTCGGTTGACCGCCCGAAGCACCGCTCGCACACACCCCCTTAGCCAATAGGATAGTGCCACGTAGCCCCCTGGCCGTCCGGTAGATTTCACCCTTTTCTGTTTTTGTTTTAGTTAACAGAGTGAATTCAAATATTGTTTTAGCTATAACTTTTAATCTATTTAATGTTTTGAGTTGATTCGTTTTGTAATAGCTCACATTTTTCATGTAGTTTCACCCTGTACTTTTAGATTTCAACTATAAAAGTTGAATTGAATCAAATTTGCTCAAAATCTTCAAATCTGAATAACTAGAGTTTGAAAATAGATTTTGATATGAATCTTTTTGCTACTGTTTGATATTGGTTAGGACTATCACCATGTTTAGTTTGAGGATTTTTAAGATGATTATTGTTAGTGTTTTAGATATAAACAGAATCTGCCTAGTATTATAGTATAGTTTTATTTACTTAGTTTTAGTTAGTTTAGCTTAGATTCAGTTTTAATTTGTTTAGTAGGTTCTGTTGTTTAAACATTTAGTCTTTTATTTATTGTTAATAAAAATATAAAACTGTTTAGTTTATTTCTTTGTAATATAGGAATCACAACTTATTTTCAAATAGGTTTATTTTGATTAAAACAACTAGTTAGTAATAGTTTTGCTTTCAAACAAAGTTTTACATAATTTAATTCTGTTTTCTAAAACAAATTTATTTGTAAATTCTTTTCTGTTAAGAACATGTTTTGCTAATAAGTAATAAGTTTTGTTTTGCTCTTTTGTTAGTAAAACTATATTTGTTTTATATAGTGTTTATCAAAACTTTTATAAACTTTACTAAAGTTTCCCCAACAAACTTAAATTGTTTTCTTCTGTTTATTAATAAAATATATTATTGTTTCCTTGTTGTCAACTATTGTTTTGTTATTATAAAATAGTTTTATTATGTTAGTAGTGTTTTATCAATCATCTCCTAGTAAACAAAACTTTGTGTGTTTCTCTTACTTGTGATTTGTCCATTGTTTTGTCTTGATTGGTTACTAGTTCTTGGTTGATGTTTGTGAGTTACAATATTTTGTTGTATGCTTAATTGAGTGCTCTTTTTTGCTTCGTTAGATTATCCGGAGTGCGAAGCTTGTTACTTAGAGTCACTCACGTACGAAGATCAGGCAATCAGGCAAGTCACCTTGATCATGTTTTACCCGTGTTTTATATGCATTAGTTTTACCAAACCCCCCCCCCCCAATTGCATGCAAGATAGGTTAGATGGAAACTTGGTTACATTGTAGTAGTATCATGTGGTAGGTACCCCTCTTAACCCCTTTGACAACATTTGGCCCCGGGAAACGTTGTTTTACTTTTTGCTATGCTATTAGTAGACGAGGTTGGTTGTGTGATTCATGAGAGTTGAGAGAGTTAATAATTTCAAGACCTACATAATGAACGAGACTTCAAGACTCCGAGTTTTCAACATACCTCTGGGTGGATGATGGTTGAACGGCACCCTGGAGAAACCAGTGGATTTGCCTAGGTGATGCTGGAGATGGCCAGTATTCACGCGGAAAGATCCACCCAGGCACAAAGAGATGGATGGGTGCTTCAAGACCCAAGGCTTACCTGCACAGCCACAAGTCATTATGGGCTCTGGCTTGGTTGGATATCGTGGTGACCCTGGACAGGCGGTGCTACGAGAGGTAGAAGAACGGTAGGAAAGGATGGGCACCGACAGAGTCGCAGGGAAACCCTTTGGAAGACCATGTTTTGGTCATCCGTTTCTCAAACACCCTGAAGTGCGAGAAATTAAACGGAGGCGACCAAATCTTGTGGGGAACGTGTGCAAAACTCTGCAGAGTACTCAAACCTAATCGATTAGCCGTGTCCACGGTCATGGACGACTTGAGCCAAAGGAACTGAAACTTCCGGAGATCTCAACACAATTAATATGATGATGTGGGTGTTGATAATTTGGGTATGAGAATTGGTTGGTGGAACCATCTCATTAATCAACCAACTTAGTAAAATTTTGCTTTTGTCCTCTCTTGATGTAGGAAAATTGGCTTTACGCAAAACTTACCACCCCACCTGCCATATATGCATATAGATTAGATGATTATCTTTCACCCCTCTCTTGTGATTTTGTCGGCATATTCCATATGCTGACCTACACGGCTGCAACGTATCATGTTGCAGAGTACTTTTCCGACCAGGAGTGAGGATACGCTCTACGCTCAGTGAGATGCCCTTGGAGTCAGATGGACTCATCTACCTTCGACGCTTCCGCAAGATTTAGATATTCTCATGAGTTGGCCTTCATCCACTTTATTGTAATGATTATTGTAATAAAGGACTCGATATGAGATTTCGTTAATATAATGCTATGTGATTTCCCTTTGATATATACATTGATGTACCGTGTGTGTACCAGCATGATCTTGGGATGGTACGGAAAACTGGAGATTCGACCTTTCAGGTCGGGTCGTTACAGAGATGGTATCAGAGCCCACGCTGACCGTAGGACGTAACCTCTAGGACTGGAAAGCCTTAGGATTGTTTCTCTTTCTCGTTAAAATTCTTATGCTCTCATCTATTCGTTTATGACTCCTCTCCGATTATTTCAAAATTTATAGATGGCCACCTTCATCCCAGTGTTGATCACGGAGTTTTGCCAGCCTGACGCAACGATGCCTTTTGGTAAGGAGCTAATGAGGATCGTCAAGGACATAAGGATTGCTTTGCCGAGCATCACCGGGATTCCTATCATGTCATTTCCCCAAGATGGACGCTACAGGATCGAGGTGCATATTCCAGGGAAGACCTTTGGGAACCGGAAGGAACCCATCGACCTCAAGTTCGTGGCACCCAGTTGGATACTTGTGAGAGACATGGCCATTCATCGTGCCCTTGGACGTATTCAGGAGGAATACAGAGGTGGAACTATTTCACCAGGACTCAGCGTGGTTTGTCGCAGGGATGTCCATGGAAACATCATTACTTCTCCCACTACAGACACCACCATTTCCTATATCCAGACCCTGGAGACTCACATCAGGACTCTGGAGCTTCGAGTTCGTGCTGATACGAAGACAACCAAGAATCTGATGAACCGTGAGATTGACCTCGATGCTGATTTGCGGGAAGCCAACTATGAACATGAATATGAGGTGAAGGATTTCTTAGAGAGAATCGACAAGTTGAACACTCGCATCGCCACTCTAGAGGAACAGATGGACATGGGTGAAAATATTCATCCTGAGGAAGACTTGGCTCCTTTCATCAGCGACGATGATGACTATGAGGAGAGCACCACTGGAGGAGACTGAGTCACCATGTACTTCTGAGGAAAACTTTAGTTATGCCCTCTATGTATCTTTTATTTTTCAACGTTAAAAGCGTAGGTCGATGCTTAGTTTGATTGAGATTTGTATTCCCGATGTTTGACATTGATTGAATAAATGAATGAGTGTTTGGTGTGATATGTTTGTTGCATTACATATGGGTAGTGAATTTTTCCTTTTAGACCCTTGTTCTATTCTAATTCTCACCCCTCTGAAAACAGCAAGATGCCTCCACGACGTGACACCGACTTCACTTTCCTGCCGGAACTCACGCAACTTCTTCAGCAGTAGAATGCACTGATGCAGTTATTGATTCAGAATCAGACCAACAACCAGAACAATAACAACCACCAACATCCACCCCAGGTTGACAATCTCACCCGTTTTCTAAGATTGAACCCTCCAACTTTCTCCAGCAGCATTGAGCCTATTGTGGCAGATGACTGGCTCCGCAAGATTGAAAGAGAACTCGTCACCGCTGGATATACTGATGCTGAGAAGGTGCGCTTTGCCGCACATCAACTTGAAGGATGAGCAGCTTCATGGTGGGAGAATTACCGTTGGAAATATGCCCTAGAGGCAATAATAAATTAGTTATTATCATATTTCCTTGTTCATGATAATCGTTTATTATCCATGCTATAATTGTATTGATCGGAAACTCAGATACATGTGTGGATACATAGACAACACCATGTCCCTAGTATGCCTCTAGTAGACTAGCTCGTTGATCAAAAGATGGTTAAGGTTTCCTAGCCATGGACATGAGATGTCGTTTGATAACGGGATCACATAATTAGGAGAATGATGTGATGGATAAGACCCAAACTACAAACATAGCATATGATCGTGTCAGTTTATTGCTACTGTTTTCTGCATGTCAAGTATATGTTCCTATGACCATGAGATCATGCAACTCACGGATATCGGAGGAGTGCCTTGTGTGTATCAAACGTCGCAACATAACTGGGTGACTATAAAGGTGCTCTACAGGTATCTCCGATGGTGTCTGTTGAGTTGGCATGGATCGAGACTGGGATTTGTTACTCCGTGTGACGGAGAGGTATCTCAGGGCCCACTCGGTAATACAACATCACAACAAGCCTTGCAAGCAATGTGGCTAAGTGTTTGTCACGGGATCTTGTATTACGGAACGAGTAAAGAGACTTGCCAGTAACGAGGTTGAACTAGGTATGGAGATACCGACGATCAAATCTCGGGCAAGTAACATACCGAAGAACAAAGGGAACGTTATACGGGATTAACTGAATCCTTGACATAGAGGTTCGACCGATAAAGATCTTCGTAGAATATGTAGGAACCAATGTGGACGTCCAGGTCCCGCCATTGGTTATTAACCGTAGAGGTGTCTCGGTCATGTCTACATAGTTCTCGAACCCGCAGGGTCTGCACGCCTAAGGTTCGGTGACGTTTCGGTAGTGTAGAGTTATGTATGGTGGTGACCGAAGGTTGTTCGGAGTCCCGGATGAGATCCCGGACGTCACGAGGAGCTCCGGAATGGTCCGGAGGTAAAGATTCATATATAGGATGTCCCAGTTTGGTCGTCGGAAAAGTTTCGGGCTCATCGGTAGTGTACCGGGAGTATCGGTAGTGTACCGGGAGTGCCGGTAGTGCACCGGGGGACCTCCGGGAGGGGTATTTCGACCCCAAGAGGTCCATGGGCTGTGGGAGAATAATAACCAGCCCTTAGTGGGCTGGGAAAACAGCCACAAAGGCCCATGGCGCAGGAGAGAAAGTCCTAAAGCAAAAAGTGGAAAATCAGCCAATAGGAGGCAATCCTACTCCAACTAGGATTGGAGGTGAAGTAGGATTGCTCCCACCTCCTATTTCGGCCGACCCAAAAGCCTTGGCTGCCTCTCCTCTCCTCTCCTCCTATATATACTAGTGGATTGGGTGGTTTTTGGACAGAATTTCCGGCCACGTGCTACCCGTTTCACCGGTGCACAGTTTCTCCTCTAGATCGGTTTTCCGCAGCGCTTAGGCGAAGCCCTGCCGGAATCACTCCACCACCATCACCGGAGCGCCGTCACGCTTCTGGTGAACTCTCTCTCCTCTCCACCTCCTCTTGCTGGATCAAGACGGTGGAGATCGTCATCAAGCTACACGTGTGCTGAACGCGGAGGTGTCGTCCGTTCGGCGCTAGATCGAAAGGACCGTGATCGAGATCGCGAGACGGTTCGTGATGAGATCGCGGAACGGATCGTGATGAGTTCACGGGATAGATCGTGATCAAGATCATGAGATGGATCGTGATGAGATCGCGGGACGGATCGTGATGGGATCGCGGGACGGATCGTGATGAGATCGCGGGACGCTCGGCGATTTGGATCGCGAAGATGTTCGACTACACCAACCGCGTTTCTTAACGCTTCCCGCTTAGCGATCTACAAGGGTATGTAGATCCACTCTCCCTCTCGTAGATGCTCATCACCATGGATAGGTTTGCGTGTGTGTAGGAAAATTTTTGTTTCCCATGCGACATTCCCCAACAGTGGTATCAGAGCTAGGTTGATGGTTCGATGAGATCTCGAGTAGAACACAAAAGGTTTGTGGGCGTTGATGCTTAGATTGCTTCCTCCCTTGGTCGGATTTTGGTTCAGCGGGATTGTGAGATGAAGCGGCCCGGACCAACATTACTCGTACGCTTACGAGAGACCGGTTCCCTCGACGCAACTTGTTGCTTAGATGGCTTGCGGGTGACAGTTTCTCTCACTTTAGTTGGATCGGATCCGACAAAGGCGGTCCTTGAGAAGGTTGAAAAGCAATCTATGTATCATCGTTGTGGTTTATACGTAGGTGAGAATCGTTCTTGCTAGATACCCGTAGCAGCCACGTAAAACATGCAACAACAATTAGAGGACGTCTAACTTGTTTTTGCAGGGTATGTTGTGATGTGATATGGCCAATTACATGATGAGATATATGTGATGTATGAGATGATCATGTGATGTATAGAATTTCACGACTTGCATGTCGTTGAGTACGGCAACCGGCAGGAGCCATAGGGTTGTCTTTAATTATTGTATGACCTGCGTGTCAATCATTAAGCGCTATGTAATGATTTACTTTATCGCTCAGCAGTAGCAATAGAAGTAGAAGCAAGGCTGGCACCACAACCCCAATGGCAACACATTGATGGAGATCATGGTGTTGTGCCGGTGACGATGGAGATCATGCCGGTGTTTCGAAGATGGGGATCTTAAACACAAGTTCATGGCCATATCATGTCACTTATGAATTGCATGAGATGTTAATCCTTTTATGCACCTTGTTTTGCTTAGTACGGCGGTAGCATTATAAGGTGATCCCTCACTTGAATTTCAAGATGAACTGTGTTCTCCCCGAGTGTGCACCATTGCGAAAGTTCGTCGTGTTGAGACACCATGTGATGATCGGGTGTGATAGACTCTACGTTCACATACAACAGGTGCAAGCCAGATTTGCACGCGCAGAACACTCGGGTTAAACTTGACGAGCCTAGCATGTACAGACATGGCCTCGGAACATGAGAGACCGAAAGGCCGAACATGAGTCATATAGTAGATATGATCAACATAATGATGTTCACCATTGCAGCCACCTCAACTCACGTGATGATCGGACTTGAGTTGGTGAATTTGGATCATGTATCACTCGAATGATCGGAGGGATGTCAATTTGAGTGGGAGTTCTTAAGTAATATGATTAATTGAACTCATTATCATTAACATAGTCAAAGTGTCTTTGCAAATTATGTTGTAGATTACTAGCTCGCGCTGTAGCTCCCTTAAATTTGTATATGTTCCTAGAGAAATAGAGTTGAAAGATGTTGGTAGCAATATTGCGGACTGGGTCCGTGATCTGAGGATTGTCCTCATTGCTGCACAGAAGGCTTATGTCCTTAATGCACCGCTCGGTGCGCCACCCCCTCTAGCGTCGTCTATAGATGTTGTGAACATCTGACAGGCACGTTTCGATGACTACTTGATAGTTTAGTGCGTCATGCATTACGGCTTAGAATTGAGGCTCCGAAACGTTTTGAACGTCATGGAACATATGAGATGTTCTAGGGGCAGAGATTGTGATCTCAGGCTCGTGCCTGTGTTGCGAGATATGAGATCTCCAACAAGATTCTTTGCCTGTAAGATGAAGGAGAATAGCTCAATCGTTGAGCATGTACTCAGATTGTGTGGGTACTACAATCGCTTGAATCAAGTGGGAGTTGATCTTCCAGATAAGATAGTGATTGATATAGTTCTCCAAGTCACTGTCACTAAAGCTACTAGAACTTAGTGATGAACTATAATACACCAGGGATAGAAGTATTGATCCCTGAGCTGTTCGCGATGTTTGACACCGCGAAGGTAGAAATCAAGAAGGAGCATCAAGTGTTGATGGTTAATCAAACCACTAGTTTCGAAAAGGGCAAGATCAAGGAGGGAAACTTCATGGATAGCAAGTCAGTTGCTGCTCCAGTGAAGCAACCCAAAGTTGAACTCAAACCCGAGACTAAGTGCTTCTATTATGAGGTGAGAGGTCGCTGAAGCGGAACAACCCTAGATACTTGGTAGATAAGAAGGCTGGCAACACTGATAGAAGTATATTTGATATACGAGTTACTAATGTGTACCTTGCTAGTACTCTTAGTAGCACCTGGGTATTGGATACCGGTTCGGTTGCTAAATGTTAGTAACTCGAAATAAAAGCTACGGAATAAACGGAGAACTAGCTAAGGGTGAGGTGACGATATGTGTTGGAAGTGTTTCCAAGGTTGATGTGATCAACATCGCATGCTCTCTCTACCTTCAGGATTAGTGACGAACCTAAATAAATGTTATTTGGTGTTTTGCGTTGAGCATGAACATGATTAGATCATGTTTATTGCAATACGGTTATTCATTTAAGTTAGAGAATAATTGTTATTCTGTTTACATGAATAATACCTTCAATGGTCATGCACCCAGTGAGAATGGTTTGTTGAAATCTTGATCGTAGTATTACACATGTTCATAACATTGATGTCAAAAGATACAAAGTTAATAATGATAGTACCACATACTTGTGGCACTGCCGCTAAATGTCATATTGGTATAAAGCGCAGGTAGAAACTCCATGCTGATGGATATTTGGACTCGTTCGATTTTGAATCGGTTGAGACATGCGAACCATGCCTCTTGGGCAAGATGACTAAAGGACCCCGTTGGATGGAGCGGGCAAGTGATTCATTGGAAATGATACATGTTGATGTATGCAATCTAGTGAGTCTTGTAGCGTGCAGTGGATATCGTTATTTTCTTACCTTCACTGATGATTTGAGTAGATATAGTGTATATTTACTTAATGAAACACAAGTCTGAATCGTTTGAAAGGTTCAAGCAAATTCAGAGTGAAGTTTAAAGATCATCGTGACAAGAAGATAAAAATGACTGCGATATGATCGTGGAGGTGAATATATGAGTCACGAGTTTGGCATACAACTTAAGACAATGTGAAAGTTGTTTCACAACTAAACGCTACCTGGAACACCATAGTGTGATGGTGTGTCCGAACATCATAGTTATGCTCTATTGGACATGGTGCGTGCTATGATGTCTCTTGTCGTTTTACTACTATAATTTTGGGGTTATGCATTAGAGACAACTACATTCACTTTAAATAGGGCACCATCTAAATCCGTTGAGATGACACCATATGAATTATGGTTTGATAGAAACCTAAGCTGTCATTTCTTAATACTTGGGGCTGCGGCACTTGTGTGAAAAATGTTTTCACCTAATGAGGTCGAACCCAAGGCGGACAAATCCATCTTCATAGAATACCCTAAGATCAGTTGGGTAACCTTCTATCTCAGATCCAAGTGCAAAGTGTTTGTTACTAAAACGGATCCTTTCTCGAAGAAAGGTTTCTCTCGAAAGAATTGAGTGGGAGGAAGATAGAACTTGATGAGGTTGTTAAACCTTTGTTCAACTAGAGAGTAGCGCAGCGCAGAAAGATGTTTCTGTGAAGCCTACGTTAGTTGAAGAGGAAGTTAATGATGATGATCATGAAGCTTCAGGATCAAGTTACTATCGAACTTCGTGGGTCGACAAGGATGTGTACTGCTCCTAAGCGGTACGACAACCCTGTCTTCGAGGTCATGTTGTTGGACAGGGATGAACCAACGAGCTATGGAGAAGCGATGATGGGCCCGGATTCCAACAAATGGTTGGAGGCCATGAAATCCGAGATAGGATCCATGTATGAAAAACCAAGTATAGACTTTGGTATACTTGCTTGTTGGACAGCAGGTCGTTGAGTACAAATGGATATTTAAAATGAAGACAGACACTGATGGTGAATGTCACTATTTGTAAAGCTCGACTTGTTGCAAAGATGTTTGTGACAAGTTCAAGGAGTTGACTACGATGAGACTTTCTCACTCGTAGAGATGCTAAAGTCTATTGGAATTATGTTAGCAGTTGCTGCGTTTTCAATTATGAAATCTGACAGATGGATGTCAAAACATCATTTCCTTAACGGTTTACTTGAGGAAAGGTTGTATGTGATACAACCAGAAGGTTTTGTCAGTCCTAAGGATGCTAAAAGGTGTGCAAGCTTTGGTGATCCTTCCATGGACTGAAGCAAGCATCTCGGAGTTGGAATATACACTTTGATGAGGTGATCAAAGTTTTTGATGTTTATACAAAGTTTACGAGAAACTTGTATTTGCAATAAAGTGAGTGGGAGCACTATAGAATTTCTGATAAGTATATGTGGATGACATATTGTTGATCAGAAATAATGTAGAGTTTCTGGAAAGCATAAAACGGTCATTTGGAAAGTGTTTTTCAAAGGAAGACCTGGATGAAGCTACCTAATTGTTGAGCATCAAAATCTATGCAGATAGATCAAGATGCTCAATGAGACTTTCAATGAGTGCATACCTTGACAAGATTTTGAACGAGTTCAAAATGGATCAGTCACAGAAAGAGTTCTCGCCTGATTTGTAAAGTGTGAAAGTTGAGTGAGACTCAAAGCTCGACAACGGCAGAAGAAATAGAAAGGACGAATGTCGTCCCCTATGCCTTAGCCATAGGCTCTATATTATGCCATGCTGTGTACCGCACCTGTGTGTGCCTTGCCATGAGTCCGTCAGGGGGTACAAGAGTGAACCAGGAGTGGATCACTGGACAGCGGTCAAGATTATCCTCTGTAACTAAGAGACTGAGGAGATGTTTCTCGATTATGGAGGTGATAAAGAATTCATCGTAAGGAGTTACGTCGATACAAGCTTTAACACTAATCCGGATGACTCGTAGTAGCAATCTGGATACGTATAGTGGAGCAGCCATTTGGAAATAGTACCAAGTGGAGTGTGGTAGCAGTGTTTATGGTTTGACATAGAGATTTGCGAAGTACACACGGATCTGAATATCGCAGACCTGTTGACTATAAGACCTCTCTCACATGCAAAGCATGATCGAGCCCCAGAACTCATTGGGTGTTAGATTCATAACAATGCGAATCACATGGTGATGTGAACTAGATTATTGGCGCTAGTGCAAGTGGGAGACTGTTGGAAATATGCCCTAGAGGCAATAATAAATTAATTATTATCATATTTCCTTGTTCATGATAATCGTTTATTATCCATGCTATAATTGTATTGATCGGAAACCCAGATACATGTGCGGATACATAGACAACACCATGTCCCTAGTATGCCTCTAGTAGACTAGCTCGTTGATCAAAAGATGGTTAAGGTTTCCTAGCCATGGACATGAGATGCCGTTTGATAATGGGATCACATCATTAGGAGAATGATGTGATGGATAAGACCCAAACTACAAACATAGCATATGATCGTGTCAGTTTATTGCTACTGTTTTCTGCATGTCAAGTATATGTTCCTATGACCATGAGATCATGCAACTCACGGATATCAGAGGAGTGCCTTGTGTGTATCAAACGTCGCAACGTAACTGGGTGACTATAAAGGTGCTCTACAGGTATCTCCGATGGTGTCTGTTGAGTTGGCATGGATCGAGATTGGGATTTGTTACTCCGTGTGACGGAGAGGTATCTCAGGGCCCACTCGGTAATACAACATCACAACAAGCCTTACAAGCAATGTGGCTAAGTGTTAGTCACGGGATCTTGTATTACGGAACGAGTAAAGAGACTTGCCAGTAACGAGTTTGAACTAGGTATGGAGATACCGACGATCGAATCTCGGACAAGTAACATACCGAAGAACAAAGGGAACGTTATACGGGATTAACTGAATCCTTGACATAGAGGTTCGACCGATAAAGATCTTCGTAGAATATGTAGGAACCAATGTGGACGTCCAGGTCCCGCCATTGGTTATTGACCGTAGAGGTGTCTCGGTCATGTCTACATAGTTCTTGAACCCGTAGGGTCTGCACACTTAAGGTTCGGTGACGTTTCGGTAGTGTAGAGTTATGTATGGTGGTGACCGAAGGTTGTTCGGAGTCCCGGATGAGATCCCGGACGTCACGAGGAGCTCCGGAATGGTCCGGAGGTAAATATTCATATATAGGATGTCCCAGTTTGGTCGCCGGAAAAGTTTCGGGCTCATCGGTAGTGTACCGGGAGTATCGGTAGTGTACCGGGAGTGCCGGTAGTGTACCGGGGGACCTCCGGGAGGGGTATTTCGACCCCAAGAGGTCCATGGGCTGTGGGATAATAATAACCAGCCCTTAGTGGGCTGGGAAAACAGCCACAAAGGCCCATGGCGCAGGAGAGAAAGTCCTAAAGCAAAAAGTGGAAAATCAGCCAATAGGAGGCAATCCTACTCCAACTAGGATTGGAGGTGAAGTAGGATTGCTCCCACCTCCTATTTCGGCCGACCCAAAGGCCTTGGATGCCTCTCCTCTCCTCTCCTCCTATATATACTAGTGGATTGGGTGGTTTTTGGACAGAATTTCCGGCCACGTGCTACCCGTTTCACGGGTGCACAGTTTCTCCTCTAGATCGGTTTTCCGCAACGCTTAGGCGAAGCCCTGCCGGAATCACTCCACCACCATCACCGGAGCACCGTCACGCTTCTGGTGAACTCTCTCTCCTCTCCACCTCCTCTTGCTGGATCAAGACGGTGGAGATCGTCATCAAGCTACACGTGTGCTGAACGCGAAGGTGTCGTCCGTTCGGCGCTAGATCGGAAGGACCGTGATCGAGATCGCGAGACGGTTCATGATGAGATCGCGGAACGGATCGTGATGAGTTCGCGGGACAGATCGTGATCAAGATCGTGAGATGGATCGTGATGAGATCGCGGGACGGATCATGATGGGATCACGGGACGGATCGTGATGAGATCGCGGGACGCTCAGCGATTTGGATCGCGAAGATGTTCGACTACACCAACCGCGTTTCTTAACGCTTCTCGCTTAGCGATCTACAAGGGTATGTAGATCCACTCTCCCTCTCGTAGATGCTCATCACCATGGATAGGTTTGCGTGTGCGTAGGAAAATTTTTGTTTCCCATGCGACGTTCCCCAACAATTACACCACCACTTGTCCCATTGCAGATGTGACTTGGGAGCAGTTCAAGCTTGCTTTCCGCACCGCACATGTTTCAGCTGGAGCCATGAGTCTGAAGAAGCGCGAGTTTCGCAACTTGCGCCAGGGAAATCACTCTGTGGCCCAATACGTGGACGACTTCAACACATTGGCACGTTATGCACCAGGAGACGTGGCCGATGATGCGGCCAAGCAAGAGAAGTTTCTGGAAGGACTCAACGATGAGTTGAGCATGCAGATGGTAGTGGCTACTTTCAACAACTACCAAGAGCTGGTGGACAAGGCCCTCATCTTGGAGGGAAAACAGCAGCAAATTGAGAACCGCAAGCGGAAGTACACCCAGGGGAAGTTTAACTCTGGAGCTCATCAGAAGCCCCGCTACTCCCCGTACTCAGGAAATACCGGATCAAGTACCGGTAAGTTTGGAAGGCACACTCATGCCGTGCACAACCATGGAGGTCACAACCATGGAGGAAATGGGAATACCCGTCCCAACCATGGCAATTTCAATACTGACAATGGGAATGGGAACAACAACCAGCACTGTCACATTCCTACTCAGAAGGATCTGAGCCACATCACCTGTTTCAAGTGCCAGAAGACAGGGCACTATGCTACTGAGTGTCCCCAGAGCAAGCAGGGAAATGGAAAAGACAACTCCGCAGCCAAGAAGCCAAACCTTTTTCCTCGTGCCCAGGTGAACCATCTCGACGTGGAAGAAGTCTATGATCAACCCGAGACTGTGTTGGTAAGTTTTTATTGCATTCACGTCCAGTTACAGTACTTTTTGATTCCGGTGCAACTCATTCATTCATATCAAGGGTAGTTGTGGATAAGTATGGTTTGCCCACCAAAACCCTTAGTCAGCCCATTAAGGTCAGTTCCCCAGGAGGTATGATGATGGCAGGGATAGGATGCCATGCTTTGAAACTCAATATAGGAAACCATGTTTTTCCCACCGACCTCATCGTCTTAGAATCCCAGGGATTGGATGTAATTCTAGGCATGGATTGGATGACCAAGTATGAAGGGAATCTTGATTGCCTCAGCAAGTCTGTTTCACTCACCACCCCGGAGAACAAGAGGATTAAGTATGTATCCCGACGCACACGTATGAGTGCTCGGTTAAATTCCCTCACAGGAGTTGTTCAGGAGGAAGTACCTGTGGTAAAAGACTTTCCGGATGTATTTCCGGAAGAATTACCAGGCATGCCACCAGATAGGGAGATTGAGTTCCTAATAGAGCTACAAAAAGGGACAGCCCCAATTTCCAAGAGACCCTATCGGATGCCCACAAATGATTTGTTGGAAATCAAGAAGCAAATTAAGGAGTTATTGGACAAAGGGTATATTCGCCCAAGTTGTTCACCTTGGGGAGCCCCAGTTCTTTTGGTGGAGAAGAAGGATAAAACCTTGAGAATGGTAGTCGATTATCGTGCCTTGAACGAGGTGACTATCAAGAACAAGTACCCTCTGCCGATGATTAATGACTTGTTTGATCAGCTAGTAGGCGCCAAAGTATTCTCTAAGATCGATCTTCGATCAGGGTATCATCAACTGAAGATTCGTGAACAGGATATACCCAAAATAGCTTTGACCACCAGGTATGGCTTGTACGAGTATACAGTCATGTCCTTTGGTTTGACTAATGCTCCTGCCTACTTCATGAATTTGATGAACAAAGTGTTTATGGAATATTTGGACAAGTTTGTTGTGGTGTTCATCGATCACATTTTGATATTCTCCAAGAACGAGGAAGAACACAAGGAACATATGCGTTTAGTTCTGGAGAAGCTAAGAGAGCATTAGTTATATGCCAAGTTTAGCAAATGTGAATTTTGGCTGACGGAAGTCGGATTCCTTGGACATGTTATTTCCGGAGAAGGAATAGCCGTAGACCCTGCTAAGGTTGAAGCTGTCACCGAGTGGAAGTCACCCACCTCAGTTAAGGAAATCCGCAGTTTCCTTGGATTAGCCGGATATTACCGGAGATTCATTGAGAACTTCTCAAAGATTGCCAAGCCCATGACAGAGTTGTTGAAGAAAGAATTTAAGTATATTTGGACTGAGGAATGTGAAGCCAGTTTCCAGGAGTTGAAGAAACGTTTGGTCACAGCCCCAGTGTTAATTTTGCCCAATATTCGGAAGGACTTCCAGGTTTATTGTGATGCTTCACGTCAAGGACTTGGAGGAGTACTCATGCAAGATGGAAAGGTTGTAGCTTATGCATCCAGACAACTACGACCTCATGAGTTGAATTATGCCACCCATGATTTGGAACTAGCAGCCATAGTGCACGCACTCAAGACCTGGAGACATTTCCTTATCGGAAATAGTTGTGATGTTTACACCGACCATAAGAGCCTGAAATATATTTTCACGCAGAAAGAGTTGAACCTCAGAGACAGGAGATGGTTAGAGCTAATCAAGGACTATGACATGAGATTACACTACCATCCAGGTAAGGCTAATGTTGTAGCCGATGCCTTGAGTCGGAAAACTTATGTAAACACACTCACAGCGGGAGGATTACCCCAAGAGTTAGCCGATGATCTCAGAGAGCTCAAGCTAGAGATAGTTCCAAGCGGATATGTTGCTACACTGGAGATCCAGTCCACATTGACCGAAAGAATTCGTGAAGCCTAGAAATCAGACAAGGAAATAGCTAAGATTAAGCAGAGAATGGAAGATGGTAAAGCTAAAGGTTTTCGTGAGGATGAACACGGAACTTTGTGGTTTGAGAACCGAATCTATGTGCCCAATGACCTAGAGCTCAGGAAGTTGATACTTCAGGAAGCCCACGATTCACCTTACTCGATACACCCAGGCAATACCAAGATGTATCTAGATTTAAAGGAAAGTTACTGGTGGACAGGTATGAAGAAAGATATTGCGGAACATGTTGCAATATGTGATGTTTGTCAGCGAGTAAAGGCAGAACATCAGAAACCAGCAGGGTTACTTCAACCTTTGCCGATACCCGAGTGGAAATGGGAAAAGCTTGGTATGGATTTCATCACAGGATTACCCAGGACCCGTTCAGGTTATGATTCCATTTGGGTAGTGGTAGATCGCTTGACCAAGGTAGCTCATTTCATTCCAGTGAAAACCACCTATACCAGTGCTAAGCTAGCCAAGATATATATGACCAAGATCGTATGTCTGCATGGAGTTCCGAGGAGTATCGTGTCAGACAGAGGAACACAATTTACCTCAAAGTTTTGGCATCAGTTACATGAAACTTTGGGTACAAGGCTAGAGTTCAGTACAGCCTTTCATCCGTAGACAGATGGACAGACTGAGAGAATCAACCAGATTCTCGAAGACATGTTGAGAGCTTGTGCGCTAGATTATGGATATAGTTGGGATGACAACTTACCTTATGCAGAATTCTCGTACAACAACAGTTATCAGACCAGTCTGAAGATGGCCCCTTTCGAAGCTTTATACGGAAGGAGATGCAGAACACCGTTGACATGGGATGGTGTTGGAGACCGACAACTTTTTGGTCCCGACCTTATCCGAGATTCGGAAGAGAAAGTCAAGTTGATTCGTGACAGACTCAAGATAGCTCAATCTCGACAGAAGACTTATGCTGACAGCAAACGTAAAGAAGTGACGTATGAAGTGGGAGACCGAGCATATGTTCGTGTGTCCCCGCTTTGAGGAATCAAGAGGTTTGGTGTTAAAGGAAAATTAGCACCCAGATTCATAGGCCCCTACAAAATTCTTCAACATAGAGGCGAAGTTGCATACAAGCTGGAATTGCCAAAAGGATTATCCGGAGTTCATAATGTGTTCCATGTGTCCCAGCTGAAGAAATGTCATACTGAGATGACTGATATTCCTTTGAGAGATACAATGCCCCTAGAGGCCATACAACTTGACAATGATCTGACTTACGAGGAGAAGCCTGTCAAAATCCTCGAGACTGTCAACAGAGTTACCCGCAGCAGGATCATCAAGTTCTGTAAGGTTTTGTGGAGTCATCACACCGAGGAAGAAGCCACCTGGGAACGCGAAGAAGATCTTCGTAGAGACCACACGCACATATTTTCTAGCCAACCCGAATCTCGAGGGAGAGATTCATCTTAAGGTGGGTAGGTTTGTAACATCACAAAAATCCATTTTGGAATGTTATGAAATATAGCTATGCATCTATCATCATCATTGCTTGAATACATGTATTGTTGAAATGTTCTTTCTAAATTTCTGAAAAGCCCTTTCTACTTTCCCTAAGTTGCTTTCACCTATTTGAAATCTTGGTAAAAAAGTTCAAATAAGAGAGGAGGAACATGACACTCCACACCAGGACCTAATTGGTGATTTATTTGAACAATAATAACCAGGAGTTATTTTGAAAATATTTGCAAAAAGGATTTAAAAACAATTAGGCAATTTCTGAAAATAATATTTTTTTTCAAAGTGTTCAAATGACAGAATAAAAATGTTCATTAAATAGAATTTATTATTATGTTAATTTTGATATATTTATTTCCTACTTTTAACCAGTGTTTGAATGTTTTAAAAGCTTTTGATTGTCGCTGGAAAACATTAAAAAGAAAACGGTAACGGATTTAGAATTAAACGGGCCGGCCCACAGGCTTTATTTCGCGAATTCAATACCGACCGGCCGACCGACGCGGAAACCTCGCTCCCCTCTCGCTGACACCGGATCCCACCCCGACCAACCGTTAGCCCCACGCGGTCGCCTTCCTCCTCGCGCGCGCGCCGGACCTCGCCGGCAGTTACTCCCTCCCCCTCCCGGATCTCTCTCCTCTCTCCTCCCCCGCACTCCCCGCACCCCCTATAAGTATCGGCCACTCCCCGCATCCATTTCCCCCCGAATCCCCTCTCTCACGTCGCCAGAACACTGCTAAATCACTCGCCGGAGTTGCCTCCACCACCGGAGCTCTCATCGCCCGTAGCCATCGCCTCGGTCATCCTCGCCCTTCTCCGACACCACCAACCGGCACCGGAGGACCTCCTCCGCCGTCTGAGCCCGTCCGCGCTCCGTTTCGACCACCGGAGCCACCTCCGGTGACGTCCTCGACCACCGGCCGCCGCCACCATCGCCGGAGTCCACTTTCCCCCTCCGGTAAAATCTTCGAACTCACCCCCTCCCTCCGATCCAGACGCAACGGCCACGATTAGATCGGGTTATTCCCGAACCGTTTTCTGTTTAGGTTCGGTTAACCGCCTGAAGCACCGCTCGCACACACCCCTTAGCCAATAAGATAGTGCCACGTAGCCCCCTGGCCGTCCGGTAGATTTCACCCTTTTCTGTTTTTGTTTTAGTTAACAGAGTGAATTCAAATATTGTTTTAGCTATAACTTTTAATATATTTAATGTTTTGAGTGGATTCTTTTTGCAATAGCTCACATTTTTCATGTAGTGTCACCCTGTACTTTTAAATTTCAAATTTGAACTATAAAATTTGAATTGAATCAAATTTGCTCAAAATCTTCAAATATGAATAACTAGAGTTTGAAAATAGATTTTGATATGAATCTTTTTGCTACTGTTTGATATTGGTTAGGACTATCACCATGTTTAGTTTGAGGATTTTTAAGATGATTATTGTTAGTGTTTTAGCTATAACATAATCTGCCTAGTATAATAGTATAATTTTATTTACTTAGTTTTAGTTAGTTTAGCTTAGATTCAGTTTTAATTTGTTTAGTAGGTTCTGTTGTTTAAACATTTAGTCTTTTATTTATTGTTAATAAAAATATAAAATTGTTTAGTTTATTTCTTTGTAATATAGGAATCACAACTTATTTTCAAATAGGTTTATTTTGATTAAAACAACTAGTTAGTAATAGTTTTGCTTTCAAACAAAGTTTTATATAATTTAATTCTGTTTTCTAAAACAAGTTTATTTGTAAATTCTTTTCTGTTAAGAACATGTTTTGCTAATAAGTAATAAGTTTTGTTTTGCTCTTTTGTTAGTAAAACTATATTTGTTTCATATAGTGTTTATCAAAACTTTTATAAACTTTACTAAAGTTTTCCCAGCAAACTTAAATTGATTTTCTTCTGTTTATTAATAAAATATATTATTGTTTCCTTGCTATCAACTATTGTTTTGTTATTATGAAATAGTTTTATTATGTTAGTAGTGTTTTATCAATCATCTCCTAGTAAACAAAACTTTGTGTGTTTCTCTTACTTGTGATTTGTGCATTGTTTTGTCTTGATTGGTTACTAGTTCTTGGTTGATGTTTGTGAGTTACAATATTTTGTTGTATGCTTAATTGAGTGCTCTTGTTTGCTTCGTTATATTATCCGGAGTGCGAAGCTTGTTACTTAGAGTCACTCACGTTCGAAGATCAGGCAATCAGGCAAGTCACCTTGATCATGTTTTACCCGTGTTTTATATGCATTAGTTTTACCATCCCCCCCCCAATTGCATGCAAGATAGGTTAGATGGAAACTTGGTTACATTGTAGTAGTATCATGTGGTAGGTACCCCTCTTAACCCCTTTGACAACATTTGGCCCCGGGAAACGTTGTTTTACTTTTTGCTATGCTATTAGTAGACGAGGTTGGTTGTGTGATTCATGAGAGTTGAGAGAGTTAATAATTTCAAGACCTACATAATGAACGAGACTTCAAGACTCCGAGTTTTCAACATACCTCTGGGTGGATGATGGTTGAACGGCACCCTGGAGAAACCAGTGGATTTGCCTAGGTGATGCTGGAGATGGCCAGTATTCACGCGGAAAGATCCACCCAGGCACAAAGAGATGGATGGGTGCTTCAAGACCCAAGGCTTACCTGCACAGCCACAAGTCATTATGGGCTCTGGCTTGGTTGGATATCGTGGTGACCCTGGACAGGCGGTGCTACGAGAGGTAGAAGAACGGTAGGAAAGGATGGGCACCGACAGAGTCGCAGGGAAACCCTTTGGAAGACCATGTTTTGGTCATCCGTTTCTCAAACACCCTGAAGTGCGAGAAATTAAACGGAGGCGACCAAATCTTGTGGAGAACGTGTGCAAAACTCTGCAGAGTACTCAAACCTAATCGATTAGCCGTGTCCACGGTCATGGACGACTTGAGCCAAAGGAACTGAAACTTCCGGAACTCTCAACACAATTAATATGATGATGTGGGTGTTAATAATTTGGGTATGAGAATTGGTTGGTGGAACCATCTCATTAATCAACCAACTTAGTAAAATTTTGCTTTTGTCCTCTCTTGATGTAGGAAAATTGGCTTTACGCAAAACTTACCACCCCACCTGCCATATATGCATATAGATTAGATGATTATCTTTCACCCCTCTCTTGTGACTTTGTCGGCATATTCCATATGCTGACCTACACGGCTGCAACGTATCATGTTGGAGAGTACTTTTCCGACCAGGAGTGAGGATACGCTCTACGCTCAGTGAGATGCCCTTGGAGTCAGATGGACTCATCTACCTTCGACGCTTCCGCAAGATTTAGATATTCTCATGAGTTGGCCTTCAGCCACTTTATTGTAATGATTATTGTAATAAAGGACTCGATATGAGATTTCGTTAATATAATGCTATGTGATTTCCCTTTGATATATACATTGATGTACCGTGTGTGTACCAGCATGATCTTGGGATGGTACGGAAACACCGGAGATTCGACCTTTCAGGTCGGGTCGTTACAGAGATGGTATCAGAGCCCACGCTGACCGTATGACGTAACCTCTAGGACTGGAAAGCCTTAGGATTGTTTCTCTTTGTCTTTAAAATTATTATGCTCTCATCTATTCGTTTATGACTCCTCTCCGATTATTTCAAAATTTATAGATGGCCACCTTCATCCCAGTGTTGATCACGGAGTTTTGCCAGCCTGACGCAACGATGCCTTTTGGTAAGGAGCTAATGAGGATCGTCAAGGACGTAAGGATTGCTTTGCCGAGCATCACCGGGATTCCTATCATGTCATTTCCCCAAGATGGACGCTACAGGATCGAGGTGCATATTCCAGGGAAGACCTTTGGGAACCGGAAGGAACCCATCGACCTCAAGTTCGTGGCACCCAGTTGAATACTTGGGAGAGACATGGCCATTCATCGTGCCCTTGGATGTATTCAAGAGGAATACAGAGGTGGAACTATTTCACCAGGACTCAGCGTGGTTTGTCGCAGGGATGTCCATGGAAACATCATTACTTCTCCCACTACAGACACCACCATTTCCTATATCCAGACCCTGGAGACTCACATTAGGACTCTGGAGCTTCGAGTTCGTGCTGATACGAAGACAATCAAGAATCTGATGAACCGTGAGATTGACCTCGAAGCTGATTTGCGGGAAGCCAACTATGAACATGAATATGAGGTGAAGGATTTCTTAGAGAGAATCGACAAGTTGAACACTCGCATCGCCCTTCAGGTAATACTTCCAAAGTCCATACTTTGTTTTCATACATGGATCCCATCTCGGATTTCACGGCCTCTAACCATTTCTCGGAATTCGGGGCCATCATCTCTCCTCCATAGCTCGTAGGTTCATTGTTGTCCAACAACATGACCTCCAAGACAAGGTTGTCGTACCACTCAGGAGCAGTATGCGCCCTTGTCGACCTACGAGGTTCAATAGTAACTTGATCTGAAACTTCATGATCATCATCATTAACTTTCTCTTCAACTATCGTAGGCTCCATAGAAACATCTTGCTGCGTTGTGCTACTCTCTGGTCGAAGTAAAGGTTCAATAACCTCATCAAGCTCTATTTTCCTCCCACTCAATTCTTTTGGGAGAAACTCTTTCTCAAGAAATGTTGTGTTCTTAGCGACAAACACTTTGCCTTCGGATCTGAGATAGAACGTATACCCAGCTATCTCTTTCGGGTATCCTATGAAGACGCATTTCTCCGCTTTGGGTTCCAGCTTTTTAGGCTGAAGCTTTTTGACATAAGCATCACATCCCCAAACTTTAAGAAACGACAACTTTGGCCTCTTGCCAAACCATAGTTCATATGGCGTCATCTCAATGGATTTCGATGGTGCCCTATTTAAAGTAAATGCAGCTGTCTCTAATGCATAACCCCAAAACATTAGTGGCAAATCAGCAAGAGACATCATAGAACGCACCATACCTAATAAGGTTCGATTACGACGTTCGGACACACCATTACGCTGTGGTGTTCCAGGCGGTGTCAACTGTGAAACAATTCCACATTGTCTTAAGTGACTGCCAAACTCATCACTCAGATATTCACCTCCTCGATTAGATCGCAGGAATTTAATCTTCTTGTTACGATGATTCTCAACTTCACTCTGAAATTTCTTGAACTTTTCAAATGTTTCAAACTTGTGTTTCATTAAGTAAATATACCCATATCTACTTAAGTCATCAGTGAAGGTGAGAAAATAATGATATCCATCGCGCGCTGCAACATTCATTGGACCGCACACATCAGTATGTATGATTTCCAAGAAGTCACTTGCCCGTTCCATTGTTCCAGAGAACGGCGTTTTAGTCATCTTGCCCATGAGGCATGGTTCACATGTGTCAAGTGATTCAAAATCAAGTGACTCCAAAACTCCACCAGCATGGAGCTTCCTCATGCGTTTTACACCAATATGACCCAAACGGCAGTGCCACAAGAAAGTGGTACTATCATTATCAACTCTACATCTTTTGGCATCAATGTTATGAACATGTGTATCATCACTATCAAGATTCAATATGAATAAAACCCTCATATTGGGTGCATGACCATAAAAGATATTACTTGTATAAATAGAAAAACCATTATTCTCTGATTTAAATGAGTAACTGTCTCGCAATGAAAAAGATCCAGATATAATGTTCATGCTTAACGCAAGCACTAAATAACAATTATTAAGGTTCATCACTAATCCTGATGGTAATTGAAGAGAGAGAGTGCCGACAGCGATCACATCAACCTTGGAACCATTTCCCACGTGCATCGTCACTTCGTCCTTCGCCAGCCTTCGTCTATTCCGTAGTTCCTATTTTGAGTTGCAAATGTGAGCAACCGAACCGGTATCAAATACCTAGGCACTACAACGAGAGCTAGTAAGGTACACATCAATAACATGTATATCATATATGCCTTGTTTGTTGTTGGCCGCCTTCTTGTCAGGTTTCTGGCTTGGGTCCAGCCTTGGGATTCTTTACAGGAGTAGCAACTGCTTTGCCATCCTTCTTGCCCTTTCCCTTTCCATTCTTCTTGAAACTAGTGGTTTTATTGACCATCAACACTTGATGTTCTTTTGGGATTTCAGACTCAGCGACTTTCAACATCGCAAACATCTCGGCGACTGACTTGTTCATCCCGTGCATGTTATAGTTCATCACAAAGCTCTTGTAGCTAGGTGGCAGTGATTGAAGAACTCTATCAGTGATCGCCTCTGCCGGAAGGGGCATTCCCAACTCTGCCAGACGAGTCGAATACCCAGACATTCTGAGTATATGTTCATTGATAGACCCGTTCTCCTCCATTTTGCAAGCATAGAACTTATCAGAGGTCTCATACCTCTCGATCTGGGCATTCTTCTAAAAGATAAACTTCAACTCTTGGAACATCTCATATGCTCCATGACGTTCAAAACGTCTTTGAAGTCCTGGTTCTAAGCCATACAACATTGCACACTAAACTATTGAGTAATCCCCAGAACGTGCCTCCCAAGCGTTCTTAACGTCTTCGGATGACATGTCTTCGGGTTGGTCACCAAGCGGTGCATCAAGGACATATGATTTCTGGGAAGCCTTGAGGATAATCCTAAGATTACGAACCCAGTTAACAAAGTTACTTCCATCATATTTCAACTTAGCTTTCTCTAGGAATGCATTAAAATTCAGGCGTGCTACTGCGCGAGCCATTGATCTACAACATAAATATGCAAAGGTTACTTAGACTATCGTTCAAGATAATGAGTTTAGTTAATAAAATTACTAAAGCTCCCACTCAAATTGACATCCCTCAGGTCATCTGAGTGTCACATGATCCAAATTCACCAACTCAAGTCCAATCATCACGTGAGTTGAGGTGGTTTCAAAGGTGAACATCATCATGTTGTTCATATCTACTATGTGACTCATGTTCGACCTTTCGGTCTCTTATGTTCTGAGGCCATGTCTGTACATGCTAGGCTCGTCAAGTTTAACCCGAGTGTTCTGCATGTGCAACACTGGCTTGCACCCATTGTATGTGAATGTAGAGTATATCACACCCGATCATCACGTGGTGTCTCGACACGACGAACTTTCGCAATGGTGCACACTCGGGGAGAACACAATTCATCTTGAAATTTAAGTGAGGGATCACCTTATAATGCTACCATCGTCCTAAGAAAAACAAGGTGCATAAAAGGATTAACATCACATGCAAATCATAAGTGACATGATATGGCCATGAACTTGTGCTTTTGATCTCCATCTTGAAAGCACCGACATGATCTCCATCGTCACTGGCATGACACCATGATCTCCATTATCTTGATCTCCATCAACGTGTCGCCATCATGGTTGTCGCGCCCACCATACTTCTACTACTATTGCTACCGTTTAGCGATAAAGTAAAGCATTACATAGCGCTTAATGATTGACTCGCGGGTCATACAATAATTAAAGACAACCATATGGCTCCTGCCGGTTGCCGTACTCATCAACATGCAAGTCGTGATATTCTATACAACACATGATCATCTCATACATCACATATATCTCATCATGTAATTGGCCATATCACATGACAACATACCCTGCAAAAACAAGTTAGACGTCCTCTAATTGTTGTTGCATGTTTTACGTGGCTGCTACGGGTATCTAGCAAGAACAATTCTCACCTACGCATAAACCACAACGGTGATACATAAGTTCCTTTTCAACCTTCTTAAGGACTGCCTTAGTCGAATCCAATCCAACTAAAGTAGGAGAAACAGACACCCGCCAGCCATCCTTATGCAACGAAGTTACACATCAGTCGATGGAACCGGTCTCTCGTAAGCGTACGAGTAAGGTTGGTCCGGGCTGCTTCATCCCACAATACCGCTGAACCAAAACACGACCAAGGGAGGAAGCAATCTAAGAATCAACACCCACAAACTCTTTGTGTTCTACTCGAGATCTCACGTACACATAGACCTAGCTCTGATACCACTGTTGGCAATGTTGCATGGGAAACAAAAAAATTCCTACGCACACGCAAGATCTATCCATGGTGATGAGCATCTACGAGAGGGAGAGTGGATCTACGTACCCTTGTATATAGCTAAGAGGGAAGCGTTAAGAAATGCGGTTGATGTAGTCGAACGTCTTTGCGATCCAAATCGCCGAGCATCCCGCGATCCAATCATGACCCGTCCCGATCAAGCACCGAACGGACGGCACCTCCGTGTTCAGCACACGTACAGCTTGATGACGATCTCCGCCTTCTTGATCCAGCAAGAGGGAGTGGAGAGGTAGATGAGTTCTCCAGCAGCATGACATCGCTGCGGCGATGGTGGTGGAGTAATCTCAGCAGGGCTTCGCCTAAGCGCAGCTGAAACCAATCTAGAGGGGAACTATGAACTAGAGGGTAGGGTTGCACGTGGCTGAAAATCTTGTGCCAAAACCCTAAAACCCTCTAGTATATATAGGAGGAGAGGAGGAGGAGGAGGAGGCTTGGCGCAAGGGCCAGCCCCTCTAGGCTTCGGCCGAAGTGGAGAGGAGGAGTCCTCCTCCTCCACTCCTAGTAGGATTAGGACTCCTTCCTTATTTCCACCCTTTTTGCCTTTTTTCACCTTTTCCACTTAGGAATCTCTTCCCAGCCACATGGGCCTTGTGTGGGGCTTTGGCCAGCCCACTAAGGGCTAGTATTAGACCTCCCACAGCCCATGTAGCCTCTTGGGTCGAAATACCTCTCCCCATGGTCCCCCAATACACTACCCGCACTCCCGGTACACTACCGATGAGACCGAAACTTTTCCGGCAACCAAAATAGGACTTCCTATATATCAATATTTACCTTCGGACCATTTTGGAGCTCCTCGTGACATATGGGATCTCATCCGGGACTCCAAACAACCTTCGGTCACCACCATGCATAACTCTATACTACTGAAACGTCACCGAACCTTAAGTGTGCAGACCCTGCGGGTTTGAGAACTATGTAGACATGATCGAGACACCTCTACAGTCAATAACCAATAGCGGTACCTGGATGCCCATATTGGTTCCTACATATTCTACGAGGATCTTTGTCGGTCGAACCTCTATGTCAAGGATTCAGTTAATCCCGTATTATGTTCCCTTTGTTCTTCGGTATGTTACTTGCCCGAGATTCGATCGTCGGTAGCTCCATACCTAGTTCAACCTCGTTACCAACAAGTCTCTTTACTCATTCCGTATTACCGAGTGGGCCCTGAGATACCTCTCCATCACACGGAGTAACAAATCCCAGTCTTGCTCCATGCCAACCCAACAGACACCCTCAGAGATACCTGTAGAGCATCTTTATAGTCACCCAGTTATGTTGTGACGTTTGATACACACAAGGCACTCCTCCGGTGTCTGTGAGTTGTATGATCTCATGGTCATAGGAACATATACTTGACATGCAGAAAACTGTAGCAATAAACTGACACGATCATATGCTACATTTATAGTTTGGGTCTTGTCCATCCCATCATTCTCCTAATGATGTGATCCCGTTATCAAATGACATCACATGTCAATGGCTAGGAAACCTTGACCATCTTTGATCAACGAGCTAGTTCACTAGAGGCATACTAGGGACAAAGTGTTGTCTATTTATCCACACATGCAATGTGTTTCCAATCAATACAACTATAGCATGGATAATAAACAATTATCATGAACAAGGAAATATAATAATAAACATTTTATTTATTTCCTCCAGGGCATATTTCCAACACAATCGACCGCTTGCGGTCGTTTGAAAGGCCATCTTTCTCTTTGTCGTCCTCTAGTAAAACGACCGCAAATTCTTCATCCGAACTCATAATTTGATGTTCTTGGGCTCGTTGGATTTGTATGAACAACGTCGATCCATTCATGGTACTGGATCTTGATTTGGAGCACTTTGTAAAAAACACGTTTTCCGACCTTCGGAATGGCTAAGTCTGGCCACTGGGTGACTCCATATCAAACCCATCCTTGGTTCTTTCATCGTGCTCCATCCTAGGTTGCTCCAAAACACGTGTAGATACAAGAAAACAAAGAAAACTAATGAAAACTAAATAAAATGCTAAATGTACAATGCTCACAATTATAAGTGCAAATACTGGTAAACATGCATAATGGACAACTATTTTGTTCAATGGGATATGAAATATAAAGAGAACATGTGACAAATGAGCTCTTAAAATACATAAAATATGGAGCCATCGGTGAACTAACAACCTTAAAATAAAACCCTAAAGTACCCTATACTTAATGGTGACCTCGTAGGCCATGTTGGGCTTGCCGGCGGCTCATCCTCCGTTGTTGTCGCCCGATCCAGTGTTGGAGTTGTTGTCGTCAGGCTTCGGGCAGCGAAAGGTGGCACTATTACGGCAAGGCTTCCCGATAGCTGCCTAATGTTCATGGATGATCCTCTCCGCTTCCTCCTACGTCATGCGTAGTGCGGGCGCGACCATCGAGGACGTGGGATGGGAAGAGTGTAGTGGTCCCAACGTTGGCGGCGACAATCTCGCTGAGAGATCATTCCTCATCGTACTTGGACATCTCCCCGTCGAGTCAACGGAGATGACGCTTGGAGGTCTCCAACGTTGTCACGGAGCGGTCCAGTGGCCACGCGTATGTTAGGTCCGGGTTCGTAGTGATTGCGGAGGCGGGACGTCGGAGTCCATGAACTTGGACCGGAGCGCGATGTTGTGCCTGTCCCGACGGCGCTGCTCCTTGTTGGCGTACTCTTGTGTCATCATGGTGCTCCAGGATGACAAACATCTACCGCCACTCCCGCCGCTGCTGAGGTAGTGGAGAATGCGACCACACCCTTCGTCGTGATCGCATTGGGCAGGGCCGGCAGTGCACAACACTCCTCCTTGACGACACGCCGGGGCGGAAAGAACCATTCCTCTGTGACGCGCCAGGGCAATGGAGAGAGCCGCTCCTTGATGTGGCGTCGGATTTTGACACTATGCTTGTGCAGCGAAGAGCGCGGAATGGATGTCGGCTCCGGCTTCACAGGGAGGAGCATCCCCGGTGGCGGAGCCGGGTCATTCAGGTGGAGCATGGAGCGACGGACCATCAACTCCACCCACTCCTCGTCCTCCACGTCAGTGGCGACATACCTAGCCTGCCACCATCGGCAAAGACTGTTGCTACGGCGGTGGAGGTTAGTCATCCTCGTCCCTGGAGGAGATGATGATCTCCACCTTCGTCAAGGAGCCACCCGCCGATGAGGATGATGGACCCGGAGTTCGAGGGTCGCCCTCATGATCCGCCTGAACTCACCCCAGAATCTCCGCCTAGGACTTGCCCGTAGCCGAAGTTGTGGAGGGAGAAGGGGGAGAGGGGAGGAGGATAGATTGTGATGTGGATGACGCTAGAGCATGGCTTAATTAAAATAGTTGCGGTCAGGCCATGCGATGGGCCGGTCAGCCGCTTCAATGCAGCGCAACGGTCGGAGTTGGTTCCTCGGGAAGCTGCATCTGCATTGAAGCGGTGGCTCCCAAGAGGTCGATTCGGTCAGTGTTGCCCTCTGTCCCTTCGGTCTCACATCAACATCAATGTCGGACGTTGTGTGCTTTGGGACGACATGAATGTTGCGCAGTAAGCGGCGCGTGCATCGAAAGGAAAAGCACGAGAGGGGCGGGTGGGGGTTTGGGTGGGCTAGGGCAGTCAGAAGCGGGCGTTAGCAACGGCCCAGACGCCCACAAAACCCACCACGCTTGTCTTCGGTTTACGGGAGAAAACGCATTTGAATCGTCCTACGGACCGACACAGACCCGCGTTGAATGGCTAGCACGGACCGGACGTATGCGGGGCGTTTTGCGGGTCGCCCTTGGAGATGCCCTAAGAGTATCTACACACACGGTTTGCTAACCTGGGCCCTCAAATGCCCACGGACGCGTCCACATGCACTGACCGGTCAGTCCTCAGATCTGCCCGTTCATATATGAGTCTCTCATATTTCAACCCCTAGATCCATAAAAAGTATGCAAAAGAAAATCCTACGTACTATAGTACGTATTACCCTAATTTTCGTCGTCGAAGATGTCCACGACGTCGGTGTCAGGCGTGTAGGAGGGCTCCTCCTCCTCGAGCTCATCCAGGTAGGCGAGCATCCCTTCCTCCTCCTTTATGACCTACTCTGTCTTCATTTTCTTCGACGATGTCGTCTGGCCTTCGCATCCGGCTCTGAGCGGATGAAGATCCGTGTCACAGCATCCTCCTCCGGCTCGCCTCCTCCCCCTCCTCAACCACCGGCTCCGTCTGCTCCTCCTCCTCAACTGTGGCCGTAGATGCTCTTAGAAGTGCCATGTAAAATAAACGTTGAGGTGGAAGAGAGAAAAATCATAAGAAAAATGCTTGTCTTCTCTATTTAAGTGATAATCTCCTAGTATCAGCATGTTTCTTGGAAGAGTTGGTTATTAAAAGCGATAAACCATTGTAAACATATTACTCATGTTCTTATCTTTAAATTACATGCAAGATTTAAAATAAGATTTTTTACGGACCACTGTACATGTCCTAACACTCAAAATAAACTTGGAGAACAGAGAAGACCCAAAGAAGAAAGAAAAAATAAAAAAAGTTCCTAAAAATGATATAGTATATAATAACATGAAAAAATAAGCAAGTTCAAATGAAAAAAGAAACGTTCTCCGGTGATAACCAATTCCGACAACTGACAACGGAAGGCAAAGAGGCAGCGCGCTGCTCTCACGACCCAATCTTGTCGAGGCTGTCGGAGACGGCCTTCATCCGCGGCCGCCGCTCCAGGTCGGCCTCGACGCACCCAAGCGCGACGTGGAACGCGGCCACCACCTCCTTGCGCGCGCCGGCGTCCCGCAGCACGGATTCGTCGGCCAGCTCCGACAGCGGCCGCGCGTCCTCGAACCGCTGCCGCACCCACCTCACGATCTCCGGCGCCTGCTGCCCCTCGGCGGCGCCGGCGGCAGGCCCCGAGAACGACGCCGAGGAGCCGGAGGGCGACGCATGCTCGGGCGAGCGCCCGGTGAGCAGCTCCAGCAGCAGGACGCCGAAGGAGTAGACGTCGGACTTCTGGCTCGGGCGAGACCCGGGCACGCGGGCCTCGGGGGCGCGGTACGCGTTGGGCCGGTCCGGCGCCGGGGGCTTGACGTACGGGAGAGCGCCGCCCATTATGCCGCCGGCGCCGGCGCCCGCGGAGTCGGCGCAGCCGGCGATGGTGAGGAGGCGGGCGAGGCCGAAGTCGGAGACGAGGGCGTTGTAGTCCGCGTCGAGGAGGATGTTGGAAGGCTTGACCTCGCCGTGGACGTACCGCCGGGGGCTGCACTCGTGGAGGTGCGCCAGCCCGCGCGCCGCGCTCTTGGCGATGCGCAGCCGCAGCGACCACGACAGGTTCGGCTGCCCGGAACGCCCTGCACGTACCAATGCCACGTCAGAAATTGTATTTCTTCGTCCACCATCTTTTATACCAGTAAAAATTACCCATCTAGAAAATACTAGCTGCAAACTAGTTCTACCAGTCGTCCCGGGCAATCATTCATCCTGAATGGCCCCCTGGTTTTTCTTCGTACTCCACCATATATTTGATGTTACATATTTTATCATGACAAATCAAACAGTTTTCATGGCAAATTATGTTTCCGAGCGTGATAGACGAGCATGATAAACCGGCTTCAGTTCATTTGTTTCTTAAAAAATCATTGTGCCCGCAACTTAAATTTGTCATCATCACGCCAATATAAATTGGTACAAAAAACTTTAGATTTGCCATGCCTGGAAATCCGACGTCATATTTTTAGTGTTTCTGTTTTCTTTTGTGTGTTTTACAAATCTATGAACCAAGTGATCAAACGTATTCACATATTTGTGATGTCAAGTTTCACGAGTATATTTTGGACCATTGTTTACGAAAAATTGGTAGTCTCAATAGAGTATGGCAATGTTTCTTTCCCTCTGGTTCATACAGTATTCAGTGGCCTCTCTGTCTCTAATTTGTTGTGCCTTTCCTGTGCACCTTTCTGCTCCAAATTGTCACTTTTGCGAGGCTCTAGACCTGACCTGCAACATGACTGCCGTCAGTCCCAGGCAGGCATGACCACAACAAGGTTCCAGGCCTGAAAAAAGAACCTTTTGGCCTCCCATTGTCTGTCGGAAGGTACCTTTCCTATCTACTCCTTTTGGATTTTTCTTCCCTTTTCTGTTCATTGCTAGGAGATAGTCCCCCTTTAGGCTCTAGGGCAAGGTCTGACCCAAATAATCCGGACCTGGAGCTTACTTAGCGCAGTAAGCAATCTCTGTTTCGCATACTAAGAAAAATTAAATTTTGATTGTGCAGATTGTGAAGGCTATGCTGATGGAAATCCAGAGTTTCTGAAGTTTCGACGGCACGAAAATGACTAAGGACGCAGCAAGAAGGCGAGAAAAGGTGGCAGTGACAGTGACGCTAACCGGCAAGGCAGGGCAAGGGCCAACCGGAGCATCATCATCCAGATGCTGCTGTTGCGCTAGCCGCGGTCCATGGCATGGCATGCAGATGCACTGGCCAATGGACAAGATTGCATATGTACACGCCCATCTGGCTCTCTTGGAAGCTTTTCACAGCGACCATCACCCTGCAGTAGCCGGTCACTCGGTTGGACCAGCGCCAGCGGCAGGCTAGAGTCCAGCGCACAGCGATGCGTATATTTCGCGTGCAGGAGCCGCAATCCGATCCGACAATCCAAAGGAAAGGAGCACAGCCTTGCGCCATGACTCGTGCTTAATCAGATGTTGTTTGTGGCCAGCAACAGCCAGGATCTCTGCTTTTGTACCGTATATCGGAACCCTTAATTAATCACGAGACCCATTATGTTCTGCCATTTGTTTTGCATAGGTTGTGTTTTTAAGTCCAATCCAATCCAAGATGGCTTTATAGCCTTTGGATCTGCATGAAGATTTACAGTCCCTAAAAGAGTCACTGGCAGGTGGACCCGATGGACGTTCGGTCAGAGGCTCGGAGCAGAGCAGAGCAAACCGTTGGGGAAAAAAGCGGGAATTGGAGGGGAGGATGTTACCGCGCAGCGCGGTGGCGAGGTTGCCGTTGTTGATGAAGTCCGTGACGACGAGCTTCTCGTCGGCGGACCAGTAGTAGGCGCGCAGCCGCACCACGTTGGCGTGCCGCACGCGCCCGATGGCGCCCGCCTCCGCCGCGAACTCCTTGTACCGCTCCGGCGCCGCGGTGCCGCCGCCGAGCCGCCGCACGGCCACGGGCGTCGTCCCGTTGCCCACCACCACCTTGTACACGATCCCCTTCCCGCCCTTCCCGAGCACGTACGCCGACGACCGCAGCAGCTCGTCCAGCTCCATCCGGAACCCCTTGTCGATCGCCACCAGCTCCCCGTCCTCCCCGCCCCCGCCCCCGCCCCCGCCGCCGCATTTCTTCTCGCCGCCGCCGCCGTCTGACCCTTCCGACGAGTCCCCGCACGTGCTGGCGCGCATGCACGGGCAGGCGAAGAGCCCTCGCCCCTCCTCCTCCTCCTCGTCGCCGTCGTCCCCGCGACGGTCGCGCAGCTTCCAGTATATGTACACCACGATGACCCCGATGAGGGCGACGCCGGCCGCGTCGGCGACTGAGATGAGCACAATGAGGCTGGTCTTCATCGGCTGGCTAGGGCCGCCGGCTCTGCCGCCGGAGCCAGTGGTGGTCGGGGGCGGCGTGGAGGATGCCGACGGCGGGGCCGCGCGGCAGGGGACCTGGAGCGGGAAACCGCAGAGCCCGGGGTTGTTGAGGAAGGCCGTGGGGCCCTGGCTGGCGAGGGACCCGGACTGCGGGATCTCACCGGAGAGGTTGTTGAAGCGGAGGTCGAGGGTGACGGTCGCCGGCAGACGTCCCAGCTCCGGCGGCACCGCGCCGGAGAGGTGGTTGCGGGAGATGTTCAGCGTGCCGGCCAGCGCGGGGAGCTTACCGAGCTCAGGCGGGATGGCGCCCGAGAGGGAATTGGACGACAGGTCGAGCAGCTGCAGGCTCTCCATCAGCGGCAAGGCGGCGGCCGGTATGCGACCGGAGAACCCGTTGTTCGAGAGCAGCAGCCGCTGCAGCTGCCTGCAGCGCCCGAGCGCCGGCGGGAGCGGGCCGGCGAGCGAGTTCCTGGAGAGGTCGAGGTTCTGCAGCCGCGGGAGGTCGCAGAGCGAGGCCGGGAAGCCGCCGGTGAGGTTGTTGTCGTAGAGGAAGACCGAGCGCAGGGACGTGGCGTTGGAGAGCGCCGGCGGGACGGCGCCGGACAGGCGGTTGCCGTGGAGGTTGAGCCGGCGGAGCAGCGCGAGCGAGCCGAGCTCGGGCGGGAGGGAACCCGACAGGTTCTTCCCCGCGACGGCCACGCCGGCCACGCGCGCCTCGGAGGAGGAGGTGTTGACGCAGGCCACCCCCGGCCAGCGGCACGGGTCGGTGTCGTTGGCCGACCACGCCGCCAGCGCCGACGTCGGGTCGTCGGTCACCGCGGACTTGAACGCCAGCAGCGCGACCCCGTCGGGCGACAGCGGCGCCGCCGCCGGCGACGTGGCCAGCACGAGGAGCAGTACAATTCCAAGTGAGGAGTGCAGCATGCTCCTCATCTAAAACCAAAGCTGTTTCTTCAGCTTCGTCCTCTGCAATAATCGTGTCAGTGTGCGTGCACTGAGAGAGAGAGAGAGAGAGAGAGAGGGAGAGTTGGTTGTGGTTGCGCCCGGTTGGCGGAGCGTATTTAAGGCCTGATTGATACTGGTGGACAGGCATGCATATATCTGGGCGAGGCCAAACTGCATGCACCGTAGCTACCAACCATGGATCCGCGCATGGTGATTAGCAAGCTCAATGATGCTCACTAAGTTACTATAGTCAGGGTAGTACCACTGTTTCTGTTGGGTTCAACTCTTTTTTGTGCTTTGTTTTCCCACCCACGCGCTGAGCTCCATGACACGGGTTCTTGAGCGATGGAGCAAAGCTTTGGAGAGGTTGGTGACGCAGTGATGGATGCATGCATGCATGCATGCCTGTGAACCGGTAGTGTGGAGGTGGTTACGGTGGTGGGCCGGCTAGGCATGGGAGCGGCGGTGGAGGGGAGTAGAAGGGAAGCAAGGCCGGGGTGGGAAGCAAATGATGTGTTTGTGTGTGGCCACTCGGCACTGGCCAAGGAGTAGATGGACTAGTGATTCGTGCGCAGCGCAGGTGAGTTTGAGTGGCCTCTTTTGGCGGACGTGGTGCCATAGTGCTGTGGGTAAACGATTAGCCCAAGGTCGATTTCCAGACTGGGTCGGATCGCGACCGAGAAAAGCTTGACTGCTGCTTCAGCTCAAAAGTCAAAACTGCCGCTTCCTTTTCATCGCTGGCTGCGTTGTGGGGGCGATTTTGGAGCAGATAGAATAGGAGCCGTTAGAAACATGGGACGGCCGTCAACATCTGATGGCGATCTTGGTGTGGTACCTATGCCATGCACAACCACGCATCCTAACCACGAGTCCATAACGGATTCTACTTGCACCGTTTTCACCGTCACAAAGAGTAAAGTCGGCACCAACAAGTACTGGTAGTAGTATGCTGGCAGCAATCCCAAGTTATCAGGTTGCAGCAAACACAAGCTACGTATGTGGCGGAAGGACAACGCTCTTGATTATGGCATCAGTGGTTTTCAACATCATTTGTACCAGTTATTAACAGCAATAAACTATAGCGCAGATGAAGGAGATGACTGGCTGCAGGTAGCCGTTTGGCGATCTCCCGTGACACCAACTGTGCCTAATTTTGTTCTACAGAGTTCTTCATCAGAGTCGGAGTTGCGTTGTCTGGTCGTAAGTGGCTGAGATTTCGGCATAGATCTTCGCCTACGACGGAGTCGGAGTCGTTTGCTCAGATTGTAGGGATGGCGATGACGCCTCTAGGGGAGGAGTGATGAAGATGACACATGCGTGTTGTCTCGCCGAGGCTCTCTTTGGAGTGGTGTGTGTGGGCTTTTTTATGTGTGTCGCTGAGCGATTGTGATGATTTTCGCCTGGTTCTTCATAATTAACTGGGCAATCTGGTTTTCGCTCGGTTGCCCCTAATTAACCGAGGAACTCTTTTCTTCTTAATGAATGTAGAATAACTGCCATTTAAAAAAAGAGTGCGGGATCGTACTGCTACCGGTTTGTAAGTTGACGAGGAGATGTTGACTTTTCTAAAGTCATGGGAAAGGCCCTCCCTATGCCAAGGACTTCAACTCGGATTGCATTCCACAATCAGAGCTAGACCTTGCGGACTTAGGTGATCCCTTCACCGAGGATGAGGTCCTGATAGCCATAAAAAAACCTGCCCGGGGATAAAGCGTCGGGCCCAGACGGTTTCGCATGAGTGTTTTTCAAGGAATGGACATCATCAAGCTGGATATCATGAAAGTAATCAACATCTTCTCAACCCTCCACATTTTCAACCTTCATTAGCTGAACTTGGCAAATATTGCCCTCATTCTGAAAAAATATCGGGTAGAGGACATTTCCAAGTTTAGACCCTTTAGCCCCATCCATGCGGTTGTGAAGATCATTGCGAAGATGATGGCCACATGTCTTTGCCCCTCACATGTCCAACCTTGTATCCAATATTGTTGGGGATATAACCCCATGGTGAGATCCGCCCAGGTGGGGCCGGGTTATACCCGGCGGCTCATATACCAGACCAAGGCCGATGGGCCTGGAGACGTAAGCTTAGACATATGGCGGTTTACCAAGATGGGCCTAGGCGAGGCCCAGACCAAGAAGGCATGAAGACCCGGACGGTTAGGCCACCCGTAGACGGCTTGCCCAGGAAGGCAAGGCGGCATAGAGATAGAGTCGGATACATTGTAAGAGTCGGTATGAGACTTGTAACCCGTGGTCTTGGCCTCCTATATAAGGGCGAGACCCGGGGCGACTTAGACACAAACCAATTGATCGAGAACTAGGTCAAGCGAATCTGCTCCCTTGTAATCGATACTCCAATCAATACAACACAAGCAGGACGTAGGCTTTTACCTCATCTCGAGGGGCCAAACCTGGGTAAACTCGTGTCCTTCGTCCCAACCAACCCCTCTGAGTCCCTCACCTTAGCGATGGCCCTGAACTTAAGTCCTCGGACATCTGCCGTGATAAAACCACGACAGTTGGCGCCCACCGTGGGGCCAGCGCTTGGTGGTGTTGAGGTCTCAAAGGGCTCTCTTTCAGGGATCGAGGGATACTTTGTCAGCAGGATGAACAAGAGTCACCGCGGTCGGCTCTACATCGACGACGTCGGCTGGGGCCCCGAGGCCGACTCTGTCGAGTATGGCTTTCAAGTCCCCTTCGGTGGGATCCACGTTTTCATCGGCAAGGTCGGCGTATCTACACCCGGGCCGGGCGTCTGCACCAACATCGTCGAGCCGGCTCGGCGCACGCAACCCCCTCGGCACATGCAACCCGCCCGTGTTAACCCGAACAGGAAGCATGTCTTCATCGGTTTTACTCAAGGCACGGATCTAGAGGGGTCCATTTCAGAGGAAACTCTTGTCTGTTCGGGGGATGAACCTTCGAGCGGAGAGACGGAATCAATCTACCCGCTTCACAATGGCAGGCTCGGGGGCTACGACGAGCTTTACCCCGAGTCGGAGGGTCATGAGTCGGAGGACTATGGGCCGCCAATGCATGCGGCCGTCTTCATGGCAGGTTCAACACTAGGCACGAGCAGTACAACCGTCGGGGTAGCTGGATCGGGGGCTGATCCGCTACCGTCTCAAGTTCTCCTGGATCTGATGAATGAGCTCACAGCCTTGATGGCAACTGAGGTCACACCAGAGAATCAAGCCGCCCGGAACACAGAGATCGCTAGGATAAAGGACCAGATGACTGAGGTTCAACAAGGGATCAGCGTGCTGAAAGCCCAGATGGACGCAGAGGCAGAACGCCTTAAGGCGAACGCTTTACGCCTTGAACTGGAGCAGCAATCCGCAGCGGCAGTTTAGCGGATGAGACATCAGTCCCGCTTGCCAGAACAGTTCGAGGCCAGGAATCTTTTTAACATGCTAGGGGCGGGACGGACCGCGGAAGCACCAGAGAGTTGGCCGGCATCTCGACAGCAGCGCCCTAACCTGCCCCGACGGGACTAGCCCTCACCAATGGCTTTTCCAACGCCGGTGGGTCACTATTCAAACCCCGCAGAGAACATGGTGGCGGTGGCTGCGCAGCTCGGTACAATTCCTATTCCGGACGGGGCACCCTTCGCGGAAGAGGTGAGGAACGCTATTGGATACCTCCAGACGACGATGGCCCGACAGGAGAAATACACCTACAGCCAGAGTCGTGTGCACTCAACCCTCATCCCCACCTATAGCTTTCGCCGGCGTTATGAGTCGCCGGCGGTTTCTAGCAGTGACCGACACCGGAAATCACCATGAGACGATCAAGCGGTTCTAGATGCTCAGGCTCTGGTGGACCGGGCAAGGGCACGATGCGAGGAAGCGGCTCTGGTGACGGCGGCGGCTCATCAAGAACCGGCACCTTCTATCTCGGTAGGAGAAGGAGTAACCACCAGGGCCGTGGGAGTGCCGTACTTGGTGTCGGCTTTACGGAATGAACGTCTGCCGAAGGATTTCAAGGGCCCTCGCAAGGTCCCAAACTATACTGCTGATCTGCCTCCGGAGGCATGGATTGAGAGCTATGAGCTAGCGATGGAGATGTTAGATGTCAGTGACATAGTGTGTGCTAAGTATTTTATCATGATGCTGGAAGGGCCGGCTCGCACGTGGTTGAAGGTCTTGCCACCCAACACCATTAATTCCTGGGCCGAGTTAAAGGCGAAGTTCATCAAAAAATTCCAGGGAATGTGCAAGCAGCCCATGACGATTATGGATTTGGATCATTGCGTTCAGTAGGAGAATGAGTCGGCTCATCATTGGGTTCGGCGGGTCTCAACCATCATCCACTCGTCTTAACAGATTACGGCGGCTCAAGCAGTTTTGATTCTGGAGAAGAATTGCCACTTCACGCCTCTGAAGCAAAAGCTTGGCCGGCTCAAGTGCTCGTGTCAGGACATGGGGGAGCTCATGGAGGCTCTTACAAAGTACGCTGACTCTGATAATACGAAGGATCCAGGTTTTGACGAGGAGAAGCTTGGTCAGGGCAAGAAGAGTAACAATGGCAAGAGTCCGGTAGGCAATGGCAACCAAGGAAAGAGGAAGAATCCAGATGGCGGGTCAGAATTGATGGCCAACGCCAACACCATGAACAATCATGCTAAAGGCCATGGGAACTTCAGACAACCCTTTAATAAGGGTAAAACTCCTTTTAATTTGGAGGAGATGCTCAATAAACCTTGCCCAGAGCACAACAGGCCGGATAAGGTGGCGAATCACTCATGGAGAAATTGCCACATTATGCACAAGTTTCAGGATTACAGTGTGCGGTAGCATAACAACAATGGCGGAGGCCCGCCAGGCGGCTCAGGGCCAGGCGGGTCAGGTGCCGGCTTGGGGTCTGTCGGTTTAGGATCCGGCTACCAGGGCTAGGGCAGCCAAGGAGGGCATCATCAACAAACCAATGGCAATAATCAACAACAAAATAATCAGTCTGGGTATCAGAGTAATCTGAAGCAACTCAGTTTGGGTCAGTATCACGTTTTCACAACCATCCTTAATAGGCGGGACCAGAAGTTGCGCAAGCGGGCGGTCAATGCCATCACACCGGCTCTCCCGCAGTACTTGAAGTGGTCAGAGTACGACATAACCTGGAGCAGAGAGGATCACTCGCCGCGTGTTGATGACCCGGGACGGCTGGCATTGGTAGTTTCCCCCCAAATTGGAGGATATGTGTTTACCAAAGTGCTTATGGATGGTGGCAGCAGCATCAATATTTTGTACTACGACACTTTCCGCCGGATGAAGTTGCTTGATAAGGATCTTAAGCCTTCCTCAATATTTTTTCACGGTGTGGTGCCTGGCAAGTCAGCTTATCCAGTGGGGAGGATTTCTTTGGAAGTCGCCTTCAGCGACGAATACAACTACAGGGTAGAGACCTTGTGTTTTGAGGTGGTCAAGATCAAGAGTCTGTATCATGCTATGTTTGGACGTCCGACATATGCCAAGTTCATGGCTAGGCCTTGTTATGTGTACTTGCAGCTCAAGATGCCGGCCCTAAAAGGAACGATTATGGTGCATGGTGATCGAGAGACGACTATTGAGTGTGAGGAAGGAGATGCAGCTTATGCAGAGTCAAGTTGCGATGAAATAGAGCTTAAGTTCTATAAGGAAAATCTTGACCCGGAGGACATGACTCCGCTCAAAAAACCACCACGGAATCTGAGCCGCCCCTCAAGTTCTCAGCGGATGATACCAAGCTAGTGGATTTTACTCCAGGTGACTCATCGTAGAAGTTCACTATTGGGGCTAATATGGATCCCAAATAGGAAAGCGTGATCATCAAATTCATCCATGAGAATCGGGACATCTTTCCATGGAAGCCTTCTGACATGCCGGGTGTACCGAGAGAGTTTGCTGAGTACCATCTTAATGTGGATCCTAAGTTTAAGCCGGTCAAACAGTTTCTACGATGGTTCAATGAGGAGAGGCACAAGCCAATAGGGGAAGAAGTGGCCCAGCTCCTGGCGGCGGGTTTCATCGTTGAAGTGTTTCACCCAGAGTGGCTTGCTAACCCGGTGCTACTGCTTAAGAAGAATGGACGTGGCGTATGTGTGTGGATTACACGGACCTTAATAAAGCCTGTCTGGCTGACCTGTTTGCTCTCCCCCGTATCGACCAGATCATCGATGCAACGACGGGTTGTGAGAGCTTATGTTTCCTGGATGCTTATTCTGGTTATCATCAGATCAAGATGGCAGTCAAGGACCAAGAGAAGACGGCTTTCATCACGCCTTTTGGTGCCTTCTGCTATGTGTCTATGCCTTTCGGGCTCAAGAGTGCCCAGGCAACTTACCAGCGTTGTGTGCAGAACTATCTTCACAGCCAAATTGGACGCAACGTTTATGCATATGTGGATGACATTGTGATTAAATCCCGGAAGAAGGAGACTTTGCTTGATGACCTAAAGGAGACCCTTGACAACTTACGAGTCTACAAGATGATGCTTAACCCGACTAAGTGTGTTTTCAGTGTTCCTGCGGGAAAGCTCTTGGGATTCCTAGTCTCTGAGCGTGGCATTGAGGCTAACCCAGATAAGATCAAGGCTATCACTTCCTTGTCTGAGCCGGCATGCATCAATGATGTTCAGCGCCTGGCGGGACGGATCGCTGCGGTAAGCCGGTTTATAAGCCGCCTTGGTGAGAAGGCCATCCCTTTGCACCAGATGATGAAGAAGATAGACAACTTTGTCTGGAGTGTGGCGGCGGGTGAAGCATTTGAGGCCCTCAATAGGCAGCTCACAGAGGCACCAGTTTTAGCAGCTCCGGCTGAGAAGGAGCCTTTGCTCTTATTGTTGGGGAACGTTGCATGGGAAAAAAATTCCTACGCACACGCAAGATCTGTCCATGGTGATGAGCATCTACGAGAGGGAGAGTGGATCTACATACCCTTGTAGATCGCTAAGCGGGAAGTGTTAAGAAATGCGGTTGGTGTAGTCAAACGTCTTCGCGATCCAAATCGCCGAACATCCCGCAATCTCATCACGATCTGTCCCGCGATCCAATCACAATCCTTCCCGCGAACTCATCACGATCCGTCCCGCGATCTCATCACGATCCGTCTCGTGATCTTGATCACAGTCCTTCGGATCTAGCGCCGAACGGACGGCACCTCCGCGTTCAGCACACGTACAGCTCAATGACGATCTCTGCCTTCTTGATCCAGCAAGAGGGAGCGGAGAGGTAGATGAGTTCTCCGGCAGCGCGACGGCATTGCGGCGATGGTGGTGGAGCTATTCCAGCAGGGCTTCGCCTAAGCACCGCTGAAAACCGATCTAGAGGAGAAACTGCGATCTAGAGGAGAGGTAACACGTGGCTATTAGGGCTAGCATTTTCCTCTAAATCCTCTAGTATATATAGGAGGAAGGGAGGGGAGGAGGCAGCCTCAAACCCTCAAGGTTTGTTCTAAATTGGAGGTGGAGGAGTCCTACTCCAATCCTATTAGGAGTAGGATTCCTCCTTTCCACTTGCAAACTCTTTCCACCTCTCCACCTTTGGATTTTTTTCCTTCTCAAACCACTGCAGCCGCATGGGACCTTAGAGGAGGCTTCGTCCAGCCCACCAGGGGCTGGTTTACCTCCTCCCAAAGCCCATGTAGCCTCTTGGGTCGAAATACCTCTCCCGATGGTCCCCCGGTACACTACTGGCACTCCCGGTACACTACCGATGAGCCCGAAACTTTTCCGGCGACCAGAACAGGACTTCCTATATATCAATATTTACCTCCGGACCATTCCGGAGCTCCTCGTGACATTCGGGATCTCATCGGGACTCCGAACAACCTTCGGTCACCACCATACATAACTCTATACTAGCAAAATTTCACCGAACCTTAAGTGTGCAGACCCTGCGGGTTCGAGAACTATGTAGACATGACCGAGACACCTCTACGGTCAATAACCAATAGCGGGACATGGATGCCCATATTGGTTCCTACATATTCTATGAAGATCTTTATTGGTCGAAACTCTATGTCAAGGATTCAGTTAATCCCGTATGATGTTCCCTTTGTTCTTCGGTATGTTACTTTCCCGAGATTCGATCGTCGGTATCTCCATACCTAGTTCAACCTCGTTACCAGCAAGTCTCTTTACTTGTTCCGTAATACAAGATCCCGTGACTAACACTTAGTCACATTGCTTGCAAGGCTTATTGTGATGTTGTAGTACCGAGTGGGCCCTAAGATACCTCTCCGTCACACGGAGTAACAAATCCCAGTCTTGATCTGTGCCAACCCAACGGACCCCCTCAGAGGTACCTGTAGAGCACCTTTATAGTCACCCAATTACGTTGCGACGTTTGATACACACAAGGTACTCCTCTGGTGTTAGTGAGTTGCATGATCTCATGGTCATAGGAACAAATACTTGACATGCAGAAAACAGTAGCAATAAACTGACACGATCATATGTTACGTTTGTAGTTTGGGTCTTGTCCATCACATCATTCTCCTAATGACGTGATCCCGTTATCAAATGACATCTCATGTCCATGGCTAGCAAACCTTAACCATATTTGATCAACGAGCTAGTCAATTAGAGGCATACTAGGGACATGGTGTTGTCTATGTATCCACACATGTATCTGAGTTTCCGATCAATACAATTCTAGCATGGATAATAAATGATTATCATGAACAAGGAAATATGATAATAACTAATTTATTATTGCTTCTAGGGCATATTTCCAACAGTCTCCCACTTGCACTAGAGTCAATAATCTAGTTCACATCACCATGTGATTCGCATTGTTATGAATCTAATACCCAATGAGTTCTGGGGCTCGATCATGCTTTGCTTGTGAGAGAGGTCTTTTAGTCAACAAATCTGCGACATTCAGATCCGTGTGTACTTTGCAAATCTCTATGTCATACTATAGACACTGCTACCACACTCCACTTGGAGCTATTCCAAATGGCTGCTCCTATACGTATCCGGATTGCTACTAAGAGTCATCCGGATTGGTATTAAAGCTTGCATCAATGTAACTCTTTATGACGAACTCTTTATCGCCTCCATTATTGAGAAACATTTCCTTAGTCTTGTAGTTACTAAGGATAATCTTGACCGATGTCCAGTGATCCACTCCTGGATCACTCTTGTACCCCTTGACGGACTCATGGCAAGGCACACATAGGTGCGGTACACAACATGGCATACTATATAGAGCCTATGTTTAAAGCATAGGGGACGACCTTCATCCTTTCTCTTTCTTCTGCCGTGGTCGAGCTTTGAGTCTTACTCAACTTCACACCTTACAAATCAGGCAAGAACTCTTTCTCTGACTGATCCATTTTGAACTCTTTCAAAATCTTGTCAAGGTATGTACTCATTGAAAGTCTCATCAAACATCTTGATCTATCTCTATAGATCTTAATGCTTAACAATTAGGTAGCTTTATCCAGGTCTTCCTTTAAAAACTCTTTTCAAACAACCGTTTATGCTTTCCAGAAATTCTACATCATTTTCGATCAATAATATGTCAACCACATATGATTATCAAAAATTCTATAATGCTCCCACTCACTTTATTGTAAATACAAGTTTCTCATAAAGTTTGTATAGACTCAAAAACTTTGATCACCTCATCAAAGCGTATATTCCAACTCCGAGATGCTTGCTCTAGTCCATAAAAGGATCACCGGAGCTTGCACACCTTTTAGCATCCTTAGGACTGACAAAAACCTTCTGGTTGTATCTCATACAACCTTTCCTCAAGGAAGGAAACGATGTTTTGACATCCATCTACCAGATTTCATAATTGAACAACCTAGTAACTGCTAACATAATTCCAATAGACTTTTAGCATTGCTACGGGTGAGAAGGTCTCATCGTAGTCAACTCCTTGAACTTGGTGGAAACTTCTTTGCGACAAGTCGAGCTTTACAAATAGTGACATTCACCATCAGCGTCTCTCTTCATCTTAAAGGTCCATTTGTACTCAACGACCCGCCATTCAACGGGCAAGTCTACCAAAGTCCATACTTGGTTTTCATACAAGGATCCTTTCTCGGATTTCATGGCTCCTAGCCATTTGTCGGAATCCGGGCCCATCATCGCTTCTCCATAACTCGTAGGTTCATCATTGTCCAACAACATGACCTCCAAGACAGGGTTGTTGTACTACTCAGGAGCAGTACGCATCCTTGTCGACCTACGAGGTTCGATAGTAACTTGATCCGAAGCTTCATGGTCATCATCATTTACTTCCTCTTCAACTGACGTAGGTTCCACAGAAACATCTTTCTGCGCTGCCCTACTCTCTGGTTGAAGCAAAGGTTCAACAACCTCATCAAGTTCCATCTTGCTCCCACTCAATTCTTTCGAGAGAAACTTTTTCTCGGGAAAGGACACGTTTTAGCAACAAACACTTTATGCTTGGATTTGAGATATAAGGTTCACCCAACTGTTCTTAGGGTAATCTATGAAGATGCATTTGTCCACTTTGGGTTCGAGCTCATTAGGGGAAAACATTTTTCCACACAAGCTTCCCAGCCCCAAACATTAAGAAATGATAGCTTAGATTTCTATCAAACCATAATTCACACGGTGTCATCTCAATGGATTTAGATGGTGCCCTATTTAAAGTGAATGTAGTTGTCTATAATGCACAACCCCAAAACTATAGTAGCAAAATGATAAGAGACATCATAGCCCGCACCATATCCAATAGAGCACGACTATGACGTTCGGACACACCATCACACTATGGTGTTCCAGGTGGCGTGAGTTGTGAAACGACTTTCACATTGTCTAAAGTTATATGCCAAACTCGTAACTCAGATATTCACCTCCACGATCATATCGCAGACATTTTTATCTTCTTGTCACGATGATCTTAAACTTCACTCTGAATTTGCTTGAACTTTTCAAACGATTCAGACTTGTGTTTCATTAAGTAAACATACACTATATCTACTCAAATCATCAGTGAAGGTAAGAAAATAATGATATCCACTGCACGCTACAAGACTCATTGGATTGCATACATCAACATGTATCATTTACAATAAATCACTTGCCCACTCCATCAATCCAGAAAACGGGGTCCTTAGTCATCTTGCCCAAGAGGCATGGTTCACATGTCTCAACCGATTCGAAATCGAATGAGTCCAAAGATCCATCAACATGGAGTTTATTCATGTGCTTTATACCAATATGACATTTAGTGGCAGTGCCACAAGTATGTGGTACTATCATTATTAACTTTGTATCTTTTGGCATAAATGTTATGAACATGTGTATTACTATGATCAAGATTCAACAAACCATTCTCACTGCGTGCATGACCATTGAAGGTATTATTCATGTAAACAGAATAACAATTATTCTCTAACTTAAATGAATAACCGTGTTGCAATAAATACGATCTAATCACGTTCATGCTCAACGCAAAACACCAAATAACATTTATTTAGGTTCGTCACTAATCCCGAAGGTAGAGAGAGCGTGAGATGTCAATCACATCAACCTTGGAAACATTTCCAACACACATCGTCACCTCACCCTTAGCTAGTATCCGTTTATTCCATAGCTTTTACTTTGAGTTACAAACATTTAGCAACCGAACCAGTATCCAATACCCAGGTGCTATTAGGAGTACTAGCAAGGTACACATCAATAACACGTATATCAAATACACTTGTGTCGATGTTGCCAGCCTTCTTATCAACCAAGTATCTAGGGTTGTTCCGCTTTAGCGACCGCTCACCTCATAATAGAAGCACTTAGTCTCGGGTTTGGGTTCAACTTTGGGTTGCTTCACTGGAGCAGCAACTGACTTGCCATCCATGAAGTTTCCCACCTTGCCCTTGCCCTTCTCGAAACTAGTGGTTTTAATAACCATCAACACTTGATGCTCCTTCTTGATTTCTACCTTCGTGGTGTCAAACATCATGAACAACTCAGGGATCATTATTTCTATCCCTAGCATTTTATAGTTCATCACCAAGTTCTAGTAGCTTAGCGACAGTGACTTGGAGAACTATATCAATCATTATCTTATCTGGAAGATCAACTCCCACTCGATTCAAGCGATTGTAGCACCCAGACAATCTGAGCACATGCTTAACGATTGAGCTATTCTCATTCATCTTGTAGGCAAAGAATCTTGTTGGGGATCTCATATCTCACAACATGGGCACGAGCTTGAGATCCCAATTTTAGCTCTTAGAACATCTCATATGCTCCATGACGTTCAAAACGTTTCGGAGCCTCAATTCTAAGCCGTAATGCATGACGCACTAAACTATCAAGTAGTCATCGGAATGTGCATGTCAGATGTTCACAACATCTACAGACGACGCTAGAGGGGGTGGCGCACCGAGCGGTGCATTAAGGACATATGCCTTCTGTGCAGCAATGAGGACAATCCTCAGATCACGGACCCAGTCCGAAATATTGCTACCATCATCTTTCAACTCTATTTCTCTAGGAACATATAGAAATTCAAGGGAGCTACAGTGTGAGCTAGTAATCTACAACATAATTTTGCAAAGACACTACTGACTATGTTCATGAGTTCAATTAATCATATTACTTAAGAATCCCACTCAAATTGACATCCCTCCGGGTCATTCAAGTGATACTTGATCCGAATTCACCAACTCAAGTCCGATCAGCATGTGAGTTGAGGTGGTTTCAATGGTGAACATCATCATGTTGATCATATCTACTATATGACTCATGTTCGACCTTTCGGTCTCTTGTGTTCCAAGGCCAGGTCTGTACATGCTAGGCTCGTCAAGTTTAACCCGAGTGCTCTGCATGTGCAACACTGGCTTGCACCCATTGTATGTGAACGTGGAGTCTATCACACCCGATCATCACGTGGTGTCTCGACACGACGAACTTTCGCAACAGTGCACACTCGGGGAGAACACAATTTATCTTGAAATTAAGTGAGGGATCACCTTATAATGCTGTCGTCGTCCTAAGCAAAACATGGTGCATAAAAGGATTAACATCACATGCAAATCATAAGTGACATGATATGGCCATGAACTTGTGCTTTTGATCTCCATCTTGAAAGCACCGTCATGATCTCCATCGTCATCGGCATGACACCATGATCTCCATCAACGTGTCGCCAGCGGGGTTGTCACGCCCACCATGCTTCTACTACTATTGCTACCATTTAGTGATAAAGTAAAGCATTACATAACGCTTAATGATTGACACGCAGGTCATACAATAATTAAAGACAGCCCTTTGGCTCCTGTCGGTTGCCGTACTCATCGACATGCAAGTCGTGATATTCTATACAACACATGATCATCTCATACATCACATATATCTCATCATGTAATTGGCCATATCACATCACAACATACCCTGCAAAAACAAGTTAGACGTCCTCTAATTGTTGTTGCATGTTTTACATGGCTTCTACGGGTATCTAGCAAGAACAATTCTCACCTACGCATAAACCACAACGGTGATACATAAGTTGCTTTTCAACCTTCTCAAGGACCGCCTTAGTCGAATCTGATCCAACTAAAGTAGGAGAAACAGACACCCGCCAGCCATCTTTGTGCAACGAAGTTACACGTTAGTCGATGGAACCGGTCTCTCGTAAGTGTACGAGTAAGGTTGGTCTGGGGCACTTCATCCCACAATACCGCTGAACCAAAACACGACCAAGGGAGGAAGCAATCTAAGCATCAACGTCCACAAACTCTTTATGTTCTACTCGAGACCTCATCTACGCATAGACCTAGCTCATGATGCCACTATTAGGGAACGTTGCATGGGAAACAAAAAATTTCCTACGCACATGCAAGATCTATCCATGGTGATGAGCATCTACGAGAGGGAGAGTGGATCTACATACCCTTGTAGATCGCTAAGCAGGAAGCGTTAAGAAACGCGGTTGGTGTAGTCGAACGTCTTCGCGATCCAAATCGCTGAGCATCCCGCGATCTCATCACGATCTGTCCCGCGATCCAATCAGGATCCATCCCGCGAACTCATCACGATACGTCCCGCGATCTCATCACGATCCGTCTCGCGATCTTGATCACAGTCCTTCCGATCTAGCGCCGAACGGACGAAACCTCCGCGTTCAGCACACGTACAACTCGATGACAATCTCCGCCTTCTTGATCCAGCAAGAGGGATAAGAGAGGTAGATGAGTTCTCCGGCAGCACGACGATGTTGCGGCGATGGTGGTGGAGCTATTCCAGCAGGGCTTCGCCTAAGCACCACTGAAAACCGATCTAGAAGAGAAACTGCGATCTAGAGGAGAGGTAGCACGTGGCTATTAGGGTTAGCTTTTTCCTCTAAATCCTCTAGTATATATAGGAGGAAGGGAGGAGAGGAGGCGGCCTCAAACCCTCAAGGTTTGTTCGAAATTGGAGACCTGGATGCCCATATTGGTTCCTACATATTCTACGAGGATCTTTATCGGTCGAACCTCTATGTCAAGGATTCAGTTAATCCCATATGATGTTCCCTTTGTTCTTCGGTATATTACTTGCCCGAGATTCGACCGTCGGTATCTCCATACCTAGTTCAACCTCGTTACCGGCAAGTCTCTTTACTTGTTCCGTAATACAAGATCTCGTGACTAACACTTTGTCACATTGCTTGCAAGGCTTATTGTGATGTTGTATTACCGAGTGGGCCCTGAGATACCTCTCCGTCACACGGAGTAACAAATCCTAGTCTTGATCCATGCCAACCCAACATACACTCTCGAAGATACCTATAGAGCACCTTTATAGTCACCCAGTTACGTTGTGACGTTTGATACACACAAGGTACTCCTCCGGTGTTAGTGAGTTGCATGATCTCATGGTCATAGGAATAAATACTTGACATGCAGAAAACAGTAGCAATAAACTGACACGATCATATGCTACGTTTGTAGTTTGGGTCTTGTTCATCACATCATTCTCCTAATGACGTGATACCATTATCAAATGACATCTCATGTCCATGACTAGGAAACCTTAACCATCTTTGATCAACGAGCTAGTCAATTAGAGGCATACTAGGGACATGGTGTTGTCTATGTATCCACACATGTATCTGAGTTTCCGATCAATACAATTCTAGCATGGATAATAAATGATTATCATGAACAAGGAAATATGATAATAACTAATTTATTATTGCCTCTAGGGCATATTTCCAACACTTATATGTGGCGGCTAATAACAGGGCAGTCAGCGCCGCGATCGTTGTTGAGCGTAAGGAGGCAGGGAAGGAATATTTGGTTCAAAGGCCGGTTTATTACATGAGTGAAGTCCTGATAGAGTCCAAGAAAAGATCATAGTGATCAGCTCTGCCCTGTTTGGAGATATAATTCAAAACTGAGAGGCCATCGATAGGATTGCTAAGTCGGCGTTGGAGCTTGGACCTCTTAATCTGAAATACGTTCCTCGCACGGCGGTCAAGTCTCAAGCCCTAGTGGATTTCATAAACGACTGTACGGAGTGTCAGGCGCCCGAGGAAAAGCCAGATAACACATATTGGATAATCCACTTTGATGGATCCAAGCAGCTGGAAGGATCAGAGGTTGCCTTAACTTCCCCCAAAGGTGACAAATTCTGTTATGTGTTACGGTTGATGTTTCCTTGTACTAATAATGCAGCTGAGTACGAAGCTCTACTTCATGGCCTCCGGGTGGCTAAGGAGATGAACCTGAGCCAGGTTAGGTGTCTCAGCGACTCAGACCTGGTACCTCAGCAAGTTTCAGGCACTTGGGATTCCAAGGACCCGCGGATGGCGGCTTATCGTCAGGCGGTGGATGTCATCGCTGGTCATTTCAAGGGTTATCAGGTGGATCATATTGATCGTCACAAGAACGAGGCGGCTGACGCCCTATCAAGGCTGGGTTCTCAGCGTAAGCCGATACCGCCTAACATTTTCTTAGATGTGTTACATCACCCGTCGGTTAAGTTACCTTTAGAGGAAGACTTGGCCATACCTGACCCGGAGGGGCAGCTGGTGGCGGCTCTACATGCCATTCCCGACTGGACCATGCCTTACTTGGCATACTTGACTTGCGGCGAATTACCTGATGATGAAAATCTGGCTAGATGGATCACCAGGCGGTCTAAGTCTATGACCATAATCAATGGTGAGTTACATAATTGCAGCATTACTGGCGTCTTCCAACGTCGTGTTTCACCTGAAGAGGGCAAGGAAATCTTGAATGAAATTCATGTTGGCGATTATGGTCATCATGCCGGCTCAAAATCTCTGGTGGCCAAGGCTTTTCAACATGGTTTCTTCTGGCCGATGACTCATAAAGATGCAAAGGATTTGGTTCGCAAGTGCGATGGATGTCAGAAGTTTTGCTGGCGTACTCACGTCCCGTCTCAAGAGTTGCGCATGATTCCAATTACTTGTTCGTTTGTAGTCTGGGGGCTTGATATGGTCGGGCCTTTCAAGAGATCCAAGGACAAGAAGACCCACCTTTTGGTGGCGGTGGATAAATTTACCAAGTGGGTAGAAGCTGAGCCGGTCAGCAAGTGTGACGGGGTTATGGCGATTCAATTTATTAATAAGTTGATCTATCACTTCGGTTTTCCTCATAGTATCATCACAGATAACGACACAAACTTATCCAAGGGGGGTATGCAAGTGTTCTGTGAAAATGAGCACATCCGACTTGATGTTTCTGTGGTGGCTCATCCGTAATCAAATGGACAAGCAGAACATGCTAACCAGGAAATCTTGAGAGGTATCAAACCCCGGCTTATGGTTTCTTTGCAACGTATGCTGGGTTGTTGGGTGGAGGAGTTGCCATCCGTCTTATGGAGCATCAGAACCACTCCCAACAGATCAACAGGTTATACACCTTTCTTCATGGTTTATGGCGCAGAAGCCGTATTGCCAAGCGATATCCGTCATTACTCACCACGAGTGGCGGCTTACGTTGAGGAAGATAACTAAACAACACGTCAAGACGCGTTGGATGCCTTGGAGGAAGAACGTGATCCCGCGGCGGCTCGATCAGCGATCTATCAGCAAGACCTGCGTCGCTACCATAGCCGCAGAGTTAAGACCCGGACGTTTCAAGAAGGCGACTTAGTGTTGCGGTTGATTCAAGAGCAGACGGATGCACACAAGTTGTCCCCTCCTTAGGAAGGGCATTTCATGGTCAGCAAGAATCTCAACAATGGGTCATATTACCTCATTGACGTCCGGGACGACTCAAGTACTTCTGTACAGGAGACCCACCGGCCGTGGAACATAGCTCATCTGCGGCCTTACTACACTTAAGTCATTGAGACTCGACATTGTACACCATCATTGTACATATCATATACATATGAATAAAGTTGGCATCCCTACAAGCCGGGGCCTCTGCCGTTTCACATATCTCAGTTGTACAAAAAAGGTCGTCTAGGGGGCTTCCAACCCACTGGGTTTAGCTTATCACATCCTATCGATCGGCTCTCAAGCCAAACAATTGATTTCGTCAACAAAGGTCGACTAGGGGGCTTCAAACCCGCTGGGTTTAGCTTATCACACCCTATCGATCGGCTCTCAAGCCAAACAGTTGATTTCGTCAACAAAGGTCGTCTAGGGCGCTTCCAACCCGCTAGGTTTAGCTTATCACACCCTATCGATTGACTCTCAAGCCAAACAGTTGATTTCGTCAACAAAGGTCATTTGGGGGCTTCCAACCCACTGGGTTTATCTTACATACCCTCTTGATCGGCTCTTAAGCCACCAGAGTTAAACCTGCCCGTTTGCAACTTGCCACTCCACTGACCCGCCGAACTCTTACCAGTTAATCTCGCTTAGAGACCCTAAGCTGGTTCAAAGAAATTGACGGCCAATCTCGTTAGAGACCCTATACTGGTTAAGGTTAAACCGATGGTTCTTGTCACGTGAGGGCTGGCTTACGAAAAGCGAGGATAAACTCTCTCATCTACCACCGACTCTCCGCTATGTGGCCCGTTCGTACTCTTAGACATTCAATCTTTTGAAGACACTGAACTGTTTAAGGTTTAAATGACGGATTTATGTCACGTGAGAGGCAGTTTTTGAGCTATCAGGGTACTCATGCCCTGCTGTGTCTCTCTCTGGGATGCTACACTTCCTATTAGTTAATCTTGCTTAGAGACCCTGAGCCGTTCTAAGAAATTGGCAGCCAATCTCGATAGAGACCCTGTACTGATTAGGAGTTTTAATTAGCGAGTCCACCCAGAAGAACTGGCACATGAGTTAAAAAAAATTCAAAAAACAAATCCGGAAAGATGTAACATCTCCGGGTTGTGCGGTTTTAAGCCGCCCTACTAAACAGTATGCAACATATTCTGTTTCCACAGGTTGGTTATCTCAAGAAGAGCCGCCACGACATCTGGTACGAATTGGATCACTACAATATGTTAAAACAGTGCACGATGGCATAGTTCAGGCAAGGCAAAGTTTTTACTAAGAGCCTATTGCAATGCTCTCCACAGAGCTCAAAGTCAAGGACTTAAAGTTTCTTACACGCCCCAAAGTTCGGCGAGTCACGAGAGCCGGATTATCCATGGCATTATCAAAGGGCTCAGCTGGACGGTAGGTCACCCTGCGCCGGGTCTTCGACCTCCTCGATTTGGAGATTTTCCATGTCCCAGTTGCAGTTGGTTAAAGCTTCAAAGGTTGCCTCTTCAAAGAGGGGAGACGGGTCAAGCCCAGGAGCAAAGAAGTGCTTACGGCATGCAGGAATTAAGTCCGTGGCCTCAAAGGTTGGGCCACGCACTCGCTTGTTCTCGGCATTGTAAGTCGCCTGATATGTTGACAGGTTCACTTCTTCCGCTAGTATCGATGCCAGGACTCTGGAGGCCTTCATGCAATGGGCTTAGTTAGCTTCTGTGAACTCTGAGCCATCGTCCTTCTTTGATGGAAACCCGTCCATCATCTTCTAGGGAATTAGCTCTAGGGCGAAGGCTAATGCCCAGCTTATGGCCGCTATGGCTCCTTTTCTAGCGGATGATTTCTTGAGCTCCTGGATTTGCTTGGGCAGAGTGGACAACATTTCTATAACTCCCTTCATGGACTGTGGTATACTCTCTTTGTTAAGCATCGCTTTGATGGTGCAGAGTGTTCCACAGTACAGCTGTTCTGAGAGAGTATATACGGCTTTCAGAGACAACAAGCTGTCAGCGTCGAGTTGATGGCTCCTTGGGCCTGTATAAGACGGATTTTTTGTTATAAGTTGTCTGTATAAGTTTTCAGACAAGGATATTGGCTAAAGTACTTACCAAAGATAGCAGCAGACATCTTTGCAATATGGCGCTTCAGGGCGTGCAGTTCATCAGATACTTCCATGAGCCGCGGATCAGCATCATCTGCACGCTGAGCCAGGGCGGTTTTCTCCGTCTTAGCAGCTTTCTTGAAGGCGGCAAAATCAGCTTTAGCTTTTACAAGCTCTTCGACCGCAGGCCGGCATTTCTCTTCTGCTGCACTCCTGGCGGCCTGTTGGGAGGCCAGATTGTTCTTCAAGCCGGTTAGTTCAGACTCGGCATTGTTTAAAGCTTCTTGTGACAAACAAAGGTACAAGAAAGGTAAGTCACCAGGATAGCATGTCGTCAGATGGTTAAATCAACAAATATAATGCAAGTCTCCAACAGATTTCAAGAAATATACTTGACACTTGGGGGCTAATGTCTATTTGCTCTCCAAGACTACAAGTACGTTCTGGCTCATCTTTATCAAGTTAAGCCGACATGTGGGGGCTAATGTCTATTTGCTCTCCAAGACTACAAACTATAAACCACAAAGTAAGTCCCGGCTCAGCTTTATCAAGATAAACCGGCACTTGGGGGCTACAATTGGCTCTTTGTTCAAGTCTACATTGAAGTTCCGGCTCATATTTGTCAAAGATAAGCCGACACTTGGGGGCTACATTTGACTCTTTCCATGAGGAATTTTGGCCCATTATTTCTATACTGACCCGAACTTGGGGGCTACAGTGGATCAACTACTTAAAATTGAGTACCAGCTCAATATTCACATATTAAGCTGATACTTGGGGGATACAGGTTAAGTGTTCCTACTCAAGGCATGGATTGGAAGACCCGGTTTACCATTGACAAATATTAAACCAGCTCTTGGGGGCTACATAAGGATATATGGAAAGGAAAGAGTACCTCGTATTTTTTCTTCATTAGGTTGACGAGCTTGAGTTCCATGTTCCGGCTCGTGTTGAGGCGGTTCAGATAGCCGGTGTGCAGCTCATTAGCATTTAGCTTCTCCAGCATGGGGTGCTCAAGGTCCAGCTTGTCAGAGGCTTCAGTTTTCTCAGTGTGCTTTGTCAACACACGAGGTTCAGGAGTTTGAAAGCTGGTCCCGGTGATGATGACATCTGGAATAATTGAATCATCGGCAGTCGTTGAATGGCTCGGCGGCTTAGAATTGGTCCTTGGAGGATTCTCACTGGCCGTCTCATGAGCCGCTGGCTTGGCAGAATGACGAGCGTCTTCGGGCGCATCCTTTGAGACAGCAGAAGGATCAGCATGTGCAACCGAAGAGTCCGGCTTAGCAGCCTCCGGTTCTTGGGTAGTAGGGGCCGAGGTAGACTTGACGGTTTTCCTTCGCTTTGCTTGAGCCCTGGAAGGCATAGAAAGTTGTTATATAAAATTTAAAGGATAACAAAGGATAGGATGCTAATATGAAAGCACATACTCTAGGTTGATCTTTAGAGGCAGCAGCTTGGTTGCCGTAGAGTCGCCTGAAGAAGGAGGTGATTCCTGAAAGCGGTTAAAGCATTGTAAAGATAGAGTAAAGTTGTAAGGCAAGATTGACAAAATTAAGCCAAGTGAAACAAATACCTCAGCCGACTGTTTCCGTTGAACCGGAGAGTGAGATAACCCGGCCATAAGGTCTTCAGAGCCGGTGCTCCGGGTCTGGCGTCGGGAGACTTGTTGTTGCTTTTTCAAAAGAAAGTTGGGGTCTAAGTAAGCAAGAGGATGAGAAAAGGGGACTTTTCGGATGACCCGTCGTATCTTCTGTGGTGCAAGATGTTCTGAGTCAGATGAGACATAATTTACCTCAGGGGCGTTGGCGTGGCTTGTCTCCGTCTCGTCCTGTGAAGTTATTGTTGTTAGTAATGTATATGAATAGACGGCCAAGAGAGTCAAGTTTTACCTCTGAGTCGTTAGCCTTAGGCTGTTCTTGGGGTGCAGGTTTCTTCTTTCGGCCGACGGCCTTTTCCTTCAACTTCTTTGGAGGAGGAACGTACTTCTTTTTCCAGAAGCCGGAGTTTGTCTGGAAGTAAAAGCAGCCAAAATAGGGTAAAGATCATAAAACATACATGGATAGCTAAACGTGCAAGTCAGGAGGTTGAGAGTTGCCCTTACGCCCGGGGCCGGGTTTGTGGCACAGAAAGGTGATAATCCAATGGTGCGGCAAGAATCTTGAGATTCATGGATAAGGCTTTTGACAACAGCAACAATGTTGTCTTCTGACAAAGTGGTAGAGTTAAAACAGAGGGGATCGTTGGCATCACCCGTATATTCGCACATGAGGCGGTTTCTCCGGCTTAGAGGCATGACTCGCCAGGAGACCCAACGACGGGTCAGATCAATCCCTGTTAGACCGTTGGCCATGAGGGCTTTAATCTTGGCGTAAATCGGAGCATATTTCGCTCGTTCAGAGGTTGACATCCGGTCAGGGAGTTCAATTGTTGTCTTGAGTCGGGACGGGTGATAACCCGACAGTGGATGTTCTCCCTCTGGAGAGGTATCTTTGCAATAAAACCAGTTTTGTTCTAGTCTTTGGGATGACTTGGCATCCGAATAGCTGGAAAGCTCATGTCCCGTCTTCTTTGGATGGAGATCCCACCAAGCTCCAAGCTTGGGCCAGCTGCCACTTCTTTCTGGTGGTTTGCGTAGAAGAACTCGCGGAAGAGGTCAACAGACGGCTCTTCTTGTAAGTAAACTTCACAGAGAATTTGAAAGTTGCACATGTTTGAGATAGAATTAGGTGCGATATTCTGAGGATGTAGCTTGAAGAAGTGAAGGACATCTTGGAAGAATTTTGAGTCGGGCGGGCTGAAACCGCATATAAGGTGGTCTGCGAATACAACCACTTCGCCCTCTTCGGGAATGGGTTTCTTTTCTCTGCCTGGAACCCGCCAGTGAATGGCATTTTTTGCTGGCAAAGTCCCTGCTTCTACGAAGTCCTTCAAAAACTCTTCAGTAACGATAGAGCCGGCCCAATTACAGGAATTGGATGCACGAGGCATAATGGCATCCTAATAGCTGTGGAAATTAATAGCGTGTGGCGAGTTAGAAGGTGACAGACAAGCTAACGATGGCTGATGAAATCTAAGTTCTGCGAGGCTGAGCCGCCCGTGCAGTTCAGGGCGAAAGCCGGAAGTTTAATGGCAGGTTATGTTGCAGGGCAATGGAGCAAAATACAGCTAAGTGTGGAAAACAGGTTTCACATGCTATCTATATAAGTGCGGATCTACAAACAAAGGAAAAAAGCAAGTTGATTCTAAACCTAACGAACGAACGGAGGAATAGGCAAGTGGTCAAAGACAGTAAAAGGGGGGGGGCGATTACGGATCTGTATTGCACTATTTTTGGTTTCCTATGATTTATCGCAGTGGAAAAGGGATACTTGTCAGGTTTGCTGATCTACATGTCGACTGGCATTACGAAGAGCTCGTGTTCTAGCAGACTGAAGAACTCCATGGATTCACTACCCTAAACTATAGATCTAGGGAACGAAGAAGGATGTATCGGAGGAAATGCGACGGGAGCGTATGATGCTCTGGTCCATTCAGGTTGATGTAGCGGCCTCGGGCGATGACGGCGTAGGTGATTCACGGGAGCGAGAGAGCTCGGGGGCGACGGCATCGAGAGGAAGAAGAAGAGGCGCATGTTGCGGAGGAAATGAGAAGGACTATTCGCAGTCCTATTTAAGAGGCTGAAAGGAAGGAAACGGGCGCGGGAATCCAGGTGACCAAAACTGACCGACCGAGACGGACGCCTCGATTTTTGGGCCATCGGTTTAATGATGAAAGATCCGTTGTGGTCGTCAGGGAATCTTTTTTGGCATATCCAATATGACTTCACGGCGGGTTACATTTTCTTACTTTCAGGTGTTGAAGGAAGAGACTCGCCGCCAAGTAAAATGGATGGTTGACATGAGCAAGCTCAAATCAACCTGGGGCCTAATGTTGGGGATATAACCCCGTGGTGAGACCCGCCTAGGTGGGGCCGGGTTATACCTGGCTGCTCATATACCAGACCAAGGCCGATGGGCCTGGAGACGTAAGCTTAGACATATGGCGGTTTACCAAGATGGGCCTAGGCGAGGCCCAGACCAAGAAGGCATGAAGACCCAGGTGGTTAGGCCGCCCGTAGACAGATTGCCCAGGAAGGCAAGGCGTCATAGAGATAGAGTCAGATACATTGTAAGAGTCGGTATGAGACTTGTAACCCGTGGTCTTGGCCTCCTATATAAGGGAGAGACCCGGGGCGACTTAGACAGAAACCAATGGATCGAGAACTAGGTCAAACGAATCCGCTCCCTTGTAATCGATACTCTAATCAATACAACACAAGCAGGACGTAGGCTTTTACCTCATCTCGAGGGGCCAAACCTAGGTGAACTCATGTCCTTCGTCCCAACTAACCCCTTTGAGTCCATCACCTTAGCGATGGCCCCGAACTTAAGTCCTCGGACATCTGCTGTGATAAAACTACGACAAATACGCAAAGTGCTTTCATTAAGAAAAGGAGCATTCATGGTAACTTAATGTATGTAAGGAACTTGGCACGCCGATTTCATCGCAACAATTCACCGACCTTGCTCTTTAGGTTAGATATCAAGAAAGCATTTGAATCGGTTAGATGGGACTATTTAATGGATTTACGGAGACATCATCATTTTCCAAGCCACTTTCGTGACTGGATCTCCGCCCTGCTCTCCACGTCCTCGTCCAGAGTTCTTCTCAATGGTGTGTCGGGTGACCCAATTTCACACAGTTGCGGTCTTAGGCAGGGGGACCCCCTCTCCCCCTTCTTTTTTATGTACCATCGACCCGCTCCATCAGATCCTTGCTAAGGCAACCGAGCAAGGAAAGCTACACCCTCCGAGGTAACCCCATCTCGGCTTCCCTATATGCAAACAATGCGGCCATCTTCATTGCTCATATCAAGGAGGATATCTAGTTCTTGGCATCGGCGCTCGGCTCTTTTTGTGAAGTTACTGGTCTGGTCAACAACTGCAAAAAATCTCAAGGGTCTCCCATCTGTTGCGCTAAGCTCGACCTGAATGACATTCTGCAGGCCTTCCCGACTGTTCGAGCCACTTTTCCCATGAGATACCTGTTGGAAATATGCCCTAGAGGCAATAATAAAATGGTTATTATTGTATTTCCTAGTTCATGATAATTGTCTATTGTTCATGATATAATTGTGTTAACAAGAAACCGTAATACATGTGTGAATACATAGACCACAACATGTCCCTAGTGAGCCTCTAGTTGACTAGCTCGTTGATCAATAGAAGGTCATGGTTTCATGACCATGGACATTGGATGTCATTGATAGCGGGATCACATCATTAGGAGAATGATGTGATGGACAAGACCCAATCCTAAGCACAACACAAGATCGTGTAGTTCGTTTGCTAAAGCTTTTCAATGTCAAGTATCGTTTCCTTAGACCATGAGATTGTGCAACTCCCGGATACCGTAGGAATGCTTTGGGTGTGCCAAACGTCACAGCGTAACTGGGTGGCTATAAAGGTGCACTACGGGTATCTCCGAAAGTGTCTGTTGGGTTGGCACGAATCGAGACTGGGATTTGTCACTCCGTGTGATGGAGAGGTATCTCTAGGCCCACTCGGTAAGACATCATCATAATGAGCTCAATGTGACTAAGGAGTTAGTCATGAGATGATGTATTACAGAACGAGTAAAGAGACTTGCCGGTAACGAGATTGAACAAGGTATAGAGATACCGACGATCGAATCTCAGGCAAGTATCATACCGATAGACAAAGGGAATTGTATACGGGATTGATTGAATCCCTGACATCGTGGTTCATCCGATGAGATCATCGTGGAGCATGTGGGAGCCAACATGGGTATCCAGATCCCGCTATTGGTTATTGACTGGAGAGGTGTCTCGGTCATGTCTACATGTCTCCCGAACCCGTAGGGTCTACACACTTAAGGTTCGATGACGATGGGGTTATAGGGAAATGGTATACGTGATTACTGAAAGTTGTTCGGAGTCCTGGATGAGATCCTGGACATCAGGAGGAGCTTCGTAATGGTCCGGAGGTAAAGATTGATATATAGGAAGTCCAGTTTTGGTCACCGGAAAGTTTTCGGGCTCATCGGTAGTGTACCGGGAGTGCCGGGAGGGTGCCGGAGGACCCCCGGGAGGGGTGTGACGACCAAAGGACTTCGTGGGACCTTAGATGAGGTGTGACAACCCTTATTGGGCTGTCCAAGACCTTCTAGAAAGGCCCATGCGCCTGGAGATAAGAGATAGGGCATAAAAAGGTTTAAAAGGAGGAGATCCACCTCCCTTGTGGGAGGTGGACTCTTCCCCTAGTTCGGCCGAAGCTCTCCTCCTTGGAGGAGGGGCCAAGGAAGCCCTCCCTCTCCCTCCTCCTATATATATGCAAGGGTTTGGGCTGATTTGAGACACGACTTCTTTCTCTCTCGGTGCAACCCTACCCTTTCTCTTCCTCGTTCTCCGTAGCGCTTGGCGAAGCCCTATCGGAGTTCACGTAGCTCCACCGTCACCACGCCGTCGTGCTGCCGGAGCTCTCCCTCAACCTCTCCTTCCTCCTTGTTGGATCAAGGCGTAGGAGATTTCACCGGGCTGCATGTGTGTTAAACGCAGAGGCGCCGTTGTTCGGCGCTGAGTACGACTCCACCAACCGCGTTCTTTTAACGCTTCCACTTAGCGATCTTCAAAGGTATGAAGATGCAATCTCTCCCCACTCGTTGCTGGTTTCTCCATGGATAGATCTTGGTGATCGTAGAATTTTTTTATTTACTACTACGTCTCCCAACAGTGGTATCAGAGCTAGGTCTATGCATAGAATCTATGCACGAGTAGAACACAAGTTGTTGTGGGCGTCGATTTTGTTAATATGCTTACCACTACTAGTCTTATCTTGATTCGGCGGTATTGTGGGATGAAGCGGCCCAGACCGACTTTACATGTACGCTTACGTGAGACTGGTTCCACCGCTTGACATGCACTTGTTGCATAAGGTGGCTAGCGGGTGTCTGTCTCTCCCACCTTAGTCGGATTGGATTCGATGAAAAGGGTCCTTATGAAGGGTAAATAGCAATTGGCATATCACGTTGTGGTTTTGGTGTAGGTAAGAAACGTTCTTGCTAGAAACCTATAGCAGCCACGTAAAAACTTGCAACTACAAATTAGAGGACGTCTAACTTGTTTTTGCAGCATATGCCTTGTGATGTGATATGGCCAAAGAATGTGATGTGATGCATTGTGATGTATGAGATTGATCATGTTCTTGTAATAGGTTTCACGACTTGCATGTTGATGAGTATGACAACCGGCAGGAGCCATAGGAGTTGTGTTATTTTATTGTATGACCTCGTGTCAATCATAAACGCCATGTAATTCCTTTACTTTATTGCTAAACATTAGCCACAGTAGTAGAAGTAATAGTTGGCGAGACAACTTCATGAAGACACAATGATGGAGATCATGATGATGGAGATCATGGTGTCGTGCCGGTGACAGTGATGATCATGGTGCCCCGAAGATGGAGATCAAAGGAGCAAGATGATATTGGCCATATCATGTCACTATATTGATTGCATGTGATGTTTATTATGTTTACATCTTATTTGCTCAGAACGACGGTAGTAAATAAGATGATCTCTCAATAAAATTTCAAGAAAAGTGTTCACCCTAACTATGCACCATTACTAAGGATGGTTGTTCTGAAGCACCACGTGATGATCGAGTGTGATAGGCTCTAACGTTTGCATACAACGGGTCTAAGCCAGATTTACACACGGGGAACACTTAGGTTGACTTGACGAGCCTAGCATGTACAGACATGGCCTCGGAACACGGAAGACCGAAAGGTCGAACATGAGTCGTATAGAAGATACGATCAACATGGAGATGTTCACCATGGATGACTAGTCCGTCTCACGTGATGATCGGACACGGGCTAATTGACATGGATCATGTGTCACTTGGATGACTAGAGAGATGTCTATCTAAGTGGGAGTTCATTAAATAATTTGATTATGTGAACTTAATTATCATGAACTTAGTCTAAAATTGCCTTTACAATCTATATTGTAGATCCAATGGCCAACGCGAATGTCACCCTAAACTTCAACGCGTTCCTAGAGAAAACCAAGCTAAAAATGATGGAAGCAACTATGCGGACTGGGTCCGTGGCTTAAGGATCATCCTCATAGCTTCCAAGAAATTGTATGTCCTTGATGCACCACAAGGTGACCCACCCCTTCTCCCAGCAGAGCAAGACGTTGCGAACGCTTGGCATTCTCGCTGCGATGATTACTCCCTTGTTCAGTGCGGCATGCTTTACAATTTAGAACCGGGGCTCCAAAAGCGTTTTGAGCAACACGGAGCATATGAGATGTTCCAAGAGCTGAAACTAGTTTTCCAAGCTCATGCCCGGGTCGAGAGATATGACGTCTCCGACAAGTTCTTCAGCTGTAAGATGGAGGAGAATAGTTCTGTCAGTGAGCACATCCTCAAGATGTCTGGGCTACACAACCGGTTGACTCAGCTGGGAGTTAATCTCCCGGATGACTCAGTCATTGACAGAGTCCTCCAGTCGCTTCCACCTAGCTACAAAAGCTTTGTGATGAACTACAACATGCAGGGGATGGAGAATTCCATTCCTGAGTTGTACTCGATGCTGAAATCAGCGGAGGTCGAGATCAAAAAGGAGCATCAAGTGTTGATGGTGAATAAGACCACTAGTTTCAAGAAAGGCAAGGGTAAGAAGAAATTCAAGAAGGACGGTAAAGCTGTTGCCGCGCCCAGTAAGCAAGTTGCCGGGAAGAAGAAGAACAAGAATGGACCCAAGCCTGAAACTGAGCGTTTTTATTGCAAGGGTACTGGTCACTGGAAGCGGAACTGCCCCAAGTACTTAGCGTATAAGAAGGATGGCAACATTAAAGGTATATGTGATATACTTGTTATTGATGTGTACCTAACCAGCGCTCGTAGTAGCTCCTGGGTATTTGATATCGGTGCAGTTGCTCACATTTGTAACTCCAAGTAGGAGCTACGGAATAAGCGGAGGCTGGCAAAGGACAAGGTGATGATGCGCGTCGGGAATGGTTCCAAGGTCGATGTGATCGCTGTCGGCACGCTACCTCTACATATACCTTCGGGATTAGTGTTAAACCTTAATAATTGTTATTTAGTACCAGCTTTGAGCATGAACATTGTGTCTGGATCTCGCTTGATGCGAGATGGCTACTCATTTAAATCTGAGAATAATGGTTGTTCTATTTATATGAGAGAGATGTTTTATGGTCATGCCCCGCTGGTCAATGGTTTATTTTTGATGAATCTCGAACGTGATGTTACACATGTCCATAGTGTGAGTACCAAAAAGTGTAAGGTTGATAACGATAGTCCCACTTACATGTGGCATTGCCGCCTTGGTCATATTGGTGTCAAACGCATGAAGAAGCTCCATACTGATGGACTTTTGGAGTCTCTTGATTTCGAATCATTTGACACGTGCGAACCATGCCTCATGGGCAAGATGACCAAGACTCTGTTCTCCGGAACAATGGAGCAAGCAACTGACTTGTTGGAAATAATACATATTGATGTATGCGGTCCAATGAGTGTCGAGGCTCGTGGTGGCTACCGTTATGTTCTCACCCTCACTGATGACTTGAGTAGATATGGGTATGTCTACTTAATGAAACATAAGTCTGAAACTTTTGAAAGGTTCAAGGAATTTCAGAGTGAGGTAGAGAATCAACGTGACAGGAAAATAAAGTGCCTACGATCTGATCGTGGCGGAGAATATTTAAGTCACGAGTTTGGCACGCACCTAAGGAAATGTGGAATTGTTTCACAACTCACGCCGCCTGGCACACCTCAGTGAAATGGTGTGTCTGAACGTTGTAATCACACTCTATTAGATATGGTACGATCTATGATGTCTCTTACCGACTTACCGCTATCATTTTGGGGATATGCATTAGAGACTGCCGCATTCACTTTAAATAGGGCACCGTCAAAATCCGTTGAGACGACACCGTATGAATTATGGTTTGGAAAGAAACCAAAGCTGTCGTTTCTAAAAGTTTGGGGATGCGATGCTTATGTGAAGAAACTTCAACCTGAGAAGCTCGAACCCAAAGCGGAAAAGTGCGTCTTCATAGGATATCCCAAAGGGACTATTGGGTATACCTTCTACCTCAGATCCGAAGGCAAAGTATTTGTTGCCAAGAATGGATCCTTTCTCGAGAAAGAGTTTCTCTTGAAAGAAGTGAGTGGGAGGGAAATAGAACTTGATGAGGTAATTGTACCTCCACTCGAACCGGAGAGTAGCACAACACATGAAGTTGTTTCTGTGGAGCCTACACCGGCTGGAGAGGAAGTTAATGATGATGATCATGAAACTTCAGATCAAGTTACTATTGAACGTCGAAGGTCCACTAGGACACGTTCCGCACCAGAGTGATACGGCAACCCTGTCCTAGAGATCATGTTGTTGGACAACGGTGAACCTTCGAACTATGAAGAAGCGATGGCGGGCCCGGATTCCAACAAATGGCTTGACGCCATGAAATCTGAGATAGGATCCATGTATGAGAACAAAGTGTGGACTTTGGTGGACTTTCCTGATGATAAGCGAGCCATTGAAAATAAATGGATCTTTAAGAAGAAGACTGACGCGGATGGTAATGTGACCGTCTATAAGGCTCGGCTTGTCGCTAAGGGTTATCGACAAGTTCAAGGAGTTGACTACGATGAGACTTTCTCACCCGTAGCGATGTTGAAGTCTGTCCGAATCATGTTAGCAATTGCCACATTTTATGATTATGAGATCTGGCAAATGGACGTCAAAACGGCATTCCTTAATGGCTTCCTCAAGGAAGAACTGTATATGATGCAGCCGGAAGGTTTTGTCGATCCTAAAGATGCTAACAAGGTATGCAAGCTCCAACACTCCATCTATGGGCTGGTGCAAGCATCTCGGAGTTGGAACATTCGCTTTAATGAAGTGATTAAAGCGTTTGGGTTTGTACAGCTTTATGGAGAACCCTGTATTTACAAGAAAGTGGGTGGGAGCTCTGCAGCATTTCTCGTATTATATGTGGATGACATACTGATAATGGGAAATGATATAGAACTCTTGGAAAGTGTAAAGGCCTACTTGAATAAGTGTTTTTCAATGAAGGACCTTGGAGAAGCTGCTTACATATTAGGTATTAAGGTCTATAGAGATAGATCGAGACGCCTCATAGGTCTTTCACAAAGCACATACCTTGAAAAGATATTGAAGAAGTTCAATATGGATCAGTCCAAGAAGGGGTTCTTGCCTGTGTTACAAGGTGTGAGATTGAGTACGACTCAATGCCCGACCACGGCAAAGGATAGAGAAGAGATGAGTGTCATCCCCTATGCTTCAGCCATAGGCTCTATTATGTATGCCATGCTGTGTACCAGACCTGATGTGAACCTTGCCATAAGTTTGGTAGGGAGGTACCAAAGTGATCCCGGAGCGGAACACTGGATAGCGGTCAAGAATATCCTGAAGTATTTGAAAAGGACAAAGGACATGTTTCTCGTATATGGATGTGCCGAAGAGCTCGTCGTAAAGGGTTACGTCGATGCTAGCTTCGACACAGATCCGGACGACTCCAAGTCGCAAACCGGATACGTGTATGTTTTGGACGGAGGGGCAGTCAGCTGGTGCAGCAACAAGCAAAGCGTCGTGGCGGCATCTACATGTGAAGCGGAGTACATAGCTGCTTCGGAAGCAGCAAAGGAAGGAGTCTGGATGAAGGAGTTCATCACCGACCTAGGAGTAATTCCAAGTGCGTCGGGCCCGATGACTCTATTCTGTGACAACATTGGAGCTATTGTCCTTGCGAAGGAGCCCAGGTTTCACAAGAAGACAAGACACATCAAGCGCCGCTTCAACTCCATCCGTGATTACATTCAGGAGGGAGATATAGATATTTGTAAAGTGCATACAGATCTGAATGTCACAGATCCGTTGACTAAACCTCTCTCACGAGCAAAACATGATCAACACTAGATTGCTATGGGTGTACGATTCATCACAATGTAACTAGATTATTAACTCTAGTGCAAGTGCGAGACTGTTGGAAATATGCCCTAGAGGCAATAATAAAATGGTTATTATTGTATTTCCTAGTTCATGACAATTATCTATTGTTCATGCTATAATTGTGTTAACTAGAAACCGTAATACATGTGTGAATACATAGACCACAACATGTCCCTAGTGAGCCTCTATTTGACTAGCTCGTTGATCAATAGATGGTCACCGTTTCATGACCATGGACATTGGATGTCATTGATAACAGGATCACATCATTAGGAGAATGATGTGATGGGCAAGACCCAATCCTAAGCATAGCACAAGATCGTGTAGTTCGTTTGCTAAAGCTTTTCTATGTCAAGTATCGTTTCCTTAGACCATGAGATTGTGCAACTCCCGGATACCGTAGGAATGCTTTGGGTGTGCCAAACGTCACAACGTAACTGGGTGGCTATAAAGGTGCACTACAGTTATCTCCAAAAGTGTCTGTTGGGTTGGCACGAATCGAGACTGGGATTTGTCACTCGTGTGACGGAGAGGTATCTCTGGGCCCACTCGGTAAGACATCATCATAATGAGCTCAATGTGACTAAGGAGTTAGTCATGAGATGATGTATTACGGAACGAGTAAAGAGACTTGTCGGTAACGAGATTGAACAAGGTATAGAGATACCGATGATCGAATCTCGGGCAAGTATCATACCGATAGACAAAGGGAATTGTATACGGGATTGATTGAATCCCTGACATCGTGGTTCATTCGATGAGATCATTGTGGAGCATGTGGGAGACAACATGGGTATCTAGATCCCGCTGTTGGTTATTGACCGGAGAGGTGTCTCGGTCATGTCTACATGTCTCCCGAACCCGTAGGGTCTACACACTTAAGGTTCGATGATGCTAGGGTTATAGGGAAATGGTATACGTGATTACCGAAAGTTGTTCGGAGTCCCGGATGAGATCCTGGACGTCACGAGGAGCTCCGGAATGGTCCGGAGGTAAATATTGATATATAGGAAGTCCAGTTTTGGTCACCGAAAAGTTTTCGGGCTCATCGGTAGTGTACTGGGAGTGCCGGGAGGGTGTCGGAGGACCCACGGGAGGGGTGTGACGACTAAAGGACTTCGTGGGCCCTTAGAGGAGGTGTGCCAGACCTTATTGGGCTGGCTAAGACCTTCTAGAAAGGCCCATGCGGCTAGAGATAAGAGATAGGGCTGAAAAAGGTTTAAAAGGAGGAGATCCACCTCCCTTGTGGGAGGTGGACTCTTCCCCTAGTTCAGCCGAAGCTCTCCTCCTTGGAGGAGGGGCCAAGGCAGCCCTCCCTCTCCCTCCTCCTATATATATGCAAGGGTTTGGTCTGATTTGATACACGACTTCTTTCTCTCTCGGTGCAGCCCTACCCTTCCTCTTCCTCGTTCTCCGTAGCGCTTGGCGAAGCTCTGCCGAAGTTCACATAGCTCCACCGTCACCATGCCATCGTGCTACCGGAGCTCTCCCTCAACCTCTCCTTCCTCCTTGCTGGATCAAGGCATAGGAGACGTCACCGGGCTGCACGTGTGTTGAACGCAGAGGCGCCGTTGTTCGACGCTGAGATCGGAATCCACCGCGATCTGAATCGTTGCGAGTACGACTCCACCAACCGCGTTCTTGTAACGCTTCCGCTTAGCGATCTTCAAAGGTATGAAGATGCAATCTCTCCCCACTCATTGCTGGTTTCTCCATGGATAGATCTTGGTGATCGTAGGATTTTTTTGATTTACTACTACGTCTCCCAACAATACCTTGGTCTCCCTCTCTCAGTTACAAGATTGAAATGCATCCATTTTCAATACTTACAAGATAAGATGTCTGGTAAGCCCTCACCCTGGTCAGCCATACATGTGGCCACCCCAGGACGCATTGTTCTGGCCAAAGTTGTCCTTACAGCCATTGCTATTTAGAACCTCACTCCTTTGGACCTTCCTACTGAGGTAATGAAGAAGATTGATAGTCTTGGACGCGCCAACCTCTGGGCTGGATGTGATAAAGTTACGGGAGGCAAGTGTAAGGTGAACTGGGATCTGGTTTGCAAGCCCAAAGCTCATGGGGGTCTAGGTGTGCTCAACCTTGAAAAGCTTGCTATCGCTCATCGTCCATGTTGGCCGTGGTTCGGTGGGCTGATCTGCCTAAAACATGGGCTCGTATGGGAGCGCCTTGCTCTGATAAAGATAAAGATCTCTTTGCGTCGGCCACTACGGTGACCATTGGTGATGGAAAAAGGCCAAATTCTAGGAATCATCATGGCTGAATGCTTTGCGTCCCAAAGACGTCGCGCCTAACATCTACAAGATTACAAAAAGGAAGAATTGTGTGATTAGCAAGGCTCCGGACAACAACTATTGGTTTCGACAGATTAACACCGCATAGGGCCTCACCTTGACTCATTTAAAGGAGTTTTCCGACCTTTGCGAGATGGTTGCGGGTGTTACTCTAAGCTAAGATAGGCAAGACACTATTTCTTGGAAATTCACATCCAGTAGAGAGTATTCGGCATCCACGACATACTTGGTGCAGTTTGCAGGGCTCACCCTCAGTACCAACACTTCCATGATTTGGAATCAGTGGGCTCCCACGAAATGCAAGTTCTTTGCTTGGTTAAACCTTCAGAACCAAGTTTGGATAGCCAATTGATTGACTCGACGAGGTGGCCTAATTGTGGCCTTTGCCCCCTTTGCAAGCAAATTCAAGAATCTGTGGCCCACTTACTATTTTAGTGTAGATTCACGATTAGAGTTTGGAACTAGATCACCGTTTGGCTGGGCATCCATGACTACTCGCCAATGACTTGGCGAAATGAAGACTCTGTTCGAGCTTGGTGGCAAAAGACGGTGTACATGGTTGATCATTGCAGAAAGGCCATTGCTTCCGCCATGATGCTGGTCTCGTGGGAAATATGGAAGGAGAGAAATGCTAGAATTTTCCCAAGCATCGCGGCCCCGACCACACTCGTCATCATGAGAATCAAAGAGGAAGCCCATCTTTGGGCCTTGGCTGGGGCCAACCACTTGAGCACCCTAATGTTGCGAGAGTAGAGTTATGTTTTTTGCCTCTTTGTGGCGTATGTCTAAACCTTCTTCTTAATCAATAAAAATGGAAAATCTTTGCCTTGTTTCAAAAAAAAATTGAAAAAGAAAAGTACACACGAGGAGAGGTGTGTGGTGTGTCGGTCTTTTGCCACATACCGCCTACTTCAACACAACAATATCACATGGGAACAATTAAGCATCACTATCTTGCGACTCAGGTCAAGTAAAAAAAGGAAAACTTGCATTTCAAGACAGACCCATGGTGGTAAAATTTCGTGTTTTGACTCCTTTACGAAAGCTGATCGAGATTTGACCCTGGTTTGTAAAAATTTCGGAATCTAACCCTTTTCCTACTGCCAGGGTCCATGACGACAGGGTATAACAGCCTACCGCCAAGGTCCCTGACGGTAGGAAACTTATCCACGTCAGCGGGACACACCCCAACCGTCAAATAGGCTAGCGGTAGCCTGTACAACCATACCGCCGAGGTGCCCAGTGGTAGGTGCAAACACACACCTCATGGTGACACGTTGATGGAGATCATGGTGTCATGCCGGTGCTTTGGAGATGAAGATCAAAATCACAAGATCATGGCCATATCATGTCACTTATGATTTGCATGTGATGTTAATCCTTTTATGCACCTTGTTTTGCTTAGGACGACACTAGCATTATAAGGTTATCCCTCACTAAAATTTCAAGATAAAATTGTCTTCTCACCGAGTGTGCACCGTTGCGAAAGTTCGTCGTTTCGAGACACCACGTGATGATCGGGTGTGATGGAATCTACATTCGCATACAACGGGTGCAAGCCAGTGTTGCACATGCGGAACACTCGGGTTAAACTTAACGAGTCTAGCATGTACAGACATGGCCTCGGAACACAAGAGCCCAAAAGGTTGAACATGAGTCATATAGTAGATATGATCAACATGGACATGTTCACCCTTGGAACCACCTCATCTCACGTGATGATTGGAGTTGGGTTGGTGGATTTGGATCATGTCAAACTTAGACAACCCGAGGGATGTTGATTTGAGTGGGAGTTCTTAAGTAATATGATTAATTGAACTCATTATCATGAACATAGTCAAAGTGACTTTGCAAATTATGTTGTAGATCAATAGCTCGCGCTGTAGCTCCTCTGTTTTTATACGTTCGTAGAAAAAATAGAATTGAAAGATGATGGTAGCAATAATATGGACTGGGCCCGTGATTTGGGGATTGTCCTCATTGCTGCACAGAAGACTTATGGCCTTAATGCACCGCTCGGTGCGCCACCCCCTCAAGCGTCGTATGTGATGTTATGAACATCTGACAGGCACGTTCTGATGACTACTTGATAGTTCAGTGCATCATGCATTACGGCTTAGAATTGAGGCTCCAAAATATTTTGAACGTCACGGAACATATGAGATGTTCTAAGAGCTGAAAATGGGATCTCGGGCTCGTGCCCGTGTTGAGAGGTATGAGACCTCCAACAAGATTCTTTGCGTGCAAGATGAAGGAGAATAGCTCAATCGGTGAGCATGTGCTTAGATGTCTGGGTGCTACAATCGCTTGAATCGAGTGGGAGTTGATCTTCCAGATAAGATAGTGGTTGATATAGTTCTCCAAGTCACCGCCACAAAGTTGCTAGAGCTTCGTGATGAACTATGAAACACCAGGGATGGAAATAATGATCCCCAAGCTATTCACGATGTTTGACACCGCGGAGGTAGAAATCAAGAAGGAGCATCAAGTGTTGATGGTTAGTAAAACCACTAGTTTTGAGAAGGGCAAGGGCAAGGAGGGAAACTTCATGGATGGCAAGCCAGTTGCTGCTCCAGTAAAGAAACCCAAGGTTGAACCCCAAACCCGCGACTGAGTGCTTCTATTATGAGGAGAACGGTCGCTGAAGCAGAACAACCCTAGATACTTGGTAGATAAGAAGGCTGGCAACGTCAACGAAAATATATTTGATATACGTTTTATTCATGTGTACCTTGCTAGTACTCCTAGTGGCACCTGGGTATTAGATATCGATTCAGTTACTAAATGTTGGTAACTCAAAATAAAAGCTACAGAATAAACGGAGACTACCGAAGGGCGAGGTGACGATGTGTGTTAGAAGTGTTTCCAAGGTTGATGTGATCACCATCGCACGCTCTCTATACCTTCGGGATTAGTGATGAACCTAAATGTTATTTGGTGTTTGTGTTGAGCATAAACATGTCTGGATCGTGTTTATTGCAATACGGTTATTCATTTAAGTCAGAGAATAATGATTCTTCTGTTTATATGAATAATACCTTCAATGGTCATGCACCCAATATGAATGGTTTATTGAATCTCGATCATAGTGATACACATGTTCATAATATTGATGCCTAAAGATGCAAAGTTAATAATGATAGTACCACATACTTGTGACACTGCAGCTGAAGGTCATATTGGTGTAAAGCGCATGCAGAAACTCCATGTTGATGGATCTTTGGACTCACTTGATTTCGAATCGGTTGAGACATGCGGACCATGCCTCATGGGCAAGATGACTAAAACCCCATTTTCCAGCTTGATGGAGCGGGCAAGTGACTTATTGGAAATGATACATGTTGATGTATGCGGTCCAATAAGTGTTGAAGCATGCGGTGGATATCGCTATTTTCTTACCTTCATTGATGACTTGAGTATATATGGGGATATTTACTTAATGATACACAAGTCTGAATGTTTGAAAAGTTCAAACAAATCCAGAGTGAAGTTTGAGATCATCGTGACAAGAAGATAAAATGTCTACGATCTGATCGTGGAGGTAAATATCTGAGTTACGAGTTTGATATGAAACTTAAGATGATGTGGAAATTGTTTCACAACTCACGCCACCTGGAACACCATAGTGTGATGGTGTGTCCGAACGTCGTAATCGTGCTCTATTAGATATGGTGCGTACCATGATGTCTCTTATTGTTTTGCCACTATTGTTTTGGGGTCATGCATTAGATACAAATACATTCACTTTAAAATAGGGCACCATCTAAGTCCGTTGAGATGACACGGTATGAAATTTGGTTTGGCAGAAACCTAAGCTGTCATTTCTCAGAGTTTGGGAATGCGATGCTTATGACTGATCAGCTCGAACCCAAAGCGGAAAAGTGCATCTTCATAGGATACCCTAAGGAAATAGTTGGGTAGACTTTCTATCTCAGATCCAAAGGCAAAGTGTTTGTGGCTAAAAACGGGTCCTTTCTCAAGAAAGAGTTTCTCTCGAAAGAATTGAGTAGGAGGAAGGTAGAACTTGATGAGGTTATTGAACCGTCACTTCAGTTGGATGGTAGCACGACACAGAAAGATGTTTCTGCGGCGCATACATCAAATGAAGAGGAAGCTAATCATGATGATCATGAAACTTTAGATCAAGATACTATCAAGCCTCGTAGGACGACAAGGAATCGTACCGCTCCTGAGTGGTATGACAATCCTGTCTTGGAGGTCATGTTGTTAGACAATAGTGAACCTATGAGCAATGAAGAAGCGATGGTGGGCCGGGATTCCAACAAATGGCCATGAGCCATGAAATCGGAGAAAGAATCCATGTATGAAAACCAAGTATGGACTTTGGTAGACTTGCCCATTAAACGGTAGGCCGTTGAGTACAAATGGAACTTTAAGAAGAAGACATACGCTGATGGTAAATGTCACCATTTATAAAGCTCGACTTGTCGCAAATAAGTTTCCGACAAAGTTCAAGGAGTTGACTACGATGAGACTTTCTCACCCATAGCGATGCTAAAGTCTCTTGGAATTATGTTTGCACTTGTTGCATTTTTTGATTATGAAATCTGGCAGATGGATGTCAAACATCATTTCCTTAATGGTTTCCTTGAGCAAAGATTTTATGTGATACAACCGGAAGTTTTGTCAGTCCTAAGGATGATAAAATGTATGCAAGCTCCAACAATCCTTCTATGGACTGCAGCAAGCATCTCGGAGTTGGAATATATGCTTTGATGAGGTGATCAAAGTTTTTGGGTCTATACAAAGTTTATGAGAAACTTGTATTTACAATAAATTGGGTGGAAGCACTATAGAATTTTTGATAAGTATGTGTGGATGACATATTGTTAATCAGAAATGATGTAGAATTTCTGGAAAGCATAAATGGTTGTTTAAAAGGAGTTTTTCAAAGGAAAACCTGGAATGAAGCTACTTAAATATTGGGCATCAGGATCTATAGAGATAGATCAACACGTCTGATAAGACTTTCAATGAGTAAATACCTTGACAAGATTTTGAAAGAGTTCAAAATGGATCAGTCAAACAAAGAGCTATTGCCTGATTTGTAAGGTGTGAAGTTGAGTGAGACTCAAAGCTCGACCACGACAGAAGAAAGAGAAAGGACGAAGATCGTCCCCTATGTCTTATCCATAGGCTCTGTATAGTATGCCATGCTGTGTACCGCACCTGGTGTGTGTGTGCCTTGCCATGAGTCTGTCAAGGGGTACAAGAATGGTCCAGGAGTGGATCACTTGACAATGGTCAAAATTATACTTAGTAACTAGAGGACTAAGAAAATGTTTCTTGATTATGGAGGTGATAAATAGTTCGTAGTAAAGGGTTACGTCGATGCAAGCTTTGACACAAACCCGGATGACTCTGAGTATCAATCCGGATACGTATAGTGGGGTAGCCATTTGGAATAGCTCCAAGTTGAGCGTGATAGCATCTGCAGTATGACATATAGATTTGCAAAGAACACACGGATCTGAATGTTGCAGACTGTTGACTAGAACCTCTCTCACATGCAAAACATGATCGAACCCCAGAACTCATTGGGTGTTAGATTCATTAAAATGTTAATCAGATGGTGATGTGAGCTAGATTATTGACTCTAGTGCAAGTGGGAGACTGTTGGAAATATGCCCTAGAGGAAATAATAAAATTGTTATTATTATATTTCCTTGTTCATGATAATCGTTTATTATCCATGCTATAATTGTATTGATTGGAAACTCAAATACATGTGTGGGTATATAGACAACACTATGTCCCTGGTATGCCTCTAATAGAGTAGCTCGTTGATCAAAGATGATCAAGGTTTCCTAGCCACACACATGAGATGTTATTTGATAACGGGATCACATCATTAGGAGAATGATGTGATGGACAAAACCCAAACTATGAACGTAGCATATGATCGTGTCAGTTTATTACTATTGTTTCTGCATGTTAGAGTATCTGTTCCTATGACCATAAGATCATGCAACTCACTGACACCGGAGGAATACCTTGTGTGTATCAAACGTCGCAACATAACTGAGTGACTATAAAGATGCTCTACAGGTATCTCCGAGGGTGTCTATTGAGTTGGCATGGATCAAGAATGGAATTTGTTACTCCATGTGACAAAGAGGTATCTTAGGGCCCACTCGATAATACAACATCACAATAAGCCTTGCAAGCAAAGTGACTAAAGTGTTAGCCATAGGATCTTGTATTACGAAACGAGTAAAGAGACTTGCCGATAACGAGATTGAACTAGGTATGGAGATATCGATGATCGAATCTCAGGCAAGTAACATACCGAAGAACAAAGGGAACAGCATACGGGATTAACTGAATCCTTGAGACAGAGGTTCAACCGATAAAGATCTTCATAGAATATGTAGGAACCAATATGGGCATCCAGGTCCCGCTATTGGTTATTGATCGTAGAGGTGTCTCGATCATGTCTACATAGTTCTCGAACCCGCAGGGTCTGCACACTTAACGTTCGGTGACGTTTCGGTAGTATTGAGATATATGTGTTGGTGACCGAATGTTGTTCGGAGTCCCGGATGAGATCATGGACGTCACGAGGAGCTACGGAATGGTCCGGAGGTAAAGATTTATATATAGGAAAGTGGTATTTGGGTTTCGGAAAAGTTTTGAGTATTTCCGATAGTGTACCGAGAGTGACGAATTGGTTTCGGGGGTCCACCGGGTGGGGCCCACCCACCCCGGGGGGCACATGGGCCTAAGAGGTGGCGCACCAGCCCCTAATGGTCTGGGGAACCGACCCCATAATGGCCCATACGCCCAAGAGGAAAAAAGGTGGAGATAGGAAGGAATAAGACTCCCTCCTAATATGAATCCACTTCCTAGTATAGAAAGTGGATTGGACTCCTCCTTGCCGGCACCTAGGGGAAACCCTAGGGAGGCTTGCTCCTCCCTCTCCATCCTATATAGACTAGAGGAATAGAGCCCCAAAATACACGGCCACGTGCTAATTCTCTATTCTCTAGTTCCTCCACCAAATAGATTCCGGTAGTGCTTAGGCGAAGCCCTGCCGGGATAACTCCACCACCACCACCACCACGCCGTCGTGCTGCTGAAGATCTCATCCACCTCTCCGCCCCCTCTTGCTGGATCAAAAAGGCGGCGATCCTCATCGAGTTGTACGTGTGCTGAACGCGGAGATGACGTCCGTTCGACGCTGGATCGTGATTGGATCGCGGGACGGCTTGCGATTTGAATCGTGAAGACGTTCGACTACATCAACCGCGTTTCTTAACGCTTCCCACTTAGCAATCTACAAGGATACGTAGATCCACTCCCCCTCTCGTAGATGCTCATCATCATGGATTGATCTTGCGTGTGCGTAGGAAGTTTTCTGTTTCCCATGCAACGTTCCCCAACACCAAGTTAGTGCATGCGGATGCCCCTTGGGTTTGCCAAGAACTTGAGCACCATCCCATTGGAATTCATGTTGAGGACGAACATCGGTTCTGCCTCGAGGGTCACCATCCTGACGATCAACATCAGACTCACGTTTGATAAGGGTTGCCCCCCCCCCCCTCGACGTTGCTCACCGGATCAAGAACATGTAGTTCGTCACCTTCAATTTGGCAACTCCCGACACTTTAAGGTGATTGTCTTCAACGCCGATGGTGTTGAGGTGGTGACCAAGTGTAAGAGGCATGATGAGGCTTTTTTATGGATGTTTAGGGTGTTATCTCTCCACCAATTTAAGACTTTTTATTTGGATGTTTAGCTTAAGATTTTGGCGTAGCTTTTTGTTAGTGTAATTTCCTGTGAGTAAGACTATTTTATGCTATGCATGTTAATAGTTTCCTGTGTTGTGCCCGTGTGTGTAATCTCACCACTCCAACAAGAAATTATCAGATCACATGTCTTGCATGTAACCAAAAACATGCATGCATTTTTGCTCAACCAGACTAGAGGAGATGTACAGACAAACTATGTGCAAAACAAGGTTTTTTTACCTATTTTCACTCAGCTTGGCTGAGTCGGCCACAGATGCAAATCTATACCTAATATTAGAGGGAGGGTTGTTTCTCCTAATTTTTTCGTTCATGGTGGGATCGAGATAAATTTTCGTCCGTCTACACGTAGCGTTTTTTGCTTCAGGCGTTTGCTCGTTCTCCCGAGTTGTTTGTGCCAAAAAAATACTTACCACGCATAAAGTAGCGATGGGCCGGCCCGTTAACAGCTCGTGCCAGTTAAGAAAGGTCCAAGAGAAAAAAAATGCATTTAGAGGAGTCGAACCTTGCCCCTCGTGCTGAACAACCAAGAATGCTAGCCACTGTACTAGATAAGTCCTGCTATTTAAATTGCAACATGACATATTATATTACACTAATAGCCACATAATACTGTGAGCAAAAGAAAAATATTTTTTTGGACAAAGTGAATATATTTTAGATCGTTAATATTTTGGAAAGTTGTGAAAGAAATTAAAACCTAACATTTCTACAAAAATAAACAATTTTTCGTTAGTTCAACTAAGGTTTTATGGTCTATTTGACACAAAACACTCAATTTACATGATAACACAGACTTATATTATGTGCTATGCTTTCATCTATTATATTAGCCAGATGATAACGAAAGTTTTATTCTACACTCGAGCTCAAACGCTCCCCCGTGACCAATATTTTACGTGCGTATCAAAATTCAGCACGAAATAACATGTGTAGTACTCGTGGCCAAAAAAACAAAATAAACAGTCCAAAATGTATTCAAAACTAGCATTTTTGGAGCATTGAATTTTTTTTGCCACGACTTTCACAAATATTATTTTGAGCCGAAATTTTGCAAACATAATTTTTTTTGTCAAAGTTGACCACACAAAAAATTCAGAATTTTTTTAATTTGTTTACTTTTTTTTCAATTTTGCTGTTTATGAGAGAACATATGAGCTCGGGAGCAAAAACTCCATGTCCGATGATAAAAATATATTTTCAACACTCTTCATCTCGCCGAATATGAAGGAGGCTCAACGATCCAACAATTGGACCTGGCCAACCTTGGTTACTCGCAACTGGTATTGTGGCTATCGACGGCGAGGACGACAAAGAGGACAAAAAGAAATATAGGTCTGATATCATATTGAAATGGAGGATGTGGATCTGAGAATGAGATGTTAGCCATGTTTATTATGTTGGGGGCATGAGCTAAGGTATTTAGCTATGCTCAGTGGATAAAGGCGTGTGGGATTGTTTGCTCCCGTTGCAACGCACGGACATGTTTGCTAGTACACCAAAAATGATACAAGCTACCAAACACATCCATATACATATACAGAGCTTAACTCTCTAAACTTTTTTTTGCACACAATTTCATTTCAAATTCAAATTTAAATTACTCGATTACATACAAAAGGTAGCATATTGTACATACCATAATTAGACAACTTTAAACTACTCCTCGTCGTCCCCCCTCCCCAACCCATGAGAATCTTTTGAGGGTTCGGCTGAAGATGCTCTTACATGTACTACTCAAATCTTAGTTCTCGGGTCGATCCTGATAGTCAGTTTTAGGCGAGGAAAATTTCAACCAACACTAATGACGACTCAAAGAACTCTTATATTGGAGGTGATTTCCTCATAGAAACCACGCACATAGGTTACTCAAAATGATCTCCTTGAGAATAAGGCCCTTGATAAGTGATAGATCCAAAATCCCACTATGAGAAAACTAAGTGCCAACAACATTTTTGTCGGGTCGTAACAACGGTACTGGAGTACGTGGATTTGTCGGGTCGTAACAACGGTACTGGAGTACGTGGATTTGTAGTCGTGAAAACGTCACACCAAGTTACCAGTGGATCTAGAGCATCGATAAAGGGAGGTCGGATAAAGGGAAATGACTTCCCGTTGTTTGGTGTCCGCTTCATAATTTATAGAGGTCGATGGCGGGTGAACGGCTTCTTCTAGATCTCAAACTCCTCAATTATAGAGTTCTGGTTTGTTTGGCAATTTGGTTGGAGTTTCTCTTATTCCCCATTTTTTGAGTCCAACCGGAAAGGCCCATTAGCCTTAAAACTTTGGGTCGAGATGATGTCCCAGTTAATACCATTGTCCCATTCAAATTTTTACCGTCTTGGCGGTGCGCGTGAGATGCAAGACACTGGTAGAAGACTCTGAGCTCCTTGTCAGTGCTTCACGTGCTGAACAAGGAACTGGTGTGGGCCGGACCATCAAGGTGGCATGCTCCCTCATTGCCCCAGTTTTGTTTCCTCAGTTAATGGTTGATTGTCGGGTTTTGAAAAAAGATCCCAAATTTTGAAAAAAAATTGAAGAAATTGAAATAAAGTTCGCTGATTTAAAAATTTGTTCATGAAGTTGAAAAGGTTCCTGATTTTTAAAAAGTTCAGGATTTTGATTTTTTTGCATATTTGAAAAAACTTCAGGAATCTGAAAACAATTTTGTGCATTTGATTTTTTTTGCGCATTTCAGAAAAAGCTCACAGATAAAAAATTTCACGAATTGAAAATTTTCGTAGATTTTAAAAAATGTCTGAAAATTTGGCAAAAGTTCACTAGTTTGAATTTTTAATGAAAACTTAAAACGAAAGGAGAAAAATAAAAAAGGAACCAAGAAAGAAAATTAAAAAAGGCCGAAACCGGCTAGAAGGTACACACAAAGCAGAAATGGTTCGAAGTTCATGGGCCGGCCCACTTTATCATGGGTTGTGTGCCGCGTACGGTTTGCCCTTTAACGGGCGCTGTAGGCGCTGAATAGGAATCGGCGAAGACTTCTACTTGAAAAAAAAAAGGAACTGGAAAGACCCTGCCTCGCCACTTACTTACTACCATCGGAATACAACATGTTGCAGACATAAATGATCGACTGTTCATTTAATTACAAAATATTTGTTTGCCTTCGTTGGCGCAAAGGCTCATTGAAGCTTTGATAGATGGAAGTACTGAAGTGAAAGCAGAATGCTCCACCATTGTCGAGCCCCGCTCATGTTTGGCTGGCTTAGTTGCATGAGCGACTAACCACACTTAAACTTGGTTAAACATGCTTTATTTTCATCCTGGATTGAGCTCAGCAAAACGTACCGATTTAGCTTTCACAACTCCCCAAAAGCCATTGTCATTTTATTACCCTTTAAGAACATACCGGAGGGGTGTAAATTATGTTTACATAATACATATGTACAATTAGCATATTATACTGTATATTGTTATAATGTACTATTAGTGACCTAAAACGTCTTACATTTGTTCACGGAGAGAGTACAATATTGTGACAATAACAGTGCATCAAGCTTTTAACATACGGAGTAGAAGGATTATTCATACGCATCAATATTACCATGAGCAGAAGAGCAAACAGGAAGCAATGTTACTGAACTTCAGTTTCATCTTCAAGCACAAGAGGTGTCAATTCAACTCCCAGTGAGCACAAATCATTCTTTAGGGCCTCAGCATTTTTAAAATGCAAACCGACCATTCCTACACTAAGGGCCGCTTCGATGTTTACCATCCTGCAGCACAAAAATTCTAAAACAGTCAAGTAATTTACATTGCTGCACAACAATAACCATTTAAAAAAAATACCAGACCTGTCATCAATGAAAATGCAGTTTCCTGGATCAATGTTGAGATGATCCACGGCATGAAGGTAAAAATCTGGTGAAGGTTTGCGTATTCCTGCAGAACATTATGATAGAAAGTCCAAGTCCCAGATTAGAAGCAGCCTTTTTATTCGATAGATTCAGCCTATGATGCAATCACACAGTACGAGAATGACCTAGCATGAAAACATAGCAAGTGCAGTGATGCTTCATGGTTTAGATGATAATAAAAAACATATGTTTGTTTTAAGCAGAACTAACTAATAAAATGACAGAACTGTTAAGAAATTTCTATATAAATCTCAGGTACATATCAGAAGGGCTCCAATTCCCTGATGAACAAGATGCTAAAAAAAAGGAACAACCTTCTATTTGCTCGGTAGGATGAAAAAACTATTTGCTTGAAAGTGACAAAGCTCCAATATGGCTAAACTATTGCCTATCACTATCAGTTATTAACTAGCTTAACATGTTACTGACAACTAATAAGAAGAAACTATAAGGTCAAATTGATGGAGTGTCAAATACTGTGCAGTTTTTAGAACTCTTCTACCCTCAACGGTAAAAAAACAGAAACTATTAATTAAATGATGATTATGTTCTGTGAATACTACTTTATACACTACTGAAGCAACATAATGAAGCTATCCATTCTATCCCATAAACAAATGGAATTCATGTGAACGATAAACAGCAAATATTTACCAACTATCCATATTTCAACCAGAGAAAGGAAAAAACTGAGATGGATTAGTACCGACGTGGCAAGAACAGAACGTCCATGACAAATACTTCGACAGCTTTAACTTTTCCTCAATCAACTGGTACCTAAAAAACATATCTGAGAAACGAGTAATTGTCTACATATGTATCAAGAAAGCTGAAACTCACCACACTGGATAATTTGTAAAAGCATGCACTTCATAGTTGTTTTGCTTTAAACTGCAAAGAATATCTTCAACACCATCAACGTACTCGTATGCTCTCACCATGCATGCTTTAAGACCTAGAGGGCATAAAAATGGATTACAAAGAGAATCTTCTTCTAAGCAAGAAAACTAGTAGATATGAGACCAATCAGCTAGGTTACTTTTACAAAACCTATATCAAGATAGGTGTTGGTAACAATAAGGGCACCAAACTTCTGGGTTCATATTTTTTAGTATTGAAAACGTACTACTGTAGGCCATCAGCAATTTGCAGACGATCCGTATAATCAGAAAATTAAGCTATTTATTCTTGAAGACAGTGATTCATTTATTAGTATAATCCTAAAGGGGAGCGTGTACTCTCAATGACACTTCTACTTTGAGCATCTCACCTTCCAAATCAAAAGATCTGCCATCATTGAAGAATTTTTCAGCCAGCTGTCCCTGAAAGAAGCAAACATAATGATGTTTAACTCAAAGAGCAGATCAGTCATTTATAATGGAGCAATGTTTTAAATATTTAATATCTGGTTGCAATTCTGACCAATTAATCACATATAGAGTGAAGAAACATGAGATCCATGGATGCTTGACCATATCTACTTTTCTGTCGTTAGAGGTGCAATGAAGCAGATTATTGCAAGCAATTACTTAGTAGTAGTTTCATTGATTGCAAAAATTTTATGGTAGCTTACCAAGTAGACTGCTTGGTTAGTAGTAGTTTCATTATTCCAATGACAAATAAACATATTGTTTCAAGAATGCGTACACATAAACATAAGCCCCACAATTCTCAAAAATAAATAAAAATAAGTCCCCAAAAGAATTAAGACGGTAGTAGGGCTTTTGTGCCAAATTCATCATAAGATGGTGTCCATGCAATGTTATAAGCCGCAAATCAACTGTACAAGATATATCAAGTTCGTATTTGACAAAAGTCAATTCCCCAGTGCTGCTCTTCAAAAAATTAAGTTTTGGTTCCACACTGCTGCCCTAAAAACAAAATTTGCCTCATAAAGAACCACGTGGTACCTTCTCAGTTAGTTTATCCTTATCGGTTTTGTTTTATTTGCACTGCATGTCTATTTCATGGGCATCAGGTCAAGGCCCGATGGTACACGGAAGCACCACGCTAGGAGTCGTCCTGTGCAGGAATTACTATTAAAATCAGTTAATGAGACACGTATAGTAGATATTTATTTGGTTAGGAGAGTAATAATAGGCGAAGATAAGATATGGTTTGATAGGGAAGGTGGGATCCTATTCCAGGCATCAAGTTGAATCTTCCTGTAGAAGTAACACCATGTACCTATATGGATGATCCAATAAACGATCACAAACGAGCAAAGATCTAATCCCCATCTCCAACCTTATCTTCCTCCCATCCTAGTAACCATGCCCAGCTAACTCTCGTTCCTTGGCTGTACCCCCAACCTTGCCACGTTCATTGGTCTAAGGATCGGAACTAGTCTTAGCATGTGGCAGTTCATAGGTCGTATTTGTACAATATTGTTCTTGAATTAGCAGAAATACCATGATATAGAAAGAAAATAATAAGTCAAGCTTCTATAGTTCTTACCTCATTAATCATCCCCTTCTCAAATTCGGACCATGATGTTGGATGCTTGCTTTCTACGAGTTCCTTCATGGACATTCTACAAAAAAATGTAGGATCAACTAGAACGGAATGCAATATTGATGAAGTGAAAACCAACAGACTTAAACCATACAGTACCAAATAAGATGCTAATTCAACAGATTCCTTGAGGTACTGAAACATGAGTATATGCAAAATATGAAACAGCAATAAGGAATAGCCCTCAAAAACCCCTTACAGTCCAGCCTGCTATTTCATAGGTCTCTACTCTATTCTGCAATAATGAATAATGGCCTCTTTGATTCGCAGGATTTTGGAAACGCAGGAATAGGAAAAGTATAGGATTGGAGTGGTATGCCCACTTGAATTCTATAGGATTAGCAAGGAGTGTTTGATGCCACAGGAAAAACAAATTAAATGTAGAAAGAAATTGGAGTGGATGTTAGATTTTCTATAAAATGTAGTGCAAAAGATTCTATAGGAAAAAATCCTATGGGATCCAATCCTATGAACCAAAGGACCAATGCAGGAAAAATTCCTAAGGATTTCAATTCTCCAAAAATCCTATAGAATTCCTTTGAATCAAAGAAGCCCTAACTAAAAAATTTCAAGGTACCACTCTTACAACTTTAATTAAAACTGGTGTATCGTTTAGCAATTCTTAAGTAAAATTCCAGTAATTAAGTAGCGGATACAAGACAGCTTAAGTGAAATTGCCACATAATGCATTATCAAGATATCTAAAACACATCCAAGCGTCCCCAATTGGCCAGCTTCTTTGCCCACGTCACCACCAAGAACCAGCCACGCATTCCGTCGAACATCTAATCTGCAGGGAACGCCTAAACCACACAAACACATGGATAGCGATAAACCAAGCTGAGGAATAAGGAGTAGGGGCATGTACGGAACTGGAAGAAGGAGGGGATGTGATGGTAGAAGGGGTCACGGACGACGGTGTCCATGACGTCGAATAAGAGCACCGGCGTCTTCCTCGGGCGGGACGCCTCCGGCTCTGCCGCCGCCGTGGCCGCGGGGGCGGGGGCGGAGGAAGACATGGCCGGCAGTCGCAGCGAGGAGGAGGAAGCGTGGGCGGTGGGATTGCCGAGGGAGGCAAGGTAGGGTGCGCGAGGGAGCAAGGAGACCATCAAGGCAAGAAGTGCTCGGCGAAGCTAGCAAACAGGGCTGGAGGCCGACTGGAAACGACGGATAGAGTAGCAAAGACGCCCGTCTGCCCCCCCCCCCCCCCCCCCCCCAACAGTTTTTTTTCTCTCGAAACAGGCTCACGTCCCAATTTTATAGATAAAGCAACAAATAAAATACACCGTCAAACGATATAAAGTAGAGAGGTAGCTCTTTTACACAACAGATCTTAAAATAACAAGAATACAACTGCACGGGAAAGTTAGAGTACAACGTCACACCATACTAGACCTGGGCATGGACAGCCCGACCCGACCCGGCCCGAAAATTCCGGGTCGGGCCTGATCATACCATCGGGCCGGGCTCGGGGCCTAGAAAGTGAGACCGAAGGGCAGGCCGGGCCGGGCTCGGGCTTGCAAAAAATTAATTTTTAGCCGTGGTCGGGCCAGGCCGATCGGGCTTTGTCGAGCTTTCGCGGGCTCGGGCCGGGTTTGGGCCCGATTTATTAGGCCCGGCGGTCGGGCCGAGCTGGTCTCGGGCTTGAGATTTTGAGTACGAGCTTTCTTAAGCCCAACCCGAAACCCGGCCTGGCCCGGGGTATGCCCAGGTTTACACCATGCCCTAGCACACCTAGTCTCTACAACAACGCCCTCAAAAGAGAGAACGACGTCGAGCGTCACCTCTGCCGAGTCCAAAGCGGAAATGGGTTTTCATCCGGAGCCTTGGCATGGAGAGAAAACCACGACGAAGTCTTCAGAAAGGTAGTGGCGCCCGCGACGCAAGCGGCGACGGCGCAAAATCGCGGAGCTTTCGCTCGACAACTCACCCGTGCCATCACGATGATGCCATGACATGCACGGCGAGCTCCAACTCCCAGATCTGGATCTGGATTTGGGCAACGCCTATGCCAAAGACATGAAACACGTCTGAGCTACCAGCCGCTACCCCTTGCCGCCTACACGACCAAACGAGTTAGCCACCACCGCAGTCATGAGGCCCGCCGAAGAGCCAACCATGGGGACCACCATTCGGGACCGCCACCCCGGCATCCCTACCCCAAGACATCGCCACTCGACCACCTCATGATGCGCCAACCATAGCAGGAGGAGTAGAAGGTCTCCTTTCACCCCTAGCCCGACATTAGTATCTGGATCTGGCTCCACACCTCCAAAGTAGGAGGCATCAACACCTGCATCCCCAGCTAGTGTTGGAAATATGCTCCAGAGGCAATAATAAAATGGTTATTATTATATTTCTTTGTTCATGATAATTGTTTATTATCCATACTATAATTGTATTGACTAGAAACACATTGCATGTGTGGATGAATAGACAACACTTTGCCCCTAGTGTGCCTCTAGTAGACTAGCTCGTTGATCAAAGATGGTCAAGGTTTCCTAGCCATTGACATGAGATGTCATTTGATAATGGGATCACATCATTGGGAGAATGATGTGATGGACAAGACTCAAACTATAAACGTATCATTTGATCGTGTCAGTTTATTGCTACAGTTTTCTACATGTCAAGTATCTGTTCCTATGACCATGAGATCATGAAACTCACTGACACTAGAGAAGTGTCTTGTGTGTATCAAACGTTCCAACGTAACTGGGTGACTATAAAGGTGCTCTACATGTATCTCCGTGAGTGTTTTTTGGGTATGGATCAAGACTGGGATTTGTTACTCCGTGTGGCGAAAAGGTATCTCAGGGCCACTCGGTAATACAACGTCACAACAAGCCTTTGAAGCAATGTGACTAAGTGTTAGCCACGGGATCTTGTATTACGGAACAAGTAAAGAGACTTGCCAGAAACGAGATTGATCTAGGTATACAGATACCGATGATCAAATCTTGGGCAAGTAACATACCGAAGAACAAAGGGAACGGTATACGAGATTAACCGAATCCTTGACATAGAGGTTCGACCAATAAAGATCTTCGTAGAATATGTAGGAACCAATATGGGCATCCAGGTCCCGCTATTGGTTATTGACCGTAGAGCTGTCTCGGTCATGTCTGCATAGTTCTCTAACCCGCAGGGTCTGCACACTTAAGGTTCAGTGACGTTTCGAAATAGATGAGTTATGTGTGTTGGTGACCGAAGGTTGTTCGGAGTCCCGAATGAGATCCCGGACGTCACGAGGAGCTCCGGAATGGTCTGGAGGTGAAGATTGATATATAGGAAGTTGGTATTGGAGTTCCGGAAAAGTTCCGTGACCTGCGAGTGGTGTGACAGGGGTACCGGAAGTGTTCCGGGGGGGTCCACCAGGTGAGCTCATCCACTCCTATGGGCCCCATGGGCTGTGAGAGGGTGCAGACCAGCCCATGGTGGGCTGTCCGCACCTCCCACCTCAAGGCCCATGCGGCTAGAGGCTGGGGTTGGGCTAAAAGGGTGGGCTAGCCACCAAACTTGGTGGCCAAGCCACCCTGGCCGCCGCCCCACGTCCTTGGCCGCTGCACCAAACCCTAGGGGAAACCCTAGGGCAGCCAGCCCCTCCTCTTCCCCTATATATATGTGAGGGAAGGGAGGGCTGCAACACACAAGTCACGGCACAACTCTTCCTCCCTCCCCGATTACCTCTCCTCTAGTAGATTGATTCGGCACCGCTTAGCGAAGCTCTGCCGGATCATCACCACCACCACCGCCACGCCGTCGTGCTGCCGGCGAACCCATCTACCTCTGCGCTCCCTCTTGCTAGATCAAGAAGGCAAAGATCGTCATCGAGCTGCACGTGTGCTGAACACGGAGGTGCCGTCCGTTCGGCATTTGATCGGGAGTTCGTGGGACGGCTTGCGATTTGGATCAAGGAGACGTACGACTACTTCAACTGCGTTCTTTAACGCTTCCTCTTAGCGATCTACAAGGGTATGTGGATCTAATCTCTCCTCTCATAGATGCTCATCTCCTAGATTGATCTTGGTGAAGCGTAGGAAATTTTTGGTTTCGCATGCAACATTCCCCAACAGTGGCATCATGAGCTAGGTCTATGCGTAGATGAGATCTTGAGTAGAACACAAAGGAGTTTGTGGGCGTTGATATTCAGATTGCTTCCTCCCTTAGTCTTTTCTTGGTTCAGCGGTATTGTGGGATGAAGCGGCTCGGACCGACTTTACTCGTACGCTTACGAGAGACCGTGTTCCATCGACTGACATGTGACTTTGTTGCATAAAGATGGCTGGCGGGTGTCTGTCTCTCCCACTTTAGTTGGATCGGATTTGATTAAGGCGGTCCTTGTAGAAGGTTGAAAAACAATCTTCATATCACCATTGTGGTTTTGCGTAGGTAAGAATCGTTCTTGCTAGATACTCATAGCAGCCACGTAAAACATGCAACAACAATTAGATGACTTTTACAGGGTATGTTGTGATATGATATGGCCAATTACATAATGAGATATATGTGATGTATGAGATGATCATGTTTTGTATAGAATATCACGACTTGCATGTCGATGAGTATGGCAACCAGCAGGAGCCATAGGGTTGTCTTTGATTATCGTATGACCTGCGTGTCAATCTTTAAGCGCTATGTAATGCTTTACTTTATCGCTAAGCGGTAGCAATAGTAGTATGAGCATGGTGGGATGACAACCCCGATGGCGGCACAATGATGGAGATCATGGTGTTATGTTGGTGACGATGGAGATCATGCCGATGCTTTGAAGATGGAGATCAAAAGCACAAGTTCATGGCAATATCATGTCACTTATGATTTGCATGTGATGTTAATCCTTTTATTCACCTTGTTTTGCTTAGAACGACAATAGCATTATAAGGTGATCCCTCACTTAAATTTCAAGAAGAATTGTGTTCTCCCCGAGTGTGCACCGTTGCGAAAGTTCGTCGTGTTGAGACACCATGTGATGATCGGGTGTGATAGACTCTATGTTCGCATACAACGGGTGCAAGCCAGTGTTGCACATGCGGAACACTCGGGGTTAAACTTGACGATCCTAGCATGTACAGACATGGCCTCGAAACACAAGAGACCGAAAGGTCGAGCATGAGTCATATAGTAGATATGATCAACATGATGATGTTCACCATTGAAACCACCTTAACTCACGTGATGATCAGACTTGAGTTGGTGAATATGGATCATGTATCACTCAGATGACCTGAGGGATGTCAATTTGAGTGGGAGCTTTAGTAATTTGATTAACTAAACTCATTATCTTGGATAATAGTCTTAGTAACCTTTGCTTATTTATGTTGTAGATCAATGGCTCACACAATAGCCCCCCTGAATTTTAATGCATTCCTAGAGAAATCTAAGTTGAAAGATGATGAAAGTAACTTTGTGGACTGGGCCCGTAATTTGAGGATTATCCTCACGACTTCCTAGAAGGCTTATGTCCTTGATGCATCTCTTGGTTACCCACCTGCTCCCGTGTCATCCCAAGACGTTAAGAACGCTTGGGAGGCATGTTCTGGAGATTACTCAATAGTTCAATGTGCAATGCTGTATGGCTTAGAACCGGAACTTCAAAGATGTTTTGAACGTCATGGAGCATATGAGATGTTCCAAGAGTTGGAGTTTATCTTTAAGAAGAATGTCCGGATGAGAGGTATGAGACCTCCGATAAGTTCTATACTTGCAAGATGGAGGAGAATGGGTCTATCAGTGAACATATACTTAGAATTTCTGGGTATTCGACCCGTCTGGCATAGTTAGGGATGCCCCTTCCGCCGGAGGCGATCACTGACAGAGTTCTTCAATCATTGCCACCTAGCTACAAGAGCTTCGTGATGAACTATAACATGCACGGGATGAACAAGTCAGTCGCCGAGCTGTTTGCGATGCTGAAAGTCGCTGAGTCTGAAATCCAGAAAGAACATCGAGTGTTGATGATCAATAAAACCACTAGTTTCAAGAAGCATGGCAAGGGCAAGAAGGGTAACTCCGAGAAGGGTGGCAAAGCAGTTGCTCCTCCCATGAAGAAACCCAAGGTTGGACCCAAGCCAGAAACTGAGTGCTTTCATTGCAAGGGAACTGGTCACTGGAAGCGGAACTGCCCCAAGTATCTGGCTGACAAGAATGCGGACAACAACAAACAAGGTATATATGATATACATGTTATTGATGTGTACCGTACAAGCTCTCGTTGTAGTGCCTGGGTATTTGATACCGGTTCGGTTGCTCACATTTACAACTCAAAGCAGGACCTACAGAATAGACGGAGGCTGGCTAAGGACGAAGTGACGATGCGCGTGGGAAATGGTTCCAAGGTTGATGTGATCGCCGTCGACACGCTCTCTCTTCAATTACCATCGGGATTAGTGATGAACCTGAATAATTTTTATTTAGTGCCTGCGTTAAGCATGAACATTATATCTGGATCTTGTTTATTGCGAGACGGTTACTCATTTAAATCAGAGAATTCTATTTATATGAGTAATATCTTTTATGGTCATGCACCCAATGTGAGGGGTTTATTCATGTTGAATCTTGATAGTGATGATACACATGTTCATAACATTGATGCCAAAAGATGTAGAGTTGATAATGATAGTACCACTTTCTTGTGGCACTGCCGTTTGGGTCATATTGGTGTAAAACGCATGAGGAAGCTCCATGCTGATGGACTTTTGGAGTCACTTGATTTTGAATCACTTGACACATGTGAACCATGCCTCATGGGCAAGATGACTAAAACGCCGTTCTCTGGAACAATGGAACGGGCGAGTGATTTGTTGGAAATCATACACATTGATGTGTGCGGTCCGATGAACATTGAGGCGCGTGGTGGATATCGTTATTTTCTCACCTTCACTGATGACTTAAGTGGATATGGGTATATTTACTTAATGAAACACAAGTCTAAAATGTATGAAAAGTTCAAGCAATTTCAGAGTGAAGTTGAGAATCATTGTGACAAGAAGATTAAATTCCCGCGATCTGATTGAGGAGGTGAATATCTGAGTTATGAGTTTGGCAGTCACTTAAGACAGTGTGGAATTGTTTCACAATTGACACCGTCCGGAACACCACAACGTAATGGTGTGTCCGAACGTCGTAATCGAACCATATTAGATATGGTGCGTTCTATGATGTCTCTTGCCGATTTGCCACTATCGTTTTGGGGTTATGCATTAGAGACAGCTGCATTCACTTAAAATAGGGCACCATCGAAATCCATTGAGACGACACCATATGAAATGTGGTTTGGCAAGAAGCCAAAATTGACGTTTCTTAAAGTTTGGGGATGTGATGCTTATGTCAAAAAGCTTCAGCCTGAAAAACTGGAACCCAAAGCAGAGAAATGCATCTTCATAGGATACCCAAAAGAGACAGTTGGGTATACCTTCTATCTCAGATCCGAAGGCAAAGTGTTTGTCGCTAAGAACGGAACATTTCTTGAGAAAGAGTTTCTCTCGAAGGAATTGAGTGGGAGGAAAATAGAACTTGATGAGGTTATTGAACCTTTACTTCAAGAAGAGAGTAGCGCAGCGCCGAAAGATATTTCTGTGGAGCCAACGACGGTTGAAGAGGGAGTTAATGATGATGATCATGAAACTTCGGATCAAGTTACTATTGAACCTCGTAGGTCGACAAGGGCGCGTACTGCTCCTAAGTGGTACGGCAACCCTGTCTTGGAGGTCATGTTGTTAGACAACGTTGAACCTACGAACTATAAAGGAGCGATGATGGGCCTGGATTCTGAGAAATGGTTAGAGGCCACGAAATCCGAGATGGGATCCATGTATGCAAACAAGCATGAACTTTGGAAGTATTACCTGAAGGGCGAAAGTCCATTTAGAACAAATGGATTTTTAAGAAGAAGACGGACGCGGACGGTAATGTCACCGTCTATAAAGCTCGACTTGTGGCAAAGGGTTTTTCACAAGTTCAAGGAGTTGACTACGATGAGACCTTCTCACCCATAGCGATGCTTAAGTCCGTAAGAATCATGTTAGCAATTGCTGCATATTTTGACTATGAAATTTGGCAGATGGATGTCAAAACAGCATTCATTAACGGTTTCCTTGAGGAAGAGTTGTATATGATGCAACCGGAAGGTTTTGTCGATCCAGAGAATGCTAACAAAGTTTGCAAACTCCAGCGATCCATTTATGGACTGGTGCAAGCATCTCAGAATTGGAATAAGCGCTTTGATGAGGTGATCAAAGCGTTTGGGTTTATACAAGTTTATGGAGAAGCTTATATTTACAAGAAAGTGAGTGGGAGCTCTATCGCGTTTCTAATATTATATGTGGATGAATATTGTTGATTGGAAACAATATAGAAATGCTGGAAAGCGTGAAGGAATATTTGAACAAGAGTTTTTCAATGAAGGACCTAGGAGAAGCTGCTTTCATATTAGGCATTAAGATCTATAGAGATAGATCAAGATGCTTGATAGCACTTTCACAAAGCACATACCTTGATAAAGTTTTGAAGAAGTTCAAAATGGATCAGTCCAAGAAGGGCTTGTTGCCTGTGTTACAAGGTGTGAAGTTGAGTAAGACTCAATGCCCAGTGATTGCAGAAGATAGAGAGAGGATGAGTGTCATCCCCTATGCTTTAGCCATAGGCTCTATCATGTATGCAATGCTGTGCACAAGACCCGATGTCAGCCTTGCCATAAGTATGGCCAAAAGGTTTCAAAGTGATCCTAGAATGGAGCACTAGATGGCGGTCAAGAATATCCTTAAGTAACTGAAAAGGACTAAGGAAATGTTTCTCGTTTATGGAGGAGATCAAGAGCTTGTCGTAAAGGGTTACATCGATGCAAGCTTTGACACTGATCCAGATGACTCTAAGTCACAAACTGGATACGTATTTATTCTCAATGGGAGAGCGGTAAGATGGTGCAGTTCCAAGCGGAGCGTGGTGGCCGATTCTACATGCGAAGCAGAGTACATCGCAGCCTCGAAGGCAGCGAAGGAAGGTGTCTGGATGAAGGAGTTCATGATAGATCTTGGAGTAGTGCCTAGCGCACTGAATCCATTTGATTTGTTCTATGATAACACTGGTGCCATTGCCCAGGTCATGGAACCAAGGTTTCACAAGAGGACTAGACACATAAAGCGGCGCTTCAATTCTATTCGCAAGTACATCAAGGAGGAGGACATAAATATTTAAAAAGTGCACACGGATTTGCATGTTGCAGACCCGTTTACTAAACCTCTTCCAAGGGCTAAACATGATCGACACCAGAACTATATGGGTATTCGATTCATTACAATGTAAATCACATAGTGATGTGATCTAGATTATTGACTCTAGTGCAAGTGAGAGACTATTGGAAATATGCCCTAGAGGCAATAATAAAATGGTTATTATTATATTTCTTTGTTCATGATAATTTTTTATTATCCATGCTATAATTGTATTAACTGGAAACACATTGTATGTGTCGATGAATAGACAACACTTTGTCCCTAGTGTGCCTCTAGTAGACTAGCTCGTTGATCAAAGATGGCCAAGGTTTCCTACCCATTGACACGAAATGTCATTTGATAACGGGATCACATCATTGGGAGAATGATTTGATGGACAAGACCCAAACTATAAACGTAGCATTTGATCGTGTCAGTTTATTCCTACAGTTTTCTGCATGTCAAGTATCTGTTCCTATGACCATGAGATCATGCAACTCACTAACACTGGAGGAGTGCCTTATGTGTATCAAACGTCGCAACGTAACTGGGTGATTATAAAGGTGCTCTACAGGGATCTCCTAGAGTGTCTGTTGAGTGGGTATGGATCAAGACTGGGATTTGTTACTCCGTGTGACAGAGCGGTATCTTAGAGCCCACTCGGTAATACAACATCGCAACAAGCCTTGCAAGCAATATGAATAAGTGTTAGCCACGAGATCTTGTATTACAGAACAAGTAAAGAGACTTGCCGGAAACGAGATTGATTTAGGTATACAGATACCGATGATCAAATCTCGGGCAAGTAACATACCAAAGAACAAAGGGAAGGACATACATGATTAACTGAATCCTTGACATAGAGGTTCGACCGATAAAGATATTCGTATAATATGTAGGAACCAATATGGGCATCTAGGTCCCGCTATTGGTTATTGACCATAGAGGTGTCTCGGTCATGTCTACATAGTTCTCGAACCCATAGGGTCTGCACACTTAAGGTTCGGTGACGTTTCGGAATAGATGAGTTATGTGTGTTGGTGACCGAAGGTTGTTCGGAGTCCCAGATGAGATCCCGAACGTCACAAGGAGCTCTGGAATGGTCCGGAGGTGAAGATTGATATATAGGAAGTTGGTGTTTGAGTTCCGGAAAAGTTCCATGACTTGCGAGTGGTGTGACGGAGTACCGAAAGTGTTCCAGGGGGTCCACTAGGTGGGCCCATCCACTCTGAAGGGCCGCATGGGCTGTGAGAGGGTGAGGACCAGCCCATGATGGGCTGGCCGCACCTCCCACCTCAAGGCCCATGCGGCTAGAGGCTAGGGTTGGGCCAAAAGGGTGGGCTAGCCACCAAACTTGGTGGCCAAGCCACCCTGGCCGCCGCCCCACCTCCTTGACCGCCGCACCAAACCCTAGGGGAAACCCTAGGGCTGCCATCCCCTCCTCTCCCCCTATATATGTGAGGGAAGGGAGGGCTACAACATATAATATACGGTGCAACCCTTCCTCCCTCCCCGATTACCTCTCCTCTAGTAGATTGATTTGGCGCCGCTTAGCGAAGCTCTGCCGGATCAGCTCCACCACCGCCGCCGCCACACCGTCGTGCTGCCGGCAAACCCGTCTACCTCTCCTCTCCCTCTTGCTAGATCAAGAAGGCGGATATCGTCATCGAGCTGCACGTGTGCTGGACACGGAGGTGCCGTCCATTCGGCACTTGATCGGGAGTTCGTGGGACGACTTGCGATTTTGATCGCAAAGACGTACGACTACTTCAACCGCATTCTTTAATGCTTCCACTTAGCGATCTACAAGGGTATGTGGATCTAATCTCTCCTCTTATAGATGCTCATCTCTTAGATTTATCTTGGTGAAGCGTAGGAAATTTTTTGTTTCCCATGCAACGTTCCCCAACAGCTAGTCCCGATGAACCGTGGGGACATGATCCAGAGACTATCGGCGGCCGCCGTGTAGGCATTGGAGCGCTAGCACGACGCCTGGTTCATGGACAACTGTGATGATCTGTAGCTGGGGCGGCTACGAAAGGACCGCCGCCACTGCCCATCGCACATGCGAAGACACCGCTCACGGGCACATCCCGGGGCGAGCCTAGGCTCACCTACCTGAGGAACCAGCCTCGATCTGCCTCGGGCCCAGATCTGCCCCCCATCCCCCGAGCAAAAATCCTAGGACAAAGATGCCATTGCTGTGCACATAGCCACACAAGCCCCGCACATCGCCCGCATCGACCAAGGAGAAGGGAATCCACCATGCCACCACCCCACGCCACCAGCCGGACCACAACCACCACGTTGCCCTTGCCACCACCAGCTTGCACCTCTACCCCAACCAGTCGTCTCGGTCAAGGAGTAGACCAAGGATAGGAGGGGAACCGCCACAACCGATAGTTGCTGCCGCCGTCCTCGCTCGAGCAGAGCACGTGTCCGCCACAATTGATACGAGCACAACAACCACCGACCCAAGCCGCCGCGGCCTGCTCCACTCGCTGGCTAGATCTGACCGCCGCAGTGCAGGCAAGAACCACCCACCACATAGCCCCTCACGCCGCAGCCACACCCCCGTGTGGCTTCCACACTAACGCATTGTCGTGCCACGTCACCCTCGCGAGCACCACGCCCAGTCCCAATGGAACTGGCCCGTGCCGCCACATCACGTGTGAGGAGGAAGACGCCTTGCCGGTGCCGGTCGGGCTTCGCCCGGCCGCGCCCCTGGCAGCGACGAGGGAGGAGGGGAGGTTGACGGCGGGGATTTGGAAGCCCTCCCTGGCCACCTCGCAGGTGGCGGCGCGGGAGTGGGTAGGGTTCGGGTGTGGGCAACCCAAGTATACTGAGCACTTCTCCTTAATAAGTCCATGTTTTTCGAGATTTAACTTTGACCATAAATTTAACCAATGTGAGTTATTTTATACCATTAAAAACTTCCTTCAAATACGAATTTAATGGTATAATGTTTTCTCCCAGCGCGGTCGCCCATGTTGGTTAAATTTATGGTCAAACGTAAATCTAGAAAAACACGGATGCACTACATTATGAAATGAAGAGACTACAAGTTGAATTAACTAGTTTTTTTCTTCTGCGTGTGATGATTTGTTGGAAACTCTAAAATTTTAAAGCATGGTAAATCTGACATTTTTCATAGCAATTTATATTGGCACGATGATAACAATTTTAGTTTGCAAACACAGCAATTTTCTGACAAAAATATACCGAGACAGATTTATCATGCCCATAAACTAAACTTGTCATCCTCGGATAACATAATTTGACATGAAATACGTTTGATTTGCCATGGTAAAAAGTTTGATGTCATATTTGTAGTGAAGTCTTTCCTTTTTTAGTTATGCTATTATGACTTGGTTGTATTTCATTTCAAATAAAGATACATCGTCCAACATTAATGTGATGATAAAATCAGACAGGTTTTGTTCACAAACTTAAAGAATGAACCTCGTCAAACTAGCTAAGCCATGAACCACACAGTTTAAATCACATGCACAATGCTAGTGCTTTTATTTGTTACAAGTATTACAGAAAAAAATATAGCTACCATTATGTGCCAGACAAATTGGACAAGAAGTGTAAACCAAAAGAAGCTTGGTGACTATTAAGATTTGCTCTCAAAATTCTGGTATTGCTTTCAATTCCTCTTTTGGGCGAAAGTCCTATTCTATTCCCGAGCTCAAATGCTCCCTCGTGAACAATAAAATAGAAAAAATAGTAAAATATAAAAAAAACTGAATTTTTTGTGTGGTAAACTTTGACAAATGTTCTACATGCATATCAAATTTCAGCAAGAAATAACATCCGTTAAAGTCATGGCAAGAAAAACAAAATAACCAGTCCAAAATGTATTCAAAACTAGCATTTTTGGAACATCGTTTTTTTGCCACGACTTCCACTAATGTCATTTCGAGCTGAAATTTTGCAAGTATACAAAACATTTGTCAAAGTTTACCACAAAAAAATTCAGATATTTTGATTTTTTTACCAATTTTGTCGATTTCACTGTTCTTGAGGGAACATTTGATCTCGGGAGCAAAAACTCCATGTCTTGTTTTGGGCCCCTTTTAAGTTGTTGTGAGAAATTCGTTCGAATGAAATTGCCCAAGCTTTGCAGTTTTGGTTGTTGTTTTGGCTGCTGTTTCGCCAACTCCTTCTATGGGCATGGAGGCTCAAACTGGTAGTTACTAGCCTACGCCTGGCCCACACATTCGTTCCCGAAATAAATGAGTTAGAAGATGAGTGACCTCGAGTCGGGCTAGTCTTCATATCGAAAAGATTTCCTTCAAATTGTTGAGTAAATAGGTAATTTTTTGATTATAATCACTATATGACATTAACAAAAATAAAGAAATTCCGATATTTGATCACGTAAGCACATACTACAATAACATCAGATATATCTACGTATAACGCTAGCATGATTAACACATAAAGCAGTAGGAGCGGGATAAACGAGTAATACTCTCCAATCGGTCATGCAAAGGTCGCAGCGGCGGCGGCTGTAGCGGCGTCCTCGGTGGCCTTCTTCTCGACGGCGGCATGGTGGCCTCGGTTGGCGGAGACATGATGATGATGGAGGCGACGCAGACATAGAGGAAGTGGTCGAACAAAGGCGAGCAGTCATCTAGGATCTCTCCCCAAAAACCTAATCGCCCCTCTCCTTTACAGTATCCAGAGAGGTGGGGTTTCGGAGGCTTGCTCTCACGTCAATTGTGTACATGGTGAACTAGATGGAGTCGCTGGCGGCAGCAGCAACAAAGGGAACGACAAGGGCGCTGCGTGTGGAGCAGATGTGATCTGTTCGTGGCAGCTAGGGTTGGTCGATGTCTCACATATATATGCGCGTTTGGGTGGAGAAATGTGGGCTGGACCCATGTTCGAGTCGGCGAAGCCCACAATCTGACATCTCGGATACGTGATGCGTCTGTTAAGGATTCTCCGTTCCTGACCGATAGAAATAAGCGCATAGGTATGAGCTCGACTCGACTGAAACCCGCAACCCGCGGCGTGGCGGACGGCAGAGGAGGAGTGCGCGAGGGCCACTTCTCTTCTCAAGCTCTAATAGCACGTGGAAGAGAATCCCGCATAAGGAGGTCCAACTCCTTCTCCACTAGCAGGGTGGTAATAAACTTCCCATCATCCCCTTGTCATGACGCCTACATGGGCCCATACAAATTTTTCTGAAATTGTTGGATGGGCCTAAAGCCCACCCCAAATTTCAATAACCCCCACCAGATCTGGAGGGTCCATTATGTCCTCTATTTCAATCAATGTTTTGATATACCAGTATTTCAGTGAAGACATCTTAAGGTTGAACTTCACCTAGAGCAAGTAACGACACTCCTTCACAATTGAACAATGGACTATGCCTTGAACTGACATTTTGGCGTAAAGAAATTTCACCACATGTATTACTAGTACTAGGCTACCGAAGGTTAACCCCTCGGGTGGAGCATATTAGTCACACTCATGGCCTATTCGTGAGCTTGTGAGAGATTACCCCAATCTCATAGACTGTGACTAGCAGTCGGGCTCCGATATGTCTCCAACGTATCTATAATTTGTGATTGTTCCATGCTATTATATTATCTGTTTTGGATGTTTTATATGCATTAATATGCTATTTTATATTATTTTTGGGACTAACCTATTAATCTAGAGCCTAGTGCCAGTTCTGTTTTTCCTTGTTTTTTGAGTTTCGCAGATAAGGAATATTAAACGGAGTCCAAACGGAATAAAACCTCAGGAATGATTTTTTCTGGAAAATAAGGAAGCCACGAGACTTGAGAACCAAGGCAGAGGAGCTGCCACAGGGCCACAAGCCGCTTGCCACGGCCAGGGGGGTCACCCGCGCTGGGCAGGCTTGTGGGCCCCTGGCAACTCCCCTAACCCTAATCGGCCTATAAATACCCAAATATTCCATCATTATCAAAACAAGCAACGAAAACACTTTTCCGCCGCCAAAAGCCTCTGTTCCCGAGAGATCCAATCTTGGAGCCTTTTCTGGTAATCTGCTGGAGGGGGATTCGATCATAGAGGGCATCTACATCAACTCCATTGCCCCTCCGATGATGCGTGAGTAGTTCACCACAGACCTACGGGTCCATAGCTAGTAGCTAGATGGCTTCTTCTCTCTCTTTGCTTCTCAATACCATGTTCTTCATGATCTTCATGGTGATCTATCCGATGTAATACTCTTTTGCGGTGTGTTTGTCGAGATCCGATGAATTGTGGGATTATGTTCAGATTATCCATGAATATTATTTGAGTCTTTCCTGCATTCTTATACGCATGATTTCATATCTTTGCAAGTCTTTTCAAGTTATTGGTTTGGTTTGGCCAACTAGATTGGTAATTCTTGCAATAGGAGAAGTGCTTAGTTTTGGGTTCAATCTTGCGGTGTCCTCACCCAGCGACAAAGTAGGGGTAGCGAGGCACGTACTGTATTGTTGCCATCAAGGGTAAAAAGATGGGGTTTTCATCATATTGCTTGAGTTTATCCCTCTACATCATGTCATCTTACTTAATGTGTTACTCTGTTCTTCATGAACTTAATACTCTAGATGCAAGCAGGAATCGGTCGATGTGTGGAGTAATAGTAGTAGATGTAGAATCATTTTGGTCTACTTGTCACGGACGTGATGCCTATATGCATAATCATTGCCTTGGATATCTTCATAATTATTCGCCTTTCTATCAATTGCTCGACAATAATTTGTTCACCCACCATAATACTTGCCATCATGAGAGAAGCCATCTAGTGAAACCTATGAGCCCCGGGTCTATTTTCCATATTATATTTTTAGATCTAAAACCTAAAACACCAAAAATACTTGCTGTATTATTTTTTACTTTCAGTTCAAGCACCCTATTATATCTATCTCTACTAGATATCATCCTTGCGAATAACCGTGAAGGGATTGACAACCCCTTTATAGCGTTGGGTGCAAGAGTTTGATTCCTTGTGCAGGTATATCTATTGGTCGCTCACTTATATCTCCTACTGAATTGATACCTTGGTTCTCAAAAACCGAGGGAAATACTTATCTACTTTGCTGCATCAAACCATTCCTCTTCACGAGAAACAAATGCATGCTCGAGAAGTAGCAGGCTCATATAGGTGTGTTCCTCCAAAGACCCCTCTGTAGGATAGCATCTTGCTTACATAAGCTTTGGAACACATTAAGACAATAGTCATCCTACCATACGATATCCAAGAGTATTGCATCTCCAATGGAGTGGGTTAGTGAAGTTACTCTCTCCTTAGTTCACCTCTAGCTTGTTTTCCCAGGTCCTACTTCACAGGATCTCTAATCACATAGGTTGGGTTAGCACCATGGCAACTCATGTGGGTCTCATACCCATCTCCCTCGATGCATTATCTATCAAAACACGTGATAGCCCTTTGGTAAAGGGATCCGCGAGATTATTAGCCGTTTGGATATAATCCAACGCTATCACTCCAGGGTTTCTTAAATGCCTGACAACTTTAATCTCATTCTTATATGTTTGTTGGACTTCATGGTGTCCTTTGAACTTTACTTTGACAATAACTGTCTGATTATCGTAGTTCATAAGGGCAGTCGAAACCGGCTTCTCAACCACTGACAAGTCCATCAAAAGATCTCAAAGAAATTCTGCTTCGACGCCAAATGCATCTAATGATGTTAATTTTGCTTCCATTGTCAATCTCGTCAAGATCGTTTGCTTGCAAGACTTCCAGGAAACATCACCACTTCCAAGGGTAAACATATACCCAATAGTGGCCTTCATATCATCAGCATTAGATATCCAATTCGCATCACTATACCCTTCAAGTACCGACGGGTATCTGATATAGTGAAGTCCATGGTTCATAGCACCTTTTAGATAGTGCATAATTCTTTCAACAGCATGCCAATGTACATCACCTAGATTGACAACAAACCATATCATTTTGCTCATAGCAAACGCGATGTCAGGCCTCGTTGCGCTCGCTAGATACATTTGCGAACCAATAATTTGAGAGTATCTCAACTGATATTTAGCCATGCCTTTTAACTTTCAAATCAACACACTAGGATCATATGGCACTTGAGAAATTTTGCAGTCGAAATATCCAAAATGACTCAATATTTTCTCAACATAGTGGGATCACAGAAGTGTAATCCCACACTCATCATCTCTCAATAGCTTGATGTTCAAGATAACATCAGCTACCCAAGGTGCTTTATCTCACAGTTCTAAGATAAAAATGACTTACCTGCTCAATCACTTTGAGGTTGGTTCCAAATATCAGTATGTTATCAACATACAGGCAAAATATAACTCCTTCGCCCCCACCATGGCGATAGTATACAAATTTTCAGCTTCATTAACAATTAAGCCAACATATGTCAGAGTTGTATTATACTTCCAATGCCATTTCTTAGGTGCTTGTATGAGGCCATATAAAGATTTCATCAACTTACACACCTTTCCTTCCTGACCATCTATCACAAATCCATTTGGCTATTGCATGTAGATTTCCTCATCTAGCGCTCTGTCCAGGAAAGTCGTCTTAACATCCATCTGGTGGACGAGAAGACCATGTGAGGCCGCCAACAACAATAGTACTTGAATGGTGGTCAGATTGACCACAGGTGAATAAGTATCGAAGAAATCTTCTTCTTCTTTCTAGGCATAGCCCTTGGTCACAAGCCTAGCCTTGTACTTTTCAATTGTACAATCGGGCCTGAGTTTCTTTTTTAACACCCACTTACATCCCAATGGCTTGCAACCACATGGATGTTCGTAATTTCCCATGTCCCATTAGCCATGATGGAATCCATCTCACTACATACGACATATTTCTAGTAGTAAGCATCTGGAGATGCATACGCTTCCGAAATAGAAGTGGGATTATCATCCACGAGGTACCTGACGAGGATATGTACCTAGGGTAGGGTCCTATGCGAGGCCAACCTACCCTACCTAAGGACACTACATGGGAGGACTTGAAGATCAAGCATGAACTTCCGAGTGGATCCCTGGAAACGTCCAAGCCACTCGACAGTAATCCAGTCAGAGCTCCTCCTCTCACTCGGCAGTCGCGTGTCACTCGACAGACCTCGCTTCACTTGACGCCAGAAGACCAGGAGCCATCATCAAGATCCCAACGGGTAGATGCTGGCTTAATGGCCCTTAATAGCTTTTACTACGTACATTACCTGTAACGACATACTTTACACCCCACGACCAGACCCTTTGATGCAGGGCCATTATGAGGGGCAGCGAACTCTATATAAGCCGCCCCTCCCCTCCTGCGCAAGGGTTAGCAACTATTGTAATCTCAACATTCCACTCGACATAAAGCTCCCGAGCACTGAGACGTAGGGCTGTTACCTCCACGAGAGGGGCCTGAACTCATACATCTGTGTGTACACCCTCGCCGTAGCTAGGACGCTGCCCTCTCCATTCGTACCCCTACCATCTACTGTCAGGCTCGTTCCCACGATAGTTGGCGCCCACTGTGGGGCAGGCGTCTAAGCGACTTTTGATGAGGTTGCGTTTTTCATCCTTCGACATGTCTTCCGGCGGTGTTTTTGCTCTGGGCCACGATATCCGTTTCGGAGTGCTCACTTTCATCGTTGATGATTTGGCATGGCTCCAGGAGGCACCTCTCGATGTCGAGGCGCTCCCGGTCTGCCGGGCCGTGCATTTTCGCGCGAGTCCGTGCGGCGTGTTGCTGCGTCAGTCGTCGACTCCCTACACATCGGCTCCTTTCGCCGATCGCGGTCACAAGCGGTCTGTCCGCTCACGACTCCAACGGTGGGTCGAACACGCAGCAGCGCATCAAGCTTCTGCGCAGGTTGTAGCACTTGAGCCTGCCGAGTCCCTTCATGGCGTGTTCGAGTCGGATTCCGATCCGTCCGACGTGCCTTCCGCAACGGAGGTCTTGATGGCGGGCTCTCATCAGAGCTCACCGCCTGGCTTTGGTCATGGCAAGCACGAGGCTGGAGGCCCGTCGAACGTGCCGTCGCGTCACGATGAGAAGGTCCTTCATACCCCCATCATCGGCACGACCGCTGAGGCCCAGGCTTTGGAGGCCACGCGCGTTCGTCTGGAAGAGCTCTAGGAATAGATCAACGAGCGCGCCCGTCCGTGCCCGCTGCGCCCCAGTCGACATCAGCGACAGCTGTTCCCGACTGGATCTCATGATGGCATTGAGGTATACCGAACTCCCGTGCTTAATGTTGCTGCTGTTGCTAGGATAGCAGATTCGATTTAGCCATCTCGGTTAGAGGCTGGTAGAGGGTTGTTGCAGATCAGAGCGCTGTTGGATGCAGCACAACGTCAGAATTCAGCAGTTTCTCAGTCCCGTCACAAGATACACAGCAATTCACCCAAGGCAGAGACCGTTCAGTCGACACACAGTCCTGGATCGCCCTTGCGTCGTCGAGGCGGTGGTTTTTGTGAAGGGCAAGACAGGGATCAACATCACCGCGAAGACCACCGTCGAGTGCCCACTCCTCCGCGGAGTGGTCCGTACGCGCCCCGGCGCCAGGACGACAGGCACTCCTTCGGTGATGAGCGGGACACGGACTTTGACGCCCGCGCCTACCTTCTTCAGAAGCAGATCGACAAGAGTAGAGCCTACAGAGAAGGACACGACAGAGATGTCCCGAGTGGAAGCTCAGCTGTAGTGTCTGGTCCAGAGTGTTTCGGCAGAGCTATACGTTCTGTGGAGATTCCCCCCAACTTTAGAATGGCGGCAGGGATCGGAAAGTTTTCTGGTGAAACAAAACCAGAGACTTGGCTAGATGATTACCGAGTGGCTGTGCAGATTGGCGGCGGGAATGACAATGTCGCAATGAAGCACCTGCCCCTTATGTTGGATGGTCCAGCTCGAGTTTGGTTGAATCGTTTGGCTCCTTCCAGCATACATTGTTGGGAAGATCTTGCCCGAGTGTTTGTCCGGACCTTTGAGGGAACTTGCAAGCGCCCCGCAAGTCTGGTCGACTTACATCACTGCGTCCAGAAGCCCAGTGAAACCTTAAGGGACTATATTCAGCGATGGTCCACCCTACATCATACGATGGAAAATGTGTCGAAACACCAGACTGTTTGTGCCTTCAAGGCCGGTGTGAGATACAGAGAGCTGTACTTGAAGTTCGGGCGCACTGGTGACATTTCACTCGGCAAGATGATGGAAATTTCCACTCGCTATGCCAATGGCAAGGAAGAAGACCGCCTCCGTAGTGGCAAAGGAAAAGCGGTCGCCAACGAGTCTGGCAGCGACAACAATAGGAAACAAAAGCGGAAGGCTGAAGACCCAGCTCCGGCAGAGGCGGCATCACTGGCGACTCAGTCGAAGAACATGGGCAAGGCCAAGGCTCAGTATGCCCCCAAGAAGGGGAAGGGTCAGTCAGGAACCGATATCTTGGATCAGTTGTGTGTGATTCACACGAAGAAAGATGCAGAAGGCAACCTGATTTTCCCCAAGCACACCACTCGACAGTGTCGAACCCTCATCTAGCAGTTCAAGGGAGACCAGTCTAGTGTGAAATCTCCTGAAAAAGAAGATGAAGATGAAGAAAAGGAAACATTTCCGGATGTCACTGCTACATTGGTGATCTTTGCTGATGTCGAGAGCAAGTGCCGTCTGAAAGTCATAAATAGAGAGATCAACATGGCTGTGCCAGACACCCCCACCTACCTCAAATGGTCTCAGTATGCTATCACGTTCGGCCAGATTGACCATCTTGCTCGTGTGGCCACACCCGGTCAACAGGCTCTAGTAGTTGATCCGGTGGTGCAGGGGACTCGACTCAGAAAGGTCCTCATCGACGGTGGCAGCGGCCTGAACATTCTGTATGCGGATACCCTGAAGGGGATGGGCATTCCTATGTCCCATCTCAGCGAAAGTAGAATGCATTTTCACGGGGTCATCTCAGGAAAGAAGGCCAAGTCACTCGGCCAGATAGCATTGGATGTGACATTCGGAGATAGCAAAAATTTCCGAAAAGAAAAGTTGACGTTTGAAGTCGTGGATTTCAAGAGTGCTTACCACGCCATTTTGGGTCGACCCGCTTATGCACGTTTCATGGCCCGACCATGTTACGTGTATCTCATGCTGAAAATGCCGGGCCCTAAGGGCGTGATCATGGTCACTGGCAATCGACAGCGGGCCGAAGAGTGTCTCCAGCAAGGGTCCAAGATCGCTGATCAACAGATGGCCATGGTCGAGCTGGAGGAGTACAAGAAAACCGTTGACCCTGCTGATTTGCTCCGCGCAAAAAAGCTAGATTCCGAGTCGGCATTTCAGTTGGCAGGGGAAGTGAAGAAGGTGCACATCCACCCGACAGATCCAACCGCTGCCCCGACGAATATCTCGACAACATTCGACAGCAAATAGGAAGCCGAGCTCATCCAGTTCCTCCGTGAGAACTGGGATATCTTTGCATGGAAGCCTGCTGACATGCCGAGGATTCCCAGGGAGCTGGCTGAGCACCGTCTACGAGTGGATCCGAAAGCCAAGCCTGTCAGGGAGCATTTGCGTCGATCCGTGGCGCAGAAGCGCAAGGCAATCGGAGAAGAAGTGGCCCGTCTCTTGCAAGCGAAGTTCATTTGGGAGATTTACCACTCCGAGTGGCTCTCGAATGTTGTGATGGTGCCCAAGAAAGATAAGTCGTTGCGCATGTGCATTGACTTCAAACATCTCAATAAGGTGTGTCCGAAAGACCATTTTCCGCTCCCCCGAATAGATCAAATTGTTGACTCGACAGCGGGGTGCGAGCGATTATCGTTTTTGGATGCCTATTCTGGGTACAATCAGATCCGTCTATTTGGCCCAGATGAAATAAAAACAGCCTTCATCACCCCGTTTGGGTGCTTTTGCTATATCACCATGCCTTTTGGTCTTAAGAATGCTAGTGCTATTTATGCGCATAATTCAGAAATGTTTACTCGACCAAATCCCTCGGAATGTCGAGGCGTACATGGACGACATAGTGGTCAAGTCCCGCAAAGGTTTCGACCTGCTGGCTGACTTGGCTGAGACGTTCGCCAATCTGAGGCGATTCGACATAAAGCTGAATCCGGCCAAATGTACCTTCGGTGTCCCTGGCGGCAAGTTACTCGGTTTTCTCATTTCCGAGCGAGGAATTGATGTCAATCCCGAGAAGATCAGCGCCATTACCCGTATGAAGACTCCCGTGCGAGTGCATGGCGTTCAGAAGCTCACAGGTTGCTTGGCAGCATTGAGTCGATTCATTTCTCGTCTTGGTGAGAAGGCTCTGCCCTGTATCAGCTGATGAAGAAATCCAACACATTCGACTGGACTCCTGAAGCTGAAGCAGCATTTGTTGAGCTCAAAGCCCTGCTCTCCACCCAGCCAGTGCTTGCCGCTCCTGCCAGCAAAGAGCCCTTGCTCCTGTACATCGCGACCACAAATCAGGTCATAAATACAGTGCTGACTGTCGAGCGAGAAGAGGAAGGTAAAGCCTATAAGGTCCAGTGGCCAGTTTATTATGTCTCGGAAGTTTTGTCCCCCTCAAAGCAGATATATCCTCATTATCACAAGCTGGTGTATGGTATTTACTTATGAGCGAAGAAGGCGGCACATTATTTCCAAGACCATTCGATCTCAGTCATCAGTGATGCTCCTTTATTAGAGATTTTCAATAATCACGACGCATCAGGTCGAGTGGCTAAATGGGCAATTGATCTTGGACACTTTGACATCAGATTCGAGGCCAAGAAGGCAATCAAGTCCCAAGCATTGGCAGATTTCATGGCCGAGTGGATCGAACAACAACAGCCCATCCAAGTTCACTTGGCGCATTGGACAATGTTCTTCGACGACTCCAAAATGTTGAATGGGTCCGGTGCTGGCGTTGTTTTGATATCCCCCAGAGGTGACAAGCTCAACTATGTCTTGCAAATTCACTTTGATTCCTCCAACAATGAGGTAGAGTATGAAGCACTTTTGTATGGGTTGCGCATGGCTATCTCACTCGGCATCAAGCGCCTGATGGTTTATGGCGACTCAGTGGTGAATCAAGTGATGAAAGAGTGGGATGTTAGGAACCCTGCTATGACTGGATACTGCAATGCAGTCCGAAAGCTGGAGAAGAAATTTGAAGGTCTGAACTTCACCATGTTCCTCGATTGAAAAATTAGGCAGCTGATGAGCTATCCAAGATTGGTTCCACTCGACGGCCTGTCCCCAGCGGAGTGTTCCTGGAGCATTTGCACACTCCTTCAATTCAAGAGGATCCCTTCACCGAAGAGCCCCCACAAGCTTTAAGATCCTCTAACTCGACTGAAGTTGATGTTCCTGTTGTGATTGACCTGGTCATGGAGGTGTTAGTTATCATTCCCGACTGGACTGTGCTGTACATTGCCTATATCCTCAGACAAGAGCTCCCTGAGGATGAAGCAGAGGCTTGACAGATTGTGCGCAGGTCCAAGGCTTTCACTGTGATGGGAGATCAGCTATTCAGAGAAAGTGTGACTGGTGTCACCCAGCGCTGCATTTCACCCGAGGAAGGTCGAATGATTCTAGATGAAATCCACTCGAGAACTTGCGGGCACCATGCGTCTTCAAGGGCGATCGTCGCTAAAGCATACCGAGCTGGTTTTTATTGGCCACAAGCTAATGAAATGGCTAAGGACATTATTGATCACTGCGAGGGCTGTCAGTTCTATGCAAATCTGTCACACAAGCCAGCGTCTGCTCTGAAGACAATTCCACTCGCCTGGCCGTTTGCGGTTTGGGGACTCGACATGGTTGGTCCTTTCCGACCCGGAAAAGGAGGATTCACCCACCTGTTGGTAGCAGTCGACAAATTCACCAAGTGGATTGAAGCCAAGCCCATCAAGAAGCTGAATTCACGCACGGCGGTCATGTTTATGAGGGAGATCATTATCTCGTTTGGCATTCCCCATAGCATCATCACGGACAATGGCACTAATTTTGACTCGGAAGAATTCAGGAGATTCTGTAACTCCCAAGGCACCCGAGTGGATTACGCTTTCGTTGCACATCCTCAAACCAATGGGCAAGTTGAGCGGGCTAATGGTCTCATTTTGCAAGATCTGAAGCCTCGTCTCATGTGCGATTTGGATCATGCCGCTGGTGCGTGGGTAATTGAGCTACCGTCTGCTTTATGGGGGTTGAGGACAACGCCTAATTGGTCGACTGGACGAACTCCTTTCTTCCTTGTCTATGGTGCTGAAGCTATACTGCTGAGTGACTTGGCCCACAATTCTCCTCGAGTGGAGCTGTATTCTGAGGCTGAAGCCGAACATGCCAGACAGGATGGGGTAGATCTTCTGGAGGAAGAGCGTGAGATGGCTCTGATCCAGACCACAGCCTATCAGCAAGACTTACGGCGCTTCCATGCAAGGAATGTCAGAAGCCGAGCATTCCACGAAGGAGATTTGGTGCTCCGAGTGAATCAGCACTGACCTCACAAGCTTGCTCCTGCATGGGACGGCCCTTTTGTCGTCACCAAGGTGCTAAACAATGGAGCCTATCACTTATATAATCTCATGAAGTAGATGGATGAGCCACGAGCTTGGAATGTAGACCTGCTTCGACGTTTTTACACTTGAGACATTAGTTTTCTGATGTAATAAGAGTACTTCATCAATGCAATTCGTGCAATTATTTACTTGGGATACTCCGAGTGATGAGCAGTCCTCGCACTCGGGGGCTTAGCTGTGAAACATGTTTCGCCTAAGTTAAAAACCCTGTCAGGTGGATAGCAGTCCATTCACTCGACGGCCTATTTGCGAATCCGTCTTTGCTTGGGTTAAAAAAACTCGTCGAGGCGATGGTAATCCATTCACTAGACAGCTTATACGCGAATCGACATTCTCCTAAGTTCAAAATACTCCGAGTGATGAGCGATCCTCACACTCGGGGGCTTAGCTGCAAATACATTTCGCCTAAGTTAAAAACCTCGTCGAGGCGATGGTAATCCATTCAACATTTTCCTAAGTTCAAAATACTCCGAGTGATAAGCGATCCTCACACTCGGGGGCTTAGCTACGAATACATTTCGCCTAAGTTAAAAACCTCATCGGGTGGATAGTAATCCATCCACTCGACAGCTTAGATGCGAATCGACATTCGCCCAAGTTCAAAAATACTCCGAGTGATGAGCGATCCTCACACTCGGGGGCTTAGCTGTGAATAAATTTCGCCTAAGTTAAAAACCTCGTCGGGTGGATAGTAATCCATCCACTTGACAACTTAGATGCGACGACATTCGCCTAAGTTCAAAAATACTCCGAGTGATGAGCGATCCTCACACTCGGGGGCTTAGCTGCGAATACATTTTGCCTAAGTTAAAAACCTCGTTAGGTGGATAGTAATCCATCCACTCGACCGCTTAGATGCGAATCGACATTCGCCTAAGCTTGAAAATACTCCGAGTGATGAGCGATCCTCACACTCGGGGGCTAAGCTGTGAACACATTTCGCCTAAGTTAAAAACTTCGTCGGGTGGATAGTAATCCATCCACTCGACAGCTTAGTTGCGAATCGACATTCGCCTAAGCTTGAAATTTACTCCGAGTGATGAGCGATCCTCACACTCGGGAGCTTAGCGGCGAACACGTTTCGCCTAAGTTAAAAACCTCGTCGGGTGGATAGTAATCCATCCATTGGACAACTTAGCTGCGAATCGACATTCGCCTAAGCTCAAAAATATTCCGAGTGATGAGCAATCCTCACACTCGGGGGCTTAGTTGCGAACACGCTTCGCCTAAGTTAAAAACAAACTCGGTCAAAAAAACGATTGAAAGCCAAATACGAATAAAATCCAAAAGATAAACCATGGATAAATGTTTCATACGGAAGAAAATGTGTTCATACCCAAGGCCTGAACGAAGTTTTTAGGGATACAAATCCACTTGGCACACCGAGGCAAATGAAACTGTTTCTTTCAAACACAAGTTTTTCAAGCAGGCGATGGACTGGCGGGCTCGACGAAGGCGTCCAGGTCGATGCCGTCGGCGATTCTGGTAGCCGCTTCAATGAAGGTCTCCATGAAGTCCTCAAATTGAAGTTTCTTCGTGTTGACAACTTGAAGCTCCTTCAGCCTCTCCTCCTTCACGTCCCTGCAATGGACCCTAGCGAGTGACAACGCCACATCGGGCCCATAGCGAGCGACAGATTTCTTCCAGGCCTGCACTCGACTTGGAAGTTCATCCAAGCGAGCCATCATTGAGTTGAGGTCAAGCTGGAAGGTGTCCTCAGGCCATAGCTCTTTGTCGATCCTCCCCATTGCAGATTTCAGTCGCACAAGATACGCCTGGACACCCTGGAGCCGGAAATTGAGTCGGAGCATATTCATGGCCATCGTGTCTACGACAGGAGACTTGGTGGGGTCCAGATTGGGCTCAACCTCCTCTGTCTCCTTCTCAAAGTCTTGACAGAATTCTGTTGAAGAATGGAGAATGGGAGGAGAATCGGTGAACGACAATCCTCAAAGATTTTACAAAGCTCAGTCGACAAAAATACTTACCGTCGAGCACAATATACATCTTCCTCGAGAACTCACCCAGATGATTCTCCAAGCCATTGCTCCTCTTGTTTAGCTGCTTGGCCTTTTTGGCAAGGTCCGCGCGCTCTTGCTTGAGTTTGGCGTTCTCCTCTTCCAGCTTTTGGGCGGCCGCCAGCTTCTGCTCTGTAGCTTCAGTTTTTTCCTTGGCCACTCGTTGGGCGTCAGCAAGTGCTTTGTCCTTCTCCTCGAGTGCCCTCTTCATGGAATCTAAAGAAACAACATTGTTGAGTCGCGCTTGGAGTCAACGGTTTTCATTGCGCACATCTGTTCGAGTGAGAGCACTTGGTTCAAAACATGAAAAGGTGAAGATGGGAATGCTGACAGTCGGTAGTTATTACCTCCCAGAGACTTCAGCTCAGCATGTGCTCGCTCCAAGGCGTTGTTGGCGACCGCAAGGTCCACCTGCAACTGGTTCTTCTCCTCCTCCATCTCCTTGTACTGCGTCCCAAGTTCGCAAGCCGTCTTGAACCAACAAAAGACAGGAGTTCAATCAACAAGTGATTCTTGGATAGTCAACTAAGTTATTAAAACTGACAAATGCACATGTTGGAAGAATTCAAACAGAAAGTCCACTCGACATGTCGAGTGGCTCTGGTGCTCCGCACGCCATAAACAAATTCAAACAGAAAGTCCACTCGACATGTCGAGTGGCTCTGGTGCTCCGCACGCCGTAAACAAATTCAAACAGAAAGTCCACTCGACATGTCGAGTGGCTCTGGCGCTCCGCACGCCGTAAACAAATTCAAACAGAAAGCTATCTCTATTAAGACCCCTACCGTTGCAAGCACTCGACAACAGTCTCGGGGACTACACCCAGTGGGTGCGCTAAGAGCGCCCCACTGAGACGGTTAACTCTCAATCCGTCGAGTAACTCATCAGAAAACACACTCAACAAGGTCAGCCATGTCGTGACACTCAACCCGTCGAGTGACGCACCCACCCTACTTTATGAAGTGAAGTCTATCCTTATGCAGCGTCATATCATGGTTTGTAAATAATATCCATGAAACCTGCAAGGTAGCTACAGAGTGGTGTGATTCAAGGCGAAGTGTATCCTGTATACAATAGACTCTAAGACCCCTGCCGATGCAAGCACTCGACAGCGGTCTCGGGGACTACACCCAGTGGGTGCGCTAAGAGCGCCCCCACTGAGACGGTTAACTCTCGATCCGTCGAGTAACTCGTCAGAAAACACACTCGACAAGGTCGGCCCTATCGTGACACTCAACCCGTCGAGCGATGCACCCCTCACTCTATGAAGTGCAATCGATCCCTATGCAGCGTCATATAATGGTTTGTTAATAATATCCATGAAACCTGCAAGGTATCTACGGAGTGGTGTGATTCGAAGACAAAATGTATCCTATATACTCTAAAGACCCCCGCTGATGCAAGCATTCGACAGAGGTCTCGGGGACTACACCCAGTGGGTGCGCTAAGAGCGCCCCCAATGAGACGGTTAACTCTCGATCCGTCGAGTAACTCGTCAGAAAATACACTCGACATGTCGAGCGACAACAGTAGCACATGTACTACCAATCCTAATCCTACTTGACTACGATCCGATCTACTCGACTGGAGAAAGTTCAAACATTCTACGGCGATCACCCAGTGGGTGTACAGTAGCCAAGAAAAGACAAGAATTCAATCGACAATGGACTTACAATCGAACTTACTCGGACATTGGTGTGGAGGGCTGCGCTGACATCAAAAGCTAGTTTGCTGGCCTCGTACACCTCCTTGGTCCTCAGCATGAGCTGCTCCACCTGGATCATGGCTTCCTTTGCAGCTCCGGTTTGATCTTCCGGGGTGCGATGCAGAGGGAAGGCCGTCACAAGTGGGGCCGGCGTGGTCGCTGGGGCAGCTGAGGCAGCCTGAAGGGGTCCAGTCGGAGTCGATGTCACGACGGTCGAGATGGCTGGAGGAGCATGCGACAGAGGCGTTGCAGGCTCAACCCTGGGTCGCGTCGAGTCACCTCTCCTCTGGGAAGACTCCGCAGTTTAGCGCTGAGGTGCTTGCGCCGATGACGCCCTTCGGGTGCGAGCACGCGAAGTGTCTAGCGGCCCCTCATCGCCCTCCACTTGAATGACCTCTGCAAACAACCGACAACATCAACATCTGCATGTGTCGAGTCCTATTCGGACAAACTAACAACTTTCTTACTGGCAGTGTCAGCGGTGTCAACATCCATTGCGTCCTCTTCATCTCGATGAGGCTAGGTCACAGATGTTGCAGCTCTGAAGGATTAAACAACTTTTGCTCAGATATAACTCAAGACTTCAGTCAACAGAACAATTCGGAAATGAACACTTACGTGGAGACGACAGGTACGACCACCCTCATGCAGGGCAGTGCTTTGCGAGGCTTAGAGATGGCTTGCTTGGGCTGCTTGGCTAGTCTTTCATTCGACTTGACAATTGAGGGGTGACTCCGTTTTGGGTTCTTCTCGCTTAGGCCCGGGGCCTTGTCCTCAGCAGCTGCCAAATCATGGAGGGCCTTGGTGCGGCCTTCATGACGAGGAGGCGACTCGACTCCTTCCTCTTCGCCGTAATCTTCATATTCATCCTCGGAGTCGGAAAGTCAGTCGCCGTCCATGCTGCCGCCCTCGCTCACCACGCCGTCATCCACATGGTTCCCGTTGGGAACGGGCGAGTGCATGTTCGTCCATTCCTGCATAATTCAAACAAGAGAGTCAGTCTACAAGTCAATACGTCACTCGACGGTATAAATGTATCAGTCGACATCACATGTCTCACCAGGTTCTTCGGTGGGTTTTCAGCCGAGTAAGGCCGGATCCTCTTGGCTCCCGAGGGGTTGTCACAAGCTCCAGTGATGCTCCGAAGCCACTGCTCAACAGTCTCCTGTGGAACTTCTTCTGGATGCGTCCTGGTCGAGTCCCCCGGACCTGCGTAGTGCCACATGGTGTGGTCTCTGTCCTGGAGTGGCTGAATGCATCGACCGAGGAACGTTTCAAGCAGATCCATGCCTGTCACCCACCCCGGATCAGCTGCACCACCGCCTCGACTAAGATACCTACTTGGACATGCTCCTCATCGGTCACCTTCAGGGACTTGGGGGCAGCGAGTCGGTCAGACAAAAACGGGGGAAGACCAGTCAACACGTTGGGTGGCGCTAAATCTTTGCAGTAGAACCAGGTCGACTGCCAGCCTTTGATGGACTCGGGAAAAGTAATGGCATGAAAGGAACTACGCTGCCTTTTCTGGACCCCTAAACCTCCACACAACTAGAGCACATGAGTCTTCCCATCGGCGACAAGGGATTTCTTCACAGTCTGTGATCTGACCGTGAAGAGATGCTTAAACAACCCCCAATGGGGAGAGCACCTGAGGAAACACTCGCACAAGGTGATGAATGCTGACAAGTACGCCATGGTGTTCGACAGAAAGTGATGCAGTTGCGCACCAAAGAAATTCAGAAATCCCCGAAAGAATGGGTGGGGTGGCATGGAGAAACCTCTTTCTACATGGGAGAGGAGAAGAACTCGCTCCCCGTCGCGCGGCTCCGGCTCGCACTACTCCCCCGGCAGCCTCCAGGCGTCGTCCGCCACCAGCTCGTCAGAGAGGAGACCCTCGATGTTGGCGCGGGTGACAATATAGGGGAGAAAATCCCCCTGCATCCACCCGTCGGCGTGATGAACCGAGCAGTCGAGGGTTTCTTGCCCTTGAGCTTCGACATCCCCTTCTTTGCTCACTCCAGCTTCTCCGTCGCATTCTTCGTCATTGGAGCGGCGACTCTAGTCGAAGGAGAGCGGAGTGCCGCGATGGGGGGCAGAGGAGGCGGAGGAAGAGAGGGAGAATCGGCGGAAGGTACTGTGCAATCCGCGGCTCGGGAAGCTTTATATGTTGCCGAGTGTCTCACTGACCAGTGGGCCTGCGAGACAACCGCACACGCCAACCGCTGACGGCACCCAGTGCGTGGCGAGATGACCGGCGCAAGAATCAAGGCGTTGTGCCTCCACTTGCCCTGATCGTGGCGTCATCTTCGCGCGTGCACATGCTTCCAAATTTTCGTATCCCAGAGAATCCAGGCCTGTCAGACGGACCCGTCACCTCCCAATATGCGCTCAATTCACTCGGACACTTTTAAGTCTGAATGGATCCAGGCGAGCGGAGAAGAAATCAATCGGCGTTAATTTCATTAAAGCCCCTAATATCATTCAGAAGATCTCGCATGTCGATCCTAAATAAACACCGATGCTCAGAGTTCAATCGACGCAAGTTTCATGGAAATCCCAAATACCATTCGGAGGATTCGATGCATTAACTAAAGGTTGATGTTGATACCTCCTTCCACCACTCGAACCCCGATCCATTCAGGGGCTAATGACGAGGATATGTACCTAGGGTAGGGTCCTATGCAAGGCCCACCTACCCTACCTAAGGACACCACATGGGAGGACTTGAAGATCAAGCATGAACTTCCGAGTGGATCCCTAGAGACGTCCAAGGCCACTCGACAGTAATCCACTCGGAGCTCCTCCTCTCACTCGGCAGTCGTGTGTCACTCGACAGACCTCGCTTCACTCGACGCCAGAAGACCAGGAGCCATCATCAACAGCCCAATGGGCAGACGCTAGCTTAATGGCCCTTAATAGCTTTTACTACGTACGTTACCTGTAACGGCAGACTTTACACCCCACAACCAGACCCTTCGATGCGGGGCCATTATGAGGGGCAGCGAACTCTATATAAGACGCCCCTTCCCTCTTGCATAAGGGTTGGCAACTATTGTAATCTCAACATTACACTCGACATAAAGCTCCCGAGCACTGAGATGTAGGGCTGTTACCTCCACGAGAGGGGCCTTAACTCATACATCTGTGTGTACACCCTCGCCGTAGCTAGGACTCTGCCCTCTCCATTCGTACCCCTACCATCTACTATCAGGCTCATTCCCACGACAGTACCCGAGGAAATCATCACCAAAGGTCTTTGCAGTCCGTTGTCTCTTGCCCCTACAAAAGGTTTCCTCGTTGTCATCCTCAGGATTTTCATCATGTGTTTGTTCATAATGTTCCATAGGAATGGCAGGCTCAGGAGTCTCCTCAGATTCATGTCTAGTTGTGCTTTGCTTATCTCTCATGGGACAAAAATATCCTCAAAGAATGTAGCATCCTTAGACTCCATAATTGTGCCAACCTTCACGTCCGGTACCTCAGATTTACTAATAGAAATCTATAGCCGACGATATTCTTAGTGTAGCTCAAATTAATGCAGTCCATGGTCTTTGATCCAAGGTTACACTTTTTATGGATATACACATTGACTTTCGCCAAACAGCCCCAAGTACGTAAGTAGGAGAGTGTCGTCCTTCTCTTCGACCACTGCTCATAGGAGTGACCTCATTATCTTCTGTCAGAACCTTATTCAGGACATGACATGAAGTCAATATAGCCTCCCCCACCATGCCTTGGATAAACCTGATGTATCTAATATGGTGTTAACCAAATCAGTTAGAGTATGATTTTCCTGTTCGACAATCCCATTTGACTGGAGTGAATAGCGAGGCGTCCTCCCATGAATAATGCCATGTTCCACACAAAATGAATCGAACTCGTTCGAGAAGTACTCTTCACCATGATCAGACCAGACTCGTCTAATTTTCTTTTCAAGTTGGTTCTCAACTTCTGCCTTATAGATTTTAAAGTAGTGTAGAGCCTCATCTTTAGTATTTAATAGATACACATATAAATATCTAGTGGAATAATCTATCAGTGTCATGAAATATTTCTTTCCACCTTTAGTCAACACAACATTCATCTTAGAGAGATCAGAATGTATGACTTCTAATGTCACCAAGTGTCTCTCCTTCGCAGCCTTGTGAGTCTTGCGAGGTATCTTTGCTTGCACACACGAATGTCACTTATAACCTTTGGCAAAAGTGAAACTTGGGATTAAATTTAGTTATTCTAGCCTCTACATAACACCGAAATCAATGTGACAAAGACGTGAAGGCCAAACTTTAGATTCATTAATGCTCGAATGATTATTGTTCACGACTTTATTACAAAAATCAAAAACAAGGGAAAGACAGAACAAACATGCGCATTCATAACCTTTTCCAACAAAAAGTCCATATTCCATAACAACTACTTTATTAGACTCGAAGACCAACTTAAACCCTTCTCTACACAGAAGGGAGCCACTAACCAGATTCTTTTTTATGGCGGGGACATGTTGCACGTTCTTTAGCTGCACGATCCTCCCCGAAGTAAACTTCAGATCGACCATGCCAACACCAAGAATAGAAGCACTCATGCCATTCCCCATCAATACAGACCAGTGGCCTGTGACCTGGATAGAACAAAACTATGAAATGTCAGCACACAAATGAATATTTGCACCTATGTGCACCCACCAATCGGTGGGTTTACAAACTGAAAATACAATAAATAAATTATCGTACCTAGATGCACCACTTCCATTGTTCCCCACAATCATATTGGCAGACTTGGAGTCCAGTCCTGGTTTCTTGTACTTGTTTGGGCATTTGTTGGCCCAATGTTCCTTTGAACCACAAGTGAAGCAGCCATCCCCCTTCTTGTTATTCTTGAAGGTCTTCTTACCCTTCTTCTGAAAGTTGGTATTCAATTGGATAGAATACTTTCCCTTGAGCTTGTGGGAACTGAAGTTCCTCTGATGTAACATATGGGCAACAGAAGGACTTTCAACCCCTTTTTCGTGTAAGTCCTTTGCTCTCGAGTTTTGCTGAACACTTAGATGGCCGATGACATCCTCTACTGAGAATTTGTGCCTTTGATGTTTCAGAGTGGTAGCAAAGTTGCTCCATGAATTAAGGAGCTTAGCGATTATACACACCACGACAAATTTGCTTGGTAATCGCACTTAAGAACCTCAAGATCCTAAACGATGCATATTATTTGATGAACACGCTTCAATACAAAACGGTCCTCAACTATTTTGTAATCGTGGAACTGCTCCATAACATACATCTCGCTCCCAGCATCGGTGGCCCAAATTTAGATTCAAGCACCTCCCACAGGTCCTTGGCAACCTACACATGTAAGTATGCATCAACCAACTTATCTCCGGTCACGCTCAGAACTGATCTAAGAAAATAGAAGGTGGACTCCTTGAACACCATATCGTAATTAGGAGTGATCGTTCATGTGAGAGTAGCACCGGCGACCAAGAACACATTCATTGACGTGAGCCATAAGGCGGGTTTGCTCCGCCAATGCTATGTACTGGTAAACTTATCTGATTTCAGTGCAACAACAAAACCATAACTCGAAAAATTCCTACACGAATTAGGTATTTTGTTTGTTGAATAAATATGCATTTTTTCCATTAAAATAGAGTAAATGACTAGCATGGCATTAACAAAAATAAATACATGCCTATATTTGATCATGCAAGCACATACTACGCTAACACCAGATACATCTACTTATAACACTAGCATGGATAACACATAAAACAATAGGGTTGGGATAAACGAGTTATACCCTCCAATCGGCCATGCAGAGGCCGCTATGGCTGCGGTGGCAGCAATGTCCTTGGTGGTCTTCTTCTCGGCTTCGAGTTTCTCGACTGCGGCACGACCGACGTCGGTTGGTAGAGATATGGTGATGATGGAGGTGACACCCACGTAGAGGAAGCAATCGAACAGAGGCGAGTGATGACCCACAAGTATAGGGGATCAATCATTGTCCTTTTGATAAGTAAGAGTGTCGAACCCAATGAGGATCAGAAGGAAATGATAAGTATTTTTCATCAAGGTATGCTCTGCAAGTGATGTAAGTAACAATGATATATAGTTTTGTAGCAAGATAATTCGTAACAAGTGACAAGTAACAAAAGTGGCAAGTGTGCAACAAGATAGCCAAATCCTTTTTTGTATAAAAGGGCATGCCTGAAAGCACTCTTATATAAAGCAAAGCACTCCCAAGGACACATGTGAATTTTTGTCTAGTCATGTTCATCATATTGAGTTGATTCGTGTTCGTTACTTTGATTATTTGATATATGGGTGGACCGGTGCTAAGGTGTTGTTGTTACTTGAACAAGCAACCCACTTATCGTTACCCCCTCTTGCAAGCACCCACAAATACAAAATAAGAATTAAGATAAATCTAACCATAGCATGAAGCATGTGGATCCAAATCAGCCCCTTATGAAATAACACATAAACTAGGGATTAAACTTCTGTCACTCTAGCAACCGATATGTCCATTTTGCATCATGATTTCCTACTGTTATTTACAATGTTTTTACGCATAATAATGATTTATGGAGTAATTCTAATGCCTTTTGTCTCACAATTTGGAAGGTTTTCACATATAGGGAGAATACCGACAGCTGGAATTCTAGACCTGAAATAGCATACCAGAGATACATATTCAACACATCTTCAAATGTGTTGAAACTTCATAGAGATTTTTATGGAATATAAAATAAATATTGGGGCAAATAACTGCCGGAGGCCCATCCTGGTGAGCACAAGACACCAGGGCGCGTCAGGCCTCCAGGCGCGCTCTGGTGGGTTGATCCAAGCACGTCCCATCTCCGGAGCCCATATTTTGATATATAAGGTGTTTTGACCTACAAAAAATCAAGAGAGGACTTTCGGTACAGAATGCCGCCGTCTCGAGGTGGAACTTTAACAAGAGCACTTTTCCCCCCTAGCGGAGCGGTTCTGCTAGGGGAACTTCCCACCCGGAGGAGGAAATCGAAGCCATCATCATCACCAACAACCCTCTCATCTTTGGCAGACCATTCTTCATCAACACCTTCAACAACACCATCTCCTCTCAAACCCTAGTTCATCTCTTGTGTTCAATCTTTGTACTGGAACCTCAGATTGGTACCTGTGGGTGACAAGTAGTGTTGATTACACTAGTGCAGAAAAGCCTAGCTATGGCATGGAAAAAATGGCCTTGCTGGCGTAGACACCCGACGCCGGCAATATGGCGCCATAGCTAAAAAATACTACTAGCATTGGACACAACGCCATCAGTATTTTACATGTTTATGGCATGCGTTCTTTATCAACGCTAGCAATTTGTTTTTTGATAATAAAAAACAATTCAAAAACTTAAGAGCTTAAACTTCACAAAAGGTACTGATCTTTTAAACACACTCATAACTAAACTACATAGTTTAAAACTTAGTACCGATCATTTAAACATACTCATAATTAAACTTCATAGTTTAAAACTTAGTAATCAACTAATTAATCACTATTCATCATCAAGGATTATGCTCAGTTGGCACAACTTCTTCCGATTGCTCTCTCCGTCTTGTTTGAAATGAGCAACAACTGTTTGTAGGTCAACCTTCTCTGTCCTGAGTTTTTTCTTCTTCAGCTTGAGTTGATCCCTTTCATATGTCAACTTATCCCTCAGCTCCCTTAGTTTGTCAACCTTTGTACAAGCATTCCCTCTACGAGCAACTCATCCCTTTCATTCTTCAATTTAGCATTGTGTTCTTTGAGTTTTTTGATGCTCTAGTCGGTCCCCTCTAATATCCATTGATTTCACTTCTCCACGTCGTCCACCGATTCATTGTTGTTTGCTGAATTGTCCATGCTGAATTATGTACACAAGCAAATTAAAACTTGTAATGAAACCAAGCAAACTATGTACACAAGCAAATTATAACTTGTAATTGTAACTTGTACATCAAGGTTGACTATGTACACAATAGTATATCAAGATTGGGATGGACTAAAATAGTACTAAAATCTATCTAGTATCATGTGAATAGGACTAAAATTTCATCTTAATCTAGGTATTCAAGATCTAGGTGTTCAGTTTATCTATTATTGTGTTGTAGGGATATTATTCCAACTTTCCCGTGGAGAAGGTCTAAAATAGGACTAAAAATCTAGGACTAAAAATTTCATATTAATCTAGGACATCAAAATATAGGTATTCAATTGATATGTTATCATGTGAACAGGACTAAAATGCCTAAACCATTGGAGGGCCGGCGTCGGGTGCAATGGCTGATCAGACGGCATGGGGCGCGGTGTCGGAGGGGCGGCACAGGCTGCGCCGGGTGCGAGGTCGGGCGTGTCGGCGGGCCGGGTGGCGACGAGCAGCGTCGGACGGGGCAACAATGTGGGCGGGTTCGGGGTCGGCGGCAGGGATCGGTAGGAGGATGAGGGAGTTGGGGCCTGAGAGAGTGGGAGTGGAGGGCACGGTAGTAGGGTATTAGGTAGATTAGTGCTTGTGTGGGCCTAAAGTGCGACACCGGGGCTAGTGTTCAATGCCAGCACTAATCGAATATCTATGGCGTACAAATTCAGCCAACGTCAACAGTATTTGGAAATATTAGTGTTGGCGTTAACAAGAGTTGTGGCTAGCCATTTCTCCACTAGTGTTACCTTACGTATTTGATTGCTATATGGGTTATTTGGTGGAAGATTATATGTTCAGATCCATTATGCTATTCAATACCCCTCTGATCTTGAGCATGCATAATATTTATGAGTACTTACCTTTGTTCTTGAGGTCATGGGAGAATTCATGTTGCAAGTAATCATGTGAATTTGATATGTGTTCGATATTTTGATGATATGTATGATGTGATTCCCTTAGTGGTGTCATGTGAACGTCGAATACATAACACTTCACCATCCTTGGGCATAAGGGAATGCATTGTGGCGTAGTTATTAGATGATGGGTTGCTAGAGTGACAAAAACTTAAACCCTAGTTTATGCGCTACTTCGTAAGGGGCTGATTTGGATCCACATGTTTAATGCTATGGTAGATGTTATCTTAATAATTTTCTCGTAGTTGCGAATGCTTGCGAGGGGGTTAATCATAAGTGGAAGGTTGTTCAAGTAAGAACGTCACCCAAGCACCGGTCCACCCACATATCAAATTATCAAAGTAGCGAACACAAATCAAACCAACATGAAGAAACTGACTAGATGAAATTCTCGTGTATCCTCAAGAACACATTGCTTATTATAAGAGACCATTTTTGCCTGTCCTTTTCCACAAAAGGATTGGGCTACCTTGCTGCACTTTATTTACCATTACCTTTACTTGCTCGTTACCAATTATCTTGCTATGAAACTACCTGTTACCTACAATTTCAGTGCTTGCAGAAACTACCTTGCTTAAAACCGCTTGTCATTTCCTTCTGCTCCTTGCTTGGTTCGACACTCTTACTTATCAAAAGGACTACGATTGACCCCCTACACTTGTGGGTCATCATCAACCTATCATCTACTTATTACTCCACAATGCCTTCCCTTAGGCCCAAAATATGGTGAAGGTCCATGTAGTCGACATTCACGCGACATCACTAAAGGAAGCAGCAACGTACATATCATCAAAATATCGAACGAATACCAACTTCACATGATTAATTATAACAAGATTTCTCCCATGTCCTCGGGAACAAAAGTAACTATTGAAAAATCATCACCAGGTACAAGATCAGAGGTATGATAATTATGAATAAGGATCTGAACATATTATCTTTCACCAAGTAAACCAACCAGCATCAACTACAAGATCTAATCAACACTACTAGTAACCCACAGGTACCAATCTAAGGTTTTGAGACAAATATTGAATACAAGAGATGAACTAGGGTTTGAGATGAGATGGTGCTGGTGAAGATGTTGATGAAAATTGGTCCTCCCACTAAGGAGGAAGCGTTGATGACGACGACGGCTTCGATTTCGCCCTCCCGGAGGGAAGTTTCCCCGGCAGAATCACTCTGTCGAAGAGCAAAGGGGTCTCTGACCAGGTTTCCACCTTGATACGGTGGCGCTTCATCTCGAAATCTCTTCTTATTTTTTCTAGGTCAAAACCCATAATATAGCAGAAGAGGGGGGGGGGCAGAGGACCTAAGAGGTGGCCCCAAGCCATCAGGGCACGCCCTATTGGCTTGGCACCAACAGGTGGCCCCCGTCTAGTACATTTTTCTCCATCAATTCATATATATTCCACAAAAATTCCTTGTGAAGTTTCAGCTCATTTGGAATTCAAAGAATTTTCATCCCTTTTCTTGGTTTTCAAGTCCAGAATTCCAGTCTCCGATAATTTCCCTCTTTGTGATGTACCTTGTAAATGCGGAGAGAAAAGGCATAAGAATTGTATCATAAAGTGGAATAATGACCATGTATAATATAAATATTAATAATAAATCATGATTCAATATGGACGTATCAACTCCCCCAACCTCAGACCTCGCTTGTCCATAAGCGAAAGCCGAACTCGATAATAATGACCACATAATTTGAGAGAGAGATGTGTCGAGAAAAGCAGAATCTGAACATTAGAGCATCATGAACATTAACATAGCATCAATTTTTTTATCATATGACTTCTCATAAACAAGTAACAATCTATCTACAACATTGAAGTATGAAGCATAAACTTTGTTGACAATCAACAAACTATGTTTTTAGTCATCGAGACAATCACAATTCATCATATTTTAGATAAGAGTCTATGTAAGCGCTTTCATTTTAGCAAGTCCACATACTCAACTATCATTTAGTCTTCTATGATTGCTGACACTCAATGCTTATTATGGGAGCAAATGTTTCCGTCAGACACATAGGAAGATAGGGGCTTTATTGTTTTCGCTACCTAACTTATTTACCTCAAGGATAATGTCAACAATAATGACTCATGATCACCTACATCCAGCTGGATATATATATATATATCTGGATCTTTCCCCAACACACGATGCTTGCCAAATAAAGAATTTATAGGCTGGAATAGGGATAAACATTATTGACTCTTGCATGAAAGTAAATACACGAAAGTAAAAAATAGGTCCTTCGCTGAGGGAAGCAGAGGTTGTCATGCGCTTTTTAATTTAGGATTTGCAAGCTATTAATGAATGGAACATCACTTTATATTGCCCCTTGTGATAACACCATTTATTATGCAATCTATCATTTTTATTTCTTTGCCATCACAAGATCGTACAAAGCTTATTTTCCCTGACAATAAAAGATCATACATATTTAGGAGAAACTTTTATTGCTTTATGCACCAGTGACAACTTACTTGAAGGATCTTATTAATCCATATGTAGGTATGGTGAACTCTTGTGGCAAGAAACTGTGTTTAAGGGTTATGGATGCACAAGTAGTATCTCTACTAAGTGCGAATTTTTGGGCTAGCAAAATATCCTAAGCAAGCACCACATGTTAGAGGATCCATGACAGTATAACTTCTATGTGAATGGAAACAAACATAACTCATTTTGTTGTCTTCCTTGTCCAATATCAACAATTCGATCATTATATAATATTTGATGGGGGCTCACAATTATAAAATATGTCCAAGATAGTGTATTTGTATCTGAATCTCCTCTCCTCTATCATAATTTTGCATGGATTGTATTAGTGACTAACACTATGTTTGGTAACTCCCAACAACTTTTATCAATCATACTCTTTCTATGTGAAGTCATTACTCCCCATGGGATTAGCATATGATTTTTATATTTCTTTTATTTCATTCCGATGATTGATGCATCAGAGTAAAAAAAGCAAACTCAACTAATATTTATTGTAGAACTCTCACACTAGGCTACAAGGATAGATAGATCTGAAAGCAAGAAATCAAAGGAAAGCAACACTAAATTTTTATTCCTCTAAATTACGAAACAACTAAGGACCAAGATAAGATAGATGATAATGGTAAAAGTGATGGTGATATGATACCGGGGCACCTCCCTAATGCTTGGAACAAGCTAAGGGTGGTTCCCACACCCATGTACTCAAGTGTCCTTCTTGGGTGATGGTGGTTATGGTGTAGTAGGCTTATCCTTCGTCTTCCATGGCATATGTTCCCTCTTGAAGAAGGAAGAGCTTGTCGACGGGATACTGAAACTTGCAACTATGCTAATCCTCTTGAAATAAGATTCATACTCACAATTTTTGGTTTTGTTGGTCAAAGATTTGGATCCAAAGATCTTGAAGCCTGCCATGGAGCTTGAAGATCATATTTGCAATCTCCTTGATGTCCATCTTATGTTCACGAATAAAATTCGTGATCATGGAGTGATTGGCTCCGAGTCCATGCTCTACCATCCCTTGGCACTTGAAGATCTCATGTTCCACTTCTCACGGTCCACTTCTGCAAGCCTGGCCTTCTCGCTTTGCTCCTTCTTCGGTCCTTGAACGTCCGAATGTGAAGCACCCCCTCACGAATCTCAATGGCCTAGGGTATTTCATCACCTCCGAAAGGTAGGGACTGATTACCTTCTTATAAAACTTGTCCTTGGAGGAGCTTGACGGTGTCATGGCAATCTACATCTGTGAGAAAAACAACACAAAACAAGAACAAAAGAGAAAATTGCAATACGGTGGTCAAAAGAAACCGGAGCACATATAATGATTTTTTCTAGGCCAGAATACAAGTCGAGGAAGAAAACAGAGTCCGGGAGGCACACGAGGTGCTCCCAAGCCATTAGGGCATGCCCAGGGGGGTGGCCGTGCCCTGTTGGCTTGTGACTCCCTCGTGGGTCCCCTTGGAAGGTTTTTATTTTTTTATTATTTTCTAAACTACCAAAACCAACAAAAAATATTTTTATGGAATCTTTGGAGTCGGTTTACTTACCGTATCACATACCTACCCTTTTTCACGTTTCGTGAGTGTTTCAGAAGTCTCTCTATGTGTTCTTCCGGTGTCATCACTTGAATAATATTAATTTCAACATTAATTGGCATACCTCAGATACATTGTTTGATTGTTTGCCCAATAACCACTCTCGGATTTGTGCCTTCGGCGTTGTTAATCTTGATAGCGCCGGAGTGATAAACCTCTTCGATGATATAAGGTCCTTCCTATTGGGAGAGAAGCTTACCTGCAAAGAATCTAAAACGAGAATTGTACAAAACAACTAGGTCTCCTACGTTGAATTCCCATTTTTGGATTCTCTTGTCATGCCATATTTTAAATTTTTCATTAAACAACTTGACATTTTCACAAGCTTGTGTCCTCCATTCATCTAAGGAACCAATATCAAATAATCTCTTTTCACTGTCAATTTTGAAATCATAGCTAAATTCTTTAACTGCCCAATAAGATTTATGTTCTAACTCAAGAGGTAAATGACATGATTTTCGATAGACCATTTTATAAGGAGACATCCCCATAGGATTTTTATAAGCAGTTCTATAAGCCTATACAGCATCATCAAGTTTCTTGGACCAATTCTTTCTAGATCTATTAATAGTCTTTTGCAAGATCAAATATATTTATCGTTTATTCAACTCAAATTGATGGCTAGACCGAGGATGATAAGGTGATGCAATTCTATGTTTAACATCATATTTAGCTAGAAGTTTGTGGAAACCACCATGAATAAAATGTGAACCACCATCAGTCATTAAATATCTAAAGGACTCCAAACCTCGAGAAAATAACATCTTTAAGCATTTTAATAGAAGTGTTGTGATCATCACTAGTAGTTGGAATAATTTCTACCCACTTAGTGACATAATCAACCACAACTAAAATATGAGTATACCCATTAGAGGAAGGAAATATAATCAGAAGCCCAAACATCAAATGGTCCCATATAATCAGAAGCCCAAACATCAAGTGGTTTAGTAGCAAGTAAATAATTCATAGGCATTTCCCAACGTCTACTAATATTACCAATTCTTTGACATTCATCACAAGAGATGAAATACTTACGGGCATCTTTAAAAAGAGAAGGCCAATAAAAATTAGACTGTAATACCTTGTGTGCAGTTCTGTCACCAGCGTGGTGCCCTCCGTAGGCCTTGGAGTGACACTTCCGTAGGATCTGTTCCTGTTCATGCTTGATACGTCTCCAACGTATCTATAATTTTTGATTGTTCCATGCTGATATATTATCATTCTAGGATACTTTTTGGGCATTTTTTTACCAATTTATAATTTTTGAGCACTAACCTATTGACCCAGTGCCTAGTGCCATTTGTTGTTTTCTGCATGTTTTTTTTACTTTTTAGGTTTATAGTTCCAAACGAAGTCCAATTTCCACAATTTTTTATGTTTTTATGGACCAAAAGAAGACCTAGAAGCTTCAGAAGGAGGCCGGGAGCCGCATGAGGGCTCCACCACACAACAGGGCGCGCCTTGGTGGGGCCGCGCCCTATGTATGGTGGGCCCCTCGTGGCTCTCCTGACGCCCCTTGATATGTCTCCAAGTTATCTATAATTTATGAAGTATTCATGCGATGTTTACAATAATTCTATACGATTTTGGTATGATTTTATTAGAACTAACCCGGACTGACGATATTTTCAGCAGAACTACCGTGGTGTTGTTTTTGTGTAGAAATAAAAGTTCTCGGAATGGGCTGAAATTTACAAAGAATATTTTTGGAAAATATAAAAAATATTGGAGCGAAGAGCTGGGCCAGGAAGTGCACGAGGAGGTCACAAGACTGTTAGGCGCGACTACCCCCCCGACCGCGCCTAGCAACATTGTGGGCCCCTCGAGCACCTCCTTGACGTGATTCCAACGCCAAAAAGTCCTATAAATCTAGAAAGCTCTGAAAAGAAACATAGATCGTGAGTTCCGCCGCTGAAAACCTCCAGAGCCACGAAAAACCAATCGGGAGCCCGTTCAGGCACCCTGCCGGAGGGGGAAACCATCACCGGAGGCCATCTTCATCATCTTGGCGCTCTCCATGACGAGGAGGGAGTAGTTCACCCTCGGGGCTGAGTATATGTACCAGTAGCTATGTGTTTGATCTCTCTCTCTCTCTCGTGTTCTTGAGATGGCACGATCTTGATGTACCGCGAGCATTATTGATATAGATGAATCATATGGAGTTTTCCCCTCTCTATCTTGTTGTGATGAATTGAGTTTTCCCTTTGGAGTTTCCTTATCGGATTGAGTCTTTAAGGATTTGAGAAAACTTGATGTATGTCTTGCGATGGGATATCCGTGGTGACAATGGGATGTTCTATTGATCCACTTGATGTATGTCTTGGTGATCAACTTGCGGGTTCTGTGACCTTGGGAATCTATGCATAGGGGTTGGCACACTTTTTTGTCTTAGCTTTCTGGTAGAAACTTTGGGGCACTCTTTGTAGTTCTTTGTGTTTGATTGAACATGATGAATCTGAAATTATGTGATGCATATCGTATAATCAAGCCCATGGGTACTTGTGGTGACATTGGAGTATCTAGGTGACATTAGGGTTTTGGTTGATGTGTATCCTAAGGTGTTATTTTAATACGAACTCTAGGGCTGTTTGTGACACTTACAGGGATAGCTCATAAGATTGATTGGAAAGGATAACTTTGAGGTGGTTTCGCACCCTACAATAATTTCTTTGTTAGTTCTCCGCTATTTGTGACTTTGGAGTGAACTCTTTGTCGCACGAGAGGTACTTACATATGATTCAACTATGTCAATATTGCTGAGAGAAATTGCACTAGTGAAAGTATGGACCCTAGGCCTTGTTTCCACGCATTTATACAACGTTTTGCTCGCTGTTTAATATTTGTTACCTTGCTGTTTTTATGTTTTCAGATTACAAAAACCTATATCTACCATCTAGATTACACTTGTATCACCATCTATTCGCCGAACTGGTGCACCTATATAATTTACCATTGTATTGGGTGTGTTGGGGACACAAGAGACTCTTTGTTATTTGGTTGCATGGTTGTTTGAGAGAGACCATCTTCATCCTACAACTCCCACGAATTTATAAACCTTAGTTCATCCACTTGAGGGAAAATTTCCACTGTCCTACAAAACTCTGCGCTTGGAGGCCCAACACGAGTCTACAAGAAGAAGGTTGTGTAGTAGACATCAAGCTCTTTTCTGGCATCGTTGCCGGGGAGGTGAGTGATTTAAGGTATATCTTTAGATCTTGCAATTGAATCTTTTTGTTTCTTGTTTATTCACTAGTTTGGCTTTATAAAATAAAACTACAAAAAATGGAATTGAGGTTGCCTCATATGCTTCATCTTTTCAATGTCTTTCGTGAAAATGATGGAAAGGAAAATTGTGCTTAGTGTTAGAAGAAGAAGTTATTAAAATCACCAATATTTGAGTGATGATCATGACTGCAATGTTGTTAGTATGAATTCTCTAAATATTCATGATGCTAATGATATGCAAAGCCCCAATCTTGGGGATGCTATGTTTGATGAATATGATATTTTTAGTCCCCCAAGTTTTGATGAGTAAAATTATTATGATGATGGCATGCCTCCTATCTATGATGATTATTGTGATGACACATATGCTATAAAGAGTAATAACAACCATGAAACTTGTTATCATGATTTTAATATTGAATGTGGTTATGTAAATCAAGTGTCACGTGATAGTTATTTTGTTGAGTTTGCTCCCACTATTATGAATGAGAAGAAGTTTGCTTGTGTGGAGAGTAGTAAAATTTCTATGCTTGTAGATCATTAAAAGAATGCTTTATGTGCTGTCTATATTGTGGAATTCCTTCATGATGCTACTGAAAATTATTATGAGGGAGGAACATATGCTTTTAGGAATTGCAACAATATCATGTTTCCTCTCTATGTATTGAAAGTTTCAAAGACATGCTTGTTTTGCCTTCCTATGCTAGTTGATTCTTGCTCCCATAAATTTTTTGCTCACAAAATACCTATGCATAGGAAGGGGTTAGACTTAAATGTGCTTGTGAGATTCATGATGCTCTTTTGCATGTTTCAATTATTATTACTATATGAGCATCATTGAAATCATCATGCCTATCAAAAAGGCATTAAAGAAAAGTGCTTGTTGGGAGACAACCCAACACTTTTACATTATGTTTTGATGTGTTCAAATGATTAATATACTGTATTAATCATTTTTTGTGTCTTTTATTTCAATAAAGTGCCAAGTAAAGCCTTTTGGATAGTGTGGATACTTGCTTGTTTGACATATTCTGTTTTGCATGAGTAGTTTGCTTGTTTCAAGTGTTCCTATAGCTTATATTGAGTAACATAAATTGTGGGAATGACGGAATACAGTAGGTATCATGTGGTAATAATTATGAATCTTGTATTGACAGTACCTAAGTTAATGATTTGTCTTTAGTACACTAACCCTTCTCACGAAGTTCCGTTAAGTTTTGTGTGATTGAAGTTTTCAAGTTTTGGGTGAGGCACCGATATGAGGAGAATAAGGAGTGACTAGAACCTAATATTGGGGATTCCCAAGGCACCACCAAGGTAATATTCAAGGAAGACTCAAGAGTCTAAGCTTAGGGATGCCCCCGAAGGCATCCCCTCTTTCGTCTTCAACACTATCGGTATATCCTACTTGGAGCTATATTTTTATTCGTCACATGATATGTGTTTTGCTTGGAGCATCATTTTATTTTGTTGTTCTATGTTAGGAGTTATTTATAATCTTATTTTTCAATAAAGAGTTCCAAGAATTTCCTTTAGGGTGCCTTCATTGCATCTTTTGATGTGTGCTGTGTGAAAACAGAAACTTCTGCTGTAGCATTTGAATTTTCATATTTTACTGGAACATGGAAAATTTCTGAAATTTTACACAGTGTTGTAATATAAATTTTATAACATGTCCTACATTTCCATAATTTTTCGAGTTACATAAGTACACTGTTTTCATAAATTGCTACAGACTGTTCTGTTTGGACAGATTGCTATCATAGTTTTGTCATGTACTTATCCTATAGTTTCCATAGCATATATTGGTAAATATAAATTGTGGAAATGATAGTATACAGTACCTAATGTTTTAAAATTATTGTGCAACTTGTCTTGGAAGTACATAAAGAGTTTATTTATTATTATGTGTACTAACCTATCTCACGAGTTCTTTTTGAGTTTTGTGTGGATGAAGTTTTTGAGAATAGGTGAAACCGGGATATCAGAGGATTGAACGAGATACAAAATCTCAAGCTTGGGGATGCCCAAGGCACCCCAAGTAAATATTTCAAGAAGTCTCAAGCATCTAAGCTTGGGGATGCTACATATCCCACCTCTATTCTTCAATAATTATCGATTAGCCTATGTTGAGCCTAAATTTTAATTCGTTCACATGATGCATGCTATTCTTGGAGTGCTATTTTTGTTTTGCTGGATGTTTAAATAAAATATTCAATTCTGAAAAATCTTTATTGAGATAGAGAAATAAAGTCCTCATATAGCTACTTAATTGTTTGACTACTCATTGATCTTCACTTATATGTTTTGGAGTAGTTTTGTCATTTACTCTCGTGCTTCACTTATATCCTATGAGTAAATGGTTGAATGAATTGAATATCATAAATCTGAAATTATATATGTTTTATATGCTTATCCCATGGGGAGTAATGACTTCACATATAGGAAGTATAGGTGGTAAAAATTATTGAAAGTTAGCAAACACTGTATTGGTCAATTGAACCATTCATGAAAGAATATTGAAGGAAGGGAGATTTCACATATAAATATACTATGTTGGACATCTTCTATGATTGTGATTACCCATTAATTATTTTGAAACTTGAGAAAATTAGTTGAAGTTGGACAAGGAAGACAACGTAATGAGTTATGGTTGCGTATATCATAGAAGTTATATTGTTATGGATCCTCCAACATGTGGTGCTTGCTTCCACCTCATACTAGCTAAAACTTCCGCACCAAGTAGAAATACTACTTGTGGTTCCAAACACCCTTAAACCCAAAGTTGTTCCATATGAGTCCACTATACTTACCTATATGCAGTATTTACCTGCCATTCTGTTGGGGGGGGGGGGCAAACACCTATGGGATCGGGAGGATCCCTTTACGGTTTAGCAGGGGAGAAGGCTTGCACAGAGTGAAGATCGAGTGACCAGCGTGCGGGAAGTTACCCAGGTTTGGTCCACAAGGATGCGTAAAACCCTACTCCTTCTTGGTTGTATTATGAGTGTTTGAGTTCTGAATCCAGGAGCGCTATGGTATACCGCTGCTACGCATGGATCTCAGCCAAAAGAACCCTCTACCATAACGCCCTGGGCCTCCTTTTATACTCTCGAAGGGGTCACCAACAGTGGCATACAGTACGTACACGGGGCGTACAGTGCTATAGTGTTATCATACCTAACACTAACGGTGCAAGACAGGCACATTTAATGCTCTGTTAGGCGTCCCTGACCTCCTACGGGACGGGACAGGAGCCCGTCCCATCAGCACCGCTTAGCCTCCTCCATCCTCGGCGCCTCGACACGTACCTAGGTGTGATGACACCTGGTCTCTGCGCTGGCAGGATGGCGAGGCCTTGTCGGGCGCACTTCTTGTCGGGGCTCCGTAGGCCATCCCGGCAAGATCTTGCCGGGGTCCCAGCCTTCGGTCTTCGGTCCTGATTGTTGGCTTGAATGCTTTCTTGACTTCCTTGTGCTTGCATTCAGCTGTCCCCCGGTAGGCCTTGCCGGGGTCCCAACATCGGGTCTTCTTGGTGCCCTGCCTGGATGTCTTCTCCCAGGAAGGTTTGCTTCCCGAAAACTCTATCTTGATCTTGCCTGCCTTGAGCTTGCCGGTGATGTGTAGACCTATTCCCGGCAAGTAGTTCTTGCCGGAAACCTGGGTCCTAGATATGTCCTATAAGTGTATTTCTTCTTTGCCATGCCCTTCCCGCCTGGAGGCTGCGACTTGCCGGTGCGTGTCTAGGGGTAGTGAACCCCCCTGTTCTCTACACCGACAGGAGCCCCCGGGCCTGGGCCGGACAAGCGTGCATAGTGTTTGTCTAGGCTAGGCCCAAAAACATGCACCGGTACACGCATGATGAGAAGTAACCTCCACTCATGACTTTTGAACCGCACATTGATGATGATGAAGAGGGCTTGCGACTTGCCAGGCCTTGGGCTTGCCGGTAGCATCAGGGCTCCGTAAGCCATCCTAGCAAGATCTTGCCGGGCTCCAGCACGACATCCTTGGCTTTCTCGGCTACCGCGTGCCACTGAGAATAAAGCAACTACCGAGACTGAAGTACTTTTTGCATCCCTTTTGCGGTAATGGCACCTATAAAGAAATAATTTATCTTAGTTAGACCAATCTCTATGTGTGCGACACATGTTTCTTTATGCTAAATGAATGTATGCTGCTCTCTTGATTAATCCTGTCCTTGCATATATTGTATATCCTACACTGTTTGGAAACCTTGCTGGTGCGCATACTTGCCGCGAGCGCTTTGAGGAACAGGTCCTTAGCAGCCAGCTGAAAATTTCGCTACCGGCAAGGCGACTTGCTGGGCCAAAACGCAGCTGCTAAGTTTGCCGAGCGGACGTGAGGCGAAACTAGAGCGTGGGCTAACCATGGCAAGGTCCTTTCGCGTGCAGATTGATGTACAAGGACGAAAAATCAATCAATACGACCCACGCTTTCCGAAAAACCTTTTGGTGTGCACGCTCCAACCGACAGCGCTTGAGGAACGGGTCCTTCAAGCTTGCCGGGAATGTCGCTTACCGAAAAATCTTACCTTCCCAGCTTTAGTGTAGCTGCTCACATCGCCGAGCGGACTCGAAGCGATTAGAGGCGCGACTAGCCCCGGGAAGGCGAAAATCTTACCTTCCTAGCTTTAATGCAGCCGCTCACATCGCCGAGCGGACTAGAAGCGATTAGAGGCGCGACTAGCCCCGGGAAGGCAAAAATCTTACCTTCCTAGCTTTGGTGCAGCTGCTCACATCGCCGAGTGGACTCGAAGTGATTAGAGGCGCGACTAGACCCGAGAAGGTTCCTCGGCGTATGGGTTTACGCAGAAATCTGAAGATAAAACTTATCTAGCCTTCTCCTTGAACAATTGCATTTTTGTACAATGAATCCCTACGCTTGCTGGAATACTCCCCAAATGCGCATGTTCCGATCGACGGCGCTTAGGATCAGGTCTTATCTTGCAGCCTTTCGAGAATGCCGCCTCTTCGGGAGCTTGACGCTCTAAAAACATATGCAGCTGCATCAACATTGATGGGCGGACCCAGAACAACCAGGAGCACGGAGTATTTCAGGAGCGCTCCCTCGCGCACTGGTTGTACAAATGAAAACATCAAGGATAAAAGCTAAACAACAAAAGGCATTAAAGTTTTAGGACTTAGCTTTCACAAAGAATTTCAGCCGCCCCTGTTTCTTCTTGGCGCCATGATGATGAAGATGATCAAGAACTGATGCGCTCTTCACTAGATCAGGTCCACACAACCTTCCCCCCTACCTGGCACGCCAAAGATGTCCGGGGGGACAAACACCTATGGGATCGGGAGGACCCCTTTACGATTCGACGGGGGAGAAGGCTCGCATAGAGAGCAGATCGAGTGACCATCATGCGGGAATTTACCCAGGTTCGGGCCGCAAGGATGCGTAAAACCCTAGTCCTGCTTGGTTGTATTATGAGTGTTTGAGTTCTAAATCCAGGAGCGCTATGGTATACAGCTGCTACGCATGGATCTCAGCCAAAAGACCACTCTACCGTAATGCCCTGGGCCTCCTTTTATACTCTCGAAGGGGTCACCAACAATGGCGTACAGTACATGCACGGGGCGTATACTGCTACGGTGTTGTCATACCTAACACTGACGGTGTAAGACACACATTTTATGCTCTGTCAGGCATCCCTAACCTCCTACGGGACAGGACAGGAGCCCGTCCCATCGACACCGCTTAGCCTCCTCCATCCTCGGTGCCTCGACATGTACCCAGGTGTGATGACACCTGGTCTCTAGGCTGGAAGGATGGCGAGGCCTTGCTGGGTGCACTTGTTGCCGGGGCTCCGTAGGCCATCCCGGCAAGATCTTGCCGGGGTCCCAGCCTTCGGTCTTCGGTCCTGATTGTTGGCTTGAATGCTTTCTTGACTTCCTTGTGCTTGCATTCAGCTGTCCCCTGACAGGCCTTGCCGGGGTCTTGACATCAGATCTTCTTGGTGCCCTACCTGGATGTCTTCTCCCAGGAAGGTTTGCTTCTCGGAAACTCTATCTTGATATTGCCGGCCTTGAGCTTGCCAGTGATGTGTAGACCTGTTCCCGGCAAGTACTTCTTGACGGAAACCTGGGTCCTAGATATGTCCTATAAGTGAATTTCTTCTTTGCCACGCCCTTCTTGCCTGGAGGCTGTGACTTGCCGGTGCGTGTCCAGGGGTAGTGAACACCCCCCTGTTCTCTACATCGACACGTTCCAAGTAAATTTGCTTGTGTCAAACTCTAAACCTTGAAATAATATTCTGTTTTGTATACCTAAATCGCTCATATAATGACTAGGGGCTGTCATTATCTTCCATGCTAGGTGGGTTATTCTCACGATATGTGTTGATTCACTATCATTCACGAGAAAGTGGCTAGTAATAGGGATTCCTAGTCCAGAAATCAAAGAAAAAATGCAAATAATTAAACAAAACACCCCCAGGAATGTTGTTGGTATGGACGGTACCCGTGGATTCGGCTCACCATGGAGTGTGATTGATTGGTGGACGGGAGTAAAAACTTTACCATTCTATTTGGGAACCGCCTATAATGTATCTAGCATGGAAGATACCGAGATCTCTTGGTTGTTATGGTGACAATGAAAGCATACCACCCAAAATTATTATTCATCTCTGTTTTAAAATCTCGAGCTATGGCACCTCTGCAAGTCAATTCTTCCCTGTGTGAAGGGCCTATCTTTTACTTTGTTGTACTTACCTTTATGCAAGAGTCATGGTAATCTTCAACACTTCCTATATTTTGCCTTTTTCTCTTGGCAAGCGTCATGTGTTGGGGAAAGATCCAAGCATATATGGCCATTCAAATATATTTGATCATGAATTTTTATTGTTGATAATTATCTATATGATAAATAAGTTGGGAGGCAAAACTTTAAGCCGCTATCTTTCTTTGTGTTCGACGGATTCCATTTGCTCTAAAAATATGCTTTGAGTGTTAGCAATCATGGAAGACTATATGATAGTTGAGTATGTGGAATTTTCTAAGTCAAAGCTCTTACATAGACCCTTCCTGAAAATAAGATGAATTGCAATTGTTTGGTGACTGAAAGCATAGTTTGTTAGTTTTGAAGAAACTTTCTGGTCTATACTTTAACATGTGAATAGACTGTTACTTCACCATGAGAATTTTTATGAGATGAGGTACTATTTATGATATATAATGATGCTAGAAAAAGTGTTTGGAATTATCATCGATCAAATTCATGCACTATGCTAGCATTGACACTTCGTAAATTATTTCTTTTATCATTTACCTACTCGAGGACGAGCAGGAATTAAGCTTGGGGATGCTGATACGTCTCCAACATATCTATAATTTATGAAGTATTCATGCCATATTTACAATAATTCTATATCATTTTGGTATGATTTTATTAGAACTAACCCGGACTGACGCTGTTTTCAGCAGAACTACTGTGGTGTTGTTTTTGTGAAGAAATACAAGTTCTTGGAATGGGCTAAAAATTTATGAAGAATATTTTTGGAAAATATAAAAAATATTGGAGCGAAGAGCTGGGCCAGGAACTGGACGAGGAGGTCACAAACTTGCTAGGCGCGGCCACCCCCTGGTCGCGCCTAGCAACCTTGTGGGCCCCTCGAGCACCTCCTTGACGTGATTCCAACGCCAAAAAGTCCTATAAATCCAAAAACCTCCAAAAAGAAACCTAGATCGTGAGTTCCGCCACCGCAAACATCTAGAGCCATGAAAAACCAATCGGGAGCCCGTTCCGGCACCCTGTTAGAGGGGGAAACCATCACTGGAGGCCATCTTCATCATCCTGGCACTCTCCATGACGAGGAGGGAGTAGTTCAGTAGCTATGTGTTTGATCTCTCCCTCTCGTGTTCTTGACATGGCACGATCTGGATGTACCGCGAGCATTATTGATGTAGATGAATCATATGGAGTTTCCCCTCTCTATCTTGTTGTGATGAATGGAGTTTTCCCTTTGGAGTTTTCTTATCGGATTGAGTCTTTAAGGATTTGAGAACACTTGATGTATGTCTTGTGATGGGATATCCGTGGTGACAATGGGATGTTCTATTGAACCACTTGATGTATGTTTTGGTGATCAACTTGCGGGTTCTGTAACCTTGGGAATCTATGCATAGGGGTTGGCACATGTTTTTGTCTTGACTTTCCGGTAGAAACTTTGGGGCACTCTTTGAAGTTCTTTGTGTTGGACTGAACATGATGAATCTGAAATTATGTGATGCATATCGTATAATCAAGCCCATGGGTACTTCTGGTGACATTGGAGTATCTAGGTGACATTAGGGTTTTGGTTGATGTGTATCTTAAGGTGTTATTTTAGTACAAACTCTAGGGCTGTGTGTGACACTTATAGGGATAGCTCATAAGATTGATCGGAAAGGGTAACTTTGAGGTGGTTTTGCACCATACAATAATTTCTTCGTTAGTTCTCCGCTATTTGTGACTTTTGAGTGAACTCTTTGTCGCACGAGAGGTACTTACATATGATTCAACTATGTCCATATTGTTGAGAGAAATTGCACTAGTGAAAGTATGGACTCTAGGCCTTGTTTCCAAGCATTTATACAACGTTTTGCTCGCTGTTTACTATTTGTTACCTTGCTGTTTTTATATTTTCAGATTACAAAAACCTATATCTACCATCCATATTACACTTGTATCACCATCTCTTTGCCAAACTAGTGCACCTATACAATTTACCATTGTATTGGGTGTGTTGGGGACACAAGAGACTCTTTGTTATTTGGTTGGAGGGTTATTTGAGAGAGACCATCTTCATCCTACACATCCCACGAATTGATAAACCTTAGTCCATCCACTTGAGGGAAAATTTCCACTGTCCTACAAAACTCTACGCTTGGAGGCCCAACACGAGTCTACAAGAAGAAGGTTGTGTAGTAGACATCACCCCTCTCTGGCCTATAAATTCTCTAATATCCCAAAAACCCTAGATGAGGGCCCGAAACACTTTTTACGTCGCCACAAGTCTTTGTCCGACGGGATCCCATCTAGAGCTCCATTCTGGCACCTTGCCGGAGGGGGGATTGATCATGGAGGCCCCCTTCATCAACCTTGCTGCCCTCATGATGATGTGTGAGTAGTTTACCACACACCTATGGGTCCGTAGGTAGTACCTAGATGGCAATCTCTCTTTGTCTCTTGATCTTAAATACAATGTTCATCACATCTTTGCCTTGATCTATTCGATGTAATCCCTTTGTATGGTGCGTGTGTTGGGATCCGATGAATTGTGGGTTTATGTTCAGATTATTTATGAAAAGTATTTGAGTCAAACCTGATTACTATGATTCTTATTTGCATGATCATTATAGCTTCGTAATGCTCTCTGATCTATTGAGATAGTTTGGCCAACTAGATTGATATTTCTTCGGTGGGAGTGGTGCATTGTGGTAGGTTGAACCTGGAGAGTTTCTATATCGCAGTGATAAACTAGGGGAGAAGATATGTCTTTGTGTTGCTGCTAGTAAGGATAAAATGATGGGGTTAATTCATATTGATTGAGTTTACTTTGTCTACATCATGTCATCGTTCTCCAAGCATTACTCGGTCGATGAGTGGACTAATAGTAATAGGTGTAGGTGTAGGTAGGAGCCGACCTATTTTCTTATGTATGTGATGCCTATATACACACGATCATTGCCGTGAAAATCACCTAACTGTCCACTTTTCTATCAATTGCCCAACATTAATTTGTTTACCCACCGTATGCTATTTTCATGAGAGATGCCACCAGAGAACACTACGTCCCCCAGGTATATTCACTTATATACTTACAAACACTACTATTACCTTGATGCCATTTATTTTATTTTATTTATTTTGCAATTTACAATTATCTAGACAACTCACTTGCTTGGAAATAACTAGACCAAGGGGATTGACAACCCTCTTTCCAACGTTGGGTGCAAGTTGTTTGCTCTTTTGTGTGTAGCCACTGAGGACGGTTGAGGATTGGTATTCCTATTGGTTCGATAAACCTTGGTGTCATAACTGATGGAAATACTTACCCACATTGTGATGCGATAACCCTTTCCTCTTCACGGCAAACCCAATGTAGATCACAAGTATCAAGAAGGATTTCTAGCGCCGTTTCCGGGGAATACCATCCCCAACTATCAAGTAAATTCACACAAATTATCATTCACTTGTTCTTCTTCTTATTTGTTGTTATATTTAGTCTGTCTCATAAAAATCAAAAGTACAAAAATATTTCTATTTGCTTGCTTGTCCAGTCATGTTGTCCTTATTCTTGTCTCAGACAAGCAGAAAGTAAAAAGTAAGAATAAAGACTTACGGATCCACACAAAGTTTTCTACTTGGGTCATCTTCAATCCATTTGTGCCTGTGCTGAAACCCCAACTAGTTTAGTTGATGGAAAATCTTTAGATGAGCATGCTTATTTTGTGCATCACCGGTTGTCTCAAAAGGGGATAATTTTATTCTAGCAAATAAAATGTTTGATATGCTATTCTTGGAATCTATGTGAAATTTATGATTCTACTTGTTGCTCTGAGAACCCTAATAAACAACTTCCCTACCTATGTGAGTTTAATGATAATGAAATATTATCTTGTTATGCCAAGGGTGTTTATAGTTACTATGATATCAAAAAAATTGAAGAATTTGTTGCTCTTAAGGGTGCTTATGAAGTTGCTTCTTTGATTGAAAAGTATGATGGTACTTTCTACAAATCTGAAAATTTTGTCATACTTAAATATTGCTATGAAAATTATGCTTATAATTCCTATGTTAAAGAATTTATTGATAGAATGACTACTGCATTGGAATAAAATTATGATTCAATCGATTTGATTGAAATATCCCCTCTTGATGAACGTGATGCTTGCTATTCTTGTGGCCATGATGCCAATATTAATGATGCTTATGGAGATGAACTTGCTAGAGTTCCTTATGTCATAAATGAAATTCTTGCTATTTCACCCAAATAGCATGATTGCAATGATGTTACTATAAATTCTATTAATACCAATTGTGCTAGCGACATGCAAGGTTACAAGCTAGGGGATGATAGTTTTGTTATATCTACTACTTATTATAATGCTCATGATTGGGGTGATGATGTTTCTTTTGATCTTGAAAATTTATTTAAGCCTCATTATGAATATGTTATGGATAATAGTGTTTGTAGTAATATTGAAAGTGGGGTTGGAGAGGTCATGACTTTAGTAAATATTGATCCCATTTCCTTGGACGATTGTAAAACTCTTGTGCATGTGGATCATAGAGAAAATATCTTATATGACAGCTATATTGTTGAATTAGAATATGATCCTACATGTAATTGTTATTAGATAGGAAAATATGATTATAGGAATTTTCATGTTACTCACATACCTCTCTTTGTGTTGAAATTATTAATGCTTCACTCTTCCTATTTGCATATGCAAGATTTCACTCGTCTTGAGAATTTGTTTTCCTATAAAATGCCTATGCATAGGAAGTATGTTTAGAATTTTAGTGTATTTCACTCCCTATATGATGATCTCTTCGTGCTTCAATTATTATCATTTATGTGAGCATCATTAAAATTTCAAGCCTACCTTAATGGCTATAAAGAAAGAGCTTGTTGGGAGACAACCCAATACTTCCTATTAATTTGTGATAACATGATTATTTCCTCTGTAATGATTATGTTTCCATGTTTTAACTAGTGTCTGTGCTAAGTAAAGCCTTTGGGATGACTCACAAGATGAATAGAAACGATGCTGAAACAGAACAGAAACTTTTGACTCAAGTACAAGAATTTTCATTTTTTTACTAGAGCGTGGTAGTGATCTGAAATTTTTACACAGTATTCAATACAAATTCTCCATGTTTTCCTAAATTTTTAGAAGTTTTAGAGTTGCATAAGTATAGTCTCTTTACAGATTGCTACATACTGTTCTATTTTAGACAAATTCTGTTTTGCTTGCATAGTTTGCTTGTTTTGATTATGCTATGGATTGTATCGGGGGGTATAAGCCATGGAGAAGTTAGAATACAGTACCTATTATGCAAAAATGAAATAACAATCAATTTATAATAGTACCTAAAGTATTCAATATGTTGCTTATACTAACGGATCTCATGAAGTTTTGTTGAGTTTTGTGTGATTGAACTTTTCGAGTTTTGGGTGTTATCACAATGGACCACAGAATAAGGAGTAGCAAGAGACTAAGCTTGGGGATTCTCAAGGCACCCCAAGGTAATATTCTAAGAAACACTCAAGTGTCTAAGCTTGGGGATACCCCGGAAGGTATCCCCTCTTTCGTCTCAATCCATCGGTATGTACTTGGAGCTACATTTTTATTCATCACACGATATGAGTTTTGCTTGGAGCGTCATTTGCTCTTGTTTTCTTTTACTTCCAGTTTGCCGCAATCAGCGTTTGCTGGACACCCTATTTGAGAGAGACATACATTCATCATAATTTTTTAGAATACCCTATGTGCTTCACTTATATTTTGTGAGCTTAGCAGTTGCTCTAGTACTTCACTTATATATTTTTGAGCACGGTGGCACGTAGATTTTATAGAAATGATTTCACTCTCGTTCTTCACTCATATTTGTTTGAGAGTTAATTAATAGTGAAGGTAATTTGCATGGTCATAAGAATAGTCTAAAAATAATAGGTATTCAATGAGTGACAATCAAAACCATCATGTAGACATATACATAAACTACGAGTTAATGACATTAATGTGGTAACATGAAAAAGGTGTGCGTTCATAATTATTGATTCATAGAAGTGTCGATATTAAGAGGTGTTAACTTGGTGTTCATATAAAAATTAAATAGGCATGGTGATGTTGTGTGAGCATTTCTATTCCTTGTTGAAATCCTAGTGTTGCTTCGAGTCGGGGGCGCGCGATGTTAACTCCTCCCAATTTCCTCCCTCGGGGCATGCGAGTAGTACTTTGATTTATGATAAAACTAATAAAAGTTTGCAATAAGTATATGAGTTCTTCATGACTAATGTGATAGCATGGACATACGTATTTTTACCTTATCATATTTGCTAGCCTCTTCGGTACCGTGCATAGCCAATTCTCACCTCGAAATAGGTGCAACTTTCGCCGGTGCATCCAAACCCCGTGACATGACACGCTCTGTTGCACATAAGCATCATTATATCTTCCTCAAAACAGCCACCATACCTACTTGTCATGGCATTTCCATAGCCATTCCGAGATATATTGCCATGCAAATTCCATCGTCACTTCACATGACTAGTTCATTCATCATCATATTGCTTTGCATGATCATATAGAGCTGACATAGTATTTGTGGCAAAGAAACCTTTCATCATATTTTTGATACATGTCATGCTAGATCTTGCACATCCTGGTACACTGCAGCGGCATTCATATAGAGTCATATAGTCCTATCAGTTTGTCATATTGAGCTGTAAGTAAATAAAAGTGTGATGATCATCCTTATTAGCGCATTGTCCCAGTTTGGAAAGGGTGATGGAGACTATGATTCCCCCAAAAGTTGGGATGAGACTCCAGACGAAAAATATAAAATGGGGGAGGACAAATGAGTCCACCACAAAAAAGAAGATATATATATATATAAATGGGGAAGGCGAAAAAAGAAAAGCCCACCATGAAAAAAAAGAGAAAAAATGAGAAAAAATAGATAAGGGACTTTGCTACTATACTTTACCACACTTGTGCCTCAAAGTGGCACTATGTTCTTCATATAAAGAGTCTCTTGTTTTGTTACTTCCATATGCTAGTGGGAATTACCTTTACATTATAAACTTGGCTTGTATATTTTGATGACGAGCTTCCTCAAATGCCTGAGGTCTTCATGAGAAAGCAAGTTGGATGCACACCCCACTTACCTTCAGTTGAGCTTTCGTACAAGATGACCCACAAGTATAGGGGATCTATTGTAGTCCCTTCTATAAGTAAGAGTGTCAAACCCAACGAGGAGCATAATGAAATGACAAGCGGTTCTCAATAAGGTATTCTCTACAAGCACTGAAATTATCGGTAACAGATAGTTTTGTGATAAGATAATTCATAGCGGGTAGCAAGTAACAAGTGTAACAAAGGTGCAACAAGGTGGCCAAATCCTTTTTATAGCAAAGAACAAGCCTGGACAAACTCTTATATAAAGCAAAGCGCTCCCAAGGACACATGGGGATTTTTGTCAAGGTAGTTTTCATCATGCTCATATGATTCGCGTTCGTTACTATGATAATTTGACATGTGGGTGGACCAGTGCTTGGGTGCTGCCCTTACTTGGAAAAATATCCCACTTATGATTAACCTCTCTCGCAAGAATCCAAAACTATGAAAGAAGAATTAAGATAAATCTAACCATAGCATGAAACATGTGGATCCAAATCAGCCCCTTACGAAGCAACACATAAACTAGGGTTTAAGCTTCTGTCACTCTAGCAACCCATCATCTACTTATTACTTCCCAATGCCTTCCTCTAGGCCCAAACAATGGTGAAGTGTCATGTAGTCGATGTTCACATAACACCACTACAGGAGAGACAACATGCATCTCATCAAAATATCGAACGAATACCAAATTCACATGATTACTTATAACAAGACTTATCCCGTGTCCTCGGGAACAAATGTAACTACTCACAAAGCATATTCATGTTCATAATCAGAGTAGTATTAATGATGATCAAGGATCTGAACATATGATCTTCCACCAAGTAAACCAACTAGCATCAACTACAAGGAGTAATCAACACTAATAGCAACCCACAGGTACCAATCTGAGGTTTTGAGACAAAGATCGGATACAAGAGATGAACTAGGATTTGGAGAGGAGATGGTGCTGGTGAAGATGTTGATGGATATTGACCCCCTCTCGATGAGAGGATCGTTAGCGATGACAATGGCTTCGATTTCCCCCTCCCGGAGGGAAGTTTCCCCGGCAGAACATCTGCCCTAAGCCCTAGATTGGTTCTGCCCAAGTTCCGCCTCAAGACGGCGGCGCTTTGCCCCCAAAAGCTCTGTTATGATTTTGTCCAGGTCAAAACCCTCCATATAGCAGAAGATGGGCACCGGAGGGCTGCCGGGTAGGCCACAAGCCATAGTGGCACGCCCACGAGGGTAGGACACGCCCCTGGCTTGTGACTGCCTGGTGGGCCCGCTGATGTATTTATTTTGCCCAATATCTTTTATATATTCCAAAATAATTCTCCGTAGATTTTCAGGACTTTTGGATTTGTGCAGAATAGGTATCTCATATTTGCTCCTTTTCTAGTCCAGAATTCCAGCTGCCAGCATTCTCCCTCTTCATGCAAACCTTGTAAAATAATAGAGAAATGGCATAAGTATTGTACCAAAATGTGTAATAATAGCCCATAATGCAATAAGTATATATATAAAAGCATGATGCAAAATGGATGTATCAGTACACTTATAGCCCTAGTGCATTATTTGCATGGCAATCCCTATTCCTTGCATTGACATCTATCGACGGGCATCTCCATAGCTTGTTGGTACACCTAGTTGATGTGAGACCTTCTTCTCCACTTTTTACGCCTTTGATATCTACCGTCATATTCTATTCCACCTACACGCTATGTCCAATGGCTCACACTCATGTATTGCGTGAAGAATTGTATTGCGTGAAGAATAAAAAGTTGATGCATACTGAAAAAGTACGATCCAATTTCCTGACTTGGACACCATGGTGCTGAACATTTGTTTTTATGTGGTGAAGATGGAGCCATGCCTTGCTAATTTAATAAGATGAATGGGGGTAAACATTCTTTTAGGATTGTATACTTTGAATAATCTATGATTTTGTTTCTTAAACTTATAAGTATTGCTACGTTAATGTTTGTTAATTCATTGTTTATTAATGAGCATACATACAAAAGATTACATAAAGGGTAGCATGTCAAATCAAAAATTCTGTTTTTATCTGTAACATCCCAAAATTCCATTTTGGAATGTTATGATTATAGCTATGCATCTAGCAGCATCATTGCTTGATTTTATGTGATAGTTGAAATGTCTCTTCTGGATTTCAGAAAGCTCTTTCTACTTTTCCCTAAGTTGCTTTCACCTATTTGAAATTTTGGTTAAAAGTTCAAATAAGAGAGGAGGAACATGACACTCCACACCAGGGACTAATTGGTGGTTTATTTGAACAAAAGTAACCAGGGGTTATTTTGAAAATATTTGCAAAAAGGGTTTAAAAACAATTAGGCAATTTCTGAATTTTTTTTTTCAAAGTGTTCAAATGACAGAATAGAAATGTTCATTAAATAGCATTTATTATTCTGTTAATTTTGATATATAATACCCCTATATTTACAGACGATTTGAATGCTTTAAAAACTTTTGAATGTCTCTGGAATTTTATTAAAAAGAAACGGTAACCGTTTCCGGTATTTAACGGGCCGGCCCACCGGCTTTAAAAGCCGAGACCGTTACCGGTCGGCCGACCGAGCGCATTCACTTCCCTCTCTCTCACTGCAACCGGACCCCACCCGACCGACCGTTGCCCCGAAACGGTCGTCCCCTTCCTCCCCCGCGCGCGCCGGACCCTCGCCGGCCGTTTCTTCCACCTCCGCGGATCTCGCTCCCCATCACTCCCCCGCACCCCTCGAGCACTCTATAAGTACCGGCCAGCCCCGCCTCTCATTTACCCCCCAAACCCCCTCTCTCCCTCGCCGGAAGGCTGCCTAATTGCTCGCCGTAGTTCCCACCCCCACCGGATCTCCCGTCGACCGTAGCCACCAATACCGACCCCCTCTCGCCCATCTGAACTCACCATTCGACTCCGGAGACCCGTCGCCGTCGCCCAGACCATTTCCCCGTTTTCCCCGACCACCGGAACGCCTCGCCGTCGTCCTCGCCGCTACCGGACTCGCCGGAGAACCCCGACGCCGGCAAGCTTCCTCCGTAAGCTCCCTCGACCATCGGATCCCGAATCAACGCCTGAGATTAGATCGGAAATAATTCCGAACCGGTATCCTCTACCGACCGGTCGCCCGCTCTAAATCACCTACCGCACACACCCCTTAGCCAATTGGACAGCGCCACGTAGCCCCCTGACCGTCGCAAATCAATTGTCTTTTTCTATTTTTTTTTAATTAACAGAATGATTTCAAAATTTGTTTTAGCTATATCTTTTAATCTATTTAATGTTTTGAGTTGATTCTCTTTGCAATAGCTCACATTTTTCATGTAGTTTCACCCTGTACTTTTAAATTTCAAATTTGAACTATAAAATTTGACTTTAATCAAATTTGCTCAAAATCTTCAAATCTGAATAACTAGAGTTTAAAAATAGATTTTGATATGATTCTTTTTGCTACTGTTTGATATTGGTTAGGAATATATCCATGTTTAGTTTGAGGATTTTTAGGATATATTTGATTTGTGTTTCAGTTAAAAACAGAATCTGTCTAGTATTATAATATAATTTTATATACTTAATTTTAATTAGTTTGATTTTAGAATTTGGTTTTATTTGTTTATTAGGTTCTGTTAGTAAACATTTAGTGTTTTCACTCACTGTTAATAAAAATATAAATTTGCTTAGTTTAATTTTATTTAACATAGGAATCACAACTTCTTTTCAAATAGGTTTATTTTGACTAAAACAACTAACTAGTAATAGTTTTGTTTTCAAACAAAGTTTTGTATATCTTAATTCTGTTTTCTAAAACAGATTTAATTGTAAATTATTTCCTGTTAAGAACATGTTTTACAAATAAATAATAAGTTTAGTTTTACATTCTTTTGTTAATATAACTATAGTTGATTCATATAGTGTTTATCACAAACTTGTATAAACTTTACTAAAATTTTCCCAACAAACTTAAATTGATTATATTCTGTTTATTAATAAAATATTCTATTGTTTCCTTGCTGACAACAATTGTTTTGTTATTACAAATGGTTTCATTATGTCAGTAGTGTTTTCATTCCTCACCTTTTGAAAACAAAACTTTGTGTGTTTTCTTACTTGGGATTTGTGCATTGTTTTGTCTTGATTGTTTACTAGTTCTTGGTGGATGTTTGTGAGTTACAATTTTCTGTTGTATGCTTATTGAGTGCTTGTTTGCTTCGTTAGATTATCCGGAGTGCGAAGCTTGTTACTTAGAGTCACTCACGTACGAAGATCATCAATCAGGCAAGTCACTTTGATCATGTTTTACCCATGTTTTATATGCATTAGTTCTACCATCTCCCCAGTTGCATGCAAGATAGGTTAGTTGGAAACTTGGTTACATTGTAGTAGTATCATGTGGTAGGTACCCCTCTCAACCCTCTTTGACAACTTTGGCCCCGGGAAACGTTGTTTTACTTTTGCTATGCTATTAGTAGACGGGGTTGGTTGTGTGATTCATGGGAGTTGAGAGAGTTAATAATTTCAAGACCTACATAATGATCAAGATTTAAGACTCCGAGTTTTCAACATACCTCTGGGTGGATGATGGTTGAATGGCACCCTGGAGAAACCAGTGGATTTGCCTAGGTGATGCTGGAGATGGCCAGTATTCATGCGGAAAGGTCCACCCAGGCACAAAGAGATGGATGGATGCTACAAAACCCAAGGCTTACCTGCACAGCCACAAGTCATTATGGGCTCTGGCTTGGTTGGATATCGTGGTGACCCTGGACAGGCGGTGCTACGAGAGGTAGAAGAATGGTAGGAAAGGATGGGCACCGACAGAGTCGCAGGGAAACCCTTTGGAAGACCATGTTCTGGTCATCCGTTTCTCAAACACCCTGAAGTGCGAGAAATCAAACGGAGGCGACCAAATCTTGTGGGGAACGTGTGCAAAACTCTGTAGAGTACTCAAACCTAATCGATTAGCCGTGTCCATGGTCATGGACGACTTGAGCCAAAGGAATTGGAACTTCCGGAACTCTCGACACAATTAATATGATGATGTGGGTATTTAATAATTTTGGGTATGAGAATTGGTTGGTGGAACCATCTCATTAATCAACCAACTTAGTAATATTTTGCTTAGCCCCTCTCTTGATGTAGGAAAAACTTGGCTTTACGCAAAAACTTACCACCCCACCTGCCATATATGCATATAGACTAGCTGATTATTTTCACACCTCTACTGTGACTTTGCCGGCATATTCCATATGCTGACCTACACGGCTGCAACGTATCATGTTGCAGAGTATTTTTCCAACCAGGAGTGAGGACGCGTTCTATGCTCAGTGAGATGCCCTTGGAGTCGGATGGACTCATCTACCGTCGACGCTTCCGCAAGATTTAGATATTCTCATGAGTTGGCCTTTGGCCACTTTATTGAAATATTTATTGTAATAAAGGACTCGATATGAGATTTCGATTAATATAATGCTGTGTGATTTCCCTTTGATATATACATTGATGTACCGTGTGTGTACCAGCATGATCTTGGGATGGTACGGAAACACCGGAGACTTGACCTTTCAGGTCGGGTCGCTACAGAAATGGTATCAGAGCACACGCTGACCGTAGGACGTAACCTCTAGGATTGGAAAGCCTTAGGATTGTTTCTCTTTGTCTTTAAATATCTTATACTCTCGTCTATTCGTTTCTGACTCCTCTCCGATTATTTCAAAATTTATAGATGGCCACCTTCATCCCAGTGTTGATCACGGAGTTTTGCCAGCCTGACGCAACGATGCCCTTTGGTAAGGAGCTGATGAGGATCGCCAAGGACGTAAGGATTGCTTTGCCGAGCATCACCGGGATTCCTATCATGTCATTTCCCCAAGATGGACGCTACAGGATCGAGGTGCATATCCCAGGGAAGACTTTTGGGAACCGGAAGGAACCCATCGACCTTAAGTTCGTGGCACCCAGTTGGATACTTGGGAGAGACATGGCCATTCATCGTGCCCTTGGACGTATTCAGGAGGAATACAGAGGTGGAACCATTTCACCAGGACTCAGCGTGGTTTGTCGCAGAGATGCCAATGGAAACATCATAACTCCTCCCACTGCAGACACCACTATTTCCTATATCCAGACCCTGGAGACTCACATCAGGACTCTGGAGCTTCGAGTTCGTGCTGATACAAAGACAATCAAGAATCTGATGAACCGCGAGCTGGACCTTGAAGCTGATCTGCGAGAGGCCAACTATGAACACGAGCATGAAGTGAAGGACTTCCTAGAGAGGATTGATGAGCAGAATGCACGCATCGCAACTCTGGAGGAGCAGCTAGACATGGGGGAAAACCTTCACCCCGAAGGAGACATGGCACCCTTCATCAGCGACGATGAAGACTATGAGGAAAGCACCACCGGAGGACCTACGACTATGCACTTCTGAGGAAAAACATTAGTTATGCCCTCCATGTATGTTTTATTTTAGTCATTAAAGCGTAGGTCGATGCTTAGTTGTTTGAGGTTTGTATTCCCAATGTTTGACGTTGATTGAATAAATGAATGAGTGTTTGGTGTGATATGTTTGTTGCATTGCATATGGGTAGTGATTTCTTCTAGACCCTTGTTCTATTCTAATTCTCATCCCTCTGAAAACAGCAAGATGCCTCCACGACGTGAGACCGACTTCACTTTCCCGCCGGAACTCACTCAACTCCTTCAGCAGCAGAATGCACTGATGCAGTTATTGATTCAGAATCAGACCAACAATCAGAACAACCACAACCACCATCCACCCCAGACTGACAATCTCACCCGTTTTCTGAGGTTGAACCCTCCAACTTTCTCCAGCAGCACTGAGCCCATTGTGGCAGATGACTGGCTCCGTAAGGTGGAGAGAGAGCTGATCACCGCTGGATGCACTGACGCTGAGAAGGTGCGATTTGCCGCACATCAACTGGAAGGACCAGCAGCATCATGGTGGGAGAACTACACCACCACTTATCCTATTGCAGATGTGACTTGGGAGCAGTTCAAGCTTGCTTTCCGCACCGCTCATGTTTCAGCTGGAGCCATGAGTCTGAAGAAGCGCGAGTTTCGCAACTTGCGCCAGGGTAATCGCTCTGTGGCCCAATATGTGGAAGAGTTCAACATGTTGGCCCGTTATGCCCCAGGAGATGTGGCCGATGATGCGGCCAAGCAAGAAAAGTTTCTGGAAGGACTCAACGACGAGTTGAGCATACAGCTGGTAGTGGCTACTTTCAACAACTACCAAGAGCTGGTGGACAAGGCCCTTATTCTGGAGGGTAAACAACAGCAGATTGAGAACCGCAAGCGGAAGTACACTCAGGGGAAGTTCAACTCTGGAGCTCATCAGAAGGCTCGCTACTCCCCATACTCAGGAAATACCGGATCAGGTACCGGTAAGTTTGGAAGGCACACTCATGTTGTGCACAACCATGGAGGCCACCATCATGGAGGAAATGGGAACAACCGTCCCAACCATGGTAACTTCAAGAGTGACAATGGGAATGGGAACAACAACCAGCACCGTCAAGTTCCTACTCAGAAGGATCTGAGTCACATCACCTGTTTCAAGTGCCAGAAGACAGGGCACTATGCTACTGAGTGTCCCCAGAGCAAGCAAGGCAATGGAAACGGCAACTCCGCAGCCAAGAAGCCAAACCCTTTTCCTCGTGCCCAGGTGAACCAACTGGACGTGGAAGAAGTCTATGATCAACCCGAGACTGTGGTTGGTAAGTTTTTATTGCATTCACGTCCTGTTACAGTACTTTTTGATTCCGGTGCAACTCATTCATTCATATCAAGGGTAGTTGTGGATAAGTATGGTTTGCCCACCAAAACCCTTAGTCAGCCCATTAAGGTCAGTTCCCCAGGAGGTATGATGATGGCAGGGATAGGATGCCATGCCTTGAAACTCAATATAGGAAATCATGTTTTTCCCACCGACCTCATCGTCTTAGAGTCACAAGGATTGGATGTAATCCTAGGCATGGATTGGATGACCAAGTATGAAGGAAATCTTGATTGCCATAGCAAGTCTGTTTCACTCACCACCCCGGAGAACAAGAGGATTAAGTATGTATCCCGACGCACACGTATGAGTGCTAGGTTAAATGCCCTCACAGGAGTTGTTCAGGAGGAAGTACCTGTGGTAAAAGACTTTCCAGATGTATTTCCGGAAGAATTACCAGGAATGCCACCAGATAGGGAGATTGAGTTCTTAATAGAGCTACAGCCAGGGACAACCCCAATTTCCAAGAGACCCTATCGGATGCCCGCAAATGATCTGTTGGAAATCAAGAAGCAAATTAAGGAGTTATTGGACAAAGGGTATATTCGCCCAAGTTCATCACCTTGGGGAGCCCTAGTACTTTTGGTGGAGAAGAAGGATAAATCTTTGAGAATGGTAGTTGACTATCGTGCCTTGAACGACGTGACTATCAAGAACAAGTATCCTCTGCCAATGATTAATGATTTGTTTGATCAGCTCGTAGGAGCCAAAGTATTCTCCAAGATCGATCTTCGATCAGGGTATCACCAGTTGAAAATTCGTGAACAGGATATACCCAAAACAGCTTTCACCACGAGGTATGGCTTGTATGAGTATACGGTCATGTCTTTTGGATTGACTAATGCTCCTGCCTACTTCATGAATTTGATGAACAGAGTATTCATGGAATACCTAGACAAGTTTGTTGTGGTGTTCATCGATGACATTCTGATATTCTCCAAGAACGAGGAAGAGCATAAGGAACATTTGCGTTTAGTTCTGGAGAAGCTGAGAGAGCATCAACTATATGCCAAGTTCAGCAAATGTGAATTTTGGCTGACAGAAGTCGGATTCCTTGGACATGTTATTTCTGGAGATGGAATAGCAGTGGACCCTGCTAAGGTTGAAGCCGTCACCGAGTGGATGTCCCCTACCTCAGTTAAGGAGATCCGCAGTTTCCTCGGACTTGCCGGATATTACCGGAGATTCATTGAGAATTTCTCAAAGATTGCCAAGCCCATGACAGAGTTGTTGAAGAAAGAATCTAAGTATATTTGGACTGAGGAATGTGAAGCCAGTTTCCAGGAGTTGAAGAAACGTTTGGTCACAGCCCCAGTATTGATCTTGCCCGATATTCGGAAGGATTTCCAGGTTTATTGTGATGCTTCACGTCAAGGACTTGGAGGAGTACTCATGCAAGATGGAAAGGTTGTAGCTTATGCATCCAGACAACTACGACCTCATGAGTTGAATTATGCCACGCATGATTTGGAACTAGCAGCCGTAGTGCATGCACTCAAGACCTGGAGACATTTTCTTATCGGAAACAGTTGTGATGTTTACACCGACCATAAGAGCCTGAAATACATTTTCACGCAGAAAGAGTTGAACCTCAGACAGAGGAGATGGTTAGAGTTAATCAAGGACTATGACATGAGATTACATTACCATCCAGGTAAGGCTAATGTTGTAGCCGATGCCTTGAGTCGTAAAACTTATGTGAACACACTCACAGCTGGAGGATTACCTCAAGAGTTAGTCGATGATCTCAGTAAGCTCAAGCTAGAGATAGTTCCAAGAGGATATGTTGCTACACTGGAAATTCAGTCCACTTTGTCTACATGATGTCATCGTTCTCCAAGCATTACTCTATTTACCTAATACTCTAGATACATGCTGGATAGCGGTTGATGAGTGGAGTAATAGTAATAGGTGCATGCAAGAGTCGGCCTATTTGCTTATGGATGTGATGCCTATATACACATGATCATTTCCATGAAAATCGCATAACTATCCACTTTTCTATCAATTGCCCAACAGTAATTTGTTTACTTACCGTATGCTATTTCTATGAGAGATACCACTAGAGAACACTACGGCCCCCAGTTCTATTCACTTATATATTTACAAATGCTACTATTTATTTGCTTTAATTTTATTTTGCAACTTACAATTATCTAAAATTATCTACACAAGTCACTTGCTTTCAATAACGAGACTAATGGGATTGACAACCCTCTTGCCAGCGTTGGGTGCAAGTTATTTGATCTTTTGTGTGCAGCCACTGAAGATGGTTGAGGATTGGTATTCCTATTGGTTCGATAAACCTTGTTTCATAATTTAGGTAAATACTTACTCACATTGTGTTGCGATAACCCGTTCCTATTCATGGAAAACCCAACGCAGATCACTAGTATCAATGCTCAGGTACACAACATCTAATAACACCATCTACTTGTTCTTTATAAAGATATCGGTCATCTCAGAAGTAATGTCTTAAATCATAGAAGAACTTTTTCTTTTGGGGTAGGTAAAACTAGGTGGTATATATTTGTCAACAATGTAATTAGCATAATCTGCAGACCAAGGAGTACTATAGGAAGCATTTATAACGACTAATTGCTCATCAGAAAAATTATCATCAATATGCAGTAGGTCATCAAGAACATTTTCTATTCTAGACAAATTATCTGCTACCAGGTTTTCAGCTCCTATTGTATCAACACTATGTAAATCAAACTCTTGAAGTAAAAGCACCCCAATCAGTCTAGGTTTAGCATCTTTATTTTCCACCAGGTTTTTAATAGCGGCATGATCAGTGTGAATAGTAACTTTGGAATCAACAATATAAGGCCTAAACTTATCACATGCAAACACAACTCCTAAAAATTCTTTCTCAGTAGCTGCATAAGTTCTTTGGGCATTGTGTAGAGTTCGACTAGCATAATGGATAACATTCAATTTCTTGTCTACTCTTTGCCCTAAGACAACACCAACAATATAATCACTAGCATCACACATAATTTCAAGTGGTAAATTGCAATTAGGTGGCTGAACAATAGGTGAAAAAATTAAGGCTTTCTCAAGTATTTCAAAGGCTTCGACACAATCATCATAAAAAACAAAAGGAATATCTTTTTGAAGAAGATTAGTTAATGGCCTAGAAATCTTTAAGAAATAATTAATAAAATGCCTATAGAAACCAGCATGACCAAAAAACTTCTTATACCTTTAACATCTTTGGGACATGGCATTTTCCCTATTGCATCAACTTTAGCTTTCTCTACCTCAATACCTTGTTCGGAAATTTTATGCCCAAGTGTTGTGCCTTGATTCACCATAAAGTGGCACTTCTCCCAATTCAAGACAAGATTAGTTTCTTCACATCTCTACAAAACTTGATCTAGGTTGCTTAATCATTCATCAAAAGAAGTCCAATAAACGGAAAAATCATCCATGAATACCTCAACAATATTTTCACATAAGTGAGAGAATATAGCAGTCATACGTGTTTGAAAGGTAGCATGCGCATTGCATAAACCAAAAGGCATATGTCTATAAGCATAAGATCCAAATGGGCATGTGAAAGTACTTTTCTCTTGGTCTTCCATTGACACAAGTGTTTGAGAAAAACCAGAATATCCATTAAGAAAGAAAAGATGTGTGTGCTTAGATAATCTGTCTAACATTTGATCAATAAAAGGCAAGGGGTAATGATCTTTTCTAGTAGCTTTTTTTAATTTTCTAAAATCAATGACCATCCTATAACCAGTTACAATCCTTTGAGGGATACATTCATTTTTATCATCAGGAACAATGATTATACCTCTTTTCTTAGGGACACAATGAACAGGGCTAACCCATCGACTACTAGCTATGGGATAGATTATGCCTTCCTCCAGAAGCTTTCATATTTCAGTTGTTACCACTTACTTCATTTTAGGATTCAAGCGACACTGATGATCAACGACAAGTTTAGCATCCGGTTTCATGTTAATCTTTTGCTGACATAGAGTGGGACTAATGCCCTTAAGATCAGCAAGAGTATATCTAATAGCATGTGTGTGCTTCTTTAGAGTTTTGAGTAATCTCTTTTTTTAACTTTTGAAAGGTTAGCACAAGTAATAACAAGATATATCTTATTTTCATCAAGATAAGCATATTTCAACGTATTAGGTAATTTCTTTAGCTCAAACATGGGATCTCCCTTAGGTGGAGGAGGATCCCCTAAAATGTCAACACACAAGTTGTGTTTAAGAATATGCATTTTTCTAAAGAATATCTCATCTATTTCGTCTCTTTCATTCATATGCATATCATTCTCATGGTCAAGCAATTATTGTTCTAAGGATCAACATGAGGCATAGCAATAGAACCAAGACCAATAATTTCATCTTTATTAGATAACTCTTTCTCATGTGGTTGTCTACCATAGAAAAATTAAATTCAGGAGATACATCACCAAAGCTTACTTTAACCATCTTTGTAACACAATTAATTTTAGCATTAACGGTATTCAAGAAAAGTCTACCAAATACAATGGGACAGAAATTATCTTGTTGTGAACCAAGTACTAAGAAATCAGTAGGGTACCTAATTTTTCCACACAGGACTTCAACATCTCTAACAATCCCAAGCGGTGCAGTAGTGTCTCTATTTGCATGTTCAATAGCAACATCAATGTATTCAATCTCAGAGGCTGCTATGTCATTCATAATTTATTGATATAAGGTAAAAGGTATAGCACTATAGACCAGAGGCCCATCGGGGTGACGCCAAGCCAACAGGGCGCGCCCAGAGGGTGGTTTCGCCGTAATGGCTTGGGGCCACATCCCTTGGCCTCTGGTGTTCCTCTCTGTCCTAGAAATTGCCATCAATGCCAAAAAACCCTTGAGGAGCCTCCCAAAACACTTTTTCCACCGCCGCAAGTCATTGTTCGGTCATGTGCCCATCTCGAGACCTATTTCGGTGCCCTGCCGGAGGGGGATCGATCATTGTGGGCCTCTGCATCAACCTTGATGCTCCCATGGTGATGTGTGAGTAGTTCACCATGGGCCTATGGGTCCGTAGTTATTACCTAGATGGCTACCTATCCCTCTATGTTCTTCATTGCTAAGATCACCACGATTCCTGTGGTGATCTATCTTATGCAATCACTTTGTGCGGTGCGTTTGTTTGGATCGAATGAATTGTGGGTTTATGTTCAGATTATTCATGAGATTATATTGATTTCCTTGCTGGATTTTCATATATATGCATGATTATGATAGCTTCATAATTCTATCCGATCTATCGATTTAGTTTGGCCAACTAGATTGATTTATCTTCAGCGGGAGAGGAGCGTTGTAGTGGGTTCAACATTGTTGTTCTCTATATCACAGTGAAAAAGTGGGGAACAAGACACATATTTGTATTGCCGCTACTAAGGACAAAACGATGGGTTTGATTCATATTAATTGGGTTTTCTTTGTCTGCATCATGTCATTTTTCTCCAAGCATTACTCTGTTTCACTTAATACTCTAGATGCATGCTGGATAGTGGTCAATGGGTGGAGTAATAGTAGTAGATGCAGGCAGGAGTCGGTCTACTTTCTTATGGACGTGATGCCTATATGTAATGATGATTTACAAGAATAAGTGTTGCATAACTATGTGCTTTTATATAAATTTCCCAATAGTAATTTGTTTATCCACTATATGCTTTGTACGAGAGAGAAGCCTCTAGAGAACGCTATGGCCCCCGGGTCTATTCACAAATATATTTACAAATGCTCTTAATAAATTGCTTCCATTTATTTGTTTACTTTTTATTTTACAATTTATAATTATCAACTATCATCTAAACTACTCATTGCTTGCAAGTAACGAGTTCAAGGGCATTGACAACCCTCTTGCCCGCGTTGGTTGCAAGTGTGTGCTCTTTTGTGTGTAGGGATGAAGCCGGGAAATTGCATGGTCTTCCTATTGTTTTCTATAACCTTGGTCCTCACTAAGGGTGTTGGTGCACTAGAGTTTTGGGCTCTCCAGTGCCCCTTACTCGTGCACGGACAGTAGTAGCCACCCTGGCAACAAGGCCCAACACGGAGCTGCTAATTACAAGAACAGGAGAATCAAGACCCCCGGCAAGACCTTGCCGGGATGGCCATCAGACCCTCAGGCAAAGGCAAAGCCCCGACAAGACCCGACAAAGCGAAGCCCCGACAAGGCCCCGCCAACGCATAGGCCAGGTGTCGTTCCACCGGGACACATGTCGCGGTGTTAGCGCTCGAGGGGGCTAACCGGTGCCGATGGGATGGGTTCCTGTCCCGTCCTGCAGACGGACAGAGATGCCTGACAATGCATTAAATGCGCCTGTCCTACTCCGTTAGTGTTAGGTATGATAGCACTATAGCTCTGTACAGCCCGTGTATGCACTGTACGCCACTGTTGGGATCCCCTTCAGAGTATAAAAGGAGGCTCAGGGCGATACGTTAGAGGACTTTTGCACTTTTAGACTTTTGGACATTTAGTCTTTTGGGCTTTTCGACTAGGGACCTTCTAGCTCATGCACGTGGCATCTGCTCATAGTGCTCCTATAGCTAGAACCCTAAGAACACCCATAATACAACCAAACAGGAGTAGGGTTTTACGCATCTTTGCGGCCCGAACCTGGGTAAAATCCCCACGTTCTGTTCATCAGACGTGCTCTTTGTGCGAGGCTTCTCCCCCGCCAAACCGAAAGGGGTCCCTCTGACCCTAGAGGTGCTCGTTCCCCACGAAAGCTTTGGTGCGCTAGGTAGGGGAAAGGGTCGTGTGAACCTGTTTTGGTGATCGGCGTGCCAGTCCCTTCATACTCATCATCACCATGGCCCCTAAGAAGAAGGTCCTGACGGCGATTGGCCCATCCGCGTCTGCTATCCCTGTATCTGCAAGGACAAGCGATAACGTAGACGCAGGTGTAGGAGGAGATAGAGGTTCAGAACTTCCGCGATGCTCCGGTGATCAAGGCCAAGCAAGCGGCAACGTCCGCTACGGAGACGCCCATGGTGGTGATGGGAATCCCCGTGCCGTTGGGTCTCAAGACGAAGCTATACCACCTGCGGGCGGTATGGTGAACTCCGGGGATGGAAGGGTATCTTCTAGGATGCCCACGCCGGCTCCTATGCCGTGACCTTCTCAGGTCGTGCGCGAAGAATCACGCCACGACGTCCAGGGTTCTCAACATCCCAACGGAAAAGCTCCCGCGCATCACTCCCAAGGTGCACGGGACCAGTATGCTCGCTAGCATGCTAGTGGGAGTGGTGTGCCGTCGCGGGATCACGGCGGTGCTCCTTCTAACATAGTTAGAAGTCAGAGCACCTCACGTTCCTCGCGCCGGTCGCTGCCGACCACATCGGAATAAGCGATGGCGCATGCACAACTACTCCTAAACTTCCCTCCTACTACGGAGAAGCTCGACGAATGGAGAGCCACCCTTCAGAGCCTCCTCAGCTTCGCAAATAAGTTTTGGTCCACCGAGCCGGCTCACGATAGTGGTGAGAAGGCCGGAAGCGGTGCGACCTTAGTGTGCTCTCCTCCATGGCAACAACGCCGGTCACCGACTCAACGAACTGACGCTTATGATGGCTACTCGATGACGTTGTCTGACCCACGAACACGCTGCGACCAGCGTCAAGTTCTTTGGGAACAGGGCAAGGAAGATGCTCGAACTACAATCAAGTGGCGGCGGGAAGCGCGCCTTCAATCTGATAGGCGTGCGGGGCCCACTTTAGACAAGTCTGCGCTAGGGTATCTTGTCAGCCTACCTTACAAGGTGGGTTGTCCAGCGTTTACCCGAGAGCTGCGACAAGTCCAGTGGCCCAACTCCCGCACGTTCAAGCCAGAGGTCCCGGAGAAGTATGACGTCAAGACTCACCCGTCGGAGTTCCTGAGCGTCTACACCATTGTGGTGCAAGCTGCCGGGGGTCGCGACAACAAGATACTCGCCAACTACTTCCCGTTGGTGCTCAAGCCCAACGTCAAGTCGCGGTTGATGCACCTGCCGGAGATTTCCATCGCTTCCTGGACAGACTTGTGCCATGAGTTTGTTGGCACTTTTACCATGTCCACCAAGCTCCTGGTCAAGAAAGCGATTTGCATATCATCCCTCAGAAGGAGGGCAAAACTTTGCGCAAGTACATCCAAAGGTGCAGCCTCGTACACCACAACATACCAGACATTCATCCTGCCGCTGTTATCAGCGCGTTCCATCAGAACATGCGCAACCGTAGGATGCAGGAAGAGCTAGCGATGAACATGGCCATGGATGTTGCCGAGCTCTATGCTCTGGCGGACAAATGTGCTCGGGGTGAAGAAGGGAGGAGACTCCCCGGCGAAGACGCTGGCACAGGGGTCGACTCTGAAGATGAAGACACTGCCACCCCGGCGAGGAAAGACCAACAGTGGAACAAGAAGCGCAAGGGCAAAGCCGTGCTTGTCGTCGAGGGATCCGGCAACCCCAGTACTGCCAAGAAGGGCAAGGTTGATGACCCCGACAACGATGTTGCCGGGTGCACCTCCTGCCATGCTATGGCGGATGCCGACAAGCCATAAGGCTCCGGCAAGCAGTATTGCAAGATCCATTGCAGCAAAGGCCGCGATCTCCAAAACTATCGACAAGTTGAACAGCTTGCCGAGAAGCAAAAAGCCGAGTATGAGAGGCGAGACAAGGAGAAACGCCAGGATGGTGCTGAGAGGCCCGAGAAGAAGTGCGTTGACCGAGGTGCTCGCCGCGGCAAGCCCAAGCAACAAAAACACTGGCCCACGTGCGGTTGCGACAAGCAAGAAGGTGGTGATGATGACATCGAAGAGGATGACGAGTCCAGCGAGCATGAGTTCTAGAAGGCTACAAAGATGATGTGCATCGAGGGAGGTCCCTCGTCGCATTCCTCTCACCGCCAACTTAAGCAGTGGGCGCACGAGGTTAATGTGGCGGATGCCTCTATTGGTGCCCAGAGACCTCTGAAGTGGTCCAACACTCCTATCATCTTCGACACCGAGGATCACCCTGATCACATAACTGCGGTGGGGTGCCTGCCATTGTTGGTTTCGCCAACAATTCGCAAGCTCAAGGTGACGAAGATGCTAGTCGACAGTGGGGCCAGCTTGAACCTGATCTCCCCTGATGTCATCCAGAGGCTGCAAATTCCTGATGAAGATCTCGAGCCGATAGGCACTTTCCAAGGGGTCAATTCAGGGAGAACTCAGCCGAAGGGCAAGACCGCACTGCTAGTGACATTTGGCAGTGATATCAATTTCAGAACAGAGAAGATCGTCTTTGACGTCGCCAAGATCTCGTTGCCGTATAACGGCATCCTTGGTCGCCCAACACTGGCCAAGTTCATGGCGGCCACCCACTTCGCTTACAATGTGCTGAAGATGCCCGGGCCAATGAGCGTCATCACGATCACCTCCGACAAGAAAAGTGCACTTATCTATGCCGACCAACTCTACCGGGGGGAAGTTGAAGCACCTGTCGCCAAGGCACTTGCTCCTACCGCTGAAGCTCCCGGGGGGAAGGAGACCAGCAAGGCCCCTGGTGCACATTCCAGCAAGCACACCTCCTCAGGGTGCTGTGCTCCCGTTGATGATGTGCCAGAGAGCTCCATCGAAAAGAGCAAGAAGTCCAAGGCAGCTCTACCAGAGACCAAGAAGGTGCCCGCCAAGGAGGATGGCATGGGGGGAACTTTCACCATAAGTTCCACCCTTGACGACAAATAGGAAAGCATGCTCGTTGCCTTCCTACGGGCGAATGTTGATGTGTTTGCATGGCAACCATCTGATATCCCTGGTGTTCCCAGGGAGGTGATTTAGCACCACCTTGCCGTCTGCCCACATGCGCGACCCGTCCAGTAGAAGGTCCGGAAGCAAGCTTTGGAGTGGCAATAGTTTATTGCCAAAGAGATCAAGAAATTAGAAGCGGCTGGCATGATCAGAGGAGTACTTCATCCAACATGGTTGGCCAATCCAGTTGTAGTGCACAAGGCGAATGGGAAATGGAGGTTGTGCATTGACTTCACAGACATCAACAAAGCTTGCCCCAAAGATCCTTTTCCCTTGCTGCGCATCGACCAAACTGCGTACTCCACCACTGGCTGTGACTTCCTGTCTTTCCTTGACATCTATTCCGGCTATCATCATATTTTCATGGACAAGGAAGACGAGGAGAAGACTGCATTTATCACCCCATGTGGTACGTATTGCTTTTTCCGTATGCCTTTCGGGTTGAAAAGTTTCTAGTTCTACATTTGCAAGAGCGATGCAGATTGGTTTTGAGCCCTAGCTACATAGAAATATGGGGGCTTATAGGGACGACATAGTGGTGAAAACCAAGGACAAGACTACGCTCATATCAGACCTAGAAGAAACATTTGCAAACCTACGCAAGATCGACATGAAGCTCAACCCTGAGAAGTGTGTGTTCGGTGTCCCATCCGGCAAGCTTCTCGGGTACTTTGTATCTCAACGAGGAATTGAAGCAAATCCCGACAAGATCAAATCAATTGAGCAAATTGAAGCACCAAGACGTGTCAAAGATGTGCGCCGTCTTGCCGGTTGTGTTGCTGCTGTGAGTAGGTTTATCTCAAAATCTGCTGAGCGCGACCTGCCCTTTTTCAAAATCTAGAAGAAAGCAGATCCAATGAAATGTACTCCGGAAGTGGAGGCAACGCTGCAAGATTTGAAGAAGTACCTCTCCTCTCTGCCGGTCCTAGTCACGCCAAAACCACAAGATCCATTGCTGCTATATCTAGCGGCAACAAATCAAGTGGTGAGTGTTGCACTAGTGGTTGAAAGAGAAGTTGACGAAGAAGCAGTGGCAACGGCAGGGACGCCAGGCAACGAGCCAGGGTGTTCCCTAGCAGGGTCTGGTGTCGGCAAGGAAAGATCTACGCGGTTGAATGAGACAATACAGAAGAAGAAGGTGGTGTAGCGCCCAGTCTATTTTATCAGCTCCCTGTTGAAGGGGGCTAGGTCGAGATATTCTGGCATGCAAAAGTTGCTCTTCAACCTCCTTATGGCCTCAAGGAAGCTGAGCCATTACTTCCAAGCACATGAGATCACCGTTGTCACTCGCTTCCCGCTGCAGTGGATCTTGAAAAACCCAGAAGCTACCAGCAGGATTATATAGTGGGCTTTGGAACTGTGAAGCTTTGGTCTCAAGTTTGAAAGCACTTCGACCATTCAGAGCATAGCCTTGACGGAGTTCATTGCCGAATGGACCCCAACATCGGATGAAGAAGTTCCAGAGTCGACTCTCCCCGGCAAGGAAACCGATCAAGAGTGGGTCATGTATTTTGATGGGGCTTTCTCGCTGCAAGGCACAGGTGCCGGAGTGCTTCTTGTTGCACCCATCGGAGAGCACCTCAAATATGTGATTTAGATGTAGTTTCTCCGGGAGAGATCAACGAACAACACTACCGAGTACGAAGGGCTGCTTGCCGGTCTCAGGATCGCGGCAGACCTTGGGATCAAGAAACTTATTGCCAGGGGTGATTCTTAGCTTGTCGTCAGACAAGTGAACAAAGAATACCATAGTCCATTGATGGACACTTATGTAGATGAAGTGAGGAAGTTGGAAGAACATTTTGATGGCCTGCAAATGGAGCACGTTCCATGAGCAGAGAACAACGTTGCCGATGGCCTCTCAAAGTGTGCTGCCCTTAAGTTGCCTGTGGAACCAAGAACTTTCGTGCTCCGACTGACTCGACACTGTGTGACACCATCAACTGTACAAGAGAAAAGAAGGAAGTTGAGTTCCGGAAAGTATTCCCAGTAGAGCTCCTAGAAGCTGCCGGCAAAGAGTTTGCCGGGGACAATGTGAGGCTTGCCGGTGAGCGCCATGCTCCGAAGGAGCCTCTGGCTCATGCCGTGGAAGCACGCACTCCCGCCAGGCTTGCCAGGGGTAGCAGACTCCGGCAAGGCCTCAGGCCCTCGCCGTTAAGACAAATGCTTCCCCGGCAGAGGATATGCTTTTAGTCCTTGTTGTCGAGCCCCAGGCTCCAACATGGGCACATCACATCGTCCGTTTCCTTCAGACAGGAGAGCTCCGTGAGGAACAAGAGGAAGCAGAGAAAGTAGCCCGCCAGTCTAATATGTACCAGTTCATGGACAACGTCCTGTACAGAAAGAGATCGAATGGCATGAAACTCAAATGCATCTCTCGGGAGGATGGACTGGAGCTGTTGGCAGAGATATATGGAGGCATATGTGGCTTCCACATAGGATCAAGAGCACTTGCCGGAAAGGCATTACGACAAGGTTTCTTTTGGCCCACTGCCCTCCAAGATGCAACTGCGTCAGTAACCAAGTGTGAAGCATGCAAGTTTCATTCAAAGAAATTGCATCAACTATCTCGAGCCCTTCAAACAATCCCTCTCTCCTGGCCATTTTTGGTCTAGGGGCTCGACATCTTGGGCCCATTTCCCCATGCTGCCGGGGGCTTTGAATACTTGTACGTTGCAATCGACAAGTTCACAAAGTGGCCGGAAGTGGAAGCAGTGAGAAAGGTGACAACACAGTCAGCCGTCAAGTTGTTCAAAGGACCATTCTGTCGCTTTGGTGTTCCCAATAGGATCATCACTTGCAATGGTACACAGTTCACGAGCCGCACCTTCATGCAGTATGTCCAAGACCTTGGCAGCAGAATCTATTTTGCTTACGTTGCCCACCCAAGGAGCAATGGCCAAGAGAAAAGGGCTAATGCTGAAGTGTTGTGAGGCCTCAAGACAAGTACGGAAGGCACTAGATTGATGAGTTGCCGATGGTTCTTTCGTCAATCAGAACTACACCAAATCGAGCTACCGGACAAACACCCTTCTCCCTCGTATATGGGGTGAAGGTAGTTCTCCCCACGGAACTCATATACGGGTCACCTCAAGTGCTCGCTTATGATGAGCTCGAGCACGAGCAGTTGCGACAAGATGACGCGACACACCTTGAGGAAGACCGTCTTCAGGCTGCTGTGAGAGCTATGCGCTACCATCAAGCTTTGCGCCGCTACCATAGCCACAAAGTTAATGCCAAAAGTCTCGAGGAAGGCGACCTTGTTCTTCAGCGAGTTCAGCCCGCCAAGAATTCCAACAAGTTGACGCCAAAGTGGGAAGGCCCTTATCGGGTAGTACGAGTCACCAGCCCTGGCGCAGTCCGCCTGGAGACCGAAGATGGCATCCCAGCGAGCAACTCCTGGAATGTCGAACATCTTTGCAAGTTCTACCCGTGAGGCGCGAATACCAGGCCCCCCAGCAACCACCTTTGGTACAAGTCTTGCCGCTGAAGGATGTAATCCTTGGTACAAACCTAGGCTAGACCCTGTGCGTAGTTGAATAAAGATAAGTGTTACGCAAATCCTGATTGATTCTTATGTTTAATTATGTGCATGTTTGTTCGAGATATTGCATTACACTTACTCCCGGCCAGAACTAACGGACCGCCAAGGTTCCATATCCATATTTTCTCTTCTTTCTTTTTCTCAAAGGACAGAAGGTTACCTCGCATGCAGCTTTGCCAGGGGGGAATGGTGGTATGGATACCTACGAGCGACGTACCATAAAAATATCTTGCTAGAAGGAGTACGACAACTAAAATATAAGTTGCAAAACCCCAAACAAATTCTTGCTGTGAAATTATTTTCCTTGGATGATTTCGACTTCCGTATGCAAAACCTGCACGCACGGGAACCTTGTCATGATTGGCTGCGCCCTTAGTATGTTTTGGGACCACTCAACGGATTAAGTGGCCGCGCCCGTGCTCCTTGTTTCATTTCAAGTCCGCTCAATGACTCAAGTGACAGTGCTCGTGCCCTTATTCTGTTTCAAGTGCGACCAACACCTTGAACAGCCGCGCCAAGGACGCCAAGTTTTCTTGCTGGCAGTGGCACCGTCAGCAGGCTGCTAAGGACCCTTTCCTTAAAGTGCTCGTGGTAGGGCTACACACGCCGGCAAGATCCTTCCGAGAGGGCGTGGGGAAAGTTCCATGCAAAGAAACAGTCTAACAAGGATGATAACATACAATTATTCAAAATAGGGTGAAATTTACATGAGATGTCGGTTTTTCCTAAGCACATCTTTATTTGACTTTCTCCCCTAGGGGAGATTACAAGAAGAAAAAGATGGAAAGGGGAGGTAGGCTACAAGAAGAAAAAGATGGCGAGAGGCCCCCGATAGAAGCCCAGCCTGACCCCTCTGGACCAGCACTGCACGAAGGGGCAGGGCTTCCACATGGGCAGGTAAGAGCCTGGCCCCTCCTGGACCAGCATTGCACGGAGCAGAAGGCCAGCGCGGGCGAAAAGGGGGATGGACCCCAGAAGCTGAAGTCCACGGGCCTATCAGAAGATCCAACTGGAAGATAAGGCACCGCCTAGGACAAGGGCCCCCCGCAAGGTCGTCCTACCGGGAGGGGAAGAGGCCTGAGGCTGGCGGTGATGGTGCGGCTGGCAGTTAGTCCGAGCTTGAGTCATCGGCCTTCGACTTGACCGCCCGAAGATCGGACTCATCGTTGTCGTCTTCGCCGCTGTCCTCCTCATTGCTCTCGCCTGAGGACAAGCTTTCGACACTACTCGAGCTATCTTCGCAGTAGCAGAGACGGACGCTAGAGCGCCCACAAATCTTGATGGAGAGAGGATTGGCCTCCGTCATTTTAAAGTAAAGGACATGCCCCACCTGGAGGTTGTGGACATGGGCGAAGGTCTTCTGACTGCGCCTGAGGAACATAACGCGATTCGCTGGGTACTCGACGTCTACCCGCGCCGCGCCATTACAACAAACATGCGCCCGTAATCGCAGGACGGGCGGCTCGTCGACCTCCATTGCCCTGGCGAAGAGGCGAGGGAGGCGCAGATGACTTTGGAGGGGACCGGCTAGCTCGAGGACGAAATCCAGCACCGTCCCCTCGGTGTGGGTCTCCTCAAGGGAGAGGCCTGGCGTCGGAAGAGGGGGTGGAGCAGCGCTCCACCTCCCCGACCTCGGCCTCGTCGAAGGCCATGACCCCTCGCGCCTCTTCCACTGCACGCATTCGAACTGGCCTCCGCCTCTATGGCCGAAGCGTTGGATTGATCCCGACGAGAGCTCCTGCTTGGAGCTAAGGATATTGGCCGCCCTCGCCCCCTGTTCATTGATAAGGGCGAGCACCACTCGAAGGTAGGGAAGACGTGGAAGGGCAAGCTATGGAGGTTCTCACTCGGAGAAGGGAGGAAGGATGGATGAGCATTGCCCTCACCATCCCCCAATTTATTGGGGGAAGCGCGGGGGCTGGCTCTCCCCCGCTCCAAGGGTCGCCACCCACCTCCTCCAATAGCAGCGCCCTCGATCACGGGGCGAATAGCAACCACCCCGTTGCTCCAATCCATGGCACTGCGGTTACTGCCTTTCCTAGGGACTTTAAGTCACGGGCACCCGTTGCTGGCTCCTCGCTATGCATGTGGCACGTGTGACAGAAACAACCTGACGTAATAATTGAAAATTTGACGGCCGCACCACACACGTATCCCACATCCCGCATTTAATGGACATCGTGGGGAGGTGCGGTAAATGCAGTAGTCACAACCACAAGGCCCTGCCACGCGTGCCCGTGCACTGCTTGGGCCTAGCCCAACAATGCGTCGCACCATGTGTGGCCCAGGGCCGGGGGCTGCTGTCGGTGCACTAGAGTTTTGGGGTTTGTAGTGCCCCTTACTCGTGCACGGGCAGTAGCAGCCACCGTGGCAATGAGGCCGAATAGGGAGCTGCCAGGTACAAGAACAGGAGAATCAAGACCCCCGGCAAGACCTTGCCGGGATGGCCATCAAACCCTCAGGCAAAGACAAAGCCCCGACAACACCCAGCAAGGCGAAGCCCTAGCAAGGCCCCGCCAGCGCATAGGCCAGGTGTCGTTCCGCCGGGACACGTGTCGCAACGCGGTGCTGGAGGGGTCTAAGCGGTGCCGATGGGACGGGCTCCTGTCCCATCCCGTAGACGGACAGAGATGCTGACGGTGCATTAAATGCATCTGTCCTACTCCGTCAGTGTTAGGTATGATAGCACTGTAGCTCTGTACACCCCGTGTATGCACTGTACGCCACTGTTGGGATCCCCTTCAAAGTATAAAAGGAGGCCCAGGGTGATACGGTAGAGGACTTTTGGACTTTTTGTCTTTTGGGCTTTTGGAAGAGCAAGGTTTGAATAGAATTGTTAAAATGGAGGAAATCATTGATAAAGTGGTTTCAGTTTTTACTCCATCTAAAACTAATGCTAGTACCTCTAAAAGGAAAAATTCCAAGGTTATATATGTCCCCAACAACACTAGTATCACTCTTAAATTTTTACAAAATATTTCATTACAAATTCTCCCAGATTTCCGAAATATTCTGAATTTTTGGAGTTATAGAAGTAGGGTGCCTTTGCTGATCTAGTATTGTTCTATTTTAGATAGATTCTGATTTTTGCTTGCATAGTTTGCTTGTTTTGATGAGGCTATCGATTATATCGGGGGGTATAAGTCATGGAGAAGTTAGAATACAGTACCTTATGCAATAATAAAATATGAATCAATTTATAATAGTACCTAATATTTATGGTTCGCCTAGATCTCACGAGTTTTTTGTTGAGTTTTTTGTGATGAAGTTTTCATGTTTTGGGTGTTATCACGATGGACAAGGGAATAAGGAGCAGCAAAGAGACTGAGCTTGTGAATGACCAAGGCACCTCAAGTCGAATTCTAGGATGAGTCAAGTGTCTACGATTGGGGATTCCCCGGAAGGCATCCCCTCTTTCATCTCAATCCATCGGTATGTCACTTGGACCTATACTTCTATTCATGACATGATATGAGTTTTGCTTGGAGCGTCGTTTTCTTTAGTCCGCTTTTGTTTTAATTCCCCACAATCATTGTTTGCTGTACACACCCACTTTACAGATACACAATTTCACCATGATTTATTCTAATACTCTATGTGCTTCACTTATATCTTTTGAGCTAAGCACTTGGTCTAGTACTTCACTTATATCTTTTAGAGCAGGGTGGCATATAGATTTTATAAAAATAATTGCACTCACGTTCTTCACTTAAATTTGTTTGATAGTTAATAAATAGTGATTGTAATTTGCATGGGTTATAAACTAGTCCAAAAATAATAGGTATTCAAGGAATGCATAATCAAAACCACATGTAGCACATAAATGAGAAATTGTGAGTTAAGTATATTGATGTTGTAATATGAATGCGCATGAGTGCATGGTTGTTGGTTAGTAAATATCGGTTGTTAAAGGGTGTTAATTTTCTTTTCTTCTAAATATTGGTTATCGCATGGTGATGATGTCTAAGCACTCTTATTCCTCATTGAAATTCTAGTGTTATTTAGGTCGGGGGCGCACGATGGTTAACTCCTACCAACCTCCTCCCTAGGGGCATGCAAGTAGTACTTTGCTTCGAGAGAGCAAATAAATCATGCAATTAGTATGTCTGTTTTTATGACTAATGTGAATCCATGGATGTACACACTCTCACCACCTCATATTTACTAGCCTCTTTGGTACTATGCATTGCCCATTCTCACCTCGAGGGTCACTGCAAACTTTGCGGGTGCACCCAAACCCCGCGACATGATACACTCTGTTACACCTAAGCCTCAGTATATCTTTCGCAAAACAGCCACCATACCTACCTATCATGGCATTTCCATAGCCATTCTGAGATATATTGCCATGCAACTTCCACCGTCACATCATATGACTAGTACACTAATTGTCATATTGCTTTGCATGATCATGTAGATGACATAGTATTTTTGACAAAGCCACCGTTCATCATATTTTTGATATATGTCACGCTAGATCTTGCACATCCTGGTACACCGCCAGAGGCATTCATATAGAGTCATATTGTTCAGTAGTTTTCATATCAAGTTGGAAGTAAATAGAAGTGTGATGATTTTCATTATTAGGGCATTGTCACATTGAGGAAAGGATGATGGAGACAATGATTTCCCTAAAAGTCGAGATGAGACTCCAGACGAAAAATGAAATAAAAAAAGATAAGAAAAAGGAAAAAACAGAAAAGAAAAAAAGAAAAAAGGAAAAAATAAATGAGAGAAAAGAAAGAAGGGATAATGTTACTACCTCTTTTTTCCACACTTGTGCTTCAAAGTAGCATCATGTTTTTCATATAGAGAGTCTAATGTTTTGTCATTTTCATATGCTAGTGGGAATTTCTCATTATAGAACTTGGCTTGTATATTCCGATGACGGACTTCCTCAAATGCCCGAGGTCTTCATGAGCAATGAAGTCGGATCATAACCACTTAGATTCAGTCGAGATTTCATACACTTAATGCTCTAATGCATCTATTGCATGACAATCCTACTCCTCGCATTGATAACGATTGATGGACATCTCCATAGCCCGTTGATCCTCCTAGGTTATGAGAGACTTTTTTTCCACTTTTACCCCTTTGAAACCTACCTCCATATTCTATTCCACCTATATGCTATGTCCATGGTTCACACTCATGTATTGAGTGAGTAATAAAAAGCTGAAGCACGTTAAAAGTACGAGCCAATTGCATGTCTTAACATATCAGCATCCCCAAGCTTAATTCCTGCTATCCAACATGTTATTATATTACATGTTGGGGATGCTGATATGTCTCCAACGTATCTATAATTTTTAATTGTTACATGCTATTATATTATCATTCTAGGATGCTTTTTAGGCATTTACTTGCTGATTTATATTATTTTTGAGCAGTAACCTATTAACACAGTGCCAAGTGCCAGTTGCTATTTTCTACATTTTTTGGCTTTATAGGAATACTGTACCAAACAAAGTCCAAATATCCTGAATTTTTTGAAGATTTTTTTGGACAAAATAAGGACCTAGAAGCTTCAGAAGGAGACCGGAGGTCCCACGGGGTAGCGCCAAGCCAACAGGGCGCGCCAGGGGGTGGTTGCGCCCTGATGGCTTGGGTCCACCTCCCTTGGCCTCCGACGTTCATCTCTGTCCTATAAAGTCACATTAATCCCCAAAACTCTAAGGAGTCTCCCGAAACACTTTTTCCTCCGCCTCAAGTCTCTGTTCTGCCGTGTGCCCATCCGGAGCCCTGTTCCGGTGCCCTACTAGAGGGTGAATTGATCACGGAGGACCTCTACATCAACCTTGCTCCTCCCATGGTGGTATATGAGTAGTTCACCACGGACATACAGGTCCGGAGTTAGTAAGTAGATAGCTATCTCTCTCTATGTTCTCCATTGCCAAGATCACCACGATTCCCACAACGATCTATCTTATGTAATCACTTTGTGCGGTGCATTTGTTGGGATTCGACGGATTGTGGGTTTATGTTCAGATTATTCATGAGATTATATTGAGTTCCTTGCTGGTTTTTCATATATATGCATGATTATGATGGTTTTGTAATTATGTCCGATCTGTCAATGTATTTTGGCCAACTAGATTGATTTATCTTCAACGAGAGAGGTGCGTTATAGTGGGTTCAATCTTCCGGCACACTATATCCCAATGAAAAAGTAGGGGACAAGACACATATTTGTATTTCTTCCACTATGGATAAAACGATGGGTTTGATTCATATTAATTGGATTTTCTTTGTCTACAACATGTCATTGTTCTCCAAGCATTACTCTATTTCACTTAATACTCTAGAAGCATGTTGGATAGTGGTCGATGGGTGGAGTAATAATAGTAGATGTAGGTAGGAGTAGGTCTACTTCCTTATGGTTGAGATGCCTATATGTAATGATCATTGTCATGAATAAATATCGCATAACTATGCGCTTATCTATCAGTTGCCCAATAGTAATTTATTTGCCCACCATATGCTTTCTTTGAGATAGAAGCTGTTGGAAATATGCCCTAGTGGCAATAATAAATTAGTTATTATCATATTTCCTTGTTCATGATAATCGTTTATTATCCATTCTAGAATTGTATTGATCGGAAACTCAGATACATGTGTGGATACATAGACAACACCATGTCCGTAGTATGCCTCTAATAGACTAGCTCATTGATCAAAGATGGCTAAGATTTCCTAGCTATGGACATGAGATCTCATTTGATAATGGGATCATATCATTAGGAGAATGATGTGGTGGACAAGACCCAAACTATAAACGTACCATATGATTGTGTCAGTTTATTGCTACAGTTTTCTGCATGTCAAGTATCTGTTCCTATGACCATGAGATCATGCAACTCACTGCCACCGAAGGAGTACGTCGTGTGTATCAAATGTTGCACTATAACTGGGTGACTATAAAGGTGCTCTACAGGTATCTCCAAGGGTGTCTATTGAGTTGACATGGATCAAGAATGGGATTTGTTGCTCCATGTGACGGAGAGGTATCTCAGGGCCCACTCGATAATACAACATCACAATGAGCCTTACAAGTAATGTGGCTAAGTGTTAGCCATGAGATCTTGTATTCCGGAACGAGTAAAGAGACTTCCTGGTAAACAAGATTGAACTAGGTGTGGAGATACCGACGATCGAATCTCGGGCAAGTAACATACCGAAGAACAAAGGGAACAACATACGGGATTAATTGAATCCTTGACATAGAGGTACAACCGATAAACATCTTCATAGAATATGTAGGAAACAATATGGGAATCCAGGTTCTGCTATTGGTTATTGACCGTAGAGGTGTCTCGGTCATGACTACATAGTTCTCGAACCAGGAGGGTCTGCACACTTAAGGTTCGGTGACGTTTCGGTAGTATAGAGTTATGTGTGGTGGTAACCAAAGGTTGTTTGGAGTCTCGGATGAGATACCAGACTTCACGAGGAGATCCGAAATGCTTCGGAGGTAAATATTGATATATAAGAAGTCCTGTTTTGATCACCGGAAAAGTTTCGGGTTCATCGATAGAGTACCGGGAGTGCCGGGAGGGGTACTGGGACCATTGGGAGGGGTGCCTTGACCCAAAGGGCCTCGTGGGCTGTGGTAGGAGTCAAGCCAGCCTTAGTGGGCTGGCCAAGCCCCCCACTAAGGTCCATGCGGCTAGCGGTGGGAAAAACCCAAAGGTGGAGAGGTGGAAAGAGTTTCCAAGTGGTAAGGAGGAATCCTACTCCTAATAGGATTGGAGTAGGACTCCTCCACCTCCAATTTCGGCCAACTCTTGAGGGTTTGAGGCTGCCTCCTACCCTCCCTCCCTCCAATATATACTAAAGGATTTAGAGGGGAAAGCTAACCCTAATTGCCACGTGCTCCCTTTACTTCATCTAGATCGGTTTTCTCCTCTAGTCTAGTTCGACGGTGCTTAGGCGAAGCCCTACTGGAATAGTTTCACCACCATCGGTGCCATGCCGTCGCGCTGCTGGAGAACTCATCTAAATCCGTTGAGATGACACCAGATGAATTATGGCTTGATAGAAACCTAATCTATCATTTTTGAATATTTGGGGCTATGACACTTATGTGAAAAAGGGTTTTCACCTAATGAGCTCAAACCCAAAGCAGAAAAGTGCAACTTCATAGGATACCCTAAGAACAATTGGGTATACCTTCTATCTCAGATCCAAGTGCAAAGTGTTTGTTGCTAAAAACGAGTCCTTTATCAAGAAAGAGTTTCTCTCAAAAGAATTGAGTGGGAGAAAGATAGAACTTGATGAGGTTGTTGAACCTTTGTTTCAACCAGAGAGTAGCGCGGCGCAGAAAGATGTTTTTGTGGAACCTACGTTAGTTGAAGAGGAAGTTAATGATGATAATAATGAAGCTTCAGATCAAGTTACTATCGAACCTCGTAGCTCGACAAGGACACGTACTGCTCCTGAGTGGTACGGTAACCCTATCTTAGAGGTCATGTTGTTGGACAACGATGAACCTACGAACTATGGAGAAGCGATGATGGGACCGGATTCCAACAAATGGTTAGAGGCCATGAAATCCGAGAAAGGATCCATGTATGAAAACCAAGTATGGACTTTGGTAGGCTTGCCCATTGAACGGCAGGTCGTTGTGTACAAATGGACCTTTAAGATGAAGACTGACGCTAATGGTGAATGTCACTATTTATAAAGCTCGAATTATCGCAAAGAAGTTTTTGCCAAGTTCAAGGAATTGACTATCATGAGACTTTCTCACCATTGGGGATGCTAAAGTCTGTTGGAATTATGTTAGCAGTTGCTGCATTTTTCAAGTATGAAATCTGGCAGATGGATGTCAAAACATCGTTTCCTTAATGGTTTACTTGAGTAAAGATTGTATGTGATACAACCAGAAGGTTTTGTCAGTCCTAAGGATGCTAAAAGGTGTGCAAGCTCCAGCAATCCTTCTATGGGCTGGAGAAAGCATCTCGGAGTTGGAATATACACTTTGATGAGCTGATCAAAGTTTTTGACTTTATACAAAGTTTATGAGAAACTTGTATTTACAATAAAGTGAGTGGGAGCACTATAGAATTTATTATAAGTATATTTGGATGACATATTGTTGATCGGAAATGATGTAGAATTTCTAGAAAGCATAAACGGTTGTTTGAAAAGATTTTTTCAAAGGAAGACCTGAACAAAGCTACCTAATTGTTGGGCATCAAGATCTATAGATATAGATCAAGATGCTAGATGAGACTTTCAATGAGTACATACCTAGACAAGATTTCGAAAGAGTTCAAAATGGATTAGTCAAAGAAGGAGTTCTTTCCTGGTTTGCAAAGGTGTGGAGTTGAGTGAGACTCAAAGCTCGACCATGGCAGAAGAAAGAGAAAGGACGAAGGTCGTCCCCTATGCTTTATCCATAAGCTCTATATAGCATGCCATGTTGTGTGTGTGTGCCTTGCCATGAGTGTGTCAAGGGGTACAAGAGTGATCCAGGAGTGGATTACTGGACAACGGTAAAAATTATCCTTAGTAACTAGAGGACTAAGGAAATATTTCTCGATCATGGAGGTGATAAAGAGTTCGTCGTAAAGGGTTACGTCGATGCAAGATTTAACACCAATCCAGATGACTCTTAGAAGCAATCCGAATACGTATAGTGGAGTCGCCATTTGGAATAGCTCCAAGTGGAGCGTGGTAGCAATGTCTCCAATATGACATAGAGATTTGCAAAGTACACATGGATTTGCATGTCGCAGACCCGTTGACTAAAACCTCTTTCACATGCAAAGCATGATCGAACCCCATAACTCATTGGGTGTGAGATTCATAAAAAATCACATAGCAATGTGAGCTAGATTATTGACTCTAGAGCAAGTGGGAGACTATTGGAAATATGCCCTAGAGGCAATAATAAATTAGTTATTATCATATTTCCTTGTTCATGATAATCGTTTATTATCCATGCTAGAATTGTATTGATTGGAAACTCAGATACATGTGTCGATACATAGACAACACCATGTCCCTAGTATGCCTCTAATAGACTAGCTCGTTGATCAAAGATGGTTAAGATTTCCTATCCATGGACATGAGATGTCATTTTATAACGGGATCACATCATTAGGAGAATGATGTGATGGACAAGATCCAAACTATAAACGTAGCATATGATCGTGTCAGTTTATTGCTATAGTTTTCTGCATGTCAAGTATCTGTTCCTATGACCATGACATCATGCAACACACTGACACCGGAGGAGTACCTTGTGTGTATCAAACATAGCAACGTGATTGGGTGACTATAAAGTTCCTCTACAAGTATCTCCGAGGGTGTCTATTGATTTGGCATGGATCAAGAATGGGGTTTGTCGCTCCATGTGATGGAGAGGTATCTCAGGGCCCACTCGGTAATACAACATCACAATAAGCCTTGGATGCAATGTGGCTAAGTGTTAGCCATGTGATGTTGTATTATGGAACGAGTAAAGAGACTTGCCGGTAAACGAGATTGAACTAGGTATGGAGATACCGACGATCGAATCTCGGGCAAGTAACATACCGAAGAACAAAGGGAACAACATACATGATTAATTGAATACTTGACATAGAGGTTCAATCGATAAATATCTTTGTAGAATATGTAGGAAACAATATGGGCATCAAGGTCCCTCTATTGGTTAATGACCGTAGAGGTGTCTCGGTCATGTCTACATAGTTCTCGAACCCGCAGGGTCTGCACACTTAAGGTTTGGTGATATTTATATAGTATAGAGTTATGTATGGTGGTGACCGAAGGTTGTTTGGAGTCCCGGATGAGATCCCGGACGTACGAGGAGCTTCGGAATTGTCGAGAGGTAAATATTGATATATAGGAAGTCCTATTTTGGTCACCGGAAAAGTTTCGGGCTCATCGGTAGTGTACCGGGAGTGCCGGGAGGGGTACCAGGGACCATCAGGAGGGGTGTCTCGACCCAAAGGGCCTCATGGGCTGTGGTAGGAGTCAAGTCAGCCCTTAGTGGGCTGTCTGATCCCCCACTAAGGTCTATGCGGCTAGGGGTGGGAAAAACCCAAAGGTGAAGAGGTGGAAAGAGTTTGCAAGTGGAAACGAGGAATCCTACTCCTAATAGGATTGGAGTAGGAGTCCTCCACCTCCTATTTCGGCCAACTCTTGAGGGTTTGAGGCTGCCTCCTCCCCTCCCTCCATCCTATATATACTAGAGGATTTAGAGGGAAAATCTAACCCTAATTGCCACGTGCTCCCTCGACTTCATCTAGATCGGTTTTCTCCTCTAGTCTAGTTCGGCGGTGCTTAGGTGAAGCCCTGTCGGAATAGTTCCACCACCACCGCCGCCACGCCATCGTGCTGCCAGAGAAATCATCTACCTCTCTGCTCCCTCTTGTTGGATCAAGAAGGCAGAGATCGTCATCGAGCTGTACGTGTGCTGAACGCGGAGACGCCGTCCGTTTGGCGCTAGATCGGAAGGACCGTGATCAGGATCGCGAGACGATTCTTGATTTGGTCACAGGACGGATAGTGATGGGATCATTGGACGAATCATGATTGGATCGCGAGAAGGATCATGATGGGATCGCAGGACGCTCGGCGATTTGGATCGCAAAGACGTTCGACCAACAATGTTTCTTAATGCTTCCCGCTTAGAGATCTACAAGGGTATGTAGATCCACTCTCCCTCTCGTAGATGCTCATCACCATGGATAGATCTTGCATGTGCGTAGGAATTTTATTGTTTCCCACAAGCCACAACACATAAATTTAATTTAGGCATTTTTTGAAAAATATTGACATCAAGGAATGGCGCTCCCCCCTCCTGCAGCCCTCTCTCCGGCGATCTCTCCTTCTGGCCATTAATCACTAATTCTTCTCCGACGATTCTCTCCAGTGACCTTTGGGATCAAGGTAGTACCCATCTCGGATGGGTTCTCATGGTGGATCTACCCTTGGCTTGGATTTCTCCAAGGGTAGAGTTTTTTCTGATGAGGTTTTTAGATCTATTGGTCTTACGGTTCATCCAATGGGGACTCGGAGATCTTTCACTCTGGTGGTTTCTTTTAGTCGATATGACTTTTGGTTGACAGAACAATCTGTAGTGACCGCTTTGGAATCGGCAATTGGTGGTTCGGCAATTGATCTAAGGGTTTCGCACATCAAAGATAAGGTTTTTTTCCTTTCAAGTTTCTTGCTGGCAAGTTGGTTTTCATATTGTTGATCTTCGCTCTTATGCTTGCGATTTGTTCAAGTGCTATTTCAATCTTTGGGGTAATGGGTGACCTAATTGGATTAGGTAACTTAAGATTTCGAGGAAACAATGTGATGCTGAATGGGTTTTGGTTAGTCGTTCCAAACGACGCTCCTCCATGGGGCTCCTAGCCATGCATAAAACTCCTGCAAAGCCTTCTATCAAGTCTTCCAGTGCTATCAAGAAGAAATTATCATTTTCCACTCTTATGGATTATCCTGCCTGCAAGGGCTATAGATACCCAGCAACTCAGGATTGTATAGACACTTTGATTGAGGCGGGTCATGATTTCTTCGAGCATGAACATGTTTTAGAGCAACCATCACCTTAGGGAAATTGCAATGGTCGACAGAGCAGCCACACATTTGCTTTGGTTCTATGCATCCGTTAGAACATTTTCGATTGGCATCCATGAGTGTTATCCCAAGATCTTTGGAGATCCACCCAGATATTTTGGTGATTTCCCGTTCATCTGCGAAGGCGGGCTCTTCTAATTTTCAAAATCTATGGGCTTCTAGGGGCCATGTTGGGCTTAACCCTTCTGAGAATAACCCTCTGGGTGATAGTAGCCCTGGGCCGACAAATGGGCCTCCTGATGCTTCGAGCTCTAGATCCTTTGATATCCCCTGCACTTAGGAGTCTGCTCAGCAATTTGAGACCATGGTCAATGACATGGTGGACCGTGTGCTAACGTGTACTGTCTGTGCCCAACAGGGCCACCAATCATCCTCTTGCGGAAGCTCAACAGTCGCGCATACATGGCTTAGTGTGGAAGCCAATTTTTCTAGAGCAAAAATTGGGGTTTTCACGCTCCTCTGCATACCAGGGGAAGGGATCCGGCGTTAAGGGGACAGACTGTTCGGTCACATCGCCGTAGCCTACCTCGCAATCTACTCCACCACCTCCATCCAGAGAAAACCCCAACCCTGCGCCCCCACCTGAATCCATGGCAAAGTATGAGTTTGACCCAGAGTGGTTTGTGCCAACATGGCATCCCATTATCGATGGTGGTGAGCTCCGACTTCCGCGTACTTTCTTCACGCCTGTCTCGCGGCCGCCGCGTCACCATGAGGACTACATGGTTGCAAAGGTTATGCTGGCACCAGAAGGAGCTCTTGGGCAAATCAGAGAGGAAGTCGTGCAGTTCTTGCAGAACAGAGGTATTTTGGTTCGATCCACATAGCCATGGATTCATGGAGTAGGACTCTTTCAAGTTCGAGATCCTGCTATTAGATACTCTTTGATTCAGCATGCTCCTTTTCCGATTGGTGGTGACCGCTTTGTTTGATTCATGAAACATGACGAGGGGGATAGTTTCAAGGGAGCTCAGGGTTTTCATAATGTGTGGCTGATGTTCATTGGTATTCCGCTTGATTACTGCACGACAGAATATATTTCTCAGATGGTTGGTACCTTTGGAAAGTTCATCTCATGGAACAGTGAGGATCCATACATGGTCAAGACATTGGTTCACGCTAGTTTTCCTTACATATCGTTAGTCCCTAGGGATATTGTACTTGGGGATTATACTGAGTGAGGAGGTGCTCGGGTGTCTTGGACCGCGGCTTGCTATGTGTTGGGGAAACTTTGCCGATCAAAACCCCAATGATGAAGACCCAATGCCACTTGACAGTAACCCGCATCCTCTTCCTAGGAACCTCATTCCTGACAATCTGTCATTTTTGCTTCCCCCTTACCCTCAATTGGGATGGAATGAGGCACCTATTCTACCAGAACAACTAGTGCCAGACGATGCTCATGAGGAGGAGGCTGATGGCTGGGGACATGCTATGTGGGCGGATAATCAAGAAGATCTGGATGTCCCCCGCAAGCTGCGGCACCAGAGCAAGATCAGATTTCAATTGTGATTGATCAACTAGAGGCCTCAGATTCATTTGATCAACAGGTGCAGATTAATGAGGAGCCATTGCTGTTTGCTCCTCCAACTAAATTGTACCATATCAGCAACCTATAATCAACCAGCAGCAGCTCTTTATTGGTATGGTCAGAGTTCTAGCAGGGCCATCTCTTCCCCAGGGATGATATGGAAGCGTTCTTTTGAGACTCTGCTTGGTGATTTTGCTAGGATGCATGTGCCTAGGTCAATCTATTCTAAACCATTGGGGGTGATTGTCTACTCCAAGCATACATGGTCGATTGCTTTTGATATGGAGAAGAGGTTGTCTATGTTGGTGCCAACATCCAGCACACCAGAGAGATGGTTGGTGGTTGTAGCTCGGAGGTCGGTGGCTAGAGCTTTGTTCCATACAAGCTCTGATCAGCCTAAGGGCGATGGTCCAGTGGACTTGCAAAGGGATTTTTCTTCACTAAATCAGGTGTTCTCGACGGAAAAGGTTATCAGTGAAGGAAAGGTGAGGGCCAAGAAGAAGGTACCGCTCGTGGACACTTCTGTCAGGCGCTATACTAGGAGCACGGCAAAATTAGATGGCTTCAAGAACACAATTTTTGAACAGCTAGCATACCAACCCAGGAAGACAAGGCCGCGCTCAAAGCCCACCAATGATGAGGCCTAATTGAACCTTGAGTCAACTGCTCTTTTCTTGGAGAAGAAATTGCAAGAGGAACCAGACGCTGAGGTGGTGCCTCCACACACACACACCAATCAGGGCGTTGCAAGCTACAAGCGCGAAGTTGGAAATTGATCCAACACTCTTTTCTATGGAGAAGCTTATGGCGGATCCCACAGTGGAATCTTCTTCTTCCAAGGATCAATGATGTTCATGCACTATGCTTTAGTTGGGTCTGGCATACTTGTTACTTTTGCGTGTCTCCTGCTGCCTTTTGTGCTGGGTGTACTTTGCTACAAACTCTTATGTTCTCTCGTTTGTAAGGATTATGGCTATGCAGCATTATGTGTCGTATTTTACTCTGCTTATTATTGTTGGTTCATCCATGAGTACATCATCCCATCGTAGCTGGAAAGTCCTCTGTTGGAATGTCAGAGGGATGAATTCTGAAGCTCGTTAGCGAGCAGTTCGTTAGAAGGTGATAGAAAGCCAGTGTGCTGCTATTAGCTGGCAAGAAACTAAATTGCAGAGCTGTAATCATGCTATAATTCAGAGCATCTGCCCGCCTAATTTTGATCAATTCATTGAATCGCCATCTTCTAGGGCATCTAGGGACATTCTCATAGTTTGACGATCGGATATTCTTCAGGGTGTGTTAGTAGAGGTCAAACCATATGGCACTATAATTAGCTTCACTTCCACGCATAATAATGATCAATGGTTCTTAGTTAATGTGTATGGACCTTGCCAAGGGGAGATGAGAGATGAGTTTGTTAGGTGGTTATATGCTTTGGAAATTGACCCTGACAAACTCTGGATGTTATTGGGGGACTTTAACTTTATCTGATCACTGGACAACTGGAACCTACCTGGGGGAGGTGTAAATGATATATTCATCTTTAATGAAATCATTGGGCATTTGGGACTGCTTGAACTTCCCCTGAAGGGCAAATGTTTTACATGGTCTAATATGCATGATCACCCTTTGTTGGAGCAATTGGATTGGGTGTTCACTTCTGCTAGTTGGATTTGCCAGTACCCAATGCCACATGTGATTCCTCTGGCTAAGACTGCTTCAGACCATGTACCTTGTTTGGTCACAATTGGTACCTCCATCCCTAAGGCCAATATTTTCAGATTTGAGAATTATTGGGTGGAGCAGCCAGGTTTTATGGAATATGTAAAATCTGTGTGGAAGAGGCCATCTAATAAGTCTCATATCTCAGCCATAATTGTGGATAAATTAAAATCACTAAGGTTTTGTCTAAATAAGTGGCAAAAGGGTATTTCTCATCTTAAAAGATTGATCCAAAAGTGCAATGAAGTTATCCTATGGTTGGATAATCTGGAGGAGTTGAGACCTCTGTCCAGACCTGAATTTAACTTCCGGAAAATTGCTAAGCTGCAGCATGAGCAGCTCCTGCACCTACAATGCTTATATTGGAAGAAGAGATGCACCATTAGGTACATCAAAGGTGGGGAGGAGAATTCAAAAAATTTCCAGGCTATGGTGACAGAGAGACATAGGGAAAATGTTGTTGCTAGTCCGGTTCCACCTGATGGATCAGTGACTTCAGATCATGACCGTATGGCCTCAGAGTTTCTGGTGGCTTTCAGAAACAGAATGGGTTTTGCCAGAGAGATTTCAATGGGACAAGACATTCTTTCTCTAATCCCTAGGGTTCATGGACTTGATGTGCTAACCAGGTCTTTTCAAATGGATGAAATTGAACAGGTTATCAAGGAAATGCCCATTGATAAGGCACCTGGCCCTGATAGTTTCAATGGTTTGTTCCTGAAAAAGTGCTGGTCTATTATCTCTGAGGATTTTGTGGCACTAATATAGGAATTCCATGCAGGGACAGTTAAATTAGAGAACCTGAATGATGCTTTCATCACACTAGTACCAAAGAAACGCTCCCGTGAGGGTGTTGGCGACTTCAGGCCAATATCTCTGACTAGTGTTGGTTTAAAGTTCCTAACCAAAATGGCAGCAAATAGATTTCAGAATCAAATTATGAACTGTGTGCACAAGAATCAATATGGTTTCATTAGATAAAGAACTATTCAGGATTGCCTTGCTTGGAATTTTGAATACATACATAAGTGTAATTGCTCAAAGCAGCCAATCATCCTTCTTAAACTTGACTTTGAAAAGGCTTTTGATTCTATTCAGCATGAGGCAATCATACGGATCCTTCAGGCTAAAGGATTCACTGCCAAATGGGTGCATTGGATAAAAGAGCTTTTGACCTCTGGAACTTCCTTTGTTTTACTCAATGGAGTGCCTGGGAAACATTTTAAATGTAGATGTGGGGTTAAGCAGGGAGATCCCATATCACCCCTTTTGTTTGTTCTTGCTGCTGATCTCTTGCAAGCAATGATAAATCACCTATTGCATCAGGGGGTCCTAAACCTGCCTTTGCAAACCAATGATCCCGATTTCCCTGTAGTTCAATATGTTGATGATACCCTGATGTTTATTGAGGCAGACAAGGGTCAATTGGATGCCCTCAAGGAATTGCTGAGTTCTTTCTCCTAAGCCACTGGGCTGCAGATCAACTATCACAAGTCCTCTATGTACCCAACAATGTGCAAGTTGATATTGTTGCAGGTTTAGCATCTGATTTTGGATGCAAAATAGGGACAATGCCTTTCACCTATTTGGGACTCCCAGTTGGAACTACTAGGCCAAAAATTGTTGATCTACTACCTCTAGTTGACTGCATGGAAAGAAGGCTTACTGCCAGTTCATGGTTTTTACCACAAGGTGGTAGACTATAGTTGGTTAACTCTGTGATGTCATCCCTGCCAATTTTCTTCCTGAGCAGCCTATCGATTCCACCTGGCATCTTACAACAATTAGAAAGGATTCAAAGATAATGTCTATGGAGAAAATATGGGGAATAGAAGGGACATTCTCTGGCAGCTTGGCCAGTGGTATGCAGGCCCAAACTAAAGGGTGGGCTGGGGATCCTCAAGCTTGCGCTGCAAAATGAGGCTCTGCTCATGAAGTACCTCAACAAGTTTTACAACAAGACTGATGTTCCATGGGTTCACCTCATCTGGGACACATATTACTACAATAGGGTGCCCCATGATACAACTATGTGTGGATCTTCCTGGTGGAGAGATGTTGCCAAGCTGATGGATAAATTCAGGGTAGTCATACTTATTACTATAAATAAAGGGGATACTGCCCTCTTCTGGGCTGATAATTGGAACCTTGACAATCAGGTTGCTCCCCTGCAAGACAGATTCCCAAGGCTTTTTTCTTTCTGTCAGGAGAAAATGCTATCTGTGCAGTAGATCTTCAGCACAAATGATTTCCATGATTTATTCTCACTACCTCTTTCTGAACTGGCCTTTAATGAGCTGAATCAGTTGACATCTCATGTGTAAGCTATCAACCTCAATCCTGAAGCGAATGATTGCTGGAACTGGAGACATGGGAAAGCATCAGAATACACAACTAAAAAATACTATGTGTTTGTGCATCAGCCAATTGTGGTCAATCCCCTTCTTTCCTGGATTTGGAAAAGCAGTTGCACCATGTCGATCAAAATGTTTGCATGGTTAGTTATGATGGACAGAATAAACACTAAGGACATGATTCAACGCAGGCATTGGAAAATTAATGACGGGCCAGAATGCATACTCTGCTCCACCTTGGCACTGGAGGATAGAAATCATCTTTTCTTTCAATGCAATTTGAGCTTTCGGATATGGAACTATCTACAGATCACTTGGATGGACAGCAACAACATGGTGCAGATTGCAGACCAGTCCAGAAAGGAGTTCACAAACCTTTATTTGTTGAAGTGGTTTTTCCTAACATGGTGGAATATTTGGAAAGTGAGGAATGCCAAGGCTTTTAGGCACATCAGACCTAGTTTCAGCCATTGGAAAAGTGGTTTCATTCATGATATTTCTCTCCTCACTCACAGGATCAAGACCAAGCACAAAGAGGAGCTTCGCAAATGGATTGACTACTTACCCCCTTGAACCTTTACCTATGTATTTGTTTTGCTTTCTTTCTCTTCTTATACTTCTAGCCTCTTGTACATATGTTCCCTCTTCTTTTAATTAATATATTGTTGTGGGGCGTAAGCCTTGCAGTCTTCATGGTAAAAAAATAGAAGCCTCTAGCGAAAACTATGCGCCCTGGGTCTATTCACAAATATATTTACAAATGCTCTTAATATCTTGCTGCCATTTATTTATTTTATTTTCATTTTACAATTTACAATTATCAATTGTCATCTACACTACTCATTGCTTGCAAGTAACGAGTTGAAGGGGATTGACAACCCTGTTGCCCGCGTTGGGTGCAAGTGTGTGCTCTTTTGTGTCTAGGCACTGAATATGGGAATTGCGTTGTCCTCCTATTGGTTTGATAACATTGGTTCTCACCGAGGGAAATACTTATCTATAATGTGTCTCACCTTCCCTTCCCCTTCGAGGAAAAACCCAACATAGCTCACAAGTATCACACTAACACTAGCACCCATGTCACACAAGCCATGATAGCAATGATCTCCAATCTTAACAGAAACAACATGCATGCCAACAACTGGTTTATTTGGATCTAACTCATCCTGGTTGTTTCTAACAAGTTTTGAAATTCTAGCAACTTCATCATAAAAATAAATAACATGTACATCAATATTATCAACTAGGAGATTTTTAACCATAGAAATATTCGGTTCTATATTTATTTTTTAAGAAGGTTTAGATGTCCTATGATATGTCTCCAACGTATCTATATTTTTTGATTGTTCCATCCTATTATATTATCTATTTTGGATGTTTTATATGCATTAATATGCTATTTTATATTATTTTTGGGACTAATCTATTAATCTAGAGCCTCGTGCTAGTTTCTGTTTTTCCTTGTTTTTGAGTATTGTAGATATGGAATATTAAACGGAGTCCCAACGGAATAAAATCTTCGCGATGATTTTTCTGGAACACAAGAGATGTACTAGGCTTGGAGTGCAAGGCAAGGCACTTGCCAAGAGGTCACAAGCCAGGGGGCGCGACCACCCCCTGGCCACGCCTGGCAGGCTTGTGACACCTTGGCAGGAGTCCTAGTCCTATTCTTCATCCTATAAATACCCAAATATCCCCCCAATACCAAAAAGAGCCATGCAAATACTTTTCCACCGCCAGAAGCCTCCGTTCTTGAGAGATCCAATCTTGGAGCCTTTTCAGAGGGGGATTTGATCACAGAGGGCATCTACATCAACTCCATTGCCCCTCTGGTGATGCGTGACAAGTCCACCACAGATCTACGGGTCCATAGCTAGTAGCTATATGGCTTCTTCTCTCTCTTTGTGCTTAAATATGATGTTCTTCATGATCTTCATGGAGATCTATCTGATATAATACTCCTTTGCGGTGTGTTTGTCGAGATACGATGAATTGTGGGTTTATGTTCAGATTATCCATGAATATTATTTGGGTCTTTTCTGAATTCTTATATGCATGATTTCATTTCTTTACAAGTCCCTTCGAGTTATTGGTTTGGTTTGGCCAACTTGATTGGTAATTCTTGCAATGGGAGAAGTGCTTAGTTTTGGGTTCAATCTTGCGGTGTCCTCACTGATACGTCTCTGTCGTATCTATAATTTTTGATTATTTCATGACAATATTCTACAACTTTCATATACTTTTGGCAACTTTTTATACCATTTTTGGGACTAACGTATTGATCCAGTGCCCAATGCGAGTTCTTGTTTGTTGCATGTTTTTTGTTTCGCAGAAAATCCATATCAAACGAAGTCCAAACGGATAAAAACTACGGAGATTTTTTTGGAATATATGTGAATTTTGGGAAGTGGAATCAATAGAAGGTGGTGCCCGAGGGGCCCACAAGCCACTAGGGGCCGCCCTGGGGGGTAGGGCGCACCTTGAGGGCTTGTGGACACCCCTTAGGTAGGTTGGAGATGTCCTTTGGCCGCAAGAAAGCTAATTTATGGATAAAGATCCCCTCGAAATTTCAGCCTGATCAGAGTAATGTATCTCCGGATATTTAAGAAATGGTGAAAGGCCAGAATCAGGGAGCGCAGAAACAGAACAAAACAGAGAGAGAGAGAGAGAGATCCAGTCTCGAAGGGGCTCTCGCCCCTCTGCCTCCAGGAAGAATAAGGAGGGGGATCTCTTCCCCTCTCTCCCGGTGCCGCCGGAACGCCACTGGGGCCATCATCGTGACGACGATCTACTCCAACAACTCCATCATCTTCACGAACACCTCCATCACATTCCCCCATCTATCTACAACGGTCCACTCTCCCGCAACCCGTTGTACCCTCTACTTGAACATGGTGCGTTATGCTTCATATTATTATCCAATGATGTGTTGCCATCCTATGATGTCTGAATAGATTTTTGTTGTCCTATTGTTTCATTGATGATCATGATTGGTTTGAGTTGCATTTTTATTATTGGTGTTGTCCTATGGTGCTCTCCGTGTCGCGGCGGCATGAGGGATCCTCGTTGTTGGGTTTTGCAATGTGTTCATGATTCGCCTATGGTGGGTTGCTTTTGTGACAGAAGCATAAACCAGAGTAGGTGGGTTGTTGCATATGGGAGTAAAGAGGACCTGATACCTTATAATGCTATGGTTGGGTTTTACCTTAATGATCTTTAGTAGTTGCGAATGCTTGCTAGAGTTCCAATCATAAGTGCATATGATCCAAGTAGAGAAAGTATGTTAGCTTATGCCTCTGCCTCATATAATTTGCAAGAATAATTATCGGTGTAGTTATTGATTGCCTAGGGACAATTCCGCAACTCCTACCACCACTTTTCCACACTTGTTAAACTAACTTAGTTTTTTGTCTATCTTAGCAGCCCCTAGTTTTTATTTACGTGCTCTTTATTATCTTGCAAACCTATCCTATCACACCTACAAAGTACTTCTAGTTTCATACTTGTTCTAGGTAAAGAGAACATTAAGCATGCATAGAGTTGTATCGGTGATCGATAGAAATTGAGGCAATATTTGTTCTACCTTTAGCTCCTCGTTGGGTTCGACACTCTTACTTATCGAGAAAAGATACAATTGATCCCCTATACTTGTGGGTTATCACTCACCCAGTGACATAGTAGGGGTAGCGAGGCACGTATTGTATTGTTGCCATCAAGGGTAAAAAGATGGGGTTTTCATTCATATTGCTTGAGTTTATCCCTCTACATCATGTCATCTTACCTAATGCATTACTCTGTTCTTCATGAACATAATACTCTAGATGCAGGCAGGAGTCGGTTGATGTGTGGAGTAATAGTAGTAGATGCAGAATCGTTCGGTCTACTAGACACGGACGTGATGCCTATATGCATAATCATTGCCTTGGATATCTTCATAATTATTTTCTTTTCCATCAATTGCTTGACAGTAATTTGTTCACCCACCATAATATTTTCCTTCAAGAGAGAAGCCTCTAGCCCCCTTGTCTACTTTCCATTATATATTTTCAGATCTATAAACCAAAAATACCTTGCTGGAATTTATTTACTTTTTACTTTCCGCAATATTTTACATCTATCTCTATCAGATCTAATCCTTTCAAATAACCGTGAATGGATTGACAACCCCTTTATAGCGTTGGGTGCAAGAGTTTGATTGTTTGTGTAGGTGCATCCATTGGTGACTTGCTTCTTCCTCCTACTGGATTGATACCTTGGTTCTTAGCAACTGAGGGAAATACTTATCTACTTCGCTGCATCACCCAATGTGATAAAATTGCAAGAAACTGCTTATGCTATGTATTGGCCTTAACTTTGTGTGCATGAATTGTTCTTTTATGACATGCCGATGCATAGGAAGAGAGTTAGACTTTGTTGTTGCATGATATATGTTACATTGTGCTCACTACTAAACTACAAATCATTGTAAATTAAAATTGGCTTTGATATACTTGAGATCTATATGCCTAGCTTAATGGCTTTAAAGAAAGCGCTGCTAGGTAGACAATCCAGAATTTTTAGAGAGTCATGTTATTATTTTGTGTGCCTTTGTAAAGTCTAAAAATAAAAATAAAAACATAAATAGGGGAACCTAAAACTTTTTCAAAAAAAGAGAAGTGAAAGTAATAAGGACAAGCACCGTTGAAGTGGGGGAGCTCCTTGAACTTTGTCCATGCCCATGGAAACTTTGCAAATATTGATTACAGAATCTTTTCAACAAAAATAACTATCCCCTTGTATAAATACATTCTATTATAAAAATAATGTACCAAGATTTGCCTTTAGGATGATTAGATTGCTTGTTTGGTGTGTGGAGTGCAAAAATAGAAACTTTGGCTGTAGTGCGTGAATTTACATTTTTACTGGGATGTCAAAAGTTTCTAAAAAATTGACACAGTACTTATATGATTTTTTTTCCTAATTTTTCCTAATTTTTAGAGTTACATAAGTATGGTGAATGTTCAGATTGCTACAGACTGTCCTGTTTAAGACAGATTCTGTTTTTGATGCATTGTTTTGCTCCTTTTGATGAAACTATCGATTTTATCGGTGGTATAAGCCACGGAAAAAATTATAATACATTATCTACAATGCAAAAATAAAATATGAATTGGCTGGAAACAGTACATAAAATTGTGATTTGCTTTATTATACTAACGGATCTCATGAGGGTTTTGTGGAGTTTTGTGTGATTGAAGTTTTCAAGTTTTGGGTGAGATCACGATGGATGAAGGAATAAGGAGTGTAAAGAGACTAATATTGGGGATTCCCGAGGCACCCAAAGGTAATATTCAAGGACTCCCTAGAAACTAATCTTGGGGATGCCCCGGAAGGCATCCCCTCTTTCTTCTAACAACCATCGGTAATTTTACTTGGAGCTATATTTTTATTCATCATATGATATGCGTAAATCTTGGAGCTTCATGTGCTTTTTATTTTTATTTTAATAATTCACCATGATGGTATGAGAAAGTACTTGGTTGATTTATATAAGGCTCTTTGTACCTCAGTTATATCTTTTGAGTATGGCTTTGTAGAATGCTTCATGTGCTTCACTTATATCATTTGAAGTTTGGATTGCCTGTTTCTCTACCCATAGAAAACCACCATTTGTAGAATGCTCTTTTGCTTCACTTATATTAGTTAGAGCATGGGCATATCTTATGTAGAAACAACTAAACTCTCATGCTTCACTTATACCTATTTAGAGAGTTAACACGAGTTGGTCATTCACATGGTTAGTCATAAAATCCTACATAAAACTTGTAGATCACTGAATATGATATATTTGATTCCTTGCAATAGTTTTGCAATATAAAGATGGTAATATGAGAGTCATGCTAGTGAGTAATTGTGAATTGTAGAAATAATTGTGTTAAGGTTTGTGATTCCCGTAGCATGCACGTATGGTGAACCGTTATGTAACAAAGTTGAAGCATGATTTGTTTAATGTTTGTCAACCTTTGTGTGAGGGTCGGGATCGCGCGATGGTTAACTCCTACCAACCTCTCCCCTAGGAGCATGCGACTAATGCTTTGTTTGATAACTAATAGACTTTTGCAATAAGTATGTGAGTTCTTTATGACTAATGTTGAGTCCATGGATTATACGCACTCTCTCCCTTCCACCTTTGCTAGCCTCAATAGTATCGCGCAACTTTCGCCGGTGCATCAAAGCCACCTTCCTCAAAATAGACAACATATATTTTCTCAAAACAGCCACCATTGTCTTGGATTTATCACGACAGATGTCCGGGTCAACGGACTTAGGTTTGGGGCGAGACGCAACAACGTGGCGGCTTGAAGGGGTTGATTGGAATCGAGAAGACATGGAGTTTTACCCAGGTTTGGCCCCTCCGATGGAGGTAAAAGCCTACGTCCTGCTTGTTTGGTATTGATGATGATGAAGATCTGTTGGTTACAAGGGTGCTAATTGCTACCTTTAATCACGAGAGCCTCTAATCTCTTGTGTTGTCTAAACTTGTAGACTTGTGTCTCGTGAGAACTTGTCCCTCTAGGGGTGCTCTACCCCTCCTTATATAAGTGGAGAGGGTAGGTTTACAAATAGAGTCCTACTAGGAGTAGGATTAGGACTAGTCTCTCACGAATACTACTCCAGGTGTTATTTCCTTTAAGGAAATCCTTCTCACTTGTGGGACTTCTCCTGCGGGCCTTTCTCTTGTGAGCCGCCTGGCGCCAGCTCACCCGCCGGGTCTTGGGCTTGGTCATCCTGTGACCCGCTTGCCGGGTCATAAATAAGATGTCATGTCTTTAACGGGTCTCCTGTGAGTTGTCTGGCCGGGTCATAAATAAGAGGTCATGTCTTCGGCCGGGTCTCCTGTGAGTCGCCAGGCCGGGTCATACCATGGGGTATATCCCCGTCATTATCCCCCAGGTTAGCTTGAATTTATTCATGGTAAGCTCCTGAAATAAGAGTAACAAATATGTTAAGTGGCCGGCTTGCTCCTTTGGCCGGCTTATAAAATGGCTTCTCAGAAATCTGAGTTTTTTCTCCATATGAATGAGTCGTCTTGATAATCATCTTGCTTGTCAATGTCTTTTGAAAAATATTGAGAATAGAACACCCATATGCCATTGAGTCGGCTTCTGATGCTCTTGGCGGGTCATCGTCGCCGGGTCATAATCATTGATGATGCCGGGTCATTATCGTTGGTGACTCTGGGTTAAATAACTAGAATCCTGAGAAGCTCTGGCGGGTTATGATCTTTTGATAACACCGGGTCATAAGTGTTGGTGACGCCGGGTCTAACAACTGAACTCCATATTTAACATCTTGAAAATTCTCCTCAAAGTTTTTGATATGTCCATATTACCTATAGCCCCCAAGCTCCGAGATTATCCATGATAACTTGGTGCTTTGCAATAATATTTTGGACTGTGTAGCCCCCAAGTGCCGGGTTGTCCTGCCTACAGCAACCTGGGACTTTATAATTGCTTTATACCTTATAATATTTCGGTGGGTGTAGCCCCCAAGCGCCGGCTCATTAGAAAGCTTCGGCGGGTGTAGCCCCCAAGGGCCGGCTCATTAGAATGTAGCCCCCAAGTGCCTGGTCGCACACCTGCGGTGACTTGGGACTTTTTAGAAAATTTGATCTGAGTGGTGTAGTCCCCAAGTGCCGGGTCAGTAAGAATTTACCGGGCTGGGACTTATAAAAATATAGAAAAGCCGGCTTATCTCTTTGAGATAATATGGTCTTGCTGACAATGTAATGGTTTGAAAACCGGCTTTGCATTAGCCCCCAAGTGCCGTGGTGCATGCTTGCAGCGACATGGGACTTGCATAATTGATATAAACTTGGAATTGGATAATGTAGCCCCCAAGTGCCGGGTCGTCTGCCTGCGGCGACTCGGGACTATGTGAAAATAATACATCTCACCATAATTTGTTGAATGAATCTTTGACCGTGGTCGTAATATAACCCGGAATAAATATCCTAGAATAATTCCTTTGTCTTTGACATTAAATTCCTTCTCGTGGTTGCGGTGCAACCCGGCAAATATAAGTTTTGAGAAATCCATGAGTGTTGTAGATTACTACAAAGCACAATTAAAGAAATCCAAGAACCGGCCAATTAGATGACACGACATTATATCTGACAAATAATAATTTCTCCGACCTGGTTTGAAAAACCCCAACTGGTTATGATAACCATGAAGATCCAGCCATGTTGGTTATTAAAAGATCCATTTGCTCTTGCCAAACACTTAATGGCGGCTCATCTTAAAAGATAATACCTGCAAAAAATAAACAAGACAGAATATATTCTGCATTGTTGTGAGGGCGGCTTGAAGAAGCTCAACCCGGAGATGTTCATACCTTTCATAACATTACTCCTTTCTCATAATCTTGCTCTGATCTGGCTTGATAAGCCGGCGTGTTATCTGGAGGTGGGAAGCTCCCTTGAATAATCCACGGCTGACATGTCAACCGGAATGGCATAAAGCCGGCTGTATGAAGGGTAATGTAAGCTATACCCGAAGGTAAGAAGACTCCTTTTAACAGCAAATTTTGCACCTTTGTATGCGAACACCGGTTGTCGATGGGCGATGTAAGCTATACCTTGAGGCAAGAAGCCTCCATCGACAGCCGCGGCTAATGATTAGCCTGAGACAGCATAAAGCCGGCTATTTGAAAGGAGATGTAAGCTATACCCGGAGGCAAGAAGCCTCTTTCAACAGCTACAGTTGATAAGCAACTGAGTTTTGGCGTAAACGGCGATTGTTAGGGTGAGATAAGCGAACCCGTTGGTAAGAAGCCCCCTTCGACAACCGCGGTTAATAAGTAACCGGAACTGGCATAAAGCCGACCATTAGGATGAGATAAGCGATACCCGTCGGTAAGAAGCCCCCTTCGATGGCCGCAGTTGATAAGCAACTGGAATTTGGTGTACACGCTATTGTCTTAGGGTACTGTAAGCTATACCAAAGGTAAGAAGCCTCCATCAACAACAACGCTTAATATAACCAAACTATGACTCGATGCTTGAATTCATACCAGTTCAGGGTCTCTAGGCGAGATTGGCCGTCAAATTCTTAAACCGGCTCAGGGTCTCTAAGCGAGATTGGCCATCAATTTCTTGAACTGGCTCAGGGTCTCTAAGCGATATTGGCCGTCAATTTCTTGAACCGGCTCAGGGTCTCTAAGCAAGATTGGCCGTCAATTTCTTGAACCGGCTCAGGGTCTCTAGGCGAGATTAACTGGTAAGAGTTCAGCAGGTCACCTCAATCTTAGCCGGTTCAGGGTCTCTAAGCGAGATTGGCCGTCAATTTCTTTGAACCGGCTCAGGGTCTCTAGGCGAGATTAACCGGTAAGGCAGGCGGGTCACATAGCAGAGCAACATCAATCTTGTAAGCCGCCATCTTGTATGAAGAAACGACAGAAGCTCCAAATGTCTTTATGATGATCCAATGATCCGGGCACCCATGTTTGAATGGTGCATCACGGCGGTCCATCCTCTTGGGCAATTTTGAATCATCCGCCAATAATGTAGTAGCCCCCAGGATTGGGTTTTCTCTTGCAAAGACCCTGGGTTCTCGTTAAAAACGACCAAATGTGTCTCGCCATGTCTGTAGCCCCCGATTCTTAAGTTGACTTGAAGAGGCGGCTTGAGAATCTCCATTGAAATTTGAGGTTGGCCGTGGCGGGTTATAGATGACCCCGCATGATTTGTTTCAATAATCCGGTCGAGGGTTCGTTCCGGCTGGTTATTGAAGTGAACCAAACTATAGTGGTGGCGACTTGTGCGCCTGTCCGTCAGGCGGCTCGTATCGACGAGCACCGCACCGACATGTTGATGTAGATCATAGTGTGGGTGGCTTCTTGCACGTGTCCGTTGGGCGGCTCATATAGGCGAGCACTGTACCGATATGTTGATGTAGACGTAGAAACCAATCGCGACATTGTAAGCCGGCCCTGTTTGTGAAATATGCCACGGCGTTATAAGCCAGCGCGGATGATAAGAGACGGCCATGGCATTTGTAAGCCGGCGCGGGTGGCGAGAGTCGGCCTCGGCGTTGTAAGCCGGTGCGGTTGCGAGAGACGGCCGCGGCGTTGTAAGCCGGCGCAAACGGCGGGTTAGTCGTGGTGTTGGAAACCAACATGGACGGCGAGTCGCCGTGGCGTTGTTAAGCCGACGCGATCGGTGAGTCGCCTGTGATATTTATAAACCGGCGCGGACACACGGATCATTTGTGGCATGTTGATGTAGCCTGGACCGCGGGAAGGCGGCTCATATATGTCCATTGGGCGGTTCATACGGGCGTTCACGGCCCGAGCATGTCGATGTTGACACGAGCCTTGTACTCGTAATATAACGTTACCTTTGTAATGGACACTTCTCCTGTACATAAAAATATTGCAGGATGGAGTAATTGTTTACAAAGAATTTAATATGTGTTAATGAAATAGAAAGGACAAATATCACCTCACTCATTTGCTCGACAGATGAATTAGTCCGTCCAGATGTATGAAAAAGTGGCAGATGAAAAAAGGGATGGATAGACTGGTTTTATTTCTCCACCACAAGGTCTTCTTTTTCTCCTCTATGGCCTTGCCTCCTCGATAGCTTTGTAAAAATCCTTGAGATTGTTGGCACAGCCCCGGCTCATATGTAGCTTGTGGCGTATACTTTCCGTCTATAGCACACGCAGGCTGTAACTTCGCTTGCTAGCTAGCCAATTGATCCTTCTTGCATTGATACGCTCATCCACAAATATGCTAGCATGCATGAAAACATGCACACAGCCTGGCGATGATGTTTCTGTGAGTGTAGTCCGTAAGTGAAGCAATTTTGTGGCCTGGCCTAGGACATGCACGTACGCACGAAACAACCAGCCGTCGGCTTGTTCAATCGACCAATCAAGGCAACGGGTCTTAGGTATGAGAGGCTGCTCGAGGTGAGTCCAGCGCGAGGCAAGGCCACGACGGCGAGGCAAGCAACCATAGCGGAAGTAGGACCGGTCAGGCGGAGTGGCGCAATGGACGCAATGGGGCAGAGCCAGTGTGGGCACATGCTCGCGTGGGGGCGGCTCGAGCGGCGCGGGTGCACAAGGTGTGACGGAGCCGGCCAAGGCGCCGTGTGGCAGCAGAGGCGAGCGAGGTGAGCTACGGCAGAGGGAGCGGAGCCTGGGCGGTGGAGGCGCACCAAAGCTAGCAGCGGCGGCGGGTTGCGACAGCAGCGGGCCGGCTCTGTGTGCGCAGTGAGTTGGCGGCAGCAGGGCGTGGGTCGGCTCGGAGGCTCAGCGTGGTGACCGACGCGGTGAAGGGCACGGTGAGGCGGCCGGCGCGGTGAAGGGCGCGGCGAGGCGGCCGGCGTGATGAAGCGAGGCGGACTGCGAGGGCAGCTTGGCCACGGTGGAGGCAGGGCGCAACCAGGGAAGATAAGAGGCGGCAAGGCGAAATATCTGGCGCAAGTCGGAGAGCGGGAGCAGCGCGTGGAGGACTTGCGGTGGGACAGGCGGCAGAGCCGGCGCAGCGGGCTAGCTCGTCGTGGCGGAAGCAGAGGCACGGCGGCGGCTTGGAGTTGGATGGTTGAGGCGGGGCGAAGTGGCTAGACGGCCACCGGCGGAACGAGGCGAAGCTAGATCGACAGGGACGTGGCTGTGAAGGCGGGCTGGCTAGGCCAAGCATGACGGCGGAGCAAGCCGGAGGGTGGGAACAGGCCAGAGCCGGCACAACAGGGCAAGGCAGAGGTGGCCCGCGGCGGCTCGGAGATGCGAGGAGGCTGGCGAAGCCCGAGTCCGCGTCCACGTCCAACCTCCTGGTCGTGGTTGGGGTGTACTGCTCTCCATCTCTTTTTTCTTATTCTTTGTCTTGACCCCACCGTGAAAACTAGCACTTTAGTGATACTAATTGATGCAATCGTAATAGCAATGTTTGCTTCTTCGTATCCGACGCCAGTACATGTAGCAACTGCCGCTTGGTAGATTTGACGTGTGTGATGTCGCAGTTTTGCTTCGGTTACCTTGATTTTCGAGAGAAGTGGTGACGCATCGGAATTGACTCGTTCACTGATCCGCAGAGGAAATTTTGAACTTTGATCTGGACTCGGTTGACTGCTCACGTAAAAAACTCCTGTCGGTCATCTCGGCGGATCCTGCAATTTGACGAATCGCAGGGCAGCAGCAGCGGATGGACCGTAGGCTTAATCTTCTTTCGCCATAGATCATGGCACATCGAGTGTTTAAATCATCTTCAGTCCAACTTATTAATCTTTGAGATGCTCCTGGCTCGACTGTTGAATTCGAAGTTGATGAAGAATCTTCCGTGCCAGATCTTGCGGATCCGATGGGTCATAAGCTTCCTGATCCCTAGGAGAAAACCCTTCAAGAACACAACACTACCGTGCACGCCCCACGTTGGGCGCCAATTGTCGTGGATTTATCACGACAGATGTCCGGGTCAACGGACTTAGGTTCGGGGCGAGATGCAACAATGTGGCGGCTTGAAGGGGTTGATTGGAATCGAGAAGACATGGAGTTTTACCCAGGTTCGGCCCCTCCGATGGAGGTAAAAGCCTACGTCCTGCTTGTCTGGTATTGATGATGATGAAGATCTCTCGGTTACAAGGGTGCTAATTGCTACCTCTAATCACGAGAGCCTCTAATCTCTTGTGTTGTCTAAACTTGTAGACTTGTGTCTCTTGAGAACTTGTCCCTCTAGGGGTGCTCTACCCCTCCTTATATAGGTGGAGAGGGTAGGTTTACAAATAGGGTCCTACTAGGAGTAGGATTAGGACTAGTCTCTCACGAATCCTACTCCGGGTCTTATTTCCTTTAAGGGAATCCTTCTCTCTTGCGGGCCTTTCTCTTGTGAGCCGCCTAGCGCCGGCTCACCCGCTGGGTCTTGGGCTTGGTCATCCTGTGACCCGCTTGCCGGGTCATAAATAAGATGTCATGTCTTTAACGGGTCTCCTGTGAGTTGCCTGGCCGGGTCATAAATAAGAGGTCATGACTTCGGCCGGGTCTCCGATGAGTCGCCAGGCCTGGTCATACCATGGGGTATAACCCCGTCAACCATACCTACCTATTATAACATTTCCAGAGCCATTCCGAGATATATTGCCATGCAACTTCCACCGTTCCTTTTAGTATGACATGCACCATCATTTTCATATTGATTTGCATGATCATAAGACAACTTGCATGATGTTTTCATGGCTTGTCTGTTTTTTGATGTCATATGCTAGGCTAGATCATTGCACATCCCGGTATACTACCGGAAGCATTCATATAGAGTCATATTTTTGTTCTAGGTATTGAGTTGTAAGTAAATAAAGGTGTGATCGTTTTCATTATTAGATGTCCCGAGTGAGAAAAGGATGATGGAAGCTATGATTCCCTCACAAGTTGGGAGGAGTCTCCGGACTTTACAAAAAAAATAAAAGAGGCCAGCGAAGCCCAAATAAAAAACAAGAGGCCAAAGATGACCACCGAAATAAAAAAAGAATAAAAAATGAGAGAAAGAGAGAAGGGACAATGCTACTATCTTTTTCCACACTTGTGCTTCAAAGTAGCACCATGATCTTCATGATAGAGAGTCTCCTATTTTGTCACTTTCATATAGCTAGTGGAATTTTCATCATTTTCACAACCACTTAGTTTTCTTTTTGAGCTTTCATACACTTATAGCTCTAGTGCACCCATTGCATGTCAATTCCTACTCATCCACATTGATATCTATTGATGGCCATCTCCATAGCCCGTTGATACGCCTAGTTGATGTGAGACTATCTTCTCCTTTTTCCTCATCACCTCCACCATATTCTATTATACCTATAGTGTTATATCCATGGCTCACGCTCATGTATTGCATGAGAGTTAAAAAGGTTTGAGAACATAAAAAGTGTGAAACGATTGCTTGACTTGTCATCAGGGTTGTGCATGATTTAGATACTTTGTGTGGGGAAGATGGAGCATAGCCAGACCATATGATTTTGTAGGGATAACTTTCTAAGGCCATGTTATTTCGAAAGGACACAATTGCCTTGTTGGTGTGCTCGAAGTATTATAGTTTTTATCTCAATATAGACTATTGCTTTGAATCACTCGTGTCTTAATATTCATGCCATGATTAGATTATATGATCAAGACTATGCTAGGTAACATTCGACATCAAAAATTATATTTTTTTATCATTTACCTACTCGAGGACGAGCAACAATTAAGCTTGGGGATGCTGATATGTCTCCGTCGTATCTATAATTTTTGATTGTTTGATGCCAATATTCAACAACTTTCATATACTTTTGGGAACTTTTTATACTATTTTTGGGACTAACGTATTGATCCAGTGCCCAGTGCGAGTTCCTGTTTGTTGCATGTTTTTTGTTTCACAGAAAATCCATATCAAACGAAGTCCAAACGGGATAAAAACTTACGGAGATTTTTTTTGGAATATATGTAAATTTTGGGAAGTGGAATCAATAGAGGGCGGTGCCCAAGGGGCCCACAAGCCACTAGGGTGTGCCCTGGGGGGTAGGGCGCGCCCTGAGGGCTTGTGGTCACCCCTTAGGTTGGATGGAGCTGTCCTTTGGCCACAAGAAAGCTAATTTATGGATAAAGATCCCCTCAAATTTCAGCCCAATCGGAGTGACGGATCTTCGGATATTTAACAAATAGTGAAAGGCCAGAATCAGGGAGCGCAGAAACAGAAGGAAACAACGAGAGAGAGAGATCCAATCTCGGAGGGGCTGTCGCCCCTCTGCCGCCATGGAGGCCATGGACCAGAGGGGAAACCCTTCTCCCATCTAGGGGTGAGGTCAAGGAATAAGAAGAAGGAGGAGGGGGCTCTCTCCCCTCTCTCCTAGTGGCGCCAAAACGCCACCGGGGCCATCATCGTGACGGCGATCTACTCCAACAACTCCGTCAACTTCACCAACACCTCCATCACCTTCCCCAATCTATCTACAGCGGTCCACTCTCCCGCAACCCACCGTACCCTCTACTTTAACATGGTGCTTTATGCTTCATATTATTATCCAATAATGTGTTGCCATCCTATGATGTCTGAGTAGATTTTTGTTGTCCTATTGGCTGGTTGATGATCATGATTGGTTTGAGTTGCATGTTTTATTATTGGTGCTGTCCTATGGTTCTCTCTGTGTCGCGCACGCGTGAAGGATAGGGTGTTGCAATGTGTTCATGATTCTCCTATGGTGGGTTGCTTGTGTGATAGAAGCATAAACCCGAGTACGTCGGTTGTTGCATATGGGAGTAAAGAGGACTTGAAACCTTATAATGCAATGGTTGGGTTCTACGTTAATGATCTTTAGTAGTTGTGGATGCTTTCTAAAGTTCCAATCATAAGTGCATATGATCCAAGTAGAGAAAGTATGTTATCTCATGCCTCTCCCTCATATAAAATTGCAATAATAATTACCATCTAGTTATCGATTACCTAGGGACAATTCCGCAACTCTTACCACCACTTTTCCACACTTGTTAAACTAACTTAGTAGTTTCTCTATCTTAGCAGCCCCTAGTTTTTATTTACGTGCTCTTTATTATCTTGCAAACCTATCCTTTCACACCTACAAAGTACTTCTAGTTTCATACTTGTTCTAGGTAAAGCGAACGTTAAGCGTGCGTAGAGTTGTATCGGTGGTCAATAGAACTTGAGGGAATATTTGTTCTATCTTTAGCTCCTCGTTGGGTTTGACACTCTTACTTATCGAGAAAGGCTACAATTGATCCCCTATACTTGTGGGTTATCACTCACCCAGTGACATAGTAGGGGTAGCGAGGCACGTATTGTGTTGTTGCCATCAAGGGTAAAAAGATGGGGTTTTCATCATATTGCTTGAGTTTATCCCTCTACATCATGTCATCTTACCCAATGCGTTACTCTGTTCTTCATGAACTTAATACTCTAGATGCAGGAAGGAGTCGGTCAATGTGTGGAGTAATAGTACTAGATGCAGAATCCTTTCGGTCTACCTCACACGGACGTGATGCCTATATGCATAATCATTGCCTTGGTTATCTTCATAATTATTCCCTTTTCTATCAATTGCTCGACAGTAATTTGTTCACCCACCGTGATATTTTCCTTCAAGAGAGAAGCCTCTAGTGTAACCTATGGCCCTCGGGTCTACTTTCCATTATATATTTTCAGATCTATAAACCAAAAATACCTTGCTGCAATTTATTTACTTTTTACTTTCCGCAATATTTTACATATGTCTCTATCAGATCTAATCCTTGCAAATAACCGTGAATGGATTGACAACCCCTTTATAGCGTTGGGTGCAAGAGCTTGATTGTTTGTGTAGGTGCATCCATTGGTGACTTGCTTCTTCCACTAGTAGAAAAACGCCCATTTGTCCCGGTTCGTAAGGCCCATTTGTCTCGGTTCTGGAACCGGGACTAAAGGGTCGGGACTAAACCCAAAACCTTTAGTCCCGAATCGCTTACCAACCGAGATAGAAGGGGCTCCATGTGGCCGGTGCTGGGAGCCCAGGCAGGAGGACCTTTAGTCCCGATTGGTAACACCAACTGGGACCAAAAGGCATCCACGTGTCAGCATCTAGCAGTTGCTGATTTTTTTGAAAGGGAGGGGGTTTAGGGGTTTTTGGATGGTTAATTTAGGGGTTTTATATTGTTTTAGCTAGCTAATTAATAGAGAGAAGTGTCCTCTCTTTCTCCGTGCTTGGTCGACGCTAGCTACTATAAAGAGAACTCAAAACGCTAGCTAGTAAGGAAATGAATGAACCATTAAGTACAGAAGATCGTCATGAACATATAGAGATAGAAGTGATCGACCTCTGTTTCTCCGAGAGACTGGTCGTATAACACGTTTTCGTATATATAACCAATGCTACTAGCTACATATATATAATATAAGATCTCTTACAATCCCTAACATCTAATGTCAACTTCCAGATGGTATTCTCCGGCTTTATTTATGACATGGTCAAGAAAGAATCCCGCCAATTCTTCTTGAAATGCTCGTATGCGATCATGTGGTAGGAGTTCATCCCGCATCTGCCACATCTAATTTGAAGAAGGGGGTCAATACATATATATGGTAATAAAATAAAATTGTGAATATTATTGCTTACGCACTTGAATTTGTTTTTCAGAGTATCCGCGCTTAGGGGTCGTCGTGTTGTAGATGAACTTGCAAAAGTACTATCCACATAAATTATTCCCGGTTTCCTGCCACAAGCACTTTACGAGAAATAGAGTTCAATCAAACTGATAATCAAGCATGATAAATGGTATTGATGAAACTAGAATCAATGGGAGATGCGCGGAACTAGCTAGTAGTACTTACTTTCGGGTGTGTAAATCGCAGCTCCCCCGGCAGTGCCAGAACAATTGTTGTGAACTCTTTCCAAACCCTGCCAGACAAAGAAAATAATTACTTGATATCAGGAAATGAACTAAGTTGCCGATATGATGCGATAATGATCGATTGAACTTACTTCTGGAGAATTTCAGTCATGTCCGCATATTCCTGGGGATCTTTTTGCTTCGAGTCTAAGACGGTTACTACTCCCCGCTCATGCTGAATCTCTAGCAGAATAAAGTGGAAACTGCGCAAGCATCCATAACTCATCAATTACTTTACTATAAACCTAGAGTAATAATGGAAACTGAATATGCACAAGACAGTAACACTCACTTGAAGTTGTAAGGAAAGAGTATTGTCCCTTTCTTTTGATTTTTAAGCAACGATTGTAGCAAGTTGTCCTCAGTTTGTGTGGGATACTTTTGAAAATTATACTCATGTATGACATTTGGGTTAATGAACCCAATGTCATAGATTTCTGCTTTTCTGCATTCGACGATCTTCAATCTGCAAAATATAGTAGTGAGGATAATTATATATACATGCAATGAAAGAGCTGAGATATATACATAGAGAGACTTAATTGCAGAAGTAGTACTTACAGACAGTAGCAAGTCATGATTGTTTTGTCGAGGGACTTTTGATTGTATAACTGGAATATCTCCTCAAATTCAATATTCAACAGTTCCATTCCAACGAGGTCGTGCTCCTCTTTAACTGACAGTATCAAAGAATTCGTCCTAGACTCGCGGCAGGTTTTCATGTACCATTCATGGAATTTTTGCATCATCGTTGTTAGAGGAGGATGATCAGGTTTGACGACAGGCCGCCCGTGCCGGTAACAGAATTCGTCCACCTCCAACAGCTTAAACTATACATCATCGCTTAGGTAATCACCAGGTTTGCTACCGGGTACCATCCCCGGATGACTAGCGACGATATCGTTAGACACCTTGAGGGGGGGCACGATTGGTTCGCCTGTTCGCCGAGATGGGGAATTTTTTCCACTTCTTCGTTTTGCTAACCTTGCATCAGTGGAAGTACTTCCCGACCAGCACGCATCTTGATATGTCTTTTTAATACAGTGGTGAAAGTTGGAATCCGGTGGAGGCGGTGGTGGTCGCTTCAGGGCATTGATAGTGCGCATCGCTTTCACCGGATCTATGTTCTCCTTCGTAGGTGGAGTTTTCTTTGCAAAATGGGCCCTCAATTCGTCCTGACATATCTCCTCGTTTTCAGACTCGGTCCTGTCATATGGTAACTTTTCCAGAGGCTTGAGAGATGGACTGTATCTGTATCCCCTCCTGCCTATGCTTGTACTGCTAGCCGCCGGAGCGGCGGCGGCTCCCTTCCGTCGTTGCTTACTAGGCGCCGGAGGAGCCGGAGTGGCGACGTCTGTCTTCCGCCATTGCCGACGAGGCTGAGGAGGAGGCGTACTGCTCCGACATGCCGGAGTAGGCGAAGGAGGAGGCGGAGTGCCCCCACATGTCGGAGGAGCCAGAGAAGGAGGCGGTGTGCCCTGATCACTCACCGGAGGAGGAGGAGGAGGAGCCGGAGTGCCCTGATTCGCCTGAGGAGACGGAGGAGGCGAAGGCATCTAGTTTGGAAGCTTGATGTTCTCCTTCTGCCATAGACATGAACTCCTTAGAGCACGAACCAGCTTATTCTCTCCTGCACCTGTGGAATCAGACAGCATAGCCATGTGGAGTCGGACAGTAGTGAACAGTTCCGTTGGGTTGAGGAGGTGTAATAGAGCCGATAGCCCCCTTGAAAGTGAGGTTCCGGCATTTCGTCATAAGCTCTCAATGTTGAGCCTCCGTGATAGTATCCATGGGGTAGCTAGGAGACGTGAAGTCGGGATGAACGGGCTCCGTGGAGGCAACGCTGCTTCTCTACTGAGATGACAGGGTAGCTTCTGGGGTAGCTTCGTGCCACTGAGATGGTTGGCCGGCAGCTCGCTGTCTCTCAGCTTCCTCTAGCTTTTGTAGTCTTGCATTGAGCTTTTGAATTTTTCTCAGCTCCGCTTTCCTCTTTCTCTCCCGGTTTCTATAACCGCCTACGTCGGGAAACCCAACCTTCCACGGAACGGAGCCTGGTGTGCCTCGTGTTCGTCCAGGGTGCTCAGCATTCCCTAGGGCCTCAGTCAGCTCGTCCTTCTCTCTATCAGGAATGAACGTCCCTTCCTGCGCTGTGGTGATATACTTTTGAAGCTTGTTCATGGGTATTGCAAGTTGCTCGTTCGTCCAACGGCACTTCCCTGATTCAGGGTCCAAAGTTCCCCCAACCCCGAAGAACCAAGTCCTTGAACAGTCTGGCCAGTTATATGTCTATGGTACGATGTTTTAGCAATCAGGTCATTCTCAGCTTTTTCCCACAACGGCCAGGCTTTGAGGTAGCCACCTGACCCCGTGTGATGGTGATACTGCTTCTTTGCAACATTGACCTAGGTTGTCTCCGACATTTTCTTACTCTTGTCTGATGTCTTGTAGTCCACAAATGTGGGCCAGTAATCTCTTATCTTCTCAAATCGGCCAGTGAATTCTCGAGTCTTCCCTTTGTCCACAAACTTTGATTTCAACTCATTCTTCCACCTCCTGAATAGATCTGCCATCTTCTTAACAGCACACACCTTGACCAGTGGCTCTATAACTGGCTTATTCGGATCCTCCTCTGGCGGTAGGGTGAAATTTGCCTTCAGCGCGGCCCAAAGATCATATTTCTATCTATCGGTGGCATAATCACCTTCAGGGGCGCCGTCCTTAGGCTTATTCCATTGCTTGATGCTGATCGGGATGTTGTCCCTAACAATAGCTCCGCACTGAGAAGAAAATGCGTTCTTGGTCCGCTTGGGTTCAATCAGATGTCCATCGTTTGCGAGTGTTGTGATCATGAACTTTTCATCCTTGCGCAACCTCTTCTTCGGGCCTCGTCTTGTTACCGAAGTTTGGCTCGATCCGGAGGGCTATAAAAGAAGAAAAAAGAGTTAATTAATATATGTACATCCAAAATAATTAATGCATCAATTAGCTAGTCACCGGAGCCAAGACTTAATTAATATATATACCTCGCCAGACTTTGCAACAGCTCCCTCCTTCGATCGGTCACCGGAGCCGTCATCATGGTCTCCTTCTTCCTCCGGCATTCGGTCATCAGAGCCATCATGATCATGTCCTTCCTCCTCCATTGTTCGATCACTGGAGCCGTCATAATCCTCTCCTTCCAGACCATCGGTGTCGTTGAGAAATGACAAGATATCACATCCGTCGTGGATTATGTCCCCCAACAACTGTTCCTGTTCTTCGTCTCTTGGATATAGAGTTTCTGCAAATATTACAACATGACAATTAATATACAAACATGAATGTCCGACGTTCGGACCACCTCTCTCATGAATGTCCGACGTTCGGACCGCCTCTCTCAAGAATGTCAAACAAGGGATTCTATTAACCTTTAAGGGATTTAATTAACAAAATGGCGCCATTCTGAATGTGCAGAAAATGGTCCATATTTTTCCTGATCTCATCTACTCTTCTATATGTCATGTTGTCTAGTCTCGAAGGATTCAAGAAAACCAAGGCTTCATCATTAGCCAGAAGTAACAGGTGCATAATGGTACGAAGCTCTCCAAAATTGTTTTGTAATGGAGTCCCGGATAGGATAATTAATTAGCTTTTTGGTACGAAGTTCAGCAAGAGCCTTCTGAATATCTCTAGTTGGTCGGGTAGGGACGGGGTAGATCGACAACGACGCTCTTTATTCTAGGGTTTGGGTGTCCTCGATAGTTGGTCGGGTGAGCGGACCACCTCTCTCTCATGCATGTCCGACGTTCACTCTCATGTTAAAGTTATCGGGGAGGGGGTAGATCGACAATGACGCTCTTTATTCTAGGGTTTGGATGCCCTCGATAGTTGGTCGGGCGAGCGGACCGCCTCTCTCACTCAGGCATGTCCAACGTCCCCCCTCATGTCGAAGTTATTGGGGAGGGGGTAGATCGACAACGACGCTCTTTCTTCTAGGGTTTGGGTGGCCTCGATAGTTGGTCGGGTGAGTGGACCGCCTCTCTCTCATGCATGTCCGACGTCCCTTCTCATGTCAAAGTTATCGGGGATGGGGTATATCAACAACGACATATATTCCGGATCTTTTCAGAAAGCTCTTGGGGAGTCAAGGCCAACGTGATGATAGGGGGCCGGGGTGCTCCCATGGCCTTGTTGATAGATAGAGCTGATGCCAACGTGATGATAGAGCCGATGCCAACATTTTCATTTAACAAAAAAACTACCTTCAAAAAAAGACTTGCTTCGCCGCGGGTGCTCGGTGCGATGTGGACTCGGTGGAAAAAATTTATGAAAATGCGGTGGTTGTCAGGCCGGGCGGTTTTCTTTTCCTTCTTCATTTTTTACTTTGTTTTTTCTTATATGTTTGTTTTCGTTTTCACTCTACATTTTCGTACATATGAAAAACAACAAAGACTTTTTACATGAACATATACACACATATACATGAACATATATACATATACATGAAAAAACATATACAACATATACATGAAAAAATACAAGGGGCGGCGGCGTTGGCTCACAGCGGGCGCGGCCGGCGAGGGCGACGGTGGGGGCAGCGAGGGTGACGGCAACGGCGGGGGCATGCTGTGGCAGGGGCGTGGCCGGGGCTATGACAGGGACAGCGTCGGCTAGCGAGGGCGACGACAGGGGTGAGCACGAGGGAGCCTGCGACGACAGCGACGGTGGGGGTGTCCGGGCCGCAGGGGTGCGCTCGGGGCCCGGCAGACAGCGATGGCATGGGCGGCATATGGCGTTGGCGTGGGCTCGGGGGAAGGGCAGGGGCACGGGCGACGGCGACGGCGAGGGCGGCGGACGGCGACGGCGAGGGCGGCGGACGGCGACGGCGTGGGCGGCGGACGGCGTCGGCGTGCGCTCGGGGGGCAGGGCAGGGGCATGAGCGATGGCGACGGCGTCGGGGTAGCATGGCAGCGTCGAGGAGGTCGGCGTCGTCGGGGGGAACTATGAGATGAAAATGAAAATTTTCACGAGTGCTGCATATATGCACACACCATTGGTCCCGGTTGGTGGCACCAACCGGGACCAATGCCCACCTTTAGTCCCGGTTGGTTCCACCTACCGGGACCAAAGGTCTCTTTTCGGCAGCCCAAAGGGTGGGAAGCAGAGACCTTTGGTCTTGGTTGGTGGCACCAACCGGGACTAAAGGTGGGCATTGGTCCCGGTTGGTGCCACCAACTGAGACGAAATTGCTGCATTGGTCCCGGTTGTAGCCATCGACCGGCACTAAATGGTTGGTCCTGGCTATGGTGGGAGTTTAGTCCCACCTCGCCAAGCGAGGGGCGCTCGCACCGGTTTATTAGCCCACCCCTCCCTGCCTTATTGAGTTCCTCTCACATTGAAAATAGATGCCCTTATGTGGGAAATTTTAACCTGAAATCAAACTAAATTTCAGTCTGATTTCCGGTCGAATTTTACTTACATAAGCACATCTATGTTCATTTTTGTTATTTTTTAGCCACATCATCAATTTTCAACCCTTTCTGACTTCATTTGGTATTTTTCATGCACTTACTGATTTTTTTGAGCTAAATAACCCTGAAATTGAAAAGAACTACAAATCAACTCTAAAAAGATTGAAAGTTGGCATGGTATCATCATTTCACCCACATAGCATGTGCTAAAAAGTTGAGATGGTTATGGCAAAACCTGGATGAACTTTGTGTACAAAATGGACAATCTCTTTCGAAGTATCACGGTTTCGGACAAAAACTCATTTGTTACAAATGGATTTCATTTTTTAACTTATTTGAACTCCATACTTTTCGTGTGTTCAAAATGCACCATTCAAAGCCACATCATCAATTTTCAACCCTTTCTGACTTCATTTGGTATTTTTCATGACTTACTGGTTTTTTGAGCTAAATAACCCTAAAATTGAAAAGCACTTCAAATGAACTCTGAAAAAGTTGAAAGTTGGCATGGTATCATCATTTAACCCACATAGCATGTGCTAAAAAGTTGAGATGGTTACGGCAAAAACTGGATGCACTTCGTGTACAAAATGGACAATCTCTTTCGAAGTATCACGGTTTCGGACGAAAACTCATCTGTTACAAAGGGATTTCATTTTTTGAACTTATTTGAACTCCATACTTTTTGTGTGTTCAAAATGCACCATTCAAAGCCACATGATCAATTTTCAACCCTTTTTGACTTCATTTGGTATTTTTCATGCACATACTGATTTTTTTAGCTAAATAACCCTGAAATTGAAAAGCACTTCAAATGAACTCTGAAAAGGTTGAATGTTGGCATGGTATCATCATTTCACCCACATAGCATGTGCTAAAAAGTTGAGATGGTTACGGCAAAAACTAGATACACTTCGTGTACAAAATGGACAATCTCTTTAGAAGTATCAGGGTTTAAGACGAAAACTCGCGTGTTACAAAGGCATTTCACTTTTAACTTATTTCGACTCCAGACTTTTTGTGCGTTCAGTATGCACCATTCGAAGGGAGGCCATCAATTTTCAACCCTTTCTGATTTCGTTTGCTCTTTTTCATGCATTTACTGATTTTTTGAGCTAAATGACCCTGAAATTGATAAGCACTACAGGTGAACTCTTAAAAGGTTGAAAGTTGGCATGATATCATCATTTCACCCACATAGCATGTGCTAAAAAGTTGAGATGGTTACGGCAAAAACTGGATGCACTTCATGTACAAAATGGACAATCTCTTTCGAAGTATCAGGGTTTAAGACGAAAACTCGCGTGTTACAAAGGCATTTCATTTTTTAACTTATTTCGACTCCAGACTTTTTGTGCGTTCAGTACGCACCATTCGAAGGGAGGCCATCAATTTTCAACACTTTCTGACTTTATTTGCTATTTTTCATGCATTTACTGCTTTTTTGAGGTAAATGACCCTGAAATTGATAAGCACTACAGGTGAACTCTTAAAAGGTTGAAAGTTGGCATGATATCATCATTTCACCCACATAGCATGTGCTAAAAAGTTGAGATGGTTAGGACAAAAATTGGATGCACTTCGTGTACAAAATAGACAATCTCTTTCGAAGTATCACAGTTTCGAACGAAAACTTATCTGTTACAAAGGCATTTCATTTTTTGAACTTATTTGAACTCCATACCTTTTTGTGTTCAAAATGCACCATTCAAATCCACATCATCAATTTTCAACCCTTTCTGACTTCATTTGGTATTTTTCATTCACATACTGGTTTTTTTGAGCTAAATGACCCAGAAATTGAAAAGCACTTCAAATGAACTCTGAAAAGGTTGAAAGTTGGCATGGTATCACCATTTCATCCACATAGCATGTCATAAAGAGATGAGAGGGTTATGGAAAAAACTGGATGCACTTCGTGTACAAAACAGAAAATCTCTTTCGAAGTATTAGGGTTTCGGACGAAAACTCATGTGTTACAAAAGGCATTCCATTTCTTCACATGTCACTGCAATGATATAGTTGTGGATAATCTTCATCGTTTAACCATGGATACTCATGGATAATCTTCATCATTTAATAGGGTGCTTGGGTCAACCTTGACTTTGAAGGGAGGAATTTCATGAAACTTTTCATAATCTTCAGACATGTCTGTCTTGCCCTCCAATCCCACGATGTCTCTTTTTCCTGAAAGAACTATGTGGCGCTTTGGCTCATCGTATGATGTATTCACTTCCTTATCTTTTCTTTTTCTAGGTATGGTAGACATGTCCTTCACATAGAAAATCTGCGCCACATCATTGGCTAGGACGAATGGTTCGTCTATGTACCCAAGATTCTTCTGATCCACTGTTGTCATTCCATACTGTGGGTCTTCCTGTACCCCACCTCTTGACAGATTGACCCATTTGCACTGAAACAAAGGGACATTGAAATCATGTCCATAGTCAAGTTCCCATATGTACACTATGTAACCATAATATGTGTCCTTTCCCCTCTTCGTTGCTGCATCAAAGCGGCCACCGCTGTTTTGGTTGGTGCTCTTTTCATCTTGGGCGATCGTGTAAAATGTATTCCCATTTATCTTGTACCCTTTGTAAGTCAATATAGTCGAAGATGGTCCCCTAGCCAACGAGTACAACTCATCAGAAACAGTGTTGTCACCCATGAGACGTGTTTGCAACCAACTGTCGAAAGTCCTGATGTGTTCTTATGTAATCTAGTCGTCACACTGCTCTAGGTGTTTGGAGCGTGGAATATTCTTGTGTTCATCGACATACGGCGTCACCAAGGTGGAATTCTATAGAACTGTGTAGTGTGCTTGAGACCAAGAATGCCCGTCCCTACATATTATTGAGTCCACTCCTAGCGTGCCTTTTCCAGTCAGTCTCCCCTCATACCGCGATTGAGGCAGACCAATCTTCTTAAGGTCAGGAATGAAGTCAACGCAAAACCCAATGACATCCTCTGTTTGATGGCCCATGGAGATGCTTGCTTTTGGCCTAGCGTGGTTACAAACATATTTCTTTAAGACTCCCATGAACCTCTCAAAGGGGAACATATTGTGTAGAAATATAGGGCCAGAACGACAATCTCGTCGACTAGATGAACTAGGACGTGTGTCATGATATTGAAGAAGGACGGTGGAAACACCAGCTTGAAACTAACAAGACATTGCACCAAATCACTCGTTAACCTTGGCATGGCAATATATCTCGAAATGGCTATGGAAATGCCATAATAGGTAGGTATGGAGGCTGTTTTGAGGAATATATGGTGGCTGTTTTGAGGAAGGAAGGTTTGGTGTACCGGCAAAAGTTGCACGGTACTAGAGAGGCTAGCAAAGATGGAAGGGTGATAGTGCATATAATCCATGGACTCAAAATTAGTCATAAAGAACTCACATACTTATTGCAAAATCCTATTAGTTATCAAACAAAGCATTAGATGCATGCTCCTAGGGGAGAGGTTGGTAGGAGTTAACCATCGCGCGCTCGACGATTATTAAACAAATCATGCTCCGACTTCGTTACATAACGGTTCACCATACGTGCATGCTACGGGAATCACAAGCTTTAACACACGTATCTCTTTAATTCACAACTACTCACTAGCATGACTCTCATATTACCATCCCTATTATCTCAAAACTATATACAAGGAATCTAACTTCTCATAGTTTTTAATGCACTTAATATGAAAGTTTATATTATATCCCTCTTGGATGCCCATTATATTAGGACTAAATTCATAACCTAACCAAATTACCATGCTGTTTGAAGAAACTCTCAAGATAATATAAGTGAGGAATGAGAGTTCAATAATTTCTATAAAATATAACACCACCATGCTCTATAAGGTTATACGTGAAGCACTAGAGAAACATTGTCTAGCTCAAAAGATATAAGTGAAGCACTAGAGCAACATTGCCGAGCTCAAACGATATATGTGAAGCACATAGAGTATTCTAACAAATTCATGATTTAGCGTGTCTGTCTCAAAAGATGTGTGCAGAAAGGATGATTGTGGCAAACTAACAAGCAAAGACTCATATCATACAAGATGCTCCAAGCAAAAAACATATCATGTGGTGAATAAAAATATAGCCTCAAGTAAATTTACCGATGGATCGAAGACGAAAGAGGGGATGCCCTTATACAGGAAATTCGACCGAAATTCAAAATGCTAGTTATGCGCCTAACTAGAACTTTGAATTTAGGTCGAATTTTCCCTATAAGTGCATCTATTTTCACTTTTGCTATTTTTATGTTATTTTTTGCATATTAAAAGTTCTTAACAAAAAATACTTTATGAATATTCTTTTTGCTATTAAAGTCTTTAACAAAAATAACTTTGATAATTTTAGTTGCATAAATTTTATATAATATTAAGTTAAATAACTTTTATTAGACGAAAATACGTCTATTACAAAGGGATTTAAAATATTTAAACATATTTGAACTCAAGACTTTTTCTGCATTCAATATGCACCATTCAAAGCCACATCATCTCTTTTCAACCCTTTTGTGACTTCATTTGCCATTTTTCATGCATTTCATGATTTGTTTTGAGATAAAATGACACTGAATTGAAAAGCTCTGCAAATGAACTCCGAAATGGTTGAAAGTTGGCATGGTACCACCATTTCACCCACATAGCATGTGCTAAAAAGTTGAGAGGGTTATCGCAAAAGCTGGATGCACTTCGTGTGCAAAATGGACAATCTCTTTTGAAGTATTAGGGTTTCAGACAAAAACTCGTCTATTACAAAAGGCATTTCATTTCTTGAAATGTAACTGGAGTGACATTCTATATCAAAGCCATCATCAGAATAGTTGTGGAGAGAAAGTCTTCACTTTTTCTTTGCGTGTGTCCCTTGCTTATTGCGCCGTAACCATGGATAATCTTCATCGTTCAACAGGGTGCTTGGGTCAGCCTTCACTTTGAAGGGAGGAATTTCATGAAACTTTTCATAATCTGCAGACATGTCTGTCTTGCCCTCCACTCTCACGATGTCTCTTTTCCGTGAAAGAACTAGGTGGTGCTTTGGCTCATCGTATGATGTATTCGCTTCCTTATCTTTTCTTTTTCTCGGTTTGGTAGACATGACCTTCACATAGAAAACCTGCACCACATCATTGGCTAGGACAAATGGTTCGTCTGTGTACCCAAGATTGGTTAGATCCACAGTTGTTATTCCAAAGTGCAGATGTACCTGTACCCCGCCTCCTGAAAAATTGACCCATTTGCACCAAAACAAAGGGACCTTAAAATCATGTCCATAGTTAAGTTCCCATATGTCCACCATGTAACCATAATATGTGTCCTTTCCCCTATTGGTTATTGCATCAAAGCGGATACCACTGTTTTGGTTGGTGCTCTTTTTATCTTTTGCGATCGTGTAAAATGCATTCCCTTTTATCTCGTACCCTTTGTATGTCAATACATTCGAAGATGGTCCCCTGGCCGACGAGTACAGATCATCTGCAACAGTGGTGTTACCCATGAGATGTGTTTGCAACCAACTGCCAAAAGTCCTGATGTGTTCACATGTAATCCAGTCGTCACACTGCTCCGGGTGTTTGGAGCGTAGAATATTCTTGTGTTCATTGAAATACAGGGTCACCAAGGTAGAATTCTGTAGAACTGTGTAGTGTGCTTGAGACCAAGAATGCTCGTCCCTACATATTATCGAGTCCAGTCCTAGCATGCCTTTTCCAGTCAGTCTCCCCTGATACCGCGATGGAGGGAGACCAATCGGCTTAAGGTCGGGAAATAAGTCAACACAAAACCCAATGACCTCCTCTGTTTGATGGCCCGTGGAGATGCTTCCTTCTGGCTTAGCACGGTTATGAACATATTTCTTTAAGACAGACAGGAACCTTTCAAAGGGGAACATATTGTGTAGAAATACAGGTCCCAGAATGCCAATCTCATCGACTAGATGAACTAGGATGTGCGTCATGATGTCGAATAAGGATGGTGGGAACACCAACTCAAAACTGACAAGACATTGCGGCAAACCACTCTTTAACCTTGGTAGGTTTTATGGAGCAATTACCTTGTGAGGAATGCACATAGCTTCACAATGGCTAATCGAACGTTTTCCGGTAGAAGCCCCCTCAATGCAACCGGCAGCAGTTGCATCATAATCACGTGGCAGTCATGAGACTTTAGGTTCTAGAACTTTTTCTCTGCCATATTTATTATTCCCTTTAAATTCAACGAGAAGCCAGACGGGGCCTTCATACTGAGCAGGCATTCAAAGAAGATTTCCTTCTCTTCTTTGATAAGAGTATAGCTGGCAGGACCTTCATACTTCTTTGGATGCATGTCGTCTTTTTCATGCACACGTTGTTGTTCCTCCCGTGCCTCTGGTGTATCTTTTGTCTTCCCATACACTCCCAAGAAGCCTAGCAGGTTCACGCAAAGATTCTTCGTCAAGTGCATCACGTCGATTGCAGAGCGGACCTCTAGGTCTTTCCAATAGGGTAGGTCCCAAAATATAGATTTCTTCTTCCACATGGGTGCGTGTTTGTCAGTGTCATTCGAAACAGATAGTCTGCTAGGACCCTTTCCAAATATTACTTGTAAATCATTGACCATATCAAGTATGTGATCACCAATACGGAGGGCGAGCTTCTTCCGGAGATCTACCTCACCTTTGAAATGCTTTCCTTTCTTTCGACATTGATGGTTCGTCGGAAGAAATCGACGATGCCCCAGGTACACATTCTTCCTGCATTTGTCCAAATATATACTGTCGGTGTCATCTAAACAATGTGTGCATGCGTGGTATCCCTTGTTTATTTGTCTTGAAAGGTTACTGAGAGCAGGACAATCATTGATGGTTAGAAATAGCAACACATGTAGGTCAAATTCCTCCTGTTCGTTCTCATCCCACACACGTACAACTCTTCCATTCCATAGCTGTAAAAGTTCATCAACTAATGGCCTTAGGTACACATCAATGTCTTTGTCGGGTTGCTTAGGGCCTTGGATGAGCACTGGCATCACAATGAACTTCTGCTTCATGCACAACCAAGGAGGAAGGTTATACATACATAGAGTCACATGCCATGTGCTATGCTGGCTGCTCTGCTTCCCAAAAGGATTAACGCCATCTGCACTTAAACCAAACCATACGTTCCTCAGGTCACCTGTAAAGCCGCTCCACTTTCTCTCGATCTTTCTCCACTGTGACCCATCAGCGGGTGCTCTCAACTTCCCATCATTCTTCGGTATTTTTTGTGCCATTGCATCAACTCGGCATGCTTTTTGTTTCTGAACAGACGTTTCAACCGTGGTATTATAGGAGCATACCACATCACCTTGGCAGAAACCCTCTTTCCGGTGCGCCGGCCCTCAACATCACCAGGGCCATCTCTTCTGATCTTATACCTCAATGCACCGCATACTGGGCATGCGTTCCGTTCCTCGTACTCACCGCGGTAGAGGATGCAATCATTAGGGCATGCATGTATCTTCTGCACCTCCAATCCTAGAGGGCATACAACCTTCTTTGTTGCGTACGTACTGTTAGGCAATTCGTTATCCTTTGGAAGATTCTTCTTCATTATTTTCAGTAGCGAACTAAATCCCTTGTCAAATACACCATTGTCTGCCTTCCATTGCAACAATTCTAGTGTGGTACCGAGCTTTTTGTTGTCATCTTTGCAATTTGGGTACAACCCTTTTTTGTGATCCTCTAACATGCGATCGAACTTCAACTTCTCCCTTTCACTTTCGCATTCTCTCTGTGCATCAACAATGACCCAGCAAAGATCATCATCGAACACATCGTCTGGTTCCTCTTGATCTTCAGCTTCCCCCATTGCAGCATCACGGTATTTAGGGGGAGGGTAGTTGTCGTCATCCTCTTATTCTTTGTTGTCTTCCATCATAACCCCTCTTTCTCCATGCTTGATCCAAACATTATAGTGTGGCATACAACTCTTCTGAAGCAGGTGGAAGTGAAGGGTTTTAGAGTTGGGGAAAGACTTCGTATTCTCACAGACAGTACATGGACAAGGCATAAAACCATTCTGCTTGTTTGCCTCAACCGCTTCGAGAAAATTATGCAGGCCCTTAATATACTCGGAGGTGCATCGGTCATCATACGTCCATTCTCGGTTCATCTGCGTGCATTATCTAATAAAGTGTATTAAAAACCATTACAACATATCATGAATAGAGAAGTGAACAATAATAAAAGTAAGAAAATGATACGAGTAAGTATATTTTCTTTTCGCAAGAAGATAATATCAAGAGGCTCACCACGCGCGGGCGATCGACGACGGTTTTAGGACGGGGACGGGACAGGACAGACCGCCAAACCTAGACAAATCTTGACAAAAATGGAGTTTGGACAAGGAGCTTCAAGAGGAGAAAGCTTAAGTTTGGCTTAGGCATTTCATCAAACACCTTATGTGCATAGGAGGTGAGCAAGAGCACCAAAAAGCTCTCCCCTCGCCGGCCAAAAAAATAGAGTAGTGTGGAGTGCTCTGCTCGCTGCCGAGGGGGTATATATAGGCATTTCATTGGTCCCGGTTCGTGGCTGGAACCGGGACTAAAGGACCCCCTTTGGTCCCGGATCCATCCACGAACCGGGACCAATGGTTGTGGTCCAGGAGCGAGGCACGTTGGTCCCGGTTCATGTTGTTGAACCGGGACCAAAGGTTCCAGACGAACCGGGACCAATATCCCACGTGGCCCGCCCGGCCCCCTGGCCTCTCGAACCGGGACCGTTGCCCCCATTGGTCCCGGTTCGTGACTGAACCGGGACTAATGGGCTGGCCCAGCCCGAACCAATGCCTTGTTTTCTACTGGTATTCCTCCTACTGGATTGATACCTTGGTTCTCAGCAACTGAGGGAAATACTTATCTACTTCGTTGCATCACCCTTTCCTCTTGAAGGAAAACCAACGCAAGCTCAAGAGGTACAATTCTAATATGAATTTTATTGAACACAGTTACAGCTTAAGTATGTTCCTTAATCCTAACAAGAAAAGGTGGTTTCTCAATGTAAGTAGTAGGCACGATTTGATCAACATGGTAAAGAATTGTCTCTTCCTCAACTTTAATGGTTCCTCTAATAATCTTTCAATATGTGTATGGAATTTAAACCACTTCTCCCTTAGGAAGATCAACATGAGTAGAAAATGATTCATAGAAAGAAGCTACTATCTCCGAGTCAAGCCCATACTTATTGCTAAACTTATAAAATGTATCAGTTTCCTTAACACAATCAAACTCAAGATTTATACCTCAATCTTTACCTTTGTCGACTTCCCAATCTTCAGAGTTGCGTTTAATTCTATCCCATTTGAATTCAATAGTTCTCTTCATGTAGGAGCGAGTGTAAGAAGAATCGAGTATAAATTGATCATCATGAGAAAGCCGAGCTTAAAAGTTTTTTATAATCATTTCTATTGAAATCTCATCATATATTTAAGCATCCCACAAGCTTTAGTGATGCTTTATCCTTTACGAGGCCAAAAGTAATATATATATATATAATTCTGATCACGGTGAACTAGATGCATAGGATAAAACTTTTGCTGAATTCTAGCTTCAAGCGATTCCAGTCCCATGATCCAATATCATCCAGTAACTTGTACCAAATCAATGCTTTTCCCTCCAAAGGTAAAGGGAAAACCTTCTTCTTGACTTTGTCCTCGGATAAACCTACAAGCTTAAATAATCCAAAAATCTCATCTACATATATCAAGTGCAAATCAGGATGAGGTGTATCGTCTCTTGCATAAGGATTAACTTATAGTTTCTCTAACATACACGAGGGAATCTCATAATAAATATTTTTAGTTGGTTCAGTAGGTTGAGGGGCAACTTTTCCCACTTCTGGTCGGGGTGAAGATACCCCAAACAGGCCTTCAAAGGATTACTATCCACAATGACAAGCAACTATAAATTTCAGCATGTACCAAAAATGTTTCCTTACCAAAGGCGCTTCACTCGACGACAACGGCGCCAGAAAAGAGTCTGGATGACCCACAAGTATAGGGTATCAATAGTATAAGTAAGAGCGTCAACCCAACGAGGAGCAGAAGGAAATGATAAACAATTTTCAACAAGGTATTCTTTGCAAGTGTTGTAAGTAACAATGATAGATCGTTTTGTAGCAAGATAATTTCTAAAAAGTGACAAGTAACTAAAGTAGCAAGTGTGTAGCAAGATATCCCAGTACTTTTTGTAGCAAAGGATGGGCATGAAAGTACTCTTACTTAAAGAAAAGCGCTCCTGAGGACGTATGTGAATTTCTGTCTAGTCATGTTCACCATATTGAGTTGATTCACATACGTTACTTTGATAATTCGATATGTGGGTGGACCGGTGCTAAAATCCTTCTTACTTGAATACGCAACCCACTTATGATTACCCCCTCTCCCAAGCATCCACAACTACGAAATAAGAATTAAGATAAATCTAACCATAGCATGAAACATGTTTCCAAATCAGCCCCTTATGAAATAACGCATAAAATAGGGTTTAAGCTTCTCTCACTATAGCAACCCATCATCTACTTATTACTCCACAATGCCTTCACTTAGGCCCAATAGATGGTAAAGTGTCATGTAATCAACGTTGACACGACACCACTAAAGGAAGAAACAACATACATATCATCAAAATATCGAACAAGTACCAACTTCACATGATTACTTATAAAAAGACATCTCTTGTGTCCCAGGGAAAAAAAGTAACTACTCAATAATCATCACCATGTTCAAGATCAGATGTATGATAATTATGAATAAGGATATGAACATATTATGTTCCACCAAGTAAATCAACAAGCATAAACTACAATATGTAATCAACACTACTAGTAACCCATAGGTACCAATCTAAGGTTTTGAGACAAAGACTGAATACAAGAGATGAACTAAGTTTTTAGATGAGATTGTGATGGTGAAGATGTTGATGAAGATTGGCCATCCCACGAAGGAGGAAGCATTAATGATGACGATGGCTTGGATTTCCCCCTCCCTAAGTGTACGAAAAAAGCATACAAATTGTATCGTAAAGTGGAGTTATGACTAAGAATAATATAAATATTAATAATCAATCATGATGCAAAATGGACGTATCAGCGAGTAGTTGCGTAGGACCGCTCCCCAAAAACATAATTGCCCCTTTCACGTACAAGATCCGGACAGGCCGGGTTTTGGAGGCCTGTTCTCCTGTCGACTGTGTACGTGGTGAATGGGATAGAATTGTCGGTGGTAGCAGCAATAGCAAAGGGAACAACATGGCTAGTGCACGTGGAGCAGATGTGATATGTTCGTGGAAGATAGGGTTGGCCGATGCCTCAAATAATAAGGCCATAAGTATGAGCTCGGCTTGGATCAATCATGAAACCCGCGGCACGTCGTGACGAGGCCTCACGTAGCGTGGCGAGGCGGGCGGTAGAGGAGGAGTGTGCGAGGGCCATGATACTTGTGGTCTGCGTTGTGTTTTACGTGAAGAGGAATGGATTATTGCAGCACAATGTGGGTAAGTATTTCCCTTAGTTATGAAACCAAGGTTTATCGAACAAATAGGAATACCAATCCTCAACCATCTTCAGCAGCTACACACAAAAGAACAAACACTATAAATTTCAGCATGTACCAAAAATGTTTCCTTACCAAAGGCGCTTCACTCCACGACAACGGCGCCAGAAAAGAGTCTGGATGACCCACAAGTATAGGGTATCAATAGTATAAGTAAGAGCGTCGACCCAACGAGGAGCAGAAGGAAATGATAAACAATTTTCAACAAGGTATTCTTTGCAAGTGTTGTAAGTAACAATGATAGATCGTTTTGTAGCAAGATAATTTCTAAAAAGTGACAAGTAACTAAAGTAGCAAGTGTGTAGCAAGATATCCCAGTACTTTTTGTAGCAAAGGATGGGCATGAAAGTACTCTTACTTAAAGAAAAGCGCTCCACAGGACATATGTGAATTTATGTCTAGTCATGTTCACCATATTGAGTTGATTCACATACGTTACTTTGATAATTCGATATGTGGGTGGACCGGTGCTAAGATCCTTCTTACTTGAATACGCAACCCACTTATGATTACCCCCTCTCGCAAGCATCCACAACTACGAAATAAGAATTAAGATAAATCTAACCATAGCATGAAACATGTTTCCAAATCAGCCCCTTATGAAATAACGCATAAAATAGGGTTTAAGCTTCTCTCACTGTAGCAGCCCATCATCTACTTATTACTCCACAATGCCTTCACTTAGGCCCAATAGATGGTAAAGTGTCATGTAATCAACGTTGACACGACACCACTAAAGGAAGAAACAACATACATATCATCAAAATATCGAACAAGTACCAACTTCACATGATTACTTATAAAAAGACATCTCTTGTGTCCCAGGGAAAAAAAGTAACTACTCAATAATCATCACCATGTTCAAGATCAGATGTATGATAATTATGAATAAGGATATGAACATATTATGTTCCACCAAGTAAATCAACAAGCATAAACTACAATATGTAATCAACACTACTAGTAACCCATAGGTACCAATCTAAGGTTTTGAGACAAAGACTGAATACAAGAGATGAACTAAGTTTTTAGATGAGATTGTGATGGTGAAGATGTTGATGAAGATTGGCCATCCCACGAAGGAGGAAGCATTAATGATGACGATGGCTTGGATTTCCCCCTCCCTAAGTGTACGAAAAAAGCATACAAATTGTATCGTAAAGTGGAGTTATGACTAAGAATAATATAAATATTAATAATCAATCATGATGCAAAATGGACGTATCAGCGAGTAGTTGCGTAGGACCGCTCCCCAAAAACATAATTGCCCCTTTCACGTACAAGATCCGGACAGGCCGGGTTTTGGAGGCCTGTTCTCCTGTCGACTGTGTACGTGGTGAATGGGATAGAATTGTCGGTGGTAGCAGCAATAGCAAAGGGAACAACATGGCTAGTGCACGTGGAGCAGATGTGATATGTTCGTGGAAGATAGGGTTGGCCGATGCCTCAAATAATAAGGCCATAAGTATGAGCTCGGCTTGGATCAATCATGAAACCCGCGGCACGTCGTGACGAGGCCTCACGTAGCGTGGCGAGGCGGGCGGTAGAGGAGGAGTGTGCGAGGGCCATGATACTTGTGGTCTGCGTTGTGTTTTACGTGAAGAGGAATGGATTATTGCAGCACAATGTGGGTAAGTATTTCCCTTAGTTATGAAACCAAGGTTTATCGAACAAATAGGAATACCAATCCTCAACCATCTTCAGCAGCTACACACAAAAGAACAAACACTATAAATTTCAGCATGTACCAAAAATGTTTCCTTACCAAAGGCGCTTCACTCCACGACAACGGCGCCAGAAAAGAGTCTGGATGACCCACAAGTATAGGGTATCAATAGTATAAGTAAGAGCGTCGACCCAACGAGGAGCAGAAGGAAATGATAAACAATTTTCAACAAGGTATTCTTTGCAAGTGTTGTAAGTAACAATGATAGATCGTTTTGTAGCAAGATAATTTCTAAAAAGTGACAAGTAACTAAAGTAGCAAGTGTGTAGCAAGATATCCCAGTACTTTTTGTAGCAAAGGATGGGCATGAAAGTACTCTTACTTAAAGAAAAGCGCTCCACAGGACATATGTGAATTTATGTCTAGTCATGTTCACCATATTGAGTTGATTCACATACGTTACTTTGATAATTCGATATGTGGGTGGACCGGTGCTAAGATCCTTCTTACTTGAATACGCAACCCACTTATGATTACCCCCTCTCGCAAGCATCCACAACTACGAAATAAGAATTAAGATAAATCTAACCATAGCATGAAACATGTTTCCAAATCAGCCCCTTATGAAATAACGCATAAAATAGGGTTTAAGCTTCTCTCACTGTAGCAGCCCATCATCTACTTATTACTCCACAATGCCTTCACTTAGGCCCAATAGATGGTAAAGTGTCATGTAATCAACGTTGACACGACACCACTAAAGGAAGAAACAACATACATATCATCAAAATATCGAACAAGTACCAACTTCACATGATTACTTATAAAAAGACATCTCTTGTGTCCCAGGGAAAAAAAGTAACTACTCAATAATCATCACCATGTTCAAGATCAGATGTATGATAATTATGAATAAGGATATGAACATATTATGTTCCACCAAGTAAATCAACAAGCATAAACTACAATATGTAATCAACACTACTAGTAACCCATAGGTACCAATCTAAGGTTTTGAGACAAAGACTGAATACAAGAGATGAACTAAGTTTTTAGATGAGATTGTGATGGTGAAGATGTTGATGAAGATTGGCCATCCCACGAAGGAGGAAGCATTAATGATGACGATGGCTTGGATTTCCCCCTCCCTAAGTGTACGAAAAAAGCATACAAATTGTATCGTAAAGTGGAGTTATGACTAAGAATAATATAAATATTAATAATCAATCATGATGCAAAATGGACGTATCAGCGAGTAGTTGCGTAGGACCGCTCCCCAAAAACATAATTGCCCCTTTCACGTACAAGATCCGGACAGGCCGGGTTTTGGAGGCCTGTTCTCCTGTCGACTGTGTACGTGGTGAATGGGATAGAATTGTCGGTGGTAGCAGCAATAGCAAAGGGAACAACATGGCTAGTGCACGTGGAGCAGATGTGATATGTTCGTGGAAGATAGGGTTGGCCGATGCCTCAAATAATAAGGCCATAAGTATGAGCTCGGCTTGGATCAATCATGAAACCCGCGGCACGTCGTGACGAGGCCTCACGTAGCGTGGCGAGGCGGGCGGTAGAGGAGGAGTGTGCGAGGGCCATGATACTTGTGGTCTGCGTTGTGTTTTACGTGAAGAGGAATGGATTATTGCAGCACAATGTGGGTAAGTATTTCCCTTAGTTATGAAACCAAGGTTTATCGAACAAATAGGAATACCAATCCTCAACCATCTTCAGCAGCTACACACAAAAGAACAAACACTATAAATTTCAGCATGTACCAAAAATGTTTCCTTACCAAAGGCGCTTCACTCCACGACAACGGCGCCAGAAAAGAGTCTGGATGACCCACAAGTATAGGGTATCAATAGTATAAGTAAGAGCGTCGACCCAACGAGGAGCAGAAGGAAATGATAAACAATTTTCAACAAGGTATTCTTTGCAAGTGTTGTAAGTAACAATGATAGATCGTTTTGTAGCAAGATAATTTCTAAAAAGTGACAAGTAACTAAAGTAGCAAGTGTGTAGCAAGATATCCCAGTACTTTTTGTAGCAAAGGATGGGCATGAAAGTACTCTTACTTAAAGAAAAGCGCTCCACAGGACATATGTGAATTTATGTCTAGTCATGTTCACCATATTGAGTTGATTCACATACGTTACTTTGATAATTCGATATGTGGGTGGACCGGTGCTAAGATCCTTCTTACTTGAATACGCAACCCACTTATGATTACCCCCTCTCGCAAGCATCCACAACTACGAAATAAGAATTAAGATAAATCTAACCATAGCATGAAACATGTTTCCAAATCAGCCCCTTATGAAATAACGCATAAAATAGGGTTTAAGCTTCTCTCACTGTAGCAGCCCATCATCTACTTATTACTCCACAATGCCTTCACTTAGGCCCAATAGATGGTAAAGTGTCATGTAATCAACGTTGACACGACACCACTAAAGGAAGAAACAACATACATATCATCAAAATATCGAACAAGTACCAACTTCACATGATTACTTATAAAAAGACATCTCTTGTGTCCCAGGGAAAAAAAGTAACTACTCAATAATCATCACCATGTTCAAGATCAGATGTATGATAATTATGAATAAGGATATGAACATATTATGTTCCACCAAGTAAATCAACAAGCATAAACTACAATATGTAATCAACACTACTAGTAACCCATAGGTACCAATCTAAGGTTTTGAGACAAAGACTGAATACAAGAGATGAACTAAGTTTTTAGATGAGATTGTGATGGTGAAGATGTTGATGAAGATTGGCCATCCCACGAAGGAGGAAGCATTAATGATGACGATGGCTTGGATTTCCCCCTCCCTAAGTGTACGAAAAAAGCATACAAATTGTATCGTAAAGTGGAGTTATGACTAAGAATAATATAAATATTAATAATCAATCATGATGCAAAATGGACGTATCAGCGAGTAGTTGCGTAGGACCGCTCCCCAAAAACATAATTGCCCCTTTCACGTACAAGATCCGGACAGGCCGGGTTTTGGAGGCCTGTTCTCCTATCGACTGTGTACGTGGTGAATGGGATAGAATTGTCGGTGGTAGCAGCAATAGCAAAGGGAACAACATGGCTAGTGCACGTGGAGCAGATGTGATATGTTCGTGGAAGATAGGGTTGGCCGATGCCTCAAATAATAAGGCCATAAGTATGAGCTCGGCTTGGATCAATCATGAAACCCGCGGCACGTCGTGACGAGGCCTCACGTAGCGTGGCGAGGCGGGCGGTAGAGGAGGAGTGTGCGAGGGCCATGATACTTGTGGTCTGCGTTGTGTTTTACGTGAAGAGGAATGGATTATTGCAGCACAATGTGGGTAAGTATTTCCCTTAGTTATGAAACCAAGGTTTATCGAACAAATAGGAATACCAATCCTCAACCATCTTCAGCAGCTACACACAAAAGAACAAACACTATAAATTTCAGCATGTACCAAAAATGTTTCCTTACCAAAGGCGCTTCACTCCACGACAACGGCGCCAGAAAAGAGTCTGGATGACCCACAAGTATAGGGTATCAATAGTATAAGTAAGAGCGTCGACCCAACGAGGAGCAGAAGGAAATGATAAACAATTTTCAACAAGGTATTCTTTGCAAGTGTTGTAAGTAACAATGATAGATCGTTTTGTAGCAAGATAATTTCTAAAAAGTGACAAGTAACTAAAGTAGCAAGTGTGTAGCAAGATATCCCAGTACTTTTTGTAGCAAAGGATGGGCATGAAAGTACTCTTACTTAAAGAAAAGCGCTCCACAGGACATATGTGAATTTATGTCTAGTCATGTTCACCATATTGAGTTGATTCACATACGTTACTTTGATAATTCGATATGTGGGTGGACCGGTGCTAAGATCCTTCTTACTTGAATACGCAACCCACTTATGATTACCCCCTCTCGCAAGCATCCACAACTACGAAATAAGAATTAAGATAAATCTAACCATAGCATGAAACATGTTTCCAAATCAGCCCCTTATGAAATAACGCATAAAATAGGGTTTAAGCTTCTCTCACTGTAGCAACCCATCATCTACTTATTACTCCACAATGCCTTCACTTAGGCCCAATAGATGGTAAAGTGTCATGTAATCAACGTTGACACGACACCACTAAAGGAAGAAACAACATACATATCATCAAAATATCGAACAAGTACCAACTTCACATGATTACTTATAAAAAGACATCTCTTGTGTCCCAGGGAAAAAAAGTAACTACTCAATAATCATCACCATGTTCAAGATCAGATGTATGATAATTATGAATAAGGATATGAACATATTATGTTCCACCAAGTAAATCAACAAGCATAAACTACAATATGTAATCAACACTACTAGTAACCCATAGGTACCAATCTAAGGTTTTGAGACAAAGACTGAATACAAGAGATGAACTAAGTTTTTAGATGAGATTGTGATGGTGAAGATGTTGATGAAGATTGGCCATCCCACGAAGGAGGAAGCATTAATGATGACGATGGCTTGGATTTCCCCCTCCCTAAGTGTACGAAAAAAGCATACAAATTGTATCGTAAAGTGGAGTTATGACTAAGAATAATATAAATATTAATAATCAATCATGATGCAAAATGGACGTATCAGCGAGTAGTTGCGTAGGACCGCTCCCCAAAAACATAATTGCCCCTTTCACGTACAAGATCCGGACAGGCCGGGTTTTGGAGGCCTGTTCTCCTGTCGACTGTGTACGTGGTGAATGGGATAGAATTGTCGGTGGTAGCAGCAATAGCAAAGGGAACAACATGGCTAGTGCACGTGGAGCAGATGTGATATGTTCGTGGAAGATAGGGTTGGCCGATGCCTCAAATAATAAGGCCATAAGTATGAGCTCGGCTTGGATCAATCATGAAACCCGCGGCACGTCGTGACGAGGCCTCACGTAGCGTGGCGAGGCGGGCGGTAGAGGAGGAGTGTGCGAGGGCCATGATACTTGTGGTCTGCGTTGTGTTTTACGTGAAGAGGAATGGATTATTGCAGCACAATGTGGGTAAGTATTTCCCTTAGTTATGAAACCAAGGTTTATCGAACAAATAGGAATACCAATCCTCAACCATCTTCAGCAGCTACACACAAAAGAACAAACACTATAAATTTCAGCATGTACCAAAAATGTTTCCTTACCAAAGGCGCTTCACTCCACGACAACGGCGCCAGAAAAGAGTCTGGATGACCCACAAGTATAGGGTATCAATAGTATAAGTAAGAGCGTCGACCCAACGAGGAGCAGAAGGAAATGATAAACAATTTTCAACAAGGTATTCTTTGCAAGTGTTGTAAGTAACAATGATAGATCGTTTTGTAGCAAGATAATTTCTAAAAAGTGACAAGTAACTAAAGTAGCAAGTGTGTAGCAAGATATCCCAGTACTTTTTGTAGCAAAGGATGGGCATGAAAGTACTCTTACTTAAAGAAAAGCGCTCCACAGGACATATGTGAATTTATGTCTAGTCATGTTCACCATATTGAGTTGATTCACATACGTTACTTTGATAATTCGATATGTGGGTGGACCGGTGCTAAGATCCTTCTTACTTGAATACGCAACCCACTTATGATTACCCCCTCTCGCAAGCATCCACAACTACGAAATAAGAATTAAGATAAATCTAACCATAGCATGAAACATGTTTCCAAATCAGCCCCTTATGAAATAACGCATAAAATAGGGTTTAAGCTTCTCTCACTGTAGCAACCCATCATCTACTTATTACTCCACAATGCCTTCACTTAGGCCCAATAGATGGTAAAGTGTCATGTAATCAACGTTGACACGACACCACTAAAGGAAGAAACAACATACATATCATCAAAATATCGAACAAGTACCAACTTCACATGATTACTTATAAAAAGACATCTCTTGTGTCCCAGGGAAAAAAAGTAACTACTCAATAATCATCACCATGTTCAAGATCAGATGTATGATAATTATGAATAAGGATATGAACATATTATGTTCCACCAAGTAAATCAACAAGCATAAACTACAATATGTAATCAACACTACTAGTAACCCATAGGTACCAATCTAAGGTTTTGAGACAAAGACTGAATACAAGAGATGAACTAAGTTTTTAGATGAGATTGTGATGGTGAAGATGTTGATGAAGATTGGCCATCCCACGAAGGAGGAAGCATTAATGATGACGATGGCTTGGATTTCCCCCTCCCTAAGTGTACGAAAAAAGCATACAAATTGTATCGTAAAGTGGAGTTATGACTAAGAATAATATAAATATTAATAATCAATCATGATGCAAAATGGACGTATCAGCGAGTAGTTGCGTAGGACCGCTCCCCAAAAACATAATTGCCCCTTTCACGTACAAGATCCGGACAGGCCGGGTTTTGGAGGCCTGTTCTCCTATCGACTGTGTACGTGGTGAATGGGATAGAATTGTCGGTGGTAGCAGCAATAGCAAAGGGAACAACATGGCTAGTGCACGTGGAGCAGATGTGATATGTTCGTGGAAGATAGGGTTGGCCGATGCCTCAAATAATAAGGCCATAAGTATGAGCTCGGCTTGGATCAATCATGAAACCCGCGGCACGTCGTGACGAGGCCTCACGTAGCGTGGCGAGGCGGGCGGTAGAGGAGGAGTGTGCGAGGGCCATGATACTTGTGGTCTGCGTTGTGTTTTACGTGAAGAGGAATGGATTATTGCAGCACAATGTGGGTAAGTATTTCCCTTAGTTATGAAACCAAGGTTTATCGAACAAATAGGAATACCAATCCTCAACCATCTTCAGCAGCTACACACAAAAGAACAAACACTATAAATTTCAGCATGTACCAAAAATGTTTCCTTACCAAAGGCGCTTCACTCCACGACAACGGCGCCAGAAAAGAGTCTGGATGACCCACAAGTATAGGGTATCAATAGTATAAGTAAGAGCGTCGACCCAACGAGGAGCAGAAGGAAATGATAAACAATTTTCAACAAGGTATTCTTTGCAAGTGTTGTAAGTAACAATGATAGATCGTTTTGTAGCAAGATAATTTCTAAAAAGTGACAAGTAACTAAAGTAGCAAGTGTGTAGCAAGATATCCCAGTACTTTTTGTAGCAAAGGATGGGCATGAAAGTACTCTTACTTAAAGAAAAGCGCTCCACAGGACATATGTGAATTTATGTCTAGTCATGTTCACCATATTGAGTTGATTCACATACGTTACTTTGATAATTCGATATGTGGGTGGACCGGTGCTAAGATCCTTCTTACTTGAATACGCAACCCACTTATGATTACCCCCTCTCGCAAGCATCCACAACTACGAAATAAGAATTAAGATAAATCTAACCATAGCATGAAACATGTTTCCAAATCAGCCCCTTATGAAATAACGCATAAAATAGGGTTTAAGCTTCTCTCACTGTAGCAACCCATCATCTACTTATTACTCCACAATGCCTTCACTTAGGCCCAATAGATGGTAAAGTGTCATGTAATCAACGTTGACACGACACCACTAAAGGAAGAAACAACATACATATCATCAAAATATCGAACAAGTACCAACTTCACATGATTACTTATAAAAAGACATCTCTTGTGTCCCAGGGAAAAAAAGTAACTACTCAATAATCATCACCATGTTCAAGATCAGATGTATGATAATTATGAATAAGGATATGAACATATTATGTTCCACCAAGTAAATCAACAAGCATAAACTACAATATGTAATCAACACTACTAGTAACCCATAGGTACCAATCTAAGGTTTTGAGACAAAGACTGAATACAAGAGATGAACTAAGTTTTTAGATGAGATTGTGATGGTGAAGATGTTGATGAAGATTGGCCATCCCACGAAGGAGGAAGCATTAATGATGACGATGGCTTGGATTTCCCCCTCCCTAAGTGTACGAAAAAAGCATACAAATTGTATCGTAAAGTGGAGTTATGACTAAGAATAATATAAATATTAATAATCAATCATGATGCAAAATGGACGTATCAGCGAGTAGTTGCGTAGGACCGCTCCCCAAAAACATAATTGCCCCTTTCACGTACAAGATCCGGACAGGCCAGGTTTTGGAGGCCTGTTCTCCTATCGACTGTGTACGTGGTGAATGGGATAGAATTGTCGGTGGTAGCAGCAATAGCAAAGGGAACAACATGGCTAGTGCACGTGGAGCAGATGTGATATGTTCGTGGAAGATAGGGTTGGCCGATGCCTCAAATAATAAGGCCATAAGTATGAGCTCGGCTTGGATCAATCATGAAACCCGCGGCACGTCGTGACGAGGCCTCACGTAGCGTGGCGAGGCGAGCGGTAGAGGAGGAGTGTGCGAGGGCCATGATACTTGTGGTCTGCGTTGTGTTTTACGTGAAGAGGAATGGATTATTGCAGCACAATGTGGGTAAGTATTTCCCTTAGTTATGAAACCAAGGTTTATCGAACAAATAGGAATACCAATCCTCAACCATCTTCAGCAGCTACACACAAAAGAACAAACACTATAAATTTCAGCATGTACCAAAAATGTTTCCTTACCAAAGGCGCTTCACTCCACGACAACGGCGCCAGAAAAGAGTCTGGATGACCCACAAGTATAGGGTATCAATAGTATAAGTAAGAGCGTCGACCCAACGAGGAGCAGAAGGAAATGATAAACAATTTTCAACAAGGTATTCTTTGCAAGTGTTGTAAGTAACAATGATAGATCGTTTTGTAGCAAGATAATTTCTAAAAAGTGACAAGTAACTAAAGTAGCAAGTGTGTAGCAAGATATCCTAGTACTTTTTGTAGCAAAGGATGGGTATGAAAGTACTCTTACTTAAAGAAAAGCGCTCCACAGGACATATGTGAATTTATGTCTAGTCATGTTCACCATATTGAGTTGATTCACATACGTTACTTTGATAATTCGATATGTGGGTGGACCGGTGCTAAGATCCTTCTTACTTGAATACGCAACCCACTTATGATTACCCCCTCTCGCAAGCATCCACAACTACGAAATAAGAATTAAGATAAATCTAACCATAGCATGAAACATGTTTCCAAATCAGCCCCTTATGAAATAACGCATAAAATAGGGTTTAAGCTTCTCTCACTGTAGCAACCCATCATCTACTTATTACTCCACAATGCCTTCACTTAGGCCCAATAGATGGTAAAGTGTCATGTAATCAACGTTGACACGACACCACTAAAGGAAGAAACAACATACATATCATCAAAATATCGAACAAGTACCAACTTCACATGATTACTTATAAAAAGACATCTCTTGTGTCCCAGGGAAAAAAAGTAACTACTCAATAATCATCACCATGTTCAAGATCAGATGTATGATAATTATGAATAAGGATATGAACATATTATGTTCCACCAAGTAAATCAACAAGCATAAACTACAATATGTAATCAACACTACTAGTAACCCATAGGTACCAATCTAAGGTTTTGAGACAAAGACTGAATACAAGAGATGAACTAAGTTTTTAGATGAGATTGTGATGGTGAAGATGTTGATGAAGATTGGCCATCCCACGAAGGAGGAAGCATTAATGATGACGATGGCTTGGATTTCCCCCTCCCTAAGTGTACGAAAAAAGCATAAAAATTGTATCGTAAAGTGGAGTTATGACTAAGAATAATATAAATATTAATAATCAATCATGATGCAAAATGGACGTATCAGCGAGTAGTTGCGTAGGACCGCTCCCCAAAAACATAATTGCCCCTTTCACGTACAAGATCCGGACAGGCCGGGTTTTGGAGGCCTGTTCTCCTGTCGACTGTGTACGTGGTGAATGGGATAGAATTGTCGGTGGTAGCAGCAATAGCAAAGGGAACAACATGGCTAGTGCACGTGGAGCAGATGTGATATGTTCGTGGAAGATAGGGTTGGCCGATGCCTCAAATAATAAGGCCATAAGTATGAGCTCGGCTTGGATCAATCATGAAACCCGCGGCACGTCGTGACGAGGCCTCACGTAGCGTGGCGAGGCGGGCGGTAGAGGAGGAGTGTGCGAGGGCCATGATACTTGTGGTCTGCGTTGTGTTTTACGTGAAGAGGAATGGATTATTGCAGCACAATGTGGGTAAGTATTTCCCTTAGTTATGAAACCAAGGTTTATCGAACAAATAGGAATACCAATCCTCAACCATCTTCAGCAGCTACACACAAAAGAACAAACACTATAAATTTCAGCATGTACCAAAAATGTTTCCTTACCAAAGGCGCTTCACTCCACGACAACGGCGCCAGAAAAGAGTCTGGATGACCCACAAGTATAGGGTATCAATAGTATAAGTAAGAGCGTCGACCCAACGAGGAGCAGAAGGAAATGATAAACAATTTTCAACAAGGTATTCTTTGCAAGTGTTGTAAGTAACAATGATAGATCGTTTTGTAGCAAGATAATTTCTAAAAAGTGACAAGTAACTAAAGTAGCAAGTGTGTAGCAAGATATCCCAGTACTTTTTGTAGCAAAGGATGGGCATGAAAGTACTCTTACTTAAAGAAAAGCGCTCCACAGGACATATGTGAATTTATGTCTAGTCATGTTCACCATATTGAGTTGATTCACATACGTTACTTTGATAATTCGATATGTGGGTGGACCGGTGCTAAGATCCTTCTTACTTGAATACGCAACCCACTTATGATTACCCCCTCTCGCAAGCATCCACAACTACGAAATAAGAATTAAGATAAATCTAACCATAGCATGAAACATGTTTCCAAATCAGCCCCTTATGAAATAACGCATAAAATAGGGTTTAAGCTTCTCTCACTGTAGCAACCCATCATCTACTTATTACTCCACAATGCCTTCACTTAGGCCCAATAGATGGTAAAGTGTCATGTAATCAACGTTGACACGACACCACTAAAGGAAGAAACAACATACATATCATCAAAATATCGAACAAGTACCAACTTCACATGATTACTTATAAAAAGACATCTCTTGTGTCCCAGGGAAAAAAAGTAACTACTCAATAATCATCACCATGTTCAAGATCAGATGTATGATAATTATGAATAAGGATATGAACATATTATGTTCCACCAAGTAAATCAACAAGCATAAACTACAATATGTAATCAACACTACTAGTAACCCATAGGTACCAATCTAAGGTTTTGAGACAAAGACTGAATACAAGAGATGAACTAAGTTTTTAGATGAGATTGTGATGGTGAAGATGTTGATGAAGATTGGCCATCCCACGAAGGAGGAAGCATTAATGATGACGATGGCTTGGATTTCCCCCTCCCTAAGTGTACGAAAAAAGCATAAAAATTGTATCGTAAAGTGGAGTTATGACTAAGAATAATATAAATATTAATAATCAATCATGATGCAAAATGGACGTATCAGCGAGTAGTTGCGTAGGACCGCTCCCCAAAAACATAATTGCCCCTTTCACGTACAAGATCCGGACAGGCCGGGTTTTGGAGGCCTGTTCTCCTATCGACTGTGTACGTGGTGAATGGGATAGAATTGTCGGTGGTAGCAGCAATAGCAAAGGGAACAACATGGCTAGTGCACGTGGAGCAGATGTGATATGTTCGTGGAAGATAGGGTTGGCCGATGCCTCAAATAATAAGGCCATAAGTATGAGCTCGGCTTGGATCAATCATGAAACCCGCGGCACGTCGTGACGAGGCCTCACGTAGCGTGGCGAGGCGGGCGGTAGAGGAGGAGTGTGCGAGGGCCATGATACTTGTGGTCTGCGTTGTGTTTTACGTGAAGAGGAATGGATTATTGCAGCACAATGTGGGTAAGTATTTCCCTTAGTTATGAAACCAAGGTTTATCGAACAAATAGGAATACCAATCCTCAACCATCTTCAGCAGCTACACACAAAAGAACAAACACTATAAATTTCAGCATGTACCAAAAATGTTTCCTTACCAAAGGCGCTTCACTCCACGACAACGGCGCCAGAAAAGAGTCTGGATGACCCACAAGTATAGGGTATCAATAGTATAAGTAAGAGCGTCGACCCAACGAGGAGCAGAAGGAAATGATAAACAATTTTCAACAAGGTATTCTTTGCAAGTGTTGTAAGTAACAATGATAGATCGTTTTGTAGCAAGATAATTTCTAAAAAGTGACAAGTAACTAAAGTAGCAAGTGTGTAGCAAGATATCCCAGTACTTTTTGTAGCAAAGGATGGGCATGAAAGTACTCTTACTTAAAGAAAAGCGCTCCACAGGACATATGTGAATTTATGTCTAGTCATGTTCACCATATTGAGTTGATTCACATACGTTACTTTGATAATTCGATATGTGGGTGGACCGGTGCTAAGATCCTTCTTACTTGAATACGCAACCCACTTATGATTACCCCCTCTCGCAAGCATCCACAACTACGAAATAAGAATTAAGATAAATCTAACCATAGCATGAAACATGTTTCCAAATCAGCCCCTTATGAAATAATGCATAAAATAGGGTTTATGCTTCTCTCACTGTAGCAACCCATCATCTACTTATTACTCCACAATGCCTTCACTTAGGCCCAATAGATGGTAAAGTGTCATGTAATAAACGTTGACACGACACCACTAAAGGAAGAAACAACATACATATCATCAAAATATCGAACAAGTACCAACTTCACATGATTACTTATAAAAAGACATCTCTTGTGTCCCAGGGAAAAAAAGTAACTACTCAATAATCATCACCATGTTCAAGATCAGATGTATGATAATTATGAATAAGGATATGAACATATTATGTTCCACCAAGTAAATCAACAAGCATAAACTACAATATGTAATCAACACTACTAGTAACCCATAGGTACCAATCTAAGGTTTTGAGACAAAGACTGAATACAAGAGATGAACTAAGTTTTTAGATGAGATTGTGATGGTGAAGATGTTGATGAAGATTGGCCATCCCACGAAGGAGGAAGCATTAATGATGACGATGGCTTGGATTTCCCCCTCCCTAAGTGTACGAAAAAAGCATACAAATTGTATCGTAAAGTGGAGTTATGACTAAGAATAATATAAATATTAATAATCAATCATGATGCAAAATGGACGTATCAGCGAGTAGTTGCGTAGGACCGCTCCCCAAAAACATAATTGCCCCTTTCACGTACAAGATCCAGACAGGCCGGGTTTTGGAGGCCTGTTCTCCTGTCGACTGTGTACGTGGTGAATGGGATAGAATTGTCGGTGGTAGCAGCAATAGCAAAGGGAACAACATGGCTAGTGCACGTGGAGCAGATTTGATATGTTTGTGGAAGATAGGGTTGGCCGATGCCTCAAATAATAAGGCCATAAGTATGAGCTCGGCTTGGATCAATCATGAAACCCGCGGCACGTCGTGACGAGGCCTCACGTAGCGTGGCGAGGCGGGTGGTAGAGGAGGAGTGTGCGAGGGCCATGATACTTGTGGTCTGCGTTGTGTTTTACGTGAAGAGGAATGGATTATTGCAGCACAATGTGGGTAAGTATTTCCCTTAGTTATGAAACCAAGGTTTATCGAACAAATAGGAATACCAATCCTCAACCATCTTCAGCAGCTACACACAAAAGAACAAACACTATAAATTTCAGCATGTACCAAAAATGTTTCCTTACCAAAGGCGCTTCACTCCACGACAACGGCGCTAGAAAAGAGTCTGGATGACCCACAAGTATAGGGTATCAATAGTATAAGTAAGAGCGTCGACCCAACGAGGAGCAGAAGGAAATGATAAACAATTTTCAACAAGGTATTCTTTGCAAGTGTTGTAAGTAACAATGATAGATCGTTTTGTAGCAAGATAATTTCTAAAAAGTGACAAGTAACTAAAGTAGCAAGTGTGTAGCAAGATATCCCAGTACTTTTTGTAGCAAAGGATGGGCATGAAAGTACTCTTACTTAAAGAAAAGCGCTCCACAGGACATATGTGAATTTATGTCTAGTCATGTTCACCATATTGAGTTGATTCACATACGTTACTTTGATAATTCGATATGTGGGTGGACCGGTGCTAAGATCCTTCTTACTTGAATACGCAACCCACTTATGATTACCCCCTCTCGCAAGCATCCACAACTACGAAATAAGAATTAAGATAAATCTAACCATAGCATGAAACATGTTTCCAAATCAGCCCCTTATGAAATAACGCATAAAATAGGGTTTAAGCTTCTCTCACTGTAGCAACCCATCATCTACTTATTACTCCACAATGCCTTCACTTAGGCCCAATAGATGGTAAAGTGTCATGTAATCAACGTTGACACGACACCACTAAAGGAAGAAACAACATACATATCATCAAAATATCGAACAAGTACCAACTTCACATGATTACTTATAAAAAGACATCTCTTGTGTCCCAGGGAAAAAAAGTAACTACTCAATAATCATCACCATGTTCAAGATCAGATGTATGATAATTATGAATAAGGATATGAACATATTATGTTCCACCAAGTAAATCAACAAGCATAAACTACAATATGTAATCAACACTACTAGTAACCCATAGGTACCAATCTAAGGTTTTGAGACAAAGACTGAATACAAGAGATGAACTAAGTTTTTAGATGAGATTGTGATGGTGAAGATGTTGATGAAGATTGGCCATCCCACGAAGGAGGAAGCATTAATGATGACGATGGCTTGGATTTCCCCCTCCCTAAGTGTACGAAAAAAGCATACAAATTGTATCGTAAAGTGGAGTTATGACTAAGAATAATATAAATATTAATAATCAATCATGATGCAAAATGGACGTATCAGCGAGTAGTTGCGTAGGACCGCTCCCCAAAAACATAATTGCAGATTTGATATGTTCGTGGAAGATAGGGTTGGCCGATGCCTCAAATAATAAGGCCATAAGTATGAGCTCGGCTTGGATCAATCATGAAACCCGCGGCACGTCGTGACGAGGCCTCACGTAGCGTGGCGAGGCGGGCGGTAGAGGAGGAGTGTGCGAGGGCCATGATACTTGTGGTCTGCGTTGTGTTTTACGTGAAGAGGAATGGATTATTGCAGCACAATGTGGGTAAGTATTTCCCTTAGTTATGAAACCAAGGTTTATCGAACAAATAGGAATACCAATCCTCAACCATCTTCAGCAGCTACACACAAAAGAACAAACACTATAAATTTCAGCATGTACCAAAAATGTTTCCTTACCAAAGGCGCTTCACTCCACGACAACGGCGCCAGAAAAGAGTCTGGATGACCCACAAGTATAGGGTATCAATAGTATAAGTAAGAGCGTCGACCCAACGAGGAGCAGAAGGAAATGATAAACAATTTTCAACAAGGTATTCTTTGCAAGTGTTGTAAGTAACAATGATAGATCGTTTTGTAGCAAGATAATTTCTAAAAAGTGACAAGTAACTAAAGTAGCAAGTGTGTAGCAAGATATCCCAGTACTTTTTGTAGCAAAGGATGGGCATGAAAGTACTCTTACTTAAAGAAAAGCGCTCCACAGGACATATGTGAATTTATGTCTAGTCATGTTCACCATATTGAGTTGATTCACATACGTTACTTTGATAATTCGATATGTGGGTGGACCGGTGCTAAGATCCTTCTTACTTGAATACGCAACCCACTTATGATTACCCCCTCTCGCAAGCATCCACAACTACGAAATAAGAATTAAGATAAATCTAACCATAGCATGAAACATGTTTCCAAATCAGCCCCTTATGAAATAATGCATAAAATAGGGTTTATGCTTCTCTCACTGTAGCAACCCATCATCTACTTATTACTCCACAATGCCTTCACTTAGGCCCAATAGATGGTAAAGTGTCATGTAATAAACGTTGACACGACACCACTAAAGGAAGAAACAACATACATATCATCAAAATATCGAACAAGTACCAACTTCACATGATTACTTATAAAAAGACATCTCTTGTGTCCCAGGGAAAAAAAGTAACTACTCAATAATCATCACCATGTTCAAGATCAGATGTATGATAATTATGAATAAGGATATGAACATATTATGTTCCACCAAGTAAATCAACAAGCATAAACTACAATATGTAATCAACACTACTAGTAACCCATAGGTACCAATCTAAGGTTTTGAGACAAAGACTGAATACAAGAGATGAACTAAGTTTTTAGATGAGATTGTGATGGTGAAGATGTTGATGAAGATTGGCCATCCCACGAAGGAGGAAGCATTAATGATGACGATGGCTTGGATTTCCCCCTCCCTAAGTGTACGAAAAAAGCATACAAATTGTATCGTAAAGTGGAGTTATGACTAAGAATAATATAAATATTAATAATCAATCATGATGCAAAATGGACGTATCAGCGAGTAGTTGCGTAGGACCGCTCCCCAAAAACATAATTGCAGATTTGATATGTTCGTGGAAGATAGGGTTGGCCGATGCCTCAAATAATAAGGCCATAAGTATGAGCTCGGCTTGGATCAATCATGAAACCCGCGGCACGTCGTGACGAGGCCTCACGTAGCGTGGCGAGGCGGGCAGTAGAGGAGGAGTGTGCGAGGGCCATGATACTTGTGGTCTGCGTTGTGTTTTACGTGAAGAGGAATGGATTATTGCAGCACAATGTGGGTAAGTATTTCCCTTAGTTATGAAACCAAGGTTTATCGAACAAATAGGAATACCAATCCTCAACCATCTTCAGCAGCTACACACAAAAGAACAAACACTATAAATTTCAGCATGTACCAAAAATCTGGCCGAACAAACACAAGGTTATGAAACCAAGGTTTATCGAACAAATAGGGCAAGATCTCGAGGGCGCCGGCCAAAGCATCCGTGCCATTGCCCGCGTCGGATCGGTCTTTGGTGGTGAACTTGGAGGGGTTGGAGAAGGTCCGACTGGTGGTTGGCGCCGGCTCCAACGAGTGGGGGACGACCGAAATCTGGCCAGGCTCGCAACCTCGGGGCGAGCGGGCTGCTTTTGACGTCCCTCTCCATTTCCTTCCCTTCTCTCCGGCCTCCTCCTACTGTTCTCAGACTTCTTCTCCGATGTGCTGTCACATTATCAGATCCATGTGCTTCACCTTGACCCTGTCTCCTTTGTCCTCCTTTCGGCCTTTGTGTTCTTGTGCGAGGCCTTTGTGGGCATCGTCCCATCCGTGGCCCTGTTGTGCCACTTCTTCTCCCTCGAATTGACCTCCAGGAGACAATGTTCTGGGTGCGTGTCCTTGAGAGCGGCCGATTTTCCGACCGAAGAGGCACTTGATGCGGGGCTCTCCCCGGCGGCCGCAGGGTTTCGGCGGCAGTGGGTGTACGTCAATGTGGTCGGGGCCAGTCCTTTGTTCCACCTCCCGCAATCTCCCCTGGTGTCGCGCCATGGGTGGGCACGCGAGGAGCTCGATGACCCATGGTGCGCGCGTGTCTTAGCCAAGTTGGCAAGGCTGAAGGGGCAGGCGTGACAATGTCGATGGTGGTGCAGGAGTTTGTGTGCCGATGAGTCGCCCCCCTGTAGCGCCACTCTCGAGTTGCTCCGCTGCTTGACCGGTGGTGAGCCCGATGAGCTTCCTCGGGGCGGCATTCCCTTGTACAACTACAAGGGCCGAGAAGCCCTTGTCCTGATGATGCCGCACTTTGACGAGTGTTGGCTCCTTCCTCTCGAGGGTGCCGCGCCTCCCGAGGCTGAAATCGGGTGCTCTCCACCAGACGTTCTTCTGGTCACTGCCTTGGGCCAACCAGGAGACAGAGGTGTCTCCCAGCTAAAGACACACGAGGTCGCCCCGAATTCTGAGCGGGTGGTGCCGGTCGTCGACTCGTTATCCTTTAGCCACCGCTCCGGTCGGAAGATTAAGGTGCCCCTGCATGGTCGCCCCTTACTGCCTTGGGCATCGTCGAAGAAGAAGTGGGTCGCCTTGGACGAGTAAGTGTCCGCATCACCTTATCCCCTTCCCTGACGTTCTTCTTCTGACATTGAGTTTCATAGGCTTCCCAACGGTGAGGAAGAGGCCGAGTTGATGTCGTCCGCCTCGGTAACCGACGAGCCTTCCGCGACTTCACCTTCCGTTGGCCGCGGAACCTTGCTCGCCGCCCTGCTTTCAACTGAGATCTCCTTCACCCATGGTATTCGTCTTCTTGGGATGGGGTGGCATCCCCCACCGATGCCCTTCCTTGGAATGATGTTGCGCATCGATGATGGTCCCCCTAACCTGACATCGTGGGGCTTTGGGGGCGTGCCGTTCCTAGTGAGCGGCCTCGCGGGAGCCCCCAACCCCAAGAAAGGTGTCGGGGCCGAGCGGCAGGCCACACACCTCCTCCACCCCTACTGAAGAGGAAGAGGGGCCTAGCTGGGCCCTCAGGCATGCAAGAGACTGGGGGGCGTGCAATGGGGCTTGCTCTAGTCGGCGGCAAGGGCTTTGGAACACCTGGGAGTGGAGCTCGCCTGGGGCGACACTCACTTGGGGCGGAGCATCATTACCTTGCGGAGGGGTGGCGCCGCCTAGAGGTCACGGTGAACCTCGGGCGCCTACAGAACGAGCGCGTCTGCACTGAGGTCGGGGAGTCCATTGTTTCGGAGGTGGAGGCCCACAAGCATGCCCTTGTCGAAGCTCAGGAGGCCGACTGCCGGCGAGGGCCTCAAAGGAATGCCTCAAAGAGCTTCATGCCTTCAACGCTGCCCTTGAAAGGCAGATCCGGACGCGGAGGACCGCGCTTGATGGTGCGGCTCCTGAGTTCCTTCTTGCTGGCAAGAATCCTGGCGTGCCCCCTGATACGATGGCGATGGAGGCGCTGGAGCGGATCTTGGAGCAGGAGAGGCTCGAGATGAGGGAATGCGAGGTGTTGCTTGCTGAAGAGTCCCTCGCCTCCCGCGAGGCGATGCTCTAAGAGGAGGTCGACGGCAAGGTGGTTGAGTCTTGGTACTCGCTCGTCCGGGACTACCGCGCGAAGCTGCAACTCCAGGAGTCCCGATCCGCGATCGGCATGATTCCTTGAACAGCGAGGTTCAAGACCTCAAGAAGAGGTTAGATCGGGAGGAAGGGCGCCGACGCGCCGCGATGGATGCCCAAGCCACCGCCGAAGCCGAGCTGGCTTTCCTTTACAAACAAGTAGATGGTGTGGCTTCCCTAGCGAAGAGGACTTCGGACGATGCGGTCTGAGCTCATGGTCTTCAGCATATGCGCTCTCAGATGTTCTAGTCCCTGGAAGCGAGGGCCAAGCAGGCCTTGGACGACATCTGTGGTGAGAGCATCTTGAGCCCCCTAGTCCTGGACGACGCCGGTTACCTGGGCTTCTTTTCTAGGGTCATGGAGTGCCTTGAGGGGGGCGCGGAGAAAACCCGTGCGCTGGTGGAGGAGAAGAGTCATGGCCTACTTGTATAGGCGGCCTCACGCGTCTTCATCCACCTCCTTCGCCTTGACCCGCACTTTGATTTTGGTGTGGTGCTCGGGCCAGTACCTGAAACAATGTGCGTCGCCCTTGCCGAAGGGGTAAGTGACCACATAGAAAACCTGATAGCAGAGTTTCCTCTGGAGAAGCCAAAGACCAGGCTGTGGCTGCCTTGCTTGGGGCCACCAATGGGGGCGATGGCGAAGGCAATAGCGTCCTCGCATCCCCCAGAGCGGCCTTTCTTTTCCTGGCAGGATCATGTATGTGTCCTAGCGGCAATTTTGTATGTACCTACGAGAATTACCCTTGAACTTACTTTTGAGCGACGAGGTGTGCTGCACTGAGCCTCCTTTCTTGTGTGCGCATTGTGTTGGGAGCCCCTTTCGGCACTCTACGCCTTCAGGCCCCAGTCACACTCATTTCCCTACCGTCGTGGCTGCGTCTGGCCAAGGACACACCCACAGGGTGAGGCCCTAACACCCTCGATGCCGGCTGGATCACCAAGGATGGCATCAAGGCTACCAAGTGGCTATATGACCGGTAAGGCTCGTGAGGCTCACTGCTCAGGAACCCCCCTTTTTGATGCTCAAGTTGCTCTACATCGTCAGGTCCCAGTCCCATGCATTTCTCTACCTACATGGTGTACGATCGGGTCACCCAAGACATAACCATGGGGTGAGGCCCTAACACCCCCGATGCCGGCCGGATCACCAAGGACGACATCGAGGCTGCCAAGTGGCTATATGACCGGTAAGGCTCCTGAGGCACGCTTCTCAGGAGCCCCCTTTGACGCTCGAGCGACTGCCATTATGCTCTGATGGGTTTTGCCTTAGGAGGTCCAAGCACTGGGGGTCTCCTGAGGCTCTATGCTGTGACACCATACCACGGCCGAAGCCCCCTAACGTGGGTTGACTGCCCGAAAGTGTGGGCCACCGAGGCGACAGGAGCTCGCCACCGAGCCCCATGGGGCTTCGTGAGGGTCTCGAGCGCACAGCGTCTTGTGAAACGCCAATCCAAAGAAGAAGGTTGAAGACCACTAAAACGACAGAAATAAGAGAAAAAAGTCCCCACCTCTTATAACAGAAAATAAAAAGAATACCAATCCTCATACTTGTGATCTGCGTTGGGTTTTCCGTGAAGAGGAACGGGTTATCAAAGCACAATGTGGGTAAGTATTTCCCTTAGTTATGAAGTCAAGGTTTATCGAACCAATAGGAATACCAATTCTCAACCGTGTTCAGCAACTAGCCGACTACACACAAAATAACAAAGAACTTGCATCCAACGCCGCCAAGACGGTTATCATTCCCCTTGATATCGTTATTTCCAAGCAAGTGAGTTGTGTAGATAATTGTAAATTGCAAAATCAAAGAAAAGCAAATAAATAACATCAAGGTAATGATAGCGTTTGTGAATATATAAGTGAATAGACCCGAGGGCCGTAGAGTTCTCTAGTGGCGTCTCTTATAAAAATAGCATACAGTGGGTAAACAAATTAGAGTTGGGCAATTGATAAAAAAGTGGATAGCTATGTGATTTTCACGGTACTGATCATGTTTATATAGGCATCACATCCATAAGCAAATAGGCCAACTCCTGCCTACACCTACTACTATTTCTCCACTAATCGACCGCTATCCAACATGCATCTAGAGTATTAAGTAAAACAGAGTAATGCTTGAAGAACAATGACATGATGTAGACAAAGTAAACTCAATAAATATGAATAAACCCATCATTTTATCCTTAGTAGCAGCACCACGAAGATGCAACTTGTCCCCTTCCGTCAATGGGATATAGAAACTCGTCAAGTTGAACCCACTACAATGCACCACTCCCATTCTAGAAATATCAATCCAGTTGGCCGAACTATCTCAATAGATCGAAGCAATTATGATCATGTAAATAAGAATCTTAGTATTCATGTTTCGCTCAAATAATTTTCATGAATAATCCGAACATAAACTCGTAATTCATCCGATCCCAACAAACACACCATACAAAGGGATTACATAGGATAGATCAAGGCAAACATGCAATGAACATTGTATTGAAGACCAAGAGAGAGATTGCCATCTAGATACTACCGATGTACCCATAGGTCTATGGTGAACTACTCACACATCACGGCGAGGTCAGCAAGGTTGATGAAGAGGCCCTCCGTGATCGATCTCCCCTCCGACAAGGTGCCAGAACAGAGGTGTAAATGGCCTCCCGTTGGAACAGAGACTTGCGGCGGCGGAAAAAGTGTTTCGGGAGTGCTTCTAAGGTTTTTGGAATATATGTGAATTTATAGGCCTGAGAGGGGCGTCAGGAGGCGCACGAGGGAGTGAAAAGCCATCAGGGTGCTCCCACTAGTGGCGCACCCTATTGGCTTGTGGGCCCCTAGTAGCTCTCCCGGACTCATCTCGAAGCTTCCGGGTCTTCTTTTGCTACAGAAAAATCATCAAAAAGTTTCATAGCAATTGGACTTTGTTTGGTACTGCAAACCTGAAAAGTCAAAAAATACGCAGAAAACAGCAACTGGCACTGGGCATTGGTGTTGGTGTCAAAACCGGTGGATCTTGGGTAGGGGGTCCCGAGCTATGAGACAAGAATCAATGGTAACAAGGGACAAAGGATACGATGTTTACCCAGGTTCGGGCCTTCCTATGGAGGTAAAACCCTACGTCCTGCTTAGTTATATTGATGGTATGAAGGTTACAGAGTTGATCTACCTCGAGATCGAATAGCTAAAACCCTAGATGAGTTTCTCTGCCCTACAATCTAAAACCCTCCCGGTTTATATAGACACCAGGGGTACCTAGAGTTTACACATGGGAATTCTCCTGCCACGGATGGAAATGTCAATTTCCTCATCTTGACTTGGAGTGCACGACGTGCCTTCGGGGCTTCCTTCTAGAATGATGGCTTCCATTGTATCCGGCCCTTCCTGTGACAGTCATCGAGCGTCCCACCAAGCCGACCTATTAGGAGATAGGCCAATGGCCTGAGGACCCCTTAGTCCATGAATCCCTCGGTATCCCCCAAACTAGCCCCCAACGCCAAGGTTCTCACCTCTAGCTGATCCATCTAAACAGAGTCTTTGGCTTGCGGTGCGAGTTCTTCTTCCAATTTAATGATCGGCTGAGACTAGTTCGGTCTCCAATGATGCGCAATTTTCCCGATCATATGATGGTCCGAACACAGTGACTTTCTTAGTCCCGAAGGCCAAACGTCAAAGTGTAAACGGTATCTTTCTAACAATCTTTCTGACGAAGAATTATGACCCACCACGACCACTGAACCAGTTACGGGAACTCGATTCACAGTTCGAGGCAATTTTTACAGTAGCATGATTCATGAATGCATAGATTGTACTCTGTTTCAAACGGGATACGATTAATCATATCAAGTTTCTTTACACGTGTATAATGGCATGCGCATCTTGCGAAGCGGAGGGATTTGCGGCGTAGTAAAGGGCGGCTAATCGATGACACACCTCATAAAAAGGAAAAAACCCAAGGCATATTCATGCTTACCATTCGCATACCCTCCTTCCTCAATCTCCCCAAGCTTCAAGAGATCAGATCAAGTTCTTCCACAACTTCCCCTCTAAGGTCATCCATGGCGGGTTCTGGCTCCAATGGCAAGTGGGAGGCCACCACGGTCACCAGCCAAGACATCCTGGACCTAAAGCAGGCCGGGTACCTCCCCACCAACGTCTTCCACCATGCCGTAGAGCCCAACCAGGTGGTTCCCACCCCAATCCCGACGAGAGGGTGGTGTTCATCCCCCACTTCATCCGGGGACTAAGCTTTCCACTCCACCCCTTTGTCAGGGGTCTCATGTTCTTCTATGGACTGGACTTCCATGACCTTCCCCCGAACTCCTTCATGCACATATAGGATTTAATAATCATCTGTGAAGCCTTCCTGCGGGTCAAACCGCACTTCGGCATGTGGCTCAAGGTCTTCAACGTCAAGCCTAATATTGTCGCAGGCAAGCACGTGGACTGTGGAGGGGCGGTAATTAGCAAGCTCCCCTGCATCGGATGGCCGACATGCACCTTCATCGACACCATCAAAATCTGGCAAAAGGAGTGGTTATACATCACCAAACCAAGGGGTGAGGGTCAGGTTGCTCCGGCCGAGTTCAGATCCGGACCCCCACGAGATTGACCTCATGGCTCAAGAAGGGCCTTGCCTGGGGGTCGGATGCAGAGGTGGAAACACTGAAGAAGTGTATCTCTTCAATGACCAAAGCCAAGATCGAGCTAGTTAACATGGTCCAGATTATGCTCTGGCGCCGCCTCCTCCCCTAGCAGAATTGGGTCTCCCCCAGGTGGGCTTACTAGCTTGATGACGAGCCTAAAGTACGCCAACTCTTCCGCACTACTCCCGAGAAACTATGGAAGGCATTGTTCAAGCCTCGGAAGAGCTGGTCAGCCGAGGGGGAGGATTCGGGCCTAAGCGCCAATAACCCTCCTACCCAGGTACAGTATAATTTCAATCAACTAGCTCTGTTTTTTGACAAAAGGTCTGAACGACTTTCCCCTCATTTTTGTAGAAATGGTTGAGAAAATCCGTGGGAATTAACTGCCTGACACCTCAGCCTGAAGACCCCCGGTCGGAGCTGTTGACGAAGATGCTCGTCAAGGCGCCGTACACGGCACTGGAGAGGAAGGAGGAGAAGAAGAAGGCCAGAGAAGGTCTCCGCATAAGGGACCAGCCGGATGCTACGTCCAAGGAAACCCATGCATCCTCTAATCATGAGGACGAGCATGAGGACGGGAGGAAGGCGACCCCCCCCCCCCACGCGCGTAAGAAAGAGGGCGGCATTGCCGGACGCCTCGGAGGACGTACCTCTTCCTGCCCTGAAGAGGGCGTGTCGGCCGTGGTTGATTCTGGCCGATGACAGCTCGGACTCTGCTGCTGAGTCCAAGGACTTTGAGAAGGTTCCTCCAAGGAACCTAAGGGCCAGTTCTTTTGAGGGGTATCTTATACATAAGCTGCGATAGGAATAAGCCACCCAGAAGCTACCGTAGAAATAAGCCCATAAGAATAAGCCATCCAATTCTTGTTAGGATCTGTCATTTTAGCTTATATCCACATACGCTCTTGAATAGTCTGTAATACCCTTTGTGGACATGAGTGTAAGACAAAAAAGCCCTTGCAGGCAATAGCCCAAACAGCTTGCGAGAGAACTTGACTACGCCGGAGCTGGCCCAGCAGGTGGCTGATGCAAGCTTGGTGGAGATGGATGGGGGGAGGTGAGCTCGTCGCAGATCTTTGCTACTTCTCGAGCATGCGTTGGTTTCCGTGAAGAGGAACGGGTGATGCAGCAAAGTAGATAAGTATTTTCCTCAGTTGTTTAGCACAAAGGTATCAATCCAGTAGGAGATACAAGCAAGTCCCCAATAGGTGTATCTACGCAAAGAATCAAACTCTTGCACCCAACGCTATAAAGGGGTTGTCAGTCCCTTGATGGTTACTTGCAAGGATGAGATATGATAGAGATAGATTGCTTGAATGGAAAGTAAAACAAAAGGTAAAAATAATGCAACAAAGTATTTTTGGTATTTTTGGTTTTAGATCTGAAACTATAAGATGGAAAATAGACCCGGGGGCCATAGGTTTCACTAGAGGCTTCTCTCATGATGGCAAGTATTACGGTGGCTGAACAAATTACTGTCGAGCAATTGATAGAAAAGTGAATAGTTATGAAGATGTCCAAGGCAATGATTATGCATATAGGCATAACGTCCGTGTCAAGTAGACCGAAATGATTCTGCATCTACTACTATTACTCCACACATCGACCGACTCCTGCCTGCATCTAGAGTATCAAGTTCATGAAGAACATAGTAATGCATTAGGTAAGATGACGATGTAGAGGGATAAACTCAAGCAATATGATGAAAACCCCATATTGTTATCCTTGATGGCAACAATACAATACGTGCCTCGCTACCCCTACTTTGTCACTTGGTGAGGACTCTGCAAGATTAAACCCAAAACTAAGCACTTCTCCCATTGCAAGAATTACCAATCTGGTTGGCCAAACCAAACCAATAACTCGAATAGACTTGCAAAGATATGAAATCATGCATATAAGAATTCAGAAAAGAATTAAATAATATTCATGGATAATCTGAACATAAACCCACAATTCATCGGATCTCAACAAACACACCGCAAAAGAGTATTACATCAGATAGATCTCCATGAAGATCATGAAGAACATGGTATTTAAGAGTAAAGAGAGATAAGGAGCCATCTAGCTAGTAGCTATGGACCTGAAGGTATGTGGTGAACTACTCACACATCATTGGAGGGGCAATGGAGTTGATGTAGATGCCCTCCGTGATCGAATCCCCCTCCGACAGATTACCGGAAAAGGCTCCAAGATTGGATCTCTCGGGAACGGAGGCTTCTGGCTGCGGAAAAGTGTTTTCGTGGCTCTTTCTGATACAAAGGAAATATTTGGGAATTAGTAGGCCGAAGATTAGGGTTAGGAGGGCTGTCATGGGCCCACAAACCTACAGGGTGCGCTCTACCCCCCTGGGCACGCCCCTAGGGCTTGTGGCGCCATGGAGGCTCTCCTGCCTTGGTCTCCAAGCTTGGTGGTTTCCTTTCGGTCCAGAAAAAAATCATTCTGAAGGTTTTATTCCGTTTGGACTCCATTTAATATTCCTTATCTGCAATTCTCACAAACAAGGAAAAAACAGAAACTGGCACTAGGCTCTAGATTAATAGGTTAGTCCCAAAAATAATATAAAATAGCATATTAATGCATATAAAACATCCAAAACAGATAATATAATAGAATGGAACAATCAAAAATTACAGTTACGTTGGCGATGTATCATGGCCTTAGAAAGTTATCCCTACAAAATCATATGGCTGGCTATGCTCCATCTTCCCCACACAAAGTATCTAAATCATGCACAACCCTGATGAACAAGTCAAGCAATTGTTTCACACTTTTGGTGTTCTCAAACCTTTTCAACTCTCACGCAATACATGAGCGGGAGCCATGGATATAGCACTATAGGTGGAATAGAATATGGAGGAGGTGCAAGGATAAAAGGGAGAAGATAGTCTCACATCAACTAGGTGTATTAACGGGCTATGGAGATGCCCATCAATTGATATCAATGTGAGTGAGTAGGGATTGCCATGCAAGAAATTCACTTAGAGCTATAAGTTTATGAAAGCCCAAAAAGAAAACTAAGTGGTCGTGCAAGATGAATATTCACTAGTTATATGAAAGTGACAAAATAGGAGACTCTCTATCATGAAGATCATGGTGCTACTTTGAAGCACAAGTTTGGAAAAAGATAGTAGCAATTGCCCCTTCTCTGTTTATCTCATTTTTTATATATATTTTTATTTTGGTGGGCTTCTTTGGCCTCTTTTATTATTATATTTGTTCTGGCTTCGCTGGCCTCTTTTATTATTTGTAAAGTCCGGATACTCATCCCAACTTGTGAGGGTGTCATGGCTTCCATCATCCTTTTCTCTCACATGACAATGCTCTATTAACGCAAAATCATCACACTTTTATTTACTTATAACTCAAAAATAAAATTACAACTCGATACCTATGACAAAGTATGACTCTATATGCAAGATGAAAGTGATGGTACATGTCATGAAAATCTATATGGTGGAAGTTGGATGGCAATATATATCGGAATGGCTATGGAAATGCCATAATAGGTAGGTATGGTGGCTGTTTTTAGGAATATTTGGTGCTGTTTTTAGGAAGGAGTGTTTGATGTACCGGCGAAAGTTGCGCGGTACTAGAGAGGCTAGCAAAGATGGAAGGGTGAGAGTGCGTATAATCCATGGACTCAACATTAGTCATAAAGAACTCACATACTTATTCCAAAAGTCTATTAGTTATCAAAAAAAGCAATAGACACATGCTCCTAGGGGATAGGTTGGTAGGAGTTAACCATCGCGCGCTCCTGACCCTCACACAAAGGTTGACAATCATTAAACAAATCATGCTCCGACTTTGTTACATAACGGTTCACCATATGTGCATGCTACAGGAATCACAAACTTTAACACAAGTATGTCTTTCAATTCACAACTACTCACTAGCATGACTCCCACATTACCATCTCTTTTATCTCAAAACTATATGCAAGGAATCAAACTTCTCATAGTATTCAATGCACTTAATATGACAGTTTTTATTATATCCCTCTTGGATGCCCATTATATTAGGACTAAATTCATAACCTAAACAAATTACCATGTTGTTTTAAGAAACTCTCAAAATAATATAAGTGAGGTATGATAGTTCAATGATTTCTATAAAATGTAACACCACAATGCTCTAAAAATATATAAGTGAATCACTAGAGCAACATTGCCTAGCTCAAAAGATATAAGTGAAGCACATAGAGTATTATAGTAAATTCATGATTCAGCGTGTCTCTCTCAAAAGATGTGTGCAGCAAGGATGATTGTGTCAAACTAAAAAACAAAGACTCATATCATACAAGACGCTCCAAGCAAAACACATATCATGTGTTGAATAAAAATATAGCATCAAGTAAATTTACCGATGGATTGAAGACGAAAGAGGGGATGCCTTTCGGGGCATCCCCAAGCTTAGGCTTTTTGGTATCCTTGAATATGGCTTGGGTTGCCTTGGTAATCCCCAAGCTTAGACTCTTTCCACTCTTTATTCCATTGTCCTTCAAATCATCACCCAAAACTTGAAAACTTCACAACACAAAACTCAACAGAAAACTCATGAGATCCGTTAGTATAAGAAAAATAAATCACCACTTTAGGTACTGTTGTGAACTCATTCTTTACTTGTATTTGTGTAATACCTAATGTATTCTAACTTCTCCATGGTTCATACCCCCCCCCCCCCTGCTATGACCCATAGATACATCAAAATAAGCAAACAACACAAAGAAAACAGAATCTATCAAAAACAGAACACTCTGTAGCAATCTGTTAACTTCGAATAATTATGAAACTTTAAAAATTCTTAAAAAATAGTAAAATCAGGGAAATTTGTATATAAATCTTTTTTAAAACTACCAGATCAATTCGACACTCTGAATAATTTAGAAAATTCCTGGACTGAGTGCAAAAGTTTCTGTTTTTCAGCAAGTTCAAATCAACAACTACCATAGATCACCCCAAAGGTTTTACTTGGCTCAAACACTAATTAAAACACCAAAACACAATTACTACAGAAGTAATAATTTGCAAAACACACCAAAATAGAAGCAAAAAAGAAGAAAGCAAAATAAAATTGGGTTGCCTCCCAACAAGCGCTAGATCTAGGTATTGTCATCTTTGGTATGTAATCCAAAAGTAGATATCATAATAGATTCATAAGGCAATCTTATTTTCTTTATAGTAAAGTGTTCCATGTCTTTCCTTAATGGAGATTGTAATCTAATATTTCCTTCTTTCATGGCAATAATTGCACCAATCGTTCTAAGGAAAGGTCTACCAAGAATAATAGGACATGTAGGATTGCATTCTATATCAAGAACAATGAAATCTACGGGCACATAATTCCTATTTACAACAATAGTAACATCATGAATCAGATGGCAAGTGTATTTATGTCTAACCCACTTCCTATGCATAGGGATTTTGTGAGCAAACAAATTATGGGAACAAAAATCAACTACCATAGGAAGGCAAAACAAGCATAACTTCCAAACTTTGAACCCATAGAGAGGAAACTTGATATTATTGAAATAGGTAAGAGCATATGTTCCTATCTCATAGTAATTTTCAGTAGCATCATGAAGGAATGTCACAATATAACGATCACACAAAGCATTCTTTTCATGATCAGTTATAGCATACATGTCATCACCAAAACTTTGGGAACAACAAATATCATCTTCATCAAGCATAGCATCCCCAAGCTTGTGGTTTTGCATATCATTAGCATCATGGATATTCATACAAACCATACTAAGAACATGGGAATCATGTTTTTCATTCAAGGAGACATCATGAATCAATTTATAATTTTCTTCTTTCAACACTTCATCAAAATTTTCATGATGTTCAAGCAAAACTTCATAGAGATAATCAAGTGCACTCAACTCACTTGCGATTGGTTCGTCATAATTTGGTCTTTCGAAAAGGTTAGCAAGTGGATAATTATCCATATCAATAGATTTTTAGCATGCAAAGATGCAAGCAAACCGAAGGCACATGGCAACACAAGAAAGCATAGCAACGAAAAGGCGAACGGAAGAAGGGCGAATAAAAAGGAAAATCTTTTTGGTATTTTCTGAAAATCATTTTAGAAGTGGGGGAGAGGAAAACGAGAGGCAAATGGCAAATAATGTAAATGCAAGAGATGAGTTTGTGATAGGTACTTGGTAAGCTTGATGTAGATCTCCCCGGCAACAGCGCCAGAAATCCTTCTTGCTACTTCTCGAGCATGCGTTGGTTTCCGTGAAGAGGAACGGGTGATGCAGCCAAGTAGATAAGTATTTCCCTCAATTTTTCAGAACCAAGGTATAAATCCAGTAGGAGATACAAGCAAGTCCCCAAAGGTGTATCTACACAAAGAAACAAACTCTTGCACCCAACGCTATAAAGGGGTTGTCAATCCCTTCACGGTTATTTGCAAGGATGAGATATGATAGAGATATATTGCTTGAACGGAAAGTAAGACAAAAGGTAAAAATAATACAGCAAATTATTTTCGGTATTTTTGGTTTAAGATCTGAAAGTATAAGATGGAAAATAGACCCAGTGGCCATAAGTTTCACTAGAGGCTTCTCTCATGATGGCAAGTATTACGGTGGCTGAACAAATTACTGTCGAGCAATTGATAGAAAAGAGAATAATTATGAAGATATCCAAGGAAATGATTATGCATATAGGCATCATGTCCGTGTCAAGTAGACTGAAACAATTCTGCATCTACTACTATTACTCCACACATCGACCGACTCCTGTCTGCATCTAGAGTATTAAGCTCACGAAGAATAGAGTAACGCATTAGGTAAGATGACATGATGTAGAGGGATAAACTCAAGCGATATGATGAAAACCCCATCTTGTTATCCTTGATGGCAACAATACAATCCATGCCTCGCTACCCCTACTTTGTCACTGGGTGAGTGTTGGGGAACATTGCATGGGAAACAAAAAATTTCCTACGCACACGCAAGATCTATCCATGGTGATGAGCATCTACAAGAGGGAGACTGGATCTACATACCCTTGTAGATCGCTAAGCGGGAAGCGTTAAGAAACGCGGTTGGTGTAGTCGAACGTCTTCGCGATCCAAATCGCCGAGCATCCCGCGATCTGATCACGATCCATCCCGCGATCCAATCATGATCCGTCTCGCGAACTCATCACGATCCGTCCCACGATCTCATCACGATCCGTCTTGCGATCTTGATCACGGTCCTTCCGATCTAGCGATGTATGGACGACACCTCTGCGTTCAGCACACGTACATCTCGATGACGATCTCCGCCTTCTTGGTCCAGCAAGAGGGAGCGGAGAGGTAGACGAGTTCTCCGGCAGCGTGACGGCATCGTGGCGATGGTGGTGGAGCAATTCCGGCAGGGCTTCGCCTAAGCACTGCAGAAAACCGATCTAGAGGAGAAACTATGCACTAGAGGAACGGGTATCACGTGGCTGAAAATCAAGTGCAAAACCCCTAAAACCTCTAGTATATATAAGAGGAAGATAGGAGGAGACTTGGCACAAGGGCAAAGCCCTCTAGGCTTCGGCCGAAGTGGGAGGAGAGGAGGAATCCTCGTCCAATCCTAGTAGGACTAGGACTCCTCCTTATTTTGGCCTTTTTGCCTTTTCCCACCTTTTTCTCTTCGGGTTTTTATTTACAGCCACATGGGCCTTGTGTGGGAGTTTCCAACAGCCCACTAATGGCTGATATTCACTCTCCCACAGCCCATGAAGCTTCTTGAGTCGAAATACCGCTCCTGGAGGCCTCTCGGTACACTACCGGCACTCCCGGTACATTACCGATGAGCCCGAAACTTTTCCGGCGACCAAAGTGGGACTTCCTATATATGAATCTTTACGTCTGAACCATTCCGGAGCTCCTCGTGACGTCCGGGATATCATCCGGGACTCCGAACATACTTTGGTCCCCACCATACACAACTCTACACTACCGAAACATCACCAAACATTAAGTGTGCAGACCCTGCGGGTTCGAGAACTATGTAGACATGACCGAGACACCTCTACAGTCAATAACCAATGGCGGGACCTGGATGCCCATATTGGTTTTTACATATTTTATGAAGATATTTATCGGTCAAACCTCTATGTCAAGGATTCACTTAATCCCATATGATTTTCCCTTTGTTCTTCGGTATGTTACTTGCGCGAGATTCGATCGTCGGTATCGCCATACCTAGTTCAACCTCGTTACCAGAAAGTCTCTTTACTCGTTCCATAATACAAGATCCCGTGACTAACACTTAGTCACATTGCTTGCAAGGCTTGTTGTGATGTTGTATTACCGAGTGGGACCAGAGATACGTCTCCGTCACACGGAGTAACAAATCCCAGTCTTGATCCATGCCAACCCAACAGACACCCTCGGAGATACCTGTAGAGTACCTTTATAGTCACCCAGTTACGTTGCGATGTTTGATACACACAAGGCACTCCTTCGGTGTCAATGAGTTGCATGTTCTCATGGTCATAGGAACAGATACTTGACATGCAGAAAACTATAGCATTAAACTGACACGATCATATGCTACGTTTGTAGTTTGGGTCTTGTCCATCACATCAATCTCCTAATGATGTGATCCCGTTATCAAATGACATCTCATGTCCATGGCTAGGAAACCTTAACCATCTTTGATCAATGAGCTAGTCTATTAGAGGCATAGTAGGGACATGGTTTTGTCTATGTATCCACACATGCATCTAAGTCTCCGATCAATACAATTATAGCATGGATAATAAACGATTATCATGAACAAGGAAATATGATAATGACTAATTTATTATTGCCTCTTGGGCATATTTCCAACAGTCTCCGACTTGCACTAGATTCAATAATCTAGTTCACATCACCATGTGATTCGCATTGTTATGAATCTGATACCCAATGAGTTCTGGGGCTCGATCATGCTTTGCATGTCAGAGAGGTCTTATAGTCAATGGGTCTGCGACATTCAGATCCGTGTGTACTTTTCAAATCTCTATGTCAAACCATAAACACTGCTACCACACTCCACTTGGTACTATTCCAAATGGCTGCTCCACTATACGTATCCAGATTGCTACTACGAGTCATCCGGATTGGTGTTAAAGCTTGCATCGACGTAACTCTTTACGATGAACTCTTTATCACCTCCATAGTCGAGAAACATCTCCTTAGTCTTTTAGTTACTAAGGATAATCTTGACCGCTGTCCAGTGATCCACTCCTGGATCACTTTTGTACCCCTTGACAGACTCATGGCAAGGCACACACTAGGTGCGGTACACAGCATGGCATAATATAGAGCCTATGGCTAAGGCATAGGGGACGACATTCGTCCTTTCTTTCTTCTGCCGTTGTCGAGCTTTGAGTCTCACTCAACTTCACACCTTACAAATCAGGCGAGAACTCTTTCTCTAACTGATCCATTTTGAACTCTTTCAAAATCTTGTCAAGGTATGTACTCATTGAAAGTCTCATCAAGCATCTTGATCTATCTCTACAGATCTTGATGCTCAACAATTAGGTAGCTTTATCCAGGTCTTCCTTTGAAAAACTCTTTTCAAACAACCGTTTATGCTTTCCAGAAATTCTACATCATTTCCGATCAACAATATGTCAACCACATATGCTTACCAGAAACTCTATAGTGCTCCCACTCACTTTATTGTAAATACAAGTTTCTCATAAACTTTGTATAGACTCAAAAACTTTGATCACCTCATCAAAGTGTATATTCCAACTCTGAGATGCTTGCTTTAGTTAATAGAAGGATCACTAAAGCTTGCACACCTTTTAGCATCCTTAGGACTGACAAAACCTTCTGGTTGTATCTCATACAACCTTTCCTTAAGGAAGGAAACGATATTTTGGCGTCCATATGCCAGATTTTATAATTGAAAAATGCAGCAACTGCTAACATAATTCCAACAGACTTTAGCATCGCTACGAGTGAGAAAGTCTCATTGCAGTCAACTCCTTGAACTTGGCGGAAACTTCTTTGCGACAAGTCGAGCTTTATAAATGGTGACATTCACCATCAGGGTCTGTCTTCATCTTAAAGCTCCATTTGTACTCAACGACCTGCCGTCCAACTAGCAAGTCTACCAAAGTCTATACTTGGTTTTCATACATGGATCCTTTCTCGGATTTCATGGCCTCAAACCATTTGTCAGAATCCGGGCCCATCATCGCTTCTCCATAGCTCGTAGGTTCATTATTGTCCAACAACATGACCTCCAAGACAGGGTTGTCGTACCGCTCAGTAGAAGTACACATCCTTGTCGACCTACGAGGTTCGATAGTAACTTGATCTGAAGCTTCATGATCATCATCATTTACTTCCTCTTCAACTGACGTAGGTTCCACAGAAACATCTTTTTGCGCTGCGCTACTCTCTGGTTGAAACAAAGGTTCAACAACCTCATCAAGTTCTATCTTCCTCCCACTCAATTCTTTCGAGAGAAACTTTTTCTTGGGAAAGGACCCGTTTTAGGAACAAACACTTTATGCTTGCATCTAAGATAGAAGGTTCACCCAACTGTTCTTAGGGTAATCTATGAAGATGCATTTGTTCGCTTTGGGTTCGAGCTCATTAGGTGAAAACATTTTTTCGCACAAGCCTCACAGCCCCAAACATTAAGAAATGCCAGCTTAGGTTTCATCAAATCATAATTCACATGGTGTCATCTCAACAGATTTAGATGGTGCCCTATTTAAAGTGAATGTAGTTGTCTCTAATGCATAACCCCAAAATTATAGTAGCAAAACGATAAGAGACATCATAGCATGCACCATATCCAATAGAGCACGACTATGACATTCGGACACACCATCACGCTATAGTGTTCCAGGTGGCGTGTGTTGTGAAACAACTTTCACATTGTCTAAAGTTGTATGCCAAACTCGTAACTCAGATATTCACCTCCACGATCATATCGCAGACATTTCTTCTTGTCACGATAATCATAAACTTCACTCTGAACTTGCTTGAACCTTTCAAACGATTCAAACTTGTGTTTCATTAAGTAAATATACACTATATCTACTCAAATCATCAGTGAAGGTAAGAAAATAACGATATCCACCGCAAGCTATAAGACTCATTGGATTGCATACATCAACATGTATCATTTCCAATAAATCACTTGCCCGCTCCATCAAACCAGAAAATGGGGTCCTTAGTCATCTTGACCAAGAGGCATGGTTCGCGTGTCTCAACCGATTCGAAATCGAATGAGTCCAAAGATCCATCAGCATGGAGTTTCTTCATGCATTTTGTACCAATATGACATTTAGCGGTAGTGCCACAAGTATGTGGTACTATTATTATTAACTTTGTATCTTTTGGCATCAATGTTATGAACATGTGTATTACTACGATCAAGATTCAACAAACCATTCTCACTGGGTGCATGACCATTGAAGGTATTATTCATGTAAACAGAATAACCATTATTCTCTAACTTAAATGAATAACTGTGTTGCAATAAACACGATCTAATCACGTTCATGCTCAACGCAAAACACCAAATAACATTTGTTTAGGTTTGTCACTAATCCTGAAGGTAGAGAGAGAGCGTGCGATGTTGATCACATCAACCTTGGAAACATTTCCATCACACATCGTCACCTCACCCTTAGCTAGTTCTCTGTTTATTCCGTAGCTTTTATTTCGGGTTAGTAACATTTAGCAACCGAACCGGTATCCAATACCCAGGTGCTACTAAGAGTACTACCAAGTTACACATCAATAACACGTATATCAAATATACTTTTGTCGACGTTGCCAGCCTTCTCATCTACCAAGTATCTAGGGTTGTTCCGCTTCAGCGACCGCTCTCCTCATATTAGAAGCACTTAGTTTCGGGTTTGGGTTCAACTTTGGGTTGCTTCACTGGAGCAGCAACTGACTTGCCATCCATGAAGTTTCCCTCCTTGCCATTTCCCTTCTCGAAACTAGTGGTTTTAGTAACAATCAACACTTGATGCTCCTTCTTGATTGCTACCTTCGCGGTGTCAAACATCGCGAACAGCTCGGGGATCATCTTTCCATCCCTGGCATAATTATAGTTCATCAAGAAGTTCTAGTACCTTAGTGATCGTGACTCAGAGAACTATATCAATCACTATCTTATCTGGAAGATCAACTCCCACTCGATTCAAGCGATTGTAGCACCCAGACAATCTGAGCACATGGTCAACGATTGAGCTATTCTCCTTCATCTTGTAGGCAAAGAATCTTGTTGGAGATCTGATATCTCAAACCACGGGCATGAGACCGAGATCCCAATTTCAGCTCTTAGAACATCTCATATGTTCTGTGACGTTCAAAACGTTTTGGAGCCTCAATTCTAAGCCGTAATGCATGACACACTAAACTATCAAGTAGTCATCGGAACGTGCCTATCAGATGTTCACAACATCCACAGACGACGCTAGAGGGGGTGGCGCACCGAGCGGTGCATTAAGGACATAAGCCTTCTGTGCAGCAATGAGGACTATCCTCAGATCACGGACCCAGTCCACAATATTGCTACCATCATCTTTCAACTCCATTTCTCTAGGAACATATAGAAATTCAAGGGAGCTACAACGTGAGCTTGTAATCTACAACATACTTTTGCAAAGACACTACTGACTATGTTCATGATAATGAGTTCAATTAATCATATTACTTAAGATCTCGCACTCAAATTGACATCCCTCCAGTGATTCGAGTGATACATGATCCACATTCACCAACTCAAGTCTGATCATCACGTGAGTTGAGGTGGTTTCAATGGTGAACATCATCATGTTGATCATATCTACTATATGACTAATGGTCGACCTTTTGGTCTCTTGTGTTCCAAGGCCATGTCTGTACATGCTAGGCTCGTCAAGTTGAACCCGAGTGTTCTGCATGTGCAACACTGGCTTGCACCATTGTATGTGAACGTAGAGTCTATCACACCCGATCATCATGTGGTGTCTCGACATGACGAACTTTCGCAACGGTGCACACTCGGGGAGAACACAATTTATCTTGAAATTAAGTGAGGGATCACCTTATAATGCTACCGTCTTCCTAAGCAAAACAAGGTGCATAAAAGGATTAACATCACATGCAAATCATAAGTGACATGATATGGCCATGAACTTGTGCTTTTGATCTCCATCTTGAAAGCACCGGCATAATCTCCATCATCACCGGCATGACACCACGATCTCCATCATATTGATCTCCATCAACGTGTCGCCATCGGGCTTGTCGCGCCCATCATGCTTCTACTACTATTGCTACCGTTTAGCGATAAAGTAAAGCATTACATAGCATGAATAATTGACACGCAGGTCATACAATAATTAAAGACAACCCTAATGCTCCTGCCGGTTGCCGTACTCATCGACATGCAAGTCGTGATATTCTATACAACACATGATCATCTCATACATCACATATATCTCATCATGTAATTGGCCATATCACATCACAACATACCCTACAAAAACAAGTTAGACGTCCTCTAATTGTTGTTGCATGTTTTACGTGGCTGCTATGGGTATCTAGCAAGAACAATTCTCACCTACGCATAAACCACAACGGTGATACATAAGTTGCTTTTCAACCTTCTCAAGGACCGCCTTAGTCGAATCCGATCCAACTAAAGTAGGAGAAACAGACACCCGCCAGCCATCTTTGTGGAACGAAGTTACACGTTAATCGATGGAACTGGTCTCTCGTAAGCATACGAGTAAGGTTGGTCCGGGCCGCTTCATCCCACAATACCGCTGAACCAAAACACGACCAAGGGAGGAAGCAATCTAGGCATCAACGCCCACAAACTCTTTGTGTTCTACTCGATATCTCATCTACACATAGACCTAGCTCATGATGCCACTGTTGGGGAACGTTGCATGGGAAACAAAAAATTTCCTACGCACACGCAAGATCTATCCATGGTGATGAGCATCTACGAGAGGGAGAGTGGATCTACATGACCTTGTAGATCGCTAAGCGGGAAGCGTTAAGAAACGCGGTTGGTGTAGTCGAACGTCTTCGTGATCCAAATCGCCGAGCATCCCGCGATCTCATCACAATCCGTCCCACAATCAAATCACGGTCCATCCCGTGAACTCATCACGATCTGTCCCGCGACCTCATCACGATCCGTCTCGCGATCTTGATCACGGTCCTTCTGATCTAGCGCCGAATGAACGGCACCTCCGCATTCAGCACACGTACAGCTCGATGACGATCTCCGCCTTCTTGATCCAGCAAGAGGGAGCGAAGAGGTAGACGAGTTATCCGGCAGTGTGACGGCACCGCGGCGATGGTGGTGGAGCAACTCCGGTAGGGCTTCGCCGAAGCACTGCAGAAAACCGATCTAGAGGAGAAACTATGCACTAGAGGAACGGGTTGCACGTGGCTGAAAATCAAGTGCAAAAACCCTAAAACCTCTAGTATATATAAGAGGAATAGAGGAGGAGACTTCGCGCAAGAGCCAAGCCCTCTAGGCTTCGACCGACGTGGGAGGAGAGGAGGAATCCTCCTCCAATCCTAGTAGGACCAGGAGTCCTCCTTATTTTGGCCTTTTTGCCTCTTTCCACCTTTTTCTCTTTGTGTTTTTCTTCCCAGCTGCATGGGCCTTGTGTGGGACTTCCACCAGACCACTAAGAGCTGGTATTCACTCTCCCACAGCCCATGTAGCCTCTTGGGTCGAAATACCCCTCCCGATGGTCTCCCGGTACACTACCCGCACTCCCGGTACACTACCAATGAGCCTGAAACTTTTCCGGTGACCAAAATAGGACTTACTATATATCAATATTTACCTCCGGACCATTCCGCAGCTCCTCATGACGTCCGGGATCTCATCCGGGACTCCGAACAACCTTCTGTCACCACCATGCATAACTCTATACTACCAAAACGTCACCAAACCTTAGTGTACAGAACCTGCGGGTTCGAGAACTATGTAAACATGTCTGAGATACCTCTATGGTCAATAACCAATAGCGGGACCAGGATGCCCATATTGGTTCCTACATATTCTATGAAAAACCTTATCGGTCGAACCTCTGTGTCAAGGATTCAGTTAATCCCGTATGATGTTTCCTTTGTTCTTCGGTATGTTACTTGCCCGAGATTCGATCGTCGGTATCTCCATACCTAGTTCAACCTCATTACCGGCAAGTCTCTTTACTCATTCTGTAATACAAGATCCCATGACTAACACTTAGTCACATTGTTTGCAAGGCTTGTTGTGATGTTCTATTACCAAGTGGGCCCTGAGATACCTCTCCGTCACACGGAGTAACAAATCCATGCCAACCCAACAGACACCCTCGGAGATACCTATAGAGTACCTTTATAGTCACCCAGTTACATTGCAACGTTTTATACACACAAGGCACTCCTCCGGTGTCAATGAGTTGCATGATCTCATGGTCATAGGAATAGATACTTGACATGCAGAAAACAGCAGCATTAAACTGACACAATCATATGCTATGTTTGTAGTTTGGGTCTTGTCCATCACACCATTCTCCTAATGATGTGATCCTGTTATCAAATTACATCTCATGTCCATGGCTAGGAAACCTTAACCATCTTTGATCAACGAGCTAGTCTATTAGAGGCATACTAGGGACATGGTTTTGTCTATGTATCCACACATGCATCTAAGTGTCCGATCAATACAATTATAGCATGGATAATAAACGATTATCATGAACAAGGAAATATGATAATAACTAATTTATTATTGCCTCTAGGGCATATTTCCAACAGTGAGGACACCGCAAGATTGAACCCAAAACTAAGCACTTCTCCCATTGCAAGAATTACCAATCTAGTTGGCCAAACCAAACCAATAATTTTAAGAGACTTGCAAAGATATGAAATCATGCATATAAGAATTAAAAAAATACTCAAATAATATTCATGGATAATCTAAACATAAACCCACAATTCATCGGATCTCGACAAACACATCGCAAAAGAGTATTACATCGGATAGATCTCCATGAAGATCATGAAGAACATGGTATTAAAGAGCAAAGAGAGAGAAGAAGCCATCTAGCAACTAGCTATGGACCCAAAGGTTTGTGGTGAACTACTCACGTGTCATCGGAGGGGCAATGGAGTTGATGTAGATGCCCTCCGTGATCGAATCCCCCGCCCGACAGATTACCAGAAAAGGCTCCAAGATTGGATCTCTCGGGAACGGAGGCTTCTGGCGCCAGAAAATTGTTTTCGTGTCTCTTTCTGATATACAGGGAATATTTGGGAATTTATAGGCCGAAGATTAGGGTTAGGAGGGTTGTCGTGGGTCCACAAGCCTACAGGGCGCGCCCTACCCCCTAGGCGCGCCCCTAGGGCTTGTGGCCCCATGGTGGCTCTCCTGCCTTTGTCTCCAAGCTTGGTGGTTTCCTTCCGGTCCAGAAAAAATCATTCCAAAGGTTTTCTTCCGTTTGGACTCCGTTTAATATTCCTTATCTGCAATTCTTAAAAACAAGCAAAAAACAGAAACTGGCACTAGGCTCTAGATTAATAGGTTAGTTCAAAAAATATATAAAATAGCATATTAATGCATATAAAACATCAAAAACAGATAATATAATAGCATGGAACAATAAAAAATTATAGATATGTTGGAGACGTATCAGTCTTGCCGGTGGTCCAACGGACAAGAGGAACAAAGGCGGGAGGATGCTTGGAGGCCAGAGGCATGGTGTCTGCGGTGTCCAAAGATGTCTACGGAGGTGGAGGTTTGACCGCTGCGATGGTGAGTGTGAGTGACGGGGAGGGGCTAGCTCCGTCCATGCCTTTGTTTCCGGGGCGCTCCGGGACGGCAAGCGAGCTGCAACGGGGTGCTCTCTCTCTCTTGCTCTCTCTCTATTGTCTCATCGAGACGGTGAGCGAGCGGCTCAGAACAGACGGGGAAGGACATGCGGCGGTGTCACCCTTCGTCGAGGATACCGGCGAGGGCGGGTCAAGTAGTGGCGGCGGCGGAAACCCTATCGGGAGTTCGGGACGAGGGCATGGGCTGTTTTCCTTTCGATCGGGTTGCTGGCTAGTCGTGTGGTGGCATTCTACCAGTAATTTGCGCCAACTCCAGGGGCAACAACGTATACCGCTTCGTTTTTAAGTGGCTCTGCGGGGAGCTGGTCTACCCCAGCTTATTTTCATTATGAAGGAAGAGGGGGTGAGAATAAGCTAAGCCCAATACCCCAATTCGAGTTCTTTTGGGCTTTTGGCTTAATTTGGCAATAAGCTGGAAAAGAACTGGCCCTAAGGTTCAAGCCCCGAGCTCGAAGGTATGAATTCGAAGATTCCTGAGTTATTTATGCAAAGTTTTTAATGATTCAAATGTATGAACGCCTTTTGATCCGCAACACACCACGCGTTCTCCCCACCGACCATGTTTGGGATGGGGAGTCTCCACCCGCCGAGCTAGCGGAGAGTGGGACCGCGTCACACCCCACACCTCCAGGTGCCGCGAAGGAGGCCACGGAGGTGTCATCCCGCCAGGCTCCTTTGGAGCCGAACATCGGAGGTGGGGGTGATGACGTTGTGGCCGAGGTTAATCCCTTGGCCACCAAATACCGAGAGGAGGAGCCCCTCCCAGCTACTGAGGAGGCCGGTCAAAGGAATGTTCAGTCCCCTCTGAGGTCTTCTCCGGAGCGCATTGTGCCTCCGGAGCTACCGGTACAATCCCCGGTCAGAGATCGGGTTAACCGGTCACCACCCGTGCCACCGATGACTGGGTGGCCGGTCATGGTGCTGGAAATATGCCAAAGAGGCAATAATAAAATGGTTATTATTATATTTATTTGTTAATGATAATTGTTTATTATCCATGCAATAATTGTATTGGCTGGAAACACATTGCATGTGTGGATACATAGACAACACTTTGTCCCTAGTATGCCTCTAGTAGACTAGCTCGTTGATCAAAGATGGTCAAGGTTTCCTAGCCATTGACATGAGATGTAATTTGATAACAAGATCACATCATTGGGAGAAATATGTGATGGACAAGACCCAAACTATAAACATTGCATATGATCATGTCAGTTTATTGCTATAATTTTTTGCATGTCAAGTATCTATTCCTATAACCATCAGATCATGCAACTCACTAACAGTGGAGGAGTGTCTTGTGTGTATCAAATATCGCAATGTAACTGGGTGACTATAAATATGCTCTACAGGTATCTCCGAGAGTGTCTGTTGAGTGGGTCTGGATCAAGACTGGGATTTGTTACTCCGTGTGACGGAGAGATATCTTAGGGACCACTCAGTTATACAAAATCACACTAAGCCTTGCAGGCAATGTGACTAAAGTGTTAGCCACGGTATCTTGTATTACAAAACGAGTAAAGAGTCTTGCCGGTAATGAGATTGAACTAGGTATAGAGATACCGACAATCGAATATCGAGCAAGTAACATACCGATGAACAAAGGGAACATCATACGGGATTAACTGAATCCTTGACATAGAGGTTCAACCGATAAAGATATTCGTAGAATATGTAGGAACCAATATGGGCATCCAGGTCCTACTGTTGGTTATTGACCGTAGAGGTGTCTCGGTCATGTCTACATAGTTCTCGAACCCGCACGGTCTGCACACTTAAGGTTCGGTGACGTTTCGGTAGTGTAGAGTTATGTATGGTGGTGATCTAAGGTTGTTTGGAGTCTCGGATGATATCCCGGGCATCACGGCGAGCTCCTGAATGGTCAAGAGGTAAATATTGATATATAGGAAGTCCTGTTTTGGTCGCCTGAAAAATTTCGGGCTCATCGGTAGTGTACCGGTAGTGCCGGGAGGATACCGGGAGACCATCTGGAGGGGTATTTCGACCCAAGAGGCTATATGGGCTGTGGGAGGAGGTATAGCAGCCCTTAATGGGTTGGACGAAGTCCCACAAGAGGCTCATGCGGCTGGGAGGAGAGACCCAAGGAGAAAAACATGGAAAAAGTCGCTGAGTCTTGGATTCTAAAGGAGCATCAAGTGTTGATGGTCAATAAAACCACTAGTTTCAAAAATAATGGCAAGGGGAAGAAGGGTAACTCTAAGAAGTGTGGCAAAGCAGTTGCCCCTCCCGTGAAGAAACCCAAGGCTGGACCCAAGCCAGAAACTGAGTGCTTTCATTGCAAGGGAACTGGTCAGTGGAAGCGGAACTACCCCCAGTATCTGGCTGACAAGAAGGCGGCCAACAAGAAACAAGGTATATATGATATACATGTTATTGATGTGTACCTTACAACTCTTGTTGTAGTGCCTGGGTATTTGATATCGGTTCGGTTGCTCACATTTGCAACTCAAAACAGGAACTACAGAATAGACGAAGGCTGGCAAAGGTCGAAGTGACGATGCGCGTGGTAAATGGTTCCAAGGTTGATGTGATCGTCGTCGGCACGCTCGCTCTTTGATTACCATCGGGATTAGTGATGAACCTGAATAATTGTTATTTAGTGACTGTGTTAAGCATGAACATTATATCTCGATCTTGTTTATTGCGAGACGGTTACTCATTTAAATCAGAGAATAATGGTTTTTCTATTTATATGAGTACTATCTTTTATGGTCATGAACCCAATGTGAGGGGTTTATTCATATTGAATCTTGATAGTGATGATATACATGTTCATAACATTGATGCCAAAAGATGTAGAGTTGATAATGATAGTACCACTTCCTTGTGGCTCTACCGTTTAGGTCATATTGGTGTAAAACGCATGAAGAAGCTCCATGTTGATGGACTTTTGGAGTCACTTGATTTCGAATCACTTGACAGATGTGAAGCATGCCTCATGGGAAAGATGACTAAAACTCCGTTCTCTGGAACAAATGAACAGGCAAGTGAATTGTTGGAAATCATACATACTAATGTGTGCGGTCCGATGAGCAGTGAGGCGCGCGGTGGATGTCGTTATTTTATCACCTTCACTGATGACTTAAGTATATATGGGTATATTTACTTAATGAAACACAAGTCTGAAACATTCAAAAGTTCAAGCAATTTCAGAGTGAAGTTGAGAATCACCGTAACAAGAAGATTAAATTCCTACGATCTGATCGAGGAGGTGAATATCTAAGTTATGAGTTTGGTAGTCACTTAAGACAGTGTGTAATTGTTTCACAATTGACACCGCCTAGAACACCATAGCATAATGGTGTGTTCGAACGTCGTAATCGAACCTTATTAGATATGGTGCATTCTATGACGTCTCTTGCCGATTTGCCACTATCGTTTTGGGGTAATGCATTAGAGACAGCTGCATTCACTTTAAATAGGGCACCATCAAAATCTGTTGAGACGACGCCATATGAACTGTGGTTTGGCAAGAAGCCAAAGTTGTCGTTTCTTAAAGTTTGGGGATGTGATGCTTATGTCAAAAAGCTTCAGCCTTAAAAGCCGGAACCCAAAGCGGAGAAATGCGTCTTCATAGGATACCCAAAAGAGACAGTTGGGTATACCTTCTATCTCAGATCCGAAGGCAAAGTGTTTGTCGCTAAGAACCGAACATTTATTGAGAAAGAGTTTCCCTCAAAAGAAACCATGACCATATGTTGATCAACGAGCTATCCAACTAGAGGCTCACTAGGGACTGTTGTGGTCTATGTATTCACACATGCATTACGGATTCTGGTTAACACAATTATAGCATGAACAATAGACAATTATCATGAACAAGGAAATACAACAATAACTATTTTATTATTGCCTCTAGGGAATATTTCCAACAGTCTCCCACTTGCACTAGAGTCAGTAATCTAGTTACATTGTGATGAATCGAACACCCATAGCATTCTGGTGTTGATCATGTTTTGCTCGTGAGAGAGGTTTAGTCAACGGATCTGCGACATTCATATCCGTATGTACTATACAAATATCTATATCTCCCTCCTGAATGTAATCACGGATGGAGTTGAAGCGGCGCTTGATGTGTCTTGTCTTCTTGTGAAACCTGGGCTCCTTCGCAAGGGCAATAGCTCTAGTGTTGTCACAGAATAGAGTCATCAGGCCCGACACATCGGGAATCACTCCTAGGTCGGTGATGAACTCCTTCATCCAGAATCCTTCCTTTGCTGCTTCCGAAGCAGCTATATACTCCGCTTCACATGTAGATGTTGCCACGATGCTTTGCTTGCTACTGCACCAGCTGACTGCCCGTCCGTTCAAAATATACACGTATCCGGTTTGCAACTTGGAGTCGTCCGGATCTGTGTCGAAGCTAGCATCAACGTAACCCTTTACGACGAGTTGTTCGGCACCTCCATATACGAGAAACATGCACTACTGGAATCAGACAATTTGCCGTCTGCCAGCTCTTTGTCGTCTGCTAGCAGACGGCAAAGAGTGTCTTTGCCATCAGCTAGCACAAAGCAGACGGCAAAGAGGGGCTTTGCCATCTGCCAACTCTTTTCCGTCTGCTAGCGGATGGCAAAGATTCTTTGCCGTCAGCGAACGGAAGGCAAAGAGGTGGGTGGGGTCCAGTTGACGGCAGTACTGTAACGGCCCACCACCCCACCTCTTTGCCGTCCACTAGCGGACAGCAAAGAGGTGATACCTAATTAGCTAACGGCGCAACCCAGCCCCACCCATCGTCTATCTCCCATCGTCTCTCGCCGCCCCCCCCCCCGACCAGCCGCATGCCCGCACGCCGCCGCGCCCCAGCCCTCACTCCCACTGTGCCCCCACGCCGGTCGCCACCCCGTCGTCACGCCCCTGCCGCCGGCCCCCGTCGCGCCCCTGTCGCACGCGACCGTCACGCCTCCACCGCCCCCACCCTGGCCACCCGCGCACCCCTGCCGGCCGCCGCACGCCCCCCCCCCATCGGCCGCCGCATGCGCCCCCGTCGCCCGCCGCCCGCGCCGCCCCGCCGGCCACCGCCCGCGCCCCTCACCCCCACCGCCGACCGCCAACCGCGCCACTCACCCCCACTGCCACCCGCGCCCCTCACCCCCACCGCTGGCCGCCGCGGATGCCCCCCCACGGCCACTGCCCCACTCCGGTGAGCCCCCTCCCCCTCTTTTTTTCATTTTTTTAATAGTGTAGTTATAGTAATTTAGTTAGTTAATTAGGTGTAGTTAGTTAGTTGTAATTTAGTTACCTTAGTTAGTAAATTAGCTTAATTAGTTGTAGTTAGTTGTAGTTAATTATCTTAGTTAGTAATTTAGTTAGTTAGTTGTAATTTAGTTATTAGTAATTAGAAGAAGAGAGAAGAAGAAGAGGAGGAGGAGAAGGAGAAGAAGAAGAAGAGGAGGAGGAAGGAGAAGAAGAAAAAGAAGAAGAAAAGGAGGAGGAGGAGGAGAAAAGAAGAAAAAGAAGGAGAATAAGAAGAAGAGGAGGAGGAGGAGGGGTGCGTCGGCGCCGACGTAACCGGGTCGAGGATCGCCGACACGACACCACTAACACCCCGACACCCGACACGACACCCCGACACCATGACATGGCACCCTGGACCCCGACACGACACCCCAACACCACGACATGGCACCCCAGACCCCGACATGACACCCCCCACACCCCGCCCCCGACACGACACCCCGACACCCCGACCCCGACACGGTACCCCGATACCCCAACCCCGACACGGCATCCCCAACACCCCGACCCCGACATCCCGACCCCGACACGGCACCCCCGACACCCTAACCCCGACATGACACCCCCTACACCCCAAACCCGACACGACACCCCGAAACCCCGACACGGCACCCCCGACCACGACACAGCACCCCAACCCCAACACGACACCCCCGACAGCCCGACCCCGACACGACACGGGTCATATATTTGTGAATTATGAGTTAGGTCATATATTTTTTGATTTTGTTGTACAGAACATCCTATTTATGTTGATCAGGTGGATTTAAATGTGCAGTTGTTTCGTCACTACGAGGGTCTAGTATTCGACGACCTCCCCGTGCGTTCGACGAGCTCCGCCCCTGCATTCGTGGGTGAGCACAAATGGCATCTCCTCCTGCACCCTTCATTTCCTCTGTTCCGGTCTTTGTGCCGATGAAACTTGCTAGCTATAGGTGTCTTCAATCATTAGTATGCGTGACCACTATGCGTCTCCCGTTCGAAAAGGTTACATCTATAAATATGCATTCATTAGCATATTTATAACCGTGATTCTTTCGAATTGTCCAATGTTATCCACGGACAGCCCGAGTATGTGTAGATTGGGTTTGTTTTCCCATATGCTCTGCTCCGGATCCGATGTAGAATTTCGCCAGTGCCTCCCTGTTGTTCTCCGAGTACACATCCTCTCTGCTTATTGCCGAGACGTGTATCAGGAGAACAACGGGGAGGTGCTGCCGAAATTGTGCGTCGAATCCGGAGCGGAGCATGGGAAAACAAACCCAATCTACACATACTCAGGTGGGATTAGGACCTATCTTTACCTACTAGCGTCTAGGTTGCATCGACGTAATGAAACTAAAAAACTCCATTAACTGATGAATATGGTTTGCTGAATTATGTATATATTTTGTGTGTGTCCAGTAGCTAGGCAGGATGAGTGATCGTGGGTGGATGTAAACCGGTCACACTAGTCAGAAAGACATGACCTGTGAATGGTTAACAAAAACCAAGGAGTTTGTGAGAGTCGCATTTGCAAATGGACAGGAAAAAAACCGGTGCCCTTGTGTCGAATGCTACAACTATAAGAAGAAGTCACAGTTTGAAATGATCAAACACCTAATTATATGGTCTGGACATTTCATGGTGAGTCTGCCCAATGTGCCAGAGCTGAGGTGCTTCGTCGTCGCACCGATGAGCATGGTACCGGGATCGAAGACATGCTTCAAGACATTGATGATGCTCGGGATTCGGACGATGAGATGGAGGAATCTGCAAAGGCCTTTTATGAAATGTTGGAGTCTTCAAAACATCCTCTCCACGAGCACACTGAGCTTTGTCAGCTGGATGCCTTCGCGCAAGTAATGGCTCTAAAGGCTCGGTTCAACCTAGGTAGAGAATGCTACGACGCGATGATGACGATATTTGGACGCTTTCTACCCAAAGGCCATGTATTGCCACCAAACCTGTACTAGTATGACAAAATCCTACGTGCGCTTAAGACGCCCTATGAGAAGATAGATGCCTGTGAGAATGGATGTGCCTTATTTGGGCTTGAGTATGCGGGCTTGAACTATTGCCCCATTTGCAATGCTTCCAGGTATGTTCTGGTAGACAATGGTATGGGTGAGAAGAGCCAAACCAAAATCCCCATTAATGTTCTTTGGTATCTGCCAATCATACCAAGACTTCAACGGCTTTTCATGGTTGAAGAGAAGGCTAGACAGATGACGTGGCATAAATTGGGCAAAAGAATAGAACTGGATGCAGATGGGAATCCGATGTTGGGACACACTTCAGACGCTTTTGCGTGGAAGCACTTCGATGCATTACATAAGGATAAAGCGGCAGATCCAAGGCATCCTCAAGTTTCCATCAGCACGGATGGGTTCAATGTGTATGGTATGACGGCAGCACAATACAGTTGTTGGCCTGTATTTGTCATTCCACTCAATCTCCCCCCTCGAGAGATTATGAAAAGAAAGAACATTTTCCTGAAGTTTATAATTCTAGGGCCCAAATATCCGGGGAAGAATATGAATGTGTACATGCAACCGCTTAAGGATGAATTGCAAGAAGCCTGGGATGATGGGATCAAGACATACGACACCGCTACAAAAAAGAACTTCAAAATGCATGTGTGGTACATGTACTCGATGCATGACTTGCCCACGTATGCGCTATTCATTGGCTGGTGTGTGTATGGAAGGTTTCCGTGCCCCACATGCAAGGCAGCTCTTCAGTTCCGTTGGCTGGAGGCGGGTCGCAAGTGTTCTTGCTTCGACATGCACACACAGTTCCTGGATCCTAACAATAAGTTCAGAAAAGACAAGAAGAATTTCATCAAAGGTAGAGTTGTCAAAAACATTGCACCACCTGCGTTGACAGGCCAACAGATCCTGGATCAGATAAATGCTCTCGAGGCGGATCCAGATCGTCCAGGGTATTTCAAAGGGTATCATACGGAACACGCCTGGACTCACAAGATATGTTTGTGGGATCTGCCTTACTTTAAAGACCTCCTTTGCCCACACAACATCGACGTGAGGCACACTGAAAAGAATATTGCGGAGGCCCTTTTTGGTACATTGTTCAGCATAGAGGGGAAGTCGAAGGATAATCCTAAGGCTAGAGTCGACCAGGATGCTCTATGTGATAGACCGTTACAAAACATTCGACAACCGAAAGGAAAGAAGAACTGGCAGAAGCCAAAGGCATGGTTCAATCTTGGAAGGCCAGCTATGAGGGAAATGATCTTGTGGGTGAAAATGCAGTTGATGTTCCGCAATGGGTATGCAGCGAATCTGAAGAAGGGAGCGAGTCTTGACAAATTGAAAATATTTGGTCTCAAGAGTCATGATTGGCACATATGGCTTGAGCGGGTAATGCCGATGATGTTGCGTGGCTTTATCCCTGAGGATGAATGGCTAGTACTGGCAGAGCTGAGCTATTTCTTCCGTGCTCTTTGTGCAAAAGAACTATCGCCTGACGTGCTAGACGAACTGGAAGAGTTGGCGCCGGGGTTGATCTGCAAGTTAGAAAAGATCTTTCCACCGGGCTTCTTTAATCCAATGAAGCATTTGATTTTGTATCTCCCGAACGAGGCAAGATTGGGGGGCCCGTGCAAAATCGTTGGAGCTTCACAACTGAGAGGATGCAGAAGACGCTTCGAGCAAAATGTAAAAATAAACGTAGAGTTGAAGCATCGATGGCCGAGGCATTCATTACTGAGGAGGCGGTAAACTTTGTGACAGCACACTACACAGCCCAGAATCGTCATTTGCATAATCCAAAGCCTCGGTACAATGATGGCGACCGTGAAAAAGGTCGATCCAACCTCAGCCTATTCAAAGGGAAGCTCGCACCAGCCGGTGCTTCGAAATCAATAGGGTTGGATGTCGAAGAATGGCGGACCATTTCATTGTATATATTCAACAACCTAACAGAAGTGCGGCCGTACATCGAGTAAGTTCTCGATACAATGTTTCGCAACTTCTAATTCCTTTGAAATGCTCTTATTCCCGGATATGTGATACAGTCGATACGTCGCCAAATTCTCGGATGGAGCGGTGATCCAAAAGGATTCCATCGAAGAGTATGAGCTTTTGGCAAAGCATGGAGGCGGATATCCCGGTTTCATCTCCTGGTTCAAGCAAACGGTAATTTCCATTAATTAGACGATTTCATTTCTTCGCCTAGTTTGTGGTTAATGCAACAGTCCTTCGGTATTAAACTTGTAGGCTAATGCAGAGTCTCTGGACTCCGAATTGAGACAAGTCGCTAATGGTTTTGACTTTAAGGTCCGTTCATTTGACAAATACGACATCAACGGGTATCACTTTCGTACTTTTGTCAAAGAGCTATCTATGGCCGACCGAAAGTCTACAAATTGTTGTGTCTCCGCTGTCGGCGAAGGAGGGGTCGAGTATTATGGAAGAGTTGAAGCAATTTATGAACTTACATTCTTTGGTAAAAACCCACCAAACGTCGTAGTCTTCAAATGTTATTGGTTCCAGCCGAAGGAGACTAGAAGGACTCATGAACATATAGGGCTAGTCAAAATCAAACAAAGCACCCATTTAGATGTTCCCGATGTCTATATTAAGGCTCAACAGGCGACCCAAGTTTTCTATCTACCGTGGGCCTGCCAAACAGATCCAAATTTGAAAGGTTGGGATGTCGTTTATGATGTGCCGCCACATTTTAGACCACCTCCCCTCAATGAAGATGATTATGAAACTCACATTAACCCAGACACATATGAAGGAGAATTCTTCCAAGAAACACGTGTTTCCAAAACACGCTTGAAGAACCGCTCTACTTCACCCCAGAACATTGAGGTCGACAGCGACAGTGAACCCGACTTCACCCCCAAGCAGGAACAAGAGGAGATGGAAGAAGAAGAGGTTATTGCTGCGGATGACCTGACAATGCTTGACTGATTACATAGAGGCCGTGCACATGTTGATGCATTTATTGATGATGCTGATGAGCACGTCATTACTGATAGTGATGATGGTAATGCATTTATTGATCCCAGAGCATATATAGATGATGAAGATTAATATTAGTAATGTGAGGTATTCAATTATTATTATGTACATATATATTATTAATTAGTTCATGTTATTAGGTATTCAATTTTTTTATGTTGAACTAATTTCGTTCACTCTTTGTCATTGCAGGTGTTGACAGATGGTGGGCGGGGGTCGAGAGCGCTCTGAGCCTCCTTCCTCGGCGTGTGCTGGGAGGGGTGCTATTATTCCATCCCAGCAACTCCGGAGAGTGCTGGTACACAGCATGCAGACACCGGCGGGCGCTTCTTCTTCGACCGGGAGAGGTCGGGGGAAGACGAAGAGAGGTGCTAGAGGTAGGAAGGCTGTTGCGCCTTCCTCGCCGCCACCCCCTAGCTGATTATCCCGACCACCGGACTGCTCCATCTCAGGTGGACCCGTCTCGGACTCCGGTCCACGAGCCTCGGGTTGACGAGCCTCGGGTCACCGAGCCTTCGTCCCAGGAGACTCCGGTCCCAGAGTCTTCGTCCCAGGAGTCTCGGGTCCCTGAGTCTTTGTCCCACATGACTCCGGAGGCTAGTGGCCATGCTGATGGTGGCGAGCACAACTACTTGTCTGAGGACACCTATAGCGAGGGCGAGCTGGTTGAGGAGGGCAAGAAGGTCTACCAGCGTGGTTGTACAAAGCTGCCTCCCGTGCGGACGACCCGCGAGCAGAGGTGGTTGATTGCGCCTAATGCGGAGAAGTAAGTGCATTTACTATTTTTTAACGTTTTGCCTTCATGTTTCTTCAAATTAATATCTAATGTGTTGGCCTTGTCATACTTCAGGGGTTGGAAATACGAGTGTGGTGTCCGCAGGCCCAACCAGGTCCTCGGTGTGCCTCTCCGGCACCACTTCTCGGGGAAGGTCTAGTTGCCCGGTGAGGGTGAGGCTCCACAGGTAGCACTGACCTGGGAGCTGTACAAGGCTGCCCCGGCCCCGCCGGAGGATATGGTCGACGGTGTCTTGTGCGAGATGGTGGCTGACATTGTGATCCATCGCTTTTGGGTAATTTCTCCTTTACAGAATTAAAAATCAACAACACCTAGTGATTGTACTAATCAGTGTCTAATGTGTTGTCTTGTTTGATTGCAGACCTTCTACAGGTGTCTTGAGGAAGACGAGGCGAGAGCGGCTGTTGTTCTCGAAGCCGAGTGCAAGCGCCTACTTCAGAACTTACGGCACGAGGCTCGGATGCAGGCTATTCGAGACTACTACGCCTCGAGTAACATTAAGAGGGCCAAGAAGAAGTGCCACAAAAATTATCTGAGTAAGGAGAAGTTTATGAAGGTAATTATCTATTCTTAAGGCCTTGTACTTAGTTTCTTTGATTTGGTTCGTAGGCATAGCGCTAAAATTTCTCTTGTCTAACTTAGGTGCCCCCGAGATGGTGTGCGGATAGAATGGACTGTTGGGAGGCATTGGTGGATGAGTGGTGCTCTCCTGAATGGCTAGCCGAACACAACAAGGCCAAGGATAAGCGTGCCCAAATGAGAGGTGTGCCACACCATCAAGGGAGCTCCAACCGGTTTGAGTATGGGGATAATTGGGTATGTGGTTTGCTTCATGATTCATGCAATTTCATTCTTCATGCTAGCTTGAGCCCTTAACTAATATTTTGTTCCTCTCTTTTAGGCGCGAGAAAACAAGAAGGAGGTGCCACCTCTGTTCGACCTATATGCCATGGCCCATACTGCCTCGTACAAGAAGGCCAAGGCATTCTCTGAGGATGACCTCGATCATCCATAGAGCTTCAGCAACATCTCCTCCCACAACAAGCTCGTGAGGTACAGGGATGAGGGGAAGGCGAGGAAAGGGGAGGACTTCAACCCGAGCCAGAGTCCTTTTGATCCATAGCTCACGATGATATCTGGCGGCGGGAGGCCCCATGGCTCGATAGCCATTGGGGATGGACTGATACGTTGTCCTAGAACTCTCCCGGAGATCAAGAAGCGCCAGAAGAGTTCTGATCCTGAGATAACGCCTCGTCCACGGCCAATGGAGCTCGCCATTGAGGCTAGGGCCCAGGAGCTTCTGGCGAAGGCAAACAGGCAGGCAGCACAGAGGGAGAGGGACATGGAGGAGAGGACGGCTAGGTTGTTGGAGGAGGAGAGGAACCGGAACGGCGCGTCTCACCGGGCCCTATACGAGCTCCTCGTGGTAAGTTTCTCCTGTATATTAACCAAATCATGCACGTAATGTTCATTTCATCACTAACTAATATGAATGACTCGTGAAAACAAAATGTGTAGACCGTGTGCCAGAACAATGGTCAGACCCCTTCGTCGATGCCCCATATTGCTATAGCACCCACGATGAGTCTCATTTAAATGGTCATTAGCTACTAGTATTCACATTTGAGTTGCATCATGCTAAGGAGACATTGCAAATCATCTTTGGTGTAGCGTGCCCCCCGACAAGCATCGACCGATCCTTCTGCGTCTGCCGCAACCCTGACCGGTCCTTCTACGTCTCACCCTAGCCCAAACCCTACCGGTCCATCACCTCTGTGTTGATGGTATGTTTTCCCAAGTGTTTTCATTAACAAATGCATACTTAGATTAAGAAATGACCTACATAGCTCCAAAATGACCTATACTTAGCTTATTTTCCTCAAAAACGACTTGATCTGCTTAGTTAGCTAGAAAATGGTATATTCTTCCTAGGATAGCTATAAAATGACCAATACTTAGCATTTTTTCCCTCCAAAATGACTTGATATGCTTAGTTAGCTAGAAAATGGCATTACTACCTATTATAGCTCAATAATGATCTATAGCTAGCTTAGCTAGTTCATTTATGATGTAATTAGCTCACTTAGGTACAAAAGGGCATAACTACCTAGGATAGCTCAATAATGATATATAATTAGCTTAGCTAGTTCATTTATGACATAATATGCTCACTTAGGTAAAAAAAATGGCATAATAACCTTGGTTTAGCTCCAAAATGACCTATACTTAGCTTATTTTCCTCAAAAATACATAATAACCTTACTTACCTCCAAAATGATATATTCTACCTAGGATAGCTATAAAATGACCTATACTTAGCATTTTTCCTCCAAAATGACTTGATATGCTTAGTTAGCTAGAAAATGGCATTACTACCTTGCAGAAGAGGAGAGAAGAGGAGAAAAAGAAAGAGAAGATAAATTCTTCTTCTTCTTTTTCTTCTTCTTCTTCTTCTTTTTCTTCTAGCTAGTCTTCTTCTTCTTCTAACTATCATCTTTCCTACTTTGCAGATTTGCTACAGATGAGGAAGAGTGCATTGATGGACTGTACTCTTCTACTTCTGCGAACTTTATGTTTATGGAAAACTTGTTTTGGATACGTATGTATGGATATGTTGTTGGAAACCATATTGTGAGTTGTTGGAAACTTTTATATATGTTGGACTTGTATGTTGAAACTTGTTGTTGGTATATGCTTGTTTCAACTTATTGTTGGTATGCTTGGATATATATGTGATATTGTTGGATATATATGTTTCAAATTGAATGATTTTAAGAAAAAACAGAAAAAACAGGGGCTATATAGCAACTTTGTCGTCTGCTGGCAGACGGCAAAGGTCTTTGCCGTCTGCCAGCGGACGGCAAAGCTGCCACATGGCAGATACGTGTGCAACCTCGGGCTGGCCTATGTTGGTTCTTTGCCGTCCGATGGCAGACGGCAAAGAACCTTAGGTCTTTGCCATCTGCCAGCAGACGGCAAAGAACCAACCTAGGCCAGCAAAAAAAAGGTGCATTGTCGTCCGCTGGCAGACGACAAAGACCTAAGTCTTTGTCGTCTGCCAGCGGACGGCAAAGCACGCCGTTAAGCCCCCTAACGGAGCTAAGTTCCCACGTGTGTTGCCCAGGCCCTTTGTCGTCTGCTGGCGGATGGCAAAGTTTCAAAGATCTTTGCCGTCCGCCAGCGGACGGCAAAGCGCCCTTTACCGTGGCTTATTCAGTCGGACGGTTGGCCGTCTGCTGGCGGACGACAAAGCCTTTGCTGTTCGGGATTCATGCCTTTACCGTCCAGGATGGCAGACGGCAAATTGTCTGATTCCTATAGTGATGTCCTTTGTCCTTTTTAGGTACTTCAGGATATTCTTGACCGTTGTCCAGTGTTCCGCTCCGGGATCACTTTGGTACCTCCCTACCAAACTTATGGCAAGGTTCACATCAGGTCTGGTACACAGCATGGCATACATAATAGAGCCTATGGCTGAAGTATAGGGGATGGCACTCATCTCTTCTCTATCCTTTGCTGTGGTCAGGCATTGAGTCATACTCAATCTCACACCCTGTAACACAGGCAAAAACCCCTTCTTGGACTAATCCATATTGAACTTCTTCAATATCTTTTCAAGGTATGTGCTTTGTGAAAGACCTATGAGGCGTTTCGATCTATCTCTATAGATCTTAATACCTAATATGTAAGAAGCTTCTCCAAGGTCCTTCATTGAAAAACATTTATTTAAGTAGGCCTTTACACTTTCCAAAAGTTCTATATCATTTCCCATCAACAATATGTCATCCACATATAATATGAGAAATGCTACAGAGCTCCCACTCACTTTCTTGTAAATACAGGGTTCTCCATAAACCTGTATAAATCCAACCGCCTTAATCACCTCATTAAAGCGAATGTTCCAACTCCGAGATGCTTGCACCAACCCATAAATGGAGCGCTGGAGCTTGCATACCTTGTTAGCATCTTTAGGATCGACAAAACCTTCCGGTTGCATCATATATAGTTCTTCCTTAAGGAAGCCATTAAGGAATGCCGTTTTGACGTCCATTTGCCAGATCTCATAATCATAAAATGCGGCAATTGCTAACATGATTTGGACAGACTTCGGCATCGCTACGGGTGAGAAAGTCTCCTTGTAGTCAACTCCTTGAACTTGCTGATAACCCTTAGTGACAAGTCGAGCCTTATAGAAGGTCACATTACCATCCGCGTCAGTCTTCTTCTTAAAGATCCATTTATTTTCAATGGCTCGCTTATCATCACGCAAGTCCACCAAAGTCCATACTTTGTTCTCATACAGGGATCCTATCTCGGATTTCATGGCTTCAAGCCATTTGTTGGAATCCGGGCCCGCCATCGCTTCTTCATAGTTCGAAGGTTCACCGTTGTCCAACAACATGATCTCCAGGACAGGGTTGATGTACCACTCTGGTGCGGAACGTGTCCTAGTGGACCTTCTACGTTCAATAGTAACTTGATCTGAAGTTTCATGATCATCATCATTAACTTCCTCTCCAGCCGGTGTAGACTCCACAGAAACAACTTCCTGTGCTGCCCTACTCTCCGGTTCGAGTGGAGGTACAATTACCTCATCAAGTTCTATTTTCCTCCCACTTACTTCTTTCGAGAGAAACTCTTTCTCGAGAAAGGATCCATTCTTGGCAACAAAGACTTTGCCTTCGGATCTACGGTAGAAGGTATACCCAATAGTCTCTTTGGGATATTCTATGAAGACGCACTTTTCCGCTTTGGGTTTGAGCTTCTCAGGTTGAAGTTTCTTCACATAAGCATCGCATCCCCAAACTTTTAGAAAGGACAGCTTAGGTTTATTTCCAAACCATAATTCATACAGTGTCGTCTCAACGGACTTTGACGGTGCCCTATTTAAGGTGAATGCGGCAATCTCTAATGCAAATCCCCAAAATGATAGCAGTAAGTCGGTAAGAGACATCATAGATCGCACCATATCCAATAGAGTGCGATTACTATGTTCAGACACACCATTTCGCTGAGGTGTGCCAGGCGACGTGAGTTGTGAAATAATTCCACATTTCCTTAGGTGCGTGCCAAACTCGTGACTCAAATATTCTCCGCCATGATCAGATCGTAGGCACTTTATTTTCCTGTCACGTTGATTCTCTACCTCACTCTAAAATTCCTTGAACCTTTCAAAGGTTTATGACTTGTGTTTCATTAAGTAGACATACTCATATCTTCTCATGTCATCAGCGAGGGTGAGAACATAACGGTAGCCACCGTGAGCCTCAACGCTCATTGGAGCGCATACATCGGTATGTATTATCTCCAGTAAGTCAGTTGCTCGCTCCATTGTTCCGGAGAACATAGTCTTGGTCATCTTGCCCATGAGGCATGGTTTGCATGTGTCAGATGATTCGAAATCAAGAGACTCCAAAAGTCCATCAGCATGGAGCTTCTTCATGCGTTTGACACCAATATGACCAAGGCGGCAATGCCACATGTAAGTGGGACTATCGTTATCAACCTTACACTTTTTGGTACTCACACTATGGACATGTGTAACATCATGTTCAAGATTCATCAAAAATAAACCATTGACCAGCGGGGCATGGCCATAAAACAGTTTTCTCATATAAATAGAACAACCATTATTCTCAGATTTAAATGAGTAGCCATCTCACATCAAGCGAGATCCATATACAATATTCATGCTCAAAGATGGTACTAAATAACAATTATTGAGGTTTAAAACTAATCCCTAACGTAGATGTAGAGGTAGCGTGCCGACGGTGATCACATCAACCTTGGAACCATTCCCGATGCGCATCGTCACCTCGTCCTTTGCCAGCCTCCGCTTATTCCACAACTCCTGCTTGGAGTTACAAATGTGAGGAACTGCACCGGTATCAAATACCCAGGAGCTACTACGAGCGCTGGTTAGGTACACATCAATAACAAGTATATCACATATACCTTTGACGATGCCGGCCTTTATACCCGCTAAGTACTTGGGGCAGTTCCGCTTCCAGTGACCGGTACCCTTGTAATAAAAGCACTCAGTCTCAGTCTTGGGTCCATTCTTGTTCTTCTTCCCGGCAACTTGCTTACCGGGCGCGGCAACAGCTTTACTATCCTTCCTGAAGTTCTTCTTACCCTTGCCTTTCTTGAAACTAGTGGTCTTATTCACCATCAACACTTGATGCTCCTTTTTGATCTCGACCTCCGCTGATTTCAGCATCGAGTACAACTCAGGAATGGACTTATCCATACCCTTCATGTTATAGTTCATCACAAAGCTCTTGTAGCTAGATGGGAGCGACTGAAGGATTCTGTCAATAACCGAGTCATCCGGGTGATTAACTCCCAGCTGAGTCAAGCGGTTGTGCAAGCCAGACATTTTGAGTATGTGCTCACTGACAGAACTATTCTCCTCCATCTTACAGCTCAAGAACTTGTCGCAGAGGTCATATCTCTCGACCTGGGCATGAGCTTGGAAAACCAGTTTCAGCTCTTGGAACATCTCATATGCTCCGTGTTGCTCAAAATGCTTTTGGAGCCCTGGTTCTAAACTATAAAGCATGCCGCACTGAACCAAGGAGTAATCATCACAGCATGACTGCCAAGCATTCGTAACGTCTTGGTCCGCTGGGAAAATGGGTGGGTCACCTAGCGGTGCATCCAGGACATACAATCTCTTGGAAGCTATGAGGATGATCCTCAAGCCATGGACCCAATCCGCATAGTTGCTTCCATCATCTTTCAGCTTGGTTTTCTCTAGGAACGCATTGAAGTTGAGGGTGACATTAGCATTGGCCATTGGATCTACAATATAGATTGTAAAGACAATTTTAGACTAAATTCATGATAATTAAGTTCACATAATCAAATTATTTAATGAACTCCCACTTAGATAGACATCTCTCTAGTCATCCAAGTGTTACATGATCCATGTCAACTAGTCCGTGTCCGATCATCACGTGAGACGGACTAGTCATCCATGGTGAACATCTCCATGTTGATCGTATCTTCTATACGACTCATGTTCGACCTTTCGGTCTTCCGTGTTCCAAGGCCATGTTTGTACATGCTAGGCTCGTCAAGTCAACCTAAGTGTTTCGCGTGTGTAAATATGGCTTACACCCGTTGTATGCGAACGTTAGAACCTATCACACCCGATCATCACGTGGTGCTTGAGAACAACGATCCTTAGCAACGGTGCACAGTTAGGGTGAACACCTTTCTTGAAATTTTATTGAGAGATCATCTTATTTACTACCGTCGTTCTAAGCAAATAAGATGTAAACATGATAAACATCACATGCAATCAATATAGTGACATGATATGGCCAATATCATCTTGCTCCTTTGATCTCCATCTTCGGGGCACCATGATCATCACTATCACCGACACGACACCATGATCTCCATCATCATGATCTCCATCATCGTGTCTTCATGAAGTTGTCTCGCCAACTATTACTTCTACTACTATGGCTAACATTTAGCAATAAAGTAAAGTAATTATATAGCGTTTATGATTGACACGCAGGTCATACAATAAAATAAGACAACTCCTATGGCTCATGCCGGTTGTCATACTCATCGACATGCAAGTCGTGAATCCTATTACAAGAACATGATCAATCTCATACATCACAATTCATCACATCACATCCTTTTGGCCATATCACATCACATGGCATATGTTGCAAAAACAACTTAGACGTCCTCTAATTTGTAGTTGCAAGTTTTTACATGGCTGCTATAGGTTTCTAGCAAGAATGTTTCTTACCTACGCCAAAACCACAACGTGATATGCCAATTACTATTTATCCTTCATAAGGACCCTTTTCATCGAATCCAATCCGACTAAGGTGGGAAAGACAGACACCCGCTAGCCACCTTATGCAACAAGTGCATGTCGGGCGGTAGAACCGGTCTCACGTAAGCGTACGTGTAAAGTTGGTCCGGGCCGCTTCATCCCACAATACTGCCGACTCAAGATAAGCCTAGTAATGTTAAAGAAATTAACATGATCGATGCCCACAACAACTTTGTGTTCTACTTGTGCATAGATTCTATGCATAGACCTAGCTCTGATACCACTATTGAGAGACGTAGTAGTAAATCAAAATTTTCCTACGTGTTCACCAAGATCTATCTATGGAGAGACCAACAACGAGTAAGGGAAGAGTGCATCTTCATACCTTTGAAGATAGCTAAGATGAAGCATTACAAGAACGCGGTTGGTGGAGTCGTACTCATAGCGATTCAGATCGCTGTGGACTCCGATCTTAGTGCCGAACAACGGCGCCTCCGCGTTCAACACACGTGCAGCCCGGTGACGTCTCCTACGCCTTGATCCAGCAAGGAGGGAGGAGAGGTTGAGGGAGAGCTCCGGTAGCATGACGGCATGGTGACGGTGGAGCAGCGTGGTCTCCGGTAGGGCTTCGCCAAGCACCGTAGAGAACGAGGAAGAGGAGGGGTAGGGCTACACCGAGGAAGAGAGAACTCGTGTGTTGGCAGCCCCCAAAAACCAACACTATATGTAGGAGGAGGGGAGGAGGGTGTGCAGCCCCTAGGGTTCCCACCCTAGGGTGGTGCGGTAGCCTAGATGGCCTTTGGCCGGCGGCCAAGAGGGGAGAGGGGGAGGGTGCAGCCCTAGTGGGCCTTAGGCCCATCTGGGTCTAGGGTTTCCCCTCCCTCCCACCTTTCCTGCGCCTTGGGCCAGGGTGGAGGGCGCACCAGCCCACTCTGGGGCTGGTCCCTTCCATTCTCGGCCACGCAGCCCTCTAGGGCTGGTGGCCCCACTTGGTGGATCCCCAGAACCCTTTCGGTGGTCCCGGTACGTTATCGGTAATTCCCGAAACACTTCCGGTGGCCAAATCCTCACTTACTATATATCATTCTTTACCTATGGACCATTCCGGAACTCCTCGTGATGTCCGGGATCTCATACGGGACTCCGAACTACCTTCGGTAACCACATACACTATTTCCCTATAACCCTAGCATCATCGAACCTTAAGTGTGTAGACCCTACGGGTTCGGGAGACACGTAGACATGACCGAGACACCTCTCCGGTCAATAACCAACAGCAGGATCTAGATACCCATGTTGGCTCCCACATGATCCATGATGATCTCATCGAATGAACCACGATGTTGGGGATTCACTCAATCCCGTATACAATTCCCTTTGTCTACCGGTACGATACTTGCCCGAGATTCGATCGTCGGTATCCCTATACCTTGTTCAATCTCGTTACCGGCAAGTCTCTTTACTCATTCCGTAATACATCATCATGTGGCTAACTCCTTAGTCACATTGAGCTCATTATGATGATGTCTTACCGAGTGGGCCTAGAGATACCTCTCCGTCATACGGAGTGACAAATCCCAGTCTCGATTCGTGCCAACCCAACAGACACTTTTGGAGATACCCGTAGTGCACCTTTATAGCCACACAGTTACGTTGTGACGTTTGGCACACCCAAAGCATTCCTATGGTATCCGGGAGTTGCACAATCTCATGGGTCTAAGGAAACGATACTTGACATTAGAAAAGCTTTAGTAGACGAACTACACGATCTTGTGCTATGCTTAGGATTGGGTCTTGTCCATCACATCATTCTCCTAATGATGTGATCCCGTTATCAACGACATCCAATGTCCATGGTCATGAAACCGTTACCATCTATTGATCAACGAGCTAGCCAACTAGAGGCTCACTGGGGACATGTTGTGGTCTATGTATTCACACATGCATTACGGTTTCCAGTTAACACAATTATAGCATGAACAATAGACAATTATCATGAACAAGGAAATAAAATAATAACCATTTTATTATTTCCTCTAGGGCATATTTCCAACAGGAGTGTCCACCATGTAGACGTCCTAGGTGGAGGTGGCAGTCCATCGCCCTGTGCTGATGGGGGTGGGAACGCAATCCTCCTCAGCTATGTCTTCTACCTCCTCGGAGGCGTAGTCCAACATATCGGTTAAGTCTTCGACAGTGGCTATCAAGTGGGTGGTGGCTGGGATAAAAAATTCCTCTTGACCCACCTTAAGACCGATCTGAGCGTGGATAGGGGTTGGGTCGTCGGTAATTTTCATCGATAAGATCCGATCTAGAGCCTCGTTGAGTGTCGAGAGCTCGATCGGGTCAACCTGCCCAGAGCTTTCAGAGTTAACCTCCGATGCGTCGCACAGGAAGGGTGCTCGGTGAGGGCTGGTGCTCGGGCATCTAGTGCTATGGCCGGATCCAGACCAAAATCCCGATCATCACCGGGGTGAGCCCCATGGGCGGGACCAAAAGCGAGATCCGAGGTCAAGGCCTCGGAGTCCTCGGACGCGTCAGATAAGCCTGCGATCCCGGTGAGCAAAAGATCACCCCGGGATTCTACATAGAACTCTAGGTTGCCAAATTTGACCTCCTGATCAGGGGCGAAACTCCCGACCCGGCCTAGATGGCCGGTCGGGTCAGCGTGCCGCACGATGCTGCCGACGCCGAAGATCTGTCTAGGGACAAAGGAGTCCATGCCATGGACTTCTTCGCTGATGACAACGCGAGCCATCGATTCCTTTGGCGATCACAGCAAAAATCTGAAAGAAAGCACCAATGTCGGTGTCAAAACCGGTCGATCTTGGGTAGGGGGTCCCAAGATGTGAGATTAGAATCGATGGTAACAAGGGACGAAGGAGACGATGTTTACCCAGGTTCGGGCCCTCCCATGGTTGTAAAACTGTACGTCCTACTCGATTATATTGATGGTATTAAGGTTACAGAGTTGATCTACCTCGAGATCGAATAGCTAAAACCCTAGATGAGTTTCTCTGCCCTACAATCTAAAACCCTCCCGGTTTATATAGACATCGGGGGGTACCTAGAGTTTACACATGGCAAGTCTCCTACTAGGGATGGAGATGTCGATTTCCTCATCTTGACTTGGAGTGGACGACACGCCTTCAGGGCTTCCTTCTAGAATGAGGGCTTCCAATGTATCCTGCCCTTCCTGCGACAGTCATAGAGCGGCCCACCAAGACGGCCTATTAGGAGATAGGCCAACGACCCGAGGACCCCTTAGTCTAGGACTCCCTCAACTGGGTCAATAGGTTAGTGCTCAAAAATATTATAAATTGTTAAAAAAAATGCCCAAAAACTATCCTAAAATGATAATATATTAGCATGGAACAATCAAGCCAGTTCTGTTCTCAAGATCCAATTGCATGTGGAAGAAAATCCCTTATAAGGAGGTACAACTCCTTCTCCACTAGTGGGGTGGTACTAAACTTCCCAGCATCCCCTTGTCATGACACCTATATGGGCCATTAGAGATTAGTCTGAAATTGTTGGATGGGTCTAAATCCCACCCCAAATTTCAACACAAATGAGGGCCATGTTCTGGAATATGAGAAGTTTTAGTGCTAAGGGTGCCAGAATCAACTGAGGGATTATGTTCATGATGCGCTTATTGATTTAGTTCATTTTCAGGAGTCTATCAAAGGTTCCTTTTCTCTCCATTAACTCTCCTTGATCGATGGCACTGAGTTTGGAAATGGTTGCTTGCTTTTAGGCACTTGTAGGGGTATCCTTATCAAGGATAAAATTGATTTTTTTTACTTTAATCCTTTGAATGTGGTTTTTATTTTGTACTTTGGTGCTTTTTCATCGCTCTATTAATAAATTGTGGGAAGTGGTGGTTGTTTATGGCCTTGTTGATCATGCTTTGTCCCAAACCTTCTTGGATGAGTTTTCCATTAAAGTTTGGTCTTCTAACTTCAAACTACTTATCGGGGTAATTTTAACATTCTTCATTTTCCTGGGGATACAAATAACAACAATTTTTCGTGGACTAGATCTAGTGCGTTCAATCATTTTATCAACAATGTGGCTCCTCATGAGCTTCAACGGGTTAGGGCCCGATACACATGGTCCAACCATCATCTTGACCCAGTCAGATCTGTGTTGGATAGGGTGTTTATTTGTCCTGATTGAGATCACTTGTTTCATTGTTCTTCTTTGGTGGACAATTCCCTCATTGGTTTAGATCATACCCTCTCCTCGATTCTGGTGACTTGACAGTTCCTATTAAGCCTAGATTTCGTTTTAATTCTTCTTGGTTGCTCATTGATGGCTTTGTGTCGCTAATTATGAAAAAATCGGCCTTTTTATCTTCAAATATTCGGTCTTTTGGTCTCTCAGTGACTTTCATTTTTGTTGTCAAAACATACAATTTTTTCAAAAGGTTGGGGCGTGAATTGTGTGGTTGATGCTCGTCGAGACAAATTAACTCTTTATAATCAAATTAAAATCCTTAATGATATTGCCGACTCAGTTGGCTTGTCTCACTCTGGTTGGCCCTAGAGGTATGCCTTGAAAGCTTCTCTTCTACAGATTCATCAAAGTGAGGAAGCGTATTGGAAACATCGAGTCACTTAGGGATGCTATTAGTACTTACTTTTGTGCTGTAGCTAATGGGAGGCATCACCATTGTTCTATATATTGCCTTGTCAGTAACGGGGAAGTTGTTTCTGACCATGCGGCCTTTATGGATCATGTTTGCTCCCTTTTTTATTCCTTCCTCTCTGCTTAGCCCCCTGTGGTTTTTCCATCTCCCTCGCTTTTGTTCCTCTGATGCAATGGTTTCTCCATATGAGAATGTTGATCTCATGCTTCTTTTATTTAAGGCCCCATGTTATTGAGGCAAACCAATCTACCTTTATTAAGGGGTGTTTCACCCTAAATAGTATTCTCGGTTTGCATGAGATAGTTCGTGACCTTTTCTCTAGAGGAAGCAAGGCCATCATCGTTACGCTCTATTTCGAAAAGGCTTACGACTATGTTATTAGTTGGTTCTTCCTTCGTGATGTCTTGTTGTCTAGAGGATTTTGAGGTGTCCTATGTTTACTGTCTCATGCAGCTCATGTGTGGTGGCCACACAACTATTTCAGTTAACGTGGTAGCTAACCTTTTTTTCCAAATGGGAAGGGATTGAGAAAATGCGATCCTATTTCCCCAATTCTCCTTAACTTTGTTGTCAATGCTCTTTCCCACAACCTAAATAGAGCTATTGCTGGCCACACTTTCATATAATCTCGGATCTAATTCTTGCTAGGATTTACCACCTCCAGTATGCAAACAACACAATCATTTTGGTGTAAAACAATGACGTTTGCATTGCTAACCTTAAGTTTTTTTCTTTTATGCTTTGAATCCCTATCGAGTCAAATGCGAGGTCATTCTACATGGGTGCTCGAATGTTGAGGTGGTTCGGGTAGCTAACCTTTTGAACTATAAACTTGGCTCCTTTGTTTACTTAGGTTTTCCTATTTCGCCCATTAGGCTATGTTCCAAGTACTTTGCCCCTTCTGTTCTAAAGATGGGGATCGTGTTATGCCTTAGCATGGTCGATATAACTCTGCTAATTGTAGGGTGTGCCTTATCAAAGCATGTCTTTCCTCTCTCCCAATTTTTTGATGGGTTTCTACCGGCTAACCTGATGGTACCCATGCTAGGTTTGACAAGCATCGTAGTAGATTTTATTGGAATTATGCTGACAACAAAAATAAGTAGCTCTTGTCAAATCGTAGATTATATGTATACCTAAAAACTTAGGGGGTGGGCATTATTTAGACTTCAATCATGAAGAGATGTCTAATCATAATGTGCTGGCGGAGAATTCTTAATACTTCCCTAGGGATGATGTGGTTTGCTATCCTTAAAGCCAAATACCTTCCTAACTATAGCCTACTTTCCTCTGCGTCAAGGGGCTTCCAGTTCTGGCATCAATGGGTTGAAGTTCGAGATGAATTGCATTCGCTAATCAAGTTTGTTGTCTGTGAGGGTGTGTCTATTTGTTTTAGGTTGGACTAGTGGCATAGTGATGCACCTTTGTGTTAGTCTTTCCCGTGTTTTTTCATTCCATGGTGGGACTGTGATTTGCATATTGGATCTCTCCCGCAATAACTAGAACCTTGGCTTTCATCGTGCTCTGTCTCCTGTAGAGTTGGAGGAGTGCCACCGTCTCGTTGCCATCTTCCCTATGCTTTCGGACATGGTTGTCTCGATGATTTGGTTCCATTCTTATCTTAGTTGTTTTTCGGCTAAGTTGCTTTATTCAAAGCTAATTTAGGACTCTCTTACCAATAAGCTTAGGGATCTTTGATGTGCCACGATTCATGTGAAAATCAAGATATTCATGTGGTAGGCCATGCGTCGTAAGATGTCGACCACAGACCAAATTCGTAAATGAAATGGCACGACTTTGAATTCTCGTGAGCACCATCACCACATTATTTTCAAGTGTGATTTGACTGCGTTATTTTGGAGTTGCGTCCATTCACTGTTTGGTGTGACATGGGATCCCAGTTCCTTCCTAAGCTACATCCTCTTATGGGGCCCTAGCGGGGCAAAACATGCATCTATTTTGTTTTGGCTTCTCCAAGATGTTTTGGGTGTTGTGGATAACTAGGAACAAGTTCATGATTGAACATACTATTTCTAACAAGCTTCTTGACTATCTTTTCACACATCCTATCTTATTACAATAGTGGAGAACATTGACTAAAGAAGGTGACAAGGAGACCACAAAGTTAGTGATCTTGCATGTCAGGGCTAGGATGATATCTATTTCTCACCGAGACCAAGCTCTTCCGCCTTATGACGTAGCTAGTGCTCTCCTAGTGTGGCTTTTTTGTGCGTAGGTAGATGGCCCGCGTGTTGAAATTTTGTGTTAGTGTTGCATGTGTAGTCTCAAATTGTATCTCCCTAATTTTTCCCGTGGTGTATTTGCTGTTGTGAATCTCTAACCGTTCCATGGTGCCTTATTTATAAAGTCAGACCTATGCCTTTTATCTAAAAAATTGCTCTCAACATTCAATGAACATTGGCACAGTGAGAGGTAACAATTGTTGGCTTTCAATTTGAATTGGATTGTTGGAGACTAGAGATAAGACTAGGAGAATAGGGTGATGGGAAGAAACAAGAGAGGGGGCTTGGGTGGAGGGATGCGTAGGAAGTAGGACTCAGAACAAGGTCACTTGCTCATATGCTCATTGATTCACATGGCCCCACTTGTTCATGATAAAATGTTGAAAGAGAAGTGGATGACTGAAACCCATTCGCCACCTCGTGCCACCCTCCTATGGCGTCTCAGGGAAAGCCTATTTGGGCCACCTCCATTATTCAACTCCTCCTCGACCTCGCTGCCACCAGAGAATCCCATAGGAGAACACCATGCAGGCTCTAGGGGTCGGTGGCGACGAGGCGCTTCTTTGTTGTCACGTGGGTTCCTAGTCAGTTGTGGCGTTCGAATTTTTTGAACACCGCCTATATGAGGACCACCGGTAGCGTGAACTTATCTGCCACACCATCTGTTTTGGTATTACTAGTGGAGTGGGTTGTGCGACGCCACCACCATATTTTATCAATGACGCCATATTGACAACGTGGGGCCGACGTATCACCAAAGTTGTTTTTGGCACGACACCACTAATGTTTTCTTCACTAGTGAGAGGCCCAACTTTATTTTAGGACTTGATGACAATGATTTCCTGCCAAAATATTAATAAAATGTAGCCTTGCTTTCAATGTTATTATTGTTCCCTTTGATTTTGAATTGATTATAAATAAATTCACTCCAAAACATCTTTAATTTTTTACTAAGATTCAAATGAATATTTGGGCTTAGCAAATTTACAATTCAGCCCAAATTAAATAAATTTGTATCACCCTATTCTGGGGATCAGTTTATTCCCCAAGTAATTTTTGGGTTCAATCTAATTCCTAGTTTCAAATTATAGTTTCAATATTATTTGGGATTGATGGAAATTACTTTCAACCCAAAATATTAACATAAGGTCTTAGTCGCTTTGATGCCTGAATTTTTGGTTTCATAAACAGTCCCTAAATGACAATTTGAGCCACAATATCATTAAATCAATCAACTCCTAATCAAATCTTGCTAGATAAAGCAATCACTAGCAAAATTTGATTTTTTTAATTGACCCAAATTTATTTTTCCACATTCCAAATTTGGGAAAATTTTAATTGACACTAGCAAATCAGAGTGCCAATGCCATTTTGAGGAGGAAGTAACTCACTTTAGGCTGCCCGTAGTGTGTAGTACAGTAAGTTAGTATCATGCATATGCTACTATCTCTGTAATGCATTAGAGGACTTTTTCTTTCAAGCAAGACATTACTAATAATAATTCTTATGATACGGTATCAAGATATGATACTCAACGCTCTTTTTTTATTTAATTTTATGTCACCTCATTAAAATTCTCTACTCCCTCTGTTCCTACATATAAGTTTTTTTTGAGATTTCACTATGCACTACATATGAACGTATATAGATATATTTTAGAGTGTAGATTCTTTTTTTTGCGAATTTTTAGAGTGTAGATTCACTTATTTAGTTCCGTGTGTAGTCTATAATGAAATCCCTAAAAAGACTTATTTGGCATGCATGATATTAATTATGATAGCACGGTTAATAATATAGCTTATAGCATGTTTTTTTAAACGAAGGCAAAAGATTTGTCACATGATTAATTAAACAGAAAAAAATTGTCCAGTTAATTATGGAAAAATCAGAGAAAACTGACACGTCGTAGGGCTAAGCCCACCCTTGAACACCAAAGCACACGGTGTCAAACAATTCTTGTGGACAACATGCCGAACGACACAAGAAGCGAATTTTTTTTACACATGACCTATCTTTCACTATGACAAAGCTTTTTGGAGCGTGTATTAAAGCCGACTGTAAATCTACAACCCGTTTCTTTTCTCTCTCATCTTTCCTATCTTTTAACTCATGAAAAACATAACATTTAATTCCTTATAGTTATAATTTGCTTATGCCACCTTATTAGTTATTATACATGCTCTGGTATTCTCATTATGGGTAGTCTTATACAACTAATCAATGTTAACTTGAACGAAATTAATTTAGACGGTCAAATGCAAGACCATAAATGGAGTATATTGAGAAAAAGCAACAGAGGCATTTTCACAGGTGGTTGGCAAAGATTTCGGCGCGCCTGTATGGCAGTCGCGTTGCGTGGCGCGTTACGAGTAGCAGCGCGGCTGCAGCCCGGAGCACGAGCGGATCTCAACCACTCCTATTAAATGATGATGACGAGTGCAGCTCCCCGTCCTGGGCCCACTGCATGATCAGCCGGCCGAAAACCACACGTACATACGTACACACATATGCCACATGGAGACATGGAGAGCCCCCAACCGACCACTCGGAAGTTTCGTATATAAGCACCTAACGTATCATAAATTCTTCAGTGCGGCCTCCTTTTTCTCTTTGCAACAAACTATAGCTGGTGTGGTCACTGATTCATAGTGGACTGGAATCTTTAATTCAGCTTTGTCAGATGCTTTGGTACTAAATTGCGGCTATGGTCTTTGTAAATCCTTAGTGTTACTCGGTTTCACGACAAACGTTATCAGGAAGCTGATATTATAGGGTCATATAAACTGTGTACGTATGGGTAGGAAGAAAGTGGTGTTAACATTATTTTGGACAATATTCTTGGAAACTGTGGGCACTCACTTAACGTTATGTCTCTTTTGTTATGCAATTTTGTCTTCAAGGTGTATTTCGCACACTTGTGACATTAATTACCTGCATTACCGCTCTTTTGCACAAATAGACCCCCTTTGCCTATCAAGGTAGCCTTGCACGTTGCCTTCCCTCTCGTGTCGTGTCGTGATCCTAAGGCCTCTGATAAACATGTTCATTTAGTCGGTGAACCTTTAACTTAGTTGTCCACCACCACTTAACATTAAAGGTGCGGAGATGGACATTGTAGAAGTGGATGCATATATAGGCCGAGTAGAGGCCAAACCGTTAAAATATTTCATTATAAACATGCAATTAATAGGCATGCAAATTGGAATTTTTATTTTCCTATTCAAATGTTAGTATTTTATTTGATTCCATAAAAAAGGACACATGAGTAAGAAATGCCTTATTTGTTTTTTTCTCTCTACATGGCAGTGGTTGCCGCAATGCTGTATTAGCCTAGTCAAGTAGGAACAACTTAGCAGGGAAGAAGGAACACCATTACATTTTAGGTAGACAGAAATAAAGTTATTTACCCTTCTATATCCAAATCCAATTGGCACCATTAAATAAATCCAAGTTCTAGCAGTGGATCAATGAATAATTGTGAGCGAAAGGGTGGAAACGCTACCATAGATGAGAGGAAATACGAAGAAAGTCCAAATAAAGTTTGGATATAAGAAACTGATGGCATTGTATGCAAGGATTTTGCCGAGGGACCTTTGAGAAGATAATGAAATATAAGCGTGCTAGGTGGCACTTTACCTCCGTTCCAGTATTTAGGGCTCTCTACTATTTTGGATCAATCTTTGACCGTTGATTGAACCATGAATATCTAAGTTATGTCCTATAATAAGTATACTGCTGGAAACAACTTTGAATGCAAATCCAATATTAAATTTCTTTAGGGTATAAGTAACTCATATATATCTTCTTAGAAAAGCTAGCATCCAAAGTTTGACTCAAAATAAGAGAGGGTTTGTATAGCGGTGTAGAGAGAGCGCACGCTTTTTATTTTGCTAGGGAGAAAAAGGTACACTCTAACAAGCTACTGTTGTTGGTCGGGCAATATGGTTTTGGTTCCGGTAGGTATTACAAGTAATCTTGTTTAATCAACAAGTTTTTTTGCGTATTTGACATTTGAGTTACCAACTTGGCTTACTAATTTGCGACCTACTTCCTCACAAAAAGTTGTAAAATAAGTGCAATATTTCCTTCAAATGTTTTTTTCTAAAAGAACACCCTCTCTTTCATATTACTTGTCACAACTTAAGTACAACTTTGTACTAAAATTGTACTAAAGCTCTTACAAGTAATATGAATGGGAGGAAGAATAACCTTCAAATGATTAAGGAGAACATAGCTAAACATCGTGTTGTAAATACCATAAAGAACAAGGACTTAAATACAATAGGGCGAGCAAAGAAGGAGCGAAAAGGAAACGGAACCATCACTTCAACGCCCCACTCGATCCAGTCAAAACCCCGCGCTCAACGTGCAAGATGTGCGCCTCAATTGCCCGCCCCGTCCCTTTCCAATCAGCCAACACGTCTCGCGAGAAAACGTTTGCGCGCCCCGCCGCGTCATTTTTCCACACACTATATATAAGCTCGTGCCCCAATCCCAAACACAAAAAACTCCACCTTCGTCTAGCTGCTCATCTCCCTCACCCATCAGCCTCCCTCATCGATCAGCACGTAGAGGCAAGCACGAGCGCACCAGCTAGTCAATCGATCAGCAATGACGATACGCCTCCCGGCGTCCAACGCTTGCCCAGCTGGGATCTACGCTAACCCGCAGCGCCAGCAGCGTGGCCACGCCTCCACGACGTCCACCGCCGGCGCCGTTGCCGCGGTTGCCGCGCCACCTTCGACTTTCGCCCCCCAGACGACGCGGCTCTCGGCACCGTCGACCATCGCGGTGAACACCAGGCATGCGGCCCCGGTGGCTCCGGTCTTCGCGCCGGCGAGGAGAAATGGTGACAAGACGACGCTGGCGAGCATGTGGCGGGAGATCCAGGGCGAAGGCGACTGGGCCGGCCTGGTGGAACCGCTGCACCCGCTCCTCCGCGCCGAGATCGTTCGCTACGGCGAGCTCGTGGCGGCGACGTACAAGGCGTTCGACCTAGACTCCGGCTCCAAGCGGTACCTCAACTGCAAGTACGGCAAGGCACGGATGCTCGAGGAGGTCGGCATGGCCGGCGCCGGGTACGCCGTCACGAGGTACATTTACGCCGCGCCGGACGTTTCGCTCCCTGGCGTGGCAGGGGCTTGCCCGAGCCGGTGGGTTGGGTACGTGGCGGTGGCATCCGACGACACCGCGCGCCGGCTGGGCCGTCGGGACATCGTCGTGTCTTTCCGGGGTACGGTGACAGGGTCGGAGTGGGTGGCCAACATGATGAGCTCGCTCGCGCCGGCGCGGTTCGACCCAGCGGATCCTCGGCCAGACGTGAAGGTCGAGTCTGGATTCCTGTCCGTGTACACATCAGACGACGGTGCCGGCAGGTTTACCTGCGGCAGCTGCCGGAACCAGCTTCTCTCCGAGGTGACACGGCTCATTAAACAATATAAGCACGAGGACGTGAGCATCACGCTGGCCGGACACAGCATGGGCAGCTCCCTAGCCCTCCTCCTTGGCTACGACCTCGCGGAGCTCGGCCTGAATCGCGACGGAAGGGGCAACCATGTGCCGATCACTGTCTACTCCTTCGGCGGCCCAAGGGTTGGGAACATGGGGTTCAAGAACCGGTGTGACGAGCTTGGAGTGAAGGTTCTGAGAGTGGTGAATGTGAACGATCCAATCACAAAGCTGCCCGGCATCTTCTTGAATGAGAAATCTAGAGTTTTGGGAGGCAGGTTAGAGCTTCCATGGAGCTGTGCATGCTACACACATATTGGCGTTGAGCTTGCCCTAGACTTCTTCAAGGCAAGAGACCCTGCTTGTGTGCATGACTTGGAAGCTTACCTAGGCTTCCTCAAGTGCCTAAAGGTGACAAAGGTTAAGAAACAAGGGGTGGAGCTGGCAGGCAAAGCAAGGAAATTCGATCTACGGCAAAGTTTTGATGCTGCTTGGAGGTGGCAAATGACTGCAATTCAAGTTAGTGACTTGGTGCAATCCCTAGGGATTTAGATCCATATACAGGGTCAGTTTCCATTCCCATGATTTTTGAGGGAAAGGAAATTAAGATACCCTTGTACATTGACATTTTTGTGTGGTACATAACACAATTAAGAGTGCAAATACTAGTCGAAATAGTACGAGTTAACCAGAATTACAAGAGAGACTAATTATACTGAGATATGTTTCCTGTTTATTTCCTGAGAAGCCAAGAATTGTTTTTTTATTTAAAAACACCTGTAATTTTATTCATACTCATAAAAATTACAGGTACACTAATTTGCATCTAAGATCCAAGAAAATGCACAATAACTTCTATGACTAAGAATTGCAATAAAATTTTCTGAAAACACCATCTTTGCGGTACCATTCTCTGCTAGAAGGAAACGTCCAAAGACTTCGGTAAAAAGGCTGCAATTAGACTAGAGTAACGATGTTGTCACTCTTTTACCTACATGAACATTACCAATAATAATTTTTGAAAGCGTCTTGAGGCGCCCATCCAAGAAGATGTGAGCCTTGATCGATGAACGTACTTGGGCCAGGGATGATCCCTTAGAAGTGCATGCCGTTGAATCACAACATCTTCATCATGGTGTCGATAAAAGATTTCACCTTCATAAAGAATCAAACCAAGAAAACAAGCTTGACACATCAGTATAAACTCATCAGAACCGAATAATCGGATCTGCAACGATAGAAAACTCCCTAACCATATGGCACCGCCACAAGAACAAGCGTAATTCTATTCTCACAAAATACGATGATCACTAGACGTTGACAAATAACATAGAACTCTTGAAGATACGAGGTCCCCTCATCTCTCAGCGCCAAGATGGCATGCAGAGGCGAGGGGACCAAAAAATTCTTGGCGGCGGCGGCGACTGCTGCCGTTGCAGCCCTTCACTTGCCAACAATTTTTGATAAGAGTGATCACCATAATGATTCCCATAAGAGGAGGGCCCATAGTTAAACACTACTACAGAACATCTCATGATCGAGGCATTGACGAGCCAATAGCACGTCATCGAAGAGGACACAACACCAATGAGCCTGCTTGTTAGTGACAATTCTTATCGGGTGGGCCCGAAACCTAGATGTAGCATTCAGTGTAGATTCTTACGGGAGGCCCATCAATGGTGACATATTCTACGAAGGGTTGGCTCGATAGGACTATAAGTAATAATGGGATGAACTTGTCACCACTAACGCTCTGGTATGTAGTTTGGTAAATCTAGTAATACATAATAGGGCTTTGAAGGTCATTCTTCAGCAAAACTTTGTTGTGATTTTGCATTCCGCTTGCAACCAACAGTCGCTAATACTCATGATATTGGAGCCGGTTTCAGAACCATCTCTAATACCAAAGGCCGCAAACGATTTCTCCATAGGGACCGCTTCTAATACTTGAGATTTCCAGGCGGATTGTGCTAAAGAACCGCCCATTCTAATTCCAAATTCTCAATGGCTTGTACTGATGAAACAAATGTATTTCTAGCTGTGGGATGACCTTTCATTTCTATTTTGTAGCCAATCCCACAATTGAAATCTATGTTGATTTAATAACTGTAGCTAATTCTATCACATACATATACATATTCTCACTCATCACATAAGATCAGTGTTTTTCATAATTCAAAACAATATATACGAGAAATTTCCAATAGTTCGAAACCAACATCTACAACAAAGTTTTCAAATCTAAAGAGGTATACATAGAAAATCGGAATATAAACATGAATATACATCAACTGAATGATGTCAGTTTAAAATTGTTATACATTTACATTGTGGAGGTTGTGCTCTACTTCTAAATCTCTTGCAATAGCTAATGGTATGCACACTACAAGATGTTTGGTTTTAATCCTTTTGAAGTAATGGTTTAGAGGTTGCGCTTTTACACTAAAAAGAGCGTCAACAAGTCTGTTGAATTAATGCCATGGTATGGTATGTCAAACCATGTTTCGTGTTCTCTTAACATTTGGAATATAAGACATGTGTAAAGCGTTTACAAACCTATTCCAAATTAGATAAGTGTTACTTTGTTGGTTGTCCCAAATTGCAGGGCATTCCTCCATCACTATACAGAGGCAAAGTGTTTGTCACATAGAGTGGTACATTTTGAACAAAAACTTTCCTACAAAAAGGCAAGTGGGAGGACAGTGCAACCCAACGAGATAACATAATCTTCGTCATCATATCAAAATAAAGAAATTATGGAAGTAATCTAAAGTTTCCTACTGCGACTAATATGGATGCATATACACGAGACTTACATACATGGGTCGAACTCACAAGTGAACTACGCAGGAAAACTCGTGCAAACCTCTAAGGTCTGCAAACAAGATATTGTTATTAGACAACAATATACCCATGATACACGGGGAAGCGTTGATGGGCCCTTACTCCCGAATTGGTTGAATGCCAAAATAATCTGTGATAGTATCCATAGAAATGATACAATTATATATTGGTAAACCTCCAGAAGACTCAAAGTGTAACGAAAATGAATGGAACTATAGACTAATGCAGATACAAAAAATTTATCCATAAACCTTGACGTGTTGCTTATGACAAAATCAATGAGATGACTGCGATGAGATTGTCTCACCGTAGCAATGCTTAAACTCGGTTCGGGTTATACTAGCAATTAATACATATTTTAATTTTGAGATATGGTAAATGGACACCAAAAGGATTTCCATGAGACGGAAATACAACCTAAAACTTGTATATGATACATTCCAAAGTGTTTTATCGATCCAGAGGATGCTAGTGAGTGTGCAAACTTCAGAGTTCCAGCAATGGACAGTAGAGATCATAATTGAGTTTGATTTCTTTAATTTGATGAAATGGTGAAAGAGTTTGCTTTCATCAATAACAATGAAAATGCTTGTGTTTACAATAAAGTAAGTGAGAGCATAATGATATTTCTTAAAATTTGTGTGCATGACATTGTTGAGTGGAAATAATATAAATTTAATGACATGAACTTGGACTTCACCGAAAATAGTTTTTCAATGAAGTACTTAGGCTAGGAAGCCTCGCTATTAGGCTTAATTATGTATCAAGATAGAACTACCTAATAGGACTAAGACAAAATACATATTAACAAGATGCTAAAACGATTTAGCATGAAAATGTCAAGAAGAGTTTCTTTCCGAAGTCACATGGAAAGAGTGTTATTAAGACTCAGTGTGCTAAAAACACCGATGAGCAAAATACATGATTGAGATTCCACACACCTTTTGTGTTTGTATTAATCATGCATTCTATGATATGTAAAACAACTATATATGGCCAGTACTCCAAACTAGTTACAAGTAAGGTACTAGGGCGATCAAGGTGTTGATCATAGGATAACAGTAAAAAATGTCATTATGTACTAAAGTAGCACTCATGAAACGTTTTCTCGTAAACAGAGATTATGAAGAGCTCATCATAAGTAGTTAGACTGATACAAGCTCGTTGTAAGTAATTACATCGATACACTCTCCATTAATGATTCAAGCAGTTTTCCATTTAAACTAAGGTTTATTGTGTTATGCACAAAATGGTTGCGCAATAGGTTAGAATTGTTCCAAACTGGTTACTGTGGCAAATTCTATAACGAAGTCTAAGTATGTTGCCCCTTAGGAAGTGTAAAAATAGGGTGTTGGACAATAAAGTTCAGTTATGAATGTAGTATGGTTTCAAGATGGCTTTGGTCAATGGAATACTATTGAAGATAGTGGCTCCATAGCTCAGTACCAGTGATTCAATTATAATAAGTCAGACCACAGAAAATTATGGATTTTGTGGAAGCATGAAAATGCGATGAAAAGCAAAAGATACACATGGACCTGAAATTGTCACATCCGTTGGACAAAGACTATACCACAAGCGACCGATATACCTATGGGTGTAAAGTGCATTAGCGTTTACTATATTATTAAATCTAGAGCAAGTGGAAGTTTATTGGAAATATGCCCAGGTAATAATAAATGTTATTATTTATTCTATGTTCATTATTATGTTTATGTTCTATGTTACAATTCCAACGGACCTGGACTCTACATATCCATAAAGCTCAAAGGAGAACCCATGTGGATGTGTGGAATAATAAATAATAAAATACATTCTTAGTCATGTCTCTAAGACTAGCTCAAGTTTTGTATGATGGTTACGTTTTGGGGATCTTTGGTATGAGAATTTCGCCAATTTTGATGACACAATGTTAGAAAAGCACTTGTGTTGAAATGGACCATTTGTTTTTTTGACTGTGAACTATAGGGACCCCCAGCAATTCAACTTTATTACCAAAGAGATATACAAATTACATGGACTACAAGTGGTAATCAAACTGGAGAAAGAGAAAAAAAACTAGCAAACTAAAACTAGTAAAGTACAATACAATGCCTCAAGGAGGCAGAAAAGAAATCCATCTCAATAACTCATATCTAAATACATGTTTGATTCTATGATGCATGAGAGTAATATCATGGATGAATGCATTTATCCATTTATTAAAGCTAGGCCTTTCTGTTGGGGAACGTTGCATGGGAAACAAAAAAATTCCTACGCACACGCAAGACCTATCCATGGTGATGAGCATCTACGAGGGGGAGAATGGATCTTCATACTCTTGTAGATCGTTAAGCGGGAAGCGATAAGAAATGCGGTTGATGTAGTCGAACGTCTTCGCGATCCAAATCGTCGAGCGTCTCGCGATCCAATCATGATTCGTCCCGAACTAGCGCCGAACGGACGACACCTCCGCGTTCAGCACACGTACGGCTTGATTACGATCTCCGCCTTCTTGATCTACAAAGAGGGGGCGGAGAGGTAGACGAGTTCTCCGGCAGCGCGACGGCGTTGCGGCGATGTTGGTGGAGCTATTCCAGCAGGGCTTCGCCTAAGCAGTGCTGAAACCGATCTAGAGGAGAAACTACGATCTAGAGGAGAGGTAGCACGTGCCTGTTTTTCTGTCTCAAAAAACCCTCAAATCTCTAGTGTATATAGTAGGAGGGGAGGGAGGAGGCTTGGCTCGCAAGGGAGCTAGCCCTTGTTCGGCCGAAGTGGGGGGAGCAGTCCACCTCCTGCACTCCTAGTAGGATTAGGACTCCTCCTTTTCCCACTAGGGCCTCTCTTCCCACCTTAGGATTTCCTTCCCAGTCGCATGGGCTTCCTGTGGGGCTTCGGCCAGCCCACTAAGATTTGGTATTCCTCTTCCCACAGCCCATGTAGCCTCTTGGGTCTAAATACCCCTCCCAATGGTCCCGCGATACCCTCCCGGCACTCCCGGTACACTAGCGATGAGCCCAAAACTTTTCCGGCAACCAAAATAGGACTTCCTATATATCAATCCTCATCTTCGGACCATTCCAGAGATCCTTGTGACATCCAGGATCTCATCCGGGACTCCCGACAACCATAGGTCTATACTACCGGAACGTCACCGAACCTTAAGTGTGCAGACCCTGCGGGTTCGAGGACTATGTAGACATGGCCGAGACACCTCTCCGGTCAATAACCAATAGCAGGACCTGGATGCCCATATTGGTTCCTTCATATTCTATGAATATCTTTATCGGCCGGACCTCTATATCAAGGATTCAGTTAATCCCATATGTTGTTCCCTTTGTTCTTCGATATGTTACTTGCCCGAGATTCGATCGTCGGTATCTGTATACCTAGTTCAATCCCATTTCCAGAAAGTCTCTTTAATCGTTTCGTAATATAAGATCCCATGGCTAACACCTAGTCACATTGCTTGCAAGGCTTGTTGTGATGTTGTATTACCGAGTGGGCCCTGGGATACCTCTCCGTCACACGGAGTAAAAAATCCCAGTATTGATCCATGAAAACTCAATAGACACCCTTGGAGATACCTGTAGAGCATCTTTATAGTCACCCAGTTACATTGCAACATTTGATATACACAAGGCACTCCTCCAGTGTGAGTGATTTGCATGATCTCATGGTCATAGGAACAGATACCTGACATGCAGAAAACAATAGCAATAAACTGACACGATCAAATGCTACATTTATAGTTTGGGTCTTGTCCATCACATCATTCTCCTAATGATGTGATCCCATTATCAAATGACATCTCATGTCAATGGCTAGGAAACCTTGACCATCTTTGATCAACGAGCTAGTCTACTAGAGGCACACTAGGGACAGAGTGTTGTCTATATATCCACACATGCAATGTGTTTCCAATCAATACAATTATATCATGGATAATAAACAATTATAATGGACAAGGAAATATAATAATAACCATTTTATTATTGCCTCTAGGGCATATTTCCAACACTTTCATGCCTGAATGCCTTAGCATTTCTGACTATCCAGATATTCCACCAAGCAACAAAAACCAACTTAGTGAAGAAAGGTTTTGCAAAATATCGTTTAGCTTGCATCACAATGTTGCTTATATCATCTCCTTGCGTCCAACATATTTGAAGATAATTCCAAACTCTCACATTGAAATTACAGTGGAAGAAAAGATGGTCTCGTGTTTCTCTTGTCAGCAGAGGACAAAGAACACAATTAACCCCATCATCCATATGACAATGCCTCCTATGAACCATATCTTTGGTGTTAAGCCTGTCCATGATCAACATCCAAGCAAACACTTTTATTTTCATTGTGCATGATGATTTCCAGATCCATTGCAGTAAGGACTAAATGACAAGGTAGAATGCATGATAGAATAGAATATCTTAGGTTTGAAAGCATTATAAGTCCCCTGCCAATACCAGATATCATTTGCATCCAAATCTTTGTTGTGAGAGGTCATCATTGCCTGAATTGTCATATATTCAATATATGCCTTTTCAGACAAAGGTAAATGGAACATCTCTGAGATATCATGTACTTGAAAGGCTTCAGACAATGTTATCCAGGGGTCTTTCACATAAGAGAATAGCCTTGGAAACCTTGATTGCAAGCTAGTCACAGAATCACCAAACTTCCATCTGTGAGACCAAAACAGAGATGAATATCTAGAGTTAATTTGCATCCAATTTGTGTTTTTGAAATGATCCAACATTGTGCATATATCTTCCGACTAGAAAGATCCACAGCTATCAGTAACTTGTGGTACCCTCCCATGATAGTATGTATTCCAAATAAGACATACCCATGGCAGATCCATCTTATTTAGAAACTTGTGCATATGCTTGAGCAGCAGAGCAATATTCTGGCAGATCCATCTTATTCCAAATCCCTAACCCCCTTGCTTTTAGGCCTACAGATCAGGTCCCATGTTGCTAAATATCGAGAGGACTCAGCTCTATGCTTTCTCCATAGGCATTGTCTCTGGATTCTCTCCAGCTGTTTTAAAATTGCAAGGGGACTAGCGACTGCCAAGATAGAAAATGGGCATAGAGGACAAAGGAGAGTTAAGAAACTGCAATATTTCACCATGATTGATGAAGGAGGAACTTACTGTCATTCTTCTTTCAATGCAGTCTACTAATGGCATGAAGTCAATTATCTTTGGCCTAGTAGTACCCACAGGCAGCCCCAAGTATTGAAGGGCATTTTCCCCACTTGACATCCAAAGGCTGCATCCCAACTAATGATTGTGTTCTCCTCAACATTAATAGGAACCATGCATGACTTGTGATAATTAACCACTAAGCCAGTGGAAGTGGAAAAAACCTGAAGTATATCTTTTAGAGCAAGCAACCACGCCCTATATGCTAGAAGAATTATCAGGGTATCATCAACATATTGCAATATTGGTTATGACATGGTATAGTTAGCTTAAGAATTCCCTTTCTAAACATATCATTTACTACTGATTGCAATAAATCAGCATCAATTACAAAAAGTAAAGGGAAGAGGCAATATCCTTGTCTCACACCCTTTCTGCACAGAAATTGTCTACCTGACACTCCATTCAAAGGACCTGGAGATGTTTGTCATCGTTTTCTCATGACAGATGCCATGGGTAGTGTTGGGGATATAACCCTGTGGTGAGACCCGCCCAGGTGGGGTCTGGTTATACCTGGCGGCTCATAAGCCAAACCAAGGCAGATGGGCCTGGAGAGGTAAGCTTAGACATATGGCGGTTTACCAAGATGGGCTTAGGTGAGGCCCAAACAAAGAAGGCATGAAGACCAGGGCGGTTAAGCCGCCCGGAGGCGGCTTGCCTGAGAAGGCAAGGCAACATAGAGATAGAGTCAGATACGTTGTAATAGTCGGTATGAGACTTGTAACCCATGGTCTTGGCCTCCTATATAAAGTCAGAGACCCGAGGCGACTTAGACAGAAACCAATCAATCGAGAACTAGGTCAAGCGAATCCGCTCCCTTGTAATTGATACTCCAATCAATACAATACAAGAAGGACGTAGGGATTTACCTCCTTTCGAGGGGTCGAACCTAGGTAAACTCGTGTCCTTCATCCCAACCAACCCCTTTGAGTCCATCACCTTAGCGATGGCCTCGAACATAAGTCCTCGGACATCTGCCATGATAAAACCATGACAGTCGGCGTCCACCGTGGGGCTAGAGCTCGATGGTGTTGAGTTCTGAAAGGGATCTCTTCCAGGGATCGAGGGATATGTTGTCGGCAGGATGAACAAGAGTCACCGTGGCCGGCTCTACATCAACGACGCCGGCTGGGGCCCCGAGGCCAACTCGGTCGAGTATGGCTTTCGACTACCCTTCGGTGGAATCCACGTTTTCATCGGCAAGGTCGGCGGATCTACACCCAGGCCGGACGTTTGCACCAACATCGTCGAGCCGACACGGCACACGCAAGCCGCTCGGCGCATGCAACCCGCTCGTGTTAACCCAGGCAGGAAGCATGTCTTCGTCGATTTTACTGAAGGAACGGATCTAGAGGGGTCCATGTCACAGGAAACTCTCGTCTGTTCAGAGGATGAATCTTCAAGCGGAGAGACGAAATAAATCTACCTGCCTCACGATGGCACGCTCGGGATCTACAACAAGCTTTACCCGGAGTCGGAGTGTCATTAGTCGGAGGACTATGGGCCGCCAATGCATGCGGTCATCTTCATGGCAGTTTCAGCACCAGGCACGAGCAGTATATGTTGGGAGATGTAGTAGTAAATCAAAAAAATTCCTATGATCACCAAGATCTATCCATGGAGAAACCAGCAACGAGTGGGGAGAGATTGCATCTTCATACCTTTGAAGATCGCTAAGCGAAAGCGTTACAAGAACGCGGTTGGTGGAGTCGTACTCGTAGTGATTCAGGTCGCGGTGGATTCCGATCTCAGCGCCGAACAACGGTGCCTCCGCGTTCAACGCCCGTGCAGCCTGATGATGTCTCCTACGCCTTGATCCAGAAAGGAGGAAGGAGAGGTTGAGGGAGAGCTCCGGCAGCACGACGGTGTGGTGACGGTGGAGCTACGTGAACTCCGGCAGGGCTTCGCCAAGCGCTACGAAGAACGAGGAAGAGGAAGGGTAGGGTTGCGCCGAGAGAGAGAGAGAGAAGTCGTGTCTCAAATCTGCCCAAACCCTTGCATATATATAGGAGGAGGGAGAGGGAGGGCTGCCTTGGCCTCTCCTCCAAGGAGGAGAGGTTCGGCCGAACCAGGGATAGAGTCCACCTCCCACAAGGGAGCTGGATCTCCTCTTTTAAAACCCTTTTGCCCTTTATCTCTTGATCCCAGTCGCATGGGCCTTTCTAGAAGGTCTTGGCCAGCCCAATAAGGGCTATCACACCTCCTCTAAGGGCCCAAAAAGTCCTATGGTTGTCACACCCCTCCCGGGGGTCCTCCGGCACCCTCCCGGCACTCCCGGTACACTACCGATGAGCTCGAAAACTTTCCAGTGACCAAAACTGGACTTCCTATATATCAATCTTTACCTCCGGACCATTCCGGAGCTCCTCGTGACGTCCAGGATTTCATCTGAGACTCCGAAAAACCTTCGGTAATCACGTATACCATTTCCCTATAACCCTAGCGTCATCGAACCTTAAGTGTGTAGACCCTACGGGTTCGGGGGACACGTAGACATGACCGAGACACCTCTCCGGTCAATAACCAACAGCGGGATCTGGATACCCATGTTGGCTCCCACATGCTCCACGATGATCTCATCGGATGAACCACGATGTCGGGGATTTAATCAATCCCGTATACAATTCCCTTTGTCTATCGGTATGATACTTGCCCGAGATTCGATCGTCGGTATCTCTATACCTTGTTCAATCTCGTTACCAGCAAGTCTCTTTACTCGTTCCGTAACACATCATCTCGTGGCTAATTCCTTAGTCACACTGAGCTCATTATGATGATGTCTCACTGAGTGGGCCCAGAGATACCTCTCCGTCACACGGAGTGACAAATCCCAGTCTCGATTCGTGCCAACCCAATAGACACTTTCGGAGATACCCGTAGTGCACCTTTATAGCCACCCAGTTACGTTGTGACGTTTGGCACACCCAAAGCATTCCTGCGGTATCCGGGAGTTGCACAATCTCATGGTCTAAGGAAACGATACTTGACATTGAAAAGCTTTAGCAAACGAACTACACGATCTTGTGCTATGCTTAGGATTGGGTCTTGTCCATCACATCATTCTCCTAATGATGTGATCCCGTTATCAACGACATCCAATGTCCATGGTCATGAAACCATGACCATCTATTGATCAACGAGCTAGTCAACTAGAGGCTCACTAGGGACATGTTGTGGTCTATGTATTCACACATGTATTACACTTTCTGGTTAACACAATTATAGCATGAACAATAGACAATTATCATGAACCAGGAAATACAATAATAACCATTTTATTATTGCCTCTAGGGAATTTTTTCCAACAGTCTCTCACTTGCACTAGAGTCAATAATCTAGTTACATTGTGATGAATCGAACACCCATAGCATTCTGGTGTTGATCATGTTTTGCTCGTGAGAGAGGTTTAGTCAACGGATCTGCGACATTCAGATCCGTATGCACTTTACAAATATCTATATCTCCCTCCTGAATGCAATCACGGATGGAGTTGAAGCGGCGCTTGATGTGTCTTGTCTTCTTGTGAAACCCGGGCTCCTTCGCAAGGGCAATAGCTCCAGTGTTGTCACAGAATAGAGTCATCGGGCCCGACGCACTTGGAATTACTCCTAGGTCAGTGTTGAACTCCTTCATCCAGACTCCTTCCTTTGCTGCTTCCAAAGTAGTTATGTACTCTGTTTCACATGTAGATGCCGTCACGACGCTTTGCTTGCTGCGGCACCAGCTGACTGCCCCTCCATTCAAAACATACACATATCCGGTTTGCAACTTGGAGTCATCCGGATCTGTGTCGAAGCTAGCATCGACGTAACCCTTTACGACGAGCTCTTCGGCACCTCCGTATACGAGAAACATGTCCTTTGTCCTTTTCAGGTACTTCAGGATATTCTTGACCGCTGTCCAGTGTTCCGCTCCGGGATCACTTTGGTACCTTCCTTCCAAACTAATGGCAAGGTTCACATCAGGTCTGATACACAGCATGGCATACATAATAGAGCCTATGGCTGAAGCATAGGGGATGACACTCATCTCTTCTCTATTCTTTGCTGTGGTCGGGCATTGAGTCGTACTCAATCTCACACCCTGTAACACAGGCAAGAACCCCTTCTTGGACTGATCCATATTGAACTTCTTCAATATCTTGTCAAGGTATGTGCTTTGTGAAAGACCTATGAGGCGTCTCGATCTATCTCTATAGATCTTGATGCCTAATATGTAAGCAGCTTCTCCAAGGTCCATTGAAAAACACTTATTCAAGTAGGCCTTTACTTTCCAAGAGTTTTATAACATTTCCCATTATCAGTATGTCATCCACATATAATATGAGAAATGCTACAGAGCTCCCACTCACTTTCTTGTAAATACAGGGTTCTCCATAAACCTGTACAAACCCAAACGCTTTAATCACTTCATTAAAGCGAATGTTCCAACTCTGAGATGCTTGCACCAGCCCATAGATGGAGTGCTGGAGCTTGCATACTTTGTTAGCATCTTTAGGATCGGCAAAACCTTCCGGCTACATCATATACAGTTCTTCCTTGAGGAAGCCATTAAGGAATGCCGTTTTGACGTCCATTTGCCAGATCTCATAATCATAAAATGCGGCAATTGCTAACATGATTCGGACAGACTCCAGCATCGCTACGGGTGAGAAAGTCTCATCGTAGTCAATTCCTTGAACTTGTCGATAACCCTTAGCGACAAGCCGAGCCTTATAGACGGTTACATTACCATCCGCGTTAGTCTTCTTCTTAAAGATCCATTTATTTTCAATGGCTCGCTTATCATCAGGCAAGTCCACCAAAGTCCATACTTTGTTCTCATACATGGATCATATCTTGGATTTCATGGCCTTAAGCCATTTTTGGAATCCGGGCTCGCCATTGCTTCTTCATAGTTCAAAGGTTCACTATTGTCCAACAACATGATCTCCAGGACAGGGTTGCCGTACCACTCTGGTGCGGAACGTGTCCTAGTGGACCTTCGACATTCAACAGTAACTTGATCTGAAGTTTCATGATCATCATCATTAACTTCCTCTCCAGCCGGTGTAGGCTCCACAGAAACAACTTCCTGTGTTGCGCTACTCTCCGGTTCGAGTGGAGGTACAATTACCTCATCAAGTTCTATTTTCCTCCCACTTACTTCTTTCGAGAGAAACTCTTTCTCGAGAAAGGATCCATTCTTGGCAACAAAGACTTTGCCTTCGGATCTGAGGTAGAAGGTATACCCAATAGTCTCTTTGGGATATCCTATGAAGACGCACTTTTCCGCTTTGGGTTCGAGCTTCTCAGGTTGAAGTTTCTTCATGTAAGCATCACATCCCCAAACTTTTAGAAATGACAGCTTAGGTTTCTTTCCAAACATAATTCATACGGTGTCGTCTCAACGGACTTTGACGGTGCCCTATTTAAAGTGAATGCGACAGTCTCTAATGCATATCCCCAAGATGATAGCGGTAAGTCGGTAAGAGACATCATAGATCGTACCATATCTAATAGAGTGCGATTACGACGTTCAGACACACCATTTCGCTGAGGTGTGCCAGGCGGCGTGAGTTGTGAAACAATTCCACATTTCCTTAGGTGCGAGCCAAACTCGTGACTTAAATATTCTCCGCCACGAACAGATCGTAGGCACTTTATTTTCCTGTCATGTTGATTCTACGGGGTTTTGAGGCCGTGCGCATGAGGTCCCTGTACACATGAGCTTGTACCATTGGCATGGGACCCCGTGGGCATGGGGTGTCCAGGAAGTGTCCGTTGGAGCCCCAACGGCTAGTTTTGGAGGTTGGCTATAAAAGAGCCCTTCCTCCCCACCGGTTGGTGAGTTGTTCATACACTTTCTAAACATCATTTTGAGAATCATACCACCTCTCCCAAACCCCTGTCTCCCCTCTATGTGAAGGGGGATTTGTGGATGGACCTTGTAGTCATTTGTTGATTTCCTCTACTACATCCCCTCTCTTCAATCTCATACTTTCGTGGGTGCATCTTGTGATATTGAGAGAGTGAGTTGAGCATTTGTTGCTTGACCTTGCATTGCATTTGTTGCATTGGTTTGAGCTCCCCGCATCGATTTGTTAGAGTGAGAGCCCGTGAGTTTATTACTCTTGGAGGTTTCCGCCTCCTAGATGGTTTGGTGATATATTGAGAAGTTTGTCAAGAGGCCTAGGTGACCAAGGTTCCCTCGGAAGCTTCCTTTTGTGGTGTGCTTAGGGGAAGGGTGTGAAGTGACCTATTTGGTCAAGTTCCTCCAAAAGCTTCCGTCTTTGTGGTGTGCTCCAAAGAAGTTGTAAAGGTGTGGTGGTCGCCTTCAATACCAACCCCGAGTGAATCGAAGCTCATCCGTTGGAGGTGACTCCAAGAGAATAGAGTGAGCCACTTGGTAGCGCTCCGAAGCTTTGGCTTCGGGATAAATCCGCGTCCCCGACTCACTTGTGGTTATCTCATTCCCACACCTTTTACTTTCCACAAGTCATACTTGCTCATATTGATATATCTTGTGCTAGTTAGGATTGCTTAGTTGCTCCTAAATTTCCATATATTGTGATAAAAGTTTGTGCTTGCTAGTTTTATTTAAGTGCCTATCCTGTTTAGGATAGGTTATCGGTGCACTTAGTTTAGCCTAGCATATTTAGGATTTGTGCTTGAAAAGTCTCTGTTTAATTTAATTATGCATTAGGATAAAGCCAAATCCGTAAACGTTTCAAAACGCCTATTCACCCCCCTCTAGTCATAATCTCGGTCGTTTCACACTTCACAAGGGAGGCAGTCATTTCTTCCAACCTCTTTTGATCACGGTAGGCTTTGACCATCGCAGTCGAATCCTCGTCCATCAGACGTTCCCTTGTGAGGAGCAATTGGATCCTTCTACCCATCCAACTAACCAGAACTTTCTTGCAAGTAAGATCACCCTTCAAGAGGGCCTCCACTACCCCATCAAGGATCTAGATCTCAGCAGACACATCATCCATTGGCTCGCCCTAGGACTGCCTCCACACTGATCGATTGCACGAGAATAGTGGCACACAATTTGCTCACAAATGAACTATTGAAAAGTAGAACGAGTATTGCCGCCATCTTTTCATAGATTTGGGCAGTCACAGATAGAAGTATTTGTCATTTCACCTCAGTTGGATGAGGGGACAACCACACTCGCAGGGATCTTCATCGTTCTTCTATGCCTTTACATGGAAATATTTCCTACACAAGCCAAAATATGGTTGAACCCCCAAGAAACAGTCACACAACACGATGAAGCAAGCGATGTGATGGATTTCATTAGGGGTAAGGTGGTGCCTTTGAAGGCCATAGAAGATGAGTAACCCAGAGAAGAAATCATGGAGGGCCAGAGACATTCCTCGAAGCACGGAAAGCAGTAGCAACACTCGCTCGCCATCCTGCGGAACCAACACGGCTTCTATAGTCGAGGACCCCCATTGACCGAGCATGCCAAGCGGTCACACCTTGCGATAGAATGGAGCCAAGCATGGCGACCATATCTAGCTTATCTTCTGCACTGACGAAGGGAACGACTTCCCCTTGGTGGCGGTGGGCGAGCAGGCGGGCTTTCAAGATCATGGCCCTTGCGGGCAGACGAACCACGGGAGTCGGCCGCCTCCTTCCATTTCTCGCCTACACGTGACATTGAATGTGATCAGGGTCGGCTGGCCAAAAAGTGGTTTACGAGGAAAAGGCTGAAGTGAAAGCGCTGAAGAACAAGATGAGCAAAACACAGAAGAAAAGTATCACACATCATAGGGCTATGGCGTTGACATTTTGACATTTTGACATAAATAACACACACGAAGGGGTGGTGGCAAAGGAGGGGCCGAAATCACTTTTTTGACCTTTTCAGCAATCTTTGTCACATATTAAACTCGACATGAAAGTATTTCACGATCTGACCCTTGTGGCAACGCCATAGCCCGTGTTGTTTCTGCTCGACATAGAAACGTCAAGCTAGATAGCGTTTCTGCCCTCGCTCACTACCAAACCGAGCTGGTTACCGTTTCTGGAAACGCCAAAAGCCTTGGCTTTTTTATGTAAGACAGCAACGCCAAAGGCCAGCGCCTGAGCCGTCTACCGCGAGGGCCTATCGCACTTGCTTGGCAGACGATATGACCGATCCAAGGTAGACCCACGCATGATCCCCTGCATGACCGTAGCACACGGAAACCGAACCTTCTGGCCATGCCGCTCGTACACCCATGGGTCATCCATTGCGCGTTGCCAGGGCGGGTGCGGTCGTCGATTACCTGGCCGGGGGTGTTGTGTGTTGCCACCCGCGCGGTCTGGCTTCAGCCACAATCCTGCATGGGCAGCATTATCAAGGAGGGCACGGACGCCGCAACTAAACACACGAAAGCGTTGCGGGAGTGGTACATGTAGCATGCAACTTACCATTAAAACTAAGCCGCATGCATGCTTCTCTCTTGTGCCATCGAGCATTTCATGAATCGTTACAGGCGTGAAATCGTTTGCAATATAATTTGTATTTTGGAATTCTTTTGTTTCAACCTTGTAGACACAAAAATAACGACCAAATTTGCGGAAACAAAATTATTTAATTTTAGGTCGGGTAGAGTACACAATTCTCATCATATAATCATATGCGTTGTCGGGAGTTATCACAAGCAAGTTCTGTTTACAAAACCGCGTGCAAAAGTTCACATATGTTGTGCATCGATGCTCCCAATCATCACATACTATTCACATATTTAAATTGATTGTCAATCAACAGTTTAAATTGATTGTCAATCAACAGGATCTATTGAAGCATTTCAATCGTGTGCATTAATTATGACGACCTAGCACACATGTGTCTTTCTATCAAACTGTGTGTCATGTATCATACACAGCATGCTTTTCAAAATCGTGGCCTATGGATCTGCCATCGTACATGTTTCATTTTGTGGCACATGATTTATTTTTCTGGCGTTTATGATGTCGGCATCACACATTGTTGAGCCTAAATGTATGTCCTTTATAAAACAATACAAACGCAGATTCTCGCATACACGCTATACACTTATCTGTATGAACTCATGCACACGCACCTTATCCCTACTTCGAAATACTGAATCGACGCAACAGAAAAGACGAGCATCACTTCAAAAACTAAAATAAATTCTAAAAAATACGAATACAAGTGTCAAGTCTAAAAACGCTGATGAGCTGGTTCTAATAGAAGCAGTAACAATCTGAGCTACGCCTATTCGCACGACAGTGGTGCACTATTCGGCATTATTGTCCATATAGTCGCAAAAGCTCCTCGAACGACGCATCTGCCTGATCTGACAAACTTTGTACCGTACGTGTGACGTATTATCCGCATTGTCAATCCTGAAAAGGAAAAACGCATTGTCAAGTGGCCAAGAAATAAACATATTTATAAGGTCCATGTAGTCCATCGATTCCTCGTGGAACTCTCACCGGTCATTTTCAGTGACTTTTTAGAGATCGATGACAGATTTGGAGCCACCGATACGCAATTACTCATCGGTAGGACTTCACGTAATAAGCAAATATTCTTATTCATATTCGTGGGAACAAGGGCTGGACGGTACGAATAACGGCGCCAGTCCAGTCGTCGGTCTGGCCGGTAGCTTTGCATGCTTCAAGCACTCCATCAATCTATTTCCGTACCAGTCATATTCTGTCATCTATCAGACCTTTTTCTGTCCAGTCATTTGAACGACCTTGCTTACACTGTCAAGTCGCTTTCTTCCTACCAGTTCCAAAGGAAGGGTTGACACTTAGTCTGCCGTGCAAATGGGCACCGTTTTATGTGTGGAGCTTTCGTACACCTACCTAAAATGTCTCACGTACTCCGGATTTACGTGGTACTACGAATCGTCCGGGTTTATTAGGCCTTTCTTAGTTTGTACTAAAGTTTGACCGAAAACTTTAATTGATGAAATGCAAACTATATGTCACGAAAATTATACTATGAAAATCTTTTTTAAATTCAAATCCAATTATATATTTTTTGTATCACATAATTTAAATTTTGTTAGTTTTACAGATGGTCAAAACTTGACTTAAAATACGAAGAGACGTAGTAAACCCGGATGGGAGAAATAGCTGACTTGGCCTGTTTTTGTCGGAAGAGAAAAAAGACCCACACCAAACCTAGCTTTATGTATGTAGATTACGGAGGTGTAGTATTTTGTTCATTTTGTGTTTGTGTACGCGCTCCTGCGTGCGTGTGTGTGTTTGGAAAATAAACCTTATATCAGTTAACATAAAGACTGGCAATCGATCATTACAAAATATGTCCAAATATTTTTTCAGAAAAGATCAGGCTTACCATAAAAGTTCATCAAAATATAAAACATCTCAAATATAATAAAAACTAGAAGGATTGTGCACGCTTTGTTGTGCTTTTTGTGTTGTCATGATGTCATAAAAAGGATTGTTTTAACGCGTGAGGGAGGATGGTGTATGTCTTTTTTTCTATAATGTGGTATTTTGGTGGACCCTTTCTAGAGGTGTGATTTTGTGTTATGTACTCCCTCCGTCTCAAAATAAGTGTCGTTGCCTTAGTATTATATTTGTACTAACTCAATATTAGATTTTCGACACTTATTTTGAGCCGGAGGGAGTACTAAGCAACCCACATGTATGTGAGATTTTTTTTTTGCGCTGACGTCATGCCCCAAGCAGGCAGGGTCGTTGCCTAGGGCTTGGACAAAAATTGCTTCCTTGACTATAGATCCATTGCTATTGGGCTACCATGGGGCATCACTTTGTTTTGGCTTCGCTACTGACTATATATTGATGCTATAGCATCACATGTTGGCGATTCTTTTTTGCCAGGTGGAGAGAGGGCATGGGAAACTCATGGCTTTTCTTAGGATGGTTGCTGCTAATTGATTTGAGAAATTGATGACTTGGTCAAAACAAATAACCAAATTATAAATTGAACACCTCAATCGAAATCCAGTAAAAAAATGTGAACATGTCCAAATTTTGAACACCTCAATTGAATAAAGCTATGAACCAAATTCAAAAGAATCTCAATCAAAATCATGACCCGATCAAAATCTTGAATCAAATCTGAAATTGAACACATCAAATTGAACGAGAGAGCTTCAAAATTAAGGAGCATAATGTATTTAAAGTATACATCGAGATTCCGAGATCATCGAATGACAACTACTGTCGCCAGACTGAGCCACGGACGTGTCGCTGTCGGTGCTCCCCTACTGGAGTCGACTTAACATTGTCGATGACAGAAGGGAAGTCTTCGTGAGCGTGCCCTTAAGGACCAATGCCCTAGAGTTGCAGCCTTCGTTGTTGAACCCTTGCATAGATCTGAAGCACCTGGCACCAAATCTCGCCACATGATGAGAAAATCTAACCTTGATGCCCCAAAGAGAAGGCAACAATCTACGTCGGAGCTGCGTCGACTATGTCCTAATGGACGAACTCGAAGAGGATCGAATCCTAGAAGACAAACTTGAAGAAGAAGTATCGCCATCCGCCCGAGTGTTACACGTGTGAGGACTAAAAATCACTGACCTAAAGTACTAACTAAAGCGGAGGCACCGGGACCCCCCCCCCACCCGCTCACCACTGGGCACCAGACTGGCACACAGAGGGGAGACCAATCCACGGGCTCGTTGGTGAAGTTTTGAGGAGAAAGCTTTCCCTAGCCATCTAAATTTAGTGGAAGAAACAAACATCAAACTAATAAACCATTTCATCCAGAATTTTCCAAAACTGTAATCTCATGAGCAACCTAATTGCATCCCTATTAATCTGCACCAACAAAAGTTGTTGCATGAACCGAATGACCACGATGGACTCTCTCTTTAAATCCACGAAAAAGACCTATCTAGCACATCACCAGACAAATAAACTTCCACCAAGAAACAATTGGTCTACAAAATGATAGGATTATGCATGGCTAACGCAATATCACTACCGGGAAAGGGCTTATAGGTGAACCTTAATGATTGGCGGGCTTTGTGGGGCACCCGCCACTGTTATTATTCAAAAACTGTTGTGGCGTGTGCCAGTTGCCACCCGCCACAGTTAAGGTCGTTCCAGTGGCGGACAATAGTTTGGGTCCTTCACAAGTAGGCTCTTCCAAAATAGCCCATTGGCTCGACAGTGCAGTGGCGGGCGTCTTGACGCCGCCCCCCACTACTTCTCCCTTATCTATGGCGGGTGGCTGGCGTCGCCCGCCACAACCATAGATTCAAAAACCGTGGCAAACACATGAAAATTTTCTTAATATTTGTGGCGGTGGTCACGCTTATTCGCCCGCATCTATATTTGGTTCCTCTCCCCGCTCACTTACTTAATCAGTTCCTCTCTCCCATCTCCCCTTCTGCACTGTTTTGCGCCTCGCCGCCGTCGTTGTTGTGCCTCCGACCTGCACCCCCGTTGGATCTACACTTCGGTGACCATGGGGCCACCCTCCCCACACGGCGACCCTCCCCATCCTAGCCGTCCACTGCCGCCACGAGGCCCTGCTGCCTCTTGCCATCGTCGACCCCCTCTGTCGTTCCAAGTCCCCTCCGCCGTAGGTAGCCTCCACCCTCTACCTCTCTTTTTCCTTGTTTTAATTTCTAGGGTTCATATGTTAGATAGTTTATAGGTTGGATGATAATGAAAGTAACGGTGGCCACTTTATAGGGTTCATATGGTTATATGGATGGATGCATGCATTTAGATGGATATTAGTACTTCATCGTGATAATATTGCTATAGAAAAAATTGCGGCGGAGTAGGTCATTTTCTTAGTTCATTGCTCAATATATGTAATGTTAAACGATAATGGTTCGGGTTGTCTATTAGTTTGTTGGGGCTACTAGTGTGACTTTCAGTGAGGGGGAAGACCGAATCCGGACTATTGTCGTGGGGGGCACTTGTCCTTCGTTCCCATGTGCGAGACATTTTTGTAATGCATTAGGGAACGGATGGATGAGCGACCATCACCGATAGTTGTAACATCAATGTGAGGGTGTGTCCACTATATATGCGGTCAAGTATCAGTGAGGAAGAATGCCGACTGTTGTCATGGGGGTCGTTTGTCCTCATATTCCTCGTGATAGACCTATTGACGATGCACAAGGAGCAGGAGATGAGCGACCATCACCGACGGTCGTAATATCAATGTGAGGGAGTTCCCATCATATACACCACCTGAGATGAGAATTTTGTTGGAAATATGCCCTATAGGCAATAATAAAATAGTTGTTATTATATTTCCTTGTTCATGATAATCGTTTATTATCCATGCTATAATTGTATTGATTGGAAACTCAAATACATGTGTGGGTACATAAACAACACTGTGTCCCTAGTATATCTGGCCATCTTAGGCCCGGCCCACCCAGGCCCGGCCCGAAAATCCAATGCCTAGGCCCGACGGGTTGCCCGTGGGCCTGAGTTTTGAGCCCACCGGTAGGGCCGGGTCGGGCTTGGGCTTGGCATATTGAGATTTTAAGGAAGAGACCCGACCCGTGGCCCTAGGCTCGATAGGCTTTTCAATAGATGGGCCAAGACTTGGGCTTGAAAAGTAGGCCCGGTGGTAGGGCTTGGGCTGGGCTTGGGCCTCAGTTTTCTTCTATGGGCTTTTTAGGGCCTGGCCCGGCCCATGGCCAGGTATAGTCCCTAGTATGCCTCTAATAGACTAGCTCGTTGATCAAAGATGGTCGAGGTTTCCTGACCATGGACATGAGATGTCATTTGATGACGGGATCACATCATTAGGAGAATGATGTGATGGACAGGACCCAAACTATGAATGTAGCATATGATCGTGTCAAGTTTATTGCTATTGTTTTCTGCATGTCAAGTATATGTTCCTATGACCATGAGATCATGAAAATCACTGACACCAGAGGAGTACCTTGTGTGTATCAAACGTCGCAACATAACTGGGTGACTATAAAGACGCTCTACATGTATCTCCGAGGGTGTCTATTGAGGTTCTATGGATCAAGACTGGGATTTGTTACTCTGTGTGACAGAAAGGTATCTCAGGGCCCACTCGGTAATACAACATCACAATGAGCTTGCAAGCGAAGTGACTAAAGAGTTACCCACGGGATTTTGTATTACGGAACGAGTAAAGAGACTTGCCGGTAACGAGATTGAACTAGGTATGGAGATACTGATGATCGAATTACAGGTAAGTAACATACGGATGAACAAAGGGAACATCGTACGGGAATAACTAAACCCTTGACATAGAGGTTAAACCGATGAACAAAGAGATCATGATGATGGAGATCATGGTGTTATGCCGGTGAAGATGGAGATCATGCGGGTGCTTTGGAGATGGAGATCAAAAGCACAAGTTCATGCCCATATCATGTCACTTATGATTTGCATGTGATGTTAATCTTTTTATGCATCTTATTTTGCGTAGGACGATGATAGCATTATAAGGTGACCCCTCACTCAAATTTCAAGATAAAATCGTGTTCTCCCCGAGTGTGCACCGTTGCGAAAGTTCGTCGTTTCGAAGCACCACATGATGATCGGGTGTCATAGACTCTACGTTCGCATACAACGGGTGCAAGCCAGTGTTGCACATGTGGAACACTCGGGTTAAACTTGACAAGCCTAGCTTGTACATACATGGCCTCGGAATGCAAGAGACCTAAAGGTTGAGCATGAGTCATATAGTAGATATGATCAACATGGAGATGTTCACCATTGAAACCACCTCATCTCATGTGAAGATTGGACTTGGGTTGGTGAGTTTGGGACATGTAGCACTCGGATGACTGGAGGGATGTCAATTTGAGTGGGAGTTTTTAAGTAATATGATTAACTAAACTCATTATCTTGAACAATAGTCTAAGTATATTTCCAAATTTATGTTGTAAATCAATGGCTCGCGCAGTAGCACCACTGAATTTCAATGCGTTCCTAGAGAAAGCGAAGATGAAAGGTGATGGAAGTAACGTTGTAGACCGGGCCCATAATCTGAGGATTATCCTCATGGCTTTCCAAAAGGCTTATGTCCTTGATGCACCGCTCAGTTAACCACCCGCTCGAGTGTTGTCTGCAGACATTGTGAATGCCTCGCAGGCGCGTTCTGATGACTACTCAATAGTTCAGTGTATGATGTTATATGTCTTAGAACCGGGACTTCAAAGAAGTTTTGAACTTCATGGAGCATATGAGATGTTCTGGGAGTTGAATTTTATTTTTGAGAAGAATGCCCAAATCGAGAGGTATGAGACCTCCGATAAATTCTATGCTTGCAAGATGGAGGAGAATGGGTCTCTCAGTGAACACATACTCGGAATGTCTGGGTATTCCAGCCGTCTAGCTGAATTAGGGATGCCCCTCCGCCCAGAGGCGATCACTGACAGAGTTATTCAATCACTGCCACCTAGCTACAAAAGATTCGTGCTGAACTATAACATGCAAGGGATGAACAAGTCAGTCGCCGAGCTGTTTGCGATGCTGAAAGTCACTGAGTCTGAAATCCAGAAGGAGCATCAAGTGTTAATGGTCAATAAAACCACTAGTTTCAAGAAAAATGGCAATGTCAATAAGGGTAACTCCAAGAAGAATGGCAAAGCAGTTGCTCCTCCCGTGAAGAAACCCAAGGCTGGACCCAAGCCAGAAACTGAGTGCTTTCATTGCAAGGGAACTGGTCACTAGAAGCGGAACTGCCCCAATTATTTGGCCGACAAGAAGGCGGCCAACACCAAACAAGGTATATATGATATACATGTTATTTATGTGTACCTTACCAACTCTCTTTGTAGTGCCTGGGTATTTGATATCAGTTCAGTTGATCACATTTGCAACTCAAAGCAGGAACTATGGAATAGGCGGAAGCTGGCAAAGGACGAAGTTACGATGCGCGTGGGAAATGGTTCCAAGGTTGATGCGATCGCCATCGGCACACTCGCTCTTGGATTACCATCGGGATTAGTGATGAACCTGAATAATTTTTATTTAGTGCATGTGTTGAGCATGAACATTATATCTGGATCTTGTTTAATGCGAGATGGTTACTCATTTAAATCAGAGAATAATGGCGGTTCTATTTATATGGGTAATATCTTTTATGGTCATGCACCCACTATGAGGGGTTTATTCTTATTGAATCTCGATAGTGATGATACACATGTTCTTAACATTGATGCCAAAAGATGTAGAGTTGATAATGATAGTACCACTTTCTTGTGGCACTATCGCTTAGGTTATATTGGTGTAAGATGCATGAAGAAGCTCCATGCTGATGGACTCTTGGAGTCACTTTATTTTGAATCACTTGACACATGTGAACCATGTCTCATGGGGAAGATGACTAAGACCCCATTCTCCAGAACAATTGAACTGGCAAGTGACTTGTTGGAAATCATACATATTGATGTGTGCGGTCCGATGAGCATTGAGGCGTGCGGTAGATATTGTTACTTTCCCACCTTCACCGATGACTTACGTAGATATGGGTATATTTACTTAATGAAACACAAGTCTGAAACGTTTGAAAAGTTCAAGCAGTTTCAGAGTGAAGTTCAGAATCATCGAAACAAGAAGATTAAATTCCTACGATCTGATCGAGCAGGAGAATATCTGAGTTATGAGTTTGGCAATCACTTAAGACAATGTGGAATCATTTCACATTGACACCACCTAGAACACCAATGCGTATTGGTGTGTCCGAACGTCATAATCAAACCTTATTGGACATGGTGCATTCTATGATGTCTCTTGCCGATTTGCCACTATCGTTTTGGGGTTATGCGTTAGAGACAACTACATTCACTTTAATAGGGCACCATCGAAATCCGTTGAGACGATGCCATATGAACTGTGGTTTGGTAAGAAACCAAAGTAGTCGTTTCTTAAAGTTTGGGGATGCGATGCTTATGTCAAAAAGCTTCAGCTTGAAAAGCTGGAACCCAAAGCGGAGAAATGTGTCTTCATAGGATACCCAAAAGATAAGGTTGGGTATACCTTCTATCTTAAATCTGAAGGCAAAGTGTTTGTAGCTAAGAACGAGTCATTTATCGAGAATGAGTTTCTCTTGAAAGAATTGAGTGGAAGGAAGATAGAACTTTATGAGGTTGTTGAACCTTTACTTCAACCAGAGAGTAGCGCAGCGCAGAAAGATGTTTTTGTGGAGCCTGCACCGATTGAAGAGGAAGCTGACGATGGTGATCATGAAGCTTCGGATCAAGTTACTATCAAACCTCGTAGGTCGACAAGGGCATGTATTGCTCCTGAGTGGTATGGTAACCCTGTCTTAGAGGTCATGTTGTTGGACAATGATGAACCTACGAGCTATGGAGAAGTTATGATGGGCCCGGATTCCGACAAATGGTTAGAGGCCATGAAATTCGAGATGGGATCCATGTATGAAAACAAAGTATCAACTTTGGAAGTATTACCTGAAGGGTGAAAGGCCATTCAGAATAAATGCATTTTTAATAAGAAGACGGACGCAAACGGTAATGTTACCATCTATAAAGCTCAACCTGTGGCAAAAGGTTTTTCACACGTTCAAGGAGTTGAGTATGATCAGACTTTCTCACCCGTAGCGATGCTTAAGTCCGTCAGAATCATGATAAGAATAGCTGCATTTATTGATTATGAAATTTGGCAGATGGATGTCAAAACAGTGTTTCTTAACGGTTTCCTTAAGGAAGAGTTGTATATGATACAACCAGAGGGTTTTGTCGATCCAGACAATGTTGACAAAGTTTGCAAACTCCAGCAATCCATTTATGGACTGGTACAAGCATCTCGGAGTTGGAATCTTCGCTCTGATGAGGTGATCAAAGCTTCCGGGTTTATACAAGTTTATGGAGAAGCTTGTATTTCAAGAAAGTGAGTGGAGGATCTATGTGTTTCTAGTTTTATCTGTGGATGACATATTGCTGATTGGAAACAATATATAATTTTTGGAAAGCATGAAGGAATATTTGAACAAGAGTTTTTCAATGAAGAACCTAGGAAAAGCTGCTTTCATATTAGGCATCAAGATCTATAGAGATAGATTGAGGCGCTTAATAGGACTTTCACACAGCACTTACCTTGACAAAGTTTTGAAGAAGTTCAAAATGGGTGAGTCCAAGAAGGGGTTCTTGCCTGTATTGCAAGGTGTGAAGTTGATTAAGACTCAATGCCCAGTGACTGCAGAGGATAGAGAAAACATGAGGGCCATCCCCTATGATTCTTCCATAGGCTCTATCATGTGTGCAATGTTGTGCACAAGACCAGATGTCAGCCTTGCAATAAGTATGGCCGAAAGGTTTCAATGTGATACAGGAATGGAAGACTGGACGGTGGTCAAGAATATCCCTAAGTACCTAAAAAGGACTAAGAAAATGTTTCTCGTTTATGGAGGTGATCAAGAGCTCGTCGTAAAGGGTTACGTCGATGCAAGCTTTGACACTGATCTGGATGACTCTAAGTCTCAAACCGAATATGTATTTATTCTCTATGGGTGAGCGGTAAGCTGGTGCAGTTCCAAGCAAAGCGTGGTAGCCGATTCTACATGCGAAGCGGAGTACATCACAACCTCAGAGGCGGCGAAGGAAGGTGTCTGCATGAAGGAGTTCATGACAGATCTTGGAGTAGTACCCAGTGCACTGAATCCAATAGCTCTGTTATGTGACTCACACTGGTGCCATTGTTGTGGCCAAGGAACCAAGGTTTCACAAGAGGAATAGAGACATAAAGGGACGCTTCAATTCCATCCGCAATTACATCAAGGAGGAGAACATAAATATTTGCAAAGTGCACATGGATCTGAATGTCGCAGACCCGTTGACTAAACCTCTTCCAAGGGCTAAACATGATGAACACCAGAACTGTATGGGTGATAGATTCATTACAATGTAAATCACATAGTGATGTGAGCTAGATTATTGACTCTAGTGCAAGTGGGAGACTACTGGAAATATGCCCTAGAGGCAATAATAAAATGGTTATTGTTATATTTTCTTGTTCATGATAATCGTTTATTATCCATGCTATAATTGTATAGATTGAAAGCACATTGCATGTGTGGATACATAGACAACACTGTGTTCCTAGTATGCCTCTAGTAAATAGCTCGTTGATCAAAAAGGGTCATGGTTTCCTAGCCATGGACATAAGATATCATTTGATAATGGGATCACATCATTGGGAGAATGATGTGATGGACAAGACCCAAACTATAAACATAGCATATGATCGTGTCAGTTTATTGCTATAGTTTTCTACATGTTAAGTATCTGTTCCTATGACCATGAGATCATGCAACTCACTGACACCGGAGGAATACCTTGTGTGTATCAAACGTTGTAACTTAACTGGGTGACTATAAAGATGCTCTACAAGTATCTCCGAGGGTGTGTGTTGAGTGGGCATGGATCAAGACTAGGATTTGTTACTACATGTGACGGAGAGCTATCTTAGGGCCCACTCGATAATACAACATCACAATGAGCCTTGCAAGCAATGTGACTAATGAGTTAGTCACGGGATCTTGTATTACGGAACGAGAAAATAGACTTGCAGGTAACAAGATTGAACTAGGTATAGAGATACCGATGATCGAATCTTAGTCAAGTAACATATCGAAGAACAAAGGGAACAACATAAGGGATTAACAGAATACTTGACATAGAGGTTCAACCGATAAAGATCTTCGTAGAAATATGTAGGAACCAATATGGGCATCCAGGTTCCACTATTGGTTATTGACTGTAGAAGTGTCTCGGTCATGTCTACATAGTTCTCGAACCCGCTGGGTCTGCACACTTAAGGTCAGGTGACGTTTCGGTATAGTACAATTATGTATGTTGGTGACTGAAGGTTGTTCGTAGTCCCGGATGAGATCCAGGACATCACGAGGAGCTCCGGAATGGTCCATGGGTAAATATTGATATATAGGACCCTAGTTCATCTCTTGTATCCGATCTTTGTCTCAAACCTCAGATTGGTACCTGTGGGTTGCTAGTAGTCTTGATTACTCCTTCTAGTTGATGCTAATTAGTTTACTTGGTGGAAGATCATATGTATAGATCCCTTATGATAATTAATACTCCTATGATTATGAACATGGCCATGCTTTGTGAGTATTTACATTTGTTCCTGAGGACATGGGATAAGTCTTGTTATAAGTAATCATGTGAATTTTGTATTCGTTCGATATTTTAATGAGATGTATGTCGTCTCTCCTCTAGTGGTGTTATGAGAACGTCTACTACATAACTCTTCACCATTATTTGGGCCTAGTGGAAGGCATTGGGAAGTAATAAGTATATGATGAGTTGCTAGAGTGACAGAAGCTTAAACCCTAGTTTATGCGTTGCTTCATAAGGGGCTAATTTGGATCCATATGTTTCATGCTATGGTTACATGTATCTTAATTCTTATTTCGTAGTTGTGGATGCTTGCGAGAGGGGTTAATCATAAGTGGGAGGTTTGTCCAAGTAAGGGCAGCACCCCAAGCAACGGTCCACCCACATATCAAATTATCAAAGTAACGAACGTGAATCAAATGAGCATGATGAAACTAGCTTGATAGAAATTCCCATGTGTCCTCGGGAGTGCTTTGCTTTATATAAGAGTTTGTCCAGGCATGTCCTTTGCTACAAAAAGGATTGGGATAGCTTGTTGAACCTTTGCTACACTTGTTACTTGTTACTCGTTACAAATTATCTTATCACAAAACTATCTGTTACCAATAATTTCAGTGCTTGCAAAGAATACCTTATTGGAAACCGTTGGTCATTTCCTTCTGCTCCTCGTTGGGTTTGACACTCTTACTTATCGAATGGACTACGATAGATCCCCTATACTTGTGGGTCATCAAGACTCTTTTCTGGCGTCGTTGCCGGGGAGTAAAGCGCCTTTGGTAAGTGGAATCTGGTAAGGAAAAAATTTATATAGTGTGCTGAAATTTACTATCACAAAGAGTTGTCCCTCAACCTACTGAACCTACCGAAAATATTTATTATGAAATTCCTTCGGGTATGATAGAGAAACTACTGGCTAATCCTTATGTAGGAGATGGAACACTACATCCTGATTTGCATCTAATCTATGTGGATGAAGTTTGTGGATTATTTAAGCTTGGATGTCTGCCCAAGGATCACGTCAACAAGAAGGTATTTCCTTTTATCTCTAAAGGATAAGGCATTGACATGGTATGGCTATGTGATGTTATTGGATCATGGAGCTACAACCGATTAAAGATGGAATTTCATCAGAAGCTCTACCCTATGCATCTAGTTCATCATGATCGGAATTATATCTATAATTTTCGGCCTCGTGAAGGAGAAAGAATCGCTCAAGCTTGGGGGAGGCTTAAGTCAATGTTATATTCATGCCCCAATCATGAGCTCTCGAGAGAAATTATTATTCAGAAGAGGAAGCTATTACTTATAATATTGATCATGTTATTCATGTTGCTTATATTGAAAGACCACCTTTCCCTATTAGAATAAAGGAACATGCTAAAGCTTCAACTGTGGTTCGTAAGAGCTGCACTAGAACACCTACACCCCCTGAGAAAATTAAAGTTGAGCCTAGTATTGCTATGGTTAAGGATCTCTTGGTTGATAATATTGATGGGCATGTTATTCAATTTTGTGATGAAGCTGCTAGAATTGTTAAACTTGATGCTAAAGATAAACATAGACCCATTGTTGGCACGCCTTTTGTTTCTATTAAAATAGGAGATCATTGTTATCATGGCTTATGTGATATGGGTGCTAGTGTGAGTGCAATTCCCTTTACCTTATATAAAGAGATTATGAATGATATTGCACCAGCTGAGTTAGAGGAAATTGATGTTACAATTAAGCTTGCTAATAGAGATACTATATCACCATTTGGGATTATTAGAGATGTTGAAGTCTTGTGTGGGAAAATAAAATATCCGACTGATTTTCTTGTCCTTGGCTCCCCACAAGATGATTTTTGTCCCATTATATTTGGTTGACCCTTCTTGAATACCGTTAATGCCGGGATAGATTGTGAGAAGGAAACTATTACCGTAAGTTCTGGGGATATGTCTCATGAGTTTAATTTCTCTAAATTTTGTAGACAACCCCATGATAAATAATTGTCTAGTAAGGATGAAATTATTGGTCTTGCTTTTATTGTTGTGCCTCCTACTAATCCCTTAGAACAATATTTGCTGGACCATGAAAATGACATGCATATGAATGAAAGGAATGAAATAGATAAGATTTTCTTTGATCAACATCCTATTCTGAAACACAACTTGCTTGTTGAAATACTAGGAGATCCTCCTCCACCCAAGGGTGACCCCGTGTTTGAGCTTAAACAATTACCGGGTACTCTGAAATATGCTTATCTTGATGAAAAAGAAGAAATATCCTGTTATTATTAGTGCTAATCTTCCAGAGCATGAAGAACGGAAATTATTGAAAACTCTGAGGAAGCATCGTGCTGCTATTGGATATACTCTTGATGATCTTAAGGGCATTAGTCCCACTCTATGTCAGCATAAAATTAAAATGGAGCCCGATGCTAAACCAAATGTTGATCACCAATGACGGTTAAATCCTAAAATGAAGGAAGTGGTAAGAAATTAAATATTAAAGCTTCTGGAGGCAGGTATCATTTACCCTAATGCTGATAGTAGATGGGTTAGTCCCGTTCATTGTGTCCCTAAGAACGGAGGTATTACCGTAGTTCCTAATGATAAAAACGAATTGACCCCGCAAAGAATTGTTACATGATATAGAATGGTAATTGATTTTCAAAAATCAAATAAAGATACTAGGAAAGATCATTACCCTCTACCTTTTATTGATCAAATGCTAGAAAGACTATCCAAACACACTCATTTTTTCTTTCTAGATGGTTATTCTGGCTTCTCCCAAATTCCCGTGTCAAAAGAGGACCAAGAGAAGACCACTTTTACCTGCCCTTTCGGTACCTCTGCTTATAGACGTATGCCTTTTGGTTTATGCAATGCACCTGCTACCTTTCAAAGATGTATGACTGCTATATTCTCTAATTTTTGTGAAAGGATTGTTGAGGTTTTCACAGATGTTTTTTCCGTTTACGGAACTTCTTTTGATGATTTCTTGAGCAACCTTGATCGAGTTTTGTAGAGATGCGAAGAAACTAATCTTGTCTTGAATTGGGAGAAGTGCCACTTTATGGTGAATGAAGGTATTGTCTTGGGACATAAAATTTCTGAAAGAGGTATTGAAGTTGACAAAGCCAAATTTGATGTTATTGAAAAAATGCCGTGTCCTACGAATATCATAGGTATAAGAATCTTCCTTGGTCATGTTGGTTTATATAGGAGATTTATTAAAGAATTCTCTAAGGTTTCTACGTCACTCACTAATCTCTTGCAAAAAGATGTTCCATTTGTTTTTGATGATGATTGTGTAGAAGCTTTTGAAATTCTTAAGAATGCCTTGATTTCTGCACCTGTTGTTCAACCACCTGATTGGAACCTACCCTTTGAAATTATGTGTGATGCCAGTGATTATGCCATTGGTGCTGTTCTAGGACAAAGAGTTGATAAGAAACTAAATGTTATTCATTATGCTCGCAAAACTCTAGACAGTGCTCAAAGAAACTATGCTACCACTGAAAAACAATTTTTAGCAGTTGTGTTCGCTTGTGATAAGTTTAGACCCTATATTGTTGATTCTAAAGTAACTGTTCACACTAATCATGCTACTATTAAATATCTTATGGAAAAGAAAGATGCTGAACCTAGACTTATCAGTTGGGTTCTTCTGCTACAAGAATTTGATTTGCATATTGTTGATAGAAAGGGTGCTTATAACCCCGTAGCAGATAACTTGTCTAGGTTAGAGAATGTTCTTGATAACCCACTACCTATTGATGATAGCTTTCCTGATGAACAATTAGCTGTCATAAATGCTTCTCGCAATGCTCCTTGGTATGTTGATTATGCTAATTACATTGTAGCTAAATTTGTACCGCCTAGTTTCACATACCAACAAAAGAAAAAGTTCTTCTATAATTTAAGACATTACTTTTGGGATGACCCACACCTTTATAAAGAAGGAGTATATGGTGTTATTAGACATTGTGTACCTAAGCATGAACAGGAACAGATCCTACACAAGTGTCATTCAGATGCCTACGGAGGACACCAGGCTGGAGATAGAACTGCACATGAGGTATTACAATTTGGGTTTTATTGGCCTACTCTCTTCAAGGATGCTCGTAAGTTTGTCCTGTCATGTGCTGAATGTCAAAGAATTGGCAATAGTAGTAGACGTCGGGAAATGCCTATGAATTACTCTCTTGTTATTGAACCATTTGATGTTTGGGTTTTTGATTATATGGGACCTTTTCCAACGTCCAACGGGTACACTCATATTTTAGTTGCTGTTGATTATGTTACTAAGTGGGTAGAAGTTGTTCCAACTAGTAGTGCTGATCATAACACCTCCATTAAGATGCTTAAAGAAGTTATTTTCCCTAGATTTGGAGTCCCTAGATATTTAATGACTGACGGTAGTTCACACTTTATTCATGGTGCATTCCGTAAGTTGCTTGCTAAGTATGATGTTAATCATATAATTGCATCTCCTTATCATCCTTAGTCTAGTGGTCAAGTAGAATTAAGAAATAGAGAAATTAAATTGATCTTGCAAAAGATAGTTAATAGATCTAGGAAGAATTGGTCTAAGAAACTTGACGATGCATTATGAGCTTATAGAACTGCTTACAACAACCCTATGGATATGTCTCCGTATAAAATGGTTTATGGTAAAGCATGTCACTTACCTCTAGAGCTAGAGCATAAAGATTATTGGGCAATCAAAGAGCTCAACTATGATTTCAAACTTGCTGGTGAGAAGAGGTTATTTGACATTAGCTCACTTGATGAATGGAGAACCCAGGCCTATGAGAATGCCAAGTTGTTTAAAGAGAAAGTTAAGAGATGGCATGATAAAAGGATACAAAAGCGTGAATTCAATGTAGGTGACCATGTCTTGCTATACAATTCTCGGTTAAGATTTTTTCAGGGAAACATCTCTCTAAACGGGAAGGGCATTACATTGTCGAGGAAGTATATCGTTCCGGTGCCATCAAGATCAACAACGCCGAAGGCACAAATCCGAAGGTGGTAAACAGACGAAGAATCAAACATTATATCTTAGGTACTCCCATAAATGTGGAAACCAATATTATTAATACCATAACTCCGAGGAGTATATTCGGGAGACCTACCGAAACGTTTCAGACTCCGAAAGGAATAGGTATGTCGTACGGTAAGTAAACCGACTCCAAAACTTTCCCAGTAGCTATTTTTCTCCGTTTTGGAATATTTGAAAAATTAGGAAAATCAAAAGTAGTCTGAAAGACGCATGAGGAGGTGATAATCCTACTAGGTGCGGCCACCCCATGGCCACGCCTAGGGGGATTGCCACCACCTTGTGCACCCTCTGAACTCTATTTGCTTGTGGTACACTCCTTTGGGTCGGAAAAAATTCATTATATAATCTCCCGAAGTTTTGGACTTTCGTATCACGACAATACCTCCTGTTTTCATTTTGAGCTATTTCTGCGGCAGATTTAGAGCAAGATGTCGTCCCAAGAGTCTGATGGGGAGAGCTATATATCACATTATCTTGCCAATCCCAAGCTCTATTGGGACCTAGATCCTTATGGATTATTCTCGGAGGAGGAACAAGAAGACAAGTATGGGGAGTAAAGCTCAAATGAAGAGGAGACTCCTCTACCTCAGCTGGGAGATATGCACACGGAGTTCAGGAAATCAAGCCTCCCAAACACAAGAAGAAAACCCAAAGTTCTATCTATCCCTTCTCGTTTTCTACAGGAGAGCAAGGAAGAATTATGTCAAAGGATATTGAAGCTCGAGTAGGAAGTAGATGGCCTGAGGGAACAAAATTTTATGCTCAAGAGGAAACTGGACAAGCTTCCAATCTCATCAACAACTCCACCACCATCACCTCCGAAGAAGGACATCTAAGCACATGGTATGGGAACTCCCCTTGGCTTGTGCCAAGCTTGGGGAGGTGCGCCGGTATCGTATCACCATCACACCCTTTTTTTCCTTTTCCTGTTTTTCTTAGTTTGACCCTTTTTGATTTTGTCTTGATCTAGTAGAATAAAGTTTTATTATGATCTAGCTTTGAGTTTTTGCTTTTTGCTCCCCTCATGTAAGCAAGTCCGAGTGTTATATAATAAAAAGTAGTTTTGATGCGTGGGATTTCCTAGCTTGCTATGCTCTTGAGAGTAATAAATAAAAGAAGAATAGAAAAAGGCAAAGAGTATACATCATGATCATATGGGGAGTGATGACTTCACATATAAGAAGTATGTTGACTGAAATTTGTTGGGAGTTAACAAACATAGTGATTGGTCATTGGTGCAATTAAAAAGGAAGTGATAAAGAAAGAGAGATTCACATATAAATATATTATCTTGGACATCTTTTATGATTGTGACCACTCATTAAAATATTACATGCTAAGAAGTTGATGTTGGACAAGGAAGACAACATAATGGGTTATGTTTGCTTGCTTCCGGATAGAAGTTATATGGTTTTAGATCATCCAACATGTAGTGCTTGCTTCCACATCATACTAGCCAAAACTTCCGCACTAAGTAGAGATACCACTTATGCATCCAAACACCTCAACCCAGTTTTGCCATGAGAGTCCACCATACGTACCTATGTATTGAGTAAGATCCTTCATGTAAGTTGTCATCGTTGCAAAAAGCAATAAGAATTGCTCCTAAATATGTGTGATCTTTAATTGTAAGGTAATTAAGCATTGTACGAACTTGTGATAGTAAAGAAATAAAAGCGATGATTGCATAATAAAGGTTGCTATCACAAAGGGCAATACAACGCAGCGTTCCTTTGCACTAAGGGTTTGGGCATTCCAAAATAAAAAGCACATGACAACCTCTGCTTCCCTCTGCGAAGGGCCTATATGTTAATTTTACTTTTTAAGTACTTACCTTTATGCAAGAGTCATGGTGATCCTCACCACTTCCTATATTTCGTCTCTCTCTTGGCAAGCATTATGTGTTGGGGAATGATCTAGACACATATACCCATTTGGATGTGGGTGAGCATGAGTTATTACTGTTGACATCACCCTTAAGGTGAATAGTTGGGAGGCAAAACTATAAGCCCCTATTGTTCTGTGTCCGATTGAAGCGTTGATCTCATGAGTATCTCATGAGTACCGCGTTGACTCTTTCCGATGTTATGATAAATTGCCAATTGCTTCCATGACTAAGATCATAGTTTGTTGGTTGTCAATAGAGTTCTTGGTTCATACTTTATCTTGTGAATGAATTGTTACTCTAGCATAAGAAATATTATACAATAAGTATTTCTGTTCTAAAGATGGTCATGATGCCCTCATGTCCGTATTGTATTTTATCGACACCTCTATCTCTAAACATGTGGACATATTTATCGATCTCTGCTTTCGCTTGAGGGCAAGTGAGGTCTAAGCTTGGGGGAGTTGATACGTCCATTTTGCATCATGCTTTTATATTTATATTTATTGCATTATGGCTACCATTACACGTTATGGTACAATACGTATGCCTTTTCTCTCTTATTTTACAAGGTTTACATGAAGAGGGAGAATGCCGGCAGCTGGAATTCTGGACTGGAAAAGGAGCAAATCTGAGATACCTATTCTGCACAACTCCAAAAGTCCTGAAAATTTATGGAGAATTGTTTTGGAATATATAAAAAATACTGGGCAAAACAGATACAAGAGGGGGGCCACCAGGAGGTGGCAAGCCTGCCAGGCGCGACCACCCCCTGGTCCCACCTAGCAGGCTTGTGACCCACCTGGCAGGTCCCCGATGCCCATATTCTGCTATATGAAGGGTTTTGACCTGGAAAAAAATAGGAGGAAGCTTTTGGGATGAAGCGCCGCCGTCTTGAGGCGGAACTTGGACAGAACCAATATAGAGCTCCGGCAAGGCTGTTCTACCTGGGAAACTTCCCTCCCGGAGGGGGAAATCGAAGCCATCGTCATCACCAACGATCCTCTCATCGAGAGGGGGTCAATATCCATCAACATCTTCACCAACAGCATCTCCTTTCCAAACCCTAGTTCATCTCTTGTATCCGATCTTTGTCTTAAACCTCAGATTGGTACGTGTGGGTTGCTAGTAGTGTTGAATTCTCCTTGTCGTTGATGCTAGTTGGTTTACTTGGTGGAAAATCATATGTTTATATCCCTTATGATAATTAATATTCCTTTTATTATGAACATGAACATGCTTTGTGAGTAGATACGTTTGTTCCTGAGGACATGGGATAAGTCTTGTTATAAGTAATCATGTGAATTTGGTATTCGTTCAATATTTTGATGAGATGTATGTTGTCTCTCCTCTAGTGGTGTTATGTGAACGTCGACTACATAACACTTCACCATTATTTGGGCCTAGGGGAAGGCATTGGGAAGTAATAAGTAGATGATGGGTTGCTAGAGTGATAAAAGCTTAAACCCTAGTTTATGTGTTGCTTCGTAAGGGGCTGATTTGGATCCATATGTGTCATGCTGTGGTTAGATTTATCTTAATTATTCTTTCATAGAGGGGTTAATCATAAGTCGGAGGTTTTTCCAAGTAAGGGAAGCACCCCAAGCACCGGTCCACCCACATATCAAATTATCAAAGTAACGAATGCGAATCAAATGAGCATGATGAAACTAGCTTGACAGAAATTCCCATGTGTCCTCGGGAGCGATTTTCTTTATATAACAGTTTGTCCAGGCCTGTCATTTGCTACAAAAAGGATTGGGATACCTTGTTGCACCTTTGCTACACTTGTTACTTGTTACTCGTTACAAATTATCTTATCACAAAACTATGTGTTATCGATAATTTCAGTGCTTGCAGAGAATACCTTACTGGAAACCGCTTGTCATTTACTTCTGCTCCTCATTGGGTTCGGCACTCTTACTTATCGAAAGGACTACGATAGATCCCCTATACTTGTGGGTCATTAGTTTTTTGTGTGAAGAAAATGGAAGTTCTTGGAATTGCCCGAAACTTTTTGTGATTTTTTCTGGAGGAAATAAGCAACATTGGAGCGAAGAACCATCGGAGGGGGGCCGCCCTTGGGCCACAAGCCAACAGGGCGCACCCCCAGGGGGCGTGCGCTGATATGTGAAGGGCCCCTCGTGGCTCCGTTTGGCGTAATTCCAACACTAAAAAATCATATAAATCCTAAAAACACCAGAAATAAAGATACCTCTCGTTCTGCCATTGCAACTCTCTATATCAATGAAAAACCAATCTAGAGGTGTTCTATTACCCTGCCGGAGAGGGTAGATCATCTGTGGCGGCCATCTTCATCATCCCGGCGTAGGCCATGACGAGGAGGGAGTAGTCCACCCTTGGGGTGGACGGTTTGTACCAGTAGCTATGTGTTCAATCTCTCTCCCCCGTGTTATTGAGATGGCACGATCTTGATGTATCACGAGCTTTTTTAATATAGTTGGATCATATGAGATGTTTCCCTTGCTATCTTGTTGTGATGAATTGAATCTTTCCCTTTGAGATCTCGTTATGTTGGATTGAATATTGGATTTTAGAACACTTGATGTACGTCTTGCGTGGGATACCCGTAGTGACATTGGGGTATTCTATTGATTCTCTTAATATATGTTAAGGCATCAACTTGCGGATTCCGGTGACCTTGGGAATCTATGCATAGGGGTCGATTGCACGTTTTCATACCACGTTCTTCTATAGAAATCTTGGGGTGCTCCTTGAAGTTCTTTGTGTTGGATTGAATATGATAGATCTGAAATTGTTTGATGCATGTTGCATAATTTACCCATGGATATTTGAGGTAACATTGGAGTATCTAGGTGACATTAGGGTTGATTGATATGTATCATTGGTGTTATTTTACTACGAACTCTAGGGCTGTTTTTGACACTTTTAGGAATAGCCCAAAAGATTGATCGGAAAGGATAACTTTGAGGTGGTTCTACTACCTACACCAATTCCATCTATTTGTTCTCTGCTAGATAGGAATTTTGGAGTGATTCTTTGTTGCACGTTGAGGGATGATCATATGATTGAACTATGTTAGCATTGTTGGGCGATTGCACTAGCGAAAGTATGAACCCTAGGCCTTATTTCCAATAATTTATACAGTGTTTTGCTTGCTGTTTTACACTTGCTACCTTGCTTTTCTTATATTTTGAGATTACAAAAACCTATATCTATCATCCATATTGAACTTGTATCGCCATCTCCTCGCCAAACTGGTGCACCTATACAATTTGCCATCGTATTGGGTGTGTTGGGGACACAAGAGATTTCTTGTATTTGATTGCAGGGTTGTTTGAGAGAGACCATCTTCATCCTACACCTCCAATGGATTGATAAACCTTAGGTCATCCACTTGAGGGGAAATTGCTACTATCCTACAAAACTCCGCGCTTGGAGGCCCAACACGAGTCTACAAGAATAAAGTTACGTAGTAGACATCAAGCTCTATTCTGGCACCGTTGCCAAGGAGGTGAGTGCTTGAAGGTATATATTTAGATATTTCAATTGAATCTTTTAGTTTCTTGTTTTTCACTAGTTTGGTTTTATAAAACAAAACTACAAAAAATGGAGTTTAGGTTGCATCAATTGTTTCGTATTTTTAATGTCTTCCGTGAAAATGATGATTCGGAAAATTGTGCTCAGTTGGTAGAGGAAGAATTTATGAAAATATTTAATGAGAATTCCTTGAATGATGAGCATGATTGTAATGTTTCTAGTATGAATTATCTGAATATCCATGATGCTAATGATATGCAAAGCCACAAGCTTGGGGATGCTATGTTTGCTGAATATGATATTTTTAGTCCCCCAAGTTTTGATGAGAAAAATTATTATGATGATAGAATGCCTCCTATATATGATGATTATTGTGATGACATATATGCTATAAATATAATGACAACCATGAAACTTGTCGTCATGATTTTAATATTTAAAGTGGTTATGTCAATCAAGTACCTCATGATAGTTATTTCGTTGAGTTTGCACCCACTATTATGAATGAGAATAAGTGTGCTTATGTGGAGAGTAATAAATTTTCTATGCTTGTAGATCATGAAAAGAATGTTTTATGTGATATTTATATTGTTTAATTCCTTCATGATGATGCTGAAAATTATTATGAGGGGGGAACATATGCTTGTAGGAATTGCAATAATATCAAGTTTCCTCTCTATGTGCTCAAAATTGTGAAGATATGCTTGTTTTGCCTTCCTATGCAAATTGATTCTTGCTACAATAAATTATTTCCTTGAAAAATACCAATGCATAGGAAGTGGTTTATACTTAAATGTGCTTTCCATGTGATTCATGATTCTCTCTTGCACATTTCAATTGCTACTTTTTATACGAGCATCATTGAAATCATCATGCCTAGCTAAAAGGCATTAAAGAAAAACGCTTGTTGGGAGACGAACCAACACTTTTACTTTGTTTTTTATGTGTTCACATGATTTAGATACTGTAATAATCCTTTTTGTGTATTTTATTTCAATAAAGTGCCAAGTAAAGCCTTTGGGATAGTGTGGAAACTTGTTAGTTTGATTCTGTGCAAAAACTAAAACTTTTATGTCCAGTGCAGAATTTCTATGATTTTACTGGAACATCAAAAAATTCTGAATTTTTTACACTTTCTTGCTATGCAAATTCTATGCGTTTTCCTAATTTTTAAGAATATTTAAAGTCAAGGAAGTATGGTGTTCACTCAGATCTTCATGGACTTTTTCTATTTTTGACAGATTCTATTTTGCATGCATAGTTTGCTTGTTTTAAGTGTTTCTATAGTTTATATTGAGTGAAATAAATTATGGGAATGTTATAATACAATAGGTATTATGTGAGAAAAATTATGAATCTTGTCTTTACAGTACCTAAGCGAGCGATCTATCTTTATTATACTAACCCATCTCACGAAGTTCTGCTAAGTTTTGTGTGATTGAAGTTTTCAAGTTTTGGGTGAGATACCAATATGAGGTGAACAAGGATCATAAAGTACATAATATTTAGGGGTAACAAGGAACCACCAAGGTAATATCCAAGTAAGACTCAAGCTTCTAAGCTTGGGGATGCCCCGGAAGGCATCCCCTCTTTCGTCTCCAACATTATCGGTATATCTTACTTGGAGCTATATTTTTATTCATCACATGATATGTGTTTGCTTGGAGCATCATTTCATTTTGTTGTTCTCTGTTATATGTTACTTATAATCTTTTTTTCAATAAAAAATTCCAAGAATTGCCTCTTAAGATGCTTGAGCTACATGTTTGATATGTGTTGTGTAAAAACAAAAACTTTTTCTGTAGTGTTTGAATTTTCATATTTTACTGGAAGGTGCAAAGTTTCTATAATTATTACACATTATTTTCATATAAATTATTTATCATTCCTAAATTTTGAGAAGTTCTTGAGTTATAGATGTACATTGGTTTGATAGATTGCTATAGACTGTTCTGTTTGGACAAATTGGTGTCATAGTTTTGTTATCTATTTCCCCTATAGTTTTAATGACTTATAATTGTATATATAAATTGTGGAAATGATAGTATACAGTAGATAATGTTTGAAAATTATTATGCAACTTGTCTTGGAAGTACCTAAATAGTTGATTTATTCTTATGTGTACTAACCTATCTCACGAGTTCTTTTTGAGTTTTGTGTGGATGAAGTTTTTGAGAATAGGTGAAACCGTGATATGAGAGGAATGAACGAGATACAAAATATCAAGCTTGGGGATGCCAAAGTCACACCAAGTAAATATTCCAAGAAGTATCAAGCATCTAAGCTTGGGGTTGCTATGCATCCCACCTCTGTTCATCAAAAAATATCTATTAGCCTATGTTGAGCCTAAATTTTTATTTGTCTACATGATATGTGTTGTTCTTGGAGTGTCTTCTGTTTTCTTTGCTGTTTGGATAAAATTCTCATATCTGAAAATCTTTATTGAGAGAGAGAGAGTCCTCACATATCTACTTAATTATTTGACTACTCATTGATCTTCACTTATATCTTTTGAGAGTAGTTTGATGTTTACTCTTGTGCTTCACTTATATCCTAATAGTAAATTGTGAATGAATTGAAGATCACAGATATGAAATTATCAATGTTATTTATTCTTAGTAGTAGCTTCACACCTAGTTTATAAAGTAAAATCTATTTAAGATTGACAATCATCAAATTGGTCATACATGCAATTCATGAATGATTAGTATAAGAAAGAGAACCTTCACATACAAATATATTATCTTGGACATCTTTTATGATTGTGAATACCCATTAATTATTTTCAAAATTGATCAAATAGTTGAAGTTGGACAAGGAAGACAACATAATGGTTATGTTTGGGTATATTTGCATAGAAGCTATATGGTTATGGATCCTCCAACATGTGATGCTTGTTTAGAACCTTTTGCAAGCCAAAACCGTGTACTAAGTAGAAATACTACTTGTGCATCCAAATCCTTGAGCCAAGTTTCTTCCATGAGAGTCCACTATACCTACCTATATATGACATTTCACTGCCATTCCAAGTAAATTTGCATGTGCCACCTCTAAACATTCAAATAAACATCCATTTTGTGTGCTCGTACCGCTCATGGAGCGACGGGGCGATCATTATCTTCCATGCTAAGCGAGTTATTCTCGAGATGAGTGTTTATTCACTTATCATTGCATGATAGAGGCTGGTAAAAAGGATGCCCAGTCCTGCATAATAGAAAATAAATAAACAAAAACCCTCCCTAGAATGTTGATTGTTTGGAGGGCAATTATGGATTTGGCCAGCCATGGAATGTGTTTGAATGGTGGAGGAGGTAAAAATTTCAATTCTGTTTGGGAACCGCCAATAATGTGATTAGCATGAAAGATATTGAAAACTATGTTGTGACATTGATAGGAAAGGCACACCACCCAAAATATATTCATATCTATTTTAAACAATGAGCTCTGGCACCTTTGCAAATCCCTGCTTCCCTCTGCGAATGGACAATCTATTTACTTCCATGTTACTTACTTTTCATGTTGATTCGACTTCCTATTCCAACCTCAATCTTTTAGTTGGCAAGCATCATATGGTGGGAAAGATCCAAACATATATATCCACTCAAATATATTTATCATGATTCATTATTATTGACAATTATCTCTATGATAAGTATGTTGGGAGGCGAAACATTAAGCCCCTATCTTTCTATGTGTTCGATGTATATTGTTTGTTCTAAAAATATTCCTTGAGTATTAGCAATTATAAAAGACTATATGACAATTGAGTATGTGGAGCTCTTACTTATACTTGATGATGCATTGAAATTGTTTGGTGACCAAGAGCATAGATTGTTAAGTTTCAATAGAATGCAATGTTTGAACCATGACATGTGAATTGATTGCTACTCTATCATGATGACTTTTATGAGAAAAAGTTGTTGGTTATGATGCTAAAAAAGTGACTGAAATTATCAATGATCAAAACTATTCACTATGCTAGCATTCACACTTCATAAATTATTTCTTTTATCATTTACCTACTCGAGGACGAGCATGAATTAAGCTTGCAGATGCTGATACATCTCCAATGTATCGATAATTTATGAAGTATTCATGCCATATTTGCCTATGTTTACAATACTTATATATGGTTTTGATGCACTTCATATGATTTATTTGGAACTAACCCGGACTAATGTTGTTTTTAGCAGAATTACTGTGGTATTGTTTTTTGTGTAGAAAATGAAAGTTCCCGGAATCGCCCAAAACTTTTTTGTGATTTTTTCTGAAGGAAATAAGCAACATCGGATCGAAGAACATCCGGAGGGGCCACCCTTGGGCCACAAGCCAACAGGGCGCGCCCCCAGGGGGCACGCGCTGATATATGGTGGGCTCCTCGTGGCTCCATTTGGCGTGATCCCAACGCTCGAAAATCCTAGAAACCCCAGAAATAAAGAAAGACATCTCGTTCTGCCGTTGTAGCTCTCTGTATCGACAAAAACCAATCTGGAGGCATTCCGGTACCTTGCCGGAGAGGGTAGGTCATCTCTGATGGCCATCTTCATCTATGGATCTAAATTTCTACAATAAATTTCTGTTTCAAAAATTTATGCAACATGACCCTGTTACATAAGGATTCGGTAATCGGGTTTTTAAATTTCTGCAACAAAGACGTGTGTTGCAAAAAAAATCTGCAACAAGATTTCTGTTGCAAAAAATAAAAAATATTTTTTTTGCAACAAGATGTATGTTGCTAAAAAATTCTGCAATAAGTCCTCTATTGCAAAGAAAACATACTCGGGTAATTGCAACAAGTTGGTTGTTGCAAAGAGTCTTCTACAACACCACTCTTGTTGCAAAGGAATGACCGCTTACATGGGAAGATCGGACGTCATTGACATGTCCATCCAATGGTCAACAAGCAGGTGAATCTTTTCTTATTATCCGTCGGCCGATGTGTAGCGTCGCCCTTTTTTTAAGGAGTTAAAATATTTGTAACACCTTTTCAAAGTTAGCAAGAATAGAATTATCTTTGTCACATGTATGCATACATTTGACGCAAAAAGTTTCAGTCTTTAAAATAGCCACAATAGGTAGTGAGTTTTCTTCCACTCATCAGTTGGTCGCGGGTTTGCCTCCCTTGCAGCTTGGGGGCCTTGGAATTCGTAACTTGCAACTCACATATATCACACTTCGGCCCACTGGCTATGGCTTCAGGCCACTGACCCGAGTAGGCCTTGGAGTCATCTTCACCTACCCGGGGATGCCGACGTGAGGTAGATCTTTCGGGATTCCACTTCTTGGACCCTTGGTGATGGCGCCAAGTGCCACTTCTGGATGGACCCCTAGGTCGATGTCTCTTCCATCGAGGAGATTTCACCCTCTCTCCTCACTCTGGTTCCTAGGCGGCGGTGCAACCGCAGGTTGGAATCTGAGAACATCCCGAGCCAAGCTTGGATACAAGACATGTGTGACGCTCTCAGCATGGTGTCCATGGTCTAGTACGTTGATGTGTGGCGACAACTACAAGACATCTAACTAGAACCATGGCTTGACATTATCCGATGGAGGTTGGATGATAGCGCTATCGACTCGCCAGTTCTTGCTACCTTGCCCTCTTCCACGGCTCGATAACATCACCAACATGGCATCTTACTTGGAGGCACTCGGCTCCTGATGGGTGTAGATCTTTGTGTGGCTTTTCGACCTCGACCGATGTTGGACCGCCGTGCGCCTTGCCCGTCAAGGACTTCCACATGTTGTGGTGTGTCTCCTTTGTGACCAGGAGGTGGAAACTATGAAATACATCCTCGTTGGTTGCGTAGTTTCCTGCATGACTGGCACGACATGTTCTCCTGGTGCCGCCTCACCACTCCACCGCCTCATGGTTCTGTCAACTACTACGACTGGTGGACATTGGCTCCGCAAAACTCACCTACGGGGCATCGCAAAGGCCTTGCATCTTTAATTGCGCTCACTGCCTAGACCATTTGGAGGCATCGAAATGCATGCATCTTCGACGACACCATACGTCACACGCCCTGTTGGTTCATAACAGCTACGAGGAAGCTTGCACTTGCGCCAAGGCCGATGCTTGAGGGTTTAGTGTAATCCTTTTTGTAGCCTGATAGTTAATCCCTCTGTATCAAAATTTAAAACGTTTTTTAACTAATAGTATCATGTAAGGGGCTGAGCAACCCCCTTCCAAGGTTCATTGCGGCCTCATATATGCCTTGTAGCATACACATCAAGAGGCTCGCCAGTGTGTTTTTGCTACCTCTATCAATGAAATGATACGCGTCGCACGTATTCGGGAAAAAAAGATACAACTGCAGGAGATATCCTATACCCTTTGCATATGAGCCCCGCATTGCATCCGAAATTACCTTTCCCTGTTAAACATGACACTTCGAATAATCACGATGGGCGTGGAAGTCGGCCGTTTTCCTCTACATAGTTGGACCGACGCCTAGCAGTCCCCGCCAGTAAAGTGGTCGTGGGACCCGCCGATGGATCGGCCTGATCAAAGGATCACCATCATATGAATGTCGCGGCGACGGAGGCACAACTATGCGTGCCATACGGCGCGTCCGCATCAGGGCTCCTTTGAAGCATTCCTGATACTTGACTGATCCCCGACGCTTGCGCACATGCCAACCACTTGTCACGCAGTGCCACATGACCGGAGCTGCTCACAAACGGCGCAAAGTGTTGTGCCGGGACCGCCGGCCTTTCGGTCCGTCTCAGTGTCATCCATCACACAGAATCAGGGTGGGAGATGCGGCGCCTCTCGGAGGCCGTGGGTTCATACCATACGGTCACGTACGTACCTGCCCAACGACCGGTGCGCTGCGGTCCGCGACCGCAACTGGTTCCGGAGAGTGGACGGTGACGGTGAGTAACCACGGACGAATGGACGGGTGAAGGGCCGATGATTGACGACCGCGACCGGGAGAGGCCAAGGTGGTCAAGCACGTGTAGCAGTGTGCTCGACGCGGGGCCGGTGCTCGCGCAGAGACGAGCCGCAATCCGATTCTGCACGCCAAGTTGGTAGTGCCACCAGGAGTGAAAAAGTTACTGTGTTTCACAACTGGCCGGAAATTGGGGTAACTTTGACGAAGTCACGATTGCCCAGGCTCGCTGGCCACGAGAAGTGTCAATATTCATGTGCCTCACTGCATCCGGCTCCACCGCTGAAAGGGATTGTCATTTTGCGGAGGGAGAAAACGTCCCAACAAATGAATTAAAAATCAGGATTGTTGCAGTGTGTGGTTCACAAATTAGACTTGATAGTAAGTCAATTCCATAATACAGGAAGACAAAGCTGATTGGAAAAGTCAGATTAGCATAATCCACGTCAATGTCAGTTGCAACCTTATGCTCTCCATGTTCCTAAATAATTGTTGTTGGGGAAAACTATTTTAAAATTTTAGAATGATTTATTTCACAAACCCTTAATTCGATTAGTTTTCTGTTTTCATTAGTGAGTTGGTCTCAGTGAGATCTTCGAAACAAGATCTCATTTCGACAGGTTTTGATTGTTTTTCCCGTTGCCACCAAGTGCAAAAAAAAAGAAAAAAGGGAGAGAGCCAATGCACACGAAGACAACCATGCGACGCTGCTAACTAGTGGTGTCAAACATACAAATATGCAGTATGTTATCTACAACGACTTGTACAATAGGTCGTCGCAAGAGCTAATTTTGCATGACAGGTTTGAATTTAATACAAGCACACACGAATGTGATGGAATTGGTTTTATCTTCTTCACCTGTGATATTGGTTATAGTTCGAGTCTATGTTATGATAGGTTAGGGTTTGTTGGTTGTAAAAATTCTCTCATATGATTCCGACCTTTTTTGTCGGAGCGACTTCTTGCCCTCGTAATCACGTACTCTCCCTATATAATTGACCTCGAGCCTCAATAATACAACACGTTACGTCAATTCTCTACTCTCTAATCATCTTACATGTTTTCAGTCGTAAGTTTCTAGACCAAGCTCCATCACAGTTGTCGTGGTATGCCGTCCCCGGGGAGGTCGATCTTGAAGATCTTCACTTGGGTAGTGATCGTTTGTACGTCAATCAAAGCAAGCACTTGACTAGCTCTTGGTGCGGCAACCTCGACTTCTTTTTCGCATTTGCTTTGCGGCATGGTTGGTTTTGTCCAACCCTTTGGACTGGTGGTGAAGGATTGTTAGCATGTGCTACGTGAAGCGATGTCGCAACATGAGTTCCTTCAGTGGTTACTAAATCCAGTTTCTAGTGACGAGTCGTTATTGCGATCTTCAAAGTCTGGTATAATGAGGGCATTTGCGTGTGTCCTTTTCTTTTGCTTCCGGTTTACTGCGATTTAAAATCCGGCATGCACATAGTATCGAAGAAAGAATGCGGTAAACATAGCGCAAACAACATGCACCCAACCTGTGTTGTGTCGATCGATCGGCAGAGCAAACCGCCAGCGCTAAATCTCGCTTATTATGATATGCACCATGGCCTCACCTATAGCGCCGGAATTTATGTGTCGGCCCCTTCAGCTCGATTTTGGAAACCTTCTGGCCTAGATTTCTTTCCTTTTGTGTGGTTCTTCACCGATTTTCTGTTTTCCTTTTCTCTTCTATTTTCTCTATTTTTCAGTCATTTTATCTTTCATTTGTTGCTTTCTTTTTTAATTCTTTTTTCTTTTCAAAGTCATCAATTTTTAATCTCTCTCGTTCTATACGATTTTTTATATGCCATGAATATCTTTACAAAATTGCATGGACAATTTTTTGTATTTCATCAATGTTTTTTGTAATGCATGAACATTTTTAATACAATCAGTTTTTTTTCAAATATATGTTGAACAGTTCTTTGAATATACATTAGATATTTTCCGATATGTGTTAAATATTTTATAAATACATGTTAAACTTTATTTGAATACACGTTTTTTACATTTTTTAACGTACTTTTTTGAACCCTTTGAACATTTTTAAGTACTATAAACAAATAAATGGTGTGGATCTTTTTATATGTCATGAATATAATTTGAAATGCGCAGACATTTTTTATATAATCATGATTTGTTTTAAAAACGTCTGATTTTTCTAAAAAGCATGAACATTTGAGAAAAATGTGTGACCATCTCTATCGAGCCATGTGAAATGTTTTTAATCACACGGTAAACCTTTTACAAATCCCTATGGACATTTAAAAAATATGATAATATATTTCTAAAATGTTCCAAAAATATTTCGTTGGAAAATTTCTTACATTAAAAAGAAAACATTGAATAAATATCAAAAGTGGGAGAAAATATACATAAGTTACATGCCATTACTCGACTGTACAAAATGGTTACTGTAACGGCCTGTTTTGTTCACTTTTTATTCCTGGATTGGTTTTTCTCCTGTTCTTTTTGTTTGTATTTCGTTTTTTCCTTTAGTAATTTCTAGACTATAAAAAATATACGGTGAAAATTACTTAAAATTACACACTGGGAAATTTTTGGACATACGATGAACATTTTAATAATACAAGATGAACTTTTTGTATTATACAATGAAGTTTTTAGAAAGAATTCCTTATTTAACACTATTTGAAATTTCATTTCCTTATTTAACACTGAAGAAATATTTATTCCTTATCTAACACCAACTTCAAATTTTGTTCCCAATATAAACTTTCGTCCATTTTTTGACCTAATGATGTTAAATGACACATGAAATGACAAGTTTACCCCTGACACTATAAGCACCTAAGTCTACCTCTGGTTTTACAATGCTAGATCGATCACCCAAACGCAACTCACGTACATGCAAAGCTAGCTCAGAAACACACAAGCCTCTTGATTAACTTTTCCCGTGCTTGTCTCTAGCCGTGTATGTACGTACGTACTTGAGCCTTGCTTGCGCTACGCAATGATTAGAGCGATCTCAGCGGAACGTCTTGGCAAGAATTCACACTAGCTTTGGTAAACGGAGCAAACAGGTCGGAGAGAATTGTTTGACATGTCGCTCCTATATTTTTCGTTGTTGTACAAAGCACGCCACGTAGGGACTGGCTGTTGGCATGCCCTGGGATGTACGTCATGCTATTTAGTTGTTAGTCCAACCTTTTAGCTTGTTCTGTTAGCTAACCATAGACTGTGCCCTTAATTAACACACGGGAATACAGGAAATGATTAAATAGATGTGTGAGGGTAGAGTTGTCATTTCATGTGCCATTTAACACTATTTGCACAAAAAATGGATGAAAGTGTTATATTGGGCACAAAATTTAAAACCCGTGTTAGATAGGGAATGAATATTTTTTCAGTGTTAAATATGGAAAACAAAATTAGACAGTGTTAAATAAGAAATTCTCTCATGTTTTTAAATATATGATGATCATTTTGAAAAAAAGAACATGTGCGTTGAACAATTTATGAATACACATTGAACATTTTGTAATATAAGTTGAAAATTTTCAAATACACACTGAAAAATTATGTAATGTAAAATGATTCTTTTTCAAAAACACAGTGAAAAATTGTATTCTTCTTTGCACAATTTGGAATATACGATAACATTTTAAGAATGCATAGTTAATTTTTTGTAAATATGTCCTGAACAATTTTTTAAATATAAAATGAAATGTTTTGTAAAACACAATGAACTTTTTATAATACACCAAAAAAGAAATAAAAACAGAAAAGAAATAAAACTTGAAACAGGAAAAAAACAAAAAACAAACAGAAAAGAGCCGTTCAGCGAAGCGACGACGTTAACGGTCACGAGCATCAAATAGGATCTGGCCAACAAGCAAAGGAATACAATCAACGTAGACCCTGTTTGGCGCTTACAGCGCTTGTTTTAGGCGTTTCGGTTTGTAACACCCACACCACAACTCAAGCGTCTAGTAACATGCCGTCCAATTTAGGACCTAGCCTGGCTTTTTCTTTGTGTTTGCTTTCTCAATTTTTATGTTCGGTTTTTCTATCGGATTTCATTTTCAGTGTTTTCTCTTTTTTTGTTTTTTACTCTTTACTTTTCTTTATAAACAATTAATATTAAACTCATAAAAGAAATCAGTTCATGGATTTTTTTTATAATCTGTGAACATTTTTCAAATGCATGCATCTTTTTCATAGCCACAAATATTTCAAATTGGTCAGAATTTTTCATGAACTTTTTCCAATTTTCGTGATAATTTTAAAATTTAAAAATTTTAAAAATCAGAGAACTTTTCAAGTTCATGCACTTTTTAAATTTTCACAAACTCATTTTAAATTCTTGATTTTTTAAAAAATTGCAAACTTTTCAAGTTCATGATTTTTTTCTAAAATTTGTGAAATTTTCGAATTAATGATTTTTTATTTCGAAAACTGTTTTTAAATCTATATTTTTTCTTCCAAAAATACAAAAAATGATAAAACATTGAAAATCCAAGAGTGGCTTTTCCTTTAAACGAAAACTACCCATTTTCTTGAACGAGATGCACAGTCAAGGGAGTTAACGGGCCGGGCCAAGTGATCACGCTCGTGAGCACCAGTGCAGCAACCAGTGTCCGAATTATTGACTAGGAACTCCCTAGAATCTACTAAAAAAGGAGTTCCCAAGAATCACACAAAGCAAACTATTCCGACAAAAAACTAACTCGCGATTATGGATCTGAGCTAAAACCCCACATGAAGTGAGAAAATGAGGCTCAAAAAAAAAACAAATTCTTCTTCATCATTCATAAGAATATATAAAAGCAGGTTGTAAAGAAAGTAAAGAAAAAGGAACAACATAGGACACGTGTAGGATAAAAGCCAGTTATAACCAACGTAAGAAAAGGAACCAACACAAGACATATGTAGGATACCAGGCCTAATGCTCTGGTAGCCACTATAATGATGGATGAAATTGATCTGGGCTTGCGTAGCCAATGAACCTTTACTACTTTTATGAACTTGCTTCCTTGAGATTACTGTTGTAGGATGTTAGTCTATCAGCTACCCTCGATCTCAGGACCCTACTTAATTGCGTCGTCTTCACCACCAAGGGCGCCTACGACGCGATGGTTTGTCAGCTGGCCGACCCTACTCCTGCTCATATTTGAGACTCGCGTGTCCCTAGCAGAGTGAGGGTGTTCGTTTGTCTCTTCTACCTGGACCGAGTCAACACCTGGGCCAACTTGCACCGCAATACCATCGTCCACGCTACCACCTGCCCCCAATGCGGGCCGTACCCGAAGACCGAGCACACCTTTTCTTCCACTGCTCGACAGCTCGTGCCATTTGGGATGCCATTGACCTTCACCCATGCCAAAACCCCTTTGTAGATCTTTGGATCTCTCATGGGCGATCAGGTCTCCCAGAGTCGGTGTAGCCTTTTTGATGGGTATATAACCCCCGAGTATGCCAAAGCAGGGAGGTTCGACCTGTTTTCAAAACAGTACGGCCGGCTAGCATCCGACCGGCTGGCGTCCGGCTGGTTGGCCCACGGCTGGTTGGAGCGTGGCCGGCTGACATGCGGCTGGCTGGCCCACGGCAGCGCAACGCACGGCCACCTAGCGAGCAACCGACAAGCGCAACAACAGCCGGCTCCCCCGCTGACTCTCGGGCGGGCAAGCACCGGTTCCCTCCCACTATACTTGCGAACGGTGACAAGACGCGCCCCCCACGATGGGTCCCGCGTGGCTGGAGTGACCATTGACGAGGGAACGATGTGCCTATAGTATGATTTGCCGTACCGTTGACCATGGTTGACCACGACCAGGCGGGACGATAGTGCCGGCACGCCCCCATCCACTCCATTACCTGCCCCGTACGGCTACAGGGCAGACGGCTTCACGCTCCCTTGCGACACCCCAAAGTACAACGGCACCGCCAAGCCGGAGGACTAGCTGATCGACTACACCACCACAGTCGGCATTGCCAGGGGAAACAAGCGTGTCACCATACGCTACGTCCCCCTCATGTTGATCGTCTCGGCCTGGACTTGGCTCAGCAGCCTGGTGTCCTGTAGCATCAACGCTTGGACGGACTTTGAAGAGGCATTTGTCCGGAACTTCACCGGCACCTACAAGCGCCCCGGCCGCCCCGCGAGCTGGCCATGTGCGTCCAGGGTCCGGACGAGTCTCTTCGTGACTACCTCACGCGATGGACCGAGCTCCGCAACTCCTGGGAAGGGGTGCACGAAGTACAGGCCATCCAGTACTTCTCCGAGGGTTGCCGAGACGGCACCCTCCTTAAGCACAAGCTCATGTGCTCCGAGCCGGCGACCCTGGCGGAACTTATGGCCAAGGCGGACAAGTACACCACGGCCGACTCCGCAATGCGGATCAAGGTCACCACGCCCGGCAAGGCAACCCCTCTGCCTGCCGCGCCACGGCCGGCTGTCGACAACCGGCAGCAGCAAAACAACAAGCGAAAGGCTGACCAGCCGAATCCCTGTTACGGGAGTCGGCAGATCACCACCATCGAAGAAGAACAGCCGACTGCCCAGGCCACCAGTTAGCGCCAGCGAATCGACAAGGCCGCCTGGCAGACCAAGCTCACCTTCGAGCAGATGCTCGACGCGCCCTGCAAGATGCATACTGGGGCCAAGCCGGCGACGCACACGCTTCGACGGTGCAGTTTCTCGTCGCGTCTGGCCCGGGGCGAAGGCCTTCCGCCCCCCCGTGCGCCGGCTCCGGCCCCGCGTGACAGCCCTCTGCACGACCAGTTCCCTAACCAGGATGGGGCGTACATCATCTTCACCAGTGAGGAGACGGACAAGCACCAACTCTGGAACAAAGTGAATGCCACCGTGCCTTCGGTCCCCCTATTTGTGCACTGGTCGGATAATCCGGTCACCTGGAGCCGGGCGGATCACACAACGGTGATGCCAAACCCAAACAGCTATGCCCTTGTCCTAGATCCCACCATCGCCTCCGAGAGGCGCACCTACCGTTTCTCGTGGGTGCTGATCGACGGGGACAACAACATCAACATCCTCTACCTCGACACCCTACTCAAGCTAGCGCTCAAAGAGGAGAACCTACAACCAAGCTGGACGGTTTTCCACGGCATTGTGCCCATGCAGTCTTGCTCCCCCATCGACAAGATCCGGTTCGACGTCCTTTTCGGTGACAAGAGCCATTTCCGCCGTGAGCCGATATGGTTCGAGGTGGTGGACCTCGACAGTCCCTACCGCGCGTTGTTGGGCCGACTGGCGGTCGTCAAGTTCATGGCAGTGCCCCACTGCGCCTACCTCAAGCCCAAGATGTCGGGCTTGAAGGGCATCATCACCATCAATTGTTGGGCTGACCGGCTCTCGTCAAGTTCATGGCGATGCCCCACTATGCCTACCTCAAGGTCAAGATGTCGGGCTTGAAGGGCATCATAACCATCAGCGGCAACTACAAGATGTGGATGGAGTGCGTGCGCGATGGCAACCGGCTAGCTGAGGCTCTGGTGATCGCGGAGGAGAAGCGACAGCCCGACCGACTCGTGGATCGCGCCACCGAGTAGCGGGTCATGCCAACTCCCCCATCCCAGCCGGCCAATGAGGCAACGTTCTAGCCGTCCAAAGACACCAAGCAGGTGTCGCTCGAACCGGCCAACCCCAAGCAGTGCGTCACCATTAGCGCCAACCTCAACAGCAAATAGGAAGGTGAGCTCGTCGACTTCCTTCGTGAGAATCGGGACATCTTCGCATGTTCTCCTAAAGACATGTCAGGTGTTCCGAGGAAGTACGCCGAGCACAAACATCACGTACGGCCGAATGCAAAGCCGGTCAAGCACCCCCTATGCCGTTTCTCTGAGGAGAAACCGCGTACTATAGGAGAAGACATTACAGCCGGTTTCATCATGGAAGTTTTCCACCCGGACTGGCTGGCCAACCCAGTCTTGGTGCTGAAGAAGAACAAGACTTGGCGCATGTGTATCGACTACACCAACCCGAAAAAGGCCTATCCAAAGGATCCTTTCGCCCTGCCCCGGGTCGATCAAGTGATCGACTACACGGTCGGCTACGACCTACTGTCGTTCCTGGACACCTACTCCGGCTACCACCAGATCAAGCTGGACCCGACCGACCGGCTGAAGACCTCCTTCATCACCCCCTTCGGGGCCTACTGCTACATCACCATGTCATTCGGCTTGAAGAATGTAGGCGCCACCTCCCAACGCTACATGCAGAAGTGCCTCCTGCCCCAGATCAGCAGGAACGTCCACGTCTATGTGGACGACATCGTCATCATAACTAAGAAGCATTTCAGCCTCCTCAACAACCTCCGGGATATCTTTTCCAACCTACGCGAATGCAAGGTCTGATTCAACCCGGAAAAGTGTGTCTTCGGTGTACTAGACGGCCAGCTCCTGGGTTTCTTCGTGTTCGCTCGTGGCATCAAAGCCAAGCCGGTGAAGATCAGGGCCATCGAGCGCATGCCCAAGCTGACCCTGCTCTGCGACATTCAAAAGTTCATTGGCTGCCTTGCTTCACTTAGACGGTTCATCAGCCGGCTGGGCGAGAAGGCCATGCCCCTCTACCAGCTCATGAAGAATACCACCAAGTTCGAGTGGACCGACCAGACAGATGAGGCGTTCCACGATCTCATACACGCCCTCTCCAATGCTCCTATCTTAGCCGTGCCGGTTGAGAAGGAGCCCTTGCTCGCATACATCACGGCAACCACGCGCGTCGTAAGCATTGTCCTAGTGGTGGAGCGGCCGGAGGAAGGTAGGGCACTTCCGGTCCAGCGCCCTGTCTACTAGCTCAGCGAGGTCCTCTCTGCTTCCAAGAGGAACTACCCCCACTACCATAAGATGTGCTATGGCATATAGTTTGTTGCTAAGAAGGTCAAGCAGTACTTCTAGGACCAAACCATCACCATGGCAAGCACGGTGCCGCTCGGAGAGATCCTGAGCGGTTGGGATGCCACCGGCCGGATCGCCAAATGGGTCATCGCCATGTCCGACAATGAGATCCGGTACGAGCCGCACACGGCCATCAAGTCGCAGAGGATGGCTGACTTCCTCGTCGACTCGGCCGAGACCCAGTTCGTACCACCGCCTTAAGATTCCACGCACTGGCGCATGCACTTCGACGGCTCGAAGATGCAAACCGGCTTGGGAGCCGGCATCATCTTGTCGTCCCCGAAAGGGGACCAGCTCAAGTACGCGCTCCAAATCCACTTTGCTGCCTCCAACAATGTGTCTGAATATGAGGCGCTCATCCATGACCTCCGGCTTGCCAAGGAAATTGCCATCCGATGCATTCTCTGCTTCGGCGATTCGTACCTCGTGGTACATGAAGTCTCTGGCGAGTGGGATGCCAGGGATGCCAACATGGCCAGCTACCGCTTCCTTGTCTAGCAGCTTACCAGCTCCTTCAGCGGGTGTGAATTCTACCATGTCCCCTGTGCAGACAACAAGGCGGCGAATGCTCTGGCAAAGATCGGCTCCACCCGTTAGGCCATCCCAGCTGGCGTCTTCCTCGAACGGCTGACCAAGCCGTCGATCAAGCCATCTGCCAAATTAGAATCAATCTTTCTGCCTACAGACCCTGTCGGCTCCATAGCCGGCCTGAGGACTCCGTCCTCCTAGCCAGCTCGAGCCACTACCGACCCTGCGGCGCCCGGCTCCAACCCCACGACTGTCATGATGGTGATAACGCATCCTCTGCCGCCCTCTTCTCGGGGACTAGCGAGCCAGACCCGGGGGCTCCGGCAATGGGCCCGGGGGCTCCGGCAACAGCCCCGGGGCTCCGGCTACTCCAAACCCCCAGCCTGAGCCACCGCCCTCTTCTCGGGGACTAGGGAGCCGGACCCGAGGGCTCCGGCAATGGGCCCGGGGGCTCCGGCAACAGGCCCGGGGCTCCGGCTGCTCCAAACCCCCAGCCTGAGCCAAAGCCGGCCCTCGTCTCAGCTCCCTCATGGGCCGAACCAATCTTGGCTTTCCTTGTCGTCGTTTTTTGCACGACAGATGCCATGGATAGGCTTATCAAAGGTGGTTGGGGCCGGAGGACGCCGACGGGCTCTAGGAGCGGGATTAGGCACAAGCGGTGTTGGACAAGTGATGTACCCAGGTTCGGGGCCCTCCGGGGGAGGTAATACCCCTAGTCCCGCTTGGTCTAGTTGATAGATGGTATGGTTACAAGGGTGCTCCTGGAGCTGTTGTCTAGAGGTGGAAGAGGGAGCAGCCGGCTCCCCTTCCTTCGCTACGTGGGTGAATATGTGGAAAGTGTCTCGTGGGTGTGTGCACGTGAATCCGTCCTCCCTACAGGGGGGGGTGCTCAGGGGGTTTTATAGGCTAACCCCTCGGCTTACAATATCTATAAAGTACTATTTGGGGGGACCCGACTGGCGGCCACTCCGACTGGCTGGGGGGGTCCCCCTGCTGAGCCATCTCGTCGCCGATAGGGACCGCCGGCCACACCGTCCCTTTCCCGCTGGGGCCCGTCGGCAGGCCTCGCTACTGGCCCGAGCTCACCTGCCCCGGCATGGGTCGCCCCGAGTGGCATCTCCTAGGGCCAGCCGGTTGAGGTCTCCGGTACGGCCGACGACACTGTAGCCATGCGGGGGTAGGTAATGGAGTAGGCCGAGGCGTGCCGTCACTATTGCCCCGCTCGGTCGCGGTTAGCCGAGGTCAGCGGTACGACCGGATGGACTGTAGCCATGCGTACTCGAGCATCAGTGGTCACTATGGCCATGCCGGGGGTCGTCGTGGGGGTCTTGTCTTGTCGTCGTACGTCCGCGCAGAGGGATTGGACGGGAGCTTGTCCGCCCAAAGGTCAGTGAAGGAGCCGGCTCGGAGGTAGCCGGCCTTACCTCGACCACGGGTCAGACGGCCGGCTCCCCGACCAGCCAGATGCAAGCCAGTCGGCCTCGAGCTACGGGCCGCCCGCCAGCAGGCCGTGAGGCAGGCGGCAACGCGCCAGCCGGCTTCGGCCCAACCGTCCCAGGGTGAGCCGGTGGCATGATTTTTCTTGAAGCGGGGGAAGGACCCCGTAGCTTTGTCCTACCCAGGGGTAATAACCCCGTCAATAGTCCCCGAAGCCGGCGGGGGCCCGCGTCCACCAGACGAGGGGGAGTCAGCGGCTTCCCTCATGCGGAGTCCGCTTCCGGCACGAAGCCGAACGGCTGGTCGGGTCAGCGGCCGCCCCCGATGCCTCAGGTTCCGCCGCGCCGCCCCAGGTCTCGGGCCGGCCCATAACACGCCATGCGGTGTGTAATGATGTCGTGGGACCCGTGGTCGTGGGCAGACGGGACATCGCCCTGGTCCTAGCCCGGAAGGCCATGGGCGTAGCCCAGTAGGCGTCGAGACGCAAGACAAGATCTTCTGCGCCCCGATGCGGCGGTTGCAGCCCGGGATGCCCACACACGCGCGGAAATCCCGGGTGAGTGGGCGTAGTTAATCCCCACCTTCCCTGGGCGTTGCCTCCTCATTTAAAAGGGGATGGACGAGGGGCGGAGGCAGCCACGCCCCATTTGCCCCCTTCATCTTCCTCCTCTTTGCCTTCTCTGCTTCTTCGCGCATTGCACTCATCTTGCCTGCCCTTTGCGCACTCGCCACCCCGACACAGCGATGTCCGACGGGCCCTCCGAGAGCTGGGCTAGCTCCATCGTCATGAAGGAGAGCATCGCGGAGCTCCACCGTGCCCGCATGCTGCCATCGGAGGAGCGTGTGGTTGCCCGTGTGCCGGGCGACAAGGTGATGCCCGATCTGCAGGCGGGAGAGCACGTCGTCTTCCCTTGCCACTTCTCACGTGGCTTCGGCCTGCCAGTCAGTCTCTTCTTCCGCCTCCTGCTGGACACCTTTGACCTCCAACCACATCACCTTGGCCCCAATGCCATTCTCTACATCGCAGGCTTCGTGACCCTATGCGAGGGTTATCTTGGATGCTCCCCTACGTGGAGCTCTTTAAGAAACTTTTCTTCCTCAAGGCAATGAAGAACGGCGACGAGCCGTGCGCCTGCGGGTGTGCAGTGGTGTGCTACCGCGGTTCGCGCTTCCCCCACTTCCGCCTCATCGAGTCCGTCAAGGGGTGGAACTGGACCTTCTTCTACGTGAGGAACACCAATCTGCAGCAGGATTATATCCGGCTGCCGGCATTCGTCAACATTCCGTCCCCGGGGTAAATTGGTCAGGGACCGCCCACGTGGGGCCACGCTTAAAGTGCTGGCCCAGCTACTAGCCATGAGGAGCGGGGAGGGGCTGGTCACCTGCGACATGGTGGAGACCTTCATCGCACGATGGGTGATGCGTCTCTAACTGAGGCCGCACCGGATCTGCGACATGTCCGGCCGTCGAGACCCCTACCGGCTGTCTACCGTTGATCTACGCCGGCTCGAGTGGCGACGCGGGTGAACGCCATCACGACCTTCCGGCTGGCGCCCGGGACTTGGTCCATCGGCAAGGAGCAGTACGACGGGCACCACCCGCCCCCTGGTACGTCCCGTCGAGGCGGTTTTCCTTTTCTTTCTGAATCCTCCCGGCCGGCTGCTGATCTGACTGGTTGCCTGACCATAGCTTTTCGTTCAACAGAACACGCCAGATGGCCCGCACCCCCAGATGTTTGAAGCGGAGCATGCCGAGTCTGACTCCGAGGACTACGAGTTGGGAGGCAGACCCGAAGAGGGGGTCGACTCCTCAGGGGAGGCTGAGGCGGCGGGCGACCTGGGAGCCGGCGGGTCCAGAGCGGCTGGTGAGTTCCCCCGGTCCCGCGATCAAAGATTGGACCGATTACGATGACGATGATGATGACGACGTCCGGATCCTGAACGCCCCCCCTCGCAGTTCAGCAGGGCTCGCGTGGGCGGAACGAGGAACAGCCGGTGCGTGCCCCAGCGACCGGGACCTCCAGCTGGGGGAAGAGGCTGGCTCAGGAGGAGCCGGCGGTCTAGCCGACGGCTCGCAAGTGGGCGAAAGAGTCCGCGTCAAAGCCGTCGGCGAGCGCTAAGCAGGCCCTACCTCTCATCACTGGGTAAGTATTTTGTCTTTCGTGTGGGTTTCTCTCTGTGAGCCGTGTGCCGGCATGTATTTGAGTTTTTCCTGCTCTAGGGACCCCATCGAGCTCCACGATGTGGAGTCAACGGCCGGCCCGATGGAGGCCGCCAGCCAGCTGGCCCAAGAACATGAGGCTACGCTGTGTGAGGAGAAGAGGAGGCTTGCGGAGCTACGGGCCTTGAAGTCCGGAGCTCAGGGCGGGCCCTCATGCTTCGGGGCTTCGAGTGGTGGGAAGCAGAGGAGGTCCGCGGAGCCTGCGTGGGCGTCGGACTCGGCGGCGGAGTTGGCTCGCATGTTGAGGCCCCCGTGGAGCGAGCCACAAGGGTTGGCCACGGAGCCAGCCGTGTCTTTGTCCAGGCGAAAGCGGCCCGACCCGGGGAGGCAGCCCCCGAGCCGGCCCTCGAGGAGCCCCGGCAGACGGAGCTGACGTTATCTCCGCCCGTCATCGAGGCGGCCCCGGTGGCACCAGAGGCGACGCCGGAGGTGCCGGCCGCTGCAATCGTCACACCGAGCCGGCCTAGGGAGGGGGCGGCAACGGTGCCGGATGTGGGGCTGCCGGGAGCCGATTCCCGCACCCTCGTCGTTCTCAACCGCCCCCCGACAGTCGGCGACACGGCGAATGCCAGAACCGGCAGGGAAGGGAGCCGGTCCCGGAGGTCCATGTTGGACGCGATCTGGGACTGGGAGGCAATGGTTCGCATCCCCGCCGTCCCGCCTCCACCGGCTGGCGACTCGGTCCTAGCTCTTGGGGAGCTGGGAAGCGTCCTGGCGTGGTGCCGCGAGGAGCTGGCCCGGTTCGCGGATGCGGCTGACAATGCCCTGCAGCGTGCGGGGGTAAGCCTTGCTCGTCCTTGTTAAATTTTCTAGTGGGGGCGCGTGAGCGCACCCACTGGGTGTAGCCCCCGAGATGCGGGCCGGCTGGCCAGCTAGGGGGCAGCAGGGCCGGATCTCCTTGCGTATTCTTTTTAACTTTGGCATCCTGGGGTAGGCGGGGAGCGCCCAACGACATGAGCTTTTTGCCAAAGCGGTCGCCATCAACAACCGCGGCAAGCGTGGCTTCTACCGGCTAGAGGAGGAGCTGAAGAGGACCCATGGTATGCTTGATCTAGTGAGGGTGTAGCCCCCGAGCGTCGGTCCGGCTGCCCGGCAGCCGGGCCGTGTCTTGTGCGTCATTGGTGACCATTGCTGGTTTTTTATTGCAAGGAAGTTGAACGCCTTCCAGGAGGAGAAGGGAGGGGTGGTCTCCGAGCGGGACCAGCTAACGCAGAGCGTCCAGGCGATCACCTCGAAAAGGGACCGGCTGGGCACCCTGCTGGTGGACGGGCAGGTGGCTCAAGACCGCCTGAAGGTGGACGTGGCGCGGGAGGTGGCGGCCAAGGAAAAGGCCATCAAGGAGGCGGCTAACGCTGCCCAACAGACCGCTGCCGTCCAAAGCGAGGTGACCCGCCTCAAGAAAGTGCTTGAGGAGCGCAAGGCTTCCCTCACCGAGGCGGAGGCGGCGCTGGCGACGGAGTGGGATTCGTCACTGCACTTTGCCCTCGAGTTGGACGACTCCTTCCAACGTAAGTCCTGGTTTTCTTTTTCAGCCGGATGCGTTCTTCTTGCTTCTGATTCTCCCTTCTCTTTTCCAGAACGCTTCCCGAAAACCCAGCGCCGCGCTAAGCGTGCCGTGGCGGAACACCGGAGTATCTTCGTGAGCACGGGCGCGAGCTCGAGGAGGACGCCGGTTGGGACATGGTGGAGCTTGGGCTAGCCATGGAGAACCGGCTGATCCATCTTGCGCGCAGCGTGGAGCGGCTGAAGAAGGCCGGCAAGGAGGTGATCACTGCCCTGTGGCCGGGTCATGGGGCCCCAGAGAGCCGTGTGCGACTGTGGATGGAGAACGACATGGGCCGGCTCGAGATCTAGAAGGCATCGGCAGCTCGAGCCGGTGCTTAGATGGCGCTCTGGTTCGTCATGTCGTGGTACCGTGGTGTCGACCTGGACCGGTTGGCCACCATGCGGGACGTGCCGGAGGGGGAGTGGGCGGCTCGCGAGAACGCCCTTGTCCGTCGGGCCAACGAGCTTGCCTCATAGATCGACCTAGATGAGCTTCTGCCGGCTCTCGACGAGGATGGCGAGCCGGCCGCCGAGGACTCCTTAGGCAACCCCCAAGGTTTGGAGGACGAGGAGGTGGCCAACTAGAGCAGCACCTCCAGCACCGACAGCGGTGGCGAGACTGCGGGAACCACAGTGGCGCATCCGAAGGCTGCAGCCTCTTCCGGGCGACACGTCGAGCCGGCTGGCGACGCGCCGACTGAGGATGCGCCGACAGCGTGAGCCCCACACATTTTCCTTGTTTCTGCTTTCGCTGGAATGTTGCTTTAAGACTCATTTCCACCCACTCGGGGTGTATTGTAATGAACATATGGCCGGCGGCCTTTATCATTTTAACTTGTAGTTTTGGTTGTTGAAGTCTTGCTATGATGCATGCCAGCTCGTCCTTACCTCTTTTTGCCCCCTTGGTTCCATCTGCTCAGACCCTTTTCCCTTTGGTTTCGGCCCCGCCAGCCTAGCAGCCGGGAGCTGGTCTGTAGTTGGAAGGGGGCGTCCGCCGGACTGGCAGGGACTTGCCCTCCTTGGAATGTTCGACCACCAGGATGACGCTGATGACGCGTGTGGTCGCCGTGATGTAGGCGAGCAAGGGCTCCTTCTCAGCCGGCGCAGCCAGGATGGGCGCACTGGTGAGGGCTCGTTTGAGGCTGCAGAAGGCGTCGTCCGCCTTGTCAGGCCAATCGAACCTGGCTGGCATCTTTGAGGAGTCGTGGCCTGGCTCGGCCAGAGCCGTCTTCCGCAGGAGGCCATAGAGGGGCAGGGCCTTCTCTCCTAGCCGACTAATGAACCGAATGAGTGAGGCAAGGCAGTCGGTGAACTTCTGGACATTGTGGAGCCGGTTCGGCTTGGGCATGCGCTCGATCGCGCGGATCTTATCGCGATTAGCTTATATGCCGCGAGCAGACACGAAGAAACCTAGGAGCTGGCCGGCTGGAACGCCAAAGACCCACTTCTCCGGGTTGAGCTTGATCTTATATTCGCGCAAGTTCACGAACGTTTCTCGGAGATCGTCGAGGAGGTAGAAGTGCTTGTTGGTCTTGATGATGATGTCGCCAACGTAGACGTGGACGTTCCTGCCTATCTGAGGTAGGAGACACTTCTGCATGCGGCGCTGAAAGGTAGCGCGTGCATTCTTTAGGCCGAAAGACATGGTGATGTAGCAGTAGGCCCTGAAGGGGGTGATGAAGGAAGTCTTGAGCCGGTCTTCTGAGTCCAGCTTGATCTTGTGGTAGCCAAGTAGGCGTCCAGGAAAGACAGCAGGTTATAGCCGGCCGTGGAGTCGATGACTTGATCGATCTGCGGTAGGGCGAACGGGTCCTTGGGGCACACCTTGTTTAGGCTGGTGTATTCGATGCACATGCGCCAGGTCTTGTTTTTCTTCAACACCAGAACTGGGTTGGCCAGCCTGCCTAGGTGGAAAACCTCCATGATGAAGCTGGTTGCAAGCAGCCGGGCGATCCCTTCTCCTATAGTATGCCGCTTCTCCTCGGAGAAATGACATAGGGGTTGCTTGACCGGTTTAGCATCCGGTCGGACATGAAGCTTGTGCTCGACAAACTTCCTCGCAACATCCAACATGTCCTTGCGGGACAATGCAAAGATGTCCCAATTCTCACGGAAGAAGTCGAAGAGCTCGCTTTCCTCTTTGATGTCGAGGCGGGAGCCGATGGTGACGCACTATTCAGGGTTGGCCGGGTCGAGTGGGACCTGCCTGGTGTCCTTGGACGGCTGGAATAAGGCCTTATCAACTGACTACAAGGGAGGAGCCAGTACGTCCGGCTAACTGGCGGCAAGGGCCACGAGCTGGTCGAGCTGCCGTTTCTCCTCGGCTCCCTCAAGGGCCTCGGCCAGCCGGCTGCCGTCCCGGGCACACTCGATCGACATCTTGTAGTCACCAGCGATGGTGATGATCCCCTTATGACCCGACATCTTGAGTTTGAGGTAGGCGTAGTGGGGGACCGCCATGAACTTGACGAGAGCTGGCCGGCCAGCAGCGCATGGTAGGGACTGTCGAGGTCCACCACCTCAAACCATATCGGTTCGCGGCGGAAGTGGCCGGGACCGCTGAAGAGGACGTCAAGCTTGATCTTTCCGATGGGGGAGCAGGACTTTCCCGGCATGATGCCATGGAAAACCGTCCGGCTCGCCTACAGATCTTCTGCTTTGAGCCCCAGCTTGTGCATCGTGCTGAGGTAAAGGATTTTGATACTTCTGCCACCATTGATTAGCACCCATGAGAAGCGGCAGGTGTGCCTCTTGGAGGCGATGTGGGGCCGAGGACCAGGGCGTAGCTGCCAGGATTTGGCATTATGGCCGGGTGGTCACCCCGGCTCCAGGTGACCGGCCTCTCCGACAAGTGCATGAATTGGGGAGTGGCGGGTGAAAGGATCAATATGGTTGACTAGAGGGGGGGGGGTGAATAGGCAACTAACACTTTTTAACCTTTCCTTAACAATTTATGCTTAACATCAAATAAGTTGGCTAGATGTGCAACTAGGTGAGGAACCTATATGATGCTAAACACAACAAGCACACAAGCAAGCAAGGGATACAACACAATAATAGCTTGCAAGAAGTAAAGGTAAGAGATAACCAAAAGTGGAGCCGGTGGAGACGAGGATGTGTTACCGGAGTTCCTTCCCTTGTGAGGAAGTACGTCTCCGTTGGAGCGGTGTGGAGGCACAATGCTCCCCAAGAAGCCACTAGGGCCACCGTATTCTCCTCACGCCATAACACAATGCGAGATGCCGTGATTTCACTATTGGTGCCTTTGAAGGCGGCGACCGAACCTTTACAAAGAAGGTTGGGGCAATATCCAAAACTTAATTGGAGGCTCCCAACGACACCATGAAGATTCACCACAATGGAATGTGGCTCTGAGGTGACATCAACCGTCTAGGGTACTCAAACAACCAAGAGTAACAAGATCCACAAGGGATTAGTGGGGGGGATCAAATTTCTTTTGGCGGAAGTGTAGATCGGGTCCTCCTAAACCAATCCTTGGGAAATCAACAAGTTTAGTTGGCTAGGGAGAGAGATCGGGCTAAGATGGAGCTTTGAGAAATAATGGAGTTTGGGAAAGGAAGAGGTAGTCTTCTTGGGGGAGAAGACCTCTTTTTTATAGTGGGGGATAAGATCCAACCGTTATCCCCACTCTCAGCCCCGGGCATCGCGGTACTACCGCATATGACCATGGTACCACCTATATCTGGCCATCTCCGGCCCGGCCCGGTCGGCCCGGCCCTAAAAAACGGGGCCTGGGAGGGCCTGGGCTGATCAGTGGGTCGGGCCTGGGCCTGAAAAGTAGGCCCTAGCAGTAATTCGGGCCGGGCCTGGGCTTCAATATTAGAAAAAAATTAGGCCCGGTCGGCCCTACTCCAGCAGACCAGCAGGCAGCAGTCCATCCCACCACGACCACGTACAAACCCTAACCTTTCTCTGCCCGTGGTCATCCCCTCTTCCTCACACGCCGCACGCCGCACCCTGTAGTCCCGCGCGCCGCACGGCCGCACCGCACGCCTCCCCTTCCCTTCCTCTGCCCGTGGTTCCTGCTAGTGGCGGCCTCTCCTCCAGAACCACACCGCCGGCCGCTCCTCCCCAACCCCACCGTCGGCTCATCCCCAACCCCGTCACCTGCTCATCCCCAACCCCGCCGACCACTCCTCCCAACCCCGCCGCTGGCTCATCCCCAACCCCGCCGCCTGCTCATCCCCAAGTCCCAACCCCGCCGCCGGCTCCTCCCCATCCCCAACCGCAGGCTGCATCTCCCCCCGAACCGCACACCCGAGGTAATTTGATGCAAATGCAATTTTGCTACTGATATGATGCTAGATGATTAGTAGGTATGTGTAGATGATTTTGCTGCTGTATATATATATGGTAGAAGATTTTGCTGATGTACATGAATATAAGTGTGTGTAGATGATTTCTTGCTGCTGTTGACATAGATATTTCTTGTTGTTGACATATATATTTCTTGTTGTTGATATAGATTTAGCATGGAGGGTGTTGAGGGTGATGAACCAGATTATCATCCTGAAGAATTAGAAGGGCATGAGGGTGAGAAGGAGCTGTTTATTGTACCTCCAAATCCTCCTCGGGTACGGCAGAAAGCTGCAAGTAAAAGGGGGAAGAGGCCAGCATGTAGTGCACATTCAGGAAGTGGACAATCGGCAGGACAGCAGCAGCCTACAGCCGAATCACAGCAGCAGCCTACAGCCAAAGCACAACAGCAATGCACTGCCTCCTCTAGCAATTTCAGATTGAAGTCAAAAGTATGGTTGGACTTCACCAAGATATCCAAAGATGGTGATGCCTATGTTGTAGGTAAGTGCAACCATTGCTCCGCTGAGCTGTCAGCTAAATCTGGACACGGTACATCTCATCTCCTTAGGCACACCGAATCGCTACATAAGACTGTTCAATCAACAATCAATAATTTTTTCTTGAAATCTGAAACAAATGATGATGGAACAAATGCATTGAAAAATGTTAGATATGATGCTCAAGTAGCTAGACATGGAGTCTCTATTTATCTTGTGTCCGGTTCTCATCCATTTACAACAGTTGAAGAAGATGGTTTTAGAACAATGATGGCTGCTTGTTGTCCAGCATTCAAGAGTATTGGTCCGCACACAATAAAAAGAGAGATAATGGCAATGTTTCTTGCCCAGAAAAAAGAATTGATTGATATTATTGTTGCTGCCCCTAGTAGAGCAAGTTTCACATCTGACAACTGGAAATCCGAAGTCACCAAACATAGCTATATTTGCATTACCTGTCATTACATAGATGCTGATTGGAAACTAAACAAACGAATTGTCTGGTTGAAAAAATTGATCCACCATATGATGGAGCATCTATTGCCGATGAGGTTCATCTAGCTTTTCGTGAATGGAGGATTGAGAAAAAGGTAATGTGCACCACTCTTGATAATGCAGCCTATAATGATAGAATGATTGTTTGCTTGCGAACCCACTTGTCTCAAGGTGCTTTACCTTTGTTTGGAAAATTCTTTCAAATTCGTTGTTGTGCACACATACTGGATTTGGTAGTTCAATCTGGTTTGACATTGATTGATGATGCTGTGACCAAACTTAGAGATGGTATAATGTATCTAAAGGCTTCAGGTAATAGGCTGCACAAGTTTTATAGCACTGCTACAACTATTTTCAACCTAGAAGAATCAAGGAAGTTGAAACCTGACATGCCCATTCGTTGGAATTCAACATATACTATGCTTGGTTCCTGTTTGTACTTTAAAGAAGCGTTGCAGTGGTATTCTGAGAGGGATAGCATCTTCAAGGTGAATTTTTGGCCATCTAAGGAAGAATGGTCCAAGGTTTCTCACATGTATCAGTTTTTGGAGGTTTTCTTCAAGGTAACTACTGTTTTCTCAGGAACAAAATATCCAACAACCAACTTGTACTTCATGAATGTTTACCTAGTTCATACTGCTATTATTGAGGCTACCGATGGTATAAATAGCTACACGGGTCCAATGTTGTTTGTTATGAGACAAAAGTTCATGAAATATTGGTCTGACTACAACGTATTTCTATCTTGTGCTGCTGTTCTTGATCCCCGTATTAAGTTCAAATTCTTGGCTTATTCCTACTCCAAGTTGTATGAAGAGGATGATGCCAAGCGTCGGATTGCTGATGTTAGAAGTACCTTGACTTCTTTATTTAATGAATATGGTAGTGTTGTACATGTTAATGACAACTTACCCAAAACTAGTATGTCAAGCACTAGTGGACTTGGTGCCTTTTCTGACTATGATCAGTATGTGGAAAGCACGAGCACATTTGAAGAGAAAACTGAATTGGAATTGTACTTGGCTGAACCTGTGAAGAGGTTGAATGAGAACATTGATATCTTGGATTACTGGAGTAAGTCTGCAGCTAGGTATCCGCAACTAGCAAGATTGGCACGTGATATCCTTGCTGCTCCCGTGTCAAGTGTTGCATCAGAATCTGCTTTCAGCTTGAGTAAGAAGGTTATAACCCCGAGCCGAGCCTCATTTAAACCAAAGACAGTTGAGGCCTTGATGTGTTTGCACGATTGGTATCGCTGCAAAATGGAGAAGATAGATGGTATATAGTTTAACTTACTTTGTTTCTTTCTTCATTCTATGTACTTCAAAGTTTATAGCTAACATGTTTTTGTAGTTGTAGGTAATAAGAGAAAGGCAGAAGTAGTTGAGCTAGATGATGATGAAAATTCTTCTTCCGATGAAGAATGTAACATCCCTATTCTTTGTTCTTGTCAAGTTCAGCATGTACTTTAGAGTTTATAGGTAACATGTTGTTTATTGCATTTTGTAAAGTTCTTCCTAGAGCAATGAGACAAGTAGAAGATTCGGATAATGCATGTCGAGATGGCAACCAGCCAGCTACTACTCCTTATTTTGGTTCTATGAATTGGCCATCTAGCGTGTAATAATACATTTATGCACTTGTGTAATGTGTTTCTAGAAACTCGAATGTTTGATACTATTTGATGCGAAAACAATGGTCTTTAGTGTCATTTTGGTGGAGCTGTGTTGCTGTCTTATTATGCTTGTTTTTATCCTGTTGTGCTGCTGTTTTGATGCGTAAACAATGCTCTTTAGAGCTGTTTTGATGCTGTTGTCATGCTGTTATGCTGCTGTTTTGCTATTCTGCTGCTGCTGTGTTGCTGTTTTGATGCGTAAACAATGCTCTTTAGAGCTGTTCTGATGCTGTTGTGCTGATGTTGTGCTGTTGTTTTGCTGTTCTGCTAGTGGTGTGCTGCTGTTTTGCTGCTATACAATGTCGAGGTGTAACATCCCAAATTTTGGAATGTTATAATAAATATTAGAATGATTGTTTGTTTGCTTGAGTGATTGAAAGTGAGTGAAATTTGAAAACTTTTTGAAAATTTTGAAAGTTTATTGAGAGAGAATGAAATGACTTTCCCAAACTTTCACTTTGCATTTTTCTCATCAAGAATTCAAATTCATTTCATCACAAAACCCTAGAGTGAAGATGACATGACTTCTTCCATTTAAAGAAATGAAAAGGGATTTGAAAGTGATTTGAATTCAATTTGAAAATATTTCAATTTCAAAAACTTTAAGCAACTCAATGATTTTCATGAGAGAAGATAAAATGACTTCTTCAAATTATATGAAATATGAGTTGGAAGTTTAAAATAAATCTTTGAATAGTGAATGTGAAAATCTCTGGATTTTCTTTTGGAATCATTTCATATTTGGTTCCTATTCCAATTTTCAAAGTATTCAAACCCCTGACAAAAATTTGAGAGGAGTAACATTACACTCCACACCAAGGACTTCTTGGTGATTTATTTGAATAATAAAAACCAGGGGTTATTCTGAAAAATATTTGCAAAGGGATTTAAAAGCAAAAGGGCAATTTCTGAAAATAATATTTTTTCCAAAGTATTCAAATGCCAGAATTAAAATGTCCATTTAATGGCATTTATTATTCTGTTAATTTTGATATACAATTTGACTATATTTGGAGTTTATTCGAATGCATTGAACAAGTTTTATGGCTCTCGTAAAATCATAAATAGAAAACGGTAACGGTTTATAATAAAACCGGCTGCCCAACGACATTAAATGCCGAGACCGTTACCGGTCGGTCGCCCGCTGACTACGCCCGCCCTCTCTCTCTCGCTAACACCCTGGCCCCACGCGCCCGACCGAAACCGTCGCCGGTTATCACCCTCCTCCCATGCGCCCGACGACCTCCGGTGACCCTCGCCGTGGATCTCGCCTCCTTCCATTCCCCGGCCCTCTGAGCCCGCTATAAGAAGCCGCCAGACCCCTCTCTCCATTCCCCTTGTTTCCCCCTCCTCCCGCGCCCTCCCACTACTGGAATCCCTCGCCGGACTTCTCAAGCGCCGTCGCGCCATTAACACGCCACCGCTCCACTCTGCCCTCCCTGAGTTTCCCCGAGCCATCACAGAACTCGCCGCACTCTCCCGCACCTCCCCATCCCCCTGTCAAAGGCCCGGACCCCCTGGAACGCCCTAACCTCCAACGTCGCCGGAACCCCACCTCCACCGAAACACCCCGAGCTCGTGCTCGTCGACCCCGTCGCTCCCTCACCACTTGGACGCCACCAGACTCGCCGCCGTGTTCCCCTGCATCGCTTGGTGCCATCAGCCGCGCCGAAGGATCACCTACGCCACCTCCACGAGCACCTCGCCGTCCCTGCCTCGCCGGAGATCTCCATCACCGGCGACATAAGCACGGTGAGCCTCTCCCACTCCCTTCCCACCGTCGGATCCAGATGAAACGGCTCAGATTAGAACAATTTAAATAGAGAACCGGTATCCCTTTCATTATGGTCGTCCGCCCGTAGCACACCCCCGTAGCCAATAGCAGAGCTCCACGTGTACCCCTATCCGTTCGAAGCAAAACTTTTTTTTTCCTGTTTTAATTTCAAAAACAGAATAGTTCTGTTTTTATTTTCTTTATATCTTTTATGTTTTTAACTATTTTAAATTGAGTCTTTTTGCATTAGCTCACAATTTTTATTTAGTTTCTGTAGATATCAAATTTGACCATGTTTGAACATTTAAATTTGAATTTGAACAGATTTGATTTAAATTTTGTTTTCTGAATATCATGAGTTCTAAAATGAATTTTTGAATGATTCTTTTTCCTACTTGTCACTAGTGACCATAGCTCTCATTTGGTAAAGTTTGAGAATTTTTATAATAATTTAAATAGTGTTTTCAAACCAAATAGAATCTGTTTAGTTTCATATTAGTTTATTTATATTGATTTACTTTGTTTTATTTTGAAAATCTGAATATGATTTATATTAAGTTTCAGATTTCATTTAGTTTTGTTGTTCCAAACCTTAGTAATTTACTTGCTGTTAACAAAAGTTAATTTGTTTAGTTTATAAATTTTGTTGTAGGGATCTATACCCTCTTTCAAATAGGTATAGTTGTTTTAAAAGCAAATTTGTTAGTAACAATTCTTTTAACTAAAGTTTTAAGTAATTAGATTCTGTTTTCTAATAAAATTTGTAGTAATTCCTTTCTGTTAAGAAATGCTTAGTTAATAAAAATAATTTAGTTTTTCTCTATTATGATAGGAAACTATATTGTTCATCATTAGGTAATGTTTTATAAAACAACTTAGTATTAGTATAGATTATTTTCACAAAAGTTTAAATGATTTAATTATGTTTTATAATAAATATTTTTATTATTTATTTTGTGTTAACCTAGTTGTTTTACAAATATGTTTCCTCTTAGTTTATGTCTTGTTTGTTGTTAGGTTCATTAGGCAAATACTCATGTTGTTTAGGATGTTGTTTTTATAGTTTTAGTTGTTCTTCAAAAGTAATTCTTTTTGCTAGTAAAATATTTACTAAAATCCTTTTGTATATTTTACTTTGTTTTAGGTTTTTTTTTGTTGAAAATAATTGCTTGTAGTGGGAAATTACCTTAGTTGCTTTTATGAAAACTTTGTTGATTTTGTCTTAAGTATTTCCTTCATCATCACCTTAGTTGTGTTGATGTAGTTTTCTTGATTTTAACTTTTGTCTTAAGTATTTCCTTCATCAACCTTGTTGTTTTTATTTCTTGTGTTACCTTTTGATTGTTAGTATTGCTTGTTAGAAGTGTTTGCTTATGGATGCAATGCTTGATTATAGATTATCATCGGAGAGTGACGAATAGTCTATCAATTTATTTCTGAGAGCGATCTATTTTTTTCTTCATCAACAGTACAGGCAAGTTCACTTTGACCATCTATATAATACCTATGTTTTATTGCATGTAGTGACATCATTCAACACATCCCTCCCGTAGTGTAATTGAAATTCTTGTAGTTGAGTAGAATGCATGAGGTAGGAACCCACCACTGGTTACTAAAGCCCCGGGAACGTTAGTTACTTTTATGCTATGCTAAAGTAGACGGGGTTTGGTATGAGTGTTCGTGAGTGGTGTGAAGAAGGACTCTACGTCAAGATGACAACTTCATGAAGACATCTTCAAGTCCTGCATCTTCAAGACCTCAAGTCTTCAAGACTCGAGAAGACAAGTTTTCAATACACACTACTGGGTGAAGGATGGAATTGATGGGCACCCTGGAGAAACCAGTGAGTGGCCGGGATGCATGGAGAAGCGCCATGACATCTTGCGGAAAGCTTCACCCAGACTCAAAGAGAAGGATGAATACTTCATGCCCGGAAGCTTACCTGTGTAGCCACAAGTCATTATGGGCTCTGGCTTGGTTGATCTTTGTTGTGACTCTGCTGGGCAGTGCTACGAGATGTAGTCGACGTTAGGATTGGATGGGCACTGCCGGACAGTCAGGGAAGCACTCTGAAAGACCATGTTTCTTTCATCTTGTTCTCAAACACCAGGCAGTGCGAGGAGTTACCAGGAGGGAAAGAATCTTGTGTGTAAAGTACACAACACTCTGCAGAGTTAAACCTAATCGATTAGCCGTGTCCTCGGTTACGGACAATTTGAGCTTCTAGACTTGGATCTATCTCTGAACTCTCAACACTGGACTGATAACTAATTGTGGGCAACTTATGATACTTATGGGCATTGAGACATTGGTTGGCGGAACCATGTCATGATAGGTAACTCCATAGTGAAATTCCTGATATTCCTTTGTTGTAGGAAAATAAAATCAGCTTTTACGCAAAAACTCAGACACAGAGCCACAAAGCCTTTGCATATAGAATAGTCTTTATTTTTCTGTTCTACTATGGTGATCTTCCCAGTACATTCAATGTACTGACCTACACGGCTGCAACGTATCATGTTGCAGATACTCTTCCACGACGAGTAAGAGTACGATTCAGGGTTACGGTCCGCACTCAACCTGCCGTTGGTGTTATTGGGACTCCACTCCCGTTGACTGTTTCTGCTGCATATTTTAAGGTATATATCAGTTTTACGTTAATTACATGTGATTGCACTTTGATATATACATTGATGTACTGTGTGTGCCAGCATACTGATCCAGGGATGGCACGGAACACACAGAGGCTTGACTCGTTTGAGTCAGGTCGCTACACGAGGGCCTTTGGGAGGGCTTAGGGCTTTAGGGATTTCTGTGTTGGGAGGGCCTGGGCCTGGGAAACGTAGTATTTTCGTGGGCTTGGGAGGGCCTGGGCTTGGGAAACAGACGTTGGGCTTGTTGGGGCCTAGGCCGAAGCCCGGCCCGGCCCGGCCCATGGCCAGATATAACTACCACCACAAGGGCTTGCAGTACTACCACTACAACATGTGGTACTACCGCTTGCACGGAAGTGTCAGGTGCAGGCCGATTGCACTGGGCAGCTAGCGGTAGAACCGCCGGAGCGGTACTACCGCGAGCCCATGTGGTACTACCACATGGTCAGTAGTGACTGGCACTGGAGATGCACGGAAGTAAAAAATTACTTCCGTGCCTACCTCCGCTGAGGGCGGAGCTGCGAAAAAAGTCCGGCACGGTAGTACCACAAATGCATCACGGTAGTACCACCCAAACCTTTCCGAAACGGACCCCCTCTTAATAGTACGGCTTTCCTATGACTCAAATCCACTGAAAGGAAATGTAGAGAACAACCATCTTCGATAAGCTCCGAGGGGCACCAAATCGTCTTGTGCCTAGACATGAGATATCTGAAATGCTCAATGCACACGATTAGTCTGCAAAGGCATTGTCATCAATCACGAAAACCACTTAAGGAGAAATACGCCCTTACAATATCCCCCTTTTTGGTGGATTGATGGCAATACGGGATTTACACATAAAGATATAAAATGAGCATATGCAAACCCAAGATCTATAAAATATAGACAGTCTCCCCCTAGATGTGTGCATTCCATAGATATGCTTTGGATTGCAAAGCAAACACACTAGGATCAACAATCCCCCTATATTTTATAAACAAGGCAATCCTTGTAACAAAATGAATACCACTAAGTACAGAAACAAGGCATAGCATGTGAGCATGAAGATAAGGGTACATAAGAGATAGACTCGCAAGCTACGAATCATAATGGACAATAATAAGATAGGAGTGGTAGCATATGTCTCAGACCATATGATAGAAGAAGTCTCCTGGTCTCACACACAAACGACATAAACCAAAGTTTAACGAAAGAAAAGAGACGACAAAAAACAACGCAAACACTCACAAATCCTACACTCTCCCCCCTTTGGCATTGAGATGCCAAAAAGGCAAAGAGGACACTTAACACATGGGTGGTAGCTTCCATGAAGAGAGATCAGTCATCAAGCTCCTCCTCTGATGTAGCTGGAATGGACTCCTCATCTGAATCAGCCCACTGGAACTTCTGCTTCGCCATCCAAGTAGCCTCAGGAGTGATGTCCTTCTTAGACCCACTCGTGAAGGTCTCGCCAAGCTTCCTCAGAATCCGCTTGTCATGCTGGTGACTCTCCTTCTGAGCAACGTGAGTCTGATACTGTCCCTTGGCCTCCATGCAGAACAGAGTCTTCATCCTATGTGAGAGCTTCTTTGCCCAAGATGGCTCTGAAGACAGTGGCACATACATCTCTGAACTGTCATCTTCCTCCTCTTCGATCTCATCCTCATCAACCTCCGTATGAGCAGGTGCTGGCTTAGTGCTAGTGTTAGCCCACTTGTCCTTCTGACGCAACCAAATGGGCTCATGAAGAAACAAGTGAGCCTCAAGGTCCACACCCGGAAAGGTCTTCTCCCAAGTTGTATGAATAAAGAGGAATAGTTAGGGCCCATAAATGGGGACCTTACGGTTGAACACAGCAATCCGAAGCTCAGTCCACATAATGTGAGAAACATCAAGAGGGTCAAGACTTTCATTTCGTCCTTTCTCACAGAGTAGCAACATATCGACCAGATAGGAGTGCACCATGTCCTTGTCTCCCATGCGAGGAAAAAGCGTGTTGCGGAAGATCCGGTGCATGACATCAAGGAATGGGTTGAGCAAAGAAACTTGCTCACCAGAGGGTAAAGTCTTCAGAATATAGTAGGGTACAAGCTTCTCCTTGCGTGCAGGCTGGGGTTGCCATGAGGGCGCAAACCAACGGGCTCCTCAAGCCCCTCATCACGAACATGCAACATATCCATGAACTCCTTCCAGTTAGTAGATAGCCTCTCTCCATTGGTCATCCAAGTATTGGTCCGGTGCACATCAGAGTGGAAATGGACAGAAGCAAAGAACTGACCCACAATCTCGGGATCAAAGTTAAGAAGGAACGAGATGATGTCCTCGATAGCAAACTACTCCACCATACTCAGGGCCTCACCAAAGTATGCCTGGTTCTTGTTCATATGAGCCAAGTCAATCCATTGGACCAGAACATAGAGATTCTTCTTTCCCTTGATCACATCGAGATGAATAAGATTCTGTTGCTTGGTCCAAAACAAGTCATTACCCTTGGAGTGTTCCCTAGGTTTGATATAGGTGTCGATCAACCGACAAGATAGAAACTTAGCTTGAGGCATGTCTTCCCAATTGTCAACATGCTCCTTGACTTGGAAGCGGTCCCCTTGAAACAGCGTGGCGGGGCATTGGACCCCTTGGGAGCATCTGAATTGCGAAGACGCTTCGAACTAGTGTCGCTAGAGGGATTCGAGCATCTTGGAACGGAACCGGAACTGGAGCCACCACCTATGACACAATATGCACATACAAGAGACAAACAAAAAAGGAGTCAAGGCAAAGACCAAAGCAGACATGAAAACCATATAGAGGTGAGAATGTATAGGACAAAACGAGGTAGCTTTTGATCGAGCGGTAGTATCGAAGGTTCATGCGGAAGTAAAAAATTACTACCGCTCTGGACGCGGTAGTACCACTATGGGCGATAGTACCGGGGCAGGAGCCGAAGTAAAATTTTACTTTCGCCCGATGAGCGGTAGTACCGCACGGGGCAGAATTCACATGAACACGGATCTAAAACCAGATTGGTACTACCATGGATAAAAAACGATCATGTTGTATCCTATCAATAAGCACATCTACCGCACACACTCTCAAAACATCCCCTCATGCACATATTTGGCCAAAAATCACTAGACCAACTCATATTTCCCCTAAACCTAGATTCAAAAATAGAGAAGCAAAAAGAGAAGAGCTCAGGGAAATACCAGGGTCCATGGCAAGAGACGAGGTGGGGAACGATCCCACCGGTGGGAATGAGAGGAGGGTGGCCGGAGACGAAGATCCGGCGAGGTCCTCCGGTGCCGGTTGTGAGGAGGAGAGAGAGACAGACGTGAGGGGAAGAGATAATGGGTATGGGGGAGTTTGACCTCCCCCTGCCGGCTCTTAACCCCCATGCAGACTCGACAACACGGTAGTACCGCGGGTCATTGCGGTAGTACCGCTCAACGAGAGTATGTAATTTTTTACTTCCGTGCGAGAAGCGGTAGTACCGCTCCGGGACCAGAAGTAATTTTTTACTTCCGTGTTTGGGGCAGTAGTACCATGCCGGGGACGCTCCTGTGCAAGCATAGAGGCAGTCCAACTCCAGCAGTAGTAGCATGGATTGCCACGGTAGTACTGTGCTACCCACAAAGTGCATGATTTCAGAGAGACAAGACAAGAAGAGAAAAAACTTTTTCACACAAAACGAGAGACATAAGAAGGAAAAGATGTGAATCAAAACGAGAGCATGGTCCAACAGAGTAGAAAGGAGAAATGAGGACCAAACAATGAACCACTACCTCTCATGAAGAGAGGGCGGTGGCCCTAGAGCCACCTATGTTTGAGTCAAATGGTATGGCACTGCAAAGAATTAACCTTGGGCCCATGACGAAGACTCGTCTTTGATGCACAGTAACCATCAGAAAATGGCGGATGTGAAAGACTTTGATTAGTTTATGCATAATAAGGGGAGGGATAGTTCATTGAGAGAACTAGACTCCCCCTAAATCCATGCCTACACCTAGACAAGACATAATGATGAGTGTGGTGAGGTGTGCACTAAGTCAATCCACATTGCTCGAATCAATGATATTTAGCTCATGCCTTAACTCGCGAAATCTTGCTTCATCCAATGGCTTCGTAAATATGTCCGCAAGTTGCTCATTAGTGCTTAGATGGATAAGATTGATGTCTCCACGCTTGACGTGTTCCCGGAGGAAGTGATGACGAATATCAACATACTTCGTCTTGCAATGTTGAACTGGGTTGCTGGAGATCATAATTGCACTTTCATTATCACAGTAAAGAGGCACTTTGTCACAATTGACACCATAATCCTTTAAAGTTTACCTCATCCAAAGAATCTATGCACAACAACTGGCAGGAGCTACATACTTGGCCTCGGTGGACGAGAGAGAAACACAGTTTTGTTTCTTTGAAGACCAACTTACCAAAGACCAACCAAGAAATTGGCAGCCTCCGGAAGTGGACTTTCTATCCACACGGTCTCCTGCCCAATCCGAGTCAGTATATCCAACGAGATTGAACGAACCCCCCTTGGGATACCGTAAGCCAAAGTTCGGGGTATGATCCAAATATCGAAAGATTCGCTTGACAGCCACATGGTGACTCTCCTCAGGTGCAGATTGAAATCGTGCACAAATACCCACACTTAACATGATATCCAGTCTAGATGAGCAAGGATCCAATCATGGAGTGATATACCTTTTGATCCACCGCTTTACCATTGGTATCACTATCAAGATGGCATTTGAGTGTCATGGGAGTGTTGGCCTTGGGAGGATTGAGCTCATCCATCTTGAACCTCTTGAGCATGTCTTGAGTGTATTTAGCTTGATTGATGAAGATACCTTGACTTTGTTGCTTGACTTAGAAACCAAGGAAGAACTTCAACTCTCCCATCATAGACATAGCAAACTTATTTGTCATGAAAGTGGAAAATTCTTCACTGAAAGCTTTGTTAGGAGAACCAAATATAATATCATCAACATATAGTTGTCATATGAACAAGTTCCCGTTGACCCTCTTCGTAAAAAGAGCGGGATCAATTTTCCCAATTTCAAACCAACGGTCTTGCAACATCTCGGTAAGGTGCTCATACCATGCGCGTGGGGCTTACTTAAGGCCATATAGAGCCTTATCGAGAACATATACATGATTGGTGAACTTAGGATCCTCGAACCCCCCGGGTTGCTTGACATATACCAACTCCTTAAGAGGACCATTAAGAAAAGCACTCTTGACATCCATTTGATATAATTTAAAGTTATGATGAGAAGCATATGCAAGCAACATGCGAATAGATTCAAGGCGAGCAACAGGAGCAAAGCTTTCATCATAGTCGATACCCTCGACTTGGGAGTAGCCTTGTGCCACCAATCTTGCCTTGTTGCGAATGACGATACCATTTGCATCTTGCTTGTTTTTGAAGATCCATTTAGTTCCAATAACATTGTGGTTCTCCCGAGGTCTTAGCACCAATCGCCATACTTGGTTGCGCTCGAAGTTGTTGAGTTCATCGTGCATAGCTTCAACCCACTCCATATCCTCGAGCGCATCTTGTACCTTATGGGGCTCAATGCAAGAAACAAAGGCGTGGTGTTCACAAAAGTTTGTTAATTGTTTATGAGTGGTTACCCCTTTTTTCAAGTCGTCGTAGACGTTTTCCAACAAATGTTGTCTAAGTTTGAGCCTGGCAACATTCTTGGTGGCTCGTCTCTCTAAGATTTCCTCCATGGAAGGTTGAGGGACAACATTCTGAGAGTCATCTTCTTGATGATCTTGAGCGCCTTCATGAGCTTGCTCTTGATCTTGAAGAAGATCTTGATCTTGAGCTTGCTTGGAGACGTGTACTTGATCTTGGGCATCACTTGGTGAAATACCATGATGATGTAGATTGATCTTTCCCTTGATCTTGTCCATGTGGTAGAGGACCTTCATTTTATTCATCGGATGCATGTGGGTCTTGCATCGGTGATGGTTCCACTTGAGTGGAACATTGTCCTTCTCCTTCAGCCACAAGGGGTTCCTCAACGGGTAGGAAGTATCCCACACCCATTCTTCTTATGGCTTGGGAGGAATTTCATCACCTACATCACAAAGACCACTTTGCTCCACTTGGGAGCCATTATTTTCATCAAACTCTACGTTACCCGTCTCCTCAATGAGTCCCATGGACTTGTTGAGGACACGGTGAGCATGAGAGTTTGCAGCATAACCAACAAATATGCCCTCAAGGGCTCTAGATTCAAATTTAGACAAACGAGCACCTTTCTTGAGAATGAAACACTTACAACCGAACACCGGGAAGTATTTGAGGTTGGGCTTGTTCCCGGTAAGAATCTCATAAGGAGTCTTGTTCAAGCCTTTGCAGAGATAGAGCCGGTTTGATGCATGACACGTTGTGTTGATGGCTTCGGCCCAAAAGTTGTACGGAGATTTAAACTCCGCCATCATGGTTCTTGCCGCATCCATCAACGTCCGGTTCTTCCTCTCCGCAACACCGTTACGTTGAGGGGTGTAAGGTGTGGAATATTGGTGCTTTATCCCTTCATCACTGAGAAACTCATTTAGGGTGTAGTTCTTTAACTCAGTGTCATTGTCACTTCTGATCATCAGAATCTTTGCATCATCTTGACGTTGGACTTCATTTGCAAAGTCGATGACGGTCTGTTGGGTCTTACTCTTCCTCTTGAAGAAATATACCCAAGTATATCTCGAGTAATCATCCACAATCACCAAGCAATATCTTCTTCCACCAAGACTATCAAAAGATGGAGGCCCGCGAAGAGATCCATGTGAAGGAGCTCTAAGGTCCACTTTGAGTAGATTGTTGTATTTGGACGATGAGCCTTTTCATGTAGCTTTCCTTCGATACAAGCACTGCAAGCACGATCTTTGGCAAAACTCACATTTGTTAGTCCAAGAATGTGATCCCTTTGAGGAGACTTTGCAAAGATCTCATATTGACATGGGCTAGTCGGCGATGCCAAAGCCATCCCACATCAACTTTAGCCATTAGACATGTCGCGGTCTTAGTGGGTCGCTCAGAGAAGTTAATCACCTAGAGACCGTTTTTGACATGTCCAACAAAGGCTACTTTAAGAGTCTTGCTCCACAAAAGGGACACAGTATCAATGCCAAAGAAAGTACTAAAACCCATGATTGCAAGTTGACGAATGGAAAGTAAATTGTGTGCAAGGGTCTCAACAAGCATGAGTTTCTCAATAGTTAAAGTCAGAGAGATAACCACCTTACCAAGACCAAATACTTTTGAGATTGCATCATCTCCAAATGAGACTTGGGTGGCCACAGATTCATCAGGTTGAACATCCACCACCAAGTCCTTGCTTTCGGTCATATGATTTGTTGCTCCACTATCGAGCAACCATGGGACTCCCTCGAAAGCAAAGTCCTACAAGAGATCAATATTTGGTTTTAGGTACCCATTATTTAATGGGTCCTTTCATGTTAGCAACAAGGGTCTTAGGAACCCAAATACACCGTTCAGTGTACTCATAAGAAGAACCAACATATTTGGCAGAAACATGCCCATCACTAGCACGACACAAAACATAAGAGGGGTTAAAGTCGCCGGTCTTGTTGGGGTGGGTGATCTTGCCCTTCTTGGCATTACCAACCACAACTTTGTATTTATTCTTCTCATGAGGACCATCTCCTGCTCTTACAAAGGTTTCCTTGAGCGATGGAATTTCCTTGGTGTGCATCATCTTCTTCTTCTTGCTTTTGGGTGCAAACCCAACTCCTTCTTTTGCCACAACTTCCTTCTGATTACTCAAGAGATCATTGAGAATCTTCTCACCTTGGATACATGTCCCAAGCCCTTTTCAAGTTGCTCTTTTAGCTTAGAATTTTCCTCCACAAGATGTGCATTCCGACAACATAGGTTAGTAGAAGATGCATTATCAATTAGAACAAAAGGAGGACACATGGCAATTTCCTTAGTGAGTTTTACTTGGAGTTGATCATGTGACTCCTTAAGAGAGGCATGAGCACACTTCAATGCCTGGTAATCATTGTCAAGTGTGTCAAGCTCAACCTTGAGTCAATCATGGCCAACTCCAAGTGCAGCCTTTTCAGACTTGAGCACATGGTTAAGAACAATAGCATGATCATAATCTTTACGTAATTTAGCAAGGTCATCATGTTGTGACTACTCAAGAGTCATATGAAGACCTCGCTCTTCCTCAAGAGCAATAGATAGATCTGCTATCTCGTCGGCATAATCACGACTATGGCCTCTCAACTCCCTAAGAAATTCTTCTTGAGACTCAATAGTGTCATGGGCCTCACCAAGTTGTTCAAAGAGAGCAACGAAGTGCTTCTTGGACTCTCCCTTGAGTTTACACATGAATTGTCAAACTCATTTTGTAGCGACCCGACCTGAAAGGTCGAATCTCCGGCGTTTCTGTACCATCCCAAGATCATGTTGGTACACACACGGTTACATCAATGTATATATCAAAGGGAAATCACACAGCATTAATTAATCAAAATCTCATATCGAGTCCTTTATTACAATAAGGATTACAATAAAGTGGCTGAAGGCCAACTCATGAGATAAACTAAACCAAAAACTTGCGGAAACTCCATAGGTAGCTGAGTCCATCTGACTGCAAGGGCATCTCACCGAGCGTAGAGTGTATCCTCACTCCTAGTCAGAAAAGTACTCTGCAACATGATACATTGCAGCCGTGTAGGTCAGCATATTGAATATGTCGGCAATGTCACAAGAGAGGGGTAAAGTAATCATCTATTCTATATGCATATATGGCAAGTGGGGGTAGTAAATTTTTGCATAAAGCCAATTTTTCCTACAACAAGAGAGGGCAAAGGCATAATTACTACAATGTTGGTTGATTAATGAGATGGTTCCACCAACCAATTCTCATACCCAAGTTATCATTAAAATACCCACATCAATATAATTAATTGTGTTGAGAGTTCCAGATAGTTTCAGTTCCTTTGGCTCAAACCGTCCATGACCGTGGACACGGCTAATCGATTAGGTTTGGGTACTCTGTAGAGTTTTGCACACGTTCCCCACATGATTTGATAGCCTCCTTTGGATTTTCTCGCATTTCATGGTGTTTGATAAATGGATGACCAAAACATGGTCTTCTAAAGGGTTTCCCCGAGACTCTGTCGGTGCCCATCCTTTCCTACCGTTATTCTACATCTCGTAGCAACACCTGTCCAGGGTCACCACGATATCCAACCAAGCCAGAGCCCATAATGGCTTGTGGCTGTGCAGGTAAGCCTTGGGTCTTGAAGCATCCATCCATCTCTTTGTGCTTGGGTGGACCTTTCCGCATGAATACTGGCACTTCTCCAGCATCATCTAGGCTAACCACTGGTTTCTCCAGGGCGCCGTTCAACCATCATCCACCTAGAGGTATGTTGAAAACTCGGAGTTTTGAAGACTTGATCATCCTGTAGGTCTTGAAATTATTAACTCACAACTCTCATGAATCACACAACTAACCCCGTCTACTAATAGCATAGCAAAATGTAAATCAACGTTTCCCAGGGCCAATGTGTAAAAGGGTTGAGGGGTACCTACCACATGATACTACAACAAGTAACCAAGTTTCCAATTTACCTACTTTGCATGCAATTGGGTAGATGTAAGAACTAATGCAATAAAACATATGTATACATGGTCAAAGTGACTTGCCTTGCTGACGATCCTCGTAATCAAGTGACTCTAGATAACAAGCTTCGCACTCTGAATGATCTAACGAATCAAACAAGAGCACACCATAAGCATAAACACAATACAATTCATTCAACAGCAAGGTAAACAAATGCTTCAACAAACAAAAGCACAATCAAAAGAAGAATCACTTAAAGTATAAGACTATAAAAATATTGGTGTCAAAATCCCTACCAAGACATACAAGTCAAAAATTTGTTTTGAACAACTAGACATTTAGATAACAGAAAAGTAAAATACAAAATTTTATTTGAAAACAGAAGTATTTCGTTATAAAAGTATTGTGCTAAAAGAATTACTACAAAACCTATTCTAAACAATATAAATGGTGCAAACAAGATGTACCTATTCAAACTAGAGCACAAAACAATTTGAAAAACATATTTTATTAACATAAAAAATACACCTAATGTTGAATCAACAGAACCTACTAAAATCTAAAAACAAAAGTTAAACTAATTCAGGTCCAAATTAAATAAAAATCAATTTAATTAAAATCTATTAAGAACTAAACAGATTCTGTTTTTGTTAAAAACAGTAACCAAAATTCGTCCTAAAAATTCTCAAACTATGTACAATGATAGGTTTAACTAATACAAAACAGTGGCAAAAAGATTCACTCAAAAATATATTTTTAAACTCTAGTTATACAGATTTTAGTAATTTAAAAAAATTTGATTAGATTCAAAATTTAAAGTTCAAATTTGAAATCTAAGCATACAGACATAAACTACATCAAATTTTTGAACTAATTCAAAAAGAATCAAATAAAAATACCCAATATTTTAAAAGATATGATAAAAATAAAAACAGAATACATTCTGTTTTCTAAAACAGAAAAGAAAAAGAAAAACTTCCTATCGATCGGACAGGGTCTATGTGGCATGCTGTGATTGGCCGCGAGGGCGTGCACGTGAGAGCTAACGAGCGGACGACCGACAACTAAAGCGTACTGGTTCAATTATTAAACAGATCTAATCTCGCGCGTTGACTACGGATCCGACGGCTACGGGTGGAGGTGGAGGCTTACAGAGAGGGGTTGGGGTCTCCGGCGAGGTCAACGACGGTCGGTGGTCGTAGATGCTCGGGGTTGATGGTGCGGTGGTCGGGGGCAGCGTCCGAAGGTTTCAAATGGCGGTGGCGAGGCTCCGGTGTCGATTGGTGGCGTCGGAGGGGGCTGGGGGTGAGTGTGGCGACGAGCACGAGCTCGGGGATGTTCGATTGTGTGCCGAACACTGGTGAGGTCTGGGGCAGCGCTCCGGCGAGGGAAAAGATGGTTTCGGGGTGGAATGAAGAGAGGAGAGGCGAGGCTTTATATAGGGGCGGTGCGGTGGTCGGGGACGGCACGAGGGGCGAGATCCACGGAGAGGGATCTTCGGCGACGGTGGTCGGGCGTGGGGAAGGGGATGACCATGCTGACGCCGCGGTCGGGCGGTCGGTCCCGGGCATCAGTGAGGGTGGGGGCATGGTTAGCGCATCGGTGGCCGACCCGGAGTGGTTTCGGGAATTAAAGACGGTGGGCCGGCCCGGTTCAGTTTAAATACTTTCCTTTTTTATTTCCAAAGCAGTAAAAACATTTCCAAACATAGGAAATATATATATCAAAATGATCAAGAGAATTAATGCTATTTAATGAACATTTTTCCTCTGTCATATTGAATATCTTTTTAAAATTTATTTTCAGAAAATGCCTAATTGATTTTAAATCCTTTTGAGATAAACTTTCAAATAACTCCCTGGTTTTATTGCTCAAATATTTCACCAAGATGCCCCTGGTGTGGAGTGTCATGTTACTCCCCTATTTCTTTGAACATTTCCAAAGGTTTTCAAATAGGTGAAACAAATACATGGGAAAATAGAAATGGCCTTTCAGAAAATCAAAAGAAGCACTTCAACAAATTCATTACATTCCAACAAAATGATGATGATGCAAAGCTATATTTCATAACATTCCAAAATGAAATTTTGGGATGTTACACATTTTTATCCTCTTTCACCTCCTCATGTTCATCCACACATTCTAAATACGGAGTGGAAGAAGTAGAAGTCTTAATGTTTGAGGTTTTGGCGTTGGAGGTTACCTTGGTGATACCTTTATCCATGAGGCACCTCGCGATGATGTCCTCATTGGGGGCGTCACAGAGTGACACCTTTGTTGGGGTAGAGGAACCAATTGCCACAGATGCCATTGCCATTCCTTCACCGCTTATGTCTTCATCATCAACATCATCATCCGAGGCATACTCTTCTTGAGCCACCAATACTTTGTGAGGAGCCTTCTTGGTGAACTTGGTTTTGTTGGGGAAGGACTTGGCCTTATCTTTGCGAATGAGCTTGCCACCATTGTCTTCCCTCTTCTCATATGGGCAATGACCACAAAATGACTCACATTACCACGGTTGTAGCATGTTCTCACTCGTTGCTTGCCCTTTGATCCATTTGAGTTGTTCTTGGAGAAGTTGGGCCTTGTGTTTCTCTTGTTGCCCCAAAATTGTCTGGACACAAGAGCCATGTGCTCATGATAAGCATATTTGGTGTCCTCGGGGCAACCCTCTTCTTCTTCTTCTTCTTCCTCTTGATTGACCTTGGCCTTCAAAGCAAGGTTGGGAGAGGATTTCTTTGACCGTTGCACGCGAGCGAGAGCATTGTCAGCTGTCATGTTCAGGATGTTCATTGCAATAAATTCATCCAACACATCACCAGAAGACAAGGTGTGAAAGTCCGGCCTTTGACGGATGACAGCGGACATGGCCTTGTTGTAGGGCATGATGGCCTTCAGAAACTTATGCTTGACCCAAGTATCACCCACATCCTTGCTTCCATGATCCTTAAGGGAAATGGAGAGAGCTGTCACCCTTCTATAGAGCTCACGCGGTTCCTCATCCTCTATCATCACAAACTCATCTGACTGATCAAGGACAACTTCATAGTTTGACCGTTGAATGCTTGAACTGCCCTTGTACATAGAGATAATGTGTTCCCAACACTCTTTAGCAACAGTGAAGGGCCACAGGTGAGGTAGGTCTTTAGTAGGAACAACAGCTTGGAGTATGAACAAGGCGGAAGAATTTATCTGTTTATCCGCTTGTTCTCTTGGAGTAAGATTGCGTGGATCATGAGGATAGTATCTATCGGGGATACACAAAATAGGTAGGCCCATGAAGGGTCTAAATATCATAATACCATGGGGACCACACACCAGGTGGGTCCGGATTAATACATACATACTATTCACTCGACCGAGTATGTTCCATCCACTCGGCGACAGTCAACCACTCGGCCATATGTCTCACTCAGATATGCGAAGACCAACAAGGCAATCGAAGCATCATTCTCATTGTGGAGGTTCTGTAGTGGGCTGACTTTATGGCAGCAATGCCCCATTTTGTAACATAGGAGGTGAGGGGGTGGCGCACTCTATATAAGCCACCCCCACCACATAGCTTAGGCTAGCTTCTTACCCCTTGGGTCTCTTGCCATTAGTCTCAGAACTTAGCTCAGGCACGAAGATCCGTTCTCCTCTCTCCCTCTCAAATACAGCATGTAACTGATATCGATGACAAATAAAGAAAAGCCTCTTCGGAGCACGAGACGTAGGGTTGTTATCTCCACTATGAGAGGCCCGAACTCACTAAAACCACCGTGTCACCCATTTGCATCTCGATAGATCATGCTTCGTTATCCTACCCCTCTCTAATGCCGGAATCTTTCCCACGATAATTGGCACCCACCGTGGGGCATGGCGTTTATCGAGCCATGATGCATATGGTTTTTTATTTATTCATCTATGTTTAATTTCTTGTTATTACAGTTCATATTGTTTGTCTCCGCAACGAGTAATGGAAGCATCACGAAAAGAAGGGAAAAAGATACGTCTTCACCCGACGGATCACAAACGAATGGATCATGAGTTTTCTCTCTGCTAACTACTATCTGCTTATGATCTAACAATTAATCGATGCTGTGCTACTTGGTTTTTGCTTCTTTTTTGCACGTCCACACGTTCGTGCACTCATGTCGATCGATACATGCAGGTACAAGAATCAAAAGAACAGAAGACGCTTGTCTGGCGGTAGATCGATTCCCGCTGAAGGAAACAAGTATCAATCCAAACACTTGCAAGAAACCGACTGCACCTATGCGCAACCAATTGCACCTCGTCTGCAACATCGTCGTTGAGTCTCCTTGCATGGCCGTCGGCATTGTCCGGCTCGTCATCGTCACGCACGCCTGCCGGGGTCGTCCGCTTCATCGTCGTCTTCAACCTTGTCGTTGAGCACTCGCGCATGGCTATCGACTCCGCCTCGTGTTCTTGGGCTCCGCGGTGGAGGCACAAGCCTGACGCGGCACATGCATGCATCGCTCCTTCCTCTGGCGTCAGTCCCAGCGACGGTCTCCACGGCGAACGCACGCTACAGCCACAACCTACAACCAATGGTCGTCCAATGCCTCGTAAGTGCATGCGTTAAGTAGGGCTCTTCCTTGATTCATTAACCGCATGCAGGAAAAACGGAAACTGAAGGACGTGGCGATCTTCAACGCCGGATTAATAGCCTCCTAATTAATCGGTCATACAGTAAGTCTCTCCGGGGACTAATCACAGTCAAAACATGGTTTGGACGTGGTCTCTGACTGCATGGGCCACCTCTCCGTTGAGTGAGTGCATGCATGAGAAGAAACGGAAGGTGGTAAAACCTCATAACTCTATGAGAAGTTACTCGGCTGCCTCGTTAAGTGCTCATCAGATGATCAAAATGGGCCAGGTAATCGTGCATGCATGCATGCATAACCATATATGGCCTTTAATCCTCGCAAAATAGCATGCAGGTAGGAACAGTCAGTTCATCAAAAAATATCCGTAGCTATGCTTGCTACTAACTTGCAGGCAGTGGTGAATCTAGAATCATACTAGAGGGTAGGCTCAATATCAAATTCTTAAGACCAATTAACAATTACAATGCAATTGTTGTATCTAAAGCACCTCAACACAATGTTCAAGTGGCTATTTATTTGAAATAGGGTTTTTGGAGGGTAGGCTTGAACCTAGTGATGCCTCCCTAGTAGACTTGCCAATGCTTGCAGGGCAATTCGTCCATCATCGTCCCTAGACGACAGTTTACTCGGACGGACACTCCGTTCGAGTTACTAACACGATGACACACAGATGAAATTTACATACTGACGATCAACATGTACTGATTTGATCGCTCCGCGCGCCATCATTCTACTGGACGCGTCATCATCACTCCGTAGCTCCGCGCATCGCCACTCGGTGAGATGCGTCTTCGTCACTTGGCCGCCCCGCGCATCGCCACTCAGCGAGACGCTCCTTCGTCACTCTGCCGCTCCGCGCGCCGTCACTCAACTGGATGCGTCGTCATCACTCGGCAGCTCCGCGCATCGCCACTTGGTGAGACACGTCTTCGTCACTTGACCGCCCCGCGCGCCGTCACTCGGCTGGACACGTCATCGTCACTCGACGGCTCCGCACATCGACACTCGGCGAGATGCTCCTTCGACACTCGGCTGCTCCGTATGCCATCACTCGGCGAGACACTCCTTCGTCACTCAGCCGCTCCTCGCGCCGTCACTTAACTGGATGTGTCGTCATCACTCGGTAGCTCTGCACATCGCCACTCGATGAGACACGTCTTCGTCACTCGACCTCCCCGCGTGCCGCACTCAGCTGGACGTGTCGTCATCACTCGACAGCTCCGCACATCGACACTCGGCGAGACGCTTCTTCCTCACTTGACCGCCCCACGTGCCGTCAGTCAGCGAGACGCTCCTTCGTCACTGGGCCGCTCCGCGTGCCATCACTCAACTAGATGCGTCGTCATCACTCAACAGCTCCGCGCATCACCAGTCAATGAGACACGTCTTTGTCACTCGACCGCCCCACGCGCCGTCACTCAGCCGGACACGTCGTCATCACTCGACAGCTCCGCACATCGACACTCGGCGAGACGCTCCTTCGTCACTCGACCACCTCGTGCACCGTCACTCAGCTGGACGCGTCGTCATCACTCGACAGCTCCGCACGTCGACACTCGGTGAGACGCTCCTTCGATACTCGGCACTCCGCACGCCGTCACTCGGCGAGTCCCTCCTTCGTCACTCGACCGCTCCGCGTGCCGTCACTCAGCTGGACGCTCATTTGACACTCGACAGCCCCGCGCGCTGTCACTCTACTAGACGCATCGTCATCACTCGGCAGCTCCGCACAGTGCCACTCGGCGAGACGCTCCTTCGATACTCGACTGTTTTGCACGCCGTCACTCGACGAGACGCTCCTTCTTCACTCGGCCGCTCCGCGCGTTGCCACTTGGCAAGACACGTCTTCGTCACTCGACCGCTCCATGCACCTTCACTCTGCTGGATGCTCCTTCGACACTCGATAGCCCCGCGCGCTATCACTCTACTAGACGCGTCGTCATCATCGGCAGCTCTACACAGCGCCACTCGGCGAGACGCTCCTTCGTCACTCGGCCGCTCCGCACGGCGTCACTCGGCGAGACGCTCCTTAATCACTCGGCCACTCCGCGCGTCGCTACTCGGCGAGATGCTCCTTCGTCACTCGGCCGCTTTGCGTGCCGTCACTCAGCTGGACGCGTCGTCATCACTCGGTAGCTCCGCACATCGCCACTCGACGAGACACGTCTTCGTCACTCCGCAGCTCTGTGCGTCGCCACTTAGCCGGACGTGTCTACTTTGCCCGACCGCCCCGCGCATCGTCAGACAGCTAAGTCATTCTTCACAGACTGCATTCAATTAAATAATTATTTCCGCATTATTGAGTGGCACATAAGTTGCACATGACGTCCACTCGGAGGCCACCCCACCGAGTGTACCTCTACACTCGGTTGTTTATTTTCATGTCGGAACACTACACTTCCGCTTCGTTTAGGTCCAATACTCAAAACAAGTTCAGTCGGATCCTTCACTTTCACAAGTTCAGTCGGATCCTTCACTCTTTTAGACTCTTGCTGGTTTCGAACCAGCAAGAACCTGGCACACCCAGTGGGTGTCTAGGGTGTTTACACAAATCATTTCAACAAACATCATATTACTTCAAGAATTTTTTATGTTAGCTTGTGTTAGTTTTCATACACAGGTTACCTGGATGCCTCTCTGTGCCATTCTTAATGACACGCTGGACTCAGACGCCACGCGCGCCGTCACTTGGTCGGATTCCTCCACGACAACATTCTCGACCCGACTGCCCCGCACGCCGTTACTTGACCGCCCCATGCGTCGCCACTCAGTGAGACGTATCTACCCCACTGGTATGCCCCGCATATCGCCACTGTGTTGGATGAGTTTATATCGCTTGCCCACCCCGCGCGTCACCACTCCATGTGGCACATCTTCATCGCCCAACCGCCCTGCGCGTCACCAGTCGGTGAGACAAACCTGCATCACTCGACCGCTCCGCGCGCCGTCTCTCAGCTGGACGCTCCTTCGTCACTCGGTCGCTCTGTGCGCCGTCACTCAGCTGGACGCTCCTTCGTCACTCGGCAGCTCCGCGCATCGCCACTCAACCGGACGCTCTGTCATCACTCGGCCGCCCTGCGCACCATCCCTATTGTACGCGTTGTCATCACTCGGCAGCTCCGCGCATCGCCACTCGACGAGACACGTCTTGGTCACTCGGTAGCTCCGCGCATCGCCACTCGGGGAGACGCGTCGTCATCACTCGGCAGCTCCGCGCATCGCCACTCGACGAGACACGTCTTCATCACTCGGCAGCTCCGTGCATCACCACTCAGCCGGACATGTCTACTTTGCCCGACCACTCCTACGCCACCAGACAGCTAAGTCATTCTTCATACGCTGCATTCAATTAAATAGTTGTTTCTGCATCACCGAATGTCGAGGAAGTCACACATGACTTTCACTCGGAGGCCATACCACCGAGTATACCTCTGCGCTTGATTGTTTATTTTTATGTGGGAACACTTCACTTCCGCTTCGTTTGGGTCCAGTACTCAGACGAGTTTAGTCGGATCCTTCACTTGCACAAGTATAGTCGGATCCTGCACTCTGTTAGACCCTTGCTGGTCTCAAACCAACAAGCACCTGGAACAACCAGTGGGTGTCTGTGGGTGTTATTTACACAAATTATTTCAGCAAAGATCAAATTACTTTGATAAATTTTTATGTTGGCTTGTGCTATTTTTCATACATAGGTTACGAGATCACTAGACGCATCTGTGCGCCATCTTTGTTGTTACTCGGCCTCAATCGCCGCAACGGTCGTTCGTGTGTTTCCACTTGTTTGGACACCTCCTCGACGACATGCTCGACTCAGTCGCCCCGCGCATCATCACGTGTTCGGACGCCCCCCCCCCCCCGATGACGTACTGAACGCGGCCGCCCCGCATACCCTCACTGGGTCAGACGCCTCCTCGACATACAACACTTGGCCACCCCGCGCGTCGCCACTCGGCCAGACACGTCTACATCACTCGGATGCCCCGCGCATCGCCACTCCGTGTGGCACGTCTTCATCACTCGGTCGTCTCGCGCACCATCGCTCGGCTTAGCTGCAATTCTGTATCGCCTAAGTCAAAAACTACTCTGAGTGCGGACATCCTCCACACTCGGGGGCTTAGCTGCGATTCCATATCGCCTAAGTCAAAAACTACTTCGAGTGCGGACAACCTCCACACTCGGGGGCTTACCTGCGATTCCGTATCGCCTAAGTCAAAAACTACTCCGAGTGTGGACATCCTCCACACTCAGGGGCTTAGCTGTGATTCCGTATCGCCTAAGTCAAAAACTCCTCCGAGTGTGGACACCCTCCACACTCGGAGGCTTAGATGTGATTCTGTATCGCCTAAGTCAAAAACTACTCCGAGTGCGGACACCCTCCACACTCGGGGGCTTAGCTGCGATTCTGTATCGCCTAAGTCATAAACTACTCTGAGTGCGGACAACCTTCACACACGGGGGCTTAGCTGCGATTCCGTATCGCCTAAGTCAAAAACTACTACGAGTGCAGACACCCTCCACACTTGGGGGCTTAGCTGCGATTCCGTATTGCCTAAGTCAAAAATTACTCCGAGTGCGGACACCCTCCACACTTGGAGGCTTAGCTGCGATTCCGTATCGCCTAAGTCAAAAACTGCTCCAAGTGCGGACACTCTTCACACTCGGGGGCTTAGCTGCGATTCCGTATTGCCTAAGTCAAAAACTATTCCGAGTGCGGACATCCTCCACTCTCGGGGCTTAGCTGTGATTTCATATCGCCTAAGTCAAAAACTACTCCGAGTGCGGACATGCTCCACACTCGGGGGCTTAGCTGCGATTCCGTATTGGCTAAGTCAAAAACTACTCCGAGTGAGGACATGATCCACACTCGGGGGCTTAGTTGCGAACTTGATTCACCTAAGTTAGAAACTACTCCAAGTGAGGACAACATCCACACTCGGGGACTTAGCCATGATCTAGGAATGACATAAGGCAGACTCAATAAACATTAAGCATGCCAACCACACGAAGATTTACCCGACTGGCCCAGTTCCAGGTTATATCTATTTATTGTGCCCAGCACACAAGGATCAGTCCGACTGATTCAGCTCCAGATTGCAACAATTTACTATGCCAAGCACATCAGAGTTCACATGTTTAGTTCAGTTCCGCATTGGAAGACATAAACCCTCTGCCTGACTCATCTAGTCCGACAGAGGCTCGGGGACTACACCCAATGGGTGCACTTAGCGTGCCCCCACTGGAAGAGAAATAAAAGAAACATTATGATCGGTCAGGTCCGACAACAACATTCAAGTTTAAATAAACTCTGCAGACTCCAACCGACTACCAGCAGTCAATCAAAGTCTTAGGGGCTACTGTCGGGGATACAAAAAATAGGTAGGACCATGAAGGGTCGAAATATCATAATACCATGGGGTCCACACACCAGGTGGGTCCGGATTAATACCTACATACTATTCACTCGACCGAGTACATTCCATCCACTCGGCGATTGTCAACCACTTGGCCATATGTCTCACTCGGATATGCGAAGACCAACAAGGAAGTCGAAGCATCATTCTTATTGTGGAGGTTCTGTAGTGGGTTGACTTTATGGCAGCAATGCCCATCTTGTAACATAGGAGATGAGGGGGTGGCGCACTCTATATAAGCCACACCACCACATAGCTCAGGATAGCTTCTTGCCCCTTGGGTCTCTCGCCATTAATCCTCTCCGGAGCACGAGACGTAGGGTTGTTATCTCCACTGTGAGAGGCCCGAACTCGCTAAAACCGTCGTGTCACCCATTTGCATCTCAATAGGTCATGCTCCGTTATCCTACCCCTCTCTAATGTCGGAATCATTCCCACGACAGTATCCTTCTTCAATAACTCTCATGAGCTGAATTGAGTTATGATCCAAATGAGACTTGATATTGAAAACCCAGTTAGCAAAATCATTCTTAACAAGTTTAGGAGGTGGACCATGATTAACTATATGAGGTGGGTGCACCGGTCCTCCATAGACCCATTAACTCCTTGAGAACAATTATCCTTGTCAGCACTGGCCCCCTCCTTACCGAAGTTGACATGCGATTCGAGTTAGTTGGTTTAACTACTTGCACCGCATCGGTAGACACTTTGAGGGTATTAAGGAAATCTTTGAACATGGATTGAACCTCGACCGCCATGGAGGATTTGAGTAAGGACAAGACCTCATTCCAATCCTCGCATGAGACCGTGTTCACTCCCACGGCCTCCGGAAGTTCTCCCGCACGCTCCTCTTCGCCAGCCATACTCTTCGGGTGGTGAAACCCTTAATAAAGAGACATGGCTCTGATACCTATTGAAAGGATCGATATGGTTGACTAGAGGGGGGTGAATAGGAAACTAACACTTTTTAACCTTTCCTTAACAATTTAGGCTTAGCATCAAAAAAGTTGGCTAGATGTGCAACTAGGTGAGGAACCTATATGATGCTAAACACAACAAGCACACAAGCAAGCAAGGGATACAACAAAATAATAGCTTGCAAGAAGTAATGGTAAGAGATAACCAAAAGTGGAGATGGTGGAGACAAGGATGTGTTACCGGAGTTCCTTCCCTTGTGAGGAAGTACATCTCTGTTGGAGAAGTGTGGAGGCACAATGCTCCCCAAGAAGCCACTAGGGCCACCGTATTTTCCTCACGCCCTCACACAATGCGAGATATCGTGATTCCACTATTGGTGCCCTTGAAGGCGGGACCGAACCTTTACAAACAAGATTGAAGCAATCTCCACAACTTAATTGGAGGCTCCCAACGACACCACGAAGCTTCACCACAATGGAATGTGGCTCCGAGGTGACCTCAACTGTCTAGGGTGCTCAAACACCCAAGAGTAACAAGATCCGCAAGGGATTAGTGGGAGGAATCAAATTTCTCTTGGCGGAAGTGTAGATCGGGGCCTCCTCAACCAATCCCTAGGAAATCAACAAGTTTAGTTGTCTAGGGAGAGAGATCAGGCTAAAATAAAGCTTTGAGCAACAATGGAGTATGGGAAAGGAAGAGTTAGTCTTCTTGGGGAAGAAGACCTCTTTTCATAGTGGGGGATAAGATCCAACCATTATCCCCACTCTCAGCCCCACGCGTCGCGGTACTACCGCATATGACCATGGTACTACCGCAAGGGCTTGCGGTACTACCGCTGCAACATGTGGTAGTACCGCTTGCATGGAAGTGTCAGGCGCAGGCCGATTGCACTGGGCAGCTAGCGGTAGAACCGCCTGAGCGGTACTACCGCGTGGTCGGTAGTGACTGGCACTGGAGATGCACGAAAGTAAAAAAAGTCTGGCATGGTAGTAGCAAAAAAAGTCTGGCATGGTAGTAGCAAAAAAAGTCTGGCATGGTAGTAGCAGAAATGCATCACAGTACTACCGAAAGAGGGCGGATGTAAAAAATTATGTCGGCGCCTACTACCGCAGGCGCACGTACCAGGGCAGGGGACAACGGTACTACCGCGGGTTCCTGCGGTACAACTGCTCCCTTTAGTGGTACTACCGCTGGCCACTGAAAACAAGCACCCCCACAGGCTTCACTTTGCACAAATAAGGGAAACAAGCTGGAGCTCCATTGAAGCGAAGAAAAGGTGGTGCAATGGAATAGATGTTTACGTGTTGATTCCACCCAAACCTTTCCTAAGCGGACCTCCTCTTAATAATACGACTTTCCTACGACTCAAATCCACCGAAAGGAAATGTAGAGAACAACCGTCTTCGATAAGCTCCGAGGGGCACCGAATCGTCTTGTTCCTAGACATGAGATATCTAAAATGCTCAATGCACATGATTAGTCCGCAAAGGCATTGTCATCAATCACCAAAACCACTTAAGGAGAAATATGCCCTTACAACGAGCATGGTGGCATTCACCTCGCGGTGGAGCCGACGCTGAGCGTGCTTGTCCGTCCGTTCACTGGTAAAGATGACGTAGCAGCCGTCTTGGTTGGGGAATTGGTCGAGCAGGCGATCGTCATTCTGGGCCGAAGCCAGAGCCGGCACCGGGGAGGCAGTTGGGGCCGGGGTCGGCATGCGAGTAGGTGGCACGAGAGGAGCCGGAAGGCCATCCCCCCGGGCCAGCCGCTATGAGAAGATGCACTGCCGGAGCATGTGCGTAGAGGGCTTTGCCCCAGAGTGGTTCTTGCAGGGGAGGTCGAGCATCTGCTCGAACGTGAGCTTGGGCTGCCGGGGAGCCTTTCCAGTGCGCTGACGCTGACCGGAAGGCTGGGTAGCCGGTTCCTACTCCTCGACCTACCGGCTTGCCGGCTCCCGTAATGGGAGTCAGGCTGGTCGTTCTGGCGCTTATTGTTTTGCGACTACCGGTTGTCGGTAGCCGGTCATGACGCAACCGGTGTGAGTGTCGCCTTGGTGGGCATGGTCGTCTTGATCCAGATTGCGGAATCGGCCGTGGCGTACTTGTCTGCCTTGGCCATGAGTTCGGCCAACGTAGCAGGCTCGAAACACAAGAGCATGTGCTTAAGGTAGGTGCCATCGTGGCATCCTTTGATGACGTACTCAATGGCCTCCACCTCGTGCACCCCTTCGCAGGAGTTGCGGAGCTCAGTCCATCGGGTGAGGTAGTCATGGAGGGCCTCGTCCGACCCCTGAACGCACATGGCCAGTTCACGGGGACGGCCGGGCTGCTTGTAGATGCCGGTGAAGTTGCGGACGAACACTTAGAAATCGGTCCAGGTGTTGATGTTGCCGGCTGCCAGGCTATTTTGCCAAGTGCGGGCCGAGCCGATCAACATGAGGGGGGCGTAGCGGATGGCTACGCGCTTGTTCCCCTGGCGATGCCAACTGCGGTGGTGTAGTCGACCAACTAGTCTTCAGACTTGGCTGCCCCGTTGTACTTTGGGGTGTCTCGGGGAAGAGTGAAAACCGGTTGGGAACGACTCGTTGTGGATCCAGGGACTGAAACATGTCGGACCGATCGAGCTCGCCTCCTCGAGGGGGGCCGACTATGCCAGCCGGTCGAGACGGAGGCGCATGTCATTGTTGCAGTGGGGGACCCGTGGTCCGAGCCGGGCCGCGAGCTCGGGGCAGACGGCCGGCGGGACTAACTCGTCGGCTCGTGCTGCGGAGGCGGCGTGTGCCCGTAGCTGCACCGGCTGCCACCAGCCGGTGCCTCATTGCAGTGGTTGCTATGAGTCGGGTTGTTGCTATGTCGGCTATTCACAGCCGGCTGCTTGTTCCAGGGCAGCTAATAGCACCAAGGGTTCCTTGCCTCGGCCCGCCGGCCGGAGACGCAAGGGGAGCAGGAGTGCTGAGCTGGATGACGGTTGGCAGCCCTAGTGCCCTCACCCTCAGGAAGAGGACCTCCGAAGGCAGCTCCGCCGGGGAGATCAAGAGTTGTTGCTTGTTGGCAGTGTCCATGAGGTCCTTGATGTGTCGCTACCAAGGTAGCCAAGTCCTCGAAGGCTACCTTGGCGGCCCGCAGGTTGGCCACGGGGGTGTCGTAGATGGGCAAGTTGTCGCCGAGGAATTCCACGACCACGCGGCCACGGTCATGCATGGCCCCACGCCGGCTAGGCTCGGTGCCTGCCGGGGTGAGACCGTAAGCGGAGGCGTACTCCTGCTGAGCAGCCTCCATGCGGCGCCGCTCAACTACGAGGGTGCTGGCGTCTTCAAACAGGTGACGGCGAGCCGCCTCCAGCTCGGCTGTGGCAGTGTCAGGGTTCGCCGTCGGGACGATGGGGGTGGCCAAACCCCTAAGGGTAGCGCCGAGTGGGTCCGAGGTACCGGCACGGGTAGCGGCCACATCAGCCTCGGCCCACGCACGGCCAGAGGAGGTGGACGAAATGGTGACCATCACTCCACATGGATGCGGGAGCCACGGGTCTTGTCCGTAGCGAGCGTACCCACGTACATGGGCGGATCGGCACAGTCTAGCACCTGACTAGGGTAATCGTCGGCTGTTGGCTCATCGTCGAGGCTCAGCTTGCCGAAGCGCTCAGTGAGCACGGCGATGTTGAGCGCGAGGTCGTTGCCGAGGTGTTTGTCAGCAGGGCCGATGTTGTTGCCCGCAGGGCCTGCCGGAGCAAGCCCCGCGCGCCTGCGGTTCCTTCCATGCACAGAGTGGCTGGAGGAGGTGGTGAAGGGTCCCGCCCGGAGCGTGACTCTGGTCGGCGCCGCGTACGGCCCCATGGTGGGCGTCAATTGTCATCGTTTTCTCACGACAGATGCCATGTGTAGGCTTATCGAAGGTGGTTGGGGCCGAAGGATGCTGACGGGCTCCGGGAGCGGGATTAGGCACGAGCGGTGTTGGACACGTGATGTACCTAGGTTCGGGGCCCTCCGGGGGAGATAATACCCCTAGTCCTCCTTGGTCGAGTTGATAGATGGTTATGGTTACAAGGCTGCTCCTGGAGCTACTGTCTAGAGGTGGAAGAGGGAGCAGCCGGCTCCCCTTCCTTCGCTACGTGGGTGAATATGTGGGAAGTGTCCTGTGGGTGTGGGTGCATGAATCCGTCCTCCCCTGCATGGGGGGTTCTCGGGGGGTTTTATAGGCCAACTCCCGGCTTACAATGTCTATAAAGTACTGTTTGGGGGACCCGGCTAGCTCAGGGGGTCCCCTGTTGAGCCATCTTCTCGCCGATAGGGCCCGCTGGCCGTGCCATCCCTTCGCCCGCTGGAGCCCGCCGACAGGCCTCACTACTAGCCCGAGCTCACCTGCCCCACCACGGGTCGCCCCGAGCGGCGTCGTCTAGCGCCAGCCGGCCGAGGTCTCCGGTACGGCCGGCAGCACTGTAGCCATGCCGGGGCAGGTAATGGAGTAGGCGGAGGCGTGCCGGCACTGTTGCCCCCCTCAGTCATGGTCAACCGAGGTCAGCGGTACGACCGGCTAGGCCGTAGCCATGCGTATTCGAGCGTCAGCGGTCACTGTGGCCACACCGGGGATTGTCGTGGGGGTCTTGTCTTGTCGTCATACGTCCGTGTAGAGGGATTGGACGGGAGCTTGTACGCTCAAAGGTCAGCGGACGAGCAGGCTCGGAGGTAGCTGACCGTACCTCACCCGGGGGTCAGATGGTCAGCTCCCCGACCAGCCGTATGCAAGCTAGCCGGCCTCGAGCTGCCGGTCGCCCGCCAGCAGGCCGTGAGGCAGCCGGCAACGCGCGAGCCGGTTGCAGCCCAGCTGGCCTAGGGTGAGCCGGTGGCATGATTTTTCTTGAAGCGGGGGAAGGACCCCGTAGCTTTGGCCTACCCACGTGTAATAACCCCGTCATTCCTCCTGCGCGATGAGCTTCCCCTGACGAAGAGAAAGCTCGACAGATCCAGTGCTGGTCTCCCGCCTACAGCATCATCAACCACGAGCTGGTCCACCGCAACACAACCGGTGTGTTCCAGCGCTGCATCGAGCCAGAGAAGGCCCAAGAAATCCTCCTAGACATTCACCAGGGCGAGTGCGGGCATCACACCACCTCAAGGACCCTGGTAGACAAGGTGTTCCGCCACGGTTTCTACTATTCGACGACCCCGGAGGAAGCAAAGGAGCTGGTCGACAAGTGTGAGGAGTGCCAACGCTTCAGCACGAAGAGCCACCTGTCGGACACTACCCTCCAGACTATCCCACTATCGTGGCCCTTCGCTGTCAGGGGGCTGGACATGGTGAGACCATTCAAGACCGCGCGAGGCGGCATGATACAACTACTGGTGGCCATCGACAAAATTACCACGTGGATTGAGGCCAGGCCCATCAAGAAATTGGATGGCCCCACGTCCGTCTGGTTCATCGAAGACGTCACTGTCCACTACGATGTTCCCCATAGCATCATCACTGACAACGAAAGAAATTTCGCCACGGGTGCAATGGCGCGCTTCTATGACAAAAAGAGTATCTAGCTCGACCTCGCATCAGTGGCCATCAACAGTCGAACGACCAGGTAGAGAGGGAAAACAGAGTGATCCTGGCCGGCATCAAGCCCTGGCTCGTGGCACCCCTCGTGCGCTTGGCCGGCTGCTGGATCGAAGAGCTGCCGGCTGTCCTATGGAGCCTTAGGACCATGCCCAACCGGTCAACCAGCTTCACTCCTTTCTTTCTCGTGTATGGGTCCGAGGCGGTTATCCCCACAGATGTCGAGTTCGACTCGCCTCGTGTCACCCTGTACATGAAGACGGACGCAAGGGAGGAAAGAGAAGACAGCGTTGACTTGCTCGAGGAGGCGCACAAGCTAGCCCTGAGCCAGTCGGCCTTCTACCAGCAGAAGCTCCGGCACTACCACAGCAAGCGGATCCGACCCCTCTCCTTCCGCGAGGGGGACCTGGTGCTCAGTCGGATCCAGTGAACCGCCGGCCAGCACAAGTTGTTCTCCCCATGGGAGGGCCCATTCATCGTCAGCAAGGCACTGCCCAACAACGCATTCTATCTAATAGACGCCCATAAGTCGCAAAAGCACAAGAGAGACGCCTCCGGCGAGGACTCGGAGCGCCCGTGGAACGTGACGCTCCTTCGTCCGTTCTACTACTAAGAAAAGGAACAGTGTATGCATGTATCTCCCCATTCCCCACCCCTTTTGGGACTAAATGAATGCAACGGGTGCCCCAAACCAGCACTTCGAACACGCCCTTTCGACTTCAATGAAAGCACACCGCTTCTCAAAGCAAGCACCCGGGTCCGACTCCCCTGACCGGGGGCTTGTCGGTTAGCCTAAGTCCCTTCCTCTCCGAAATAGTCAAGTAATGTGGATAAGAACCCCCCCCCCCCATCCGGCCACCGACTGGCTCCCGGCTGGCCGGCTGGCGGGACTCTAGGTAGGAAAACTTACCACATGAAACATTGTTCGAAGAATAGCGGTCCTTTAGGTCTAGCCGGATCATTCATTCTGCAGCTTGCCTCTGGCGGGTCACCATAGCTTGAGCCATACGTCCCTAAGGTTTGTGCATTTTTTGCCAAGGATGATGCCCCGTCCCTGCCCCAGCCGGCTCCCGGCTGGTCGACAGGCGGGGCAAAAGTCGGAAAGGAACTTGCGGAAAATATAATGGTCGAAAAGCAAAAAAGCGAAGGATGAGCCGGCACACAAACATTGTTCATTTCAAAGAAAATTCAAAGAGTCAAGGACACATGCCGAAAGATTCATTTCAACACACCCAAGTGGGTGGAAATGCGTCCTAACAGAGCTTACAGCGAACGAAAAGCCATGTTAAAAATAGGGCCACTTAGGGGTGCGTGCCGCCAGCCGGCTCGACAGACTGCCCAGGGGTGGACGCCATCTTCGGATCCGCCTCCATAGCCGTCGTGCCCTGGGTGTTGCTCCTGGTGCTAGAGTTAGTGTTCTCATCTACCATCTCCTCGTCATCAGCCCCCTTGAGAATGCTGAAGGCATCCTCTACGACCGGCCCGCCGTCCTCACCAAGCGCCGACAAGAACTCCTTCGGGTAGACATAGGAGGCTAGCTCGATGGCCTGACGGACGAGGGAGCCCTCGCGAGCAACCCGCTCCTCCTCCGGGACCTAATGCGTTGTGGCCAGCTGGTCCAGGTCGATGCCGCGATTCCACAATAGGACAAACTAGAGGGCCATCTGCACCCCAGCTTGGGGATGCTGATACATCTCCAATGTATCTATAATTTTTTCTTGTTCCATGTTGTTATATTATCATTCTTAGATGTTTTACCATCATTTTATTACCACTTTATATCATTTTTTTGGACGAACCTATTTACATAGTGCCAAAGTGCCAGTTGTTGTTTTTCCTTGTTTTTACTTCGCAGAAAATCAATACCAAACAGAGTCCAATCGAGACGAAATTTATGGAGATTTTTTCCGGACCGGAAGATCCCCCATGGACTAAAGAAGTGTTGGGGGAGTGGGCCGAGGAGACCACAACCCACTAGGCCGCGCCAGGGGGCCCCGGCATGCCCTGGTGGGTTGTGCTCTCCTCGGGGCCCCTCTCCACTGCTTCTGATGCCTATAAATTCCCAAATATTCCAAAAACCATAGGGGAGTCAATGAAACACATTTCCAACCGCAGCAAGTTCTAGAACCTCGAGATCCAATCTAAACACCATCACAGAGGGGTTCATCTTCATCATAGGTGCCTCTCTGATGATGCGTGAGTAGTGCACCATAGACCTACGGGTCCGTAGGTAGTAGCTAGATGGCTTCTTCTCTCTCTCTCTCTTATGATTCTCAATACAATGGTCTCTTGGAGATCTATTTGATGTAAACTTTTGCAATGTGGTTGTTGGGATCCGATGAATTTTGAGTTCATGATCAGTTTCTATCCATGAATATTATTTGAGTCTTCTTTGATCTCTTATATGCATGATTTCTTATAGCCTCGTATTTCTTCTCTGAATGTTTGGTTTAGTTAGGCCAACTACATCGATTTTTCTTTCCAAGGGAAGAGGTGCTTTGTGATGGGTTCAATCTTGTGGTGTTCTTTCCCAGTGACAGAAAGGCCAGCAAGACACGCATGTATCGTTGCTATTAAGGATAACACGATGGGGTCTATTCCTACATGAATAGATCTTGTCTACATCATGTTATTATTCTTATTGCATTACTCCGTTTTTTCATGAACTTAATACACTAAATGCATGCTGGATAGCAGTCAATGTGTGGAGTAATAGTGGTAGATGCATGAAGGAGTTGGTCTACTTATCTTTGATGTGATGCCTATATAATGATCATTGCCTTGGATATCATCATGACTATACAATTTTCTATCAATTGCCCAATAGTAATTTTTTCACCCACCATGCACTCTACTCATGAGAGAAGCCACTAGAGAACCCTACGGCCCCCGGGTCTACTTTTCGATCATATTGCTATCCGATGTACATTTTTGCACTCTTTGTTTTGAGATCTACAAAACCAAAAAACCAAAAAAATATTGCTACATATTTACTTCTATTGATTTTGTGTTCTGGATAGATCTATCTCTACTATCTATCACTACCTAATCTATCTTATTACCGTAGAGAGATTGACAACCTCTTTTTCGCGTCGGGTTGCAAGTATTTGTTGTTTGTGTGCAAGTGCTGCTTGTTGGGTGTTGGTGACCCTCCTACTGGTTTGATAACCTTGGTTTCATAAGTGAGGGAAATACTTACCGTCGATGTGCCACATCATCCCTTCCTCTTTGAGGAAATACCGATGCAGTCTCAAGCCGCGCCAAAGGAATTTCTGGCGTCGTTGCCGGGGAGGAAGCATCATCATCTACAAGGTTCCTAATCACAAATCTCATCTCCTTGCAATTAAATTATTTTCCATTTCCTCTCATTTTCCTCTCCCCCACGTCACCAATTTGCCGATTTATTTGCCCTATTTTTCTTTTGCCCTTTTTCTCATTGGATCTCTTGCTTGTTGCCATGACTAGCGTTACTACTCCCCCTTTGTCACCAGATTTCGAAGTTCTATACTTCAAACAAAAATAAGGGGAAAATTCGAAAGATTATTGGTATAGGCTAATGGAATCCTATCGTATTTCCAATCTAACAGGAGACACAAAAGTTTTGCTTAGAAATTTTTACATTGGATTGGCTTTGCATCATAGAGAGGTTTTGGATTTTGCCTCAAAAGAGAATTTTATTGAACTTGATGTAAACGCTGCTTATGAAGTTTCGGAAGGGATTTTGGGGTTCCTCCACCAAAGAAGGGGCCTACTTTTTCACAAGAGGGAGTTCAAATTCTTGACAAATTGGGTGACTTACATAAGCACTTGGTTGAGTTGCAAAAATATCACGAACCCCTCAAACATATCAGTGGAAACCTCCATCACTTGAAAACCTTGATTACCCTTTGCAATAAACATTTAGATATTTTGGATCTTAAGATGGTTTCTTCTGCTGAAAATTTGGGGAGGCGAAAAGAGCCCCCGGATTCGAGAAGGCCCTCACAAAAGTGTTGAAAACCAAATATGGCAATACTTGAATCTATCCATCATGCCTAGTTGGGGGTGTTAAACAATAGCACTTGTTGGGAGGTAACCAATGAATAAATAAATGTGTGCTTTTTTCCTTTCTGTTTTTTGTGTTGACACAATTATGCCTCATTGTGTTTTAATGGTTTATTTAGTATTTGTGCCAAGTAAAGCCTTTAGGATGATTCATAGGATGAGTAGAAGTGATGCTGAATCTGAAACGGAAACTTTGCGTCCAGTATATGAATTTTAATGTTTTGCTGGAATGTGATATTGAGCTAAAATTTTAAGACAGTGTTTCTATTCAAATTCTTTACATTGTACTAATGTTTCAATATTTTTAGAGTTATAGAAGTATGGGTATGGTACATATTACTACAAACGGTTCTGTTTAAGACAGATTCTGTTTTCGTTGCATTGTGTACTTGTTTTGATGAATATATGGTTTGTATTGGGGGGTATAAGCCATGGTAAAGTTAAAATGCAGTAGGTATAATTCAATAACAAAATACGAATGGGTTTGCAACAATACCTAAAGTAGTGATTTGCTTTCTTATACTAACGGATCTCATGAACATTTTGTTGAGTTGAGTGTGATTGAAGTTTTTAAGTTTTGGGTGAGATCGCGATGGATGAAGGAATAAGGAGTAGCAAAAGCCTAAGCTTGGGGATGCGACCGCACCCCAAGAATATCCAAAGAGAAACAAGCAACTAAGCTTGGGTATGCCCCCGAGTGGCATCCCCTCTTTCTTCTAACGACCATCGGTATTTTACCTGGAGCTATATTTGTATTCGTCACATATAATGTGTTTTGCTTGGAGAGTCTTGTATCTTTGTTTGCTTTGGTTTTAGTTTTTCCTTTGTATCCTTGATGGAGACACCTATTTGAGAGAGCCAAAATTATGTTGTCATTTGTTAGAATTGCTCTATGTACTTCACTTAAACTTTTTGAGCTATAGAATTTGCTCTAGTGCTTCACTTATATCATTTTTAGCATGGTGTGCTTGGAAACTTTTGTAGAAATACTCTCATGCTTCACTTAGCTTAATTTGAGAGTTAGTAAATTTTGAAGAAAGCCTCTCATGCTTCACTTATACCTTTTTGAGAGATTAAATCTTTATGCTCATGCACTTCACTTAAATTTGTTTGAGCTTGCTAAAAAGCAATGGGAATATATGAAATTAGTCCCAAAGTGATAGATATCCAAGGAGGATATAATAAAAAAATCATGAAGATCATTGGGCAAATTAAACTTGATTCCTTGTAATAGTTTTGAAACATGATGATAGTAATATGTGAGTCATGTTGATGAGTAATTATGTTTAGTAGGAATACCGGTGTTAAGGTTTTTGATTCCCTATGCATGCACGAAAGTCAATAGGTATGCAATGAAGTTACATCCTACTTGTGGTGCATTATGTTTGGTTGCTTATGTTCAATGGTCACTTATGTGAATTTTCGTTTCTTGGTTTGGTTTGGTTGTTCAAATACTGTTGGGAGATGTAGTAGTAAATAAAAATTTTCCTACGTGTCACCAAGATCTATCTATGGAGAAGCCAACAAAGAGTGGGGAGAGATTGCATATTCATACCTTTTAAGATCGCTAAGCGGAAGCGTTACAAGAACGCGGTTGATGGAGTCGTACTCGTAGCGATTCAGATCGCGGTGGATTCCGATCTAAGCACCGAACAATGGCGCCTCCGCGTTCAACACACGTGCAGCCCGGTGACGTCTCCTACGCCTTGATCCAGCAAGGAGGAAGGAGAGGTTGGGGAAGGGCTCCAACGGCAGCACGACGACGTGGTGGTAGTGGAGTAGCAAGGTATTTCGGCAGGGCTTCGCCTAAGCGCTGCGGAGGAGGAAGAAGAGAGGTAGGTCTTTGCCGTGAGAGGGAGAGTTGAAGTGGCGCTTGATGTGTCTTGTCCTCTTGTGAAAGCTGGGCTCCTTCGCAAGGGCAATAGCTCCGGTGTTGTCACAGAATAGAGTCATCGAGCCCGACACACTTGGAATTACTCCTAGGTCGGTGATGAACTCCTTCATCCAGACTCCTTCCTTTGCTGCTTCTGAAGCAGCTATGTACTCCGCTTCACATGTAGATGCCGCCAATACGCTTTGCTTGCTGCTGCACCAGCTGACTGCCCCTCCATTCAAAATATACACGTATCCGGTTTGCGACTTGGAGTCGTCCGGATCTGTGTCGAAGCTAGCATCGACGTAACCCTTTATGATGAGCTCTTCGGCACCTCCATATACGAGAAACATGTCCTTTGTCCTTTTCAGGTACTTCAGGATATTCTTGACCGCTGTCTAGTGTTCCGCTCCGGGATCACTTTGGTACCTCCCTACCAAACTTATGGCAAGGTTCACATCAGGTCAGGTACACAGCATGGCATACATAATAGAGCCTATGGCTGAAGCACAGGGGATGACACTCATCTGTTCTCTATCCTTTGCCGTGGTCGGGCATTGATTCATACTCAATCTCAGACCTTGTAACACAGGCAAGAACCCCTTCTTGGACTGATCCATATTGAACTTCTTCAATATCTTATCAAGGTATGTGCTTTGTGAAAGACCTATGAGGCGTCTCGATCTATCTCTATAGATCTTAATACCTAATATGTAAGCAGCTTCTCCAAGGTCCTTCATTGAAAAACACTTATTCAAGTAGGCCTTTACACTTTCCAAGAGTTCTATATCTTTTCCCATTATCAGTATGTCATCCACATATAATACGAGAAATGCTACAGAGCTCCCACTCACTTTCTTGTAAATACAGGATTCTCCATAAACCTGTACAAACCCAAACGTTTTAATCACTTCATTAAAGCAAATGTTCCAACTCTAAGATGCTTGCACCAGCCCATAGATGGAGTGCTGGAGCTTGCATACCTTGTTATCATCTTTAGGATCGACAAAACCTTTCGACTGCATCATATACAGTTCTTCCTTGAGGAAGCCATTAAGGAATGTCGTTTTCACGCCCATTTGCCAGATCTCATGATCATAAAATGCGGCAATTGCTAACATGATTCGGACAGACTTCAGCATCGCTATGGGTGAGAAAGTCTCATCATAGTCAACTCCTTGAACTTGTCGATAACCCTTAGCGACAAGCCGAGCCTTATACACGGTCACATTACCATCCGCGTCAATCTTCTTCTTAAAGATCCATTTATTTTCAATGGCTCGCTTATCATCAGGCAAGTCCACCATAGTCCATACTTTGTTCTCATACATGGATCCTATCTCGGATTTCATGGCTTCAAGCCATTTGTTGGAATCCAGGCCCGCCATCACTTCTTCATAGTTCGAAGGTTCACCGTTGTCTAACAACATGATCTCTAGGACAGGGTTGTCGTACCACTCTGGTGCGGAACGTGTGCTAGTGGACCTTCGACGTTCAATAGTAACTTGATCTGAAGTTTCATGATCATCATCATTAAGTTGCTCTCCAGCCGGTGTAGGCTCCACAGAAACAACTTCATGTGTTGCGCTACTCTCCGGTTCAAGTGGAGGTACAATTACCTCATCAAGTTCTATTTTCCTCCCACTTACTTCTTTCGAGAGAAACTCTTTCTCGAGAAAGGATCCATTGTTGGCAACAAAGACTTTGCCCTCGGATCGTAGGTAGAAGGTATACCCGATAGTCTCTTTGGGATATCCTATGAAGACGCACTTTTCCACTTTGGGTTCGAGCTTCTCAGGTTGATGTTTCTTCACATAAGCATCGCATCCCCAAACTTTTAGAAACGATAGCTTAGGTTTCTTTCCAAACCATAATTCATACAGTGTCGTCTCAATGGATTTTGACGGTGCCCTATTTAAAGTGAATGCGGCAGTCTCTCATGCATATCCCCAAAATGATAGCGGTAAGTCGGTAAGGGACATCATAGATCGTACCATATCTAATAGAGTGCGATTACGACGTTTAGACACACCATTTCGCTGAGGTGTGCCAGGCGGCGTGAGTTGTGAAACAATTCCACATTTCCTTAAGTGCGTGCCAAACTCGTGACTTAAATATTCTCCGCCACGATCAGATCGTAGGCACTTTATTTTCCTGTCATGTTGATTCTCTACCTCACTCTGAAATTCCTTGAACCTTTCAAAAGTTTTAGACTTATGTTTCATTAAGTAGACATACCCATATCTACTCAAGTCATCAGTGAGGGTGAGAACATAACGGTAGCCACCACGAGCCTCAACACTCATTGGACTGCATACATGGGTATGTATTATTTCCAACAAGTCAGTTGCTCGCTCCATTGTTCCGGAGAACGGAGTCTTGGTCATCTTGCCCATGAGGCATGGTTCGCACGTCTCAAATGATTCGAAATCAAGAGACTCCAAAAGTCCATCAGTATGGAGCTTCTTCATGCGTTTGACACCAATATGACCAAGGTGGCAGTGCCACATGTAACTGGGACTATCGTTATCAACCTTACACTTTTTGGTACTCACACTCTGGACATGTGTAACATCACGTTCGAGATTCATCAAAAATAAACCATTGACCAGCGGGGCATGACCATAAAACATTTCTCTCATATAAATAGAACAACCATTATTCTCAGATTTAAATGAGTAGCCATCTCGCATCAAGCGAGATCCAGATACGATGTGCATGCTCAAAGCTGGTACTAAATAACAATTATTAAGGTTTAACACTAATCCCGAAGGTAGATGTAGAGGTAGCGTGCCCACGGCGATCACATCAACCTTGGAACCATTCCCGACGCGCATCGTCACCTCGTCCTTTGCCAGCCTCCGCTTATTCTGCAGCTCCTGCTTGGAGTTACAATTGTGAGCAACTGCACCGGTATCAAATACCCAGGAGCTACTATGAGCGCTGGTTGGGTACACATCAACAACAAGTATATCACCTATACCTTTAATGTTGCCGTCCTTCTTATCCGCTAAGTACTTGGGGCAGTTCCGCTTCCAGTGACCGGTACCCTTGCAATAAAAACACTCAGTCTTAGGCTTGGGTCCATTCTTGTTCTTCTTCTTCCCGGCAACTTGCTTACCGGGCGCGGCAACAGCTTTGCCGTCCTTCTTGAAGTTCTCCTTACCCTTGCCTTTCTTGAAACTAGTGGTCTTATTCACCATCAACACTTGATGCTCCTTTTTGATCTCGACCTCTGCTGATTTCAGCATCGAGTACAACTCAGAATGGACTTCTCCATCCCTTGCATGTTGTAGTTCATCACAAAGCTCTTGTAGCTAGGTGGAAGCGACTGGAGAATTCTGTCGATGACCGAGTCATCCGGGAGATTAACTCCCAGCTGAGTCAAGCGGTTGTGTAGCCCAGACATCTTGAGGATGTGCTCACTGACAGAACTATTCTCCTCCATCTTACAGCTGAAGAACTTGTCGGAGACGTCATATTTCTCGACCTGGGCATGAGCTTGGAAAACCATTTTCAGCTCTTGGAACATCTCATATGCTCCGTGTTGCTCAAAATGCTTTTGGAGCCCCGGTTCTAAACTGTAAAGCATGTTGCACTGAACAAGGGAGTAATCATCGCAGCGAGAATGCCAAGCGTTCGCAACGTCTTGCTCTGCTGGGAGAAGAGGTGGGTCACCTAGTGGTGCATCAAGGACATACAATTTCTTGGAAGCTATGAGGATGATCCTCAAGCCACGGACCCAGTCCGCATAGTTGCTTCCATCATCTTTCAGCTTGGTTTTCTCTAGGAACGCGTTGAAATTCAGGGTGACATTCGCGTTGGCCATTGGATCTACAATATAGATTGTAAAGATAATTTTGGACTAACTTCATGATAATTAAGTTCACATAATCAAATTATTTGATGAACTCCCACTTAGATAGACATCTCTCTAGTCATCCAAGTGACACATGATCCATGTCAACTAGCCCGTGTCCGATCATCACGTGAGACGGACTAGTCATCCATGGTGAACATCTCCATGTTGATCGTATCTTCCATACGACTCATGTTCGACCTTTCAGTCTTCCGTGTTCCGAGGCCATGTCTGCACATGCTAGGCTCGTCAAGTCAACCTAAGTGTTTCTCGTGTGTAAATCTGGCTTACACCCGTTGTATGCGAACGTTAGAACCTATCACACCCGATCATCACATGGTGCTTCGGAACAACAAACCTTAGCAATGGTGCACAGTTAGGGTGAACATTTTTCTTGAAATTTTAGTGAGAGATCATCTTATTTACTATAGTCGTTCTAAGCAAATAAGATGTAAACATGATAAACATCACATGCAATCAATATAGTGACATGATATTGCCAATATCATCTTGCTCCTTTGATCTCCATCTTCGGGGCACCATGATCATCACTGCCACCGGATGACACCATGATCTCCATCATCATGATCTCCATCATTGTGTCTTCATGAAGTTGTCTCGCCAACTATTACTTCTACCACTAGGGCTAACATTTCGCAATAAAGTAAAGTAATTACATGGCGTTTATGATTGACACGCAGGTCATACAATAAAATAAGACAACTCCTATGGCTCCTGCCGATTGTCATACTCATCGACATGCAAGTCGTGAATCCTATTACAAGAACATGATCAATCTCATACATCACAATGCATCACATCACATCCTTTGGCCATATCACATCACCAGGCATATGCTGCAAAAACAAGTTAGACGTCCTCTAATTTGTAGTTGCAAGTTTTTACGTGGCTGCTATAGGTTACTAGCAAGAACGTTTCTTACCTACGCCAAAACCACAATGTGATATGCCAATTGCTATTTACCCTTCATAAGGACCCTTTTCATCGAATCCAATCCGACTAAGGTGGGAGAGACAGACACCTGCTAGCCACCTTATGCAACAAGAGCATGTCAGGCGGTGGAACCAGTCTCACATAAGCGTACGTGTAAAGTCGGTCCGAGCCACTTCATCCCACAATACCGCCGAATGAAGATAAGACTAGTAGTGGTAAGCAAATTAACAAAATCGACGCCCACAACTGCTTTGTGTTCTACTTGTGCATAGATTCTACGCATAGACCTAGCTCATGACGCCATTGTTGGGAGACGTAGTAGTAAATCAAAATTTTCCTACGTGTCACCAAGATCTATCTTTGGAAAAACCAGCAAAAAGTGGGGAGAGATTGCATCTTCATACCTTTGAAGATCGCTAAGCGGAAGAGTTACAAGAACGCGGTTGATGGAGTCATACTCGCAGCGATTCAAATCGCGGTGGATTCCGATCTAAGTGCCGAACAACGGCGCCTCCGCGTTCAACACACGTGTAGCCCGGTGACGTCTCCTACGCCTTGATCCAGCTAGGAGGAAGGAGAGGTTGGGGAAGGGCTCCAACAGCAGCACGATGACGTGGTGGTGGTGGAGTAGCAAGGTATTCCGGCAGGGCTTCGCCTAAGCGCTGCGGAGGAGGAAGAAGAGAGGTAGGGCTTTGCCGTGAGAGAGAGAGAGAGAGTTCAGAACTATTTTCAAAAGGCCAAAACCTCAAGTATATATAGGAGGAGGGAGATGGAGGGCTGGCTTGGACTCTCCTCCAAGGAGGAGAGCTTCGGCCAAATCAAAGGGAGAGTCCACCTCCCACAAGGGAGCTGGATCTCCTCCTTTTCAAACTCCTTTGCCCTTATCTCTACTCCTCTAGCCGCATGGGCCTTTATAGAAGGTCTTGGCCAGCCCAATAAGGGCTGGAACACCTCCTCTAAGGGCCCACAAAGTCCTATGGTCGTCACACCCCTCCCGGGGGTCCTCCGGCACCCTCCCGGCACTCCCGGTACAATACCGATGAGCCCAAAAACTTTCCGGTGACCAAAACTGGACTTCCTATATATCAATCTTTACCTCCGGACCATTCCAGAGCCCCTCGTGACATCCGGGATCTCATCTGGGACTCCGAACAACTTTCGGTAATCACGTATACCATTTCCCTATAACCCTAGCGTCATCGAACCTTAAGTGTGTAGACCCTACGGGTTCGGGAGACACCTGGACATGACCGAGACACTTCTCTGGCAAATAACCAACAGCGGGATCTGGATACCCATGTTGGCTCCCACATGCTCCACGATGATCTCATCGGATGAACCACGATGTCGGGGATTCAATCAATCCCGTATACTATTCCCTTTGTCTATCGGTATGATACTTGCCCGAGATTCGATCGTCGGTATCTCTATACCTTGTTCAATCTCGTTACCAGCAAGTCTCTTTACTCATTCCGTAATACATCATCCTGTGGCTAACTCCTTAGTCACATTGAGCTCATTATGATGATGTCTTACCGAGTGGGCCCAGAGATACCTCTCCGTCACACGGAGTGACAAATCCCAGTCTCGATTCGTGCCAACCCAACAAACACTTTCGAAGATACCCATAGTGCACCTTTATAGCCACCCAGTTACGTTGTGACATTTGGCACACCCAAAGCATTCCTATGTTATCTGGGAGTTGCACAATCTCATGGTCTAAGGAAACGATACTTGACATTGAAAAGCTTTAGCAAACGAACTACACGATCTAGTGCTATGCTTAGGATTGGGTCTTGTCCATCACATCATTCTCCTAATGATGTGATCCCGTTATCAACGACATCCAATGTCCATGGTCATGAAACCGTGACCATCTATTGATCAACGAGCTAGTCAACTAGAGGCTCACTAGGGACATGTTGTGGTCTATGTATTCACACATGTATTACGGTTTCCGGTTAACACAATTATAGCATGAACAATAGACAATTATCATGAACTAGGAAATACAATAATAACCATTTTATTATTGACTCTAGGGCATATTTCCAACAAATACTACTTGTGCATCCAAAATCCTTAAACCAAGTTTTGCCTTATGAGTCCACCATACCTACCTATATGCAGTATTTCCATGCCGTTCCAAGCAAATTTGTATGTGCCATCTTTAAATTTTCAAAATATGTTTTGTCTTTTGTGTGCCTGTACCGCTCATGAAACGGTGGGGAGTATCCAATATTTTCCCATGCTAGATATGTTATTCTCAAGATGAGTGTTTATTCACTTGTCATTGCACGAGAGTGCAGCGGTAATAGAGGCCCATTCCCAAAATAAAAAATAAAAAATATTTACTTTATGTTTCAAATAATAAATTCCTTGGAAAGTGTTGGTATGACACGCAACCGTGGATACGGCCTGCCATGGAAAGTAAAAGTTTGGTGGAAAAAAGGAATAAACTTTATTTTCTATTTGGGATGACCTATGATATATCTAGCATGGAAAGTATTGTGAGATACTTTCTTGTTTTCGTTGAGAGGAAAATCATGCCACCCAAAATATTTTTTTCTCCCAATTTAAACCTTGAGATCTCGGACCTGTACAAATCCCTACTTCCCTCTGTGAAGGGCCTATCTGTTTACTTTATTTAATCTTTATTCTCGCTTTCAGTCTCCATCTTATCTTATGAGCACTAACTAGGGGACACTATGATCGTACTTGAGCATTGGGCATAGCTAATATTTGTGTGCTTCATGAATGGATCAATGATAGAGCAAGATGGGCTAGGGATAACTATCTTTAGTGTTGATGTTTCGAAAGACATGGTTGTTTGTTGACATGTGATACGTCTCCAACGTATCTATAATTTTTGCTTGTTCCATGCTGTTATATTATCATTCTTGGATGTTTTACAATCATTTAACCACAACTTTATATTATTCCTGGGACTAACCTATTAACCTAGAGCCCAGTGTCAGTTCCTGTTTTTTACGTGTTTTGGGGTTTTACAGAAAAGGAATATCAAATGGAGCCCAAATTGAATAAAAATCTACGGTGAATTTTTATGGGCCAGAAGAAGCCCAGGGAGAGTTGGAGTTGGGCCAGAAGACCCACGAGGTAGTCACAACCCTCAGGGATGCGCCCACCCCCCTAGGGCGCCCCCCAGGCTTTTGACTCCCTCGTGGCCCATCCTGACTCATTTCCATCGCCATAAATTCCTATAAATTCCAAAAAACCCACGCAGATCCGGGATCGGGAGTTCAGCTCCGCAAGCCTCCAAAGCCACGAAAAACCAATCGGGTGCCCGTTCCGACACCCTGCCGGAGGGGGAAACCATCACCCGAGGCCATCTTCATCATCCCGACGCTCTCCATGACAAGGAGGGAGTAGTTCACCCTCGGGGTTGATTGTATGTACCAGTAGCTATGTGTTTGATCTCTCTCTCTCTCGTGTTCTTGAGATGACACGATCTTGATGTACCGCGAGCTTTATTGATATAGATTGAATCATATGGAGTTTTCCCCTCTATATCTTCTTGTGATGAATTGAGTTTTCCCTTTGAAGTTTTCTTATCAGATTGAGTCTTTAAGGATTTGAGAACACTTGATGTATGTCTTGTGATGGGATATCCGTGGTGACAATGGGATGCTATATTGATCCACTTGATGTATGTTTTGGTGATCAACTTGCGGGTTCCATGACCATGGGAATCTATGCATAGGGGTTGGCACACGTTCTTGTCTTGATGTTCCGGTAGAAACTTTGGGGCACTCTTTGAAGTTCTTTGTGTTGGATTGAACATGATGAATCTGAAATTATGTGATGCATATCGTATAATCAAGCCCATGGGTACTTGTGGTGAAATTGGAGTATCTAGGTGGCATTAGGGTTTTGGTTGATGTGTATCTTAAGGTATTATTTTAGTACGAACTCTAGGGCTGTTCGTGACACTTATAGGGATAGCTCATAATATTGATCATAAAAGATAACTTTGAGGTGGTTTCGTACCCTACAATAATTTCGTCGTTAGTTCTCCACTATTTGTGACTTTGGAGTGAACTCTTTGTCGCACGAGAGGTATTTACATATGATTCAACTATCCCAATATGGTTGAGAGAAATTGCACTAGTGAAAGTATGGACCCTAGGCCTTGTTTCCAAGCATTTATACAATGTTTTGCTCGTCGTTTACTATTTTTTACCTTGCTGTTTTTATATTTTCAGATTACAAAAACCTATATCTACCATCTGTATCGCACTTGTATCACCATCTCTTCGCCAAACTAGTGCACCTATACAATTTACCATTGTATTGGGTGTGTTGGGGACATAAGAGACTCTTTGTTATTTGATTGTAGGGTTGTTTGAAGGAGACCATATTCATCCTATGCCTCCCACGGATTGATAAACCTTAGGTCATCCACTTGAGGGAAATTTCCTACCGTCCTACAAAACTCTACGCTTGGAGGCCCAACACGAGTCTACAAGAAGAAGGTTGTGTAGTAGACATCAAGCTCTTTTCTGGCACCATTGTCAGGGAGGCGAGTGCTTGAAGGTATATCTTTAGATCTTGCAATCAAATCTTTTAGTTTCTTATTTTTCACTAGTTTTGTTTTATAAAAGAAAACTACAAAAAATGGAATTGAGGTTGCCTCATATGCTTCATCTTTTTAATGTCTTTTGTGAAAATGATGGAAAGGGAAATTGTGCTCAAGTGTTAGAAGAAGAAGTTATTAAAATGTTTGGCACTAAATCTTTGAGTGATGAGCATGATTGCAATGTTGTTAGTATGAATTCTTTGAATATCCATAGTACTAATGATGAGTGCACTAGTCATGCTAAAAATATTTCTTATAAGCATGTCAATTTTTGTGGAGTGCATAGAGTTTTTCAAGACATGCCTAAAAGGGAAGATAGATTTTGTAAGAGGCATAAGTATTTAGAAACTAAATGGTTGCAAGAGAGGCTATATGTTTGTGCTGAAAGACTTCATATTTCTCGCCGTCTTGTGAACTTTGCAAAGAACATGGTCATTATAATTTCCAATGTGAATTATTTCATGATCGAAATGTGTCCAAAAATTGTGATAACCTCATTACCCTTGAGCATCGTAATGAACTTAGTCTATTTTTGGGGTATGAAGAAATGAAACGTGAAACTAAGGATGTTCCAGCAAGGGCTCTCATGAAAATGATTGAATTTGATCTGAATGAAATCTATATGTATTGTGTGGTAAATTGCATTGAGAATCCTTATATTGTGAATTACTTAAAGACAAGAAAACAATTAGAAGAGGAAGAGAATACTAATGAATGGGATTAGGTTTCCCAATGTCCTCCTATTTTTTCTTATGATAAATCAGGTAACGAGGAGAAGCTTTTTATTCAACCAACCTCTTCAAAAAGAAGTTTGGAGGAATTAAATAAAGCCACACATAATGTGGTGAAGAAGAAGAAAAGAATGAAAAGTAATGGTAAAGAGGTATCTCTCCCAAATAATGTTGCTCCCATTATTGATAGGCCTCAAGAGAATGAATCAAAAATAGTTGTGGAATATGATACACTTGAGGATGATTTTGTTATGCCTATTGCTTGTTGTGATAATTATGATTGGGAAGATAATTATACTTCTTATAATCTTGAAAATATTTATGGAACCAACTTGGAGGATGATGATAAAAATTGCTATACTTTTGGTGCTATTCATACCACTAATGATGAGAGTGATTATGTTTATGATATACAAAGCCACAAGCTTGTGGATGCTATGTTCGATGAAAATGACATGTTTGAGAATTTATGTAACATCCCAAACTTTGGAATGTTATAATAATTATTAGAATGATTGTTTGTTTGCTTGAGTGAGTGAAAGTGAGTGAAATTTGAAACTTTTGAAAATTTATTGAGAGGGAATGAAATGACTTTCCCAAAACTTTCAATCTTCATTTTTATCACCAAGAATTCAAATTCATTTCATCACAAAACCCTAGAGTGAAGATGACATGACTTCTTCCATTTAAATAAATGAAAAAGGGATTTGAAAATGATTTGAATTTCCATTTTGAAAATATTTCAAATTCAGAAAACTTTATGCAACTCAATGATTTTCATGAGAGAAAATAATATGACTTCTTCAAATTATATGAAATATGAGTTGGAAGTTAAAAGAAGGAATTGAAAGAGCTTTTGAAAACCTCTGGATTATTTTGAAAATCCATTTCATATTGGTCCCTATCCAAAATTTTCAAAGAATTCAAAACCCTGACAAAAATTTGAGAGGAGTAACATGACACTCCAAGACAGGGGGTAATTTTTGAAGTTTTTGAATCATCAAACCCAAAAAGTTATTTGAAAAAATATTTGCAAAAGTAAATAAAGCCAATTAAGGCATTTTCTGAAAAATGGTTTTTTTTAAGTATGCAAATTCCAGAATAAAAATGTCCATTAAATGTCATTTATTATTCAGTTAATTTTGATATAAAATTTGACTATATTTGGAATTTATTCGAATGCATTGATCAAGTTTTATGGCTCTGGTAAAATCATAAATAGGAAACGGTAACGGTTTATAATAAAACCGGCCGGCCCACAGCCTTTAAAGCCGATTTTATTTCATAACGGTCACCGCTAATAACACCCCCTCTCGCTCTCTCACTGACAGGCCGGTCCCATGCGCCCGACCGAAACCGTCGCTCGGTCGCCTTCCTCCTCCCGCGCCCGACGCCGTCGCCGGTTTTCCCTCGACGCGGACCCCCTCCCTCCTTACTCCCCCGACCCCCTGAGACCCCTATAAGTAGCCGGCACCTCTCCTCTCTCCATTCCCCTTGTTTCCCCCTCCTCCAGCGTCCTCTCACTACCGGAATCCCTCGCCAGACTTCACCACGGCCGCCGCGCCATTATCGCGTCCCCGCATCACCCTAACCTCCCCGCACTCTCCCGAGCCCTCCGACGATTTCCCCATGACCGTACGCACTTCCCCGACCCCTCACCCTCTCTGGACACTCTCTGGAGCTGCCAAGACGTCACCCTCGCCGGAGTGTTCCCCGATCCCGAAAATCCCTCCGCTCCTACTCGTCGTCACCGTCCTCCCCGAGATCGCCCTCGACCACCACCGGACACGCCATTCATCGCTGAGTCGAACGGAGCCCTCGCCGTCGCCGGAGGACCACCGGAGGCGCATCCCCGACGACCTCGACGCCTCTTCCATCACCGGAACCCTCGCCGGAATCGGCAACCACCACGGTGAGCCCTCCCCTCTCTCTCTCAACCGTCGGATCAAACTCCTACGCGCCAGATTAGAAGAATTAAACGCCGAAGCGTTTTCCTCTAATGTTCGGTCGTCCGCCTGTAGCACACCCCCGTAGCCAATAGCAGAGCTCCACGTGTACCCCTATCCGTTCGAAGCAAAACTTTTCTTTTTCCATTTTAATTTCAAAAACAGAATAGTTTTGTTTTTATTTTCTTTATATCTTTTATGTTTCTAACTATTTTAAATAGATTCTTTTTGCATTAGATCACAATTTTTATCTAATTTCTGTAGATACCAAATTTAACCATGTTTGAACATTTAAATTTGAATTTGAACAGATTTGATTTAAATTTTGTTTTCTGAATATCTTGAGTTCTAAAATGAATTTTTGAATGATTCTTTTTCCTACTTGTCACTAGTGATCATAGCTATCATTTGGTAGAGTTTGAGAATTTTTATAAAAAATTTAAATAGTATTTTCAAACCAAACAGAATCTGTTTAGTTTCCTATTAGTTTAATTAAATTGATTTATTTTGTTTTATTTTGAAAATCTGAATATGATTTACATTATGTTTTAGATTTCATTTAGTTTTGTTGTTCCAAACCTTAGTAATTTACTTGCTGTTAACAAAAAAAATTAATTTGTTTAGTTTATAAATTTTGTTGTAGGGATCTATACCCTCTTTCAAATAGGTATAGTTGTTTTAAAAGCAAATTTGTTAGTAACAATTCTTTTAACTAAAGTTTTAAGTATTTAGATTCTATTTTCAAATAAAGTTTTTAATAATTCTTTTCTGTAAATAAATGTTTTAAACAAAAAAGGTTTAGTTTTACCCTATTATTATAGAAAACTATATTTTTTCTTCATTAGGTAATGTTTTATAAAACAATTTAGTTTTAATAGTAATTCTTTCACAAAAGTTTTAGATGACTTAATTCTGTTTTATAATAAATATTTTTAATTACTTTCTATTAACTAAGTTGTTTCATAATTTGTTTTCACTTAGTTTATGGTTGTGCTTGTAGTTAAGTTCATTAGGCAAACACTCATGTTGTATAGGATGTTGTTTTCAAATGTTTTACTTGTTCTTAAAACGTAACTCATTTTTGCTAGTAAAATATTTACTAAAATACTTTTATTATATTTTCACCTTGTTTTGGGTTTTGTGTTACTTTTGAATTTGTTGGAGTTTTGTGTTTCAACTTTGTCTTAAGTATTTCCTTCATCAACCTTGTTGTTTTTGTTTCTTGTGTTACCTTTTGATTGTTAGTATTGCTTGTTAGAAGTGTTTGCTTATGAATGCAATGCTTGATTATAGATTATCCTCGGAGAGTGACGAATAGTCTATCAAGTTATTTTTGAGAGCAATCTTTATCTTCATCAACAGTACAGGCAAGTTCACCTTGACCATCTATTTCATACCTATGTTTTTATTGCATGTAGTGACATCATTCAGCACATCCCTCCCGTAGTGTTATTGAAATTCTTGTAGTTGAGTAGAATGCATGAGGTAGGAACCCACCACTGGTTACTAAAGCCCCGGGAACGTTAGTTACTTTTATGCTATGCTAAAGTAGACGGGGTTCTGTATGAGCGTTCGTGAGTGGTGTGAAGAAGGACTCTACGTCAAGACGACAACATCATGAAGACATTTTCAAGTCCTGCATCTTCAAGTCCTCAAGACTTCAAGACTCGAGAAGACAAGTTTTCAATACACACTACTGGGTGAAGGATGGTTGATTGGGCATCCCTGGAGAAACCAGTGGATGGCCGGGATGCATGGAGAAGCGCCATGACATCTTGCGGAAAGCTTCACCCAGACTCAAAGAGAAGGATGAATACTTCATGCCCGGTTACGGACAATTTGAGCTTCTAGACTTGGATCTATCTCTGAACTCTCAACACTGGACTGATAACTAATTGTGGGCAACTTAATGATACTTGTGGGCATTTGGACATCGGTTGGAGGAACCATGTCATGATAGGTAACTCCATAGTGAAATTCCTGATATTCCTTTGTTGTAGGAAAATAAAATCAGCTTTTACGCAAAAACTCAGACACAGAGCCACAAAGCCTTTGCATATAGAATAGTCTTTATTTTTTTCTGTTCTACTATGGTGATCTTGCCAGTACATTCAATGTACTGACCTACACGGCTGCAACGTCTTATGTTGCAGATACTCTTCTACGACGGGTAAGAGTACGATTCAGGGTTACAGTCCGCACTCAACTTGTCGTTGGTGTTATTGGGACTCCACTCCCGTTGACTGTATCCGCTGCTATTTTAAGGTATATATCAGTTTTACGTTATTTACATGTGATTGCACTTTGATATATACATTGATGTACTGTGTGTGCCAGCATACTGATCCAGGGATGGCACAGAACACACAGAGGCTTGACTCGTTTTGAGTCGGGTCATTACAGAAATGGTATCAGAGCACATGTTGAGTGTAGGACGTGACCCTAGAAACTGGAAAGCCTTAGGAAATGATTTCTTGAAAAACTTTGTTTTCAAAGGATCTTTTACTTCTCCTCTCTTCTGAGTTTTATCAAGAGTTAGAAAATACCCTTTTCCCCTTGATCACACGAAGGATCAACTGAAGCCCTCCAAGAAGGACAAGATATCAGACAACTGGTGACCAACTCAGACAAAGATGTATTCCATTATGGAAGAGCTACAAAAGGATTGAAGACTATACAGACCTCAAGAAATTAAAGACCATGAAGAATTTCCAAGATGTTATGCCCCTAGAAGACCAAATCCCTGCTGTATACTTACGTTAGATACGAGGATTTGTGAGCTATCATTTGAGTGTAAGTTTTATTTTCGACGGCCACAACTAAAATCTATTTTCAAAACCATTGTTTGTATTGTGTGTATCTCCTCCTTTCTCTCTACCATCTCATCCCAAAACCTTGACCCCAATAGATGATGAATGAAGCTGGACTTGTACTTTCTGGACCAATGACCCAGCTAGAGGCAGAAGTATGGATTCACAACATGGAGAATCACTTCAGGAGCAACTCGATAGCACAGAAGTATAAGGTTCAATATGCTCTCCAACACTTTACCCAAAGTGCCGCAACTTGGTGGAAAATGCATCATGCCATACAAGGATTTAATGGAGCAAAGAATTGGGAAGAACTCAAGAAGACTCTGTTAAGATCCCGTCTCATTCAGAAGCATTGTGTTATCCCGATGGAGAAGACCCGAGCATGTAAAATCTGTGGAGAAATAGGACACACCCAGGAAGAACACAAGAAAGGATGCCCTCATTGTGAAGAAAATCACCGAGCTGAGGAATGCCCAACTAGTAGGGTGACTTGTTTCTTGTGTGAAGGGACTATGCATTACCCGGCTCAATGCCAAATGTACCCCAAGGTACAAGAAGTCATCAAGCAACAGAAGGAAGCCATGAAGGAAGCCTTCAGAGGAGAATTTGGAGAATTTGTGATGAAGAAAGATATTGAAGACCCTGATGGAGAAGGATTAACCAGATTTTACTCAAATGTCTGCTATACATGTGGAGAAGAAGGACATTTCTCACAGGACTGTACGAAGGAAAGAAAAGAGTATCTAGGAAACTTACCGATAGAAGAAGTGGAGTTTGATCCACAGGAAATTGAAGCTTTGATCGGAACAAAGAACCTTAGGAAGAGACGAACCCCTGAACAGAAGGACCTGAGTCATATTAGATGTTACAAGTGTAAGGATATGGGCCACTATGCCGATAAGTGCCCAAGAAAGGAACCAGAACTCCCAAGAGCAAAAACCAACATCAAGAAGACCCGAGATATGTTAGAAATCATTTGTTTTCAGTGCAAGAAGACAGGACACTACTCCTATACCTGCCCAGAGAAGAATGCTAAGCATGAGTAGTTTGAGTTCGGAAGTAATAAATGTAATAGGTAGCACTCTTATACTTTGAGGTTATGTAATGGATAATCCATTTGTTTTAAGGATGACAATACTCTCTAAAGATGTTGGAAAGTGAAATTGAAGTTTGATTTTGAATAACATGGATGTTTACCCAAGTCGAGACATATGTCAATTCTGAGTACCTTTTCTGACACACGCAGATGACCACTCTTTATGAGTCTTTCCTCAAAGGCCCGGAAACAATCATGACCCTGACCAGTGATCATGACTACCCAAGGATTCTGAAGGATATGATGAAGCACATCCGTCTTGAAGGAGAAGCAGTCTACAAAGGCTACCCATTCATGGATAATGGAGTGAAACTTTGGTATGTGGAGGTACACCTCCACCGTGCAAATGGAGTTTGCCCAAAGACTACTGGACGATACTTTTACATATCTCGTGTACCACAAGCTATTTTCTTTGACGTTGTTCGTGAAGCTGCCATGGAAGCCATACGCCATATTGGAGAAATACTTGAAGCAAGACTCCGTCATACTCAGGAATACCTGCAAGAGGTGCATACGGAGATGATGGAGATGAAACTCATGTCCACCCTAATCAAGGAAAAGATGGAGGATTTCAAGGAACACGACGCAAAGTTCCAGTGGTACTAACATATCTCCAAGAGGGGATAAAGGAATAAAGTTGGGAGTGAAGCTGAACCATACCAAACTATGTGGATGGCAGCATTTGTAATAAAGTATTTTCTAGGAGTTTTAAGAAGTGATTGAGAATGTAACCAAGGATTGAATATGAGAAGAATGGGATAGTTTCGAAGATGGAAATACCTGTATCATGAAGCACTTTTGATTTCATGAGCTTATTTTGTAACGGAAGTCTCTAAGATTGTAATAACTTCGTAAATCAATGAAGTTTATTGTGTCAAGATTTTCTATGAGTTACCACTCTAAGAACAAAGATCTCTGACCAATTTTCGAGGATATGAGAAAATTCGGTCTAAGCAGACCTGAGTGCATTTCATTTTAAGTGTGGTAGAAACCACAGGTACCTCCCGGTTAAGTAATTTGGATCAGTGAATACGGATGAAGAGAATGTGGAATCACCGCAAACTATCCGGATAATAACCTTTGAGACAAAGAGTTTTCGAAGCTGGAATGCTAAGAAACGGAATGATTATGGTGAAAACCACACCCAAGGTTAAACAGACCAATGGAAAGGAAAATGAATTCCGCGGAGTGGAATCTAGACAAGAATAAGTCTGAGATTTGTTACCTCAAGGGTATGGTGTAGTGAACTGAAGGTAATGCTAGAATATAGATCGATAGTCACCCCACGGGTGAGATGAAGTTGTTCAAGAATTCAAGTGAATCCACAAGTCACTGACCTCAGGATTGATAAGGATCAAGCCCCACCCTTGTGAAGGAGGAAACTTGGAAGAAGCTACGACTGATCAGCAAACGTTTTCTTAGGAGCATACGATAACCTAAGAGTTGTGAAGAAACGATAGATGTTTTTTTCTTATCTTGCAGAATCAATGGATTTATCTGAACTTTGTTCGTTAACAAGAGAAATTTTCTGCAACGCTTGTGAGGAAGTCCAAGTGTTAGAATACGAGATTCACTAAACCTTATACAAGGTTATGATTTCAGTGCGACATGGTTTGGCCACCATGACGACTTACTCTTATCATTCTCTTGCTATTCGGATTGGTAAATCTGAGTGACTTACCCATAGTAAAGAGACGACGTTCTTTGAAGCTTTTTGTTTAAGCCTTAGAATGGTAGGATGAAACCCCTAGTACATTGACAGTTGCTGTCACACGTAGGAATTTTACAGTGAGGAATGAAGCCAAGACCCATTTCACTGCAGGATGACCACCAATGGTAGACCACCATGAGATCTTCGATAAGTTATTTAGAATGAACGCGAGGCCTGCCAGCTAAGAAGACCCAGTATCGGTGGTAATACATTTTGTTATGAGAACACAAGTTTTTGATTTTAAACGGAAGAGAATCATCGAAGGAGGTATCGTGAAGTATGTGAACGGACATATGCACCATAGGACTATCAAGATTTTTGAAGGACCAATAACTCTCATTTTAAGTGTGGTAGACCCACATTTCCAGGTCAATGTAGTTTGTTAGAAGACCCCAAACCCTAACCTATTCTTTCTAGCCTTTTCGAATCTCGAGGATGAGATTCATTTTAAGTGTGGTAGGTTTGTAACATCCCAAACTTTGGAATGTTATAATAATTATTAGAATGATTGTTTGTTTGCTTGAGTGAGTGAAAGTGAGTGAAATTTGAAACTTTTGAAAATTTATTGAGAGGGAATGAAATGACTTTCCCAAAACTTTCAATCTGCATTTTTATCACCAAGAATTCAAATTCATTTCATCACAAAACCCTAGAGTGAAGATGACATGACTTCTTCCATTTAAAGAAATGAAAAAGGGATTCGAAAATGATTTGAATTTCCATTTTGAAAATATTTCAAATTCAGAAAACTTTATGCAACTCAATGATTTTCATGAGAGAAAATAATATGACTTCTTCAAATTATATGAAATATGAGTTGGAAGTTAAAAGAAGGAATTGAAAGAGCTTTTGAAAACCTCTGGATTATTTTGAAAATCCATTTCATATTGGTCCCTATCCAAAATTTTCAAAGAATTCAAAACCCTGACAAAAATTTGAGAGGAGTAACATGACACTCCAAGACAGGGGGTAATTTTTGAAGTTTTTGAATCATCAAACCCAAAAAGTTATTTGAAAAAATATTTGCAAAAGTAAATAAAGCCAATTAAGGCATTTTCTGAAAAATGGTTTTCTTAAATTATGCAAATGCCAGAATAAAAATGTCCATTAAATGGCATTTATTATTCTGTTAATCTTGATATAAAATTTGACTATATTTGGAATTTATTCGAATGCATTGATCAAGTTTTATGGCTCTGGTAAAATCATAAATAGGAAACGGTAACGGTTTATAATAAAACCGGCCGGCCCACAGCCTTTAAAGCCGATTTTATTTCATAACGGTCACCGCTAATAACACCCCCTCTCGCTCTCTCACTGACAGGCCGGTCCCACGCGCCCGACCGAAACCGTCGCTCGGTCGCCTTCCTCCTCCCGCGCCCGACGCCGTCGCCGGTTTTCCCTCGACGCGGACCCCCTCCCTCCTTACTCCCCCGACCCCCTGAGACCCCTATAATTAGCCGGCACCTCTCCTCTCTCCATTCCCCTTGTTTCCCCCTCCTCCCGCGTCCTCTCACTACCGGAATCCCTCGTCGGACTTCACCACGGCCGCCGCGCCATTATCGCGTCCCCGCATCACCCTGACCTCCCCGCACTCTCCCGAGCCCTCCGACGATTTCCCCACGACCGTACGCACTTCCCCGACCCCTCACCCTCTCTGGAAACTCTCTGGAGCTGCCAAGACGTCACCCTCGCCGGAGTGTTCCCCGATCCCGAAACTCCCTCCGCTCCTGCTCGTCGTCACCGTCGTCCCCGAGATCGCCCTCGACCACCACCGGACGCGCCATTCATCGCTGAGTCGAACGGAGCCCTCGCCGTCGCTGGAGGACCACCGGAGGGGCATCCCCGACGACCTCGACGCCTCTTCCATCACCGGAACCCTCGCCGGAACTGGCAACCACCACGGTGAGCCCTCCCCTCTCTCTCTCAGCCGTCGGATCAAACTCCTACGCGCCAGATTAGAAGAATTAAACGCCGAAGCGTTTTCCTCTAATGTTCGGTCGTCCGCCCGTAGCACACCCCCGTAGCCAATAGCAGAGCTCCACGTGTACCCCTATCCGTTCGAAGCAAAACTTTTCTTTTTCCGTTTTAATTTCAAAAACAGAATAGTTTTGTTTTTATTTTCTTTATATCTTTTATGTTTCTAACTATTTTAAATTGATTCTTTTTGCATTAGATCACAATTTTTATCTAATTTCTGTAGATACCAAATTTGACCATGTTTGAACATTTAAATTTGAATTTGAACAGATTTGATTTAAATTTTGTTTTCTGAATATCTTGAGTTCTAAAATGAATTTTTGAATGATTCTTTTTCCTACTTGTCACTAGTGATCCTAGCTATCGTTTGGTAGAGTTTGAGGATTTTTATAAAAAATTTAAATAGTATTTTCAAACCAAACAGAATCTGTTTAGTTTCCTATTAGTTTAATTAAATTGATTTATTTTGTTTTATTTTGAAAATCTGAATATGATTTACATTATGTTTTAGATTTCATTTAGTTTTGTTGTTCCAAACCTTAGTAATTTACTTGCTGTTAACAAAAAAAATTAATTTGTTTAGTTTATAAATTTTGTTGTAGGGATCTATACCCTCTTTCAAATAGGTATAGTTGTTTTAAAAGCAAATTTGTTAGTAACAATTCTTTTAACTAAAGTTTTAAGTATTTAGATTCTATTTTCAAATAAATTTTTTACTAATTCTTTTCTGTAAATAAATGTTTTAAACAAAAAAGGTTTAGTTTTACCCTATTATTATAGAAAACTATATTTTTTCTTCATTAGGTAATGTTTTATAAAACAATTTAGTTTTAATAGTAATTCTTTCACAAAAGTTTTAGATGACTTAATTCTGTTTTATAATAAATATTTTTAATTACTTTCTGTTAACTAAGTTGTTTCATAATTTGTTTTCACTTAGTTTATGGTTGTGCTTGTAGTTAAGTTCATTAGGCAAACACTCATGTTGTATAGGATGTTGTTTTCAAATGTTTTACTTGTTCTTAAAAAGTAACTCATTTTTGCTAGTAAAATATTTACTAAAATACTTTTATTATATTTTCACCTTGTTTTGGGTTTTGTGTTACTTTTGAATTTGTTGGAGTTTGGTGTTTCAACTTTGTCTTAAGTATTTCCTTCATCAACCTTGTTGTTTTTGTTTCTTGTGTTACCTTTTGATTGTTAGTATTGCTTGTTAGAAGTGTTTGCTTATGAATGCAATGCTTGATTATAGATTATCCTCGGAGAGTGACGAATAGTCTATCAAGTTATTTTTGAGAGCAATCTTTATCTTCATCAACAGTACAGGCAAGTTCACCTTGACCATCTATTTCATACCTATGTTTTTATTGCATGTAGTGACATCATTCAGCACATCCCTCCCGTAGTGTTATTGAAATTCTTGTAGTTGAGTAGAATGCATGAGGTAGGAACCCACCACTGGTTACTAAAGCCCCGGGAACGTTAGTTACTTTTATGCTATGCTAAAGTAGACGGGGTTTGGTATGAGCGTTCGTGAGTGGTGTGAAGAAGGACTCTACGTCAAGACGACAACTTCATGAAGACATTTTCAAGTCCTGCATCTTCAAGTCCTCAAGACTTCAAGACTCGAGAAGACAAGTTTTCAATACACACTACTGGGTGAAGGATGGTTGATTGGGCATCCCTGGAGAAACCAGTGGATGGCCGGGATGCATGGAGAAGCGCCATGACATCTTGCGGAAAGCTTCACCCAGACTCAAAGAGAAGGATGAATACTTCATGCCCGGAAGCTTACCTGTGTAGCCACAAGTCATTATGGGCTCTGGCTTGGTGATCTTTGTTGTGACTCTGCTGGGCAGTGCTACGAGATGTAGTCGACGTTAGGATTGGGATGGGCATTGTCGGACAGTCAGGGAAGCACTCTGAAAGACCATGTTTCTTTCATCCTGTTCTCAAACACCAGGCAGTGCGAGGACTTACCAGGAGGGAAAGAATCTTGTGGGTAAAGTACACAACACTCTGTAGAGTTAAACCTAATCGATTAGCCCTGTCCCCGGTTACGGACAATTTGAGCTTCTAGACTTGGATCTATCTCTGAACTCTCAACACTGGACTGATAACTAATTGTGGGCAACTTAATGATACTTGTGGGCATTTGGACATCGGTTGGAGGAACCATGTCATGATAGGTAACTCCATAGTGAAATTCCTGATATTCCTTTGTTGTAGGAAAATAAAATCAGCTTTTACGCAAAAACTCAGACACAGAGCCACAAAGCCTTTGCATATAGAATAGTCTTTATTTTTTTCTGTTCTACTATGGTGATCTTACCAGTACATTCAATGTACTGACCTACACGGCTGCAACGTCTTATGTTGCAGATACTCTTCTACGACGGGTAAGAGTACGATTCAGGGTTACGGTCCGCACTCAACTTGCCGTTGGTGTTATTGGGACTCCACTCCCGTTGACTGTATCCGCTGCTATTTTAAGGTATATATCAGTTTTATGTTATTTACATGTGATTGCACTTTGATATATACATTGATGTACTGTGTGTGCCAGCATACTGATCCAGGGATGGCACAGAACACACAGAGGCTTGACTCGTTTTGAGTCGGGTCATTACAGAAATGGTATCAGAGCACATGTTGACTGTAGGACGTGACCCTAGAAACTGGAAAGCCTTAGGAAATGATTTCTTGAAAAACTTTGTTTTCAAAGGATCTTTTACTTCTCCTCTCTTCTGAGTTTTATCAAGAGTTAGAAAATACCCTTTTCCCCTTGATCACACGAAGGATCAACTGAAGCCCTCCAAGAAGGACAAGATATCAGACAACTGGTGACCAACTCAGACAAAGATGTATTCCATTATGGAAGAGCTACAAAAGGATTGAAGACTATACAGACCTCAAGAAATTAAAGACCATGAAGAATTTCCAAGATGTTATGCCCCTAGAAGACCAAATCCCTGCTGTATACTTACGTTAGATACGAGGATTTGTGAGCTGTCATTTGAGTGTAAGTTTTATTTTCGACGGCCACAACTAAAATCTATTTTCAAAACCATTGTTTGTATTGTGTGTATCTCCTCCTTTCTCTCTACCATCTCATCCCAAAACCTTGACCCCAATAGATGATGAATGAAGCTGGACTTGTACTTTCTGGACCAATGACCCAGCTAGAGGCAGAAGTATGGATTCACAACATGGAGAATCACTTCAGGAGCAACTCGATAGCACAGAAGTATAAGGTTCAATATGCTCTCCAACACTTTACCCAAAGTGACGCAACTTGGTGGAAATGCATCATGCCATACAAGGATTTAATGGAGCAAAGAATTGGGAAGAACTCAAGAAGACTCTGTTAAGATCCCGTCTCATTCAGAAGCATTGTGTTATCCCGATGGAGAAGACCCGAGCATGTAAAATCTGTGGAGAAATAGGACACACCCAGGAAGAACACAAGAAAGGATGCCCTCATTGTGAAGAAAATCACCGAGCTGAGGAATGCCCAACTAGTAGGGTGACTTGTTTCTTGTGTGAAGGGACTATGCATTACCCGGCTCAATGCCAAATGTACCTTCATTATTGTGGTTATATTGTGGAATTCCTTCATTATTCTACTGAAAATTATTATCAGAAAGTAACATATGCTTATAGGAATTGCAATAATATCAAGTTTCCTCTCTATGTGTTCAAAGTTTTGAAGTTATGTTTGTTTTGCCTTCCTATGCTAGATGATTCTTGCTCCCATAAATTGTTTGCTCACAAAATCCCTATGCATAGGAAGTGGTTTAGAATTAAATGTTCTTTTCATGAGATTCATGATTCTGTTTTGCATGTTTCAATTACTATTCCTATGCGAGCATAATTGAAATCAGCATGCCTAGCTAAAAGGCATTAAAGAAAAGCGATTGTTGGGAGACAACCCAACACTATTACTTTATGTTTTTGTGTGTTCACATGATTAATATACTGTATTGATCATGTTTTGTGTCTTTTATTTCAATAAAGTGCCAAGTAAATCCTTTGGGATAGTGTGGATACTTGCTTGTTTGATTCTGTGCAAAAACAGAAAGTTTTGCGTCCAGTATATGAATTATCTGATTTTAATTGAGAGTCAAAAAATTCTGAAACTTTTAAAAAAACTTTATATGCAAATTCCTAAAGATTTCCTAATTTTTAAGATTTTTTAGAGTCAGGTAAGTTTGGTGATCATTCAGATCTCTACAAACTGTTCTGTTTTTGACAGATTCTGTTTTGCATGCGTAGTTTGCTTGTTTCAAGTGTTCCTATAGCTTATATTGAGTAATATAAGTTGTGGGAATGATGGAATACAGTAGGTATCATGTGGTAATAATTATCATACTTGTCTTGACAGTACCTAAGTGTGATTTATCTTTACTACACTAACCTTTCTCACAAAGTTCCGTTAAGTTTTGTGTGATTGAAGTTTTCAAGTTTTGGGTGAGACACCAATGTGAGGAGAACAAGGAGTGACAGAAACCTAAGCTTTGGGATTACCAAGTCACCCCAAAGGTAATATCCAAGGAAGACTCAAGCATCTAAGCTTTGGGATGCCCCGGAAGGCATCCCCACTTTTGTCTTCAACACTATCGGTATATCTTACTTGGTGCTATATTTTTATTCGTCACATAATATGAGTTTTGCTTGGAGCGTCATTTTATTTTGTTAATTTCTGTTAGGTGTTATTGATAATCTTGTTTTTCAATAAAAATTTCCAAGAATTTCCTTTAGGATGCTTGCATTGTATGTTTTGATGAGTGTTGTGTAAAAACAGAAACTTTGGCTGTAGTGTTTGAATTTTCATATTTTACTGGAACGTGCAAAGTTTCTGAAATTTCTACACAGTATTGTCATATAAATTTTATAGAATTTCATAACTTTTCATAATTGTTTGAGTTATATAATTACACTGTTTTCATAAATTTCTACAGACTATTCTATTTAGACAGATTGATGTCATAGTTTCGTTATCTACTTATCATATAGTTCCCACAGACTATATTGGTAGATATAAATTGTGGAAATGATAGTATACAATACCTAATGTTTGAAAATTATTATGCAACTTGTCTTGGAAGTACATAAAAAGTTGATTTATTATTATGTGTACTAACCTATCTCACGAGTTCTTTTTGAGTTTTGTGTGGATGAAGTTTTTGAGAATAGGTGAAACTGTGGTATGAGAGGATTGAACGAGATACAAAAGCTCAAGCTTGGGGATGCCCAAGGCACCCCAAGTAAATATTTCAATAACTCTCAAGCATCTAATCTTGGGGATGCTACGCATCCCACCTCTCTTCATCAACAATTATCAATTAGCCTATGTTGAGCCTAAATTTTTATTCGTTCACATGATGCGTGCTATTCTTGGAGTGCTATTTTTAATTTGCTTGCTGTTTGAATAAAGTAATTAAGATCAGAAAATATTTATTGAGGGATAGAGAGAGATTCCTCACATAGCTCTTTAATTGTTTGACTACTCATATCCTTTGAGAGTAGCTTGTCATTTGCTCATGTGCTTTACTTAAATTTGCTTGAGCTTGTCAAAAAAACAATGGCAATACATGAAACTAGTCCCAAGGTGATAGATATCCAAGGAGGATATAATAAAGCTTTCATGAAGATCATGGGACAAATTAAACTTGATTCTTTGTAATAGTTTTGAAACATGATGATAGAAATATGTGAGTCATGTTAGTAAGTAATTATGCTTAGTAAGAATATTGGTGTTAAGGTTTGTGATTCCCTATGCATGCACGAAAGTCAATAGATATGCAATGAAGTTACATCCTACTTGTAGTGCATTATTCATTGTTAGTTATGACTCAATGCTCACTTATGTTATTTTTCATTCCTCGGTTTCGTTGCTTCCCAATCTATTTGCTAGCCTTCATTTGTACTAAGTAGAAATACTACTTGTGCATCCAAAATCCTTAAACCAAGTTTTGCCTTGTGATTCCACCATACCTACCTATATGCGGTATTTCCATGCCATTCCAAGCAAATTTGTATGTGCCATCTCTAAATCTTCAAAATGATTTTTCTCTTTTGTGTGCCCGTACCGCTCATGAAACGGTGGGGAGTATCCAATATTTTTCCATGCCGGGTGTATTATTCTCACGATATGTGTTGATCAACTATCATTCACGAGAAAGTGGCTGGTATTTGGGATTCCCAGTCCCATGCTCAAAAATCAAATGAAAATATAATGAAATAAACCCCCCCAGGAATGTTGTTGGTATGGACGGTACCCATGGATTCGGCTCGCCATGGAGTGTGATTGATTGGTGGCGGAGGATTAAAGACTTTACTATTCTATTTGGGAACCGCCTATAATGTATCTATCATGGAAAGTATTGTGAGCTAATTTGTCATTTTCATTGACAGGAAAAGCATACCACTGAAAATATTTTCTCTCTCAATATAAACCTTGAACTCTGGCACCTCTAAAATTTCCTACTTCCCTCTGCGAAGGGCCTATCTATTTACTTTATGCAATTTTTATTTTTGCTTTGAGTCTCCATCTTATCTGATAAGCAGCAACTAGGGGGGACTATGATCGTACTTGAGCATTGGGCATAGCTAATATTTGAGTGTGTTTCATGAATGGATCAATGATTGAGCACGATGGGCTAGGGATAACTTTCTTTAATGTTGATATTTTGAAAGACATGGTTACTTGTTGACATGCTTGAGTATTGAAGTCATTATGTTAAAACTAGACTATTGCGTTGAATTATTTACAAAGTCCAAATGTCCAAGCAAATTTGTATGTCTAAATTTTCAAAATATTTTTTCTCTTTTGCGTGTCCGTACTGCTCATGAAACGGTGGGGAGTATCCAATATTTTCCTATGCTAGATGTGTTATTCTCAAGATGAGTGTTTATTCACTTGTCATTGCACGAGAGTGCGGCGGTAATAGAGGCCCATTCCCAAAATGAAAAAGAACAAATATTTACTTTATGTTGTCAAATAATAAATTACTTGGAAAGTGTTGGTATGGAAGGCAACCCTGGATACGGCCAGCCATGGAAAGTGAAAGTTTGGTGGAAAAAAGAAATAAACTTTATTTTCTATTTGGGACCACCTATGATACATCTAGCATGGAAAGTATTGTGAGCTACTTTGTCGTTTTCGTTGATAGGAAAATCATGCCACCCAAAATATTTCTCTCTCTCAATTTAAGCCTTGAGCTCTGGGACCTCTACAAATCCCTACTTCCCTCTGCGAAGGGCCTATCTGTTTACTTTATGCAATCTTTATTTTTTCTTTGAGTCTCCATCTTCTCTTATGAGCACCAACTAGGGGACACAATGATCATACTTGAGCATTGGGCATAGCTAATATTTGAGTGTGTTTCATGAATGGATCAATGATAGAGCATGATGGGCTAGGGATAACTTTCTTTAGTTTTGATATTTCGAAAGACATGGTTGTTTGTTGACATGTGATACATCTCCAACGTATCGCTAATTTTTGCTTGTTCCATGCTGTTATATTATCATTTTTTGATGTTTTACAATCCCAACTTTATATTATTCTTGGGACTAACCTATTAACCTAGAGCCCAGTGCCAGTTCCAGTTTTTTTCGTGTTTTTGGGTTTTACAGAAAAGGAATATCAAACGGAGCCCGAATGGAATAAAAATCTACGGTGAATTTTTATGGACCAGAAGAAGCCCAGTGAGAGTTGGAGTTGGGCCAGAAGACCCACGAGGCAGTCACAATCCTCAGGGGCACGCCCACCCCTAGGGCGCGCCCCTAGGCTTGTGACTCCCTCGAGGCCCATCCTGACTCGTTTCCACCGCCATAAATTCCTATAAATTGCAAAAACACCAATGCAGAACCAGGATAGGGAGTTCCACCGCCGCAAGTCTCCAGAGCCACAAAAAAGCAATCGGGAGCCCGTTTCGGCACCCTGCCGAAGGGGAAAACCATCACCGGAGGCCATCTTCATCATCCCGACGTTGTCCATGACGAGGAGGGAGTAGTTCACCCTCAGGGTTGAGGGTGTGTACCAGTAGCTATGTGTTTGATCTCTTTATCTCTCATGTTCTTTAGATGACACAATCTTGATGTACCGCAAGCTTTATCGATATAGATTGAATCATATGGAATTTTCCCCTCTCTATCTTCTTGTGATGAATTGAGTTTTCCCTTTGAAGTTTTCTTATCGGATTGAGTCTTTAAGGATTTGAGAACAGTTTTTGTATGTCTTATGATGGGATATCCGTGGTAACAATGGGATGTTCTATTGATCCACTTTATGTATGTTTTGGTGATCAACTTGCGGGTTCCGTGACCTTGGGAATCTATGCATAGGGGTTGGCACACGTTCTTGTCATGACGTTCTGGTAGAAACTTTGGGGCACTCTTTGAAGTTCTTTGTGTTGGATTGAACATGATGAATCTGAAATTATGTGATGCATATCGTATAATTAAGCCCATGGGTACTTGTGGTGACATTGGAGTATCTAGGTGACATTAGGGTTTTGGTTGATGTGTATCTTAAAGTGTTATTTTAGTACGAACTCTAGGAATGTCCGTGACACTTATAGGGATAGCTCATAAGATTGATCAAAAAAGATAACTTTGAGGTGGTTTCGTACCCTACAATAATTTCTTCATTAGTTCTCCACTATTTGTGACTTTGGAGTGAACTCTTTATCACATGAGAGGTATTTACATATGATTCAACTATGCCAATATTGTTGAGAGAAATTGCACTAGTGAAAGTATGGACCCTAGGCCTTGTTTCAAAGCACTTATACAACATTTTGCTCACTGTTTACTATTTCTTACCTTGCTGTTTTTATATTTTCAGATTACAAAAACCTATATCTACCATCCATATTCCACTTGTATCACCATCTCTTCGCCGAACTAGTGCACCTATACAATTTACCATTGTATTGGTTGTGTTGGGGACACAAGAGACTCTTTGTTATTTGATTGCAGGGTTGTTTGAGAGAGACCATCTTCATCCTACGCCTCCCACGGATTTATAAACCTTAGGTCATACACTTGAGGGAAATTTGCTACTGTCCTACAAAACTCTGTGCTTGGAGGCCCAACACGAATCTATAAGAAGAAGGTTGTGTAGTAGACATCAACATGCTTGAGTATTGAAGTCATTATGTTAAAACTAGACTATTTCTTTGAATCATTTTAAGTCCAAATGTCCATGCTATACAAAATAAAATAATGTGATGAACATGGTATGCAACATTCCACATCAAAAATTCTGTTTTTATCATTTACCTACTCGAGGACGAGTAGGAATTAAGCTTGGGGATGCTGATACGGCTCCAACGTATGTATAATTTTTTCTTGTTACATGATGTTATATTATCATTATTGGATGTTTTACCATCATTTTATTACCACTTTATATCATTTTTTGGGATTAACCTATTGACATAGTGTCAAAGTGCGAGTTGCTGTTTTTGCTTGTTTTTTACTTCGTAGAAAATCAATACCAAACGTAGTCCAATCGCGATGAAACTTTTTGGAGATTTTTTGGACTAGAAGACACCCAATGGACCAAGGAAGTGCAAGGGGAGTGGGCCAAGGAGACCACAACCCACCAGGCCACGCCAGGGGGGCCTGGCGCGCCCTGGTGAGTTGTGCCCTCCTCGAGGCCCCTCTCCACAGCCTCTGATGCCTATAAATTCCCAAATATTCCAAAAACCCTAGGGGAGCCGACGAAACACAATTCCAGCCACCGCAACTTCCAAAACCTTGAGGTCCAATCTAAACACCATCACGGAGAGGTTCATCTTCATCATAGGTGCCTCTCCGATGATGCGTGTGTAGCCCACCATAGACCTACGGGTCCATAGGCAGTAGCTAGATGGCTTATTCTCTCTCTCTTATGATTCTCAATACAATGGTCTCTTGGAGATCTATTTGATGTAAACTTTTGCGGTGTGGTTGTTGGGATCCGATGAATTTTGAGTTCATGATCAGTTTCTATCTATGAATATTATTTGATTCTTCTTTGATCTCTTATATGAATGATTGCTTATAGCCTCGTTTTCTTCTTCGAATATTTGGTTTAGTTAGGCCAACTAGATCACTTTTTCTTGCCATGGGAAGACGTGGTTTGTGATGGCTTCGATCTTGCGGTGTTCTTTCCGAGTGACACCAGAGGCAGCAAGACACGCATGTATCGTTGCTATTAAGGATAACAAGATGGGGTCTATTCCTACATGAATAGATCTTGTCGACATTATGTCATCGTTCTTATTGCATTACTCCGTTTTTCCATGAACTTAATACACTAGATGCATGCTCGATAGAGGTCAATGTACGGACTAATAGTGGTAGATACAGGGAGGAGTCGTTCTACTTATCTTGGACGTGATGCCTATATAATGATCATTGCCTTGGATACCATCATGACTATTTGATTTTCTATCAATTGCCCGACAGTAATTTGTTCACCCACCGTGCGCTATACTCATGAGAGAAGCCACTAGTGAACCCTACGCCCCCAGGTCTACTTTTCCATAATATTGCTTTCCGATCTACATTTTGCACTGTTTGTTTTCAGATCTACAAAACCAAAAAAACCAAAAATATATTGCTGCATATTTACTCTATTTATTTTGTGTTCTTAATAGATCTATCTCTCCTATCTATCTGTACCTAATCCATTTATTAACGTAGAGAGATTTACAACCTCTCTTCCGTGTCGGATTGCAAGTATTTGTTGTTTGTGTGTAGGTGCTGCTTATTGGGTGCTGGTGATCCTCCTACTGGTTCAATAACCTTGGTTTCATAAATAGAGGAAATACTTACCGTCGTTGTGCTGCATCATCCCTTCCTCTTTGGGGAAATACCGACGCAGTCTCAAGCCACATCAACGCCGAGGCTTTCCAAGCATCGAGCCACGCCACCGCGTGCTCAAGCCACAGTGCCACGCGGCCGCCTGGGATCCCACGACCCAACCAGAGGGCCAAAATAACCCCCAGGCCGTTCGTGTGGAGCCGATCTATGCAGCGCTGCAGGAACATCAGTCGGTTCTCGGTAGCCAGTGAGATCTCCGGCAGGCTCCAGCCCTCGTTCACACCAACCTCCTGCCTGCGCTTCCAAAAGCACTCCTGGTGCTCCGCCACGGCCCGCTTGGCACGACGCCGGGTATCCGGGAACCGATCTAAGAAGAGGAAGAGAATCAGGAAAACAAGGCAACGTAGCCGGCAAAAAAATAAGACTCAAAGGAAAAAATACTCACGCTGAAAGGCATCGTCCACTTCGATCCCAAACTTAAGGCTCATGCTTCGCTCCACCTCTAGCGCCTTCTCCGCCTGTGCAAGAGCACACTTCTCAAGTTTGCCCCCAAGACGAGTCACCTCGTCCTGGAGGACGGTCGCCCGTTGGTTGGCGTCGGTTGCCTGCTTGGCGGACTCCTCCCTGGCCGCCACCTCCTTTTGTAGCTCCGCAGTAAGGATTTCCCGTGGTGACTGGCCATCGACAACCAGACTGCCCAGCCAGTCCCACTCCGTCATGGCCGCCTAGAGGCCCCGCACCAGCCGGTCCTGCTCGGAGGCCACCTCATCCCGCTGTAGCCGGAACTGGGTCAGGGTCTCCAGCTCCTCCGTAGCGGACACAACCCAAATCAGCTAAGCGTTGAAGATCCGAGCCGGCTGACGCATAGCCGACCTGGATCTCGGGGCCTACACCCAGTGGATGCGCTCGCGTGCCCCCATTGGAATGTTCGCACCTCGCACCTTCTTCAAGTCCTCCTTGTCTTGGTAGTAGCCGAGCTTTCCCCTGTTGTGGATGGTGACCACCTGGTCGAAAGCGCTCGCCTCTTGGCATTCTCATCCTGCACCACACCAAGAGGTGGATGTTAGACGCTTGCATGAAAAGATTCAATCTGGCTACCACATGGCCGAGTAGCTGGCCTGAATCTCGGGGGCTACACCTAGTGGGTGCGCTCGCGCGCCCCCACTAAAAAAGTAAACCAATATGGGAGGGAGTCTCACCTCAACCGTCTCCTCCACGCGCCGGAAGTTGCTCACGGCGGCCTCGGCAAACCTAGTCAGCCCCTCGTGGCAACGGGCCATGATGCGAGACGGCTCCCCTGGCACAAGGACCTGCCTGCCGGTTGGCGGGGCTAAAGCAGTCGGATCGCAAGCCAACGCCGACCAACCTTTAAGGACGTCGGCCATGTTCCTCCTCGAGCGACTTGGCTCCTCCTCGAGCGACTTGGCCCGCTGCTCGGCGCCGCATCCGACATGACGTTGGCTGGCTAGGGCCACACGACAAGCACAAGGGCGCGAGAGTCAGCCCCAAGCTCCCATGCGGCCAGCGCATGCGGCTCCGGCGTGGGCCGGCCCGCCTCTGTCGGCTGGGCAACCGACGCGTCTCCCCCTCCAGGCGTGGCCTCTGGCGCGGTCGGAACAACCGGCCCCTCCACGACGACCGGCTCGACGGGGGATAGAGTCACAACCGGCTCTGGCTGCTGTGCCGCCTCCATGACCGGATCGGGAACCATGTCCATTGGTCGGGCCGTCTCCATCGCAGGCTAGGCCGCCTCCGTCATCGTCTCCTGCGGCTCGCTCGACGCGACCGGGACATCCAGGTCGACTCGGCGGCCGACTCCTTCGCACGCGCGGAGTTCGAGCACCACCTCCGCCTCCCGTCACTCGACGCCGCCGTGCGCGAAGGGCACCCTTTGACGTCCCCTTCACGGCCCCCAGTTCGGCCTGCCACCTCTTCTCCTCCCGCGCCATTGCCGCATGCTCCTGGATGAGCCGGCTGGCGGCCTCCATTGGTGTTGCGGCTGACTTCATGTCCTGGAGCTCGAGGGCCTCGCTGAAAAAGGGAAAGGAGTTACCCCCCCCCCCCCACCGAACCCTGGGCAGTCCGAAACAAAAAAGAAATAAGTCACAAGGAAGGGGTCCTCACCCAATGGCTACAGGAAGGGGAAACCTAGACCGGGGTGGCGGCTTGCGATGGCAATGTGTGTCTTCTTCCATAACGGCTAGAGTGTTGCCGGCTGCCCAACAACCGGCCTCTTTTCCTTCTGGGTCGCGTCTCCCGCCCAACTCCTGGACGGTAGCTCCTTGCTCCTTCCCCGTGAGTCCCGTCGAGTTGTGGGGGCAAGCGCATCCAAGATCCGGACGTCATCATCATCATCATCATCGGTCCAATCTCTGATCAGGGGTGCAATGTCAAACTCACCAGCCGCCCTGGATCCGCCGTCTCCCGGATCGCCAATCATTCCGTCCTCCTGGACCTCCCCGAAGGACTCGAGCTTCTCCTCGACGGCTCCCCCAACTCAAAATCCTCCGGATCAGAGTTGGTGTGGTCCGCCTAAAACACTTGGGGTGTGGGCCATCCGGTGTGGTCTGTCGTACAAAATGTTGTGGTCAGCATGACACATGAGCATAGGGGCCGGGAAGAGACGAACGGGAAGGAGGGAAAATGATTACGACAAAATGTACCAGGGGCGCCGGGTCGAGCTAGCTGTATGGCATCTTGCGAAGCGCCACGTGTGCATCTCCAGCTTGAAGTTGGTAATGGAGTTCACCCACTCCGCCACTTGAGTCAGCGTCAACTCGAAGGTGGACAACCGGCATGGGTCGCGCCGGACCCCATGTCATAGATCCGGTGCGGCCTCTTTTGCAGAGGCAGCACCCGATGGTCGACGAAGGCGGCCACCAGGTCGGCCGCGACCAGCCCTTCTCCACTTCTCATGGAGTTTAGCCGGACTAAGATGCTGGTGACCTCTCTAGCCGCCATGTCTCCCGTCCAATTTGCCCTCATGGATGGGAGGTTGACGAAGGGTGGCAGTCGTATATAGTTCCGCCCTGGGTCGACATTCTTCACATAGAAGAAGGACATGTTCCACTTCTCTACGGAGTCGATGAGGGTGAGGCAGGGGAAAAGAGTCTCACGGACACACACCACCGTCCCCCCCCCCCCGTAGGCGTATGGCTCGTTGTCATTCTTCAGGGTCTTGAGGTAAAAAAGCTTCCTGCATAGCTCCAGAAAGGGGAGCATGCCGAGATAGCCCTCGCAGAGAGTCACAAAACTAGAAAGTTGCAAGATAGAGTTTAGCCCCAGATGGTGCGGCTGGAGGTCGAGGGTGTCGAGGAAGAGCCTGACGAACCTGCTCACCGGGAGACCGAAACCGCATGAGAAGTGCGAGGCGAAGACCACGCACTCTCCCACCTCGGGCTCTAGCAGCACCTCATCGCCCGGAGGACGGGCGACAATGCGGTCCTCCGACGGCAGCCTTTGGGCACGGAGGAGGTACGTGATGTCCTCCGCTGTCACGACGGAACCACCCCAACTGTCCGAAAGTCCGTCTGCCATCTCCGGGGTGGATGCGCACCCTGGGAAGAGGACGGTGGAGCCTCCTAGCATAGCGGATTTCGGCGATCTCCCCCCGTCGGTCGCAATAGGAGCAAGAAGGCGAACAGCAGCGGAGCGGCGCGAGCTCGTGGTGCAGGGCGACGAGAGCGAGAAGACAATGGGGAGAGGAGGTGCTATCTGCCTCCGCCTCTCCCCCTCCCCTTATAAATAAGGGACGAAGGCCGGGGGACGTGGGGATTAACTACGCCCACGCCGCCGAGAAATCTGCCAGACGTGGGCATCACGAGACACAACCGCCGGGGGCCGGCCACAAAGGATCCCCGCCCATGACCCCAGGCCTACTAGGCTAGGCATGTGGAGACGTCCCGTCGCATCCCTAGGGGTGGGACCCATGGCGCTCGCAATGCCATGCGTGGCGTGTCGCGGCCCAGTGTGAGTAGCGAAGTGTTGCCATGGTACCAGAGGCGTCGGGCATGACTACCGGTGCACTCGGCTAGCCAGGCCATCACTCCAAGACTCGCACCACTCCTTTCGGAGAAGTATGAAGCCATCATCTCCCCTCATTTGGGAGAACGCGGGGACCCGTCGGCTTCGGGGACTACTGACGAAGATATAACCCCCGGGTATGCCAAAGCAGGGAGGTTCGACCTCTTCTCAAAACAATACAACTGGCTAGCGTTCGGCCGGCTGGCGTACGGCAGGTTGGCCCACGGCCGGTTGGAGCGTGGCCGGCTGGCATGCGGCCGGTTGGCGCATGGCCACATGGCGAGCATCCGACAAGTGAAAGAAAGGTCGACTCCCCGCTGACTCTCGGGCGGGCAAGCACCGGTCCCCTCCCACCGTACCCGCGTACGGTGACAAGACATGACCCCCACGATAGGTCCCGCGTGGCTGCAGAGACCGCTGACGAGGGAACCACGTGGCTACAGTACGAGCTATGGTACCGCTGACCACGGTCGACCGCGACCAGGCGGGGCGATAGTGCCGGCACGCCACCATCCACTCTATTACCTACCCTCACATGGCTACACGGCGGTCGGCCTTACCACTGACCGCGGCCGGCTGCCAGAAGGCGACACCACACAGTGTGGCCCATGCCGGGGTAGGTGACTGCGGGCCAATAGCAGAGGCCAGCCGACGGGCCCTAGTGGGCTACCGCAGCCGACGGGCCCTACGAGCGATGAGACGACACAGACGGTGGGACCCCTAGCCAGCTATAGAGACTGCCAGCCGGGCCCCTCACCCTAGTACTATCCATGCATATTGTAAGCCGGGTGATTGGCCTATAAAACACCCTCGGTGTCCCCATGCGAGGGGGCAAGCATTCTCACCATTTCCCCATGTCCATTCCCACACATAGAGAGACAGGAAGAGTCGGCTAGCTCCTTCTTCCTCCTCCCTCCAACAGCTCTAGGAGCACCATTGTAGTCCTCTTAGTTCATCAACCAGACATGCAGGACTAGGGGTGTGTTACCTCTCACAGAGGGCCCCGAACCTGGGTACATCGTGTGTCTCGCACCGCTTGTCCCCGATCCCGTTACCGGAGTCCACCGACGTCCTTCGGCCCCAACCACTCTCGATAAGCCCCCCCATGGCATCTGTCGCGAGAAAACAACGACACTTTTATCCTTCTTCTTATCTTTTGAAAATTTTGGAATGCTCGCAATGCAAAAATTTGTAGGAACCTAGATATCTCACCCCCCATATGTTATCATCGCGGATCTCACGTTGTGGTCTCACCTCCTTAAGAAGGTGGAGGACAAAGTTCACGCCGGCTTGTGGCCGCCTACTTTACTTCTTGCCTTGTCTAGTTTGCAATAAATATTTTTGAAATTTGGGACGCTCGCAATGCAAAAACTTTTAGGAACATAGGTGTCTCACCCCATGATGTTATCAGGGGCATCGTTGTGATCTCACGCCGTGGTCTCACCGCCTTAAGAAGGCGGAGGACAAAGTTCACGCTGGCTTGTGGCGGGACTACTTTACTTCTCACCTTGTCTAATTTGTAACAAAATACTTTTGAAATGTATTCAGGTGGGGAGTCTTCTCCCCCTCTCCCCCGGTGACAGTTTACAAAAAAACAAAATGGAGGAAGGGGAGCATTTAAATTTTGGGCATGTCACGTCGTGCAGACCCATAATGGCACATGCTGCCACACAACCGAATGGAGGTCCATTTCACCTATTTGTTGCTTCTTTGAGCAGCGTTCTTTTCAATCTTGTTTGAGCAGTGGTTAACACACAATGGCGACGCAAGCGTGATAAACCTGTGGGGTCAATTAAATTATTTCGATTTTTTCTTCATGATGCACATTTTAGGTATATTTTACACTATGTTTTTATGTTTGTAAATTTACATGACATAAATATTTTTTTACAGTGACTATATTTTTTTTACGGTCTCTTTTTACATATGAAATACGGTAAAATTTACGAAACGTAAAATTACGAGGCATTGATGTGAAAATAAAGGGGATGAAAAATAACTATTCCTCCCCAGGATGACGAATAGTCAATCCCTATGTGCCACGCGACGATGAAATACTTTCTGTTACAGTGAAACAAGACGTTGCTTTGCTTGATCGGGATGTACCTGGACGTGCATGTATCAAAGGGGAATACTTGTATGCAAGGTAATCTATTAACTCAGAGATATGCAGGCAAGATTGATCGGGCTCATTTTGGCAAGGAAAATTCAATGTCCATTTATACTTGAGAGAGATGGAACCCTGCGTTAATGCAAAGGAGCATGCAAGATGTGATTTATTTGGTTCGGTCAACAAGATAAATGACAGGGACTTATTTTTGTTCTTGCCACCTCTACATAAAAAGCAGGGATGGCAATGGGTATCCATTACCCACGTACCCTACGGGTAAAAAACCTATTAGGATAAGGGTATGGGACCAAAATTTATCCATGGGTATATAAATAGAAAAATCTGAAACCTATCGGATAAAGCGGGTACGGGTATGGGATCATATAACCCATACCCACATACCCATATACCCGTATAAAATCTACGTAAACTGAAAATTATCTCTACAATCTACGCTATGTGAAGAATTTATGAACTGGAAATGTATGTCTATGTGTTGTTTTTTATGACTGTATGATGTTATTTATATGTATATGTTGTTGTTATAATCTATTTTTTGTAAGCTATATTATATGACATAGTTTATGACTATAAGTTGTCTAAATTGATGTTGTGCAAGTATGGGTAATTTTACCCACGGGTACCCGTCTACCCTATCGGATAATGGGTATGGGCAAAAAAATATCCATTGACGGGTACGGATACGAGGATGGATAAGCTCATAGGGAACAGATAAAGGTATGAGGAGGCTCCACCCGTATCTATACCCTGCGGATGCCACCCTAGTAAAAAGGAAGTTTTTCAACGTGGCAAGAGATGGAGGCTAGTACGTGAGTTCTTGTCATTAAAGGACACGGGCTAGGGTCCACCTCCAATATTATCGGGCTGTAAGTTTAGTCTTAGCCGAGATTTAAAAGGTAGTTTAATTAGACAAGAGTTTCTATGTGTGCTAGTTTATTGTCCTGGTTACGTACTAGTCGGTCATTTGTTTTTCTTTGAGATCATGTACTGTAGGTGTTTGTGCAGGCTATATATAAAGCCAAGTGCGTTCATGTAAAGGCAGGTTATATTTTATGAAATTGATACGATATGTTTTTCAGGGTAGACATCCATATTAAATTTTGGAGGAATCTTTAAAAAACCTTTGTGTTGTGATTTATTTGTTGAAATTGTTTTGCATGTGAGTATTATTGTTGAGATTGATTTTCTCGTGCTGAGCCACAAGGTTGAAACCCTCTACTTCGTGTAGATCGTGTGCGCGGGCGAGAGGTTGCTACTGCTACCGGTGGAGTCACGTGAAAGATCGGACCGCAACAACAGGTCGGATCTCGTCACGAGATTCGATTCACATCATATATACATTAAAATTATATTGAAATTTATGAAACTTGTTTACTTGAAACATTTTTCACATTAAAAAAACTTATACAATGTTAAATGTTCATGTATGTTAAAAAAGTGTTTGTACATTAAAAAATGTACATTACATTTAAAAAATGTGCAGGTTTTAAAATGGCGGCATTTCAAAAGATGTTTGTACAATGTAAAAAAAATATGTAGTTAAATAATGAAAATATCATTCAAAAGATGTTCCAGTGTGTATTTGAAAATGTTTAGCATTATTCATAAAAACATGTTTTTCAGGAATGTTAATCATGTATTTGAAAAAGGTAAAACATTTACAAAATATATTTCGGATGTATAATAAATATGTACAAAACGTGTACCAAAAAAGGTAGACATTAAGATATATATTTAAAAATGTTAATAATTTATTTAAAAAATCCTAACTGTGTATAGAAAAAATTACTGATGATCAAAAAATGTAAAACATAGATGCAATAATTAGACATCAAAATATATATTTGAAAAAAATGGTCAATTACTTTCTGTATTTCATAATATAAGAGCATTTTTTGACACTACACTAATGTAAAGACGTTCTTATATTATGGAGCGGAGGGAGTATGTATTTAAAAAAAACATGTATAAAATTATATTCTTGATGTATATGAATAATGTACATCGTATATGAAAAAGTAGATAAGACAATATTCATACAATATATAACCTAACAAATAAGCCCTATATTTGTCAATACATATGAATGATCTTTTTCAAAGACAATACGAATAGTACTACAAGCAGTTCTGTAGTTGAAAGTACCTGGAATTGTGAAGTATTAGAAGCAGTTCGTCGTCACAAACAGCTTGCAGTAGTTGGTACTGGAGAAACCACCTCCAATACTACGAGTCTTAGTGAATGTTGGCTCCAATCGGAAAACAGAACTGCATGGTTCTGTACCAGTGATATATTTGTTGGTAGGAAACATTACTTATTTATTTTAATTTCTGAGCAACATAATCATGTACAAATGGAGTCCAAACTGCACCCAAATAAGTAAACACTGCCTAAAAATGGTGTATTTTGCAATGCATGGGTAAAATGGAGAAGATAAGTCTTTCTAAGATAAAAATAAATATTAATATCATTGATACTAAAGATTATGTCCTCCCATTTTCAAGGGACCTTGTGCTTGTTTTACTTTAAAATGTGTATTTTAATACATCAAGAATGGTTAAAAGTTTGCTCGAAAGTTTCAAACAAAGTTGTGGAAAGTGTATATATAGTACAAGTGAAAGAATTTTGTGAAGAGATGCTTAGGTCGTGTTTGGTTCATATATGTGTTTTAGGGCATTTTGCATACTTATACCGATTGGGCCTGGATGAGCTAATGCAGGCTAAAAAACAACATTTGCATGTAGTGGTTGCTTGCTTTAGGCTAATTGCACGAGGGGACCGATATGTTAGCATGTTGTTTGGTTGCGTGGGTGGGTGTTGTTAGACAAACAACACATTGTTTGGTTGCAACCAGCTAAAGATGTGATCATCACTTCTCACTAGTGGCGACCTTAACACACACACACACAACATTGTCTTCTCCTAGGTAGGAAACAAATGAAAGTTTATCCTAACTATTAGCAAATGACAGTGCAAATTATTAAGTGCCAGTATGGCTGAATAGTCAAAAGTTCAATGATGCTAACTAGGTGGAAGTTCATCCTCTTCCTCTTCCTCTCCTTCTCTTCATCATCTTCTTCTGCTGATGTTGTCTCTTCTTCTTCTTCAGATCCTGGTCTGGCCTCTGTTATCCCACATTGTATGCGCCCACTCCAACATTTGTTCTTCCATGCTTCGTTGTCAAACACCTCCAAACCATGGCTGGAGGTTATCACCTCATCAGGAGTCACACCATCCTCCTCTCGCACAAGGTCATTAGTTCCCCATTGCAGTATTCGATTCTGAATGATGCAACATTCAAGAACAAGCTTGACCTGGGTAGGATAAGGATGGAATGCCTTCAGATCTAGGATCTTAAACCTGTTCTCCAGAGCTCAAAATGCCCTTTCAACAATTACTCTAACGCCGGAGTGTTTGAGATTGAACAACTCCTGTCGAGTCCTAGGATATTTCCTACCAAATAACTCATTCAAATAATACCTGGTTTTCCTGAATGGTGGAAGAACACCTAGGCGACAAGCATAGCCATCATCTCCTAAGTAGAACTTGCCATTTGGGAGTTGATGCCATCAGGTCTACACATGCTGTCAATGAGAATGTTAGCATCATGTGTCGATCCTTCCCAGCCATCCAACACATATGTAAACTTCAGATCAAAGTTAACAATAGCAAGCACATTCTGGCCTGTGTAGTGCTTTCTCCGTCTATATGTTGTAGCTTGTGACCTCGACACTCTAGCAGTGACATGAGTACCATCTATTGCACAAATGCATTCCTGAAATGGAATTACAAGATGGTGTTTAAGTCTACAACAGAATGAACAACATATGAATGCATTAACAACATACTATTAGTGCTCACCTTGAAGTATGGGTACCATCTTGGACTGGTGCGAATCTTGGTAGGAGTCTAGCTACTTGGTGACACGATCATCTCTCTCAGAGTTCACCAATAGCATACAACACATGCTTGAATTACCTGGAGATGGTCTCCTTTGATCTCCTGAACGTGTTGTGGATAACCCTAAATCTCTGGTTATGGCCAACAACATGAAGGAACATGGCCAATTGTTCTTCAACACTGGTGTGGATGCTATCTTCTATAAGTCCCCCTGCTCCTGAAGGTTTGTACAAGTCTCGCAAATGGCACTCTTTTCATTCTAAGCATCCACACAGCCTCCGTGTCATTGCAGTTGTAGATGTAGTTCAGATTTGCTATCCTCTCCCTATCTCGGATTAACATCCGACCATACCAGATGAGAGGTCTCTCATTCCGACGATTAACTCTCTTATGGACCAAGAGAATCCAGGCCTGAACAACAGCTATCAACGTTGCTGCATGAACTAGAAGCTTCATCTGTTCATCGACAACCTAAGTGACATCCATGATGTTGTCAACCTAGGCACTGCCGATGCTAAACAGTCCTAGCAGAGGAGGGGGAGGGAGTAGCTTACGAGCTTCCAGGTCGGGGGAGACATGCAAAGCAGAGGATGGCCCGGCGGAGTCGAAGAAGGGGAGATGCAGCTGCCGGTGCCGGGGAGTGTTGCTGCCACCGCCACCGTCGCAGCCGCAGATTTGAGTCGTCGCCACCGTTGGTGCCAATAATAGAGGATGGCTTGTCCTACAACTAGGGATGAGAGAGTAAATGGAGTGGTGAGGGTATATTTCGTGCCATCCCGCCTTCGCAGATTTCTCCCTCCCACCATCTCCGACCGGATCCCCCTTGCACCGCGTCCTATGCCGCGTTTCCCTTTTGCGCCCGATTCAACATGACTCGTTGGAAACGGCCGATTCGAGCGTTCCAAGCGAGCCAGGCTCTGGGATGCTTTAAATTTCGTGCCGATGCGAACCAGGCCTCAATAGAGGCAACCAAACAGCCCATGTTCATTCTGCCAGGACCTAGTTGGGCTCTATGCAGCCTACCAAATGTGTCCTTAATGACGTACACCCACGTGTACATATGGCAATGGGTGGAGCGAAGTACAGAAGCAGAGGTAAAATGTCCATTGTGTTTTTATTTCAAAAAATGTTCATTACCGTACCTCGAAAGGCCGAAAATATTAAAATGGTTATTATGAAAAATAAATAGCGCAAGTGATGTGAAAGATATAAGAATAGTATTTTAAACGATTATAGCGTGGTCATTTTTTACAAGGGCAAATACCACATTGTCGGGCTGTGCAGGGGGCTAGTAACTTCAACTCCTGTATAATTATTGATAGATTTTGTTTGCTATAGCAAGTAAGCGAGGGTTGCGTTCATACTCGTGACCTGGTTGTGTTCATACTCGCGAGTGAACGATCATTCACCATCACTGTAGACCAATGATTATACTCTTCCAGCATTTGAAATTAGATGCCCCAGGCCAACCCCATGTGAGCTAGTAGAAACCGAACTAGAAGTTGAAAAAAAGAACTAGAAGCGGAATTCCGGTCTTAATTTTGTGTGTATACGTGTACTAATTTGCTAGTCAGGACGAACTGGTACGCGACTAATTAATTGGGTGTGATGTGATATGCACACATGCTCTCTTTTGCTTTTGAACACACATGCACACATGCTCTGATCTGGAGAAGATGCAAGCTGGTTGACTTTGAGCAATACAATCCGAGTAGGGTTGAACGTACCTGCCACACGGGATCGCGGGAGACGAATACACAAAGCGTTTAGTTCGTGTGACCAGAGATAAATAACGGACAATATATATATTTATTTGGCGTTTGACAAAGATTGACTTTGGAACATAATCCGGCAGTGGTCGAGGAGCTCAGCACCAGTACGCCGTGGTCACCATTGGGCGTGGTGCATCTGGTGGCGGAAGCTGCTACGCAGGACATGCATCGACGGGACGGTATTGTTTAATAGCTTGACAATGAAACAGAACTTCTTAGGAAAAGAAAAGAATATAGCATCTTCTCAGTCAGTTTAATAGCTTGACATAGGAAGAAAAGAAAAGAAAAAAAAAATTCATCACCATAGTACTCGGTGGTGAATTTTCGGTTGGACCAACCAGCATCAGTGTGAGAGTGGCAATCCCTATTTGACGGTATTGTTTCGGAGGCAATTGCATCCTTGTTTGTTCGGCTACATATCGTTCTACCGATAGGTTATTTTGCAGAGTTATATGATGGTTAGAGCATCTTCAACCGCGTCCCTAACAGGCTTTCTCAGGCGATTTTTCATGTCGACGTCCAAAAATCAGCCCAACTGTGCCTTTAGGAGACCGTTTTTCGCCGGTTTGGGTCGAAACCGGCGCCGGCGGATCCAGGCCGAACCCGGCACGCTGGGGGCGTCCGGGGGCGCCGGGGCGAGCGATTTTGGCGCGAAAGAGGATGGGCCCGCCGAGTCAACGAGACGCCGCTTCGTCGCCCTCATCGTCTCGGTTCCCGCGGGAATCAACGTGAAGGCTGCCGCACCGGTCAGCCTTCATTGATGCCTCACGGGCGACGCAGTGAAGGCGCCGCGCCGCGCATCCCGTCCTCACCCGCAACGCGTCGCCCAACATGCAGCCTCTCGCCGCCCCCGTTGCGGCTATAAAAGGCGACATCCCCGGCGGTGGACGGCACAGTTCTCACCCCCTCCCACTCTGGCGCACAAAGCTACACTCTCCCTGCCTTCCCGCGACGAACAGATGGCCGAGAGGTTTCCAAGCGACGGCGCGGCAGCGAACGGCTTTGGCCGCCTTCATCTCCAAGAGCCGGAGGCGCGCCTTCCCTACGAGGCCGAGTACCCGGCACCCCCGGACATGCGGGTGCCGGGGGTGTGGAGGATGAGCGCCGCCGGCGTCCCGGTGGCGCCTGTGCCCGAAGTAAAATGGGTTGCCACTTCCATGGTCGTATGAGGTCGCCACCGCTTTCCCATCCCCACATCACCTGAGTCTGGCTGAGGGAAAACAACCGATTCAGCCATTTCTCGCGGGTCTGGCTGAGGAGTGCTTTAAGGTTTATCTATGCAGGTCAAACAGTTAATGCAGGCTACCAAACAGATCGTTGTTTACACCGTGTAGACCTGGTTGGGCTGTAGCCTGGCAATCAAACACGCCCAAAGAAAGAGATGGTAATATTGTGATACTGTAGAAAGGTAAAATGGGTTGCTACTTCCGTGGTTCTTTCCAATAATTAATATCCTTGTGTAAAAGGCAAATATATATGTTGATGACAAATCAACTTAGCTATGGCCTAGCTCCCATTGCCGCTCCAATGGCCCCTCCAAGGCCCAAGGATAGTATATCAACCCATGGAGAAACGCTGATATCTAAACATGAGACATTCGATTGAACAACATGAAGGGACAATGAAAACACTCTACATGACATATCTTAAGGACTAAATATTTTGTTAACAGAGTTCTATCTTTGTACGCCCAACACACCGATATGGAACCTTTTATAAACAATGCAATATAAAGGGTACCAAAGGCAATGTAGAAGGGGATCTCTCGTTTGCGTTAGTTTTAGCCTACACCACATGGAAGATTTCTCGCACTTACCATTGGGATCACTACCATCATTATAACTCAGCAAGTATCGCTGACTCGTCGAGTTGTCCTATATACTTCACAATCAGATCCCAGCCAATCTATTCTATTCGACGACCCACCAGTCCCCTGCCCCCGTGTCGCCTAACCTAGGCGACACGGGGGGGCGATGTGCCGCCGCCGGTCCAAAGGCCTCCTCCCTCGTCCTCTCTTCCCTGCCGCCACCGGAGGCCACACCCGTAGCCTGGCCAGTGATGGTGGCGGCGGGGCTTTCCCCCTCGTGCGGTGGCTGCGTCTTCCCCTGGTGGCGGCGGCGCATGGATTTGCGGGGCACCGGTGGCGTGGAGCGGCGGGTTCCCGGCGGCGAGTGTGATAACGGCGTCAGTGCACGCGCGAGACCACGGCAGAGGAGCCCCTGTGGCGGTGGCCCAGATCGCGGATCTCGCCGTGCCCAGATGGGCTTTGGTGGGCCAGTGGATCTGGTGAGCGTCTACAGGTGGGCATGGTGGGCTTGACGATGCCGGCCTAGGTACCGTGGTGGTGCCATGGCCAGTCAGGCGGCGGCGGCCTGGATTCTCCGTCTAGTCCCTGGCAGAGATGGTGGCGGTTCGTGTACAAGTTGCTTGATGGAGGTCCTATGTTAAGATCCGGGTGAAAACCTGCTTTCGGCCTCATGCCAAGGCCGGCGGTGACGGCGCAGTTATATGGCGTTCCCTTCTTGAAGGCATCACCAAGGAGAAGTTCAAGACCGCTATCTGCTATCTCCAGGGGAAACCCTAGATTAGTAGATCGGATGACGGCGGCTCTCGTGTGTCGTTTCCCCCTTGGGGGCGTCATTCTTGGAGGTGTACACGGACTCGAGGGAACGGTGGTCGGTTTCTTTAGTGAGCGGTGCTTCATCTTAAACATTGATGGTTGCTGATCTCGGCAGCGTGGTGTAGTGGAGACTTGGCGTCTGATGCTTGGAGATGGACTCGTGCAGGAGGAGGACGTTGTCTGGCGTCATAGTGGCATCGATGGCAGAGTGGCCTGACAAGGTAGAAGCCTCAATATCTGCTCTGAAGTCGGACCTGGGGAAGATGGCGGCGACGACACATGTGAGTGTTGGAAATATGCCCTAGAGGCAATAATAAATTAGTTATTATCATATTTCCTTATTCATGATAATCATTTATTATCCACGCTATAATTGTATTGATCGAAGACTTAGATGCATGTGTGGATACATAGAGAAAACCATGTCCCTAGTATGCCTCTAATAGACTAGCTCGTTGATCAAAGATGGTTAAGGTTTACTAGCCATGGACATGAGATGTCATTTGATAAATGGGATCACATCATTAGGAGAATGGTGTGATGGACAAGACCCAAACTACAAACGTAGCATATGGTCGTGTCAGTTTATTGCTACTGTTTTCTAATTGTCAAGTATATGTTCCTATGACCATGAGATCATGCAACTCACTGACACCGGAGGAGTACCTTGTGTGTATCAAACGTCGCAACGTAACTGGGTGACTATAAAGGTGCTCTACAGGTATCTCTGAGGGTGTTTGTTGAGTTGGCATGGATCAAGACTGGGATTTGTTACTCCGTGTAACGGAGAGGTATCTCAGGGCCCACATGATAATACAACATCACAATAAGCCTTGCAAGCAATGTGACTAAGTGTTAGTCACGGGATCTTGTATTACGGAACGATTAAAGAGACTTGCCAGTAATGAGGTTGAACTAGGTATGGAGATACCGACGATCGAATCTCGGGCAAGTAACATACCGAAGAACAAAGGGAACATCATACGGGATTAACTGAATCCTTGACACGGAGGTTTGACCGATAAAGATCTTCATAGAATATGTAGGGACCAATATGGGCATCCAGGTTCCGCTATTGGTTATTGACCGTAGAGGTGTCTCGGTCATGTCTACATAGTTCTCGAACCCGCAGGGTCTGCACACTTAAGGTTTGGTGACATTTCGGTAGTATAGAGTTATGTATGGTGGTGACCGAAGGTTGTTCGGAGTCCCGGATGAGATCCCGAAAGTCATGAGGAGCTCCGGAATGGTACGAAGGTAAAGTTTGATATATAGGAAGTCCTATTTTGGTCGCCGGAAAAGTTTCGGGCTCATCGGTAGTGTACCGGGAGTGCCGGTAGTGTACCGGGAGACCATCGGAAGGGGTATTTCGACCCAAGAGGCTACATGGGCTGTGGGAGAGTAAATACCAGCCCTTTCTAGGCAGGTGGAAGTCCCACACAAGGCCCATGCGTCTGGGAAGAAAAGCCCAAAGGGAAAAAGGTGGAAAAAGGCCAAAAAAGGGAGGAATCCTAGTCCTACTAGGATTGGAGGAGGAGTCCTCCTCTCCTCCCCACTTCGGCCGACCCAAGGAGGCTTGGATCTTGTGCCAAGTCCTCTCCTCCTCTCCTTCTATATATACTAGAGGATTTTAGGGTTTTTGCACAGAATTTTTAGCCACGTGTTGCCCGTTCTTCCAGTGCATAGTTTCTCCTCTAGATTGGATTTCTGCAGTGCTTAGGCGAAGCACTGCCGGAATAGCTCCACCACCATCGCCGGAGCGCCGTCATGCTGCCGAAGAACTCTTCTACCTCTCTGCTCCCTCTTGCTGGATCAAGAAGGCAGAGATCGTCATCGAGCTGTATGTGTGCTGAACGTAGAGGTGTCGTCCGTTCGGCGTTGGATCGGAAGGACCGTGATCAAGATCACGAGACGGATCGTGATGAGTTCGCGGGAAGGATCGTGATGAGTTCGCGGGACGCATCATGACGAGATCGCACGACGGATCGTGATGAGTTCGCGGGACGGATCGTGATTGGATCGCGGGACGGATCGTGATGAGATCGCGGGACGCTTGGCGATTTGGATCGCGAAGACGTTCGACTACACCAACCGCGTTTCTTAACACTTCCCGCTTAGCGATCTACAAGGGTACGTAGATCCACTCTCCCTCTCGTAGATGCTCATCACCATGGATAGATCTGCGTGTGTGTAGGAAATTTTTTGTTTCCCATGCAACGTTCCCCAACAGTGGCATCATGAGCTAGGTCTATGTGTAGATGAGATCTCAAGTAGAACACAAAAGGTTTGTGGTCGTTGATGCTTAGATTGCTTCCTCCCTTGGTCGGATTTTGGTTCAGCGTTATTGTGAGATGAAGCGGCCCGGACCAACATTACTCGTACGCTTACGAGAGACTGGTTCCCTCAACCGCAACTTATTGCATAGATGGCTTGCGGGTGCTAGTTTCTCTCACTTTAGTTGGATCGGATTCGACAAAGGCGGTCCTTGAGAAGGTTGAAAAGCAACTAGTGTATCACCGTTGTGGTTTTTGCGTAGATGAGAATTGTTCTTGCTAGATACCCATAGCAGCCACGTAAAACATGCAACAACAATTAGAGGACGTCTAACTTGTTTTTGCAGGGTATGTTGTGATATGATATGGCCAATTACATGATGTGATATATGTGATGTATGAGATGATCATGTGATGTATAGATTATCACGACTTGCATGTCGATGAGTACGGCAACCGGCAGGAGCCATAGGGTTGTCTTTAATTGTTGTATGACCTGTGTGTTAATCATTAAGCGTTATGTAATGCTTTACTTTATCGCTAAACGGTAGCAATAGTAGTGGAAGCATGTTGGGTGCAACAACCCCGATGGCGACACATTGATGGAGATCATGGTGTCTTGCTGGTGACGACGGAGATCATGCCGGTGCTTTCAAGATGGAGATCAAAAGCACAAGTTCATGGCCATATCATGTCACTTATGATTTGCATGTGATGTTAATCCTTTTATGCACCTTGTTTTGCTTAGGACGACGGTAGCATTATAAGGTGATCCCTCACTTAAATTTCAAGATGAATTGTCTTCTCCTCGAGTGTGCACCGTTGCGAAAGTTCATCGTGTTGAGACACCACGTGATGATCGGGTGTGATAGACTCTACGTTCACATACAACGGGTGCAAGCCAGTGTTGCACATGCAGAACACTGGGGTTAAACTTGACGAACCTAGCATGTACAGACATGGCCTCGGAACACAAGAGACCGAAAGGTCGAACATGAGTCATATAGTAGATATGATCAACATGATGATGTTCACCATTTAAACCACCTCAACTTACGTGATGATCGGACTCGAGTTGGTGAATTTGGATCATGTTTCACTCGAATGACTGGAGGGATGTCAATTTGAGTGGGAGTTCTTAAGTAATATGATTAATTGAACTCATTATCATGAACATAGTCAGTAGTGTCTTTGCAAACTGTGTTGTAGATTACTAGCTCACGCTGTAGCTCCCTTGAATTTTATATGTTCCTAGAGAAATAGAGTTGAAAGATGATGGTAGCAATATTGCGGACTGGCTCCGTGATCTGAGGATTGTCCTCATTGCTGCACAGAAGGCTTATGTCCTTAATGCACCGCTCGGTGCGCCAACCCCTCTAGCGTTGTTTGTAGATGTTGTGAACATCTGATAGGCACGTTCTGATGACTACTTGATAGTTTAGTGCGTCATGCATTACAGCTTAGAATTAAGGCTCCGAAATGTTTTGAACGTCACGGAACATATGAGATGTTCTAAGAGCTGAAATTAGGATCTCAGGCTCATGCCCGTGTCGCGAGATATGAGATCTCCAACAAGATTCTTTGCCTGCAAGATGAAGGAGAATATCTCAATTGTTGAGCATGTGCTTAGACTGTCTGGGTGCTACAATCGCTTGAATCGAGTGGGAGTTGATCTTCTAGATAAGATAGTGATAGATATAGTTCTCCAAGTCACTGTCACTAAAGCTACTAGAACTTGGTGATGAACTATAAAACGCCAGGGATAGAAATAATGATCCCTAAGCTGTTCGCGATGTTTGACACCGCGAAGGTAGAAATCAAGAAGGAGCATCAAATTTTGATGGTTAGTAAAACCACTAGTTTCGAGAAGGGCAAGGACAAGGAGGGAAACTTCATGGATAGCAAGTCAGTTGCTGCTCCAGTGAAGCAACCCAAAGTTGAACCTAAACCCGAGACTAAGTGCTTCGATTATGAGGAGAGCAGTCGCTGAAGCGGAACAACCCTAGATACTTGGTAGATAAGAAGGCTGTCAACATCGACAAAAGTATATTTGATATATGTGTTAATGATGTGTACCTTGCGAGTACTCCTAGTAGCACCTGGGTATTGGATACCAGTTCGGTTGCTAAATGTTAGTAACTCGAAACAAAATCTACGAAATAAACGGAGAACTAGCTAAGGGTGAGGTGACGATGTATGTTGGAAATGTTTCCAAGGTTGATGTGATCAGCATCGCACGCTCTCTCCACCTTCGGGATTAGTGAAAAATCTAAATAAATGTTATTTGGTGTTTTGCGTTGAGCATGAACGTGATTAGATCGTGTTTATTGCAACACAGTTATTCATTTAAGTTAGAGAATAATGGTTATTCTGTTTACATGAATAACTGTTGGGTAACGTTGCATGGGAAACAAAAAAATTCCTACGCACACGCAGATCTATCCATGGTGATGAGCATCTACGAGAGGGAGAGTGGATCTACATACCCTTGTAGATCGCTAAGCGGGAAGCGTTAAGAAACGCGCTTGGTGTAGTCAAACGTCTTCGCGATCCAAATCGCCGTGCGTCCCGCGATCCAATCACGATCCGTCCCGCAATCCAATCACGATCCGTCCCACGAACTTGATCATGATCCTTCCGATCTAGCACCAAACGGATGATACCTCCACGTTCAGCACACGTACGACTTGATGACGATCTCCATCGTCTTGATCCAGCAAGAAGGAGTGAAGAGGAAGAAGAGTTCTCCGGCAGCCTGACGGTGCTCTGGCGATGGTGGTGGAGCAATTCCGGCAGGGCTTCGCCTAAGCACTGTAGAAAACCGATCTAGAGGAGAAACTATGCACTAGAGATTAGGGTTTGCACGTGGCTGAAAATCAAGTGCAAAACCCTAGAAATCCACTAGTATATATAGGCGGGAGGGAAGAGGAGAGGCAGCTTGGCCTCCAAGCCTTGGAGGCTTCGGCCGAAGTGGGAGGTGGAGGAGGACTCTCCTCCTCCAATCCTAGTAGGACTAGGATTGCTCCTTTTTGCTTTTTTTCCCACCTTTTCCTATTTGGTTTTTTCCTCCAGCCACATGGGCCTATTGTGGGAGTTTCCACCAGCCCACTAAGGGCTGATATTCACTCTCCCACAGCCCATGAAGCCTCTTGAGTCGAAATACCCCTCCCGGAGGTCTCCCGGTACACTAGCAGCACTCCCGGTACACTACCGATGAGCCCGAAACTTTTCCGGTGACCAAAACGGGACTTCCTATATATGAATCTTTACCTCCGGACCATTCCGGAGCTCCTCGTGATGTCCGGGATCTCATCCGGGACTACGAACAAACTTCGGTAACCACCATACATAACTCTATACTACCAAAATGTCACCAAACCTTAAGTGTGCAGACCCTGTGGGTTCGAGAACTATGTAGACATGACCGAGACACCTCTATGGTCAATAACCAATGGCGGGACCTGGATGTCCACATTGGTTCCTAAATGTTCTACGAAGATCTTTATCGGTCGAACCTCTATGTCAAGGATTCAGTTAATCCCGTATGATGTTCCCTTTGTTCTTCGATGTGTTACTTGCCCGAGATTCGATCGTCGGTATCTCCATACCTAGTTCAACCTCGTTACTGGCAAGTCTCTTTACTCGTTCCGTAATACAAGATCCCGTAACTAACACTTAGTCACATTGCTTTCAAGGCTTATTGTGATGTTGTATTACCGAGTGGGCCCTGAGATACCTCTCCGTCACACGGAGTAACAAATCTTAGTCTTGATCCATGCCAACTCAACAGACACCCTCGGAGACACCTGTAGAGCACCTTTATAGTCACCCATTTAAGTTGTGATGTTTGATGCCCACAAGGTACTCCTCCGATATCTGTGAGTTGCATGATCTCATGGTCATAGGAACATATACTTGACATGCAGAAAACAGTAGCAATAAACTGACACGATCATAAGCTATGTTTGTAATTTGGGTCTTGTCCATCACATCATTCTCCTAATGATGTGATCCCGTTATCAAATGACATCTCATGTCCATGGCTAGGAAACCTTAACCATCTTTCGATCAACGAGCTAGTTCACTAGAGGCATACTAGGGACATTGTGTTTGTCTATGTATCCACACATGTATCCATGTTTCCAATTAATACAATTATAGCATGGATAATAAACGATTATTATGAACGAGGAAATGCAATAATAAACACTTTATTTATTGCCTCAAGGGCATATTTCCAACAATAATACCTTCAATGCTCATGTATCCAGTGAGAATGGTTTGTTGAATCTTGATCGTAGTAATACACATGTTCATAACATTGATGCCAAAAGATACAAAGTTAATAATGATAGTACCCCATACTTGTGGCACTGTCGCTAAATTTCATATTGGTATAAAGCGCACGAAGAAACTCCATGCTGATGGATATTTGGACTCATTCGATTTCGAATCGGTTGAGACATGCGAACCATGCCTCTTTGGCAACATGACTAAGGACTCCATTTCCAGATGGATGGAATGGGCAAGTGATTTATTGGAAATGATACATGTTGATGTATGCAATCCAATGAGTCTTGTAGCGTGCGATGGATATCGTTATTTTCTTACCTTCACTGATGATTTGAGTAGATATAGTGTATATTTACTTAATGAAACACAAGTCTGAATCGTTTGAATGGTTCAAGCAAATTCAGAGTGAAGTTTAAAGATCATCGTGACAAGAAGATAAAATGTCTACGATATGATCGTGGAGGTAATATCTGAGTTACGAGTTTGGCATACAACTTTAGACAATGTGAAAATTGTTTCACTACTCACGCCACGTGGAACACCATAGTGTGATGGTGTGTCCGAACGTCATAGTCATGCTCTATTGGATATGGTGCGGGTTATGATGTCTCTTATTGTTTTACTACTATAGTTTTGGGGTTATGCATTAGAGACAACTGCATTCACTTTAAATAGGGCACCATCTAAATCCGTTGAGATGACACAGTGTGAATTATGGTTTGGTAGAAATCTAAGCTGTCATTTCTGAATGTTTGTGGCTGCGACGCTTGTGTGGAAAAATGTTTTCACCTAATGAGCTCAAACCCAAAGCGGACAAATGCATCTTCATAGAATACCCTAAGAATAGTTGGGTGAACCTTCAATCTTAGATCCAAGCATAAAGTGTTTATTGGTGAAACAGGTTCTTTCCCGAGAAAAGGTTTCTCTCAAGAATTGAGTGGGAGAAAGATAGAACTTGATCAGGTTGTTGAACCTTTGTTTCAACTAGAGAGTAGCGCAGCGCAGAAAGATGTTTCTGTGGAACCTAAGTCAATTGAAGAGGAAGTAAATGATGATGATCATGAAGCTTCGGATCAAGTTACTATCAAACCTCATAGGTCGACAAGGATGTGTACTGCTCCTGAGCGGTACAACAACCCTGTCTTGGAGGTCATGTTGTTGGACAACAATGAGCCTACGAGCTATGGAGAAGCGATGATGGGCCCGGATTCCGACAAATGGTTAGAGGCCATGAAATCCGAGAAAGGATCCATGTATGAAAACCAAGTATAGACTTTGGTAGACTTGCTCGTTGGACGGCAGGTCGCTGAGTACAAATGGACTCTTAAAATGAAGACCGCTCATGGTAAATGTCACCATTTATAAAGCTCGACTTGTCGCAAAGAAGTTTCCGGCAAGTTCAAGGAGTTGACTACGATGAGACTTTCTCACTCGTAGCGATGCTAAAGTATGTTGGAATTATGTTAGCAGTTGCTGCATTTTTCAATTATGAAATCTGGCAGATGGATGTCAAAACATCGTTTCCTTAACGGTTTACTTGAGGAAAGGTTGTATGTGATACAACCAGAAGGTTTTGTCAGTCCTAAGGATGCTAAAAGGTGCGCAAGCTTCAGTGATCCTTCTATGGACTAAAGCAAGCATCTCGGAGTTGGAATATACACTTTGATGTGGTGATCAAAGCTTTTGAGTCTATACAAAGTTTATGAGAAACTTGTATTTACGATAAAGTGAGTGGGAGCACTATAGAGTTTCCGATAAGCATATGTGGTTGACATATTGTTGATCGGAAATGATGTAGAATTTCTGGAAAGAATAAATGGTTGTTTGAAAAGAGTTTTTCAAAGGAAGACCTGGATAAAGCTACCTAATTGTTGATCATCAAGATCTATATAGATAGATCAAGATGCTTGATGAGACTTTCAATGAGTACATACCTTGACAAGATTTTGAAAGATTTCAAAACGGATCAGTCAGAGAAAGAGTTCTCTCCTGATTTGTAAGGTGTGAAAGTTGAGTGAGACTCAAAGCTCGACAACGGTAGAAGAAAGAGAAAGGACAAACGTCGTCCCCTATGCCTTATCCATAGGCTTTGTGTAGTATGCCATGCTGTGTACTGCACCTGTGTGTGCCTTGCCATGAGTCCGTCAAGGGGTATAAGAGTGATCCAGGAGTTGATCACTGGACAGCGGTCAATATTATCCTGAGTGACTAAAAGACTAAGGAAACATTTCTCGATTATGGAGGTGATAAAGGGTTCTTCATAAAGAGTTACGTCGATGCAAGCTTTAACACTAATCCGGATGACTCTTAGTAGCAATCCGGATACATATAGTGGAGCAGCCATTTGGAATAGTACCAAGTGGAGTGTGGTAGCAGTGTTTACAGTTTGACATAGAGATTTGCAAAGTACACACGGATCTGAATGTCGCAGACCCGTTGACTATAAGACCACTCTAACATGCAAAGCATGATCGAGCCCCAGAACTCATTGGGTGTTAGATTCATAACAATGCGAATCACATGGTGATGTGAACTAGATTATTGACTCTAGTGCAAGTGGGAGACTGTTGGAAATATGCCCTAGAGGCAATAATAAATTAGTTATTATCATATTTCCTTGTTTATGATAATCGTTTATTATCCATGCTATAATTGTATTGATCGGAGACTTAGATGCATGTGTGGATACATAGACAAAACCATGTCCCTAGTATGCCTCTAATAGACTAGCTTGTTGATCAAAGATGGTTAAGGTTTCCTAGCCATGGACATGAGATGTCATTTGATAAATGGGATCACATCATTAGGAGAATGGTGTGATGGACAAGATCCAAACTACCAACGTAGCATATGATTGTGTCAGTTTATTGCTACCGTTTTTTGCATGTCAGGTATATGTTCCTATGACCATGAGATCATGCAACTCACTGACACCAGAGGAGTACCTTGTGTGTATCAAACGTCGCAACGTAACTGGGTGACTATAAAGGTGCTCTACAGGTATCTTTGAGGGTGTCTATTGAGTTGGCATGGATCAATACTGGGATTTGTTACTCCGTATAACGGAGAGGTATCTCAGGGCCCACTCGGTAGTACAACATCACAACAAGCCTTGCAAGCAATGTGACTAAGTGTTAGTCACGGGATCTTGTATTACGGAACGAGTAAAGAGACTTGCCAGTAACGAGGTTGAACTAGGTATGGAGATACCGACGATTGAATCTCGGGCAAGTAACATACCGAAGAACAAAGGGAACATCATACGGGATTAACTGAATCCTTGACACAGAGGTTCGACCGATAAAGAACTTCGTAGAATATGTAGGAACCAATATGGGCATCTAGGTCCCGCTATTGGTTACTGACCATAGAGGTGTCTCGGTCATGTCTACATAGTTCTCGAACCCGCAGGGTCTGCACACTTAAGGTTTGGTGACGTTTCGATAGTATAGAGTTATGTATGGTGGTGACCGAAGCTTATTCGGAGTCCCGGATAAGATCCCGGACGTCACGAGGAGCTCCGGAATGGTCTGGTGGTAAAGTTTGATATATAGAAAGTCCTATTTTGGTCGCCGGAAAAGTTTCACGCTCATCGGTAGTGTACCGAGAGTGCCGGTAGTGTACCGGGAGACCATCGAGAGGGGTATTTCGACCCAAGAGGCTACATGGGCTGTGGGAGAGTAAATACCAGCCCTTTGTGGGCTGGTGGAAGTCCCACACAAGGCCCATGCGGCTGGGAAGAAAAGCACAAAGGGAAAAAGGTGGAAAAAGGCCAAAAAAGGGAGGAATCCTAGTCATACTAGGATTGGAGGAGGAGTCATCCTCTCCTTCCCACTTCGGCCGACCCAAGGAGGCTTGTCCCTTGTGCCGAGTCCTCTCCTCCTCTCCTCCTATATATACTAGAGGATTTTAGGGTTTTTGCACAGAATTTTTAGCCACGTGCTGCCCGTTCCTCCAGTGCATAGTTTCTCCTCTAGATCGGATTTCTGCACTGCTTAGGCGAAGCCCTGCCGGAATAGCTCCACCACCATCGCCGGAGTGCCGTCATGCTTCCGGAGAACTCTTCTACCTCTCCGCTCCCTCTTACTCGATCAAGAAGGCGGAGATCGTCATCGAGCTGTACGTGTGCTGAACGCGGAGGTGCCGTCCGTTCGGCGCTAGATCGGAAGGACCGTGATCAAGATCGCGAGACGGATCGTGATGAGATCACGGGACGGATCGTGATGAGTTCGCGGGACGGATCGTGACGAGATCGCGGGACGGATCGTGATGAGTTCGCGGGACGGATCATGATTGGATCGCGGGACGGATCGTGATGAGATCGCGGGACGCTCGGCGATTTGGATCGCGAAGACGTTCGACTACACCAACTGCGTTTCTTAACGCTTCCTGCTTAGCGATCTATAAGGGTACGTAGATCCACTCTCCCTCTCGTAGATGCTCATCACCATGGATAGATCTGCGTGTGCGTAGGAAATTTTTTGTTTCCCATGCAACGTTCCCCAACAGTGAGTGCGTCAGACCGGTTTATGCCCTAGACCTGGTATGTGGCTCGGCTGGGGCTTCCGGCTTTTGATGATAGGCTTAGGTGAGTGGTCTGGGTATATGGCCCAGCTAGCACCACTTCATCATATGGATAGGAGTAGGGGCATATGTTGCCAAGATGGCGGGTTCAGTCATATTGTTGTAATATTTTATAAGGTCTTCGAGAATAATCAATAAAGTGGCCACATGCATCTCTCAGATGCAGAGGCCGAAGGTCATCCTCCTTTTCAAAAAAATTATACTTTGCAATCCGTTGTATTCTCCACTGCTTTATCTATTTTGGAGGCCAGAACCTAGGTACGATGTGCTCTTTTTTGTTATGTGTGTACTGTTTCTAGTACCGCTATCAGGGTTGATGTAAAATCACCACAGAATATAAAACATCATATTATATTTTAATTATTATTATTGTAATTGAATACAATATGACTGCAGATGCTCACATATACGCATGTACACTCAATCGCACGTCAGCATGCTCTATCTTTACGAGCACCATCGAGTTACTGAGCCGGTATATTATCTTGAAATTGATGAAGTCACCAGAGAAGACTTTGTAGTCGGTGAAAACGTCTCCTCCACTGAATACATGGCATCAAAAGGTTTAAAATAAATTCAGAAAAATCTGATCATGAGTGTGACTTGAACCCTGGTGGGTTGGTTCCACCACAAGAAAGCTCAGTTCAAATAGGTTATTCTTAGAAATGGTTGAGCTTTTCCTGTTTTTATCTTCTTCTAACAAATTATGTAACCGAGCTAACCTGTTAAAGATTGTGAGACACACACTTTGTTTTGTTTCGGATATAAAATGGTACCGGGCGAAAAAGGCCTTTTTGTTTCTCTTAACGGGTTATCTCGGCTGGGTCGGATCTCGGCCGTTAGACCCGCAACCGACCACTTTTCTCATTTGTTTTTCCTCCCGGTCAAATCTGCTTGCCAACGCACGCAAACCCTCCCCATCCTACGTCAAGCTACGGACAACAGATGAGAAACAGCCGCGCAGGCGGCGGCTACATATAAGTACATACACATATACACCGCAGCCGCGACTCTACTGATTGAATCACTGGCTGCAACCGCCCGGCAAGTCAGCAAACCATCCCCTTGCGGGCCTCCATCTCTCCCACCCATGGCCGTCGCACCGAGCTCGCCGACTCAGCGCCTCCGCGCATGCATGCCCCCGGTGGCAGCCTCGGCCACGCATGTCGCGCTGCGCGTGAGCAACGAGCCGCACAAGGCGGCAGCGACGGCCGTAGCCGTACCCACTGCTGTTGTGGCGCCTGCGGATCGGCGTTCCGACGCCACCGCGGCGGCGGCGCCATCGTTGGCGTGCACGTGGCAGGACGTGCATGGCGGCGACGACTGGCGAGGGCTGGTGGAGCCGCTCCACCCGCTGCTCCGCGCCGAGGTCGTCCGGTACGGGGAGCTCGTCGGCGCGTGCTACCGCGCGTTGGACCTCGACCCAAGGTCGAAGCGCTACCTCAACTGCAAGCACGGGAAGAAGCAGATTTTGCAGGCGGTCGGCATGGCCGACGCTGGGTACCAAGTAACCAAGTACATCTACTCAGCCCCCGACGTGACGTCCCTGCCACTGGGCATCTGCCGTCCCTGCAGCAAGGGCCGGTGGATCGGCTACGTGGCCGTCGCGTCAGACAGGGAGGCGGGGCGGCTCGGCCGGCGCGACATCCTGGTCTCCTTCCGCGGCACCGTGACCTGCTCGGAGTGGCTGGCCAACTTCATGAGCGCGCTCGCTCCGGCGCGGTTTGACCCGGCGGACCCACGCCCCGACGTGAGGGTCGAGTTGGGGTTCCTCTCCCTCTACACCTCCGACAATGACACCGGCAAATTCACCACCGGGAGCTGCCGTAACCAGCTGCTCTCCGAGATTTCCCGTCTCATCGCTGAGCACAAGCACGAAGACATGAGCATAACCCTCGCGGGCCACAGCATGGGGAGCTCCCTTGCGCTCCTACTCGGCTATGACCTCGCCGAGCTCGGAATGAACCGTGGCATCCACGGCCGTGCAATCCCCATCACGGTGTTCTCCTTCGGGGGACCGCGCGTCGGCAACCTTGAGTTCAAGATCCGGTGCGACGAGCTCGGCGTCAAGGTACTCCGGGTTGCCAACGCGAACGACCCGGTGACCAAGATGCCTGGTGTCCTCTTCAACGAGACTGCTAGGGTTCTGGGAGGGCGGTATGAGATGCCGTGGAGCAAGGCATGCTATGCACACGTCGGCGTTGAGGTCGCCCTCGACTTCTTCAAGGCCGGGGACATCGCTTGTGTGCACGATCTGGAGGTATATATCGATCAGCTCCAAAAGAACCCTAAGGACGACGTCGCCACTGCTTCCTCGGTGAAAAGGGTTCAACCTATGTTTGAGTCCTGGAGATGGGAAATGGCGATGATTCGTACCGGAGAGTGGCTGCGATGGCTAGGAATTTGATGCGTGGAGTTGTCAATTGCTTTGATTTGATGTCCATCACTGCGGCCTCCCTCAATGAATAGTGATATGAAGTTGTGAATCATACATGCAGCTGCGCATAATCGGGGATGAAGAGAGCTGATGAAATTAGGAGCTCCTCCAGATTGGATGTATACTTTTTTACATGTAAATCGACTTAACTACACGGGACATATGAAGATGTATACATGCATGACATGTTTATATACTATAGACTAGACTAGATATAATGAAGGGAGATGTAATTCACTTCAACTGCAATAAGATATTGTACCAATATTAGAACTACCTCATTGCCAAGTTCTAGTAATTTTAAACAACGTTTTAGATATTCTTCATACTTTAGCCTTAAATAGCTGGAGATAATGTTCTAAAAACATTAATATTTAACAAATGATGATTTCAATTCACATTTTCCATTATAAATGTTAAAGCAAGGTGTACAAAAAAAATTAATTACAAAACAATTCAAATGGTTAATTACTGAAATCGGTTTGGATGGTACAAAGTTGGAGATTTGGGATGAATGTTACCAAGCTTCATCAGAAATAGTCAATTTTTTGAACAACCTATTATTTTTATTTTGTGTATAGTTCTAAAAAAATAATATATTATCTTTTCTTCTAAAATGTGGACAAACGTTGGATCTACCATAGAATCGAGTTGAACATTTCATCCATTTGCAGCACATGATGCCATCAATAAATATGTATATGCCGGAAAATGTATATATTTTCTTGAAAATGTTTTACTACATAATTTCAGATCTTGTTTGATACACCAATATAATTCAAAATGGGACCACTTTAAATAAGTGCTGATAAATTCATTGAATTTATATGATATAGTGAAACGATACGAGAATTGGTGAAACATGTACAAAGCAACATATAAGAAGATACAACACAAACAAAAATAACTATTTGCAAATACTCCACCGAATAATTAGTTTTAAGAGATGTATTGAGTTCAGTGCCACACACCATATCAGAGTGATCCATGTCACGGCAATGTCATTGTGCCCGCATCCAGATCCTCTTCTTCTTTCCATGCATCGTGCCCCACCTTCTCCAAACCCCTGCAGTTATTAACACACACAATTTCTCTAGTTTGTCATTGCTTTTCTAGTTTTGACAAAAAAATGAAACCATTTTAAAAACTCTAAGACAAAATGTGTGTTTATTTGCCTTGGTAATTTTAAATTTGGGATAATTAGTTTTATGCCCCTAGTTGTGTCCCACTCGGCTCTTTTACCCCTAATTTCCAAAAGCCATTGATTCTGTCCAAGTCACTTCGCTCCTCCTATGCATTTGCCCTTTGACCGTTTGATCATAACTTCAAAAACTACATAGTAAATTCATACTAAATCAGAAAAATATAAATAAGGTACCAAAAATGTTTGGAAAAACATCACATATATGTCAATATCATTTGCAGTCATGACAAAAGTGTTGGAAAGTGCACATTCGATTTTTAGCTCTTATTATACCACCATGAACAGTAAGATCTGGAAAAAAATCAAAAAGGAATTTGATGGCAAAGAATCACAAATGTTTTAAGTGCTTGCCTTGTATTTTTTTTGCCATGACTCCACGATTGCCATTTCCTAATGAAACTTGGCAAGCACTTAAAACATTTGTCATTCTTTGCCACAAAATTCCTTTTTGATTTTTTTTTCAGATTTTACTGTTCATGGTGGTATCATAGGAGCTGAAAGTCAAATGGGCACTTTCCAACACATTTTTCATGAATGCAAATGACATTAACATATAGGTGATGTTTTTCTGGACATTTTGGTATCTTATTTGCATTTTTCCGATTTAGTATGAATTTGTTATGAAGTTTTCAAAGGGACACAGTCAAATATGAAAAGCATAAGAGCAGCGAAGTGACTTGGACAAAATCGATGGCTTTTGGAAATTAGGGGTAAAGAGCCAAGTGAGACATAACTAGGGGCATAAAACCAATTATCCCTTCAAATTTTGATAGAATTTGTTTTCTACCATGCCACTATGCATCTTTGAACTAACTTTGCATGCTAATTCACTTGACATAACTTTATTGGTTCAAGGGCGAGGGACAACGATCAATATCGACTGAGCATGTGCTGTGTTACAATAAGTCATTAAAAACATGATACAATAAGTAATACACAAACAAACAATATAGATAACTAAAGAAATATTCCAAACTTGTTTCATTACTTAATTAAAGTAATCCCATACCAAACAACCTATTAATGGAATCTCGGAACTATCTACTAACAGGATCCCTTACTTAACTAAACTACTACTCCTCATAGACACGACGGTCCCTCGCACGTGTGACACGACACGAGTTCCCATGTGTGAAGCCACTTCCCAGCTCGGGGTGAGATCGCCTATTTCTCAGCCTCGCAAATTGTGAGGTGTTGCCGGCCGTGTTCCTTGTGGGTGAGCACAAAGGCAGAGGTCAAGTACTGTGATGCCAATTGGTGCTCAGCCATGCTATCAATGACAATCCTATTGACAAACTACAATGCAAGGGGGCAAGCATCTCACCCTAACATCATTCAGGACATGTTTGTGGGTCTCGGTCTGCACCCACTCGATGGTCGCCCGAGCTTCCTACCAGAGAGCCTCTTGCCTGGCTCTCTCACATGCCTTATATGCCTCCCAAGAGGCGTCTCCTATGGCGTGCTTCTCGTCCTCAACCATCAAGGCCGCCTCTCTCATGGCACGCTCTACCGGGGGCGATGCCTTTGCTTGCTCTCCCATAGGAGTCGTTGGGTAACCCCCAATTGTAAGGGTGATGTAACCTAGCAACAAGTATTTTTATCGATTAAGAACCAAGGTTTATCGAAATAGCAGGAATTAATATTGCAACAACTAATGATCAATACCTTCACAAAACACACACAAAAACTTGTCCCCCCCAGAAATTCCAAAAGGTTGCTAGTCGTCCTGTCTTGTTAGTTACAAGGGTAAGTTGTATAGTATGGTTGGAATTGATAATATATAAAATAAATGAAATGGACCAGAAAGAAAGAAAACTAATCATGTTTTTTTTAGTATTCAAAAATAAACCTTGGGTCATAGCTTCACTAGAGACATATCTCTAAAAATATAAATGTGTTGTGGTGAACAAATTGTAGTTGGGAAGCGATTAAGTTGCAATATTTATATTTATGATTGCGATTATTCATGACACAATCTTGTATAGGCATTATGTTTGTGATATGTAGGATGATAATGCAACTATATATAAAACTAATACTCCACCCAAAGATTGATAAATTCATGACAAATAGAGCATTGCAATATGCATGACAACATAATATAGATGACAAAACTATCATCCAAGAGTGATAAAGAAACCATCGTTTTGTGCAACAATAGAATATGTATCTTGTCCCCTTTTGTCACTAGGATATAGAACCCACAAGACTGAACCCACTACTATACACAACTTCCTCTAACGGTCTACGCATTAAACTTGGCCAAAGAATGAAACATAAATTGTAAAGCATATATGAATACTTAATTATGGAGAAAACAATCAATATTAGATTCAATATAATCATGAACGATCTGATCATAAAGTGTCAATTCATCATATCCCAACAAACACAACACCAATAACATCAAGTGAGGCATCTCCCGGGAACATTGTATTGAAGCATAAGGGAGAGACGATGTCATCCAGCTATTGCTATGGACCAAACGTACTAAGGAAACTACTCACACATGGACATGGTGGTAGCTAGGTTGATGAAGATGGCTTCGATGATGGATTCTCCCTCCGACAGCACGCCAAGACATGCCTCCACATTGTATCTCGCATAACACGAACCTGAGGGGCGTAAAAATCATGAAAAAATGGTACGGAAGGTTTCAAGAAATATAGGATTTATAGGCAAAAGATGGGAAGAAGGCGGTGCAGAGGGGAGCCATACGGGCCCACCACTCCCCTGGCCATGTGGGGTGGCCGTTCGGGGCCTGTGGGTGCCCCCTAGCCCCCTTCGGTGCATTCTGGTTCCTTCTTCCTCCGGAAAAATCGTCAAAAATCCCCGTTGTATTTTGAGGTATGGAGATTTTATGTAAGACCGAAAACTTGCAGAAAACAACAACTGGCTCTAGGCACTAGATTGATAGGTTAGTCCAGAAAAATAATATAAATTGCTATAGAACCATTTAAAAGTAGTGTTATAATAATATAAAACAATCAAAAATTATAGATACATTTAAGACTTACCAGCCTCGAACAACGCAACGTCCATTTTGGCCCAGAGCTCCTCCATGGTGGTGGGCGCGGGGTCCGACGCGATGCCCTCTTTAGCAAGGGGCAGCGACATCCTCCTTAGCACAAGGCGGAGGCGCGCCCTCCTCGGCGGAGGTGGATAGGCGCGTGATCTAGGGATGGGTGGCGTCGTGGCGCTCGACGAGTAGGGAAAGTGGTTGGAGTGGCAGTGAGATAGCGTGTAAAGAGAAACATGATGAATGTGAGTGGTTTACAAAACTCCATGGGCAACACAATATTTTCATTTATTTTTGGTGGGACTCTTGAGGACATTCCTCACATTACGGTATCAATCCATAAAATTATTACTAGATTTATACAAATTGTCTATCTTGAACAATGCGCTAGGTGGGAAGGTGGAATTGCAACCTATTGGTCTAGAACTTAAATGCTAATACAGTTTAGATTTTGTTTATAATTAATGCAACTCAAACTAACACTTAATTAGAGTATGCTTTCACTAAAATCAATAACCCTTACAATTGATTACTAGCGATTCAAGATCCACAACTTACTTACTCCGCCATTGATGTAACATCACTGATGACGGAATAACAAGGTTGGTAGGACAACATGACAATCATAACCATGTATGAATCTTGTTCATCTTTCGATGGGTATGTTTCGATCCAAGATGATCTTGCAATTCTTGTCAAAACAACTGAGTGACATGTTGACCGAACAGTTCGCACTTGTCTCACACATGTCAAGCCTATCGTACCCATGTGACATGGCACACCTTACGCTGACAAGTATTCCGCACGGTACTAGACTTGGATAAACACTAACTACTTGATATTTGTGTGATGGATAACCCGATTTAACAATATAAAATGCGCATTAAACAAGGTGCAAAAATTAATTAACATCACATGCAATCCATAATATACTGATATGGTTTAGTCCTTCCATCAAAGAAGTGTGGATAGTCGCTCAAGTTTTGTACCGAAAATCTTGTCATGCCAGCAATTTTTGTTTCATTTACATGGTAGAGTTTTTCAAAGGAAAATGTTTTCCCTGAGAAATTTTTGAAATCTCTGCTATGAAAGCAATTTTTCAATAGAAAAACGCTGTCATGCAAGCAGTTTTGATTTTTCCGTCGTGGTAGAAAATTTTCAATAGAAAACTCTGTCATGGCACAACATTCTGCGACTGTGGCAGAATATTTCTGTCGTGGTTTTGCTTCAACATATTTTTTTGAACCAAAACCGTAGAACAATCGTTCTACGGTATATATATTAAAAACAAAAAAAAATAAGTCTGCAAAATTAGAAGTATAAAGAATTATCCAACGCCTGTTTTAGTGAAACCTAATGATAACATTATTCAGGGTAGATTTTGATCAATCCAGCTTGAAAGTTGGCCCTTGTATTTGTCTTTTATTCTGTGTATGATCAGAGAAAGGTCGGCTTTGAAGGAGTGTTGCCAAGACCCAAAAGAGGCGTCCTAAGCTCTGAAAATGATCCCATTCCTCTACATACAAATGTTCCAGCGGCCCATGATGAGAATTTCCATATCAATGTTTTGAGGCAAACCTTGTGTAGCCAGGATTATTTCATCATAGACTGAAAATCCTCTGTTTCTATGTATCAGAATTGAATTCCAACATCTCCTGGCAAAGTCACAATCCGAGAAGAGATGTAAAGTTGTTTCTGGTGCATTAGAGTGACAGAGGACACAACTATAAGAAGGAAGATATAATGTTTTCCTCTGCAAAAGATTCCTTGTGTTGACCCTATGATGTAATAGCAACCAGAAAAAGATTTTATATCTGAGCATAACTACACTCTTCCAGATTTTCTTGAAAATGGGTGGAGCTAGTTCTCTAGTATTTATCACCTTGTGCATCTTAATGGAAGAGAATGTGGATCCCCAGGGGTATGTCCATTTATCTGAGCTGTTGGTTATGTTTTTCTATCGAGCAATGGATAACAATTGTTGAAATTGTTGGTGGGCTTGAACGGATAAAGGAGTGTGAAAATGTTGCACCAAATCTGAACTCTGCATGAAGGTTTTGACTGAAATATTGGCATTGCTTGCAAAGGAGAATAGTTCTGGAAACCTCTCCAATAATGTTCCATGACCCCAATTATCCCTCCAGAATGTGATTGTATTTCCTTGACCAATCGCAACACTTGCAATTTGTTTGAATTATGGTAGTAGTTTGAGAATGCCTTTCCACCAGAAAGATCCCACTATCCTGTTGGAAATTCCACTTCATGATATAAGATTCCCAGATAAGATTTACCCAGGGAAGATTGTCATGATTTAAGAATTTGTGCAAATGTTTCATGAGTAGGCACTTGTTATAAATTGCAATGTTAAGTACCCCCAAGCCTCCTTGATCTTTAGGCTTGCAAACTTTATCCCAGGATATGAGTGAAGTCCTTCTATCTTCCATGCCATATTTCCTCTAGAAACAATGACTGAGATACTTGTTGATTTGCTCAGTGATGCCAGCAGGGTAATTCTAGGGAGCACATGAAGAAGCTTGGCAGGCTAGTAAAAACAGATTTGATGAGTGTCAGCTTATCCCCATATGAAAGCAAGGTTGAGCACCCTGCTAGTCTCCTATCAATTCTCCTTAACAGAGGTGTAAAATCTTCCAGTTTAGGATTGGAGAGAGTTAGTGCAAGACCCAGATATGTGAATGGAAAACTGCCAATACTACATCCCAATCTAGCAGCCAGTCTCTACATCTTCTCAGCATTAGTGTTAATGGGCACCATTGCAGATTTCTGAAAATTTACTCTTAATCCAGTGAAAATGGTGAAGTGCGTGAGCAAATTCTTCAATTGCTCCACTTGTGCTTCAGAGAAAGGTAGGATGAGGATGGTATCATCTGCATACTGGATCACTAGGAAATCAGGACATGGATGAAGGGGCAGAGGTTTAGTGATCAAATTTCTATGCATGGTTGCATTTAGAATAGCTTGAAGTATATCTGCTGCCAGGACAAATAATAATGAAGAGACTGGGTCTCCTTGTCTAACACCTATTTTGCATTGAAATTTCGTTCCTGGCACACCATTAAGAAAGACAGAAGAAAATCCCGAGGAGAAGATCATATCCATATCCACATCATCCATCTATTACCAAAACCCTTTGCTTGCATAATTTGTTTAATGGCTTGGTGCTCAATAAGATCAAAAGCCTTCTCAAAATCTAGTTTGAGAACAATACTTTCCTGACCAGAAAACTTGCATTGATGAATGTATTCATATGTCCATGCAAGGCAATCCTGAATTGACCTTGATTTGAGAAAACCATATTGATTTGAGTGAGCCCGTTTCAGAATGATTCTTTAAAGTCTATTGGCCAGCATCTTTGTAATGATTTTGATTGACCAGAAAACTTGCATTGATGAATGTATTCATATGTCCATGAAAGGCAATCCCGAAACGACCTTGATTTGAGTAAACCATATTGATTTGAGTGAACCAGTTTTAGAATGATTCTTTGAAGTCTATTGGCCAACATCTTTGTGATGATTTTCTTCAACATCTTTTCATGTAGAACTCCTTGTTCGGGTATGGCATTGCATAGAATTCCATCTATGCATGATTGGCACCACCATGTCCTTTACTAATACATTACATGGCTTTCTAGTTGACATGCATGTCACAATGAAATAATGACAGTCATTTGGTCCGTGCCGATTGCTGTATTCATGCATGTCACGATTAAATTACAAACACTTTGCATATCATACAATCACATAGGCTATACCACATAACATGCACCTCCTATAAGGATAAGTTAGACTCCTATAATGTTTTTCATACAGTACGTGGCTCTAAGGCTCCATTGCAAACCATTTGCTACTTCGTTGCCATAAGCACAATTACCCTTATTATTATTTAACTTCCAGGGTGTATGAAACATGAGAATAATAAAAAATCTCAAGCCCCATACTACACTTTGTCATATGAGTGACCCCGATGAAGATCTCATCTACTAGCCCCATCATTGCACAATTTTGTTTTTCAGCTAAAGTGGAACCAAAGTCATTATAAGCAGCGGCAAGTCTGCCAAGTGTATGCAAGCGCAACATGAAAAGACTGTTTTATCTAGACCTTTGAAAATCCCATAATGCCGTCGAGATCAAAATTGTGTTGAACATCATATTTGCAATGCAACTCACCTATTCTCTAGTCATACCTACATCATACGCAGAGTACTACTCAATATACCAATGTAGGAGAATATGCTACAAAAAATCACACACAATCAAACCCATGATCACAATAGAGGTGTAGGTAGCGAGTCATACCCTCAACAAATCATCAACGCAGTTGAGATGTTGAAGCTGTCGATTTAGTCCTCTGACTCCTGCAACTAGGTTATACCTCTTGTCATGAGAGTTTCTCCATGTAGTGATCCGTCCGCTCTAGCATCGAATATTACGATACCTCCAAGTTACACATGCTTACTTAAGTAGAAAAACAAAACACTTTATTGACCGACACAAAGAAACAACGGAAATACTAGATCTAACCTAGAGAAAGATGCAGCTAGAAATGGGGGCATGGCTTTTCCAACAGGATTGGAGGTCGGCCAAGGCCTTTGGTGTGTCTCCTGGGGTGACATTGCCCCTTTATATATAGGTGGCCAAGGGTTTTGGGTTGACCAACCAAGGTAGGATTCCCTCTCCCTTGCACTTGAGGAGTCCTACTAGGACTCCACCAGATTTCCTTCCCCTCAGAGCATGGGGGTGGCCGATTTGGGTTATTGAGCTGCCTTGCCCCCAAGCCAGCAAGGGGACAACCCAGTCGGAGCCTTCCAAAATGTCCATGAACATTCCGGACCTTCCAAGAGATTATGCCATGTTCTAGAACATTTTGGTGCCTTATATATTACCGGGGCACATCGCGACTTCCCAGAACACTTTTGAGATCATACAAAACACTTTCGGGCCACTTCCCTCTCGTTCTTCATTGAATCATATAATTTCAATGTCTTGCTAATTGTTAAGCTTATGAATATAGGTTCGAGCATACATGGATGTGTCCGGACCACATTTTGGTAAAAATATATTAGCGGGATCTGGACACCCATAATAATTCCCACATATCATCGAAGATCTTTGTCGACCAAACCTTGTATTGCCACATACAACCCATTTTGCCTAATGATACGTTACACAACCCGAGGTTAGACTTTGTTGCTATCCCCGTTATTAACATTTTGATCACTACCTAGTTATCCTCGTTACCTATTTGTACTCTTTTCTTGTTCCGGTATCCCCGTTACTAGCTCCATAACCACAATACATGGCCAAGGGATGTTGGACACCATAATACAGAGTGGGCCCATAGTATATCTCTCTATTGCTGGAGGTGCACATCTGAGTCTTCACATACCTAGCCCCACGCGACATACTTTTCGTTGTTATCAAAAGTTAGCTTTATAATTACCTAGTTACAGAGTAACATTTGGCAACCCCAAAGAAACCATTTGATACTTGGGTCTACGATATTCTTATGGTCTAAGGACGCAAGTAAACGCTCACATTACAACATATTGACGAATTGATCATGCAGTATTTCAAAAGTTGGGTCTGTCCAACACAATTGGCAACCCAACAATGTGCTCCCATTACATCCTTCTTACAATAACAATGCCCATGGTGAGAAAAACATGACCGTCTCACTAGGGATATGTCTATGCTTATTATTCTACACATGCAGTTAGGTTTTTCGCCGAATCTCATATTTAGAAACCAACGCAAATTAAGCATAGAAATATAAACATAATTATGAACATGAAAATAAAATAATAACAACTTTATTAGCGCCTCTAGGGAATATTTCCAACATAATATTCACTATAAAAGTCCATGCTCTTGTTTTTTTGTGTAGCTCGCATCAAAATGTATTTAATCATTAAAAATTTTAGGATGTAGTATACATCACTATGAATATGTATTTTTTATATTTTTTTGGAACTTTGAAATATTATTTTTGAATGTTTTCAAAACAAAGATCCAAGGTGCACACTCAATAATAAATTATAATAATTGCTTTCCTTGAATTGTGACAATGTCCATATTAACCCTCACAATAGCACTAATGGTCTATTACGGCATATTCAATGGCAACCCACAGATTTCCTCCGGTATCCTTTTGCGGATAGGGGGGACCAGTCCGCGAACACGCATGCGGAAGGACGACATCCAACCGTAGCTGCATACATTTTGACAACAACTCGGACCAACCGGACGAAATTCGAGCAAACATGGCTGGGTTTTATATAAACATGACAGATTTCATATAAAAATACCAGATTTTCATATAACATGATGGATTTAATTACATTTACATCAACCAAGAGGTGCTAGTCCGGCTTTGGAGGTATAATTAAAACCTAACTTAAATTGTCACCGGCGGATCCCTTTGTCTTCCTCATGTCTGGCAGCCCGATCACCGGACTTTCGGGAGCCCTTGAGGCATATGCTTTAGTGCAAAGGACGGCTCGCTTCCCTACCGCTCATCAGAGTCTAACCCTCAGTTGATGCTTCAATGTGAGGGGAAGGGGCGCCTCCCCTTCCGTGCAGCCCATGTAGGTTCGACGACGGTCCTCGCAAAAGAAGAATCGGGCAAGACATGCGGTATGTACACCATCTCGCCTCGGCGGTGGCCTTCATGGGACCCAAGTGGAGTCGGCCTCCCATGCTCTACTTCTCCTTGATGATGGCAGCGGATGCGGAGGCGCTGGCCGCTGACTCGTCGCTCTCTGCGCACCCAACTTCTATCTCTGGTTTCATGGCGCGGCCGCGGGCATGGGAAGCGCAGTCACAGACAGGGGAGGCACGGTTGCCGTCATGCTCCCCGCCGTGCTGGTGTGGAGCAACCCACCACTCCTCATCGAGTTGGCTTGAGAGACAACTGGCTCCGTCGGGCCGCCTCGCTCATATCCTGGGCAACTAACTTCTTTAGGCTAGCCGAGGGAGGTGGAGCAGCGAGCTGCCTTGCTTTTGTTTGTATCCGGCGGGCCACCCAGCCGACTTATATGTCGAAGAACTGCTCTTCGAAAGCCATCGAAGTAGTGAAGAAAATGGTGAAGGAGGAGATGAGGAAATAGCAGAGGGGTGCGATTCTTGCTCGACGATTGGCCTCGTATAAATAGAGGGCGGATGAGAGGAGCTCAGCCGACTTGCGTTTAATGCCGACCTTCTCATGAATAGACGTGTGGCCGGAGTAGTTTTCTCAGCTTCCACACAGGTTTAATGGAGGCGTTTGAATTTGGCGAGGAGGCGTGTTCGACCGGGTATGCAGCGGGTGCCGCCCTCGGCCGGCGGGCCGCTTCAATAGCAAAGGCAGTGAGAGGTCGCCTCCGGCTTGAGTTGCCTTCAATGTGAAGCGGCACACTCTATAACGACATGAATGTGAGCAGCTGGCATCAGGTAGGAAGTACATGCAGGAGGGGGAGGGGTTTTGGATGGGCCATGACGGTCAGAAGCGGGCTTGGGATGGGTCCGAACTCCGGTAAACGTTCCCCACGTCTGTCTTCGGTTTGCGGGAGAAAATGCTTCCTCACATCACACAGACCGATACCGGACCACGTGGATGGCTTTCGCGGTCCGGACGGTTACGGAACATTTGCAAGTCCACCCTAAAGATGCCCTCATACCTCCTAAGAGATAATAGTTATATCTGATAGGAAAATCCATTTCTGAGCCCAGGCTCATCTGCACCCCCAGTAAGTAAAAAAATCAAAACAAATACCTAAAAAAATTCAAAAAAATTCCAAATTCTTTTTGGGTGGTAGATATTTTCATGCGTGAGGTTTGCTCTAATTTTTGTATCATTTGAACATCTTAGCAGCTCTCGGCAAAAAAAAACAAATTTGGTGTCTCTAAAAAAGATTACTGTTCATACACTGTTTTGACCCGATTTGTCTTTTTTGCAGAGACCTTCTCAGATATTCAAATGATATAAACATTGGAGCAGACCTTACGCATCAAATTATCTACCACCCAAAAAAATGGATTTAAAAAAATAGTATTTATTTCGATTTTTCTACTGAACGGGTGCAGATGAGTCTAGGCATCAAAATGCTACACTATCTGACATTGTATTAGAAAACTTAAGAAGGCCATACTGCTTTGGACCACCTTAGAGCAACTCCAATGAGGTGATCCATTTCGTCCGCCGCCGTCCGTTTGGGTCGGCGCGGACACAAAAGCCGACCCAACGCGCCGACCCAAACGGACGCACATCCGCTTTTTGTTCGCGGGCGACCCATTCCCGGCCCATTTTGAGCCGGATTTGCGTCGACGCGGATACGAGACGGACGCGCGCGCTCGCCCTCTCCCCTCCCTGGGCCCGCAGGTCGGTGGCACATTGGCCTCCCCTCTCCCCCCAGCCAATAGCAACCCTTGCCCGTCTCCTTCGTCGTCGTCGCCGCCGCCTCCACATCCGCCCATTTTTGCCGGTGACTCTGCCAGCTACCGCCGTCTCCACATCCACCCAGCAACGCCGCGCACTCCCCCCGTCGCCCGCCACCGCCGTTTTGCTGCCGGGGAGCAAACTGCTTCTCGCCGCTGCTCCCCCACCGCACAGCTGCCCGTGACCAAGAAGCTGCCTTCCCGCCCAGGCCAGACCCAACCGGCATGCTCGTCGGACGCCGACAGGGCAGCTAGCTAGTCCGTGCCTGCCGTGACTCCTCTCGCCGGCCGTCTCCTTCTTCGACGCCCGCAAGCTGTTCGACAATTTGCCAAGGTACGAAATGGACTCTACCGACGAGTTCTTCTTCCACTATTTCCTTTGCGACTCCGACAATTCGTCGTTCGACGACGAGGAGGAGATATTGGCTGCCGTGTTGGTCCATCACCACCTAAACAGCCAGCGGCCGTTGTTCCGTGGCTCCATTTCGAGCCACCTTCCGGCGTTGAATCGCAACCGAGAGAGTGGGCATTTCCTTCTCTGGAAGGACTACTTTGATACAACAAACCCGTTGTTCAAACATCAAAAATTCCGCCGCCGTTCCCGTATGAGTAGTCATGTTTTCAACCATATTAGAGAGGGAGTGGTTGGCTATGATGACTATTTTGAATGCAAAGAGGATGCCGTCGGCAAGATTGGTTTCTCCTTTTATCAGAAATGCACTGCCGCCATCCGAATGCTTGCATACGGAGTGCCCGGTGATCTCATTGATGAGTACGTCCGTATGAGCGAGTCTACATGCCTAGAGTCCCTGTATAAATTCTACAAGGTTGTTATTGGTGTGTTTGGCCCTGAGTACTTGAGAGAGCCGACAGCTGAAGATACAACCCGTTTGTTGACGATGAATGCCAGAAGGGGCTTTCCAGGAATGCTTGGCAGCATAGACTGCATGCATTGGGAGTGGAAGAACTGTCCTTCTGCTTGGCAAGGGCAGTATAAGGGACATGTCAGGGCTTGCACTGTCATACTAGAGGCCGTGGCGTCTTAAGATCTCTGGATCTGGCACTCTTTCTTTAGCATGGCTGGATCACACAATGATATCAACGTGCTTTAGCGCTCGGCGGTGTTTGCTAGGCTTGCCGAAGGCAACAGCCCACCGGTGAACTTTACTGTCAACAGACACAACTATGACAAAGGTTATTACCTGGGTGACGGTATCTATCCTCAGTGGACCACTATTGTCAAGACAATACCCAACCCTGTCGGAGAGAAGAGGAAAAGATTTGCCCAATAGCAAGAGAGTGCTAGGAAGGATGTCGAGCGTGCCTTTGGTGTTTTGCAATCTCGATGGGGCATCGTTCGGTATCTTGCTAATACCTGGAGCACGCAGAAAATGTGGGAGGTGATGACTGCTTGTGTGATCATGCACAATATGATCGTAGAAGACGAGCGCCCGGAACGTCTATACGATCAAGGCTTTCAGTTTCAGGGTGAGAATGTTGTGCCTGAGCATGGAGTAGCGGCAACGTTTGAACGGTTGATCCAATTTTATAAAGACATGCGTGCTTGGGAAACTCATGTGTAGTTGCAAAATGATTTGGTTGAGCATACGTGGGCTCATGTTGGCAACCAATAAATGTATCTTTTTTTATTCGTTTGCAAAACTGTGTGAAACATTTTTATTTGTATCAGGCTTGTAAAACTATACTATTTTATTCGGTAAACTATGTTATTTGACAATGCAAATCAATGTAATATTAGGCGGCCAGCCGGCCATGCTGGCACATATGGATCGGCACGTTGGGCGTGCTGCCGACCCAAATCTAAAAGAGGACGGACGCCGGGCGAGCGACCGACCCAAACAGACAAAAAACGGATAAAATCACCGTCTGTTTAGGTCGCCCCATTAAAGTTGCTCTTAAAGTTTCTCGAGATGTTTATGAGCATCTCCAACATCTCTCATTTTCCTAATAATTTTTTGGTGATCAGAAAAAACAGTTCAACCGCCCTACATGGAGAAGGAGTTACATCTCTCCCAATACCCTCCCCAATACATGCCACATCAGAGCGTAGCCGGCAATGCCTATTAGATCGTCGCTATACCAGCGCACAACCGTCCTCGACGCCGGACTACCGCGCAGCCGCCCGCCGTTGCCACTGGCCCTCCTGTACGTGCCGCCCGCACGTTATTGCTTGACCACCGTCGCTCATCGGACTACCACGCCGTCGTCTGCCACCACCGCCATCTGCCTCTGCCACCGTCCACCATGCCACAAGTGAATCTCGTATGTCACGTTGGTTATGGAAGATTTAGGAAAGCGTCTATCCTCAATAAATAGAAAAGTGTTATTGGGGAGCCTCGATAATTGACTATTGGGGGAGTTCTATTGGGAACCTATTAGAGATGATTGATCTATAGCTTATTAGCTTTGGAAGGCCTATCCGGTACTACTGAATCTAGTTGGTTTAAAAGTAATTAAGTTTGAGACACGCTCTCATCAAAATATATCACCCTTGTTTTCACACCCTGATCATGAGACAATTCTTATTGAACGAGAAGTTGTCAATGCATCCTTGAATTGATAGACTTTGCCTCAGCCGGCACCTATATTCAACTCGTAGCAGCACAGTCTTTGATTTTGGAAGCGAGGACATTGTCTTTGCACCACAAAACGAAGTTACCACAAACATTGACTACTACGTTAATGTTATGTAGATAAGTATAAAGACAAGCACTCAATCAAGGTGAAATTTAGAGACAAGCACACATCTTTTTTTTTAGATACACATCTTATATGTATTGAAAGTATTTCATTTGTCCTCCTTTAATTTCTGTTTCAAGAATAGGACTCGACAACAACTCATGACCCCAATTTAAAGCGTAGGAGTCCTTTAATTTTGCTTTTTCTTACAGAGCTCTTCATATTTCATTTGGCCATCAAATATTGTAAGCACCTAAAACATTTTGTCATAATCGAAGACATAAAGTTTCAGGATTTTTTGATTCTATTGCTATGTGTTTGATTGTGGGTACCCCCTCGTGTCGCCTCCCCTGGGCGATGCTAGGGGGCCCTAAAAACCCTAGCGCCGCAGGCCGCCCATCGCGCCTCCTCCTGCCGTTGCTGCCGTCGGCGTGGGCCGCGGTGGCGGCGGGCCCGGCGCCAAAGGCACCAGGGCGGGTGGTGGCTGCAGGATCCCATCTGAGGCGCCGGCAGGGGCACCTCTCGTGGGAGTCCAAGGGCGGCGGCTAGGGCAGCGATCCTATGCTGCGCGGCGGTGGCCAAACATGGCCGACGGAGCGGAGACCCTGAAGAGGACGGTGGCGGTGGCAGCGCCCCATCCGGCGGGGTTGGCTGATCTGTGTGGAGATGGTGGCGGCGGTGGCTGCTGTTGGAAATATGCCCTAGAGGCAATAATAAATTAGTTATTATCATATTTCCTTATTCATGATAATTGTTTATTATCCATGCTATAATTGTATTGATCGGAAACTCAGATACATGTGTGGATACATAGACAACACCATGTCCCTAGTATGTCTTTAATTGACTAGCTCGTTGATCAAACATGGTTAAGGTTTCTTAGCCACTGACATGAGATGTCATTTGATAACGGGATCACATCATTAGGAGAATGATGGGATGGACAAGACCCAAACTATAAACGTAGCATATGATCGTGTCAGTTTATTGCTACTGTTTTCTGCATGTCAAGTATCTGTTACTATGACCATGAGATCATGCAACTCACTCACACCAGAGGAGTACCTTGTGTGTATCAAACGTCGCAACGTAACTGGGTTACTATAAAGGTACTCTACAGGTATCTCCGAGGGTGTCCGTTGGGTTGGCATGGATCAAGGCTGGGATTTGTTACTTCGTGTGACGGAGAGGTATCTTAGGGCCCACTCGGTAATACAACATCACAACAAGTCTTGCAAGAAATGTGACTAAGTGTTAGTCACGTAATCTTGTATTACGGAACGAGTAAAGAGACTTGCCGATAACAAGGTTGAACTAGGTATGGAGATACCAACGATCGAATCTTGGGCAAGTAACATATCAAGAACAAAAGGAACATCATACGAGATTAACTGAATCCTTGACATAGAGGTTCAACCGATAAAGATCTTCGTAGAATAGGTAGGAACCAATATGGGCATCCAGGTCCCACTATTGGTTATTGCTGTAGAGGTGTCTCGGTCATGTCTACATAGTTCTCGATCCCATAGGGTCTGCACACTTAAGGTTCGGTGACGTTTCGGTAGTATAGAGTTATGTATGGTGGTTACCAAAGGTTGTTCGGAGTCCCGGATGAGATCCCGAACGTCAAGGGGAGCTCCGGAATGGTCCGGAGGTAAACATTCATATATAGGAAGTCCTATTTTGGTCACCGAAAAAGTTTTGGGCTCATCGGTAGTGTACTGGGAGTGCCGGTAGTGTACTGGGAGACCATCGGGAGGGGTATTTCGACCCAAGAGGCTACATGGGCTGTGGGAGAGTGAATACCAGCCCTTAGTGGGCTAGTGGAATTCCCACACAAGGCCCATGCGGCTGGGAAAGAAAAGCCCAAAGAGAAAAGGTGGAAAAGGCAAAAAAGGCAAAAAAGGAAGGAGTCCTAGTCCTACTAGGATTGGAGGAGGATTCCTCCTCTCCTCCTTGGTTCGGCCGAAGCCTAGGGCTGCCCCCTTGAGGGCCAAGCCTCCTCCTCTCTTCTTCTTATATACACTAGAGGTTTTAGGGTTTTTGCACTAGATTTTCTGCCACATGCTACCCTCTCCTCTAGTGCATAGTTTCTCCTCTAGATCGGTTTTCTGCAGTGCATAGGCGAAGCCCTGCCGGAATAGCTCCACCACCATCGCCGCAGTGCCATCGCACTACCATAGAACTCTTCTACCTCTCCGCTCCCTCTTGCTGGATCAAGAAGGCGGTGATCGTCATTGAGTTGTATGTGTGCTGAAGGCGGAGGTGCCGTCCGTTCGGCGCTATATCGGAAGGACCGTGATCAAGATCGCGAGATGGATCGTTATGAGATCGCGGGACGGAGCGTGATGAGTTCGCGGGACGAATCGAGAGTGGATCGCAGGACGGATCGTGATGAGATCGTGGGACGCTCAGCGATTTGGATCGCGAAGACGTTCAACTACACCAACCGCGTTTCTTAACGCTTCCCGCTTAGCGATCTACAAGGGTATGTAGATCCACTCTCCCTCTCATAGATGTTCATCACCATGGATAGATATTGCGTGTGCGTAGGAATTTTTTTGCTTCCCATGCAACGTTCTCCAACCGTGGTATCAGAGCTAGGTCTATGTGTAGATGAGATCTCGAGTAGAACACAAAGAGTTTGTGGGCGTTGATGCTTAGATTGCTTCCTCCCTTGGTCGTGTTTTGGTTCAACGGTATTGTGGGATGAAGCGTCCAGGACCAACTTTACTCGTACGCTTATGAGAGACTGGTTCCATCAACTGACGTGTAACCTCGTTACACAAAGATGGCTGGCGGGTGCCTATTTCTCTTACTTTAGTTGGATCGGATTCGACAAAGGCGGTCCTTGAGAAGGTTGAAAAGCAACTTATGTATCATCGTTGTGGTTTATGCGTAGGTGAGAATTGTTCTTGCTAGATACCCGTAGCAGCCACGTAAAACATGCAACAACAATTAGAGGACGTCTAACTTGTTTTTGCAGGGTATGTTGTGATGTGATATGGCCAATTACATGATGTGATATATGTGATGTATGAGATGATCATGTGTTGTATAGAATATCACGACATGCATGTCGATGAGTACGGCAAACGGCAGGAGCCATAGGGTTTTCTTTAATTATTGTATGGCATGCGTGTCAATCATTAAGCGCTATGTAATGCTTTACTTTATCGCTAAACGGTAGCAATAGTAGTAGAAGCATGATGGGCGCGACAACCCCGATGGCAACACGTTGATGGAGATCAAGATGATGGAGATCATGGTGTCGTGCCAGTGACGATGGAGATCATGCCAGTGCTTTCAAGATGGAGATCAAAAGCACAAGTTCATGGCCATATCATGTCACTTATGATTTGCATGTGATGTTAATCCTTTTAGGCACCTTGTTTTGCTTAGGACGACGGTAGCATTATAAGGTGATCCCTCACTTAATTTCAAGATAAATTGTGTTCTCCCCGAGTGTGCACCGTTGCGAAAGTTCATCGTGTCGAGACACCACGTGATGATCGGGTGTGATAGACTCTACGTTCACATACAATGGGTGCAAGTCTGTGTTGCACATGCAGAACACTCGGGTTAAACTTGACGAGCCTAGCATGTACATACATGGGCTCGAAACACAAGAGACCAAAAGGTCGAACATGAGTCATACAGTAGATATGATCAACATGATGATGTTCACCATTGAAACCACCTCAACTCACGTGATGATCGGACTTGAGTTGGTGAATTTGGATCATGTATCACTCGAATAACCGGAGGGATGTCAATTTGAGTGGGAGTTCTTGAATAATATGATTAATTGAACTCATTATCATAAACACAGTCAGTAGTGTCTTTGCAAATTATTTTGTAGATTACTTGCTCGCGCTGTAGCTCCCTTGAATTTTTATATGTTCCTAGAGAAATAGAGTTGACAGATGATGGTAGCAATATTGCGGACTGGGTCCATGATCTAAGGATTGTCCTCATTGCTGCACAGAAGGCTTATGTCCTTAATGCACCGCTCGGTGCGCCAACCCCTCTAGCGTCGTCTGTAGATGTTGTGAACATCTGACATGCACGTTCTGATGACTACTTGATAGTTTAGTGCATCATGCATTACGACTTAGAATTGAGGCTCCGAAACGTTTTGAATAGCACAAAGCATATGAGATGTTCTAAGAGCTGAAATTAGGATCTCAGGCTCATGCCCGTGTTGCGAGATATGAGATATCCAACAAGATTCTTTGCCTGCAAGATGAAAGAGAATAGCTCAATCGTTGTGCATGTGCTCAGATTGGGTGCTACAATCGCTTGAATCGAGTGGGAGTTGATCTTCCAGATAAGATAGTGATTGATATAGTTCTCCAAGTCACTATCACTAAGATACTAGAACTTGGTGATGAACTATAAAATGCCAGGGATAGAAATAATTATCCCTGAGCTGTTTGCGATGTTTGACACCGTGAAGGTAGAAATCAAGAAGGTGCGTCAACTGTTGATGGTTAGTAAAATCACTAGTTTCAAGAAGGGCAAGGGCAAGGAGGGAAACTTCATGGATGGCAAGTCAGTTGCTGCTCGAGTGAAGCAACCCAAAGTTGAACCCAAACCCGAGACTAAGTGCTTCGATTATGAGGAGAGCGGACGCTGAAGCGGAACAACCCTACATACTTGGTAGATAAGAAGGCTGACAACGTCAACAGAAGTATATTTGATATACGTGTTATTGATGTGTACCTTGATAGTACTCCTAGTAGCACCTGGGTATTGGATACCGGTTCGGTTCCTAAATGTTAGTGACTCGAAATAAAAGCTACGGTATAAACGGAGAACTAGCTAAGGGTGAGGTGACGATGTGTGTTGGAAATGTTTCCAAGGTTGATGTGATCAACATCGCACGCTCTCTCTACCTTCGCGATTAGTGACGAACCTAAATAAATGTTATTTGGTGTTTTGCGTTGAGCATGAACGTGATTAGATCGTGTTTATTGCAACACGGTTATTCATTTAAGTTAGAGAATAATGGTTATTCTGTTTACATGAATAATATCTTCAATGGTCATGCACCCAGTGAGAATGGTTTGTTGAATCTTGATCGTAGTAATACACATGTTCATAACATTGATGCCAAAAGATACAAAGTTAATAATGATAGTACCACATACTTGTGGCACTGCCGCTAAATGTCATATTAGTATAAAGCGCATGAAGAAAGTCCATGCTGATGGATCTTTGGACTCATTCGATTTCGAATCGGTTGAGACATGTGAACCATGCCTCTTAGGCAAGATGCCTAAGGACCCTATTTGCCGGATTGATGGAGCGGGCAAGTGATTTATTGGAAATGATACATGTTGATGTATGCAATCCAATGAGTCTTGTAGCGTGCGGTGGATATCGTTATTTTCTTACTTCACTGATGATTTGAGTAGATATAGTGTATATTTACTTAATGAAACACAAGTCTGAATCGTTTGAAAGGTTCAAGCAAATTTAGAGTGAAGTTTAAAGATCATCGTGACAAGAAGATAAAAATGTCTGCGATATGATCGTGGAGGTGAATATCCGAGTTACAAGTTTGGCATACAACTTTAGACAATGTGAAAGTTGTTTCACAACTCACGCCACCTGGAACACCATAGTGTGATGGTGTGTCTGAACATCATAGTCATGCTCTATTGGATATGGTGCGTGCTATGATGTCTCTTATCGTTTTGCTACTATAATTTTGGGGTTATGCATTAGAGACAACTACATTCACTTTAAATAGGGCACCATCTAAATCCGTTGACATGACAACATATGGTTTGATAGAAATCTAAGCTGTCATTTCTTAATGTTTGGGGCTGCAACACTTATGTGAAAAAGGTTTTCACCTAATGAGCTCGAACCCAAAGTGGACAAATGCATCTTCATAGAATACCCTAAGAACAGTTGGGTAAACCTTCTATCTCAGATCCAAGCATAAAGTGTTTGTTTCTAAAACTGCGTCCTTTCTCGAGAAAGAGTTTCTCTCGAAAGAATTGAGTGGGAGGAAGATAGAACTTGAAGAGGTTGTTGAACCTTTGTTTCAACAAGAGAGTAGCGCAGCGCAGGAAGATGTTTCTGTGAAGCCTATGTTAGTTAAGAGGTAGTTAATGATGATGATCATGAAGCTTCGGATCAAGTTACTATCGAACCTCGTAGGTCGACAAGGACGTGTGCTGCTCCTGAGTGGTACGCAACCCTGTCTTAGAGGTCATGTTGTTTGACAACAATGAACCTACAAACTATGGAGAAGTGATGATGGGCCTGGATTACGAAAAATGGTTAGAGGCCATGAAATCCGAGATAGGATCCATGTATGAAAACCAAGTATAGACTTTGGTAGACTTGCTCGTTGGACGGCAGGTCGTTGAGTACAAATGGACCTTTGAGATGAAGACAGACGCTGATGGTAAATATTACCATTTATAAAGCTCGACTTGTCACAAAGAAGTTTCCGACAAGTTCAAAGAGTTGACTGCGATGAGACTTTCTCACTCGTAGCGATGCTAAAGTCTGTTGGAATTATGTTAGCAGTTGCCGCATTTTTCAATTATGAAATCTAGCAGATGGATGACAAAACATTGCTTCCTTAACAGTTTACTTGAGGAAAGGTTGTATGTGATACAACCAGAAGGTTTTGTCAGTCCTAAGGATGCTAAAAGGTGTGCGAGCTCCAGCAATCCATCTAAGGGCTGGAGTAAGCATCTCGGAGTTGGAATACACACTTTGATGAGGTGATCAAAGTTTTGTAGTTTATACAAAGTTTACAAGAAACTTGTATTTACAATAAAGTGAGCGGGAGCACTATAGAATTTCTGATAAGTATATGTGGATGACATATTGTTGATCGGAAATAATGTAGAATTTCTGGAAAGCATGAACGGTGTTTGAAAAGTGATTTTCAAAGGAAGACCTGGATAAAGCTACCTAATTGTTGATCATAAAGATCTATAGAGATAGATCAAAATGCTTGATGAGACTTTCAATGAGTACATACCTTGACAAGATTTTGAAAGAGTTCAAAATGGATCAGTCAAAGAAAGAGTTCTCACCTGATTTGTAAGGTGTGAAGTTGAGTTAGACTAAAAGCTCGACAACGGCAGAATAAGGAGAAAGGACGAATGTCGTCCCCTATGCCTTAGCCATAGGCTCTATATAGTATGCCATGCTGTGTACCGCACCTGTGTGTGCCTTGCCATGAGTCCGTCAAGGGTTACAAGAGTGATCCAGTAGTGGATCACTGGACAGCGGTCATTATTATACTTAGTGACTAAAAGACTAAGGAAATGTTTCCCTATTATGGAGGTGATAAAGGGTTCGTCGTAAAGAGTTACGTCGATGCAAGCTTTAACACTAATCTGGATGACTCTTAGTAGCAATTCGGATACGTATAGTGGAGATGCCATTTGGAATAGTACCAAGTGGAGTGTGGCAGCAGTGTTTATAATTTGACATAGAGATTTGCAAAGTACACACGGATCGGAATGTTGCAGACCCGTTGACTATAAGACCTCTCTCACATGCAAAGCATGATTGAGCCCCAGAACTCATTGGGTATTAGATTCATAACAATGCGAATCACATGGTGATGTGAACTAGATTATTAACTCTAGTGCAAGTGGGAGACTATTGGAAATATGCCCTAGAGGCAATAATAAATTAGTTATTATCATATTTCCTTGTTCATGATAATCGTTTATTATCCATGCTATAATTGTATTGATCGGAAACTCAGATACATGTGTGGATACATAGACAACACCACGTCCCTAGTATGCCTCTAATAGACTAGCTCGTTGATCAAAGATGGCTAAGGTTTCATAGCCATTGACTTGAGATGTCATTTGATAACTGGATCACATCATTAGGAGAATGATGGGATGGACAAGACCCAAACTACAAACATAGCATATGATCGTGTCAGTTTATTGCTACTGTTTTCTACATGTCAAGTATCTGTTCGTATGACCACGAGATCATGCAACTCACTTACACCGGAGGAGTACCTTGTGCGTATCAAACATTACAACGTAGTTGGGTGACTATAAAGGTACTCTACAGGTACCTCCCAGGGTGTCTGTTGGGTTGGCATGGATCAAGACTAGGATTTGTTACTCCGTGTGATGGAGAGGTATCTCAAGGCCCACTCGGTAATACAACATCACAACAAGTCTTGCAAGCAATGTGACTAAGTGTTAGTCACGGGATCTTGTATTACAGAACAAGTAAAGAGACTTGTCGGTAACGAGATTGAACTAGGTATGGAGATACCGACGATCGAATCTCAAGCAAGTAACATACGGAAGAACAAAAGGAACATCATACGAGATTAACTGAATCCTTGACATAGAGGTTCGACCGATAAAGAACTTAGTAGAATATGTTGGAACCAATATGGGCATCCAGGTCCTGCTATTGGTTATTGACCGTAGAGGTGTCTCGGTCATGTCTACGTAATTCTCGAACCTGCAGGGTCTGCACACTTAAGGTTCGGTGACGTTTTGGTAGTATAGAGTTATGTATGGTGGTTATATAAGGTTGTTTGGAGTCCCGGATGAGATCCCAGACGTCACTAGGAGCTCCGGAATGGTCTGGAGGTAAAGATTGATATATAGAAGTCCTATTTTGGTCGTCGGAAAAGTTTCGGGCTCATCGGTAGTAGATCCACTTAGCAATCTACAAGGGTATGTAGATCCACTCCCTCTCTCGTAGATGCTCATCACCATGGATAGATCTTGCGTGTGCGTATGAATTTTTTTGTTTCCCATGCAACGTCTCCCAATAGCTGTGGATCCAACGCCCAGATCGGATCCGCCGCGGGGTGGCCTTGCGCTGACCAGCGGCGCGTGGAGGGACCGGTGATGGGATGAAGGTTCTCTGCTGGAGTACCGACGACGGCGTACGTCTTCATGGCGAGGCTCCGCGCGGTTCCAGCCAGCAGCGAGATCGGGATGACGTGGCTTCCGATGAAAATCGCACCTTACTACGGTCTTGGCGGATGATGGTGGCGTATCAAACGTCGTTCCCTTCTCGAGGCATCGTTGTTGCAGGTCACGTAAACTTGATCGGGATGTTTCGGGGGAAACCCTAGATCTAGGTATACCGGATCAGACGATGATGACGCTTTCGGTGTCATTCTCCCTCTTGGGGGCATCATTTTGGAGCAAGTGCTGGCTGGAGGGGACAAGAGGAAGAGCGGTGTTCTATTCACCGCAAGAACGATGGCGGATGCCGGTGGCATGGTGCTATGGAATTTTGCCGACGGTCGCGTATGGATGAAGACGTGTAGGATGGGGGACCTATTTGGCATCGTGGTGGCATCAACGGCAGGCCTGGCAAGGTCGCTGCATCAGTACCAGCTCTGAAGATGGGTCAGTGGAAGACATGTTGGAAATATGCCCTAGAGGTAATAATAAAATGGTTATTATTTTTTCCTTGTTCATGATAACTATCTATTGTTCATGCTATAATTGTGTTAACCGGAAACCGTAATGCATGTGTGAATACATAGACCACAACATGTCCCTAGTGAGCCTCTAGTTGGCTAGTCGTTGATCAATAGATGGTCACGGTTTCATGACCATGGACATTGGATGTCGTTGATAACGAGATCACATCATTGGGAGAATGATGTGATGGACAAGACCCAATCCTAAGCATAGCACAAGATCGTGTAGTTTGTCTGCTAAAGCTTTTCAATGTCAAGTATCATTTCCTTAGACCATGAGATTATGCAACTGCCGGATACCGTAGGAATGCTTTGGGTATGCCAAACGTCACAACGTAAGTGGGTGGTTATAAAGGTGCATTACAGGTTTCTCCGAAAGTGTCTGTTGGGTTGGCACGAATCGAGACTGGGATTTGTCACTCCGTGTGACAGAGAGGTATCTCTGGGCCCACTAGGTAAGACATCATCATAATGAGCTCAAAGTGACTAAGGATTTAGCCACGGTATGATGTGTTATAGAACGAGTAAAGAGACTTGCCGGTAACGAGATTGAAGAAGGTATAGGGTTACCGACGATCGAATCTCGGGCAAGTATCATACCGGTAAACAAAGGGAATTGCATACGGGATTGATTGAATCCCCGACATCGTGGTTCATCCGATGAGATCATCGTGGAGCATGTGGGATCCAACATGGGTATCCATATCCCGCTGTTGGTTATTGACCGGAGAGGTCTCTCGGTCATGTCTACGTGTCTCCCGAACCCGTAGGGTCTACACATTTAAGGTTCGATGAGGCTAGGGTTATAGGGAAATAGTGTACATGGTTACCGAAGGATGTTCGGAGTCCCGGATGAGATGCCGTACATCACGAGGAGTTCCGGAATGGTCCAGAGGTAAAGATTCATATATCGAAAGTGAGGTTTCGGTCACCGGAAGTGTTTCGGGCATCACCGGTAGGGTACCGGGACCACCCGAAGGGTTCCGGGGGGTCCACGGGCCTCGAAAGGTTTCATGGGCCAAGAGTGGGACAGAACCAGCCCCTAGGTGGGCTGGTGCGCCTCCCGCCCCAGCCCAAGGCGCAGCAAGGGGTGGAGGGGGCAAACCCTAGGCATGGATGGGCCCAAGGCCCACCCTAGTGCACCTTCCCTCCTCCCACCTTGGCCGCCGGACCTCCCATCTAGGGCTGCCACACCCTCTAGGGTGTAAACCCTAGATAGGGTGCCTCCTCCTCCTTCCCCCTATATATATGTGGGGTTTCGGAGGGATGCAACACACGGTTTCTTCCTCTCTCGGCGCAGCCCTACTCCTCCCTCTCCTCGTTCTCCGTAGTGCTTGGCAAAGCCCTGCCGGAGACCATGCAGCTCCACTGTCACGATGCCATCATGCTGCCGGAGCTCTCCCTCAACCTCTCCTTCCTCCTTACTAGATCAAGGCGTAGGAGACGTCACCGGGCTGCACGTGTGTTGAACGCGGAGGCGCCGTTGTTCGGTGCTGAGATCGGAGTCCACCGCGATCTGAATCGCTACGAGTACGACTCCACCAACCGCGTTCTTGTAACGCTTCCGCTTAGCAATCTTCAAAGGTACGGAGATGCGCTCTCCCCTTACTCGTTGCTGGTTTCTCCATAGATAGATCTTGGTGAACACGTAGGAATTTTTTTGATTTACTACTACGTCTCCCAACATTGGCATCATCAGCTAGGTCTATGTGTAGAATCTATGCACGAGTAGAACACAAAGTTGTTGTGGGCGTCGATCTTGTTAATTTTCTTACCACTACTAGTCTTACCTTGATTCAGCGGTATTGTGGGATGAAGCGGCCCAGACCAACTTTACACGTACGCTTACGTGAGACCGGTTCCACCGCCTGACATGCACTTGTTGCATAAGGTGGCTAGCGGGTGTCTGTCTCTCCCAGTCGGATTGGATTTGATGAAAAGGGTCCTTATGAAGGGTAAATAGCAATTGGCTTATCACGTTGTGGTTTTGGCATAGGTAAGAAACGTTCTTGCTAGAACCCTATAGCAGCCACGTAAAAACTTGCAACTACAAATTAGAGGACGTCTAACTTGTTTTTGCAGCATAAGCCTTGTGATGTGATATGGCCAAAGGATGTGATGTGATGCATTGTGATGTATGAGAATGATCATGTTCTTGTAATAGGATTCACAACTTGCATGTCGATGAGTATGACAACCGGCAGGAGCCATAGGAGTTGTCTTATTTTATTGTATGACCTGTGTGTCAATCATAAACGCCATGTAATTACTTTACTTTATTGCTAAACGTTAGCCATAGTAGTAGAAATAATAGTTGGCGATACAACTTCATGAAGACACGATGATGGAGATCATGGTGTCGTGCCGGTGACAGTGATGATCATGGTGCCCCGAAGATGGAGATCAAAGGAGCAAGATGACATTGGCCATATCATGTCACTATATTGATTGCATGTGATGTTTATCATGTTTCCATCTTATTTGATTAGAACGACGGTAGTAAATAAGATGATCTCTCAGTAAAATTTCAAGAAAGGTGTTAACCCTAACTATGCACCCTTGCTAAGGATCGTTGTTACGAAGCACCACGTGATGATCGGGTGTGATAGGTTCTAACGTTCGCATACAATGGGTGTAAGCCAGATTTACACATGGGAAACACTTAGGTTGACTTGACGAGCCTAGCTTGTACAAACATGGCCTCAGAACACATAAGACCGAAAGGTCAAACATGAGTCGTATAGAAGATACGATCAACATGGATATTTTCACCATGGATGACTAGTCTGTCTCACATGATGATCGGACATGGGCTAGTTGATATGGATCATGTATCACTTGGATGACTAGAGAGATGTCTATCTAAGTGGGAGTTCATTAAATAATTTGATTATGTGGACTTAATTATCATGAACTTAGTCTAAAATTGTCTTTACAATCTATATTGTAGATCCAATGGTCAACGCTAATGTCACCCTCAACTTCAACGCGTTCCTAGAGAAAACCAAGACGAAAGATGATGGAAGCAACTATGCGGAATGGGTCCGTAGCTTGAGGATCATCCTCATAACTTCCAAGAGATTGTATGTCCTTGATGCACCGCTAGGTGACCCACCCATTTTCCCAGCGGACCAAGACGTTACGAACGCTTGGCAGTCACGCTGCGATGATTACTCCCTTGTTCAGTGCGGCATGCTTTACAGTTTAGAACCGGGGCTCCAAAAATGTTTTGAGCAACACGGAGCATATGAGATGTTTCAACAGCTGAAACTTGTTTTCCAAGCTCATGCCCGGGTCGAGAGATATGACATCTCCGACAAATTCTTCAGCTGTAAGATGGAGGAGAATAGTTCTGTCAGTGAGCACATACTCAAGATGTCTGGGTTGCACAACCGCTTGACTCAGCTGGGAGTTAATCTCCCAGATGATTCGGTCATTGACAGAATCCTTCAGTCGCTTCCACCTAGCTACAAGAGCTTTGTGATGAACTACAACATGCAGGGGATGGAGAAGTCCATCTTGAGTTGTACTCGATGCTGAAATCAGCGGAGATTGAGAAAAAAAAGGAGCATCAAGTGTTGATGGTGAATAAGACCACTAGTTTCAAGAAAGTCAAGGGTAAGAAGAACTTCAAAAAGGACGGCAAAGCTGTTGCCGTGCCCGGTAAGCAAGTTGTCGGGAAGAAGAACAAGAATGGACCGAAGCCTGAGACTGAGTGCTTTTATTGCAAGGGTATCGGTCACTGGAAGCGGAACTGCCCCAAGTACATAGCGGATAAGAAGGCCGTCAACGTTAAAGGTATATGTGATATACTTGTTATTGATGTGTACCTAACCAGCGCTCATAGTAGCTCATGTGTATTTGATATCGGTGCAGTTGCTCACATTTGTAACTCCAAGCAGGAGTTGCGGAATAAGCGGAGGCTGGCAAAGGACGAGGTGACGATGCGCGTCGGGAATGGTTCCAAGGTCGATGTGATCGCCGTCGGCATGCTACCTCTACATCTACCTTCGAGATTAGTTTTGAACCTCAATAATTGTTATTTAGTACCAGCTTTGAGCATGAACATTGTATTTGGATCTCGCTTGATGCGAAATGGCTACTCATTTAAATCTGAGAATCATGGTTGTTCTATTTATATGAGAGAAATGTTTTATGGTCATGCTCCACTGGTCAATGATTTATTTTTGATGAATCTCGAACGTGATGTTACACATGTTCATAGTGTGAGTACCAAAAAGTGTAAGGTTGATAACGATAGTCCCACTTACATGTGGCACTGCCGCCTTGGTCATATTGGTGTCAAACGCATGAAGAAGCTCCATGCTGATGGACTTTGGGAGTCTGTTGATTTCGAATCATTTGACACGTGCGAACCATGCCTCATGGGCAAGATGACCAAGACTCCGTTCTCTAGAACAATGGAGCGAGCAACTGACTTGTTGGAAATAATACATACCAATGTATGCGGTCCAGTGAGCGTCGAGGCTCGTGGTGGCTACCATTATGTTCTCACCCTCACTGATGACTTGAGAAGATATGGGTATGTCTACTTAATGAAACACAAGTCTGAAACCTTTGAAAGGTTCAAGGAATTTCAAAGTGAGGTAGAGAATCAACGTGACAGGACAATAAGGTGCCTACAATCTGATCGTGGCGGACAATATTTAAGTCACGAGTTTGGCACGCACCTAAGAAATGTGGAATTATTTCACAACTCACGCCGCCCGACACACCTCAGCGAAATGGTGTGTTTGAATGTCGTAATCGCACTCTATTGGATATGGTGCGATCTATGATGTCACTTACCGACTTACCGCTATCATTTTGGGGATATGCATTAGAGACTACCACATTCACTTTAAATAGGGCACCATCAAAGTCCGTTGAGATGACACCGTATGAATTATGGTTTGGAAAGAAACCTAAGCTGTCGTTTCTAGAAGTTTGGGGATGCGATGCTTATGTGAAGAAACTTCAACCTAAGAAACTCGAACCCAAAGCGGAAAAGTGTGTCTTCATAGGATATCCCAAAGAGACTATTGGGTATACCTTCTACCTCAGATCCGAAGGCAAAATCTTTGTTTCCAAGAATGGATCCTTTCTTGAGAAAGAGTTTCTCTCGAAAGAAGTAAGTGGGAGGAAAATAGAACTTGATGAGGTAATTATACCTCCACTCGAACTGGAGAGTAGCGCAACACAGGAAGTTGTTTCTGTGGAGCCTACACCGGCTGGAGAGGAAGTTAATGATGATGATCATGAAACTTCAGATCAAGTTAGTATTGAACATCGAAGGTCCACTAGGACACGTTTTGCACCAGAGTGGTACGTCAACCCTGTCCTGGAGATCATGTTGTTGGACAACGGTGAACCTTCGAACTATGAAGAAGAGATGGCGGGTCCGGATTCCAACAAATGGCTTGAAGCCATGAAATCCGAGATAGGATACATGTATGAGAACAAAGTGTGGACTTTGGTGGACTTGCCTGATGATAAGCGAGCCATTGAAAATAAATGGATCTTTAAGAAGAAGACTGACGCTGTTGGTAATGTGACCATCTATAAGGCTCGGCTTGTCGCTAAGGGTTATCGACAAGTTCAAGGAGTTGACTACAATGATGTTGGAAATATGCCCTAGAGGCAATAATAAAATGGTTATTATTGTATTTCCTGGTTCATGATAATTGTCTATTGTTCATGCTATAATTGTGTTAACCGGAAACCGTAATACATGTGTGAATACATAGACCACAACATGTCCCTAGTAAGCCTCTAGTTGGCTAGCTCGTTGATCAATAGATGGTCATGGTTTCATGGCTATGGACATTGGATGTCGTTGATAATGGGATCACATCATTAGGAGAATGATGTGATGGACAAGACCCAATCCTAAGCATAGCACAAGATCGTGTAGTTCGTTTGCTAAAGCTTTTCAATGTCAAGTATCGTTTCCTTAGACCATGTGATTGTGCAACTCCCGGATACCATAGGAATGCTTTGGGTGTGCCAAACGTCACAACGTAACTGGATGGCTATAAAGGTGCACTATGGGTATCTCCGAAAGTGTTTGTTGGGTTGGCACGAACGAGACTGGGATTTGTCACTCCGTGTGATGGAGAGGTATCTCTGGGCCCACTCGGTAAGACATCATCATAATGAGCTCAATGTGACTAAGGAGTTAGACACGAGATGATGTATTATGAAACGAGTAAAGAGACTTGCCGTTAACGAGATTGAGCAAGGTATAGAGATACCGACGATCGAATGTTGGGCAAGTATCATACCGATAGACAAAGGGAATTGTATACGGGATTGATTGAATCCCCGACATCGTGGTTCATCCGATGAGATCATCGTGGAGAATGTGGGATCCAACATGGGTATCCAGATCGCGTTGTTGGTTATTGACCGGAGAGGTGTCTCGGTCATGTCTACATGTCTCCCAAACCGTAGGGTCTACACACTTAAGGTTCGATGACGCTAGGGTTATAGGGAAATGGTATACGTGATTACCTAAGGTTGTTCGGAGTCCCGGATGAGATCCTAGACATCACGAGGAGCTCCAGAATGGTCTAGAGGTAAAGATTGATATATAGGAAGTCCAGTTTTGGTCATCGGAAAGTTTTTGGGCTCATCGGTAGTGTACCGGGAGTGCCGGGAGGGTGCCGGAGGACCCCCGGGAGGGGTGTGACGACCATAGGACTTTATGGGCCCTTATAGGAGGTGTTCCAGCCCTTATTGGGCTGGCCAAGACCTTCTAGAAAGTCCCATGCGACTGGAGATCAAGGGATAAGGCAAAAGGAGTTTGAAAGGAGGGAGATCCACCTCCCTTGTGGGAGGTGGACTCTTCCCTAGCTTCGGCCGAAGCTCTCCTCCTTGGAGGAGGGGACAAGGCAGCCCTGCCTCTCCCTCCTCCTATATATATGCAAGGGTTTGGGCTGATTTGGGACACGACTTCTCTCTCTCTCTCTTGGCGTAGCCCTACCCTTCCTCTTCCTCGTTCTCCGTAGCGCTTGGCGAAGCCCTGCCGAAGTCCATGTAGCTCCACCGTCACCACACCGTCATGCTGCCGGAGCTCTCCATCAACCTCTCCTTCCTCCTTGCTGGATCAAGGCGTAGGATCTGTCATCGGGCTGCGCGTGTGTTGATCGCGGAGGCGTAGTTGTTCGGCGCTGAGGTCGGAATCCACCGCAATCTAAATCGCTGCGAGTACGACTCCACCAACCGTGTTCTTGTAATGCTTCCGCTTAGCGATCTTCAAAGGTACGAAGATGCACTCTCCCCTAACTCGTTGCTAGTTTCTCTATAGATAGATCTTGGTGAACACGTAGGAATTTCTTTGATTTACTACTATGTCTACCAACAAGACGGCGGCGACGGCCTATGCGCCGGACCGGTTTAGACCAAGTCCCGGTATATGGCTAGGCTAGGGTATCTGGCTTTAGATGTTAGGGTTTGGTGCGATGTCTGTTTGGTATTAGGCTCGGATATTTGACACCCCTTCATCATGGGATAGGAGTAGAGGCATGTGTTGCCAAGATGATGGCTTCAGGCTTACTGATGTATTGCTTTGTAAGGTCTTTGAGAATAATTAATACAATGGTTGCATGCATCGTCCAGATGCAAAGCCCGGGGATATATCCTCCTTTTCTAAAAAAATGTGTTTGATTGTGGGTGCATTTTCCTGGGAGTGGAGAAACTACTCTTCTTATACTTACGTATGTTCTTTTCCTAACGCAGGATAAGGCCAACTCTAGCCGATCCCCTATAAATAGAGGAGCAAACCAACGGAGTAAATTTAATGAGGATTTTTACTCCACTAAATTTTGGCTGGACCTAGCTGAAATCAAAATTTAGCGAAGTATAAACCAATTTTTTCATAAATTCAACATAGATTCGATTTAAACGACCAAAATCCAAGACATAATGTAAGTAATCATCCGCCCAAAATATAGTCTAGTTAAACCTAAACATGAACTTGAACTTAACTAAACATGAACTCAGTAAACTTAAATAAACAAACTAGAACATCGTCACAGAGGGTGATCCAATCCCCCGGTGAAATCCCACCGCTCATGGGGTTTGGCCGTGTGCCATCATCGCCGCAGTCGGGGAAGAGCCATCCCCATTCTTCAACGTCGAAGTCCTCCTCGTCGTCGCCGCCATAGTCCGGCCTCGTCATCCAAGAGGATGATGACATCGTCATCGGTCGCACACTCTGCATAGATCTTCCGTCCCGTCTCCACCAGCTCGGTGTACTAGCAGCGGAGATTCTCCATGTACTCCTCGTCAGTTGCCCCCGCCGCGCTGCTCTCCCTAGCATCCCGGTCCTTCCTAGCCATCGACATGGACACCACCTTCGATGGAGTCAGTTGGAGCTTGACGGGTACCTTGCCTCATGGGAAGTTGAAGTGGGGAGCGGCATCGTGTAGTCGGATCTGCCACCAGTCGTACTTGAGCGCAGTGAGCTCGTCCATGTGGAAAGAATCAAGCCAATGCTTGGTATGAGTGTCGCGGTAGGTTATCTGCGCTAGTCATGTCCCCCATGCTCACTTTCGGGCGTTAGGTTAGTTTCTCTACGGTTGCCGTGATAGAGGGAGGTCGGGTAAGTTGGAGAGCCGACGGGATGGGTCTGCATCGGCGTGCGGTGACAGCTTCAGGACGAGCCCGCACTGCGCTCGTGGTGGCGTAGATACGCGCTGCAGATGGGCGACATGGATGACCATCCACGAGATCCGATCTTTTGGGGAACGTTGCATGGGAAACAAAAAAATTCCTATGCACACACAAGATCTATCCATGGCGATGAGCATCTATGAGAGAGGGAGTGGATCTACATACCCTTGTAGATCGCTAAGCGGGAAGCATTAAGAAACGCGGTTGGTGTAGTCAAACGTCTTCACGATCCAAATCGCCGAGAATCCCGCGATCTCATCACGATCCGTCCCACGAACTCATCACGATCCGTCCCATGATCTCATCACGATCCGTCTCGCGATCTTGATCACGGTCCTTCCGATCTACCGCCGAACGGACGGCACCTCTGCGTTCATCACACGTACAGCTCGATGACGATCTCCACCTTCTTGATACAGCAAGAGATACAGGAGAGGTAGAAGAGTTCTCTGGCAGCACGATGGCATTGCAGCGATGGTGGTGGATCTATTCTAGCAGGGCTTCGCCTAAGCACTACAGAAAACCGATCTAGAGGAGAAACTATGCACAAGAGGAGAGGTAGCACGTGGCTATTAGGGTTAGCTTTTTCGTCTAAATCCTCTAGTATATATAGGAGGGAGGGAGTGGAGGAGGCAGCCTCAAACCCTCAAGGTTTGGTCGAAATTGGAGGTGGAGGAGTCCTACTCCAATCCTATTAGGAGTAGAATTCCTCCTTTCCACTTGGAAACTCTTTCCACCTCTCCACCTTTGGAATTTTTTCCTTCTCAAACCACTCCAGTTGCATGGCCCCTTAGAGGAGGCTTCGGCCAGCCCACCAAAGGATGGTTTACCTCCTCCCACAGCCCATGTAGCCTCTTGGGTCGAAATACCTCTCCCGATGATCCCCCGGTACACTACCGGCACTCCCGATACACTACCGATGAGCCCGAAACTTTTCCGCGACCAAAACAGGACTTCCTATATATCAATATTTACTTCCAGACCATTCTAGAGATCCTCATGACGTCCGGGATCTCATCTGGGACTCCGAACAACCTTAGATGACCATTATGCATAACTCTATACTACCAAAACGTCACCAAACCTTAAGTGTGCACACCCTGCGGGTTCGAGAACTATGTAGACATGATCGAGACACCTCTACAATCAATAACCAATAGCGGGACCTGGATGCCCATATTGGTTCCTACATATTCTACGAAGATCTTTATCGGTCGAACCTCTATGTCAAGGATTCAGTTAATCCCGTATGATGTTCCCTTTGTTCTTCGGTATGTTACTGGCCCGAGATTTGATCGTCGGTATCTCCATACCTAGTTCAACCTCATTATCAGCAAGTCTCTTTACTCGTTATGTAACACAAGATCCCGTGACTAACACTTAGTCATATTGCTTGCAAGGCTTGTTGTGATGTTGTATTACCGAGTAGGCCCTGAGATACCTCTCCGTCACATGGAATAACAAATCCCAGTCTTGATCCATGCCAACCCAACAGACACCCTTGGAGATACATGTACAGTACCTTTATAGTCACCCAGTTAAGTTGCGACGTTTGATACACACAAGGCACTCCTTCGGTGTCAGTGAGTTGCATGATCTCATGGTCATAGGAACAGATACTTGACATGCAGAAAACAGTAGCAATAAACTGACACGATCATATGCTACGTTTGTAGTTTGGGTCTTGTCCATCACATCATTCCCCTAATGACGTGATCCCGTTATCAAAGGACATCTCATGTCCATGACTAGGAAACCATAGCCATCTTTGATCAACGAGCTAGTCTATTAGAGGCATACTAGGGACATGGTGTTGTTTATGTATCCACACATGTATCTGAGTTTCCGATCAATACAATTATAGCATGGATAATAAACGATTATCATGAACAATGAAATATGGTAATAACTAATTTATTATTGCCCCTAGGGCATATTTCCAACAGTCTCCCACTTGCACTAGAGTCAATAATCTAGTTCACATCACCATGTGATTCGCATTGTTATGAATCTAACACCCAATGAGTTTTGGGGCTCGATCATGCTTTGCATGTGAGAGAGGTCTTATAGTCAACGGGTCTGCGTCATTCTGATCCGTGTGTACTTTGCAAATCTCTATGTCAAACTGTAAACACTGCTACCACACTCCACTTGCTACTATTCCAAATGGCTGCTTCACTATACGTATCTGGATTGCTACTAAGAGTCATCCGGGTTAGTGTTAAAGCTTGCATTGACGTAACTCTTTACGATGAACCCTTTATCACCTCCATAATCGAGAAACATTTCCTTAGTCTTTTAGTCACTAAGGATAATATTGACCGTTGTCTAGTGATCCACTCCTGGATCACTTTTGTACCCCTTGACAGACTCGTGTTAAGGCACACACCAGGTGCGGTACACAAGCATGGCATAATATAGAGCCTATGGCTAAGGCATAAGGGACGACATTCGTCCTTTCTCTTTCTTCTGCCATTGTCGAGCTTTGAGTCTCACTCAACTTCGCACCTTACAAATCAGGCGAGAACTCTTTCTCTGACTGATCCATTTTGAACTCTTTCAAAATCTTGTCAAGGTATGTACTCATTGAAAGTCTTATCAAGCATTTTGATCTATCTTTATAGATCTTGATGCTCAACAATTAGGTAGCTTTATCCAGGTCTTCCTTTGAAAATCACTTTCAAACAACCGTTCATGCTTTCTAGAAATTCTACATTATTTCCGATCAACAATATGTCATCCACATATACTTATCACAAATTCTATAGTGCCCCCACTCACTTATTGTAAATACAAGTTTCTCGTAAACTTTGTATAAACTAATTAACTTTGATCACCTCATCAAAGTGTGTATTCCAACTCTGAGATGCTTGCTCCAGCCCTTAGATGGATTGCTGGAGGTCGCACAACTTTTAACATCCTTAGGACTGACAAAACCTTCTGGTTGTATCACATACAACCTTTCCTCAAGTAAACTTTTGACATCCATCTGCCAGATTTCATAATTGAAAAATGCAGCAACTACTAACTAATTCCAACAGACTTTAGCATCGCTACGAGTGAGAAAGTCTCGTCATAGTCAACTCCTTGAACTTGTCGTAAATTTCTTTGCAACAAGTCGAGCTTTACAAATGGTGACATTTACCATCAGCGTTTGTCTTCATTTTAAAGATCCATTTGTACTCAACGACCTGCCGTCCAACGAGCAAGTCTACCAAAGTCTATACTTGGTTTTCATACATGGATCCTATCTTTTAATGTCATGGCCTCTAACCATTTGTCGGAATCCGGGCCCATCATTGCTTCTCCGTAGCTCGTAGGCTCATCGTTGTCCAACAACATGATCTCTAAGACAGGGTTGTCGTACCACTCAGGAGCAGTACGCGTCCTTGTCGACCTATGAGGTTTGGTAGTAACTTGATCCGAGGCTTCATGATCATCATCATTAACTTCCTCCTCAACTAACGTAGGCTCCACAAAAACAATTTTCAGCGTTGCGCTACTCTCTGTTAAAACAAAGGTTCAACAACCTCATCAAGTTCTATCTTCCTTCCACTCAATTCTTTCGAGAGAAACTCTTTCTCGAGAAGGGACCCGTTTTTAGCAACAAACACTTTGCACTTGGATCTGAGATAGAAGGTATACCCAACTGTTCTTAGGGTATTCTATGAAGATGCATTTGTCCGCTTTGGGTTCGAGCTCATTAGGTGAAAACCCCTTTTTCACATAAGTGTCACAGCCCCAAACATTCAGAAATAACAGCTTAGGTTTCTTCCAAACCATATGGTGTCATCTCAACGGATTTATATGGTGCCCTATTTAAAGCGAATGTAGTTGTCTCTAATGCATAACCCCAAAACGATAGTGGTAAAACGATAAGAGACATCATAATTCGCACCATATCTAATAGAGCACGACTATGACGTTCGGACACACCATCACACTATGGTGTTCCAGGTGGCGTGAATTGTGAAACAACTTTCACATTGTCTAAAGTTGTATGCCAAACTCGTAACTCAGATATTCACTTCCACGATCATATCGCAGACATTTTTATCTTGTTATCACGATGATCTTAAACTTCACTCTAAATTTGCTTGAACCTTTCAAACGATTCAGACTTGTGTTTCATTAAGTAAATATAAACTATATCTACTCAAATCATCAGTGAAGGTAAGAAAATAACGATATCCACTGCACTCTATAAGACTCATTGGATTGCATACATCAACATGTATCATTTCCAATAAATCACTTGCCCGTTCCATCAATCCGGAAAACGGGGTCCTTAGTCATCTTGTCCAAGAGGCATGGTTCGCATGTCTCAACTGATTCGAAATCGAACGAGTCCAAAGATCCATCAGCATGGAGTTTCTTCATGCGCTTTATACCAATATGACATTTAGCGGCAGTGCCACAAGTATGTAGTACTATCATTATTAACTTTGTATCTTTTGGCATCAATGTTATGAACATGTGTATTACTATGATCAAGATTCAACAAACCATTCTCACTGGATGCATGACCATTGAAGGTATCATTCATGTAAACAGAATAACCATCATTATCTAACTTAAATGAATAACTGTGTTGCAATAAACACGATCTAATCACGTTCATGCTCAACGCAAAACATGAAATAACATTTATTTAGGTTCGTCACTAATCCCGAAGGTAGAGAGAGCGTGTGATGTTGATCACATCAACCTTGGAAACATTTCCAACACACATCATCACCTCACCCTTAGCTAGTTCTCTGTTTATTCCGTAGCTTTTATTTCGAGTTACAAACATTTAGCAACCGAACCGGTATCCAATACCCAGGTGCTACTATGAGTACTAGGAAGGTACACATCAATAACACGTATATCAAATACACTTTTGTCGATGTTGCCAGCCTTCTTATCTACCAAGTATATAGGATTGTTCCGCTTCAGTGGCCACTCTCCTCATAATCGAAGCACTTAGTCTCGGGTTTGGGTTCAACTTTGGGTTGCTTCACTGGAGCAGCAACTGACTTGCCATCCATGAAGTTTCCCTCCTTGCCCTTGCCCTTCTCGAAACTAGTGGTTTTACTAACCATCAACACTTGACGCTCCTTCTTGATTTCTACCTTCGCGGTGTCAAACATCACGAACAGCTCAGGGATCATTATTTCTATCCCTGGCATTTTATATTTCATCACCAAGTTCTAGTAGCTTAGTGACAGTGACTTGGAAAACTATATCAATCACTTTCTTATCTGGAAGATCAACTCCCACTCGATTTAAGCGATTGTAGCACCCAGACAATCTGAGTATATGCTCAACAATTGAGCTATTCTCCTTTATCTTACATGCAAAGAATATTGTTGGAGATCTCATATCTCGCAACACGGGCACGAGCCTGAGATCCTAATTTCAGCTCTTAGAACATCTCATATGTTCCGTGACGTTCAAAATGTTTCGGAGTCTCAATTCTAAGCCGTAATGCATGACACACTAAACTATCAAGTAGTGATCAAAACGCGCTTGTCAGATGTTCACAACATCTACAGATGACGCTGAAGGGGTTGGCCACCGAGTGGTGCATTAAGGACATAAGCCTTCTGTGCAGCAATGAGGAAAATCCTCAGATCACGGACCCAGTCCGCAATATTGCTACCATCATCTTTCAACTCTATTTCTCTAGGAACATATAAAAATTCAAGGGAGCTACAGCACGAGCAAGTAATCTGAAACAAAATTTGCAAAGACACAATTGACTATGTTCATGATAATGAGTTCAATTAATATTATTACTGAAGAACTCCCGCTCAAATTGACATCCCTCCGGTCATTCGAGTGATACATGATCCAAATTCACCAACTCAAGTCCGATCATCATGTGAGTTGAGGTGGTTTGAATGGTGAACATCATCATGTTGATCATATCTACTATATGACTCATGTTCGACCTTTCGGTCTCTTGTGTTTCGAGGCCATGTCTATACATGCTAGGCTCGTGAAGTTTAACCCGAGTGTTCTGCATGTGCAACACTGGCTTGCGCCCGTTGTATGTGAACGTAGAGTCTATCACACCCGATCATCACGTGGTGTCTCGACTTGACAAACTTTCGCAACGGTGCACACTCGGGGAGAACACAATTTATCTTGAAATTAAGTGAGGGATCACCTTATAATGCTACCGTCGTCCTGAGCAAAACAAGGTGCATAAAAGGATTAACATCACATGCAAATCATAAGTGACATGATATGGACATGAACTTGTGCTTTTCATCTCCATCTTGAAAGCGCCAGCATGATCTCCATCGTTACCGGCTTGACACCATGATCTCCACCAACATGTCGCCATCGGTGTTGTCGCGCCCACCATGCTTCTACTACTATTGCTACCGTTTTGCGATAAAGTAAAGCATTACATAGCGCTTAATGATTGACACGCAGGTCATACAATAATTAAAGACAACCATATGGCTCCTACTGGTTGCCGTACTCATCGACATGCAAGTCGTGATATTCTATGAAACACATAATCATCTCATACATCACATATATCTCATCATGTAATTGGCCATATCACATCACAACATATCCTGCAAAAACAAGTTAGACGTCCTCTAATTGTTGTTGCATGTTTTACGTGGCTGCTACGGGTATCTAGCAAGAACAATTCTCACCTACGCAAAAACCACAACGGTGATACATAAGTTGCTTTTCAAGCTTCTCAAGGACCGCCTTTGTCGAATCCGATCCAACTAAAGTAGGAGAAACAGACACCCGCCAGCCATCTTTGTGCAACGAGGTTACACGTCAGTCGATGGAACCGGTCTCTCATAAACGTATGAGTAAGGTTGGTCCAGGACGCTTCATCCCACAATACCGCTGAACCAAAACACGACCAAGGAAGGAAGCAATCTAAGCATCAACGTCCACAAACTCTTTGTGTTCTACTCGAGATCTCATCTACACATAGACCTAGCTCATGATGCCACTGTTGGGGAACGTTGCATGGGAAACAAAAAAATTCCTACGCATACGCAAGATCCATCCATGGTGATGAGAATCTATGAGAGAGGGAGTGGATCTACATATCCTTGTAGATCGCTAAGCAGGAGAAACGCGGTTGGTGTAGTCGAATGTCTTCGCGATCCAAATCGCCGAGCATCCCGCGATCTCATCACGATCCGTCCTGCGATCCAATCACGATCCGTCCCGCGAACTCATCACGATACATCCCGTGATCTCATCACGATCCGTCTCGCATTCTTGATCACGGTCCTTCCGATCTAGCGCCGAACGGATAGCACCTCCGCGTTCAGCACAGGTACGGCTCGATGACGATCTCCGCCTTCTTGATCCAGCAAGAGAGAGCGGAGAGGTAGAAGAGTTCTCCGGCAGCGCAACGGCATTGCGGCGATGGTGGTGGAGCTATTGTGGCAGGGCTTTGCCTAAGCACTTTAGAAAACCGATTTAGAGGAGAAATTATGCACTAGAGGAGAGGTAGCACATGGCTATTAGGGTTAGCTTTTTCCTCTAAATCCTCTAGTATATATAGGAGGGAGGGAGTGGAGGAGGAAGCCTCAAACCCTCAAGGTTTGGTCGAAATTGGAGGTGGAGGAGTCCTACTCCAATCCTATTAGGAGTAGGATTCCTCCTTTCCAATTAGAAACTCTTTCCACCTCTCCACCTTTGGATTTTTTCCTTCTCAAACCACTCTAGCCGCATGGGCCCTTAGAGGAGCCTTCGGACAGACCACGAGGGGATGGTTTACCTCCTCTCACAGCCCATGTAGCCTCTTGGGTTGAAATACCTCTCCCGATGGTCCCCCGGTACACTACCGGCACTCCCGGTACACTACCAATGAGCCCGAAACTTTTCCGGTGACCAAAACAGGACTTCCTATATATCAATCTTTACCTCCGACCATTCAGGAGCTCCTCGTGACGTCCGGGATCTCATCCGGGACTCCGAACAACCTTCAATCACCACCATGCATAACTCTATACTATCGAAACGTCACCAAACCTTAAGTGTGCAGACCCTGCGGGTTCGAGAACTATGAAGACATGACCGAGACACCTCTACGATCAATAACCAATAGCGGGACCTGGATGCCCATATTGGTTCCTACATATTCTATGAAGATCTTTATCGGTCGAACCTCTATGTCAAGGATTCAGTTAATCCCGTATGATGTTCCCTCTGTTCTTCGGTATGTTACTTGCCCGAGATTCGATCGTCGGTATCTCCATACCTAGTTCAACCTCATTACCGGCAAGTCTCTTTACTCGTTTCGTAACACAAGATCCGTGACTAACACTTAGTCATATTGCTTGCAAGGCTTGTTGTGATGTTGTATTACCGAGTGGGCCCTGAGATACCTCTCTGTCATATGGAATAACAAATCCCAGTCTTGATCCATGCCAACCCAACAGACACCCTCGAAGATACCTGTAGAGTACCTTTATAGTCACCCAGTTACGTTGCGACATTTGATACACACAAGTCATTCCTCCGGTGTCAGTGAGTTGCATGATCTCATGGTCATAGGAACAGATATTTGACATGTAGAAAACAGTAGCAATAAACTGACACGATCATATGCTACGTTTATAGTTTGGGTCTTGTCCATCACATCATTCCCCTAATGACGTGATCCCATTATCAAATGACATCTCATGTCCATGACTAGGAAACCATAGCCATGTTTGATTAACGAGCTAGTCTATTAGAGGCATACTAGGGACATGGTGTTGTCTATGTATCCACACATGTATCTGAGTTTCCGATCAATACAATTATAGCATGGATAATAAACGATTATCATGAACAAGGAAATATGATAATAACTAATTTATTATTGCCTCTAGGGCATATTTCCAAAATGATCGTTGGGAGGATGGGGGCGTCGGGGAACATCCGGGGGGGGGGGGGGGGAGGAGGAGAGGCAGAGTGGTCGAGAGAAGAGTGGGGATTATTTCTACTCTCCCACTGAGCGATGGAGTAAATATAGGCGTGGGATAGACTATGAAGCAAAAGTTATGTTCATCTAACGATTTTAGGGGTTCGGCTAAGTCCCAGCTAGTGAAGTAAAACCGGACTCTAAGCGATTATAGGAGATTGGTTTGAGTTGGCCTAAAAGCACACGAGATAAAAGAACTCTCGTCTCATGCCAGAACCGACCGGAACCATTGTGGGGGCACAATATGTCCCCTCTTGCTGATGCACGGCTCTGTCGGGGCCTTGCAGAGATCTTTTTTAGTGTAAATACACCAACCATTTTCATTATCATACTTAAGCAGAATGCAATTGAGTAGGGTGTTTACACTAGATGTATTGTAAACCGCTCATAACAATGATTGAGATGTTTGAACTGAACCCAGGTTGACAGCAACAGGTAAATTTATTTTCGAAACGGAGGCAAAAGTTTTACCTCATCGATTAATTAAGAAGAAAAAAATTGCGCAGTTACTGATAAATTTATCATCATACTTCAGTTACTGTAGTCTTTTTGTTTTCGATTTGACAGGTACTTTGTTCATAGTGTTTTTGTTGTCACACAAGTGGTCTGAGCTAGCTCTTTTTCTTCTAGTCGTCCATATATTAACAGTCCCATGTCAGCACATGGATGTCACATTGCAGGCAGTGCAAATCAAGCCTCTAGCATCAAAAGGCAAGCACTAAAATACCTATTATTTCAAAGAGTCATTAAGAAATCCAGGAAGATGACAAAATTCTAGGGGCACCGGCCTTCGTAGTAGGATCTAGTAAATAGATTAACGCCGGTTTGTGTGACCTCAGCTGCATAGACTGTGCTGTAGTCGCCAACAAACCTGTTATCTTGTAGCTAGGGTCTATTTATAATTGATGGCATATTATTGGATGGTGGTGGGGCATTTTATGTCAACTGTTAAGACTTGTTTGATTAGCAAGCTTTACAGGTTACGTACAACGCGTGAAAAGAACACCGGGAAAAGGACAAAGGGCTATTAGGGGCAACTGCTCCATTCCGGTTTTAGTAAGCTCCAAAGTTTCAGAACAAACAGAAAACGTCTAAGGTGTCGGATAAGTCATCCATACGTGCAAATTCTGGGCCATTAGTATGTTTGTATGTAGGACATAGCTAACTGACATATATACATTATCCTGAACCAACCCTTTCTTTAATACACATGAGCTACCGTAAGGTACACGTGATTCCATCCTATAACGTGTCCCATGTGTTTATATTAGAATTTTAGTAATACTTCTGACGTTCCAACTGATGTATTGAGAGCGGTTTGAATATGGAGTTATCATTGAGATAAGCATTCAAATAGGCAATACTGGTTGAATGTTTATAGTTTGGTACATACATTTAAAAAATCATCTATGTCTTCTTGATATTGCTATCTCTCATAGGCTTCAGCTTGATCCGGTTTAGCAACGTGTTGAGTGTGTTGACAAAGAAAAACACATACGATATACTAGACACATCTAGCACAAATAGAAGCACATTCCAACAGAGAGATGAACGGAACAAACAAGTTCGCCGAAAGCTTTGTGGCAATAACTTCCTTGCCGTGTGTGGTAATGAAGATAGTGTGGGCACCCACCTTAGAATACGTAGTTTAAGTAGACAGCCTGTCTTCGTGGATGTACTCGCAGAACGGCAGAAGCAAGTAGTCGTGATGAGACACTCCCAAAAACCTTATCAACCCTCATCCAGGGCAGGTTCTCAAGGACATGGTTACAGAGGGGTGGTGATGTCCCATCGCCGAGGGTATCGTCGGCCGCTGCATCAGTTCTGCGACCATGAGGGCCGTCGTTTGTATCGGCCATGCAAACTTCAACCGAGGCGTCCATGCTTTCACAACTTCCTTCTTCCTCCCCCTCATGTAGGGAGGCGAACAAGTCATGGAACGACTCATGGGGCTCTAAGGTAGCCAGCTGCTAGGATGTGTCCTGGAGGGCCAAAGCGTGCCTTACCCACCGCTGGAGACACGAGGCGAGGGCCTAGAGCGCTTGCGGAAACATCTAGTGAGGAGTGGAGGAGGGGGGAGAGGAGACACGAGGGCCCAGAGCGCTTGCGGCAACATCTAGTGAGGAGTGGGGGAGGGGGGAGAGGAGACACGAGGGCCCAGAGCGCTTGCGGCAAAATCTAGTGAGGAGTGGAGGACGGGGGAGGTCGACAGAGAAGTACTTCATATGAACTTGCTCGGAAGTGCGATGCGCCACAGACGGTCATCGACTCCACATCCAGCAGGGCTTCCTGAAGCCACGCCGAATCATCGGTGCCGAAACGGATCTCGTTGTACCATCTTGACACCGGAAGGCATGATGAATGGAAAATTTCACCCGCGCTGACTTACTAAACACGCAGCCCCGCGATGGGCGTCAACTCGTTGTGGGAAGGAATATGACAGTAAAGAGTATGGGTCGAACAGAGCTTGGATCTAGCTACATCGCAAGTGTGACACACGAATTTTACAAGTTCGGGCTCCTCGCGGAGAAGGTAACAGTCCTACGTCTCGAGCCCTGAGGCTATGTTTCTCTGGTGTCTGGGACTACAAATGAATGTGAACCCTTGTTCCTATGCTACCGGGTGGCTCATATAGAGTGTGTCGGCCCCTACCTTAGTTATCTTACAAGGGATACGATAGAGTTGATGATAGGCACTATGTATGGTAATTGATGTAATAAATACTAGTAGCGTATGAGGACGTGCGCCTCTTGACGCTAAAGAGTCTAGGCTGACCGTCTGTCTTTCACCACCTGAGTCATTGTTTGTTTGCCGAGTAAGCTTGGTGCATCCGAGTGGATGACTGTTAGCGGAGTGGATGAATGTCGTCCGAGTGGAGAGAATTTTGGCTGGTGCCCATGTGGGCTGATGACCCAGGGGTCTTGGTGTCTGGTGTTTGGGCCCTCCCTATGGTTCAAAATGCACCTTCCATGACCATACCTATACTAGGTAACCCGAACAGATGTGAACCATCAAATCAAATCCGGATGGATGAAGTCATGCCAAGCTTTCGGCGTTCTCCGTGACAAGAGAGAGTTCTAATAGCTAAAAGGCAGGCTCTATAGTACGAGATTCGAGCGCAATGTTGTATGGAGCTGAGTGTTGGCCGATTAAAAGGCGACATGTTTAACAGTTAGGTGTGGCAGAGATGCGCATGTTGATATGGATGTGTGACCACACAAGAAAGGACCAAGTCGGTAATGATGATATACGAGATAGAGTTTTGATAATGCCGATTGAAGAGAAGCTTGTCCAACATCGTCTAGTATGGTTTGGGCATATTCAACATAGGCCTTCAGACACTCGAGTGCATTACAGACGGCTAAAGGGTGCTGATAATGGAAATATATGTTGGGGTAGACGGAATTTGACATGGGAAGTTTGTACAGTAAGATACGAAAGACTGTATTATCACGAAAGAACTAGTTATGGACAGAAATGCGTGAAATGTGACTACCATTGTGTCAAAATCATGAGCTAGTTGCGAGATCATATGGATTTCAGCTCTAGCCTATCCAACTTGTTTGGGACTAAAGACTTTGTTGTTGTTTTTGCTCCTGTTGTAGTTGTTGTAGTCATAAGTTTTTCTCTCAATTTTTTTCCTTTTTCCTCAACATGCAATTGTTAAAAAATTTCTTTTATTTTGACATCTTGTCAACTTTCTTCTTAAGACAATTTTTGTCTGCTTTTGTTTATTTTGTATTTCTTTGTTACACAAGAAAATAATAAACATGAAGTGAATATAAAGATTCTTTTGTAGTTGTAAAAAACAAAGATTAAAGAAAAGGCGGTGATATATTTCGCTTATAAAGATTAAAGAAAAGGCGGTGATATATTCTCTGATACACAGCTTATATGGGCTTGGCCCATCAAGGGGAACAGGCTCCAGCGAGCGAGGGCACACGGACCAGTAGAGCAGAAACCCCTCGAAAAAAACCAGTAGATTAGCAGCATCTAGCGTGGTGATTTTTTCTCACCAAAAAAATTCTAGCGCAGTGAGGTTTCTTTTTATACTTTTTTTAATTTTCTTTTATTTTCTATATTTTACTACATAGAAAATATTTTTTAATAGACAGTCAATAATTTTTTATTATATGAGGAACATTTTTCGAATCAACACTAACTATTTTTAAAAATACATTTGAACATTTTTTGATACACACTAAATGTTTTATTTACACACACCGAATAATTTAAATTTATTTAATATACTCTGAACATTTTCTAATGTTCACTGAACTTTTTTAGTTATATGATGAACATATTTTTAGTACACACTGAACATGTTTTCAAAACATACGGTGCAATTTTTGTAATGTATACTAAACTTTATTTAAACATATATAGATTTTGTTTTGTGAAATTTTCACCTATTTAAAAATATTTGCAACTTCAAAAAATGTTTGCAAATTCGAAGATGTATGTGAATTCGTAAAAAAACACGAAACAAAATTCAAAACAATAATAATGACTTTGAAAATTGTTCACAGATTTTAAAAATGTCCATGAATTCAAAAAATATGTGTAATTGAATTTTTTGCGAATTTGAAAAATATTTATGAAATTTTCACGTATTTGTAAAACTGAAGAAAAAACTGAGAAAAAACAATAACTGAAAAGAAACGGTGCAATACAAGCTTACAAAAGCTTCCTAAAAGCAAACGAGAGGTTTCAGGAGGTTCCTAAAATGAGCAGACGGTTCACGTCTCACATGTATGTGCTAGCTAGTATCGCTCGCAAAGAGAGATACATAGCAGTTGCATAAAGATGGAGGGTTGTAAGAAAGTAGCAATCGATGGGCCGTCGAAGCGAGAGGACGAGTGAGTATAGAATGGGCTGAATCAAGGCCCATGGAGCGATCACGTACCTAAAGCGATATAAATTATTTCTAAGAAACAAGGTTGTGCTAGCGACTCGATTTAATACGCGAAGAAATCATGACATGACATCATCAAGACATTATTACATAAAAATGTTTCAGTCGACTGAGATATAATGTTGGTCCACTGAACGTTATCATATCCCCTCGAGATATGGGCCCATCTTAAAGGGGCCATGAGATATACGTATTTATGTTTTTTCAAGGAGTGTACCGTTTGCCTCTCATGCACACAGGACACGTCGAACCAGATATTTATGTGGTACTTTCTCTGGTCCTTTTTAGTTTGCGTATAACTTTTGTTTGAAGTCAAAATATTTCTATTTTGATCAAATTTATAGAAAAGAGTATAAATATTCTGTCAGGACCCCGATCCTAAGCCATAAGAATCCAGCTTGTAACACATCACATCACTTTGCGGTCTTACGCACGGTTATCTTCACGGCTGCCACCTTATTTGGGTCGGGACCGGTTGCGTCTTTTGACTCACATATGTGAATGTGTCGCTAGCATTCAAATGTCAAAGAATCCGGACCGACATGACTAGTCGTAGAACCCAAGTGGTACATCCGTACAGGGACAGGCATACGTAACCCAGCAATGCATGTGTTGATCTCTAGCGTGTGTAGACGAGTCATAGCAAGCTATAAGGACTCCATTACACCGTGGGACATAAATGTCATCACTGCATGTAGACGAGTCGTAGCAAGCTACAGGGACTCTTTTACACTGCGAGACATTTCCCCGAAGGGACAGACACGGCAGCAAAGAAGGATACACGCCGGTCAATCAATGCTTTCGGAGCAGTAGCAAGCTACCAAGGCTCGGTGGAAGCACAAAGAGGCATTTCCCCGTAAAGAGTACTACTAAAGGCACACAACTAGGTGTCGAATCTCATACATACCGTTGCACATCAGACGTACGCACGACATGCCCGATATGCATAGATATAACTATGGCATCATAACATAACCATATACAACGTTACAATATTTATTTCGAAGGCTCGGAAGAGCCAACACAATAGGATGTTACAAGCAGGGGTCACAAGACCCAACATTCAGAGCATTAAAACAAACAAGCAGAAGTTAAACATGTCTGGGTACAGACATCTACAAAAATGGCTATGGGAGCCTGAAAAGCTACATCGACCCTACCAAAGGAACAAGACCTCTGTTTGGGATTCCCAAGCTAATCCGGTCAACATCAAACTTCACGTCGTAAATACTACTAATGAGACTGGCGTCTCCTCTGCAAAAACATAAATTAAGAAAACGTGGGTACAAGGGTACTCAACAAGACTTACATTAGAACTAACTACATATGCATTAGTATCAATGAAGGGGATTGTAGAGTTTATTGCAGCAAGCCAACTTTGACTCTTGGCTAATCTGTACTACAACTACAAGTGCTTTTTTTAAGGTGGGATAGCACACACGAGTCCACATATTCAGAAATCAATACACCACTCTCGTCTCCCTACGAGAAGGTCATCCATAGCACTCACGCTTATCTTGCGTATTTTAAAAGTATCCATTTCACTTATCTATAAACCACATAAGTTCTCCAAGTAGTCCATATTCGAGGACGCGGCTATTCGAATAGATTCATAACCCTGCAGGGGTATACTTATTCACACATGCTCTCGCCTCTTATCGCTATGTACACATAAAGGGCACCTCGGCAACCTTCAAGCGGAAGCCGAGCGAGGGAGTCGGCCATGACCGTCAATCACACAAGACCCTAATCCAGGTTTAGCGCCTATTTGAGACTTAACCCGCATGGAAGTCCGGCCGAAGTTTCCGCTACGGCCTCAAACGCTGTGCGCAGGGTTCCCAAGCCAACCATTCGGGTGCCACTTGGTACACCGTACCACTATGCCTATACCGCATCATAGTCCACGCCGTCGGGCAGCGCTATGCACAACCGCCAACACTTTTCCTACAAACACCGGAAAAAGTTGCAACTCCTGGACAGAGGTCAAGGCAATTAATACGTCGAGAGGGTCAATTAAGTATCCTAATGTGTGATAGTATCTTGTCTTGGATAACATACATAGAATTCAGTTCTTAAGGACGGTCCGAATAAGACAACCCGTCATGTACTCTTACATGACCTCTCATTGCTACCTTTACCAAATCGTGTTCACACACTTACCTCTTACATGGTAGGACATGAAAATTTCCATTCTGATTCATCACCCAGATGGATCAAACTCGACATGCCACGACTCTAAGCATAGCAGGCACGATAAGCAAACATGGATGAGTAAGCACAACAAGGCTCAAGAAGTTGCTACTCATGCCAAGTGGTTTCAACTATGTACTGTGGCAAAGATAGGTCATGCAAAGGAATGGGTTCAACTACCGATGGCATGCAATAGTTGAATCGTTGTTTTCGTAATGTAGTAAAAGAGAACAGGAGCGAGAGAGTGGATTCATATCAGTATGCTCAAGGGGGTTGCTTGCCTGACAGTCCTGAAGATATTACTTCTCTTCATTAGTGTCAACGTTCACATCGTCAGAACCATCGTCTACCGAAAGGGAACACCATCAGTAAAACAAAGAAGGAACACATTCAATGCAATGCAACAAACATGATGCATGATATGACAAATTAAAGTACTGAATTGGCCTAGAGGAATAATTAGCCAAGTTAATTGAAGTTGAATTCAAACAAGTTTGAATTCCAACTCCAAATGATATTTCATATATTGCCCTAATCATAAAATTTCCTACTTGGTGATGTTAACTTGTTCAAACATGCATGATCATGGCATAAACAGATTCGTTGGATTTTTTTGATCATTTTTCATATATAAATTATTTTCATATGACTTACAGATTATTTTCTATGATTTTTAGAAGTTTTAAACATTTTCTGGAATCTCCTGAATTGTTTTATTACTAGAAAATCAATTAATGCGCCATCATTACGTCAGCATTACGTTAGCGGGTCAACAGCCCCGGGTCCACGACAAGCCTGGCTAGTGGGACCTACCTGTCATCTACCTTGAGTTAATCCCCGCATTGACCTGTGCTTTGACTCACTATGGGGCCCGTTATCAGTGACTAATGGTTTTAATTAGTGGCTTGATTAGGCACTAATGGACCTGCCACGTAGGCAGTCGTCGGAGTTGGCCGGCGATGACCAAACCGACGGTGGAAGCTCGCCGGACTTGCGCTACGGGTGGCCATTCGACGAGCGGAGGACACCTACAGGTAGGCCCCACTTGACCGCATCCAGGGGAGGCTGCTGGAGGTCGCTGGGTGGTCGGAGTCAACGACGGCGAGCACATTTGCGGCGGCTGGAGCTACGGGATCGATGGCGACGACTACGGCGAGGGACAGACCATGGGGTTAGGGGGAATCGACTTAGGAGCTCACCGCGGGTCTGAGGAGAGGCGCAGCATCCTTGGGAACGTCTTGACAGTGGCGATTTCGTTGATGGCGTCTGGCGTCCGAGCTCGGGGAAGACGGGGCGATGGCGATGACTGCGGCCTCCCGGGGATGCTCTACTCGAAGGAGAGGACTAAGGCGATGGGGTGCTGCGGCTGGACTCACTAGGGGGCTAGAGGTGGCCAGTGGCCGATGGTTGCGAGCCGCGGCGGCCATGGCGTCTCGGGTCCGAAGGAGGAGGAGAGAGCAGAGAGGGGAGAAAGAAGGGGGTCAGCATGACCGGGAAGGTGTCGGCGGTTCTATCCTTGGCGTCGCGTTGGCAGGGCAGGCAGGCAGGCTATTGGCGTGGCGCTCCCGTGCCGTGCGACATCTCGCCTGTGCCTACTGGCAGAGGTTGAAGATGAACGCTTCGCTGGTGGGCTGGGGCAACAGTGCCGGGCCAGGTAAGCTCTTTTCTTTGTATTCATTTCTGTTTTTTTCTATTTCTATTTTTTATGCTCTCTGTTATAATTTTTTTGGGCAAAAACTATAAAGCCAAAAATTCCTGTAAATATTTGTGGGCTATATTTGGAATATTTCCAGGCTCCACAAAAAGTTTCAAGAAATTTTAAGCAACTAAAATATTTATAGTGCTTTAATAGTGATTTTCAGAAACTTTGTTGATTTATTAAATTTTCCAAATTAGTTGTGAAAATATGTTTCACCCCTGGTATATTGTAGCCAACATTTATTAGACATGGTGAACATTTTTAAAAGGCATTTTGAAATCATTGAAAAAGAAAAAAATATTGAAATTGGTTTAATCTTTTTGAAGTGCTAGGGTTTGTCATCCCCATTCAAGTTCATTTGAAGTTAAACATGATGCAATGAATTCTCAATGATGCAACTAATTCAAGAAATTTCTAGGGCTATGACAACTCACCCCTACTAAGCAAGAATCTCGTCCCGAGATTCAAGCGTAGGGTCAGAGAACAGAGGGGACACTAACTACCACAACCTTCTTGGTCCATGTGCCCTCCTCGCAGCTGTTGATTCATTGCATTATGCTGATCTTGACTTCTTTGCCTTCGGGCTCTTCATCCAACAGAAAGACAACAGGGATAGAAAGCTCTACAAGAATCGATCTTTACAAAGATCGAGCAACTCATGACCACCTCATGGAATGAGATGGAATAACATCTCTCGAGCTGGGACACAAAACACACATCGAGAACAATGAATGAGGCAGATGACAGAGTCCAATTGGTAGGCAGCAATCCCATGCTAAAATAGATGGTGAAGAGGTTTGAAAGTAGCGAGGAGTTAATTGCCCTTCATCCCATAGCGGGCACTTTAGAGAAGGTGACACGTAGGATTATCCCTTAAGTGGCAAAAAGAATTACTTTTGATACAAAGATCATTGAAACTCTTCATACCAACCTAAGGGAATTCACAAGTGATCGTTGGAAGGAATTCAATGAATGGCATACTCAGATCGAAGGGAAACTAGAGTTATACAACAACTCGGCAACGGAAGGCACATTCTACTTAAAATCGAGAGTATAGTGTCTGAGCGTGCTCTCAAGAACTTGAGCATTTCCATATTCATCAGGGTTTTTACCAACATCCGTGCCAAGGATCCTGGCAACACCTCATACTACCATGATGAATAATGATGGAGGATGCAGATGCAAAGGAAGACAACACTTTCTCAGATTTCACCTTAGCTATGCCAAGGGAGCGAAATCTGGATGATCGACCGAGAGACATTTAGCACTCCGCTTCTAATGTTCTCCTTGATGAAATAGCATAACCCCATTATAGGTAACATTTGGTATCTAGAACATCAAGTAAAAAGGCCGGACTTCGGAATCTCAAAAGGTCCATGAGAAACAACTTCTGAATAAGTCATATGAAATCCTTATGGGGAAGTGGCTAAGGTTTCTGATATAAGATATTATAGTAATAGGTCTTCCAGCAGGTGTGTTAGCCACAACATCACTTTACCTGTTACAGCGAGACCAATATTATAATTCTTGGGCAACTTTCCAACCATCATATCTGCCTGAGATTCAGATATGGTTGGTGTCAGGATATTCTAGACTCGGCATGTCTGAAAGCTAAAGGTTGAAATACAAATCTAATAGATGGCATTGCACGATTCTCGGGAAATGAACTGCGGAAGCCAACTCCAGAACATGAGCTTGATTGCAAGACCCACATGAACACGGTGTCCAAGACAATTGTGGTCATATGGAGAGCTTACAACAAAACACTACTGAGTTCTGGATGGAAGCATCATTGGGGTAACAAAGTCCTTGCATAAGTCATACGATTAGCTCTTAAGAAGGAACTTCTTTTCCTTAAACAAATCAATCGGTGGCTTGGTGTGCTAGGAGATACATATGGAATGGAGGTTGCAAATTTACTAAACCATAGAATACTTCGCACATGCATGATTGACTTGGGATGATTCCAAAGGAGACAAAATAACTTTTCCCGAAGTCACGGTGGCAACTTGCACCAAATGCACGTGCACTTTGAGTAAGTCACTTCTTACACCAAACATATACCTCATGTACATGACACGAAGATATTGCCTACAAGTTTCCAACACCAGCTTAATTTCCATCATGAGTCATAGGATAGACGAGAATATTGTCGATGAGCTCAACAACAATTCATTGAGGTATCCAAATGGATGGAATACCACAACTATGAGAACAAGGTGATAGAATTGATTAGACCAAAAGATATAAAGGTGTATGCTCGAGGATACCTCCACGAGTAAGACAACATTAGGAAGATCTTTGGTTCTGATTTTGATTTGACAATAGCCCATACTTAAATCAAAGATTGAACAAGACAAAAGATGCAAAAATTGATCACAAGGATTAATTGATGAAGATAGCATCTTTCTTCGACACCCACACAAGATATCCCTTTGGAAATAACTAAGTCAGGCAAAGCTTTTATCTTCCAACTCTCCACGTTGTTGTTTAGCCTCACCAACTAGTTCGGGGCATCCAACACAGATTCTTGGAGAAGGGATGATTTATAGAAAAACCATCATGATCACGAGATGAACATAACGATCAAGGATCACCTTGGTAATACTTCTGAGAAGATATTCGGAAAATCATGATCCACCGATATATTATCAAGCTCAAGAACAATCTTGCTTTTCAAGGCAAGACGATATGATCAACAGAGTGAAGGATTGACACAATCCTAACTCGTTGATCGAAAAGTGCACCATGGAAAATGGACTAGGTAGCACGATCACTCCTAGAGTGGTGATTCAGTGACCAACACACTAAGGATGAAATTATTGTCCATTAACTACCAAGCAACAAAGTTGCTAGGAGTATTGATTACGCACATCACGATTCACTTGTCGGTGTTCTGGTTACAGACAACACAGAGACCGGGGAATGAATGATGATGGCGAGAAGTATCACTACATCAAGATTTCATAAGAGGGAGTGCAGTTCTCATGATAATATTGACATGAAGAGGGTAATACCTCAAGGTAGAATAGAGCAAAAGCTGGATTCGCATTTTGATCTGCAAAATACAACTACTTTGACCCAATCCTAGAAATGGATGAGGTGTGGGAGTTTGCTTCTCCTAGTCATACTGAAATAGAATGGCTTGTCAGACCACAAGAATAGTCAACATCGATAAGAAAATGCATGACATACCCTTGACTATCCATTGATAGATAAAGGTCAGAATACAATTGAAGAAGGACGACTCAAGAGCACCTGATTTTTCCTGAGTTGTAGATGCATGGATTGAATATGTCAAACGGAGTTCAACATGTCTCTTCTAGATAACCCAAGCAGAAGAGTAGGATTGGCAGAGTCACAACTATGGAATGGAGAACTCACCACGAGTACTCATATTGTGATCTTTCGTCCACAAAGAACTTCTGCCATAACTAATTCATGGTATTGGAAGAATGATACACCATGAACCTTGAAGACTATAACAAGGTTACTAATATTCTAAAGGAACGAGTAAATACTATCAACATGACTAAGCAGGATGAGACTTGGGTTCAGGAACCCAGAAATAGAATACCTATTGACTAAGTAGCATCACGGCATGCTTTTGATAATGATGGCCAGAATTATCACATTGGAAACAAAAGACACAACTAAATTGTTGGGTGGTTCACTAAAATAACATGGTTTCCTAACACTTCATCAAACACGTCAAGGTAATGGAGTACCCTAATACAAAAATTGGTGTGCTTTGTTTGGCCTGAAAGACATTGAATCAAGATGAAAGAGTTTTGCAATTGCATCAGATAATTTAGAAACCTTGGATAACTCGGACAACATAACGACTGTACGGGCATGAAATATGAGGCAACCTGCACAACAACTGACAACAAGATATTGAATTCTTATGGAGACACTGATCCAGGAAGGGAACAACTTTTCTATAGGTCTCCAACATAGTAACTCGTCATCTTGATAGATAGATGAGAAGGCCTAGTTCTTAATCCCCGTAGAAAAGAAGAGGGTGACTCAGAATTAGAATGACACAAGGAAAGGAGTAAAAAGAGCCTTACGTTCCCTTCCACAATCAATTCCCTTATATAACTAAAACAGTTCTAGACTCAACATCAACTAGTTTGGCTTGGTAACTCTACACGCAGTCAAGCTCTAATACCAAAGCTATCGGGACCCCGATCCTAAGCCATAAGAATCGAGCCTATAACACATCACATCACTTTGCGGTCTCACGCATGGTTATCTCCACGGCTGCCACCTTACCTAGGCCGGGACCGGTTGCGTCTTTTGACTCACGTATGTGAATGTGTCATTAGCATTCAAATGTCAAAGAACCCGGGCCGACATGACTAGTCGTAGAATCCAAGTGGCACATTCGTACAGGGACAGGCATACGTAACCCAACAATGTAGGTGTCGATCTCTAGCGTGTGTAGACGAGTCATAACAAGCTACAAGGACTCCATTACGCCGTGGGACATAAATGTCATCACTGCATGTAGACGAGTCATAGCAGGCTATAGGGACTCCATTACACTACAAGACATTTTCCCAAAGGGATAGACACAGCAACAAAGAAGGATACATGCCGGTTAATCAATGTGTCCAGAGCAGTAGCAAGCTACCAAGGCTTGGTGGAAGCACAAAGAGGCATTTCCCCGTAAAGAGTACTTCTAAAGGCACACAACTAGGTGTTGAATACCATACATACCGTTGCACGTCACACGTACGCATGACATGCCCGATATGCATAGATACAACTATGGCATCACAACATAACCATACAACATTACAATATTTATTTCGAAGGCTCGGAAGAGCCAACACAATAGGATGTTACAAGCAGGGGTCACAAGACCCAACATTCAAAGCATTCAAACAAACAAGCAGAAGTTAAACATGTCTGGGTACAGACATCTACAAAAGTGGCTAAGGGAGCCTGAAAAGCTACATCGACCCTACCAAAGGAACTAGACCTCTGTCTGGGATTCCCATGCTAATCCGGTCAACAACGAACTTCACATCGTAAATACCATTAATGAGACTGGCGTCTCCTCTGCAAAAACATAAATTAAGCAAACGTGAGTACAAGGGTACTCAGAAAGACTTACATTAGAACTAACTACATATGCATCAGTATCAATGAAGGGGGTTGTGGAGTTTATTGCAGCAAGCCAGCTTTGACTCTTGGATAATCTGTACTATAACTACAAGTGCTTTCTTTGAGGTGGGATAGCGCACATGAGTCCACATATTCACCAATCAATACACCACTATAGATCCACTCTCGTCTCCCTACGGGAAGGCCATCCATAGCACTCACGCTTATCTTGCGTATTTTAGAAGTATCCATTTCACTTATCTATGAACCACATAAGTTCTCCAAGTAGTCCATATCCGAGGACGCGGCTATTCGAATAGATTCATAACCCTGCAGGGGTATACTTCTTCATACATGCTCTCGCCACTTCTCGCTATGTGCACATAAAAGTCATCTCGGCAACCTTGAAGCGGAAGCCCAGCTAGGGAGTTGGCGACGATCGTCAATCACACAAGATCCTAGTCCAGGTTTATCGCCTATTTGAGACTGAACCCGCACGGAAGTCCGGCCGAATTTTCCGCTACGGCCTCAAACGATGTGCGCAGGGTTCCCAGGCCCACCATTCAGGTGCCACCTTGTACACCGTGCCACTGTGCCTATACCGCATCACAGTCCACTCCGTCGGGCAGCGCTATGCACGACGACCAACACTTTTCCTACAAACACTAGAAACTAGTTGCAACTCCTGGATAGAGGTAATGGAAAATAATAGTCCGAGATGGTCAATTAAGTATCCCAATGTGCGGTAGTATCTTCTCTTGGATAACATACATAAAACTCAGTTCTTAAGGATGGTCCCAGTGAGACAACCCGTCATGTACTCAGTGTTCACACACTTAGGTCTTACATGGTAGGACATGAACATTTCCATTCTGATTCATCACCCAGATGAATCAAACTCGACCTGACACGAATCTAAGCATAGAAGGCACGATAAGAAAACATGGATGAGTAAGCACAACAAGGCTCAAGCAATTGCTACTCATGCTAAGTGGTTTCAACTATTTACTGTGGCAAAGACAGATCATGCAAAGGAATGGGTTCAACTACCGACGACATGTAACAATTGAATCGTTGTTTTCCTAATGCAGTAAAAGAGAGCAAGAGCGAGAGAGTGGGTTCATATCAGTATGCTCAAGGGTGGGTTGCTTGCCTGACAGTCCTGAAGATATTACTTCTCTTCATTAGTGTCAACGTTCACATCGTCAGAACCATCGTCTACCGAAATGATATTTCATATATTGTCCTAATCATAAAATGTCCTACTTGGTGATGTTAACTTGTTCAAACATGCATGATCATGGCATAAATAGATTCATTGGATTTTTCTTATCATTTTGCATATATGCATTATTTTCATCTGACTTACCGACTATTTTCTATGATTTTTAGAAGTTTTAAACATTTTCTGGAATTTCCTGAATTATTTAATTACTAGAAAATCAATTAATGCGTCAACATTACGTCAGCGGGTCAACAGCCCCGGGTACAGGTCAAGCCTGGCTAGTGGGACCTACCTGTCATCTACCCTGAGTTAATCCCCGCGTTGACCCATGCTTTGACTCACTACGGGGTCTGCTGTCAGTGACTAATGGTTTTAATTAGTGGCTTGATTAGGCACTAATGGACCTACCATGTAGGGAGTCGCCGGAGTTGGATGGCGATGACCAAACCGATGGCGGAAGCTCGCCGGACTTGCGCTACGGGCGGCCATTCGACGAGCGGAGGATACCTATAGGTAGCCCCTCTCGACCGCATCTAGGGGAGGTTGCTGGAGGTCGCGGGGGGAGGGGGGGTCGGAGTCAACGGCGGCGGCACATTTGAGGTGGCCAGAGCTACGGGATCGATGGCGACAACTACGTCGAGGGACAGACCACGGGGTTAGGGGAATCGACTCAGGAGCTCACCGCAGGTCTAAGGAAAGGCACAATATCCTCGGGGACGTCTTGACGGCGGCGATTTCGTTGATGGCGTCTGGCAACCGAGCTCGGGGAAGACGGAGCGATGGCGACGATTTGCAGCCTCCTAGGGATGCTTTGCTCGGAGGAGAGGACTAAGGCGATGGGGTGGAGCGGCTGGACTCACTAGGGGCTAGAGATGGCCGGTGGCCGCTAGTTGCGAGCGGCGGCGACCATGGTGTCTTGGGTCCAAGGGGGAGGAGAGGAGCAGAGATGGGAGAAACAAGGGGATCAGCAGGATCGGGACGACGTGGGCGGTTCTATCCTCGACGTCGCGCTGGCGGGGCAGGCAGGCAGGCTGGTGGCGTGGCGCTCCCGCGCCGTGTGGCATCTCGCCTCTGCCTACTAGTAGAGGTTGAAGATGACCGCTTCGCTGGTGGGCTGGGCAAACAGTGCTGGGCCAGGTAAGCTCTTTTCCTTTTATTCATTTCTGTTTTTTTCTATTTCTATTTTTTTGCTCTGTGTTATAATTTTTTTGGGCAAAAACTATAAAGCCAAAAATTCCTGTAAATATTTGTGGGGTATATTTGGAATATTTCAGGCTCCACAAAAAGTTTCGGGAAATTTTAAGCAACTAAAATATTTATAGTGCTTTAATAGTGATTTTTAAAAACTTTGCTGAGTTATTAAATTTGCCAAATTAGTTGTGAAAATATGCTTCACCCCTGGTATGTTGTTGCCAACATTTATTAGACATGGTGAACATTTTTAAAAGGCATTTTGAAATCATTGAAAAATAAAACAATTATTGAAATTGGTTTAATCTTTTTGAAGTGCTAGGGTTTGTCATCCCCATTCAAGTTCATTTGAAGTTAAACATGATGCAACAAATTGAAATTCTCAATTTGTTTTTCTTTTTCAATGATTTCAAAATGCCTTTTAAAAATGTTCACCGTGTATGATAAATGTTGGCAACAACATACCAGGGACGAAGCATATTTTCAAAACTAATTTGGCAAATTTAATAAATGAGCAAAGTTTTTGAAAATCACTATTAAAGCACTATAAATATTTTAGTTGCTTAAAATCTCCTAAAACTTTTTGTGGATCCTGGAAATATTCCAAATATACCCCACAAATATTTACAGGAATTTTTGGCTTTATAGTTTTTGCCTAAAAAAAATTATAATAGAGAGCACAAAAAAATAGAAATAGAAAAAAAACAGAAATGAATAAAAGCAAAAGAGCTTACCTGGCCCAGCACTATTGGCCCAGCCCGCCAGCGAAGCGGTCATCTTCAACCTCTGCCAGTAGGCAGAGGCGAGATGCCGCACGACGTGAGAGCGCCATGCCAGCAGCGTGCCTGCCTGCCCCGCCAGCGCGACGCCAAGGATAGAACCGCCGACGTCGTCCCGATCCTGCTAACCCCCTTCTTTCTCCCCTCTCTTCTCTCTCCCCCTTCGGACCCGAGACGCCATGGCCGCCGCTGCTCGCAACCACCGGCCACCTCTAGACGCCTAGTGAGTCCAGCTGCTCCACCCCATTGCCTTAGTCCTCTCCTCCGACCAGAGCATCCCCGGGAGGCCGCAGTCGTCACCATCTCCCCCGTCTTCCCTGAGCTCGGTCACCGGACGTCATCAACAAAATGCCGCCGTCAAGACGTCCCCGAGGATGCCGCGCCTCTCCTCAGAGCCGCGGTGAGCTCCTGAGTCGATTCCCCTAACCCCGTGGTCGATCCCTCGTCGTAGTCGCCGCCGTTGACTCCGACCACCCCGTGACCTCCAGAAGCCTCCCCTGGATGCGGTCGAGTGGGGGCTACTTGTAGGTGTCCTCCGCTCATCGAATGGCCGCCCGTAGCGCAAGTCCGGCGAGCTTCCGCCGTCGGTTTGGTCGTCGCCGGCCAACTCCGGCGACTGCCTACGTGGTAGGTCCATTAGTGCCTAATCGAGCCACTAATTAAAACCATTAGTCATTGACAGCAGGCCCCATAGTGAGTCAAAGCATGGGTCAACGCAGGGATTAACTCAGGGTAGATGATAGGTAGGTCCCACTAGCCAGGCTTGACCTGGACCCAGGGCTGTTGACCCGCTGATGTAATGCTATCGTAATGATGACGCATTAATTGATTTTCTAGTAATAAAATAATTTAGGAAATTCCATAAAATGTTTAAAACTTCTAAAAATCATAGAAAATAATATGTAAGTCAGATGAAAATAATTTATATATGAAAATTGATCAGAAAAATCCAATGAATCTGTTTATGCCATGATAATGCATGTTTTAACATGTTAACATCACCAAGTAGGACATTTTATGATTAGGGCAATATATGAAATATCATTTGGAGTTGGATTTCAAACTTGTTTGAATTCAACTTCAATTAACTTGGCTAAATATTCCTCTAGGTCAATTCAGTACTTTAACTTGTCATATCATGCATCATATTTGTTGCATTGCATTGAATGTGTTCCTTCTTTGTTTTACTGGTGGTGTTCCCTTTCGGTAGACGATGGTTCTGACAATGTGAACGTTTACTCTAATGAAGAAAAGTAATATCTTTAGGACTGTCAGGCAAGCAACCCCCTTGAGCATACTGATATGAACCCACTCTCTCGCTCCTGCTTTCTTTTACTGCATTAGGAAAACAACGATTCAACTGTTACATGCCATCGGTAGTTGAACCCATTCCTTTGCATGACCTTCTTTGCCACAGTACATAGTTGAAACCACTTGGCATGAGTAGTAACTGCTTGAGCCTTGTTGTGCTTACTCATCCATGTTTTCTTATCGTGCTTGCTATGCTTAGAGTCATGTCATGTCGAGTTTGATCCATTTGGGTGATCAATCAGAATGGAAATGTTCATGTCCTACCATGTAAGAGCTAACTGTGTGAACACGATTTGGTAAAGGTAGCGATGAGAGGTCATGTAGGAGTACATGACGGGTTGTCTCATTGGGAACGTCCTTAAGAACTGAATTCTATGTATGTTATCCAAGACAAGATACTACTGCACATTAGGATACTTAATTGACCCTCTCGGCATATTAATTGCCTTGACCTCTGTCTAGGAGTTGCAACTAGTTTCCGGTGTTTGTAGGAAAAGTGTTGGCGGTCATGCATAGCGCTGCCCGACGGGGTGGACTGTGGTGCGGTATAGGCACAGTGGCACGGTGTACCAAGTGGTACCCGAATGGTGGGCTTGGGAACCCTGCGCACATCGTTCAAGGCCGTAGCGGAAACTTTGGCCAGACTTCCGTGCGGGTTCAGTCTCAAATAGGTGATAAACCTGGACTATGGTCTTGTGTGATTGACGGTCGTGGCCAACTCCCTCGCTGGGCTTCCGCTTGAAGGTTGCCGAGGTGCCTTTTATGTGCACATAGCGATAAGTGGCGAGAGCATGTGTGAAGAAGTATATCCCTACAGGGTTATGAATCTATTCAAATAGCCACGTCCTCGGATATGGACTACATGGAGAACTTATGTGGTTCATAGATAAGTGAAATGGATACTTCTAAAATATGCAAGATAAGCATGAGTGCTACGGATGGCCTTCTCGTAGGGAGACGGGAGTGGATCCATAGTGGTGTATTGATTGGTGAATATGTGGACTCGTGCGCGCAATCCCACCTCAAAGAAAGCACTTGTAGTCATAGTACAAATTAGCCAAGAGTCAAAGCTGGCTTGCTGCAGTAAACTCCACAACCCCCTTCACTGATACTGATGCATATGTAGTTAGTTCTGATGTAAGTCTTGCTGAGTACCCTTGTACTCACGTTTGCTTAATTTATGTTTTTGCAGAGGAAACGCCAGTCTCATTGGTGGTATTTACGACGTGAAGTTCGATGTTGACCGGATTAGCTTGGGAATCCCAGACAGAGGTCTGGTTCCTTTAGTAGGGTCGATCTAGCTTTTCAGGCTCCCTTAGCCACTTTTGTAGATGTCTGTACCCAGGCATGTTTAACTTATGCTTGTTTGTTTGAATGCTCTGAATGTTGGGTCTTGTGACCCCTACTTGTAACATCCTATTGTGTTGGCTCTTCCGAGCCTTCAAAATAAATATTGTAATGTTGTATGGTTACGTTGTGATGCTGTAGTTGTATCTATGCATATCAGGCATGTCGTGCGTACGTGTGACCTGTAGCCTGCTACGACTCGTCTACGTGCAGTGATGACATTTATGTCCCACGGCGTAATGGAGTCCTTGTAGCTTGCTATGACTCATCTACACACGCTAGAGATCGACACCTGCATTACTAGGGTTCTACGACTAGTCATGTCGGCCCAGGTTCTTTGACATTCGAATGCTAGTAACACATTCACATACGTGAGTCAAAAGACGCAACCGGTCCCGTCCCAGGTAAGGTGGCAGCCATGGAGATCACCATGCGTGAGACCGCAAAGTGATGTACAATGCCCAATCAATATTGTTCGATTCATTATGAAACATAGTTTCTTAGCATATATATTTGGTGTCTTAGATGTTAATATTTTTAAATATAAATTTGGTCAGAGTTTAAAAAGTTTAACTTGTCACAAATTCAATATGTAAAATAAAAAAGGACCGGAAGGAGTACATGATGTTTCTCACTACACTTTCAAACCCAAGCATACTTTACGTATTTCTTATTTCACGTGGCGGATGTACGAGCCTAATTTTATAACATTTTTGATGCACAAAGGTGCTACAAATTCAAGTAATACTAATTTTTTTGAACTTACAAATTCAAGTAATACTAACTACGCCACATGTCCATTCTGTATACTTTTCACTAGCAGCTTAGCCGATGAAGCGGTCCCCACCACCGCCAGAACAAGACCAACGACGATCATCGCCGCGTTCAGCACGATGACACGTGCGCGATAATCGGCCCCGGTGGATCTTGAGGTAAAACACGCATGTCAATATGACCGAGATGGCCACGCTAACGAGCGAGCCGGTGATGCTGAGCACGTACTGGAAATATGTAACCGAGAGCGCCAACGCCATGATGAGGAGAAGCCCCGCCGAGCCAACGCTGCCACGGATGATTATTCGGGCACGAGGCCCCATGGTAGCCGGCAGGTGGTGCTCGAGCTGGATGGCGAAGGGCGCGGACTCGAGCGCGTATTTAGTGACCGGTGTGAACACGGTGGCCCAGAGCGCCACTTTGGTGACCACGAGCCCCGGCGGCATGCTGAACGTGACCTGGGAGCTCACACCGGGACCGAAGAGGCTTGCGCCGACAAACGCAAGGGCTGCGTAGAGCACGATGACCATGGAGAAGCTCGTGACGGAGACCTTGGTGAAGTTGGAGGGGTCCTTCATGGCTGTGTTGATGTTGGGGAAGACGATGTGGCCGGCGTAGTTGAACATGTACAGGCCGGACACCGCCGGTATCTTGTCAAGCCTGAGGACTAGGATGTGCTTGCCCAGGCTAACGTTGCTGAAGGCTGCGCTGCAGACGGCGGTGATGAATTTTTTTTTGAAACGGAGGATCAAAGCCCCCGGCCTGCATCAATCGATGCATGCAGCCATCTTATTAAATAGAACCGAAATAAAGTTCCAAGTCTCCAATGCGTCCAGACGCTAATGGAAAGTACATAGGAAATATAAATTGAGCTGCCACGTTCGACGCTTTGTAACAATAGATTACAATGCCTACACACCAGCCTATTATTAACACGCCGTCCAAACCGGTTGAAGATAACCCATGCGGCCATCTCCCACCGGTTGCACCCAATATCCATATGCTCCCTGGAGTCCACATGGCTGAGTAATGACCACATACGGATCCAAGTTGTTGCTCTGAAGATCACCTACAAAAAGTTATTGAAATTCTTTCACTACTAGAAAAAGGCCCATTTGTCCCGGTTCGTAAGGCCCATTTGTCCTGGTTCTGGAACCGAGACTAAAGGGTCGGGACTAAAGCCCAAAACCTTTAGTCCCGGTTCTCTTACAAACTGGGACAGAAGGGGCTCCACGTGGCCTCTGCGGGGAGCCCAAGCAGGAGGACCTTTAGTCCCGGTTGGTAACACCAACCGGGACCAAAAGGCATCCACGCGTCAGCATCTAGAAGTTGCTGGGTTTTTTTTGAAAGGGAGGGGGGTTAGGGCGTTTTGGATGGTTAATTTAGGGGTTTTATATTGTTTGAGCTAGCTAATTAATAGAGAGAAGTGTCCTCTCTTTCTTCGTGCTTGGTCGACGCTAGCTACTATAGAGAGAACTCGACACGCTAGCTAGTAAGCAAATGAAGGAACCATTAAGTATAGAAAATCGTCATGAACATATAGAGATAGAAGTGATCGACCTCTCTTTCTTCAAGAGATTGGTCATATAACAAGTTTTCGTATATATATCCGACGCTACTAGCTACATATATACAATATAAGATCTCTTACAATCCCTAACATCTAACGTCAACTTCCAGATGGTATTCTTTAGTTTTATTTATGATGTGGTGAAGAAAGAATCCGGCCAATTCTTCTTGAATTGCTCCTATGCGATCATGTGGTAGGAGTTCATCCCGCATCTGCCACATCTAATTTGAAGAAGGGAGTCAATACATATATATGGTAATAAAATAAAATTGTGAATATTATTGCTTACGCACTTGAAATTGTTTTTCAGAGTAGCCCCGCTTAGGGGTCGTCGCGTTGTAGATGAACTCACAAACGTAGTATCCACATAAATTATTCCCAGTTTCCTGCCACAAGCACTTTACAAGAAATAGAGTTCAGTCAAACTGATAATCAAGCATGATAAATGGTACTGATGAAACTAGAATCAATGGGAGATGCGCGGAACTAGCTAGTAGTACTTACTTTCGGGTGTGTAAATCGCAGCTCCCCCGGCAGTGCCGGAACAATTGCTGTGAACTCTGTTCAAACCCCGCTAGACAAAGAAAATAATTACTTGATATCAGGAAATGAACAATGTTGCCAATATGATGCGATAATGATCGATTGAACTTACTTCTGGAAAATTTCAGTCATCTCCGCATATTCTTGGGGATCTTTTCGTTTCGAGTCTAAGACGGTTACTACTCCCCGCTCAAGCTGAATCTCTAGCAGAATAAAGTGGAAACTCCGCATGCATGCATAACTCATCAATTACATTACTATAAACCTCGAGTAATAAGGGAAAACGAATATGCACAAGACTTTAACACTCACTTGAAGTTGTAAGGAAAGAGTATTGTCCCTCTGTTTTGATTTTTAAGCAATGATTGTAGCAAGTTCTCCTCGATTTTTGCTTTTTTCTGCATTCGACGATCTTCAATATGCATAATATAGTGAGGATAATTATATATACATGCAATGAAAGAGCTGAGCTATATACATAGAGAGACTAAATTACAGAAGTAGTACTTACAGACAGTAGCAAGTCACGATTGTTTTGTCGAGGGCCTTTTGATTGTATAACTGGAATATCTCCTCAAATTCAATATTCAACAGTTCCATTCCAACGATGTCGTGATCCTCTTTAACTGCCAGTATCAAAGAATCCTTCCCAGACTCGCGGCAGATTTTCATGTACCATTCATGGAATTTTCGCATCATCGTTGTTAGAGGAGGATGATCAAGTTTGACGGGAGGCCGCCCGTGCCGGTAACGAAATTCGTCCACCTCCAATGGCTTAAACTGTACATCATCGCTCAGGTAATCACCAGGTTTGGTACCGGGCACCATCCCCGGATGATTAGCGATGATATCGCCAGACACCTTGAGAGGGGGGCACGATTGGTTCGCCTGTTCGCCGAGCTGGGGATTTTTTTCCCACTTCTTCGTTTTGCTAACCTTGCATCACTGGAAGTACTTCCTTACTGTCGCGCATCTTGATATGTCTTTTTAATACAACGGTCAAAGTTGGAATCTGACGGAGGCGGTGTTGGTCGCTTCATGGCATCGATAGTGCGCATTGCTTTCACCGGATCTATCTTCTCCTTCGGAGATGGACCGTATCTGTATCCCCTCGTGCCTATGCTTGTACTCCTAATCGCCGGAGCGGCGGTGGCTCCCTTTCGTTGTTGCTTACCAGGCGCCGGAGGAGCCGGAGCGGCGGCGTCTGTCTTCCGCTGTTGCCGACGAGGCTGAGGAGGAGGCGTACTGCTCCGACGTGCCAGAGTAGGCGAAGGACGAGGCGGAGTGCCCCCACGCGTCATAGGAGCCGAAGAAGGAGGCGGTGTGCCTTGATCACTCGCCAGAGGAGGAGGAGGAGGAGGTGGAGCCAGAGTGCCCTGATTCTCCTGAGGAGAAGGAGGAGGCGGAGGCATCCAGTTTGGTTGCTTGATGTACTCCTTCTACCATAGACATGTACTCCTCAGGGCACGAACCAGCTTATTCTCTCCTTCACACAGTGGTCAAGCTCGAGCCCCTCAAATTCCGTCATTACTGTTGGAAATATGCCCTAGAGGCAATAAATAAAGTGTTTATTATTGTATTTTCCTTGTTCATGATAATCGTTTATTATCCATGCTATAATTGTATTAATTGGAAACATGGATACATGTGTGGATACATAGACAAACACAATGTCCCTAGTATGCCTCTAGTGAACTAGCTCGTTGATCGAAAGATGGTTAAGGTTTCCTAGCCATGGACATGAGATGTCATTTGATAACGGGATCACATCATTGGGAGAATGATGTGATGGACAAGACCCAAACTACAAACGTAGCTTATGATCGTGTCAGTTTATTGCTACTGTTTTCTGCATGTCAAGTATATGTTACAATGACCATGAGATCATGCAACTCATAGATATCGGAGGAGTACCTTGTGTGTATCAAACGTCGCAATGTAACTGGGTGACTATAAAGGTGCTCTACAGGTGTCTCTGAGGGTGTCTGTTGAGTTGGCATGGATCAAGACTGGGATTTGTTACTCCAAGTGACGGAGAGGTATCTCAGGGCCCACTCGGTAATACAACATCACAATAAGCCTTGCAAGCAATGTGACTAAGTGTTAGTTGCGAGATTTTGTATTATCGAACGAGTAAAGAGACTTGCCAGTAACGAGGTTGAACTAGGTATGGAGATACCGACGATCGAATCTCGGGCAAGTAACATACCAAAGAACAAAGGGAACATCATATGGGATTAACTGAGTCCTTGACATAGAGGTTCGACCGATAAAGATCTTTGTAAGAATATGTAGGAACCAATGTGGACATCCAGGTCCCACCATTGGTTATTGACCGTAGAGGTGTCTCGGTCATGTCTACATAGTTCTCGAACCCGCAGGGTCTGCACACTTAAGGTTTGGTGACGTTTTGGTAGTATAGAGTTACGTATGGTGGTGACCGAAGTTTGTTCGGAGTCCCATATGAGATCCCGAACGTCACGAGGAGCTCCGGAATGGTCCGGAGGTAAAGATTCATATATAGGAAGTCCTGTTTTGGTCGCCGGAAAAGTTTCGGGCTCATCGGTAGTGTACCGGGAGTGCCGGGAGTGTACCAGGAGGCCACCGGGAGGAGTATTTCGACCCAAGAGGCTACATGGGATGTAGGAGGGTGTAAACCAGCCCTTAGTGGGCTGGTGGAACATCCATAAGAGGCCCATGCGGCTGGAGGAAAAAGGCCTAAGAGAAAAAGTGAAAAAAGGCAAAATAGGGTGAATCCTAGTCCTACTAGGATTGGAGGTGGACTCCACCTCTCCCTCTCTCGTTCGGCTGAAGCAAGGAGGCCTTGGCCCTTGTGCCAAGGCCTTCTACTCTCCTCTTATATATACTGGAGGTTTTAGGGGTTTTGCAGTAGAATTTCAGCCACGTGCTACCCATTCCTCCAGTGCATAGTTTCTCCTCTAGATCGTATTTCTGCAGTGCTTAGGCTAAGCCTTGCTGGAATTGCTCCACCACCATTGCTGGAGCGCCGTCAGGCTGCCGGAGAAATCTTGTTCCTCTCCACTCCTTCTTGCTGGGTCAAGACGGTGGAGATCGTCATCAAGCTGTACGTGTGCTGAATGCGGAGGTGCCGTCCGTTCGGTGCTAGATCGGAAGGATCGTGATCAAGTTCGTGGGACGGATTGTGATCAAGTTTGTGGGATAGATCGTGATCGGATCGCGGGACGGATCGTGATTGGATCGCGGGATGGATCGTGATTGGATCGCGGGACGCACGGTGATTTGGATCGCGAAGACGTTCGACTGCACCAACCACGTTTCTTAACGCTTCCCGCTTAGCGATCTACAAGGGTATGTAGATCCACTCTCCCTCTCGTAGATGCTCATCACCATGGATAGATCTGCATGTGCGTAGGAATTTTTTTGTTTCCCATGCAACGTTCCCCAACAGTGGCATCATGAGCTAGGTCTATGTGTTGATGAGATCTCGAGTAGAACACAAAAGGTTTGTGGGCGTTGATGCTTAGATTGCTTCCTCCCTTGGTCGGATTTTGGTTCAGCGGTATTGTGAGATGAAGCGGCCCGGACCAACATTACTCGTACCCCTACGAGAGACCGGTTACATGATGTGATATATGTGATGTATGAGATGATCATGTGATGTATAGAATTTCACGACTTGCATGTCGATGAGTACGGCAACCGGCAGGAGCCATAGGGTTGTGTTTAATTATTGTATGACCTGCGTGTCAATCATTAAGTGCTATGTAATGCTTTACTTTATCGCTAAATAGTAGCAATAGTAGTAGAAGCATGTTGGTCGCGACAACCCCGATGGCGACACGTTGATGGAGATCAAGATGATGGAGATCATGGTGTCTTGCCGGTGACGATGGAGATCATGTCGGTGCTTTCAAGATGGAGATCTAAAGCACAAGTTCATGGCCATATTATGTCACTTATGAATTGCATGTTATGTTAATCCTTTTATGCACCATGTTTTGCTTAGTACGACGGTAGCATTATAAGGTGATCCCTCACTTAAATTTCAAGATAAATTGTGTTCTCCCCGAGTGTGCACCATTGCGAAAGTTCTTCGTGTTGAGACACCACGTGATGATCGGGTGTGATAGACTCTACGTTCACATAGAACGGGTGCAAGCCAGTGTTGCACGTGCAGAACACTCAGGTTAAACTTGACGAGCCTAGCATGTACAGACATGGCCTCAGAACACAAGAGACCGAAAGGTCGAAGATGAGTCATATAGTAGATATGATCAACATATTGATGTTCACCATTGAATCCACCTCAACTCATGTGATGATCAGACTTGAGTTGGTGGATTTGGATCATGTGACACTCAGATGACCCGAGGGATGTAAATTTGAGTGGGAGCTTTAGTAATTTGATTAACTAAACTCATTATCTTGAACAATAGTCTAAGTAACTTTGCATATTTATGTTGTAGATCAATGGCTCGCGTAGTAGCACCCCTGAATTTTAATGCGTTCCTAGAGAAAGCTAAGTTGAAAGATGATGGGAGTAACTTTGTTGACTGGGCCCGAAATCTAAGGATTATCCTCACGGCTTCCCAGAAATCATATGTCCTTGATGCATCGCTTGGTGACCAACCAGAAGACATGACCTCCGAAGACGATAAGAACGCTTGGGAGGCACGTACTGGAGATTACTCAATAGTTCAGTGTGCAATATTGTATGTCTTAGAACCGGGACTTCAAAGACATTTTGAATGTCATGGAGCATATGAGATGTTCCAGGAGTTGAAGTTTATCTTTCAGAAGTACGCCCGGATCAAGAGGTATGAAATCTCCGATAAGTTCTATGCTTGCAAGATGGAAGAGAATGGGTCTATCAGTGAACATATACTCAGAATGTCTGGGTATTCAACTCGTCTAGTGGAGTTGGGAATTGCCCTTCCACCAGAAGCGATCACTGATAGAGTTCTTCAATCACCGCCACCTAGTTACAAGAGCTTTGTGATGAACTATAACATGCATGGGTTGAACAAGTCAGTCGCCGAGCTGTTTGCGATGCTAAAAGTCGCTGAGTTTGAAATCCAGAAAGAACATCAAGTGTTGATGGTCAATAAAACCACTAGTTTCAAGAAAAATGGCAAAGTTAAGGGCAAGGGCAAGAAGGGTAAAACCAAGAAAGATGGCAAAGTAGTTGCTACTCCTGCAAAGAAACCCAAGCATGGACCCAAGCCAGAAACTGAGTGCTTTCATTGCAAGGGAACTGGTCACTCGAAGCGGAACTGCCCCAAGTACCTGGCTGACAAGAAGGCGGCCAACGACAAACAAGGTATATACGATATACATGTTATTGATGTGTACCTTACTAGCTCTCGTAGTAGTGCCTGGGTATTTGATACCGGTTCGGTTGCTCAGATTTGCAACTCAAAGCAGGAACTATGGAATAAACGAAGGCTGGCAAAGGACAAAGTGATGATGCGTGAAATGGTTCCATGGTTGATGTGATCTTCGTTGGCACGCTCTCTCTTCGATTACCATCGGGATTAGTGATGAACCTGAATAATTGTTCTTTAGTGCCTGCGTTAAGCATGAACATTATATCTGGATCTTGTTTATTCCGAGACGGTTACTCATTTAAATCAGAGAATAAAGGTTGTTCTATTTATATGAGTAATATCTTTTATGGTCATGCACCCAATGTTAGGGGTTTATTCATATTGAATCTTGATAGTGATGACACACATGTTCATAACATTGATGCCAAAAGATGTAGAGTTGATAATGATAGTACGACTTTCTTGTGGCACTGCCGTTTAGGTCATATTGGTGTAAAACGAATGAGGAAGCTCCATGCTGATGGACTTTTGGAGTCACTTGATTTTGAATCACTTGACACATGTGAACCATGCCTTATGGGCAAGATGACTAAAACGCCGTCCTCTGGAACAATGGAAAGGGCGAGTGACTTATTGGAAATCATACATATTGATGTGTGCGGTCCAATGAATGTTACAATGCGTGGTGGATATCGTTATTTTCTCACCTTCACTGATGACTTAAGTAGATATGGGTATATTTACTTAATGAAACACAAGTCTGAAATGTTTGAAAAGTTCAAGCAATTTCAGAATGAAGTTGAGAATCATCGTAACAAGAAGATTAAGTTCCTACGATCTGATCGAGGAGGTGAATATGTGAGTTATGAGTTTGGCAGTCACTTAGGATAGTGTGGAATTGTTTCACAGTTGACACCGCCCGGAACACCACAGCATAATGGTGTGTCCGAACATCGTAATCGAACCTTATTAGATATGGTGTATTCTATGATGTCTCTTGATGATTTGCCACTATCATTTTGGGGTTATGCATTAGAGACAGCTGCATTCACTTTAAATAGGGCACGATCAAAATCCGTTGAGACGACGCCATATGAACTGTGGTTTGGCAACAAGCCAAAATTGTCCTTTCTTAAAGTTTGGGGATGTGATGCTTATGTCAAAAAGCTTCAGCCTGAAAAGCTGGAACCCAAAGCGGAGAAATGCGTCTTCATAGGATACCCGAAAGAGACAGTCGGGTATACCTTCTATCTCAGATCCGAAGGCAAAGTGTTTGTTGCTAAGAATGGAACATTTCTTGAGAAAGAGTTTCTCTCGAAAGAATTGAGTGGGAGGAAAGTAGAGCTTGATGAGGTTATTAAACCTTTACTTCAACCAGAAAGTAGGGCAGCGCAGAAAGATGTTTCTGTGGAACCTACGACGGTAGAAGAGGAAGTTAATGATGATGATCATCAAGCTTCGGATCAAGCTGCTATTGAACCTCATAGGTCGACACGGCCGCGTACTACCCCTGAGTGGTACGGCAACCCTGTCTTGGAGGTCATGTTGTTGGACAACAATGAACCTACGAGCTATGGAGGAGCAGTGATGGGCCCGGATTCCGAGAAATGGTTAGAGGCCATGAAATCCGAGATGGGATCCATGTATGAAAACAAAGTATGGACTTTGGAAGTATTACCTGAAGGGCGAAAGGCCATTCAGAACAAATGGATCTTTAAGAAGAAGATAGAAGCGGACGGTAATGTCACCGTCTATAAAGCTCGACTTGTGGCAAAGGGTTTTTCACAAGTTCAAGGAGTTGACTATGATGAGACTTTCTCACCCGTAGCGATGCTTAAGTCTGTCAGAATCATGTTAGCAATAGCTGCTTATTTCAACTATGAAATTTGGTAGATGGATGTCAAAACAGCGTTCCTCAACGGTTTCCTTGAGGAAGAGTAGTATATGATGCAGCCCGAAGGTTTTGTCGATCCAGAGAATGCTGACAAAGTTTGCAAACTCCAGCGATCCATTTATGGACTGGTGCAAGCATCTCGGAGTTGGAATAAGCGCTTTGATGAGGTGATCAAAGCGTTTGAGTTTATACAAGTTTACGGAGAAGCTTGTATTTACAAGAAAGTGAGTGGGAGCTCTATAGCGTTTCTAGTATTATATGTGGATGACATATTGCTGATTGGAAACAATATAGAAATGCTGGAAAGCGTGAAGGAATATTTGAACAAGAGTTTTTCAATGAAGGACCTAGGAGATGCTTCTTTCATATTAGGCATTAAGATCTATAGAGATAGATCGAGGCGCTTAATAGGACTTTCATAGAGCACATACCTTGATAAAGTTTTGAAGAAGTTCAAAATGGAACAGTCCAAGAAGGGGTTCTTGCCTGTGTTACAAGGTGTGAAGTTGAGTAAGACTCAATGCCCAGTAACCGTAGAAGATAGAGAAAAGATGAGTGTCATCCCCTATGCTTCAGCCATAGGCTCTATCATGTATGCAATGCTATGCACAAGACCCGATGTCAGCCTTGCCATAAGTATGGCCGGAAGGTTTCAAAGTGATCCTGGAATGGAGCAATGGCAAGCGGTCAAGAATATTCTTAAGTACCTGAAAAGGACTAAGGAAATGTTTCTCGCTTATGGAGGTGATGAAGAGCTCGTCATAAAGGGTTACGTCGATGCAAGCTTTGACACTGATCCGGGACTCTATGTCACAAACCGGATACATATTTATTCTTAACGGGGGAGCGGTAAGCTGGTGCAGTTCCAAGCAAAGCGTGGTAGCTGATTCTACGTGCGAAGCGGAATACATTGCAGCCTCGGAGGCCGCAAAGGAAGGTGTCTGGATGAAGCAGTTCATGACAGATCTTGGCGTAGTGCCCAGTGCACTAAATCCAATGAACCTATTTTGTGACAACACTGGTGCCATTGCTCTGGCGAAGGAACCAAGGTTTCACAAGAGGACCAGACACATAAAGCGACGCTTCAACTCCATCAGCGATTACATCGTGGAGAAAGACATAAATATTTGCACAATGCACACGGGTCTGAATGTTGCAGACCCGTTGACTAAACCTCTTCCAAGGGTTAAACATGATCAACACCAGATCTGCATGGGTGTTCGATTCATTACAATGTAAATCACATAGTGATGTGAACTAGATTATTGACTCTAGTGAAAGTGGGAGACTATTTGAAATATGCCCTAGAGGCAATAAATAAAGTGTTTATTATTGTATTTCCTTGTTCATGATAATCGTTTATTATCCATGCTATAATTGTATTAATTGGAAACATGGATACAAGTGTGGATACATAGACAAACACAATGTCCCTAGTATGCCTCTAGTGAACTAGCTCGTTGATCGAAAGATGGTTAAGGTTTCCTAGACATGGACATGAGATGTAATTTGATAACGGTATCACATCATTAGGAGAATGATGTGATGGACAAGACCCAAACTACAAACGTAGCTTATGATCGTGTCAGTTTATTGCTACTGTTTTCTACATGTCAAGTATATGTTCCTATGACCATGAGATCATGCAACTCACAGATATCGGAGGAGTACCTTGTGTGTATCAAATGTCGCAATGTAACTGGGTGACTATAAAGGTGCTCTACAGGTGTCTCCGAGGGTGTCTATTGAGTTGGCATGGATCAAGACTGGGATTTGTTACTCCGTGTGACGGAGATGTATCTCAAGGCCCACTCGGTAATACAACATCACAATAAGCCTTGCAAGCAATGTGACTAAGTGTTAGTTACTAGATTTTGTATTACGGAACGAGTAAAGAGACTTGCCAGTAACGAGGTTGAACTAGGTATGGAGATACCGACGATCGAATCTCGGGCAAGTAACATACCGAAGAACAAAGGGAACATCATACGGGATTAACTGAATCCTTGACATAGAGGTTCGACCGATAAAGATCTTCGTAAGAATATGTAGGAACCAATGTGGACATCCAGGTCCCACCATTGGTTATTGACCGTAGAGGTGTCTCGGTCATGTCTACATAGTTCTCGAACCTGCAGGGTCTGCACACTTAAGGTTTGGTGACGTTAAGGTAGTATAGAGTTATGTATGGTGGTGACCGAAGTTTGTTCGGAGTCCCGGATGAGATCTCGGACATTATGAGGAGTTCCGGAATGGTCCGTAGGTAAAGATTCATATATAGGAAGTCCTGTTTTGGTCGTCGGAAAAGTTTCGGGCTCATTTGTAGTGTACCGGGAGTGCCGGTAGTGTACCGGGAGGCCACCGGGAGGGGGATTTCGACCCAAGAGGCTACATGGGCTGTAGGAGGGTGTAAACCAGACCTTAGTGGGCTGGTGGAACATCCACAAGAGGCCCATGGGGCTGGAGGAAAAAGGCCTAAGAGAAAAAGGCAAAAAGGCAAAATAGGGTGAATCCTAGTCCTACTAGGATTGGAGGTGGACTCTACCTCTCTCTCTCTCCTTCGGCCGAAGCAAGGAGACCTTGGCCCTTGTGCCAAGGCCTCTCCTCCTCTCCTATTATATATACTGGAGATTTTAGGGTTTTTGCACTAGAATTTCAGCCACGTGCTACCCGTTCCTCGAGTACATAGTTTCTCCTCTAGATTGAAGCCCTGCCGGAATAGCTCCACCACCATCGCCGGAGCGCCGTCAGGCTGCCAGAGAACTCTTCTTACTCTCCACTCCTTCTTGCTGGATCAAGACGTTGGAGATCGTCATCAAGCTGTACGTGTGCTAAACGCGGAGGTGTCGTCTGTTTGGTGCTAGATCGGAAGGATCGTGATCAAGTTCGTGGGACGGATCGTGATCGGATCGCGGGACGGATCGTGATTGGATTGTGGGACGGATCGGGATTGGATCGCGGGACGCATGGCGATTTGGATCGCGAAGACGTTCGACTACACCAACCGCGTTTCTTAACGCTTCCCGCTTAACGATCTACAAGGGTATGTAGTTCCACTCTCCCTCTCGTAGATGCTCATCACAATGGATAGATCTGCGTGTGCGTAGGAAATTTTTTGTTTCCCATGCAACGTTCCCCAACAATTACTTCATCCACCATCACAACAGCACAACCATGTGGAATGGGACGGCAGTGAAAAATTCTATTGGGTTGAGGAGGTGCAACAGAGCCGACAGCCACCTTGAAAGTGAGGTTCCGGCATTTCGTCATAAGTTCGCAATGTTGAGCCTCTGTGATAGTTTCCACGGGGTAGCTAGGTGACGTGAAGTTAGGCTGAACGGGCTCCCTGGAAGCGACGCTGGTTCTCCGTTGAGATGGCGGGGTAGCTTCTGGGGTAGCTTTGTGTCGCTGAGATGGTTGGCTGGCAGCTCGCTGGCTCTCAGCTTCCTCTAGCTTTTGTAGTCTTGCATTGAGCTACTGAATTTTGCTCAGTTCCGCTTTCCTCTTTCTCTCCCGGCTTCTGTAACCGCCTGCGTCGGGAAATGCAACCTTCCACAGAACGGAGCGTGGTGTGCCTCGTGTTCATCTAGGGTGCTCAGCATTCCCTAGGGCCTCAGTCAACTCGTCCTTCTCTTTGTCGGGAATGAACGTCCCTTCCTACGTTGCGGTGATATACTTCTGAAGCTTGTTGATGGGTATTGCAAGTTGCTCGTCCGTCCAACGACACTTCCCAGTTTCAGGGTCCAAAGTTCCCCCAACCCCGAAGAACCAAGCCCTTGAACTGTCTAGCCAATTCAATGTCTGTGGTATGATACCTTTAGCAATCAGGTCATTCTCAGCTTTGTCCCACAACGACCGGGCTTTGAGGTAGCCACCTGACCCCGTGTGATGGTGATACTGCTTCTTTGCAGCATTGACCTTGTTTGTCTCTGACATTTTCTTACTCTTGTCCGATGTCTTGTAGTCCACAAATGTGGGCCAGTAATCTCTTATCTTCTCAAATCGGTCGGTGAATTCTAGAGTCTTCCCTTTGTAGACAAACTTTGATTTCAACTCATTCTTCCACCTCCTGAATAGATCTGCCATCTTCTTAAGAGCACACGCCATGACCAGTGGCTCTATAAATGGCTTATTCGGATCCTCCTCTTGCGTAGGGTGAAATTTGCCTTCAGCGCAATCCAAAGATCATCTTTCTATCTATCGGTGACATAATCACCATTAGGGGCGCCGTCCTTAGGCTTATTCCATTGCTTGATGCTGATCGGGATGTTGTCCCTAACAATAGCTCCGCACTGAGCAGAAAATGCGTTCTTGGTCCGCTTGGGTTCAATCGGATGGCCATCGTCCGTGAGTGTTGTGATCGTGAACTTTTCATCCTTGCGCAACCTCTTCTTCGGGCCTCGTCTCGTTAAGGAAGTTTGGCTCGATCCGGAGGGCTATAAAAGAAGAAATAAGAGTTAATTAACATATGTACATACCAAAACAATTAATGCATCAATTAGCTAGTCAGCACACACTTAATTAATATATATACCTTGCCGGACTTTGCAACAGCTCGCTCCTCCGATCAGTCACTAGAGCCGTCATCCTGGTCTCCTTCTTCCTCCAGCATTTGGTCACCGGAGCCATCATGATCATGTCCTTCCTCCTCCATTGTCCGATCACCGGAGCCGTCATAATCCTCTCCTTCCAGACCATCGGTCTCGTTGAGAAACCACATGATATCACGTCTGCCATGGATTATGTCCCCCAACAACTGTTCTTGTTCTTCGTCTCTTGGATCCATAGTTTCTGCAAATATTACAACATGACAATTAATATACAAACATGAATGTCCGACGTCCGGACCGCCTCTCTCATGAATGTCCGACATCCGGACCGCCTCTCTCATGAATGTCAAACAAGGGATTCTGTTAACCTTTAAGGGATTTAATTAACAAAATGGTGCCATTCTGAATGTGCAGAAAATGGTCCATATTTTTCCTAATCTCATCTACCCTTCTATATGTCATATTGTCTAGTGTCAAAGGATTCAAGAAAACCAAGGCTTCATCATTAGCCGGAAGTAACAGGCACATAATAGTACAAAGCTCTCCAAAATTGTTTTGTAACGGAGTCCCGGATAGGATAATTAATTAGCTTTTTGGTACGAAGTTCAAGAGCCTTTCGAATATCGCTATTTGGAAGGCCTTCGCTGAAATTCGTACCAAAAAGCGAATTATTCTATCCGGGACTCCGTTTCAAAACAATTTTGAAGAGCTTCGTAGCATCATACGCATGTTACTTCCGGCTAATGATGAGGCCATGGATTTCTTCAATACTTTGTAAAACAACGTGACATATAGAAGAATATATATATATATATATATATATATATATATATATAGATGGGATCAGAAAAAAATTGGATCAACTTGTGCACATCCATAATGGGGGCATTCTTGATAAATCTATGTTACTGGAGTTTTCTTCATTTAACTTGGTAAATTTGGGTGGCCTCGACAATGCTTCTAGGGTTTGGGGTGGCCTCGACAACACTTCTAGGGTTTGGGGTGGCCTCGACACACTTTTTCAGTCCCAGTTTGGGTGGCCTCGAGAGTTTATCGGGTAGGGATGGGGTAGATCAACAACGACGCTCTTTCTTCTAGGGTTTGGGTAGCCTCGATAGTTGGTCGGGTGAGCGAACCGCCTCTCTCTCATGCATGTCCGACGCCCCCCTCATGTCGAAGTTATCTGGGAGGGGGTAGATCGACAACGACGCTCTTTCTTCTAGGGTTTGGGTGGCCTAGATAGTTGGTCGGGTGTGTGGTTTTCTTTTCCTTCTTCATTTTTTACTTTGTTTTTTCTTATATGTTTGTTTTCGTTTTCACTCTACATATATGAACATAAAAATGCATATATGAACAAAAAAATTCTCTAAACAAAAAAATTAATACACATATGAACAAAAAAATACATATATGAAAAAAAAATACTCTGAACAAAAAAATTAATACATATATGAACATCCATACATACATATAGCCACATACATATATACATTATATATATGAGCAAAAAATTCATCATATAAAAAATGAAAAAAATACAAGGGGCGGCGGCGTCGGCTCACAGCCGGGGCGACGGTGGGGGCGGCGAGGGCGAGGGTGACGGTGGGGGCGGGCTGGGGCAGGGGCGACGATAGGGACGGGGTCGGCTAGCGAGGGCGACGGAGGGTGCGGCGCATGAGGGAGCCGGCGACGACAACGACGGTGGGGGCGACCGGGGCGCTTGGGGGGGCGGCGGACGGCGACGGCGTGGGCGGCGGATGGCTTGGGCATGGGCTCGGGGGCAGGGCATGGGCACGGGCGATGGCGATGGCGTCGGGGCAGCCTGGCGGCATCGAGGAGGTCGGCGTCGTCGGGGGGAACTGCGAGATGAAAATGAAAATTTTCACGAGTGTTGCATATATACACACACCATTAGTCCCGGTTGGTGGTACGAACCGGGACCAATGCCCACCTTTAGTCCCGGTTGGTGCCACCAACCGGGACCAAAGGTCTCTGCTTAAGGTGGGCACCAAAGTATTTTTTTGCTTTATTTTTTTCCAGTATTTTTCTTCTGTTATTTTAGTTCATTTTTTTTAACAAAAAAATACTTTGATAATTTTAGTTGCATAATTTACATTATTTTGTTTTGTTTCTTGCTTTATTTATTTTTTGCTTTATTTATTTCTAGTGTGTTTTATCATTATATTATTTTTGCTGTTAATGTTTTGAACAAAAAATACTTTGATAATTCTAGTTGCATAATTTTTATATAATTATAGTTTCAAAAATACTAGAGGTTTATAAAATCTTTTTAGTTGATTCTTTTTTGACCTCCACTCCCACGATGTTTTGAAAGAAATTAAAAAGCACTTCAAACGAACTCTTAAAAGGTTGAAAGTTGGCATGGTATCATCATTTCACCACATAGCACATGCTAAAAAGTTGAGTTGGTTACGGCAAAAACTGGATGCACTTCATGTACAAAATGGACAATCTCTTTCGAAGTATCACGGTTTCGGACGAAAACTCATCTGTTACAAAGGGATTTCATTTTTTGAACTTATTTGAACTCCATACTTTTTGTGTGTTCAAAATGCACCATTCAAAGCTACATCATCAATTTTCAACCCTTTCTGACTTCATTTGGTATTTTTCATGCACTTACTGATTTTTTTGAGCTAAATGACCCTGAAATTGAGAAGCACTTCAAATGAACTCTGGAAAGGTTGAAAGTTGGCATGGTATCATTATTTCACCCATATAGCATGTGCTAAAAAGTTGAGAGGGTTACGGCAAAAAATGGATGTACTTTGTGTACAAAATGGACAATCTCTTTCGAAGTATCAGAGTTTTGGACGAAAACTCATCTGTTACAAAGGGATTTCATTTTTTTGAACTCATTTGAACTCCAGACTATTTGTGTGTTCAAAATGCACCATTCAAAGCCACATCATCAATTTTCAACCCTTTCTGACTTCATTTGGTATTTTTCATGCACTTACTGATTTTTCTCTGTCATATTTATTATTCCCTTTATATTCGACGAGAAGCCAGACGGGACCTTCATACTGAGCAGGCATTCAAAGAAGATTTCCTTCTCTTCTTTGGTAAGAGCATAGCTGGCAGGACCTTCATACTGCTTTGGATGCATGTCGTCTTTTTCATGCACACATTGCTGTTCCTCCCGTGCCTCCGGTGTATCTTTTGTCTTCCAATACACTCCCAAGAAGCCTAGTAGGTTCACGCAAAGATTCTTCGTCACGTGCATCACGTCGATTGCAGAGCGGACCTCTATGTATTTCGAATAGGGTAGGTCCCAAAATATAGATTTCTTCTTCCACATGGGTGAGCGTTTGTTAGCGTCATTCGGAACAGATAGTCTGCCAAGACCCTTTCCAAATATTACTTATAAATTATTAACCATATCAGGTATGTGATCACCAGTACGGAGGGCGGGCTTCTTCCGGAGATCTGCCTCACCTTTGAAATGCTTTCCTTTCTTTCGACATTGATGGTTCGTCGGAAGAAATCGACGATGCCCCAGGTACACATTCTTCCTGCATTTGTCCAAATATATACTGTCGGTGTCATCTAAACAGTGTGTGCATGCGTGGTATCCCTTGTTTATTTGTCTTGAAAGGTTACGGAGAGCAGGCCAATCGTTGATGGTTACAAACAACAACGCATGTAGGTCAAATTCCTCCTGTTCGTTCTCACCCCACACACGTACACCTCTTCTATTCCATAGCTGTAAAAGTTCATCAACTAATGACCTTAGGTACACATCAATGTCATTGCCGGGTTACTTAGGGCCTTGGATGAGCACTGGCATCATAATGAACTTCCGCTTCATGCACAACCAATGAGGAAGGTTATACATACATAGAGTCACATGCCATGTGCTATGCTGGCTGCTCTGCTCCCCAAAAGGATTAATGCCATCTGCACTTAAACCAAACCATACGTTCCTCGGGTCACCTGTAAAGTCGCTCCACTTTCTCTCGATCTTTCTCCACTGTGACTCGTCAACGGGTGCTCTTAACTTCCCGTCTTTCTTACTGTCTCTTTTGTGCCATTGCATCAACTCGGCATGCTTTTTGTTTCTGAACAGACGTTTCAACCGTGGTATTATAGGATCATATCACATCACCTTGGCAGGAACCCTCTTCCCGGTGCGCTAGCCCTCAACATCACCAAGGTCATCTCTTCTGATCTTATACCGCAATGCAACGCTACCGGGCATGCGTTCCGTTCCTTGTACTCACCGCGGTAGAGGATGCAATCATTAGGGCATGCATGCATCTTCTGCACCTCCAATCCTAGAGGGCATACAACCTTCTTTGCTGCGTACGTACTGTCGGGCAATTCGTTATCCTTTGAAAGCTGCTTCTTCATTATTTTTAGTAGCGAACTAAATCCCTTGTCAGATACACCATTATCTGCCTTCCATTGTAGCAATTCCAGTGTGGTACCGAGCTTTTTGTTGTCATCTTCGCAATTTGGTACAACCCTTTTTTGTGATCCTCTAACATGCGATCGAACTTCAACTTCTCCCTTTCACTTTCGCATTCTCTCTGTGCATCAACAATGACCCGGCGAAGATCATCATCGGGCACATCGTCTGGTTCCTCTTGATCTTCAGCTTCCCCCATTGCAGCATCACCATATTTAGGGGGAGGGTAGTTGTCGTCATCCTCTTCTTCTTCGTTGTCTTCCATCATAACCCATCTTTCTCCATGCTTGGTCCAAACATTATAGTGTGGCATAAAACCCTTCTAAAGCAGGTGAAAGTGAAGGGTTTTAGAGTTGGGAAAGACTTCGTATTCTCACAGACAGTACATGGACAAGGCATAAAACCATTCTGCTTGTTTGCCTCAGCCGCTTCGAGAAAATTATGCAGGCCCTTAATATACTCGGAGGTGCGTCGGTCACCGTACATCCATTGCCGGTTCATCTGCGTGCGTTATATAATAAAGTGTATTAAAAACCATTACAACATATCATGAATAGAGAAGTGAACAATAATAAAAGTGAGAAAATCATATGAGTAAGTATATTTTCTTTTAGCAAGAAGATAAGATCAAGAGGCTCACCACGCGCGGGCGATCGACGGCGGTTTCAGGACGGGGACGGGACAGGACGGACCGCCAAACCTAGGAAAATCTTGACGAAAATGGAGTTTGGACAAGGAGCTTCGAGAGGAGAAAGCTTAAGTTTGGTTTGGGCATTTCATCAAACACCTCATGTGCATAGGAGGTGAGCTAGAGCACCACAAAGCTCTCCCCTCGCTGGCCAAAAAAATAGAGCAGTGTGGAGTGCTCTACTCGCTGGCGAGGGGGTATATATAGACATCTCATTGGTCCCGGTTCGTGGCTGGAACCGGGACTAAAGGACCCCCTTTGGTCCCGGATCCAGCCACGAACCGGGACCAATGGTTGTGGGCCAGGAGCGAGGCACATTGGTCCCGGTTCGTGTCTGGAACCGGGACCAAAGGTTTTAGACGAACCGGGACCAATGCACCACGTGACCCGTCCGGCCTCCTGGGCTCACGAACCGAGACCGTTGCCCCCATTGGTCCCGGTTCGTAACTGAACCGGGACTAATGGGCTGGCCTGGCCCGAACCAAAGCCTTGTTTTCTACTAGAGTTTTCATTAAAAATCATATCATTCCTGGTGTTTCATATAGCCCACAATAGAGCACAACTCCTAACTCTGATACGTTGCGCTATTGTAACGTCTACTCCATTGAGTCACGTTGTAAATAACGAGTTTATACATGCCGGTGGGTTTATATTAAAAGCTATATGAATTGTTCGCCATAATAGTTTTGCCAGAGAACACTCGAGAAAGAGGTGTTGTATAGTCTCATTCTGATCACAGAAATAACAATTAATTCTGCCTCCCCATCTTCGTTTTGCGAACTTGTCTTTGGTTAATACCACTCCTTTGTGTATGAACCGTATAAAAATTTTAATCCTAAGAAGAATCTTAATTTTTCAAATATGTAAAGATCTTAATAGTGGTACAGTGTTTATGAAGTCGTTATAAAAGGACTTTACCGAGAATACCCATTTACTGGTAAAGTCCAACGAATATGACGAAGATGACCATCTACATGAGGATTCCAACGAAGGAGAGGAAGGAGATGGACGATAGGTTCCTTAGCCAAAGGCTGGGAAGAGCCACCAGCACGGCGATGACGGTGAGCAGCTGCGTGGTGCTGAGGCGCAGCCATGGGAGGTGGAGGTGGACACCGGCGAAGACGAGCGGGATGTTGTCGCTTAGGGAGCTGGTGTAGGAGACAGGGCGAAGAAGATCTCGAGGTAGATGAATGCTGAGGCGATCAGCCGGCCCTTGGAACCGAACGCCTGTCGGCCAATATCCTGGTACGTCTTGGAGCCGGGCTCCTCGTCTAGGCACCTGCCGATGATGTGTGCCGTATAGGCGCACATGATGCCGAGGCCGACCAGGAGGAAAATGGAGGCCCAGCCGCCGTTTTCCAAGGCATAAGGAGTGGAGAGCTGCCATGTCCCGTGGGGAAGAAAATGAATCGGTAATTTAGTTAAAGATGCAATATTTTGTAAAATTGGAAGATAAAATGTTGTAGTACGGCCACTTTTCCAAACCCTTGGAGTAGCAACACATTCTTCATTTTGTACAAATGAATGCATCTAGTGAAAGTATGTACGTGTCACCTATGAGCATGCCAACCATGTTGATGACCGACTGGCAAACGTGCTGATAGGCTTGCTGTGGTGCTGCTGAGTGGTCGCTGCCACGGCCGCGACCCTCCCCCCGCCAGCCCCCGTCGTCTCCTCCTGACACGGCTTGCCAGCTTCGACGTCGCAGGCATCGCGGCCGCTGCTCAGCTGCTCCGCCGCGAGCCGAGCGCCGAGCGCCGTGCATGCTCTCGCTCGCCACCTGCTTAGGCTGCGGACACAGCAACTCGCACCACCAGTTCGCCATTTCTGCTTCCGTCAGCCTTGCTAAAATCGACGTTGTGCTCGTGCCTATTTATAGCAGTTTCTGGATCCCGGGTCGAGATGGAGAAGGAAGATGGAACCTTGGAGCATTTTCTGACATGATGGAATCTTGGAGCGAGCAAATTCTAACGACTAATTAATGAACCTGGGAATTAAGATACGTACTCCCTGCACTGGCCGCGTGTGTGTGTCGCCCAGGTGAGTTGGATCTGGAGGCGGCGTGGCAAGCCCTGCGCTAGCACGTACTGTAGATGCCACTTGCATTCAAGTGGAGTCGGAATTCGGATTCCTCCGGGCCGGCCAACGAGCAAGGTGCCCGATTTGTTCCGAGAATGTGGCACACACGGTCCGGAAGCCGCCACCCTCGTCCCACTCCCACTTGAAGATGGAGTGCGTGGGACATGGTAATCGGCACCCAAGCGTAGCGGTCCAATGTTCATCGTCAGAGTTCGCTTAGTTCGGATCTATCTGGTCCATCGACGCCACCAGACAAATATGCTTCACCGCAGGAATTTGCCGATGGCTAGCGCTCAACGCATGGGTGGATCGTGGATGAAAACGACCGTGGCCGCGCGATGGATATGTATTTTGAGATTCCTCAGCCGCCGTATCTTCCTCACTGCTTGGAGGCTGCTCGTTACAGTTGATGGACGTGATAAGCGTGCCGTACGTGTTTCTTTCAATTAGTCTTTTTTTTGCGGGTAAAATTAGTCTTTTTGTTGTTACAGTGTTTCTCTCCACTAGCTATTTCTTTAGGGTGAGAAAGTTGCATTGCGGGCCGACGAATTTTGGCGCGAGGGTATGAACTAGTCTACGAAGTCCCAAACCATTCAATCCTTTTTTTTTCGAATAAACATCTGATCTATTCATCTTTAAACATGATAGTACAACAAACATAAAAAATAATAAAAATCATGTCCAAATTTATAGACCATCTAACGACGACTACAAGCACTGAAGCGAGCCGAAGACGCGCCGTCATCATCGCCCCGTCCTCACCGGAGCCGGGCATTCAATCTACTCTAAAGAAGTGCTTTCAAACATGTGATAGATACTCATGCATGTATAAGACGATTTCCTTATTTCTGTGGCAAAATTATAACTTTTTTATTCTAAAAAAACTTTTTGTCTTGCGCCACATGCATATATGCTCATGTGGAATCTTTCCCATGTCAAGAAAAAAAATGTTGCATGCATATTGGAATATATGGATTCCTTTCTAGTACACGAATATATGGATATCGCTATTTCTTTCATCTCAGAACCCCTTCCATGATACTCCAATATATGGAGTAGTTGGAAACAGGACAACATCTCGTAATCATGTCTTGTCACATGAGACCCCAATATGATTCCCTTGAAACCTGGCTTCATAGTAGCCATGAAAATAAATAACTCTGATCACATTAGTAGGATTCGGCTCCAATTTTGGACATGCTTGTTTAGGCCTTGTTGGTTTTAGCCTAACCCCCCGGATTCTCATTCCGATCCACGTGTACCAATCATATTCTCATCCTGATCCACGCGTATCAACCCGGGTGTGGAATAGTTCCCGGGCGAGGCCAAAAAGCTACTTGGTTTAGCTCGGAGGTGGATTTTCCACGGGCGCCATGTTCCACTCCAATCCACGGGGTAAAATGAAATTGTCCTCCATGTGCGGAGCGAATCCATGCCAGACGATGTTAAACTTGAGTGTCCATCAGCTGAAGGTTCCCATTTCTGCACCTGGACGATCCTTTCCTTTGGAATCTTAAGGCAAAAAGTCTCAAAATCAGATACCCATCTTCTGATCTGGAACAACACCGTGCTAATGTTCAGCTTTTTTTTTTTTGGAGAATGAGGAACAATGCTCCTCACCTCTGCATCGAGAACGATGCATACAACCATATTATTAGAAATCAAATAAAGTCTTAAGGTCTCGAGTTGGTAAAGGCCTCACAGTTTGAGCCATAAAAAGTAAAAAAACGTACAATAAAAAGCCTCATCCGGTGTCATCATTAGACTACGATGCCTACATACCTAGTCTATTAACAGCTCACCATCCAAACCGGCTGAAGATAGCCCGTGCGATCATCTTCCGTCGGTTGCCAATATCCATATGCTTCCTGTTGTCCACATGGTTGAGTAATGACCATGTATGGATCCATGACGTTGCTCTGTATATGACCTGCAAAAAATTATTAAGTTTCTTGCCTTGAAAAATTATATCATTTCTAGTATTCCAGATAGCCCAAAATGATGCACTTATGCCAATGTGTATATGATTAGCTAGTGTTGCGTCGACTCCGTCGAGCCACGCCCCAAAAAGCATGTTGATGTTCATTGGTGCTTGAATATTAAAAGCTATCTGAATTGTACGCCAAAGTAATTTTGCTAGTGGACAATCTAAAAAGAGGTGCTGAATTGTTTCATTATGACCGCAATAGCAACAAGTAGTATTTCCGTTCCAGTTATGTTTTATCTGGTTATCCTTTGTTAATATGACATCCTTGTGTACAAACCACATGAAAATTTTAATACGTAACGGGACTTTGATCTTCCATATATGCAACGACCTTGATAGGGGTCCATGGTTAATTAAATCCATATACATCGACTTCACCGAGAAAGAACCACTCGTGGTTAATTTTCAGTGAATTCTATCTTGCTGATCATATAGTTGCACGTCCATCAACCGCCTGACCAGATGCAACCATGAGTTCCATCTTTCTCCCACTAGAGTTCGTCTGAATTGAACATTAAGGGGTATGGACTGTAGTACTGTGGCAACATAATCTGCCTTACGTATAGCAATATTATATAATGTGGGATATTGTATAGCCAGCGGTGCCTCCCCAGCCACGTATCCTCCCAAAATCTGGTCGTGGTACCATTACCAACCAGGAATTTAACTCGCTGAAAAAAGGATGCTTTCACCTTCATTATGCCTTTCCAGAATGGCGAATCATTGGATCTAGCTGAAACCTGTGCTAGAGTCTTGGATTGTAGGCATCTATTCCATCTGTCTCCGTGGATAACCTGTATAGCCATTTGTTAAGTAGGCATCTATTCTTAACTTCTAAGTTTTCAACTCCTAATACCCCTTGATCTTTAGGTCTGCATATAATATCCTATTTTGTTAATCTATATTTCCTCCGGGTCTCATCACTTTGCCAGAAGAAGCGTGATCGATAGAAATCTAATCTCTTTCGCACACCTATAGGCACTTGAAAGAATGATAGAAGAAACGTCGGTAAACTAGTCAATACCGAATTTATGAGGACCAGTCGGCCTCCATAAGACATAAGCTTACCCTTCCAGCAAGCCAGTCTTTTTTTGAATCTATCTTCTATGCATTTCCACTCTTTGTTCGTTAGTTGTCTGTGATGAATCGGAATCCCAAGGTAACAAAACGACAATGAACCCGTTTCACATCCGAAAAGTTGCCTATATGCGTCCTGTTCTTCCTTGGCTCTTCCAAAGGAGAACAATTCGCTTTTATTAAAGTTAATTTTTAGTCCAGACAGTTGTTCGAATAGGCAAAGAACTAGCTTCATGTTTCTAGCTTTTGCCAAGTCGTGTTCCATGAATAAGATTGTATCGTCCGCATACTGTAATATGGATACTCCCCCCTCCACCAAGTGGGGGACTAAACCACCTACTTGGCCGTTCTCCTTAGCCTGACCAATGAGGACTGACAAAATGTCCGCAACTATGTTGAACACGATAGGAGACATAGAATCCCCTTGTCTTAAGCCTTTATGTGTCTGGAAATAATGACCCAAGTCATCATTAACTTTAATTCCCACACTACCCTTTTGCGTGAAGGTATCTACTTGCTTCCTCCAATACTCGGTAAATCCCTTCATTCGCAACGCTTGTTGTAAGAAAGGCCATTTGACCTTGTCATATGCCTTTTCGAAATCTACCTTAAAGATAACCCCATGAAGTTTATTTTTGTGAATCTCGTGAATTGTTTCGTGCAAGACTACCACCCCTTCAAGGATGTGTCTTCCCGACAAAAATGTTGTTTGAGATGGTTGAACAACAGAATGAGCAATCTGTGTCAATCTATTTGTAGCCACCTTTGTAAATATTTTGAAGCTAACATTAAGTAAACATATTGGTCTAAACTGCTCAATGCGAATGGCGTCCCCCTTCTTTGGCAACAACGTTATTGTTCCAAAGTTTAGGTGAAAGAGTTGTGATTCTCCATTGAATAGGTCATGAAACAAGGGCAGCAAATCTCCTTTGATTATGTGCCAGCATTTCTTATAGAACTCCGCGGGGAACCCATCCGGTCCCCGAGCCTTATTGTTTTTCATTTGTGCTATAGCGTCATACACCTCTTTTTCAGTGAACAGAGCATCCAGAACATCATTCTCCTCATGTGTAAGTTGAGGAATATCAGATGTAATGCCTTCATCGAGAGAAACATAATTCTCCTGAGGTGCCCCGAATAGCTTTTTGTAATACTCCGTGATATAATGTCTCAAATTATCATGCCCAAAAATTATGCCCTCATCCTGTTCAAGCTGAAATATTTTCTTCTTTCTATGTTTGCCATTTGCAATCATGTGAAAGAATTTAGTATTATCATCTCCGTGAACCACCTTCGTCACTTTTGCCCGAAGTGCCCAATTCATCTCTTCCTCTCTGAGTAGGGTTTGTAGTTTTTTGTTTCAGCTTCAATTTTAGTATTTCTCTCCATTATGAGTAGTACTAAGGATTCTGATTTGACATCCAAATCATTAATGAGTTGAAGCAGCCTCTTTTTTCTGCTTTATGAATTCAAGCTTGATTTTTGGCCCATCCTCTTAAAAACTGGCATAGGTGTGTAATCTTATTCTACCACCTATCCATATTTGTAGGCCCCCCAGTTTCTCTTGCCCACTGGGTAGCAATGAGGTCCATACAGCCTCTCTCTCGAACCAACTCAATTCGAAAGAGAAGGTATTCCAATTACCTACATGGTTCGGTTCGCCCGAATCCACCAATAGTGGTGTGTGATCGGAGATGGCTCTTTGTAAAGCTCGTATCGTGACCATCGGAAATTTCTGTTCCCAATCAACATTGGTGAGAACCCGATCCAACTTCTCATATGTCGGATTCGGTAACGAATTGTCCCAAGTAAATTGTCTCCCGGTGAGGTCGATCTCTTTAAATTCCAGACTCTCAATGATCGTATTAAACATGAATGACCACCTTCCATCGAAGTTGTCATTGTATTTTTCTTCACGTCTCCTAATAATATTAAAATCGCCTCCAATTAAAATGGCCAGTGTCTCCTCCCCGCACATTCTCACTAAATCCGTGAGGAAGTCAGACTTGAACTCCGGTTGTGCCGCCCCGTACACAACAACCAATACCCATCTAAAACCGTCAACTTTCGACCTCAACCAAAATTTGACCGTAAACTGACCGTAGACCACACTGAGGACCTGTAGGGACTCACACTTGACCCCTATCAAGATTCCTCTAGACCTTCCCCTCGGGGGTAAGCAATGCCAATCAAATTCCACGCCACCCGAGACGGTGTTTAGAAATTGTGGCGTAAAATTATCTCGGACCGTTTCTTGTAAGGCCATGAAGTCAAGTTTCTGCTCAAGTGAAGTTTCTCGAAGGAACCTTATTTTAGCCATGTCCGCAAGACCTCTGCTATTCCGAAAGATTCCTTTCATATTTGATCATGAATTTTTTTCTTATGTTTCACTCTCGCACTCCTCCTTACCGCCGAGGTAGGGTATATCTTTCTTTTCCAGGTTCTTTTAGACGTCTCCGGCACCACGTCGTAGTTGTCGTCCTGACGTGTTTCCTTAGTAAGGATGTTGGCAAACAGAGGAGACATATACCCCCCGGATTCCTCGTCCTTCTCGTCCCTATCTACCCCATCTTTGGGGATTAGGTCCTCACATAGACTTTGTACAGAAGTGATACCCAACTCCTCAATTTCCGTGTCATTTAAAGGTTTTACTGCAGCTAGGTTTTGAATGATATCAATTACTCTATCCGCTTCTAAATCGAGCAAGTCATTAACAATTTTTGCAATCTCTTTCACAATGCTACCAAGTGAAATCCCTATGTTGCTATTTCCTACGATCTCAGTTTTAGTAAAATGCAAAATGGAACAACTCGTATTAACTGACATACCTGTAGTTCCTTCGATATCATGGAGCTTGGCTTCCCTCATAGCATGCCCTAGCTGAATGTCGTCTGCATCCGGTTGCCCTTGGATACGATGACTGAACCGCCGTTCAGAACATATAGGGTCCGGAATGCCACCAAAACCGATCACATGATTCAAAGAGACCTCTCAAATACTTCCTTAGACCTCTAGCTCTTCGGCCAATGTGGAAGAAATTGGTGTTTTGTCTACTAACCTGGGTTCCTGAATGGACATAGGCGACTTCACATGCTGTTGAGCATCCAACGGCGCAATATGTGTAGGTGGGCGTCTCTCCGGGCTCTTTCCCAGATGCCCCTCATCGCCGACGATAACTGGTGGCGGGAGAGATGACGGCGTGTGCACAATCTGATCATAGGACGCGATCATCGCTCCTTCCGCTAACGATGCCACATCGCCTGCAGCGGGACCGGTATACTGGCGCACCATAACAGCCGCCGATGATAATGGCCCGCTAGCTACGGATCCATTACGCCCCTCCTGACCTGCGATAGCTCCTGCTCGTGATGCAGCCCCGTCGGCGGCCGGTCCAGTGTGCCCATCCTGGATGGCCGTGATGACCGCCACCGATGCTACACCGTCGGTTGCAAGTCCGGCGTGCCCCTTCGGGCAGTCGGATAGAGCCGCCGAGTTGACGTCTCGTTCTGCATCAATTGTAGGCCGTTCATAGCTGACCGCATCAGCCCCTGTGGCCGGTGTGATGAGATGACCGCCTACCGATGTAGTATCCATCTCTCTCTGTGTGTTGTCCGATCCATCCCAAGTAAAGTCTGCTAGTGTGGCGTGATGGGAGGACCTGATATCCTCCCTTGGTTGCTCATCATTATTGTTTGTAAGATGCACGATATGATCATCATCTCCCTTCATCTTGTTCATACTTATACGGCTCGGAGCGGACTGAATGTGAAACGATCCAAAGTGGAGAAAATTCATTGGTGTTGATGTCGGTGCCTTTCCGTCGTGGATAGGTGTATTCGTAGACTTAGAAGACTGACCCTTATCATTAGACATATTATCATCATCATGTGTGTCGGCCTGAGGGTTACCATTCCCCTCTCCGTCTCCCATCATATCCATGTCTTGGTCCTTGGCTATGTCCCGTGGAATGGTCTCCTCAACCTCCACACCGAGATCATAATGCACATCGTCATACGCCCAAGGTACAAAGTCCAAAGTAAAGCGATGCACATCATGTCCTTCTTTTTCTCCCACTTCAGTAGCCTGTTCAGGAATTCTTTAGGGCCGACACAGTCCAGAAGCATTTGGCGTTCATTATCCATGTCCAGACCTGCCCATACTTTGCGAACCTCCTTACACTTCAGAAACAAATGAGCTCCATCTTCATCAAAACGGTGATAGACAGGACAGAGGGCATCAGTCTCAATCCCTCTATGCTTGATGACGAGCAGCGTTGGCAAATTGTTATGTGCGATGCACCATAAAAATTGTTTCACCGTTGTCGTACACAGAGCAATCCAGGTATCATACCAATGAAACTCCTCCTGCCCTGCTATAGCTGAAGTTCCCACTTGTTCCCTTTGTTCGATGAGCCGGTGCAGCTTGTACGCCGACTTAACTGAGAAAATTCCTTTGGGATCACATGACCATGCCCCGTCATCCTCTATGTCTATTTTTACTAGGATTGCAAGGATAAACGAGGATCCACTGCCCAAAACAGATCATGGACAAGCTGGGTTTCCCAATTATCCGTGTATGGATCAAACAGTTCGTGTACCTTTGTAGCTAAAGAGCCTCCTCGGGTTGCTATGGGCCTTTTGGATCTGTCCAAATATTAATGCTGGAGCCATCACCCACCCACTTTATTACTCCATTTCGCAGTAGTTCAATGCCTTGCAATATGCTTTGCCAAGTATATGCGATACCCTCCTTTGGCTGTGCCCCTAAGAAATCCCCATTGAGGTAATATTTGGCCCGCAAAACATGTGCACACAAAGAGTTTGGGTTGGCTAGCATCCATCATCCTTGTTTTGCTAGCATGGTCAGGTTGAGGGAATGCAAATCTTTGTAGCCCAGCCCCCCTTCTGCTTTAGAAAGTGTTAACTTCTCCCAACTAATCCAGTGCATCTTGTTCTCATTATCTTGTTGTGCCCCGAAATATCTCTCAATCATCATGCTAATCTGCCACAAAGACCCTTTAAGTGAAAACAAGACATGGGAAAAGTGGGTATTGCTTGGCAACAGCTTTTATCAAAATCTCTTTACCCACTTTAGATAAGAGCTTCTCCATCCAGACCTGGATACGTGCCCGTATCCGGTCTTTCAAATAGGCAAAGACACTTGCCCTGGACTATTCCACGTACACTAGCTGTCCCAGATATCTTTGATTGCGGGTTTCCTTCTGAACTCCTAATTGCTGCATGAAATGAACCTTGTCATGTTGCTTAGTGTTCTTACTAAACATGATAGATGATTTATCAACATTTATATTTTATCCCAAGAAAACCTCATAAATAGAATGAATGTTTTGAAGATGATGCGGACTTTCTTCATTCACTTTCAGAATAATCAGCAAGTCATATGCAAATAGTAGATGGTTAAAACTCGGGGCATCACGACACACTTTCACACCTTCCAACTGACCATTCCCCTCTATCATGTTAAGTAAACTTGAGAAAGCTTCAACACAAATTAGAAAGAGATAAGGGAGATTGGACCCCCTGTGTATAAGGCCTCTACTTGGATTAACCACTTCTATCAAGGTGCCATTGAACTTGAATCTATACTTCACTATTTTCACACACTTCATGATAGTGGACACCTAGCTTTCTGCAAACCCCATCTTGTTCATCACCTCCTCCAAATATCACCACTCAAACCTATCATATGCTTTGCTGATGTCTAGTTTCAAGGATGCATATCTGATATCTACTACACAACCTTCTTCCTGTAGACTCGTGTTGGGCCTCCAAGCGCAAAGTTTTGTAGGACAGTAGCAAATTTCCCTCAAGTGGATGACCTAAGGTTTATCAATCCATTGGAGGTGTAGGATGAAGATGGTCTCTCTCAAACAACCCTGCAACCAAATAACAAAGAGTCTCTTGTGTCCCCAACACACCCAATACAATGGTAAATTGTATTGGTGCACTAGTTTGGCGAAGAGATGGTGATATAAGTGTAATATGGATGGTAGATATCGGTTTTTGTAATCTGACAATATAAAAACATCAAGGTAACTAATGATAAAAGTGAGCACAAACGGTATTGCAATGCTTAGAGACAAGGCCTAGGGTTCATACTTTCAGTAGTGCAAGTTCTCTCAACAATACTGACATAGTTGACTCTCATATAAATCCCTCACGTGCGACAAAGAGTCCACTACAACAAACAAATTATTGTAGGGTATGAAACCACCTCAAAGTTATCTTTTCCGATCAATCGTATGAGCTATACCTATAAGTGTCACGAACAGCCCTAGAGTTCGTACTAAAATAACACCTTAAGATACACATCAACCAAAACCCTAATGTCACCTAGATACTCCAATGTCACCAGGAGTACCCATGGGCTTGATTATACGATATGCATCACACAATTTCAGATTCATCATGTTCAGTCCAACACAAAGAACTTCAAAGAGTGCCCCAAAGTTTCTACTGGAGAGTCAGGACAAAAACATGTGCCAACCCCTATGCATAGATTCCAAAGGTCACGGAACCCGCAAGTTGATCACCAAAACATACATCAATTGGATGAATAGAACTACCCATTGTCACCATACATATCCCATCGCAAGACATACATCAAGTGTTCTCAAAACCTTTAATTTAAAGACTCAATCCGATAAGAAAACTTCAAAGGGAAAACTCAATTCATCACAAGAATATAGAGAGGGGAAAACTCCATATGATTTATCTGTATTAATAAAGCCCGCGGTACATCAAAATCGTGCCATCTGAAGAACACGAGAGAGAGAGAGAGAGGTCAAACACATAGCTATTGGTACATACCCTCAGCCCTAAGGGTGAACTACTCCCTCCTCGTCATGTTGACCATCGGGATGATGAAGTTGGCCTCTGGTGATGGTTTCCCCCTCCGGCAGGGTGCCGGAACGGGCTCCCGATTGGTTTTTCGTGGCTACAGATGCTTGCGGCGGCGGAACTCCCGATCTAGGTTTCTTTCTGGAGATTTATGGATTTATAGAAGTACTTGGCGTTGGAATCATGTCAAGGGGACTCCCGAGGGGCCAACAATCCAAGGGGGCACACCTTAGGGGGGCGCGCCCTCGTGGCTTGGGGGTGCCTCGGGACTCTTCTCTGGTATCTTTTTGCTCTAGTATTTTTTATATTTTCCAAAAATATTTTATGTAAATTTTCATCCCATTCTCAGAACTTTTATTTGTGCACAAAAAATGACACCATGGTGGTTTTGTTGAAAACAACATTAGTCCGAGTTAGTTCTAATAAAATCATACCAAAATCATATAGAATTATTGTAAACATGGCGTGAATACTTCATAAATTATAGATACGTTGGAGATGTATCAGCATCCCCAAACTTAATTCCTGCTCGTCCTTGAGTATGTAAATGATAAAAGAAATAATTTATGAAGTGTGAATGCTAGCAAGTGCACAAGTTTGATCAATGATAATTCCATTTACTTTTTCTAGCATCATAAAACGTAAACAATAGCTCATCTCATAAAACTTCTCATGATCGAGTAACAAGCTATTCACATGTTAAATTATAGACCAGAAAGTTTCTTGAAAACTAACAAACCATATTCCTAGTCATCGAACAATTGCAATTCATCTTATTTTCAGGAAGGGTCTATGTAAGAGCTTTGATTTAGCAAATTCCACATGCTCAGCTATCATATAGTCTTCCATGATTATTGAAACTCAAAGCATATTTTCAGAACAAATAGCATCAATCGAACACAAAGAAAGATAGGGGCTTAATGTTTCGCCTACCAACTTATTTATCTTATAGATAATTTTCAATAATAATAATTCATGATCAAATATATTTGTATGGATATATGTGTCCAGATCATTCCCCAACACATGACACTTGCCAAGAGAAAAAGGCGAAATATAGGAAGTGGTGAAGATCACCATGACTCTTGCATAAAGGTAAGTGATATGTCTCCAACGTATCTATAATTTATGAAGTATTCATGCCATGTTTACAATAACTCTATATGATTTTGGTATGGTTTTATTAGAACTAACCCGGACTGACGCTGTTTTCAGCAGAACTACGGTGGTGTCGTTTTTGTGCAGAAATAAAAGTTCTCGGAATGGGCTGAAAATTTAGTATGATTTTTTTGGACCAAAAGAGACCCCCGAAGCATTGGAGTTAGGCTAGAAGAGCCACGAGGAGGTCACAAGCCTACCAGGCACGGCCACCCCCCTGGCCGCGCCTAGCAGGCTTGTCACCGCCTCGTGGCCCCCTTGACGTGAGGTCGACGCCAAAAATTCCTATAAATATAGAAACCTCCGAAAAGAAACCTAGATTGGGAGTTCCCCGCCGCAAGCCTATAGAGACACAAAAAACCAACTGGGAGCCCGTTCTGACACCCTGCGAGAGGGGGAAATCATCACCGGAGGCCATCTTCATCATCCCGGTGGTCTCCATGACAAGGACGGAGTAGTTCACCCTCGGGCTAAGGGTATGTACCAGTAGCTATGTGTTTGATCTTTCTCTCTCATGTTCTTGATATGGCACGATCTTGATGTACCGCGAGCTTTATTGATATAGCTGAATCATATGGAGTTTTCCCCTCTTTATCTTCTTGTGATAAATTGAGTTTTCCCTTTGAAGTTTTCTTATTTGATTGAGTATTTAAGGATTTGAGAACACTTGATGTATATTTTTTGATGGGATATCCGTGGTGACAATGGGATGTTCTATTGATCCAATCGACATATGTTTTGGTGATCAACTTGCGGGTTCCGTGACCTTGGGAATCTATGCATAGGGGTTGGCACACGTTTTTGTTTTGACTTTCCGGTACAAACTTTGGGGCACACTTTGAAGTTCTTTGTGTTGGATTGAATATGATGATTCTGAAATTATGTAATGCACATCGTATAATCAAGCCCATGGGTACTTGTGGTGACATTGGAGTATCTAGGTGACATTAGGGTTTTGCTTGATGTGTATCTTAAGGTGTTATTTTAGTATGAACTCTAGGGCTGTCCGTGACACTTATTGGGATAGCTCATAAGATTGATCAGAAAAGATAACTTTGAGGTGTTTTCATACCCTACAATAATTTGTTTGTTAGTTCTCCGCTATTTGTGACTTTGGATTGAACTCTTTGTCGCACGAGAGGTACTTACATATGATTCAACTATGTCAACATTGTTGAGAGAAATTGCACTAGTGAAAGTATGGTCCCTAGGCCTTGTTTCCAAGAATTTATACAATGTGTTGCTCGCTGTTTACTATTTGTTACCTTGCTGTTTTTATATTTTCAGATTACAAAAACCTATATCTACCATCCATATTGCACTTGTATCACCATCTTTTCGCCGAACTAGTGCACCTATACAATTTGCCATTGTATTGGATGTGTTGGGGACACAAGAGATTTCTTGTATTTGATTGCAGTGTTGTTTGAGAGAGACCATCATCATCCTACACCTCCCATAGATTGATAAACCTTAGGTCATCCACCTGAGGGAAAATTGCTACTGTCCTACAAAACTCTGCGCTTGGAGGACCAACACAAGTCTACAAGAAGAAGGTTGTGTAGTAGACATCAACCTCTTTTCTAGCGTTGTTGTCGGGGAGGTGAGTGCTTGAAGGTATATCTTTAGATCTTGCAATCAAACCTTTTAGTTTCTTGTTTTCACTAGTTTGGTTTTATAAAAGAAAACTAACAAATGGAATTGAGGTTGCCTCATTTGCTTCATCTTTTTAATGTCTCTCATGAAAATGATGGAAAGGAAAATTGTGCTGAAGTGTTAGAAGAAGAAGTTATTAAAATGTTTGGCACTAAATATTTGAGTGATGAGCATGATAGAAATATTGTTAGTATGAATTTTCTGAATATTCAGGATGCTAATGATATGCAAAGCCACAAGCTTGGGGATGCTATGTTTGATGAATATGATATTTTAGTCCCCCAAGTTTTGATGAGCAAAACTATTATGATGATGGCATGTCTCCTGTCTATTATGATTATTGTGATGGCACGTATGCTATAAAGAGTAATGACAACCATGAAACCTATTATCATGATATTAATATTCATTATGGTTATGTCAATCAAGTGTCACATGATAGTTATTTTGTTGAGTTTGCTCCCACTACTTTGCATGAGAAGAATTTTTCTTGTGTGGAGAGTAGTAAAATTTGTATGCTTGTAGATCATGAAAAGAATGATTTATGTGCTGGTTATACTGTCGAATTCCTTCATGATGCTACTGAAAATTATTATGAGGGAGGAACATATGCTTGTAGGAATTGCAATAATATCAAGTTTCCTCTCTATGTGTTCATGGTTTTGAAGGTATGCTTGTTTTGCCTTCCTATGCTAGTTCATTCTTGCTTCCATAAATTGTTTGCTCACAAAATACCTATGCATAGGAAGTGGGTTAGACTTAAATGTGCTTGTCATGAGATTCATGATGCTCTTTTGCACGTTTCAATTATTATTCCTATACGAGCATCATTGACATCATCATGCCTAGCTAAAAGGTATTACAGAAAAGCGCTTGTTGGGAGACAACCCAACACTTTTACTTTCTGTTTTTGTGTGTTCACATGATTAAGATACTTTATCCATCATGTTTTTGTTGGGGAACGTTGCATGGGAAACAAAAAATTTCCTGCACACATGCAAGATCTATCCATGGTGATGAGCATCTAAGAGAGGGAGAGTGGATCTATATACCCTTGTAGATCGCTAAGTGGGAAGCGTTAAGAAACGCGGTTGGTGTAGTCGAACATCTTTGCGATCCAAATCGCCGAGCATCCCGCAATCTCATCACGATCCATCCTGCGATCCAATCACGATCCGTCCCACGAACTCATCACGATCCGTTCTGTGATCTCATCACGATCCATCTCGCGATCTTGATCACGGTCCTTCCGATCTAGCGCCGAACAGACGACACCTCCACGTTCAGCACACGTACGGCTCAATGACGATATCCGCCTTCTTGATCCAGCAAGAGATAGCGGAGAGGTAGAAGAGTTCTCCGGCAGCACGACGGCGTTGCGGTGATGGTGGTGGAGCTATTCCTGCAGGGCTTTGCCTAAGCACTACAGAAAACCGATCTAGAGGAGAAACTATGCACTAGAGGAGAGGTAGCATGTGGCTATTAGGGTTAGCTTTTTTCCTCTAAATCCTCTAGTATATATAGGAGGGAGGGAGGGGAGGAGGCAGCCTCAAACCTCAAGGTTTGTTCGAAATTGGAGGTGGAGGAGTCCTACTCCAATCCTATTAGGAGTAGGATTCCTCCTTTCCACTTGGAAACTCTTTCCACCTCTCCACCTTTGGATTTTTTCCTTCTCAAACCACTCCAGCCGCATGGGCCCTTAGAGGAGGCTTCGTCCAGCCCACCAGGGGATGGTTTACCTCCTCCCACAGCCCATGTAGCCTCTTGGGTCGAAATACCTCTCCCGATGGTCCCCCGGTACACTACCGACACTCCCGATACACTACCGATGAGCCCGAAACTTTTTCGGTGACCAAAACAGGACTTCCTATGTATAAATCTTTACCTCCGGACCATTTCGGAGCTCTTCATGACGTCCGGATCTCATCCGGGACTCCGAACAACCTTCGGTCACCACCATACATAACTCTATACTACCGAAACGTCACCAAACCTTAAGTGTGCAGACCCTGCGGGTTCGAGAACTATGTATACATTACCGAGACACCTCTACGGTCAATAACCAATAGCGGGACCTGGATGCGCATATTGGCTCCTACATATTCTACGAAGATCTTTATCGGTCAAACCTCTATGTCAAGGATTCAGTTAATCTCGTATGATGTTCCCTTTGTTCTTCGGTATGTTACTTGCCAGAGATTCGATCGTCGGTATCTCCATACCTAGTTCAACATCATTACTGGCAAGTCTCTTTACTCCTTTTGTAACACAAGATCCCATGACTAACACTTAGTCATATTGCTTGCAAGGCTTGTTGTGATTTTGTATCACCGAGTGGGCCCTGAGATACCTCTCCGTCACACGGAGTAACAAATCCCAGTCTTGATCCATGCCAACCCAACAGACACCCTCGGAGATACCTATAGAGTACCTTTATAGTCACCCAATTACGTTGCAACATTTGATACACACAAGGCACTCCTCCGGTGCCAGTGAGTTGCATGATCTCATGGTCATAGGAACAGATACTTGACATGCAGAAAATAGTAGCAATAAGCTGACACGATCATATGCTACGTTTGTAGTTTGGGTCTTGTCCATCACATCATTCTCCTAATGACGTGATCCCGTTATCAAATGACATCTCATGTCCATGACTAGGAAACCATAGCCGTGTTTGATCAACGAGCTAGTCTATTAGAGGCATACTAGGGACATGGTGTTGTCTATGTATCCACACATGTATCTGAGTTTCCGATCAATACAATTATAGCATGCATAATATATGATTATCATGAACAAGGAAATATGATAATAACTAATTTATTATTGCCTCTAGGGCATATTTCCAATAGTCTCCCACTTGCACTAGAGTCAATAATCTAGTTCACATCACCATGTGATTCGCATTGTTATGAATCTAACACCCAATGAGTTCTGGGCTCGATAATGCTTTGCATGTGAGAGAGGTCTTATAGTCAACGGGTCTGCGACATTCTGATCCGTGTGTACTTTGCAAATCTCTATGTCAAACTTTAAACACTGCTACCGCACTCCACTTGGTACTATTCCAAATGGCTGCTCCACTATACGTATCCGGATTGCTACTAAGAGTCATCCGGATTAGTGTTATAGCTTGCATCGACGTAACTCTTTACGATGAACCCTTTATCACCTCCATAATCGAGAAACATATGCTTAGTCTTTTAGTTACTAAGGATAATCTTGACCGCTGTCCAGTGATCCACTCCTGGATCACTTTTGTACCCCTTGACAAACTCATGGCAAGGCACACACCAGGTGCGGGAACAGCATGGCATAATATAGAGCCTATGGCTAAGGCATAGGGGACGATGTTCGTCCTTTCTCTTTCGTCTTACGTTGTCGAGCTTTGAGTCTCACTCAACTTCACACCTTACAAATCAGGCGAGAACTCTTTGTCTGACTGATCCATTTTGAACTCTTTCAAAATCTTGTCAAGGTATGTACTCATTGAAAGTCTCATCAAGCATCTTGATCTATCTCTATAGATCTTGATGCTCAACAATTAGGTCGCTTTATCTAGGTCTTCCTTTGAAAAAATCTTTTCAAACAACCATTTATACTTTCCAGAAATTCTACATCATTTCCAATCAACAATATGTCATCCACATATGCTTACCAGAAACTCTATAGTGCTCCCACTCACTTTATTGTAAATACAAGTTTCTCATAAACTTTGTATAGACTCAAAAACTTTGATGACCTAATCAAAGTGTATATTCCAACTCCGAGATTCTTGCCTTAGTTCATAGAAGGATCACTAAAGCTTCTACACCTTTTAGCATCCTTAGGACTGACAAAACCTTCTGGTTGTATCTCGTACAACCTTTCCTTAAGGAAGGAAACGATGTTTTGGCATCCATCTGCCGGATTTCATAATTGCAAAATGCCGCAACTGCTAACATAATTCCAACAGACTTTAGCATCGCTACGAGTGAGAAAGTCTCATCATAGACAAATCCTTGAACATGGCGGAAACTTCTTTGTGACAAGTCGAGCTTTATAAATGGTGACATTCACCATCAGCGTCTGTCTTCATCTTAAAGGTCCATTTGTACTCAACGACCTGCCGTCCAACGACAAAGTCTACCAAAGTTTATACTTGGTTTTCATACATCGATCCTTTCTTGGATTTCATGGCCTCTAACCATTTGTCGGAATCCGGGCCCATCGCTTCTCCGCAGCTCATAGGTTCATCGTTGTCCAACAACATGACCTCCAAGATAGGGTTGTCGTACCACTCAAGAGCAGTACACATCCTTGTAGACCTATGAGGTTTGATACTAACTTGATCCGAAGCTTCATGATCATCATCATTTACTTCCTCTTCAACTGATGTAGGTTCCACAGAAACATCTTTCTGCACTGCGCTACTCTATGGTTGAACCAAAGGTTCAACAACCTCATCAAGTTCTATCTTCCTCCCACTCAATTCTGTCGAGAGAAACTTTTTCTCGGTAAAGGACCCATTTTAGCAACAAACACTTTATGCTTGGATCTGAGCTAGAAGGTTCACCCAACTGTTCTTAGGGTAATCTATGAAGATGCATTTGTCCGCTTTGGGTTCGAGCTCATTAGGTGAAAACATTTTTCCACACAAGCGTCGCAGCCCCAAACATTAAGAAATGGCATCTTAGGTTTCTATTAAACCATAATTCACATGGTGTCATCTCAACGGATTTAGATGGTGCCCTATTTAAAGTGAATGTAGTTGTCTCTAATGCATAACCCCAAAATTACAGTAGCAAAACGATAAGAGACATCATAGCATGCACCATATCCAATAGAGCACGACTATGACGTTCAGACACACCATCACGCTATGGTGTTCCAGGTGGCCTGTGTTGTGAAACAACTTTCACATTGTATAAAGTTGTATGCCAAAATCGTAACTTAGATATTCACCTCCATGATCATATCGCAGACATTTCTTCTTGTCACAATGATCTTAAACTTCACTCTGAATTTGCTTGAACCTTTCAAATAATTCAAACTTGTGTTTCATTAAGTAAATATACACTATATCTACTCAAATCATCAGTGAAGGTAAGAAAATAGAGATATCCACGGCACGCTATAAGACTCAGTGGATTGCATACATCAACATGTATCATTTCCAATAAATCACTTGCCCGCTCCATCAAACCAGAAAACGGGGTCCTTAGTCATCTTGACCAAGAGGCATGGTTCGCATGTCTCAACCGATTCGAAATCGAATGAGTCCAAAGATCCATCAGCATGGAGTTTCTTCATGCATTTTATACCAATATGACATTTAGCGGCAGTGCCACAAGTATGTGGTACTATTATTATTAACTTTGTATCTTTTGGCATCAATGTTATGAACATGTGTATTACTACGATCAAGATTCAACAAACCATTCTCACTGGTTGCATGACCATTGAAGGTATTATTCATGTAAACAGAATAACCATTATTCTCTAACTTAAATGAATAATCGTGTTGCAATAAACACGATCTAATCACGTTCATGCTCAACGCAAAACACCAAATAACATTTATTTAGGTTCGTCACTAATCCCGAAGGTAGAGAGAGCGTGCGATGTTGATCACATCAACCTTGGAAACATTTCCAACACACATCGTCACCTCACCATTAGCTAGTTCTCTGTTTATTCCGTAGCTTTTATTTCGAGTTACTAACATTTAGCAACCGAACTGGTATCCAATACCCAGGTGCTACTAGGAGTACTAGCAAGGTACACATCAATAACACGTATATCAAATATACTTCTGTCGATGTTGCCAGCCTTCTTATCTACCAAGTATCTAGGGTTGTTCCGCTTCAGTGACCGCTCTCCTCAGAATTGAAGCACTTAGTCTCGGGTTTGGGTTCAACTTTGGGCTGCTTCACTGGAGCAGCAACTGACTTGCTATCCATGACGTTTCCCTCCTTGCTCCTGCTCTTCTCGAAACTACTGGTTTGACTAACCATCAACACTTGATGCTCCTTCTCGATTTGTACCTTCACGGTGTCAAACATCGCGAACAGCTCAGGGATCATTATTTCTATCCCTGGTGTTTTATAGTTCATCACCAAGTTCTAGTAGCTTAGTGACAGTGACTTGGAGAACTATATCAATCACTATCTTATCTGGAAGATCAACTCCCACTCGATTCAAGCTTTTGTAGCACCCAGACAATCTGAGCACATGCTCAACGATTGAGCTATTCTCCTTCATCTTGCAGGCAAAGAATCTTGTTGGAGATCTCATATCTCATATGTTCCGTGACGTTCAAAACGTTCCGGAGGCTCAATTCTAAGCCGTAATGTATGCCACACTAAACTATCAAGTAGTCATCAGAACGTGCCTGTCAGATGGTCACAACATCTACAAACGATGCTACAGGGGTTGGCGCATCGAGCGGTGCATTAAGGACATAAGCCTTCTGTGCAACAATGAGGACAATCCTCAGATCACGGTCCCAATCCGCAATATTGCTACCATCATCTTTCAACTCTATTTATCTAGGAACATATAAAAATTCAAGGGAGCTACAGCGCGAGCAAGTAATCTACAACATAATTTGCAAAGACACATCTGACTATGTTCATGATAATGAGTTCAATAAATCATATTACTGAAGAACTCCCACTCAAATTGACATCCCTCCGGTCATTCGAGTGATACATGATCCAAATTCACCAACTCAAGTCCGATCATCACGTGAGTTGAGGTGGTTTCAATGGTGAACATCATCATGTTGATCATATCTACTATATGACTCATGTTTGAACTTTTGGTCTCTTGTGTTCCGAGCCCATGTCTATACATGCTAGGCTCGTCAAGTTTAACCCGAGTGTTCTACATGTGCAACACTGGCTTGCACCCGTTGTATGTGAACGTAGAGTCTATCACACCCGATCATCACGTGGTGTCTCGACACGACGAATTTCGCAATGGTGCACACTCGGGGAGAACACAATTTATCGTGAAATTAAGTGAGAGATCACCTTCTAATGCTACCGTCATCCTAAGCAAAACAAGGTGCATAAAATGATTAACATCACATGCAAATCATAAGTGACACGATATGGCCATGAACTTGTGCTTTTGATCTCCATCTTGAAAGTATCGGCATGATCTCCATCATCACCAGCATGACACCATGATCTCCATCATCTTGATCTCCATCAACGTGTCGCCATCGGGGTTGTCGCGCCCACCATGCTTCTACTACTATTGCTACCGTTTAGCGATAAAGTAAAGAATTACATAGCGCTTAATGATTGACACGCACGTCATACAATAATTAAAGACAACCCTATGGCTCCTGCCAGTTGCCGTACTCATCGACATGCAAGTCGTGATATTCTATAAAACACATGATCATCTCATACATCACATATATCTCATCGTGTAATTGGCCATATCACATCACAACTGTCATAGCCCTAGAATTTGCTTGAAATTGTTTGCATCAACATCAGCATGTGCATCATGTCATGATGTTTAAATTCAACTGAATTTGAAATGGGGATGCCAAACCCTAGCACCTCATTGAATAAACAAAATCCCAAACAACTGAATTTTTCAATGATTCAAAATGCTCTCTAGAAATGTTCCCCCTCTCTGATAAATGTTGGCAACAACATACCACAGGGGTGAACTATATTTTCACAAACATTTTGGAAAATTTAATAAATCAGCAAAGTTATGAAAATGACCAATAAAGCACTATAAATATTTTAGTTAATTCAAAAATTCTGGAAATTATTGTGGGGATTAGAAATAATACATATAAACCCCAAAAATTATGTCAGGATTTTTAACTTTAGTGGTTTTGCCCAAACATTATGAAACAGATTGCATAAATAGAAAAAAAAGTAGAGGGGAGGACTTACCTGGCCGGCCCAGTTGGTGGCCTAGCCCACCAACCCCCCTTGCCAGTCGTCCCCCACCTCTCGCTAGGAGGACAGGGGAGTGTGGCCACGATGCGCCGGCACGCGCACGACCACGTCCTGCCTGCCTGCTCGCCTTGGACGTCGCTTAGAGCCCCACGCGGACCCGTGGACCCGTCCAGCTCTCTCTCGCCCTCTTTTCCCCTCTCCCTGCTCTCTTCCTCATCTCCTTCTCGCTTCTTCCCTGCCGAGAGCCTCAATGGCGTCGTAGCGTCGCCAAGAGCCCCGTAGCGTCGCCGTTTCCATCGCCGAACACCGAAGATCGCCAGTGACCCTGCGCTCACCTCGCCGCCCCTCCGAGCCCGCCCTCGATGCCATCGCGCCCTTTGTGAGCTCCCTTTGCTTCTCCCCGTAGCCGCGCTGCCCTGCTCAACACCTAGCCACCAACCCCGCCGTTGCTGAGCTCCGGCCGCCGCCAAAGTCACTTCTGCCGCCAGCTCCGACCACCCCGTGTCCTCCCGTTGCCGCAAACGGATGCGTGCGAACCCCAACTACCCGTAGGTGCCTTCCGTCGCCCAAATGGTCGCCGGAGGAGGATTTCCGCGACCACCGCCGTGTCTGCTGTCGCCGGCGTTGAGCCGCCGGTGGCTTTGACCCGACCAACCAGGGGTTGACCCTGGGTGGCAGATAGGTGGGCCCAACCCTGTTTAATTTGTTAGATAAAAAATAATAACTAATCTGCTTAATTAATCTAATTAGCCACTGACAAGTGGGCCTAGGGCCCGGTTAATTAGCTAGGTCACTAACCAGTGGGTCCCACTGGTCAGCATTGACCCTGGGCGGCCCTGTTGACCTGCTGACGTCATCCAGACATCAGGCTGATGCAGTATTTAGTTCTAAAACTTCTAAAACTTCTAAAAATCATAGAAAATAATCTGTAAATCAGATGAAAATAATTTATATATGAAAAATGATCAGAAAAATCCAAAGAATCTGTTTATTCCATGATCATGCATGTTTGAGCAAGTTAACATCACCAAGTAGGACATTTTATGGTTAGGTCAATATATGGAATATCATTTGGAGTTAGAATTCAAACTTGTTTGAATTCCACTTCAACCAACTTGGCTAACTACTCCTCTAGATTAATTTAATACCTTAACTTGTCATATCATGCATCATGATTGTGCATTGCATAAATTGAATGTTGTTCCTTTGTGTTTGTCGATGGTTGTTCCCTCTCGGTAGACGCTGGTTCTGACGATGTGAACGTTGACACTAATGAAGAGAAGTAATATCTTCAGATCTGCCAGGCAAGCAAATCCCCCTTAAGCATACTGATATGAACCCACTCTCTCGCTCCTGCTCTCTTTTACTGCATTAGGATATTGACGATTCAACTGTTACATGTTCTCGGTAGTTGAACCCCTTCCTTTGCATGACCTGTCTTTGCCATAGTAAATAGTTGAGACCACTTAGTATGAGTAGCAACTGCTTGAGCCATTGTTGTGCTTACTCGTCCATGCCTGCTTACTTACTATGCCTGCTATGTTTAGAGTCGTGTCGGGTCGGGTCTGATCCATCCGGGTGATGAATCGGATGGCAGTGTTCATGTCCTACTATGTGAGAGCTAAGTGTGTGAACACGATTTGGTAAAGGTAGCGATGAGAGGTCATGTAGGAGTACATGACGGGTTGTCTCATTGGGACTGACCTTAAGAACCGAGTTCTGTGTTTGTGATCCAAGATAGTTACTACCACACATTGGGCTCCGGTAACTTGACCCCTCTCGGCTTATTAATCGCCTAGTCCTCTGTCCAGGAGTCGCAACTAGTTTTTGGTGTTTGTAGGAAAAGTGATGGCGGCCGTGCATAGCGCTGCCCGACGGGGTGGGCTGTGATGCGATAGATGCATAGTGGCACGGTGTACCAAGTGGCACCCGAACGGTGGGCTTGGGAACCTTGCGCACATCGTTTGAGGCCATAACGGAAACTTCGGCTAGACTTCTGTGCGGGTTCAGTCTCAAATAGGCGATAAACCTGGACTAGGGTCTTGTGTGGTTGACGATCGTGGCCGACGCCCACGCCAGTGCTTCCACTTGAAGGTTGCCGAGATGCATGACGGACATATGGTGATAAGTGGCAATAGTGTGTGTGAAGAAGTATACCCCTGCAGGGTGAAATAATCTGTTCAAATAGCCGCATCCTCGTATATGGACTACTTGCAGAACTTATGTGGTTCATAGATAAGTGAAATGGATACTTCTAAAATACGCAAGATAAGCGTGAGTGCTATCGATGGCCTTCTTGTAGGGAGACGAGAGTGGATCCATAGTGGTGTATTGATTGGTGAATATGTGGACTCATGTGCGCTATCCCACCTCAAAGAATGCACTTGTAGACGTAGTATAGGTTAGCCAAGAGTTAAAGCTGGCTTGCTGCAATAAACTCCACAATCCCCTTCATTGATATTGATGCATGTGTAGTTAGTTCTGATGTAAGTCTTGCTGAGTACCCTTGTACTCACATTTGCTTAAATTATGTTTTTGTAGAGAAGACGTCAGTCTCATTAGTGGTATTTTTGACATGAAGTTCGATGTTGACCGGATTAGCTTGGGAATCCCAGACAGAGGTCTGGTTCCTTTGGTAGGGTCGTTGTAGATTTTCAGGCTTCACTAGCCACTTTTGTAGATGTCTATACCCAAACATATTTAAAATTCCGCTTGATTGATTGAATGCTTTGAATGTTGGGTCTTGTGGCCCCTGTTTGTAACATCTTATTGTATTGGCTCTTCCGAGCCTTCTAAATAGAGGTTGTAATGTTGTATGGTTATGTTGTGATGCCATAGTTGTATCTATGCATATCGGGCATGTCGTGTGTACGTGTGACGTGCAACGGTATGTATGGGATCCGACACCTAGTTGTGTGCCTTTATTAGTACTCTTTACGGGGAACTGCCTCTTTGTGCTTCCACCGAGCTTTGGTAGCTTGCTATTGCTCCGGACACATTGATTGACCGGCATGTATCCTTCTTTGCTGTTGTGTCTGTCCCTTCGGGGAAATGTCTCACAGTGTAATGGAGTCCCTGTAGCTTGCTACGGCTTGTTTACGTGTAGTGATGACATTTATGTCCCACGGCGTAATGGAGTCCTTGTAGCTTCCAATGAGTCGTCTACACACGCTAGAGATCGACACCTGCATTGCTGGGTTACGTATCTCTGTCCCTGTATGGATGTGCCACTTGGGTTTTATGACTAGTGATGTGGAGATAACCGTGCGTGAGATCGCAAAGTGATGTGATGTGTTATAGGCTGGATTCTTATGGCTTAGGATCGGGGTCCCGACAGTTTTGGTATCAAAGCTTGACTGCCTGTAGGATTACCAAGCTAAACTGGTCGATGTTGAGTCTAGAACTGCTTTAGTTATATAAGGGAATTGATTGTGGAAGGGAACGTAAGGCTCTTTTTACTCCTTTCCTTGTGTCATTCTAATTCCGAGTCACCCTGTTCTTTTCTACGGGGATTAAGAACTAGGCCTTCTCATCTATCTATTAGGAGGACGAGTTACTATGCTGGAGACCTATAGGAAAGTTGTTGTCTTCCTGGATCAGTGTCTCCATACAAATTCGTTGTCATGTTGTCTGTTTTCTTGTGCAGGTTGCCTCATATTTCATGCCCGTACAGCCGTTATGCTGTCCGAGTTATCCAAGGTTTCTAAATTATCTGATGCAATTGCAAAACTCTTTCATCTTGAGTCAATGTCATTTGGGCCAGACAAAGCACACTAATTTTTCAGTTGAGGTACTATAACACCTCGACGTTTTTGATGAAAGTGTTTTAGGAAACCATGTTGTTTCAGTGAACCACCCAATAGTCTAGTTATGTATTTTGTTTCCAGTGTGATAATTCTGGCCATCATTATCAAAAGCATGATGTGATGTTGTTTAGTCAATAGGTATTCTGTATCTAGGTTCTTGAACCCAAGGATCATTCTTCTCATTCCCGTTGATAGTATTTGCTCGTTCCTTTAGGATATTAGTAACCTTCTTATAGTCCTCAAGGTTTGTGGTATATCATTCTTCCAATACCATGAATCAGTTATGGTAGAAGTTCTTTGTGAACATAATATCACAACAAGAGTGCTCGTGATGAGTCCTCCATTTCATAGTTGTGAGTCTGCCAATTCTTTCATTTCTGCATGGATTATCTGGAAGAGACATGTTGAACTCCATTTGATATATTCAATCCATGCATCTACAACTCAGGAAAACTCATGTGCTCTTGAGTTGCCCTCCTTCAATTGTATTCTGACATTTATCTATCAATGGATAGTCAAGAGTATGTCATGCATTGTGTTATCGATGTCGACTATTCTTGTGGTCTGTCAAGCCATTCTATTCTAGAATGACTAGGAGAAGCAAACTCCCGTACCTCATCCATTTCTAGGATTGGATCAAAGCAGTTGTATTCCGTAGACCAAAATGCCAATCCAGCTTTTGCTCTGTTCTACCTTGAGGTATTACCCTCTTTATGTCAGGAATATCATGAGAATTGCACTCCCTCTTATAAAGTCTTGATGTAGTGATACTTCTCGCCATCATCATTCATTCCTCGGTCTATGTACTATCTATGACCAAAACACTGACGAGTAAATCGTGATGTGTGAAATCGATACTCCTAGCAACTTTGTTGCTTGGTAGTTAATGGACAATAATCTCACTCTTGGTGTGATGATCATTGAATTGTCATACTAAGAATGATCGTCCTAGTCCATTTTCCATGGTGCACTTTTCGGTCAATGAGTAGGATTGTTTATGAAGTATTCATGCCATGTTTACAATAATTCTGTATGATTTTATTAGAACTAACCCGAACTGACGTTGTTTTCAGCAGAACTACCATGGTGTCGTTTTTTGTGCAGAAATAAAAGTTCTCGGAATGGGCTGAAAATTTAGTATGATTTTTTTGGACCTAAAGAGACCCTCGAAGCATTGGAGTTGGGCCAGAAGAGCCACGAGGAGGTCACAAGCCTGCCAGGCGCGGCCACCCTGCTAGCCACGCCTAGCAAGCTTGTCACCGCCTCGTGGGCCCCCTTGACGTGAGATCGATGCCAAAAATTTCTATAAATATATAAACCTCCGGAAAGAAACCTAGATTGGTAGTTCCGCCACTGCAAGCCTCCAGAGCCATGAAAAACTAATCGGGAGCCCATTCCGGCACCCTGTTGGAGGGGGAAACCATCACTGAAGGCCATCTTCATCATCCCGGTGGTCTCCATGACGAGGAGGGAGTAGTTCACCCTTGGGGCTGAGGGTATGTACCAGTAGCTATGTGTTTGATCTCTCTCTCTCTCTTTCTCTCTCTCTTTCCCGTGTTCTTGAGATGGCACGATCTTGATGTACCGCGAGCTTTATTGATATAGATGAATCATATGGAGTTTCCCCCTCTTTATCTTCTTGTAATGAATTGAGTTTTCCCTTTGAAGTTTTCTTATCGGATTGAGTCTTTAAAGATTTGAGAACACTTGATGTATGTCTTGCGATGGGATATCCGTGGTGACAATGGGCTGTTCTATTGATCCAATTGATGTATGTTTAGGTGATCAACTTGTGGGTTCCGTGTCCTTGGAAATCTATGCATAGGGGTTGGCACACGTTTTTGTCTTGACTTTCCGGTAGAAACTTTGGGGCACTCTTTGAAGTTCTTTGTGTTGGATCGAATATGATGAATCTGAAATTATGTGATGCACATCGTATAATCAATCCCATGTGTACTTGTGGTGACATTGGAGTATCTAGGTGATATTAGGGTTTTGGTTGATGTGTATCTTAAGGTGTTATTTTAGTACAAACTCTAGGGCTGTCCATGACACTTATAGGGATAGCCCATAAGATTGATCAGAAAAGATAACTTTGAGGTGGTTTCATACCCTACAATAATTTGTTTGTTAGTTATCCGCTATTTGTGACTTTGGATTGAACTCTTTGTCGCACGAGAGGTACTTACATATGATTCAACTATGTCAACACTATTGAGAGAAATTGCACTAGTGAAAGTATGGACCCTAGGCCTTGTTTCCAAGCATTTATACAATGTTTTTCTTGCTGTTTACTATTTGTTACCTTGCTGTTTTTATATTTTAAGATTACAAAAACCTATATCTACCATCCATATTGCACTTGTGTCACCATCTCTTCGCCGAACTAGTGCACCTATATAATTGTTGGGGAACGTTGCATGGGAAACAAAAATTTTCCTACGCGCACGCAAACCTATCCATGGTGATGAGCATCTACGAGAGGGAGAGTGGATCTACGTACCCTTGTAGATCGCTAAGCGGGAAGCGTTAAGAAACGCGGTTGGTGTAGTCGTACTTCTTCACGATCCAAATCGCCAAGCGTCCTGCGATCTAATCATGAACCGTCCCGCGATCTCGTCACGATCCGTCCCGCAATCCGATCATGAACGTGCCGTGGCCTTGATCACGATCCTTCTGATCTAGTACCGAACGGACGACACCTCCGCATTCAGCACACGTGCAGCTTGATGACGATCTCTGCCGTCTTGATCCAGCAAGACGAGGCGGAGAGGAGAAAGAGTTCACCGGCAGCGTGACGGAGCTCCGGTGATGGTGGTGGAGTTATTCCTGCAGTGCTTCGCCTAAGCACTGCAGAAAACTAATCTAGAGGAGAAACTATGCACTGGAGGTTAGGGTTGCACGTGGAAGAAAGAACTTGTGCAAAACCCTTGAAACCCTATAGTATATATAGGAGGAGAGGAGGAGGATAGGCAGCCTTGGCCTCCAAGGCTAGCTGGTTCGACCGGCTAGGAGGGAGGAGTCCTCCTCCTTCTACTCCAAGTAGGATTAGGACTCCTTCCTTATATAGCCCCCTTTTGCCTTTTGCCACCTTTTTCCTTTTGGTTATTTTCCCTCCTGGCGCCATGGCCTTTGTGGCTGTTCCACCAGCCCACTAAGGGCTGTTTATTATTCTCCCACAGCCCATGGACCCTCTAGGGTCGAAATACCTCTCCCGGAGGCCTCCCGGTACACTACCGGCACTCCCGGTACACTACCGATGAGCCCGAAACTTTTCCGGCGACCAAACTGAGACTTCCTATATATGAATCTTTACCTTCGGACCCTTCCGGAGCTCCTCGTGACGTCCGAGATCTCATCCGGGACTCCGAACAATCTTCGGTCACCACCATACATAACTCTACACTACCGAAACGTCACCGAACCTTAAGTGTGCAGACCCTGCGGGTTCGAGAATTATGTAGACATGACCGAGACACCTCTCCGGCCAATAACCAATGGCGGGACCTGGATGTCCACATTGGTTCTTACATATTCTATGAAGATCTTTATTGGTCGAACCTCTATGTCAAGGATTCAGTTAATCCCATATAACATTCCCTTTGTTGTTCGGTATGTTACTTGCCCGAGATTTGATCGTCGATATCTCCATACCTAGTTCAACCTCGTTACCGGCAAGTCTCTTTACTCGTTCTTTAATACAAGATCCCGCAACTAACAACTGGTCACATTGCTTGCAAGGCTCATTGTGATGTTGTATTACCGAGTGGGCCCCGAGATACCTCTCCGTCACACGGAGTAACAAATCCCAGTCTCGATCCATGCCAACTCAACAGACACCATCGGAGATACCTGTAGAGCACCTTTATAGTCACCCAGGTACGTTGCGACGTTTGATACACACAAGGCACTCCTCCGATATCCGTGAGTTGCATGATCTCATGGTCATAGGAACGTATACATTGACATGCAGAAAAAAGTAGCAATAAACTGACACGATCGTATGCTACGTTTGTAGTTTGGGTCTTGTCCATCACATCATTCTCCCAATGATGTGATCCCGTTATCATATGACATCACATGCCAATGTCTAGGAAACCTTGACCATCTTTGATCAACGAGCTAGTTCACTAGAGGCATACTAGGGACACAGTGTTCTCTATTTACCCACACATGCAATATGTTTCCAATCAATACAATTATAGCATGGATAATAAACGATTATCATGAACAAGGAAATATAATAATTAACACTTTATTTATTGCCTCTAGGGCATATTTCCAACAGTCTCCCACTTGCACTAGAGTCAATAATCTAGTTCACATCACTTTGTGATTTACATGGTAATGAATCGAACACCCATACAGTTCTGGTGTTGATCATGTTTAGCCCTTGGAAGAGGTTTAGTCAACGGGTCTGCAATATTCAGATCCGTGTGCACTTTGCTAATATTTATGTCCTTCTCCTCGATGTAGAACTGAATGGAGTTGAAGCGTCGCTTTATGTGTCTGGTCCTCTTGTGAAACCTTGGTTCCTTGGCTAGAGCAATGGCACCAGTGTTGTCACAGAACAGGTTTATTGGATTCAGTGCACTAGGCACTACTCCAAGATCTGTCATGTACTGCTTCATCCAGACACCTTCCTTCGCTGCCTCCGAGGCTGCGATGTACTCCGCTTCGCACGCAGAATCAGCTACCACGCTCTGCTTGGAACTGCACCAGCTTACCGCTCCCCCGTTAAGAATAAATACATATCCGGTTTGTGACTTAGAGTCGTCCGGATCAGTGTCAAAGCTTGCATCGACGTAACCATTTACGACGAGCTCTTCATCACCTCCATAAACGAGAAACATCTGCTTAGTCCTGTTAAGGTACTTAAGGATATTCTTGACCGCTTGCCAGTGCTCCACTCCAGGATCACTTTGAAACCTTCCGGCCATACTTATGGCAAGGCTGACATCGGGTCTTGTGCACAACATTGCATACATGATAGAGCCTATGGCTGAAGCATAGGGGATGACACTCATCTTTTCTTTATCTTCTGCAGTCACTGGGCATTGAGTCTTACTCAACTTCACACCTTGTAACACAGGCAAGAACCCTTTCTTGGACTACTCCATTTTAAACTTCTTCAAAACTTTATCAAGGTATGTGCTCTGTGAAAGTGCTATTAAGCGTCTCGATCTATCTCTATAGATCTTAATGCCTAATATGAAAGCAGCTTCTCCTAGGTCCTTCATTGAAAAACTCTTATTCAAATATTCCTTCACGCTTTCCAGCATTTCTATATTGTTTCCAATTAGCAATATGTCATCCACATATAACACTAGAAACGCTATAGAGCTCCCACTCACTTTCTTGTAAATACAAGCTTCTCCATAAACTTGTATAAACCCAAACGCTTTGATCACTTAATCAAAGCGCTTATTCCAACTCCAAGATGCTTGCACGAGTCCATAAATGGTTCGGTGGAGTTTGCAAACTTTGTCAGCATTCTCTGGATCGACAAAACCCTCGGGTTGCATCATATACAAGTCTTCCTCGAGGAAACCATTGAGGAATGCCGTTTTGACATCCATCTGCCAAATTTCATAGTCGAAATAAGCAGCTATTGCCAACATGATTCTGAGAGACTTAAGCATCGCTACGGGTGAGAAAGTCTCATCGTAGTCAACTCCTTGAACTTGTGAAAAACCCTTTGCCACAAGTCGAGCTTTATAGACGGTGACATTACCGTCCACGTCCGTCTTCTTCTTAAAGATCCATTTGTTCTGAATGGCCTTTCACCCTTCAGGTAGTACTTCCAAAGTCCATACTTTGTTTTCATACATGGATCCCATCTCGCATTTCATGGCCTCTAACCATTTCTCGGAATCCGGGCCCATCACTACTCCTCCATAGCTCGTAGGTTCATTGTTGTCTAACAACATGACCTCCAAGACAGGGTTGCCGTACCACTCGGGCGTAGTACGCGTCCTTGTCGACCTACAAGGTTTAATAGTAGCTTGATCCGAAGCTTCATGATCATCATCATTAACTTCCTCTTCTACCATCGTAGGTTCCACAGAAACATCTTTCTGCGCTGTGCTACTTTCTTGTTGAAGTAAAGGTTCCATAACCTCATCAAGCTCTATTTTCCTCCCACTAAATTCTTTCGAGAGAAACTCTTTCTCAATAAATGTTCTGTTCTTTGCGACAAACACTTTGCCTTCGGATCTGAGATAGAAGGTATACCTGACTGTCTCTTTCGGGTATCTTATGAAGAAGCATTTCTCCCCTTTGGGTTCCAGCTTTTCAGGCTGAAGCTTTTTGACATAAGCATCACATCCCCAAAGTTTAAGAAACGACAACTTTGGCCTTTTGCCAAACCACAATTCATATGGCGTCATCTCAACAGATTTTGATGGTGCCCTATTTAAAGTGAATGCAGCTGTCTCTAATGCATAACCCCAAAACGATAGTGGCAAATCGGCAAGAGACATCATAGAACGCACCATATCTAATAAGGTTTGATTACGACGTTCAGACACACCATTACGCTGTGGTGTTCCGGGTGGTGTCAACTATGAAATAATTCGACATTGTCTTAAGTGACTGCCAAACTCATAACTCAGATATTCATCTCCTCGATCAGATCGCAGAAATTTAATCTTCTTGTTACGATGATTCTCAACTTCACTCTGAAATTGCTTGAACTTTTCAAACGTTTCAGACTTGTGTTTCATCAAGTAAATATACCCATATCTACTCAACTCATCAGTGAAGGTGAGAAAGTAACGATATCCACCGCGCGCTGCAATATTCATTGGACCGCACACATCAGTATGTATGATTTCCAGTAAGTCACTTGCCCGCTCCATTGTTCTAGAGAACGGCGTTTTAGTCATCTTGCCCATGAGGCATGGTTCACATGTGTCAAGTGATTCAAAATCAAGTGACTCCAAAAGTCCATCAACATGGAGCTTCCTCATGCGTTTTACACCAATATGACCTAAACGGCAGTGCCACAAGAAAGTGGTACTATCATTATCAACTCTACATCTTTTGGCATCAATGTTATGAACATGTGTGTCATCACTATCAAGATTCAATATGAATAAACCCCTAACATTGGGTGCATGACCATAAAAGATATCACTCATATAAATAGAACAACCTTTATTCTCTGATTTAAATGAGTAACCGTCTCGCAATAAACAAGATCTAGATATAATGTTCATGCTTAACGCAGGCACTAAATAACAATTATTCAGGTTCATCACTAATCCTGATGGTAATCGAAGAGAGAGCGTGCCGACGGCGATCACATCAACCTTGGAACCATTTCTCACACACATCGTCACTTCGTCCTTTGCCAGCCCTCGTTTATTCCGTAGTTCCTGCTTTGAGTTGCAAATGTGAGCAACCGAACCGGTATCAAATACCTAGGCACTACTACGAGAGCTAGTAAGGTACACATCAATAACATGTATATCATATATACCTTGTTTGTCGTTGGCCGCCTTCTTGTCAGCCAGGTAATTGGGGCAGTTCCGCTTCCAGTGACCAGTTCCTTTGCAATGAAAGCACTCAGTTTCTAGCTTAGGTCTATGCTTAGGCCTCTTTGTAGGAGTAGCAACTGCTTTGCCACCCTTCTTGGTTTTACCCTTCTTGCCTTTGCCTTTGCCATTTTTCTTGAAACTAGTGGTTTTATTGACCATCAACACTTGATGTTCTTTCTGGATTTCAGACTCAGCGACTTTCAGCTTCGCAAACAGCTCGGTGACTGACTTGTTCATCCCGTGCATGTTATAGTTCATCACAAAGCTCTTGTAACTAGGTGGCAGCGATTGAAGAACTCTATCAGTGATTGCCTCTGGCGGAAGGGTAATTCCCAACTCAGCTAGACGGTTTGAATACCCAGACATTATGAGTATGTGCTCACTAATAGACCCGTTCTCCTCCATCTTGCAAGCATAGAACTTATCAAAGGTCTCATACCTCTCGATCCGGGCATTCTTCTGAAAGATAAACTTCAACTCCTAGAACATCTCATATGCTCCATGACGTTCAAAACGTCTTTGAAGTCCCGGTTCTAAGCCATACAATATTGCACACTGAACTATTGAGTAGTCTCCAGCACGAGCCTCCCAAGCATTCTTAACGTCTTCGGAGGTCATGTCTTCTGGTTGGTCACCAAGCGGTGCATCAAGGACATATGACTTCTGGGAAGCCGTGAGGATAATCCTCAGATTACGGGCCCAATCAACAAAGTTACTTCTATCATCTTTCAATTTAGCTTTCTCTAGGAACGCACTAAAATTCAAGGGTGCTACTGCATGAGCCATTGATCTACAACATAAATATGCAAAGGTTACTTAGACTATTGTTCAAGATAATGAGTTTAGTTAATAAAATTACTAAAGCTCCCACTCAAATTGACATCCCTCGGGTCATCTGAGTGTCACATGATCCAAATTCACCAACTCAAGTCCGATCATCACGTGAGTTCAGGTGGCTTCAATGGTGAACATCATTATGTTGATCATATCTACTATATGACTCATGTTCGACCTTTTGGTCTCTTGTGTTCCGAGGCCATGTCTGTACATGCTAGGCTCGTCAAGTTTAACCCAAGTGTTCTGCACGTGCAAATCTGGCTTGCACCCGTTGTATGTGAACGTAGAGTCTATCACACCCGATCATCTCGTGGTGTCTCGACACGACGAACTTTTGCAACGGTGCACACTCGGGGAGAACACAATTTATCTTGAAATTTAAGTGAGGGATCACCTTATAATGCAACCATCGTACTAAGCAAAACAAAGTGCATAAAAGGATTAACATCTCATGCAATTCATAAGTGACATGATATGGCCATGAACTTGTGTTTAAGATCTCCATCTTCAAAACATCGGCATGATCTCCATCGTCACCGGCACGACACCCTGATCTCCATCATCTTGTTCTCCATCAACGTGTCTCCATCGGGGTTGTCACACCCTGTATGCTTCTACTACTATTGCTATCGTAGCGATAAAGCAAAGCATTACATAGCGCTTAATGATTGACACGTAGGTCATACAATAATTAAAGACAACCCTATGGCTCCTGCCGGTTGCCGTACTCATCGACATGCACGTCATGAAATTCTATACATCACATGATCATCTCATACATCACATATATCGCATCATGTAATTGGCCATATCACATCACAACATACCCTGCAAAAACAAGTTAGACGTCCTCTAATTGTTGTTGCAAGTTTTACGTGGCTACTACGGGTATCTAGCAAGAACGATTCTCACCTACGCATAAACCACAACGGTGATACATAAATTGCTTTTCAACCTTCTCAAGGACCGCCTTTGTCGAATCTGATCCAACTAAAGTAGGAGAAACTGACACCCGCTAGCCATCTATTGCAACAAGTGCAGTTGAGGGAGCCGGTCTCTCGTAAGCGTACGAGTAAGGTTGGTCCGGGCCGCTTCATCCCACAATACCGCTGAACCAAAACACGACCAAGGGAGGAAGCAATCTAAGCATCAACGCCCACAAACCTTTTGTGTTCTACTCGAGATCTCATCGAACCATCAACGTAGCTCTGATACCACTGTTGGGGAATGTCGCATGGGAAACAAAAAATTTCCTACGCGCGCGCAAACCTATCCATGGTGATGAGCATCTACGAGAGGGAGAGTGGATCTACGTACCCTTGTAGATCGCTAAGCGGGAAGCGTTAAGAAACGCGGTTTGTGTAGTCGTACTTGTTTGCGATCCAAATCGCCGAGCGTCCCGCGATCTAATCACGATCCGTCCCGCGATCCTATCACAAACGTGCCGTGGCCTTGATCATGATCCTTCCGATCTAGTACTGAACGGACGGCACCTCCGCGTTCAGCACACGTGCAGCTTGATGACGATCTCTGCCGTCTTGATCCAGCAAGAGGAGGCGGAGAGGAGGAAGAGTTCACCAGCAGCATGACGGCGCTCCGGTGATGGTGGTGGAGTTATTCCTGCAGGGTTTCGCCTAAGCACCACAGAAAACTAATCTAGAGGAGAAACTATGCATTGGAGGTTAGGGTTGCACGTGGAAGAAAGAACTTGTGCAAAACCCTTGAAACCCTCTAGTATATATAGGAGGAGAGCAGGAGGAGAGGAAGACTTGGCCTCCAAGGATAGCTGGTTCGGCCGGCTAGGAGGGAGGAGTCCTCCTCCTTCTACTCCAAGTAGGATTCGGACTCCTTCCTTATATAGCCCCCTTTTGCCTTTTTCCACCTTTTTCCTTTTGGTATTTTCCCCTCCTGGCGCTATGGGCCTTTGTGTCTGTTCCACCAGCCCACTAAGGGCTGGTTATTATTCTCCCACAGACCATGGACCCTCTAGGGTCGAAATACCTCTCCCGGAGGCCTCCCGGTACACTACCGACACTCCCGGTACACTCCCGATGAGCCCGAAACTTTTCCGGCGACCAAACTGAGACTTCCTATATATGAATCTTTACCTCCGGACCATTCTGGAGCTCCTTGTGACGTCCGGGATCTCATCTGGGTCTCCAAACAATCTTCGGTCACCACCATACATAACTCTACACTACCGAAACGTCACCGAACCTTAAGTGTGCAAACCCTGCGGGTTCGAGAACTATGTAGACATGACCGAGACACCTCTCCGGCCAATAACCAATGGCGGGACCTGGATGTCCACATTGGTTCCTACATATTCTACGAAGATCTTTATCGGTCGAACCTCTATGTCAAGGATTCAGTTAATCCCATATAACGTTCCCTTTGTTCTTCGGTATTTTACTTGCCCGAGATTCGATCGTCGGTATCTCCATACCTAGTTCAACCTCGTTACCGACAAGTCTCTTTACTCGTTTTGTAATACAAGATTGCGCAACTAACAATTAGTCACATTGCTTGCAAGGCTCATTGTGATGTTGTATTACCGAGTGGGCCCCGAGATACCTCTCCGTCACACGGAGTAAGAAATCCCAGTCTCGATCCATACCAACTCAACAGACACCATCGGAGATACCTGTAGAGCACTTTTATAGTCACCCAGTTATGTTGCAACGTTTGATACACACAAGGCACTCCTCTGATATCCGTGAGTTGCATGATCTCATGGTCATAGGAACATATACACAAGGTTGTTTTTATATTTTAAGATTACAAAACCTATATCCACCATCCATATTGCACTTGTGTCACCATCTTTTCGCCGAACTAGTGCACCTATAAATTTGCCATTGTATTGGGGGTGTTGGGGACACAAGAGATTTTTTTATTTGATTGCAGGGTTGTTTGAGAGAGACCATCTTCATCCTACACCTCCCACGGATTGATAAACAACGTTTGTCATGCGCTTTTTGTTTTTGGATGTGTAAACCCTTAATGCAAAGGAACGTCACTTTTATTGCCCTTTGTGATAGCAACCTTTATTATGCAGTCTGTCGCTTTTATTTCTTTACCATCACAAGTTCGTACAACACTTATTTTCCCTTAAAATAAAAGATCACATATTTAGGAGCAATTTTTATTGCTTTTTGCACCGCTGACAACTTACTTGAAGGATGTTAATCAATCCATAGGTAGGAAATAGTGGACTCTCATCGCAAAACTGGTTTAACGGTGTTTGGATGCACAAGTAGTATTTGTACTTGGTGTCGAAGTTTTGGCTAGTATGAGGTAGGATCAAGCATCACATGTTGGAGGATCCATAACAATATAACTTCTATACAAATACACCCAAATATAACTCATTATGTTTTCTTCCTTCTCAAATTTTAACTGATTTTCTCAAGTTTGAAAATAATTAATGAGCTCACAATCATTGAAGATGTCCAAGATAGTATATTTATATGTGGAATCTCTCTTCCTTCAATATTCTTTCAAGAATTGTTCAAGTGACCAATGCGGTGTTTGCTAACTTTCAATAAATTTTATCGCCTATACTTATAATGTGTGAAGTCATTACTCCCCATGGGATAAGTATATGAAGCATATATAATTTCATATTTATGATATTCAATTCATTCAACCATTTACTCATAGGATATAAGTGAGGCACGGGAGTAAATGAAAAAACTACCAAAACATATAAGTGAAGATCAATGAGTAGTCAAACAATTAAGTAGCTATGTGAGGAATTTCTCTCTCTCTCAATAAAGGTTTTCATTTCTAAGTATTTTATTTAATCAGCAAGCAAAAGAAAAGTAGCATAGAATAGGACGCATCATGTGAACGACTAAAAATTTAGGCTCAACATAGGCTAACCGATAGTTGACGAAGAGAGGTGGGATGCGTAGCATCCCTAAGCTTAGATGCTTTAGAGTTCTTGAAATATTTACTTGGGATGCCTTGGGCATCCCCAAGCTTGATCTTTTGTATCTTGTTCAATCTTCTCATATCCCGGTTTCACCTATTCTCAAAAACTTCATCCACACGAAACTAAAAAAAACTCGTGAGATAGGTTAGTACACATAAGAACAAATCAACATTTCATTTACTATCAATACAAGTTGCATACTAATTTAAAACATTAGGTACTATATACTATCATTTCCACAATTTATATCTACCAATATAAGCTATGGAAACTATAGGAAAAGTAGATAACAAAACTATGACACCAATCTGTCCAAACAGAACATTCTATAGCAATCTATTAAACCAATATACTTATGTACTCAAAAAATTATGAAAATTTAGGACATGCTAAAAATTTCATGTGACAATACTCTGTAAAAATTGCAGAAACTTTCCACATTCCGGTAAAATATGAAAATGTAAATACTACAACAAACGTTTCTATTTTCACACAGCACATATCAAACATGCAATTCAAGCATCCTAAAGGCAATTCTTGGAACTTTTTATTGAAGAACAAGATTATAAATAACAATAACAGAAAATAAAAAAAATGTAATGACCTACAAGCAAAACACATATTATGTGATGAATAAAAATATAGCTCTAAGTAAGATATACCAGTAATGTTGAAGACGAAAGAGGGGATGCCTTCCGTGGCATCCCCAAGCTTAGGCGCTTGAGTATTCCCTGGATATTAACTTTGTGGTGCCTTTTGCATCCCCAATCTTAGGTTCTTGTCACTCCTTTTTCTCCTCATATTAGTGTCTCACGCAAAACTTGAAAACTTCAATCACACAAAACTTAACGGAACTTCGTGAGAAGGGTTAGTGTAATAAATAAAGATTATTCACTTAGGTATTATCAGACAAGATTCATAATTTTTATCACAAAATACTTAATGTATTCTATCATTCCCATAATTTATATCACTGAATATAAGCTTTGGGAACACTAAAACAAGCAAACTATGCATGCAAAACAGAATATGTCAAAAACAGAATAGTCTGTGAAAATATGTAGTATAACCATACTTCCCTGTCTCTAAAAATTCTGAAAAATTAGTATAACCTGAAGAATTTGGATATAAAGACAGTGTAAAAATTTCGGATCATTATCACGCTCTAGTAAAAAATGAAAATTCCTGTACTCTAGTCAAAAGTTTCTGTTTTGGTTCGGCATCAATTCTACTCATCTTGAGAGTCATCCCAAAGGCTTTACTTGGAACTTTATTGAAACAAATACACAAAACATGATTACTACCATAGCTTAAACATGTGAACACACAAAAACAGAAAGGAAAAGTGTTGGGTTGTCTCCCAACAAGCGCTTTTGTTTAATGCCTTTTAGCTACGCATGATGATTTCAATGATGCACATATAAGAATAGTATTTGAAACATGTAAGAGAGCATCATGAATCTAATGAAAAGCATATTTAAGTCTAACCCACTTCCTATGCATAGGGATTTTGTGAGCAAAAAATTTTATGGGTACAAGAATCATCTAGCATAGGAAGGCAAAACAAGCATAACTTCAAAACTTTGAACACATCGAGAGGAAACTTGATATTATTGCAATTCCTACAAGCATATGTTCCTCCCTCATAATAATTTTTAGTAGCATCATGAAGGAATTCCACAATATAACTATCACATAAAGTATTATCTTAATGATCCACAAGCTTAGAAATTTTGTCACTCTCCACATAAGCAATTTTCTTTTCATTCATAATAGTGGGAGCAAACTCAACAAAATAACTATCATGAGGTACTTGATTGACATAACCACATTGAATATTAATATCATGATGACAAGTTTTGATGGTTACTATCACTCTTTGTAGCATACATGTCATCATCATAATAATCATAGATAGTAGGCATGTCATTATCATAACAAATTTGCTCATCAAAACTTGGGGGACTACAAATATCATCTTCATCAAACATAGCATCCCCAAGCTTGTGGCTTTGCATATCATTAGAATAATGGATATTTAGAGAATTAGTACTAGCAATATTGCAATCATTCAAGGAATTATCATTAAGTATTTTTATAAATTCTTCCTCTACCAATTGAGCACAATTTTCCAAACCATCATTTTCACAAAAGACATTATAAAGATGAAGTATATGAGGCAACCTCAATTACATTTGTTAGTTTTATTTTATAAAACCAAACTAGTGAAAAAAGAAACTAAAAGATTTAATTTCAAGATCTAAAGATATACCTTCAAGCACTCACCTCCCCGGCAACTGCGCCAGAAAAGGGCTTGATGTCTGCTACACAACCTTCTTCTTGTAGACTCGTGTTGGGCCTCGAAGCGTAGAGTTTTGTTCGACAGTAGAAAATTTTCCTCAAGTGGATGACCTAAGGTTTATCAATCCGTGGGAGGTGTAGTATGAAGATGGTCTCTCTCAAACAACCCTGCAACCAAATAACAAAGAGTCTCTTGTGTCCCCAACACACCCAATACAATGGTAAATTGTGTAGGTGCACTAGTTCAGCAAAGATATTGTGATACAAGTGTAATATGGATGGTAGATATAGGTTTGTGTAATCTGAAAATATAAAAATAGCAAGGTAACTAATGATAAAAGTGAGCCCAAACGGTATTGCAATGCCTAGGGTTCATACTTTCACTAGTGCAAATTCTCTCAACAATAATGACATAGTTAAATCATATGTAAATCCCTCACGTGCGACAAAGAGTCCACTCCAAAGCCACAAATAGCGGATAACAAATGAAGAAATTATTTTAGGGTACGAAACCACCACAAATTTATCTTTTCCAATCGATCGTATGAGCTATCCCTATAAGTGTCACGAATAGCCCTAGAGTTCGTACTAAAATAACACCTTACGATACACATCAACCAAAACCCTAATGTCACCTAGATACTCCAATGTCACCACGATTATCCATGGGCTTGATTATATGACATGCATCACACAATTTCAGATTCATCATGTTCAATCCAACACAAAGAACTTCAAAGAGTGCCCCAAAGTTTCTACCGGAGAGTCAGGACGAAAACATGTGCCAACCCCTATGCATAGATTCCCAAGGACATGGAACCTGCAAGTTAATCACCAAAATACATAGATCAAGTGTATCAATAGAACATCACATTGTCACCACGGATATCCCATCGCAAGATGATACGTCTCCAACGCATCTATAATTTATGAAGTATTCATGCCATGTTTACAATAATTCTATATGATTTTGGTATGATTTTATTAGAACTAACCCGGACTGATGCTATTTTCAGCAGAACTACCATGGTGTCATTTTTTCGTGCAGAAATAAAAGTTCTCGGAATGGTCTGAAAATTTAGTATGATTTTTTGTGGAGCAAAAGAGACCCTCGAAGCGTTGGAGCTGGGCCAGAAGAGCCACGAGGAGGCGACAAGCCTGCCAGGCGCGGCCAGGGGCTCTTCTGGCCCATCTCCAATGCTTCGAGGGTCTCTTTTGGTCCACAAAAAATCATACTAAATTTTCATCCCATTCCGAGAACTTTTATTTCTACACAAAAAACAACACCATGGTAGTTCTGCTGAAAACAGCGTCAGTCCGGGTTAGTTCTAATAAAATCATACCAAAATCTTATTATAGAATTATTGTAAACATGGCATGGATACTTCTTCAATTATAGATACGTTGGAGACATATCAATATCCAACCGATCCAGACCTCTTATTTTGCATTTAATGTGTCACTTCATAGGCCAGCAATATGTTGTCCGTAATTAACCGACCTGGCACAAAGGCACTTTGGTTGGGGGCAATGATTTCAGGCAGGATGGGCTTGAGAAGATTTGCAAAGAATTTCGAAATCAGCTTATACACTACATTGCAAAGACTTATGGGTCACAGCTCTTTGAGATTTTCTGGCTTCTTCACCTTGGGAATTAGGACCACACACATATCATTCTAGTCTTGTGGGATGTCACCTCCATTTAACACATGCAATAATTCATCTGTGACTTTGTCCCCTACTATTTTCCAATGTCTTTTGAAGAAAATAACCGGAATTCCATCACACCCAGGGGCCTTTAGGTCACCCATACTATCCAAGGCCTTCCATACCTCCTCCCTGTTGAACTCCTTAGTTAACACTGATGGAAGTTTTTTTTCTGAATGAGCGTGTAGGAGGTTGGGGTTTTGTGATTTGTGACAAGGTTGGGGAAGCTGTTCGCTCAGGGGCAGGCTAGCTGAACTTCTTGCAAGACTCGCTTCAGGCGGAAGCGAAGGCATGCTTACATGCTATTACTGCAACGTAGGGATGGGGCATGTCAAACATTGTGGTCAAGACGGATTCCTGCGAACTTGTTCAGGTAGTCACCACATAGAGCTACGACCTATCTCCCAATGGTGCCCTGTTCCGAGAGATTAAAGCTTTCGTTAATCTGAATTTCTCTTCTTTTAAGTTTGTGAACTGTCCTAGAACCTATAATAAGATTGCTGATGCACTAGAGACCTTTGGTGCGAAGATGAACGCGGACCCCCAAGTCGTATGGCCGAGGGGAGCTCCTACTTTTGTATGTGACTTGGTGGCCAGCGATGTAGCTGTGTCTGTTGGTTAATGGAATAGATATAGTTACATGTCAAAAAAATCCATGCCAGACAACGTGAGTAGCAAGAGGGTTGAGTGACAGGATGGGGTTCAATCCAATCCACTTGTGGAACAGTTCCAATACTGGATTGATTGCATACTAATCAGACAAGCCCTTAGGGGGTGGGAAACAACTCACTAGTACGAGAAAATTTATCTTGTAAATTGTTGATTCTCTTTCCATCATATACTCTTTTTTTGCAAAAGATAGATCTATTAAAAAGATTCATCATAAGTACAAGCACTCCAAACATAATAAAAGTTATATTGAGAGCTGTGTGTTGCCGAGCCATCGATTCGCCGTTGTTGCCGCTTCCATACCGAAACCAATCTATTTTTGTCATTGACAACTGGAAAGTGTTCATGCATGTGTTCCTAAGGACTAGCACTCCAGAGGCATAGTATTCACAGTTAAACCTTTGAACCAACATACAAGAACCTAACAACAATTAAATCATGTCGTGACGTATGAGGGAGTTCTGGACTAAGGGGTCTTGGGGCCGCCGACCTATGAGACCCGAAGGCGCGTCGTGCACTCCAAGTCAACATGAGGAAATCAACATCTCCATCCATGGTAGGATACCTACCATGTGTAAACCCTAGTACCCCCCGATGTCTATATAAACCGGGAGGGTTTTAGATTGTAGGGAAGAGAAACTCGTCTAGGGTTTAGCTATTCGATCTCGAGGTCGATCAACTCTTTAACCTTCATGTCATCAATATAATCAAGCAGAACGTATGGTTTTACCTCCATAGGAGGGCCTGAACCTGGGTAAACATTGCCTTCTTCGTCCCATGTTACCATCGATCCTAATCTCACTGCTTGGGACCCCTACCTGAGATCCGCTAGTTTTGACATCGATATTGGTGCTTTCATTGAGAGTTCCGTTGTGCTTACCAAATGAATCGATGGCTTGTGTTTTCATCAGCGAAGAAGTCCGCAACATGGACACATTTGTCCCCGAACAGATCTTCGCTTTTGGCAGCATTGTGCTGCACGCTGACCCAATCGGCCATCTTGGCTAGCTTGGGAGTTTCGCCCCTGATCAAGAGATCAGATTCAGGAACCTAGAGTTCTCCGTAGACTCTCGGGGCGATCTTTCGCTAACCGGTCTCGCAGTCTCGCCTGCCATGCCCGAAGATTCGTAGGCTTTAACCTCAGATTCCGCTTTCGGACCCACCCACAGGATCCACCTTGGCGATGACCTGGCTCTTAGTCTGGAACTAACCATAGCGCTCGTCGTCTGGATACCTGTTCCTACCGAACACTCCCCTCGTGCACACGCATCAGAGGTTAACTCCAAAAGCTCTGAGCAGGTTGACCCGATCGAGCTCTCGACACTCAACGAGGCCCTAGATTGGATCTTGTCGATGAAACTTACCGATGACCCAACCCCGATCCATGCTCAGATCGGTCGCCAGGTGGGTCAAGAAGAATTTTTCATCCCACCCACCACCCACTTAATAGCCATTATCGAAGACTTAATCGACATGTTGGACTACGCCTCTGAGGAGGCAAAAGACATGTATGAGCAAGATTGCGCTCCCACCCCCATTAACACCGGGCAATGGGCCGCGACCTCCACCTATGACATCTACATGGTGGACACTCCAGCCGATAACGGCGTGCACACACCCAAAAACGATGGTGAAAAATTGGGTGAAGCGTCGTCAAGGCGCCGGAAGGCAAAAAAGGGAAGAAAAGCTATCACCGGCACCAGGGATGGAGATACCCCAGAAGACCTCAGCGATCCCGATATCCCCGAACATTCACTAGAGGATCATGAGAGGCCGGAAGATCAGCGCAACCCCAATGATCTAAACGATTCCGAGGATGACAACTACCTCCCCCCTATCAAGGAGGAGGACGTCCCGGAAGCTGATGACTTCGCCATCCCCGAAAACCTTGAAGATCAGGAACAATTTAGGCAACAGCTTATAGCCACGGCCCATAGCCTAAAGGCAAAAGAACAGCAGCTTAAGGCCAAACAGGACAACCTCAACGATAGATGGACGAGGGTCATATCAGCTAAGGAAGGCTACGGTACCGGTGTATTGGACCAACCCAAAAGCTATCCATGCTGAAGGCTACTGCCACAATTCAACGACGAGCTTACTGGTACATCGTCTCCCAAACATACTCCATATGACAAGCCAAGCCGCCCTCCTCGAGGAAGAGACAGGATGACTGACGACACCGGTTATAGGCCGACGATACCCCGAAGACGGGGAAAAGAGCCAATAGAGCTCAATGACAGGTTTGACTTGCGACACGACCTAGACTATAGAGCAGGTCGTACGAGATCCATCTACGGATCCAGAGGGTACTCACCCGATAGACGGGAGGGGTACCAGCCTTGGCTCGACCGCAACAATAGAGGTCAAGGACGAAACTGGGCTAGAACAAATGCCGATTACCGGCACGGCATAGCTCGTGTTAGAGGCGCTGGCCACCCACTGTGCTTCACAGACGTGGTAATGCAGCATCAGTTCCTCGAGGGGTTCAAACCAGTTCCTGGAGGGGTTCAAACCTGTGAACATAGAGCAATACGATGGGAAAACTGACCCAACAGTATGGATCGAGGATTTCCTCCATATTCACATGGAGCGAGGAGATGATCTCCATGCCATCAAGTATCTACCCCTAAAACTTATGGGGCCAGCTCGGCACTAGTTAAACAGCCTCCTCAGAAATTCCATTGGGTTCTAGGAGGATCTAGAGGATGCAATTCCGATCTAACTTCCAAGGCACCTACTTTCGGCCGCCAGACTCCTACGACCTAAGCAACGTCGTCCAGAAGGAAGGAGAGTCCGCTCGGCAATTCTGGAATCGGTATTTGACCAAGAAGTACCAGATCATTGATTGCCCTGAGGTCGAGGTAATAGCCTCCTTCAGGCACAATATTCAGGATGAATGGGTGGCTCGCCAGCTCGGTCAGGATAAACCTAAGACAATGTCCGCCCTTACATTACTCATGACTTGATTTTGCGCGGGCGAGGATAACTGGCTAGCAAGATGGAGCCACAACCCCGAAGACCCCGAAACCTCCGAAGTTAGGGACGGAAATGGGAAACCAAAACGCAACAAGAATAAGCGTCAACACAACAATAGTGATGCGATGACACGGCCATTAACGCCGTCTTCCGCAATTCCCGACCCGTGCAGCGGAAGAAGCCTCTTAAAGGCAATTGCGACGGACCTACCCCGCTGGAAAAAGTCATGGAGATGCCTTGCCAGATCCATGGCACTCAAGAGAAGCCTGCCAACCATACCAACCGTAACTGTTGGGTGTTCAAACAGGCCGGCAAACTCACTTGCAAGGATCAAGGCAAGTGCCCACGTAGCAAGGACGAGGATGAGCCCCGCGGTCCGATCAGTGGCGGACAGAAGCAGTTCCATCTAGAGGTAAAAACCGTGAATATGATATACGCCACTCATATACCCCAAAAGGAGAGGAATCGCTCCCTTCGCGAGTCTACGCTGTAGAGCCTGTAGCCCCAAACTACAACCCATGGTCGGTGTACCCGATCATCTTCGATCGACACGACCACCCAACCAGTATCTGTCATGGGGGTTCAGCCGCCCTCGTCCTAGACCCCATCATAGATGGGTATCACCTCACTGAAATCCTAATGGACGGAGGAAGTAGCCTTAAGCTGATTTAGTCAGACACGGTGAAAAATATGGGTATAGATCCATCAAGGATCAAACCCAGTAACACTACCTTTAAAGGAGTGATCCGAGGCGTCGAAGCCCGGTGCATGGGCTCTGTAAGCCTGGAAGTAGTGTTCATTTCGCCCAATAACTTTCAAAGCAAAGACTTGATCTTCGACACTGTACCTTTTCGCAGCGGCTATCACGCCCTGGTAGGTCATGCAACATTCGCTCGCTTTAACACCGTCCCACACTACACATACCTCAAGCTCAAGATGCTCGGGCCCAAGGGGTGATTACTGTCAATGGCAACACAGAGCACTCCCTCCAAACTGAGGAACATGCATTGGCCCTGGCAGCCGAATTCCAATACAATGATGATCGGCAAACGCCAATATCTGCCGTAAGGGCACGTAAGGTTGAGAAGCGAGCTCGGTTTTAGCCCTAACTCACAGAACCTTCTCCTCCACAAAAATAGGGACTCATTCCCCTTTGCACAGCCCTAATGCCAGCAAAACACGTTCCAAGAAGGCACAACTTCACACTTAAGATTCCATGGGCAGCGGTGAGGAACAACTATCAAAGCACAAGTGTTCGGCTGGACCAAACTACCAGCAATATAATCTTTAGACATACAACAGGTACCATCAAGGACATGCTAAAGCATAAAGCCCATCAATAGTTCGGCGACTTCTCAAGATCCTCTTTCCAAGGTCCACTCACCGACAACATTACCCATAAAGGAATGCAACCCCCTAGGAGGCACAGGAGTGGACAGGCGACAGAGCATATCAAGGACGTCAGGCCACCCATCAAAAACCCCTGGTACAACCCCTCCTGTAAACTTTATATTTCATCTTCAAGTACCTATAAACAGTTTCTTAGGCAATTTGAGCTATAAGAGTTATTGATCAAAATATAAGACCATTATGAGTGGCCGCTTCACTGTCTTTTTTCGTACACACTCTATTTCCTCCCTCCTCAATGCATCTTGCGAAACTGTTTGGTACACATTACGACGCAACCGGCTAATAAACCGGGGGCTCGAATTTCAAATATTGCCCTAAGCACAATCGATTATGTGTTCGGCGTCTTTGAGTTCGCTTTATATGAATTGGTTCTGAACTATGTCTTGGGTCAATAGTTGGGTTACCCGGCTCCTGTGCTTGCACCTTTACGTTCCACCTGTTCAGCTAAAAGGGCAAAGGGAGAACCACTGCGATTGTGTTTCCAGCTAGCCTGGTCAAGCACCTTAGGCGAGAAAGCCGAAAACTGGCTGTCATAGTACGCGAAAACTGATCTGCGAATCTGAGCATAAGTTTTATACTAAAAACTTCGTTATAGGTTATTCTGTGTCATATGATGGGTTTGGTATTCGTACATACCATGTGATGCCGACTTTAGCCACGGTTCATCCGAATATAACAAACCACTGGGGGCTAGTCACCAACCCCCGCATTCCTTTTTCACACTCCTATGGCTAAGTGAAAGCAATAAAGCATTATGGTATGATTATGTTGTCCCCCTCACACTACCACCTTCGGGTACCGATAGCTCGGCTAAGGGTCACAATGCAGAGGTAGAGACACCTCGCATAGTATCTACATGGGGGCTAAAGCCGATGACTCATAACTTTTAGTTTAAAAGGCCACACGGGAGCTATAGCGAATGCAAAACATAAAAGACATGATAAACCATGCATCATAACATAAAAACATTAAAAGGTCTTTGGACATATTACAACGCGTTTACTCATAAAACTTATCTTGTGAGCACTGAGCCTCTATTGCCCGAGCACCCTCCATCACTATGGAGAAGTATCGCTCAGGGCACCTCTACTCCTTTCCATGGGGCGGGGGAGCGGTAGCTGTCTTTGTCAGATCAATCCCCGGCCAATGCACCTTGGCTCTTGCAAAGGCCATCCGAGCTCCCTCGATGCAGGAAGAATGCCTTAGCGCGTCAATCCTAGGTGAGGCATCACTCAACTTCCGCACCAGGTCGAAGTAACTTCCAAGCAATGGCTCGTCGGGCCATAGCCGGATGCAGAGATCCTTCATGGCTAGCTTCGCCATCTGGTGCAGCTCCATCAGCTGCTTCATCTGCTCGCCGAGTAGAGGAGAGCACTCGGAGGCTTCAAATTGCGCCCAAAAGAGCCGAGCCTCATCTCCCTCTTCTTGCGAAGCATAGAAATGGTTCGCGTTCCCTACGTTCTTCAGGAGGTCCGAGCTGGCGCCTAAGGAATGCCATACCTGGGTGAGCAATGCGAACTTTCTATCACCGAAGGCACGCTGTAGTAAATACGACATCTATGATAGCCTTAACTTGGCGAATTTGTTCTTCAAAGAAACGCCCGTCCACCCGTTCCTTCTGGAGGCCGTCTTTCAGTGCGGATAGCTCGATGGCTTGTTCCTTGACCTTCTGCTCAAGGTCCTCACATTTTTGGCTAGATAATTGATCTCCCGTTGAACCTCCCCCACCCAAGCCTCATGCTTTTCGCTCGTGGTTTTAAAGGCGGACAGCACGGCTGGCGCCTTCTCGTCCACGACCTCTTGCTTTATCCGCTGCAGCTTGTCCTTGAGCTTCTCGACTTCCTTCGGTGAGGCTATGTAAGAAATAAACATATAATTATCCTAAGTCAACAGTTTGAATCACTAATGATGAAAAATTCAGATATTACAACTCGGCTTACCTTGCGCATCATCGAACCTTTTATTCAAAGCATCAAGCTCTTCTTGAGAGCTCTTGAGCTTCCGATTTAGCTTGTCAAGCTCTATGGCATTGATGACCCACAAGTAAAGGGGATCTATCATAGTCCTTTCGATAAGTAAGCGTGTCAAACCCAACGAGGAGCAGAAGGTAATGATAAGCGGTTTCTAGTAATGTATTCTCTGCAACCACTGAAATTATCGGTAACAGATAGTTTTGTGATAAGATAGTTCGTAACGAGTATCAAGTAAGAAGTGTAGAAAAGGTGCATCAAGGTATCCCATTCCGTTTTGTAGCAAAGGACATGCCTAGGCAAGTTTCTTAGACCAATTCTTGTAAGTAGTTCTATAAGCCCATAATGCATCGTCAAGTTTCTTAGACCAATTCTTCCTAGATCTATTAACCGTCTTTTGCAAGATCAATTTAATTTCTATATTGTTTAATTCTACTTGACCACTAGGCTGAGGATGATAAGGAGATGCAATTCTATGATTAACATCATATTTAGCAAGGAATTTACGGAAAGCACCATGAATAAAATGTGAACCACCATCAGTCATTAAATATCTGGGGACTCCAAATCTAGGGAAAATAGCTTCTTTAAGCATCTTAATAGAGGTGTTATGATCAGAACTAGTAGTTGGAATAGCATCTACCCACTTAGTAACATAATCAACAGCAACTAAAATATGAGTATACCCCTTGGACGTTGGAAAAGGTCCCATATGATCAAAACCCCAAACATCAAATGGTTCAATAACAAGAGAGTAATTCATAGGCATTTCCTGACGTCTGCTAATATTGCCAATTCTTTAACATTCGTCACATGACAAGACAAACTTACGAACATCCTTGAAGAGAGTAGGCCAATAAAAACCAGATTGTAATACCCTATGTGTAGTTCTATCTCCAGCGTGGTGTCATCCATAGGCCACGAAATGACACTTCCGTAGGATCTATTCCTGTTCATGCTCAGGTACACAACGTCTAATAACACCATCTACTCCTTCTTTATAAAGGTGTGGGTCATCCCAGAAGTACTGTCTTAAATCATAGAAAACCTTTTTCTTTTGTTGGTTTGTGAAACTAGGCTGTATAAATTTAGCAACAATGTAATTAGCATAATCAGCATACCAGGGAGTATTATGCGACGCATTTAAGATAGCTAATTGTTCATCAGGGAAGCTATCATCAATAGGTAGTGGGTCATCAAGAACATTGTCTAACCTAGACAAGTTATCTGCTACGGGGTTATTTGCTACGGGGTTATCAACACCCTTTCTATCAACAATATGCAAATCAATTTCTTGTAGGAGAAGAACCCACCTGATTAGTCTAGGTTTAGCACCTTTCTTTTCCATGAGATATTTAACAACAGCATGATCAGTGTGAATAGTTACTTTAGAATCAACAATATAAGGTCTAAACTTATCACAAGCGAACACAACTGCTAAAAATTCCTTTTCAGTGATAGCATAGTTTCTTTGAGCACTGTCTAGAGTTTTGCTAGCATAATGAATAACATTTAATTTCTTATCAACTCTTTGTCCTAGAACAACACCTATGGCATAATCACTAGCATCACACATAATTTCAAAGGGTAAGTTCCAATCAGGTGGTTGAACAACAGGTGCAGATACCAAAGCATTCTTGAGAATTGCGAAAGCTTCTACACAATCATCATCAAAAACAAATGGAACATATTGTTGCAAAATATTAGTGAGAGGCCAAGAAATCTTTAATAAATCTCCTGTAGAAACCAGCATGACCAAGGAAACTTCTTATACCTCTTATATCCGTATGACACGACATTTTTTCAGTAGCATCAACTTTAGCGTTATCAACTTTAATACCTCTTTCGAAATTTTATGTCCCAAGATAATGCCTTCATTTACCATAAAGTGGCACTTATCCCAATTCAAGATAAGATTAGTTTCTTCACATCTCTAGAAAACTCGATCAAGGTTGCTCAAACAATCATCAAAAGAAGCCATAAATGGAAAAATCTTCCATGAAAACCTCAACAATCCTTTCACAAAAATCAAAGAATATAGCAGTCATGCATCTTTAAAAGGTAGCAAGTGCCTTGCGTAAACCCAAAGGCATATGTCTATAAGCAATGGTACCAAAAGGGCAGGTAAAGGTGGTTTTCTCTTGGTCCTCTTTTGCCACAGGTATTTGAGAGAAACCAGAATAACCATCTAGAAAGCAGAAATGTGTGTGTTTGGATAATCTTTCTAGCATTTGATCACTGAAAGGTAGAGGGTAATGATCTTTTCTAGTAGCTTTATTCAATTTCCTAAAATCAATTACCATTCTATAAGATGTAACATTTCTTTGCGGGATCAATTCATTTTTATCATTACGAACTACAGTAATACCTACTTTCTTAGGGACACAATGAACGAGACTAACCCATCTACTATCTGCAATAGGGTAAATGATACCTGCCTCCAGAAGCTTTAATATTTCATTTGTTACCACTTCCTTCATTTTAGGATTCAATCGTCGTTCGTGATCAACAACTAGTATAAAATCAGGCTCCATTTTAATTTTATGCTGACATAGAGTGGGAGTAATGCCCTTAAGATCATCAAGAGTATATCCAATAGCAGCACAATGCTTCCTTAGAGTTTTCAATAATCTCTGTTCTTCTTGCTCTGAAAGGTTAGCACTAATAATAACAGGATATATCTTATTTTCATCAAGATAAGCATATTTCAAAGTATCTCGTAAATGTTTAAGCTCAAACATGGGATCACCCTTGGGTGGAGGAGGATACCCAAGTATTTGAACATGCAAGTTGTGTTTGAGAATAGGATGCTGATCAAAGAAAATCCTATCTATTTCATTCCTTTCATTCATATGCATATAATTTTCATGGTCTAGCAAATATTGCTCTAAAGGATTAGTGGGCGGAACAGCAATAGAAGCAAGACCAATAATTTCATCCTTACTAGAAAATTCTTTATCATGGGTCTGTCTCAAAATTTAGAGAAATTAAACTCATGAGACGCATCCCTAAAACTTACGGTAACCATTTCCTTCTCGCAATCTATCCTGGCATTAACGGTATTCAAGAAGGGTCTACCAAATATAATGGGACAAAAATCATCTTGTGGGGAACCAAGAACAAGAAAATCAGTAGGATATTTTATTTTCCCACACAAGACTTCAACATCTCTAATAATCCCAACTGGTGATATAGTGTCTCTATTAGCAAGCTTAATTCTAACACCAATTTCCTCTTACTTAGCTCGTGAAATATCATTCATAATCTCTTTATATAAGGAAAAGGCAATCACACTCACACTAGCACCCATATCACATAAGCCATGATAACTATGATCTCCTATTTTAACAAAAACAACAGGCGTGCCAACAATGGCTCTATTTTTATCTTTAGCATCAGGTTTAGTAATTCTAGCAGCTTCATCACAAAATTGAATAACATGCCCATCAATATTATCAACCAAGAGATACTTAACCATAGCAATACTCGGCTCAACTTTAACTTGCTCAGGGGGTGTAGGTGTTCTATCACAGCTCTTATGAACCACAATTTAAGCTTTAGCATGATCCTTTATTCTAACAGGGAAAGGTGGTTTCTCAATAGAAGTGGTGGGAATAACAACATCACCATTATAAGTAATAGTTTTCTCTTCAACTTTAATAGGTTCAACTACTTTCACTTCAATGGGAGGATGATATTTAAACCACTTATCCTTGGGGAGATCAACATGAGCAGCAAAAGATTCACAAAAATAAGCTACTATCTCAGAGTCAAGTCCATATTCAGTGCTAAATTCACGAAAAACATTGGTGTCTACGAAAGATTTAACACAATCAAACTTAAGGTTCATACCTGACTCCTTACCTTCGTCGAGTTCCCAATCTTCAGAGTTGCGTTTCATTCTTTCCAATAAATCCCATTTGAAATCAATATATTTCTTCATGTAGGAACCAGCACAAGAAGTATCGAGCATGGAATGATCATTACGAGAAAGCCGAGCATAAAAATTCTGAATAATAATTTCTCTCGAGAGCTCATGATTGGGGCATGAATATAACATTGACTTAACCCTCCCCCAAGCTTGAGCGATTCTTTCTCCTTCACAAGGCCAAAAATTATAAATATAATTCCGATCACGATGAACTAGATGCATAGGATAGAACTTCTGATGAAATTCCACCTTCAATCGGTTGTAGCTCCATGATCCAATATCATCACATAGCCTATACCATGTCAATGCCTTTTCCTTCAAATATAAAGGAAGGACCTTCTTCTTGATGTGATCCTAGGGCAGACATGCAAGCTTAAATAATCCACAACTCCATCCACATAGAGTAGATGGAAATCAGGATGTTGTGTTCCATCTCGTGCATAAGGATTGGCCAGCTGTTTCTCTATCATACCCGAAGGAATTTCATAATAAATATTTTCAGTAGGTTCAGTAGGTTGAGGTACAACTCTTTGTGTTACCGGTCGAGGTGAAGTTACCCTGCACAAGCCCCTCAAAGGATTACTTTCCATAGTAACAAGTGACAGTAAATTTCATCACATTATATAAATTTTTCCTTACCAAATTCCACTTAGCATAGGCGCTTCACTCCCCGACAACGGCGCCAGAAAAGAGTCTTGATGACCCACAAGTATAGGGGATCTATCATAGACCTTTCGATAAGTAAGAGTGTCAAACCCAACGAGGAGCAGAAGGAAATGATAAGCGGTTTCCAGTAAGGTATTCTCTGCAAGCATTAAAATTATCGGTAATAGATAATTTTGTGATAAGATAGTTCATAACGAGTAACAAGTAACAAGTGTAGCAAAGGTGCAGCAAGGTAGCCCAATCCCTTTTGTAGCAAAGTACAGGCCTGGACAAACTCTTATATAAAGCAAAGCGCTCCCAAGGACATAGGGGAATTTCTGTCAACCTAGTTTTCATCATGCTCATTTGATTCGCGTTCGTTACTTTGATAATTTTATATATGGGTGGACCGGTGCTTGGGTGCTTCCCTTACTTGTACAAACTTCCCACTTATGATTAATCCCCCTCGCAAGCATCCACAACTACGAAAGAAGAATTAAGGTAAACCTAACCATTGCATGAAACATATGGATCCAAATCAGCCCCTTACGAAGCAACGCATAAACTTTGTTTAAGCTTTTGTCACTCTAGCAACCCATCATCTACTTATTACTTCCCCATGCCTTCCCCTAGGCCCAAATAATGGTGAAGTGTTATGTAGTCGATGTTCACATAACACCACTAGAGGAGAGACAACATACATCTCTTCAAAATATCGAACGAATACCAAATTCTCATAATTACTTATAACAAGACTTATCCCATGTCCTCAGGAACAAACGTAACTACTCACGAAACATGTTCATGTTCAAGATCAGAGGAGTATTAATTATCATAAAGGATCTGAACATATGATCTTCGACCAAGTAAACCAAGTAGCATCAACTAACAGGAGTAATCAACACTACTAGCAACCCACAGGTACCAATCTGAGGTTTGAGACAAAGATCGGATAGAAGAGATGAACTAGGGTTTGGAGAGGAGATGGTGCTGGTGAAGATATTGATGGAGATTGACCCCCTCTTTATGAGAGGATCGTTGGTGATGATGATGGCTTCGATTTCCCCCTCCGGGAGGGAAGTTTCCCTGGCAGAACAGCCATGCCGGATCTATAGATTGGTTCTGCCCAAGTTCCGCCTCGAGACGGCAGCGCTTCATCCCGAAAGCTCTCTTCTGATATTTTTTATAGGTCAAAACTCTTCATATAGTATAAGATGGGCGTCGGAGGAACCAAAGGGGCCCCACAAGCCTGCTAGGCGCGGCCAGGGGGTGGCCACGCCTAGCATGCTTGTGGCCTGCAGGTGGCCCCCTCAGGTTATTCTTACGCCAGTATTTTTTATTAAATCCAAAAATATTCTCCATAAATTTTCAGGACTTTTGGAGTTGTGCAGAACATGTATCTCAGATTTGCTCCCTTTCTAGTCCAGACTTCTAGCTGCCGGCATTCTCCCTATTCATGTAAACCTTGTATAATAAGAGAGAAAAGGCATAAGTGTTGTACCATAACGTGTAATAACAGCCCATAATGCAATAAATATCAATATAAAATCATGGTGCAAAATGGACATATCAGGCATTCACGACCACCACTGATGACGAAGCCTGTAAACAGCACATATTTTTAAGTTTATATGGGTTCAAACACCCAAACTATCAAGACCATGACCCTATGTTCAGTCCTCTTAAGGACTGTTAGAACATTATAGGATGAATAATGTCTCATACATTGTTCGGTCATTTCTTAGTATTTGACCCCCGGGTGAGTTTTTCTAAACTCGCCCAGGGCTCGGGGGCTGCTATATATAATGATAGCACAAACCTAATAAATTAATATTTCAGGAAAAGAACATTACGTGTCTCACTGGAAGCCTATCAGGAGACTGTTCAAGGCCTCCTTCAGTCTGCTATCAATGGACTGTATGCTTTGCAAAACATCCTCGGAGATGGAGGAGCTTGATAGAGCCTCCCCCATGACTGGCCACCCAATCATCGGTGGCGCCGGTGCTGATCAGTTAGCCCGATCTCCAACCGGGGATTGAACCGGTGGCTCCGGAGGCGTGGTGCGCTCCGGAGATGAACTCGGAGGGGACTGGACACCCCTTTGTCCGGTCTCCTCAGTGGTCGGGAGGGACTCCTCCCAGTCTTCAACGGCCGAGGCATTAACCTCGGCCATGACATCGTCACCCCCACCTCCTGTGTTCGGCTCCAAAGGAGCCTGGTGCGGTGACACCTCCACGGCATCCTTCGCACCCCCTAGAGGTGTGGGATGTGACGCGGTCCTACTCTCCGCCATCTCGGCGGGTGGAGTCTCCCCATCCAAAACTTCGTTGGTGGGGAGAATGCGTGGTGGGCTATGGAGCAAAAGGTGCTAACACGTTAATTACATTAAAAACTTGGCATAAATAGCTTAGGGAGTCTTCAGATTCTTACCTTTGAGCTCGGGGCTTGACCCTTAGGTTCCGTTGAGTAACCTTTTCAAAGTCCTCAGACTTGGTGTCCGAGTCTGAACTATCATCAAGAAGGACCAACATTGGTCGACGTGCCCTTTGCGGGGCAGGAGGAGGTACCTCCTCCGCGGTGTCCGATGACACCGCCCTCTTTCTTGTGAGGGGGGAACCCCCCTCCTGCTCATCCTCATGCTCTTCCTCATGGCTATAGGAGGCATGGGTTTCCTCAAACGCAGCATCCGGCTGGTCCTTTATCCGGAGACCTCCTCTGCCCTTCTTCTTCTCTTTCTTTTCTGGTGCCTTGTAAGGCGCCATGACGAGCATCTCCGACAATAGTCTTGACCTGGGGTCTTTGGGTTATGGTGCTGGGCTGTTGATTCCTGTGGCTTTGCTAAACCATTTCTGCAAAGATGAGGGCAAAGGTGTTTAGATTTTCTGTCGAAAAGTAGAGCCGATCAATTGAAATTATATTATACCTGGGTAGGAGGGTTATCGGCGTGTAGGCCCCAATCCTCCTCCTCGGCTGGCCAGATCTTCCGAGGCTTAAACATCGCCTTCCATAGTTTCTCCGGAGTGGTGCCAAAGAACTGACGAATGGTAGGCTCATCATCAAGCTGATAAGCCCACATGGGGGAGTCCCGGCGCTGGCAGGGTAGGGTGCGGCGACAAAGCATGATCTAGACCACGTTAACCAGCTCGATCTTGGACATGATCATCGAGGTGATGTGCTTCTATAGCTTCTCCACCTCCGCATCCAACTCCGTCAAGGCCCTTCCAGAGCCATGAGGTCAATCTTGTGGGGTGTCCGGATCTGAACTCAGCGGGAGAAACCTGGCCCTCTTCTCTTGGCTCGATGATATTAACCCACTCCTTTTGCCAGATCTTGATGGTGTCGATGAAGGTGCCAGTCGTCCATCCGATGCGAGGGAGCTTGGTGATAACCGCCCCTCCACACTCTGCATGCTCACTTGCGATGGTCTTTGGATTGACGTTCAAGACCTTGAGCCACAAGACGAAGTGCGGTTCAAACCGCAGAAAGGCCTCGTAGACAATGATAAATGCCGATATGCACATAGACGAAGACAAAGTTCAGGGGGGAGGTCGTGGAAGTCTAGTCCATAGAAAAACATGAGACCCCAGACAAAGGGATGGAGCGGAAAGCTTATTCCCCGGATGAAGTGGGGGATGAATACCACCCTCTCGCCTGGCTTGGGGGTGAGAACCACCTGGTTCTTCTCCGAGGCGTGGTGGAAGACGTTGGCGGGACCCAGATGTCTTCGTCAGTGAACATGGAGGCCTCCCACTTGCCGTTGGAGCCCGAACCCACCATAGCTAAACCTCGGAGGAGAAGTCGAGGAAGAACTGGATCTGGGCTCTCAAAGCTTACCGAGATTGAGGAAGCAGAGGATGCGAATGGGGAGCATGAATAGGTCTTGAGTTTTTTTCCCTTTAATGGGCATGACGATGATTAGCCTCCCTTTACTGTGTCGCAAATCCCTCCGCTTCCCAAGACATGCATGTCATTATACATGCGTAAAGAATCTTGATATGATTAATCATACGTCCATTTTGCATCATGCTTTTATATTGATATTTATTGCATTATGGGCTGTTATTACACGGTATGGTACAATACTTATGCATTTTCTCTCTTATTTTACAAGGTTTACATGAAGAGGGAGAATGCCGACAACTGGAATTCTGGACTAGAAAAGGAGCAAATCTGAGATACCTATTCTGCACAACTCCAAAAGTCCTGAAAATTTACAAAGAGTTATTTTGGAATATATAAAAAATACTGGGCGAAATAGAAACCTGAGGGGGGCCACCAGGAGGTGACAAGCCTGCCAGGCACGGCCACCCCTTAGTCGCGCCTAGCAGGCATGTGACCCATCTGGTAGGCCCCCAACGCCCATCTTCTGCTATATGGAGGGTTTTGACGTGAAAGAAAATCAGAAGATAGCTTTCGGGACAATGCATCGTCGTCTCGAGGTGGAACTTGGACATAACCAATCTAAAGCTTCGACAGGGTTGTTCTACCGGGGAAACTTCCCTCCCGGAGGGGGAAATCGAAGCCATTGTCATCAACAACAATCGTCTCATCGAGAGGGGGTCACTCTCCATCAACATCTTCACCAACACCATCCCCTCTCGAAACCCTAGTTCATCTCTTGTATCGGATATTTGTCTCAAACCTCAGATTGGTACCTGTGGGTTGCTAGTAGTGTTGATTACTCCTTGTAGTTGATGCTAGTTGGTTTACTTGGTGGAAGATCATATGTTCAGATCCTTTATTATAATTAATACTCCTCTGATTATGAACATGAACATACTTTGTGAGTAGTTATGTTTGTTCCTGTGGACATGGGATAAGTCTTGTTATAAGTAATCATGTGAGTTTGGTATTCGTTCGATATTTTGATGAGATGTATGTTGTCTCTCCTCTAGTGGTGTTATGTGAACGCCGACAACATAACACTTCACCACTATTTGGGCCTAGGGGAAGGCATTGGTAAGTAATAAGTAGATGATGGGTTCGTAGAGTGACAGAAGCTTAAACCCTAGTTTATGCGTTGCTTCGTAAGGGTCTGATTTGGATCCATATATTTCATGCTATGGTTAGATTTATCTTAATTCTTCTTTCGTAGTTGCGGATGCTTGCGAGAGGGGTTAATCATAAGTGGGAGGTTTGTCCAAGTAAGGTCAGCACCCAAGCACCGGTCCAACCACATATCAAATTATCAAAGTAATGAACGCGAATCAAATGAGCATGATGAAAACTAGCTTGACAGACATTCCTATGTGTCCTCGGGAGAGCTTTGCTTTATATAAGAGTTTGTCTAGGCTTGTCCTTTGCTACAAAAAGGATTGGGATACCTTGGATGCACCTTTGCTACACTTGTTACTTGTTATTCGTTATGAATTATCTTATCACAAAACTATCTGTTACCGATAATTTCAATGCCTGCACTGAATGCCTTACTGGAAACTGCTTGTCATTTCCTTCAGCTCCTCGTTGGGTTCGACACTCTTACTTATCGAAAGGACTACGATAGATCCCATATACTTGTGATTCATCAAGACTCTTTTCTGGCTCCATTTCCGAGGAGTGAAGAACTTTCGGTGAGTGGAATCTGGTACGGAAAAATTTATATAATGTGCTGAAATTTACTGTCACTTGTTACTATGGAAAGTAATCCTTTGAGGGGCTTGTTCGGGGTATCTTCACCTCGACTGGAAACACAAATAGTTGTTCCTCTACCTACTGAACCTACTAAAAATATTTATTATGATATTCCTTCGGGTATGATAGAGAAACTCCTGGCTAATTCTTATGGAGGAGATGGAACACTACATCCTGATTCGCATCTAATCTATGTGGATGAAGTTTGTGGATTATTTAAGCTTGCAGGTCTGCCCAAGGATCACGTCAAGACGAAGGTTTTTTCCTTTATATTTGAAGGAAAAGTCATTGACATGGTATAGTCTATGTGATGATATTGGATCATGGAGCTACAACCGATTGAAAATGGAATTTAATCAGAAGTTTTATCCTATGCATCTAGTTCATCGTGATCGGAATTATATTTATAATTTTTGGCCTCGTGAAGGAGAATGAATATCTGAAGCTTGGGTGAGGCTTAATTCAATGTTATACTCATGTCCCAATCATGACATCTAGAGAGAAATTATTATCCATAATTTTTTTGCTTGGCTTTCTCGTAATGACCAATCCATGCTCGATACTTCTTGTGTTGGTTCCTATATGAAGAAAGATATTGACTTCAAATGGGATTTATTGGAAAGAATTAAATGCAACTCTGAAGATTGGGAACTCGATGAAGATAAATATTGGTGTCAAACGCATGAAGAAACTCCATGCAGATGGACTTTTGGAGTCTCTTGATTATGACTCATTTGACACGTGCGAACCATGCCTCATGGGCAAGATGACTAAGAATCCGTTCTCCGGAACAATGGAGTGAGCAACCAACTTATTGGAACTAATACATACCGATGTATGCGGTCCAATGAGCGTTGAGGCTCGCAGTGGCTATCGTTATGTTCTCACCCTCACTGATGACTTAAGAAAATATGGGTATGTCTACTTAATGAAATAGAAGTCTGAGACCTTTGAAAAGTTCAAGGAATTTCAGAGTGAGGTAGAGAATCAATGTGACAAGAAAATATAGTTCTTACGATCTGATCGTGGAGGAGAATATTTGACTCAGGAGTTTGGCACGCACTTAAGAAAATGTAGAATTGTTTCACAACTCACGCCGCATGGCACACCTCAGTGTAATGGTGTGTCTGAACATCGTAATCGCACTCTATTCGATATGGTGCGATCTATGATGTCTCTTACTCATTTACCGCTATCATTTTGGGGATATGCATTAGAGACTGTCGCATTCACTTTAAATAGGGCACCGTCTAAATCCGTTGAGATGACACCGTATGAATTATGGTTTGGGAAGAAACCTAAGCTGTCGTTTCTGAAAGTTTGGGGATGTGATGCTTATGTCAAGAAAATTCAACCTAAAAAGCTCGAACCCAATTCAGAAAGGTGCATCTTCATAGGATACCCTAAGGAAACTATTGGGTATACCTTCTATCTCACATCTGAAGGCAAGATCTTTGTTGTCAAGAATGGATCCTTTCTAGAGAAATAGTTTCTCTCGAAAGAAGTAAGTGGGAGGAAAGTAGAACTTGATGAGGTGATTGTACCCCCTCTCAAACCGGAGAGTAGTGCACCGCAGGGAAATGTTTCTATGGTGCCGGCACCGACTAGATAAGAAGGTAATGATGATGATGATGAAACTTAGGATCAAGGTACTACTGATCTTCGTAGGTCCACGAGGACATGTTCCGCACCAGAGTGGTACGGCAACCCTGTCCTAGAAATCATGTTGTTAGACGACGGTGAACCTCCTAACTATGAAGAAGCAATGGCGGGCCCGGATTCCAACAAATGGCTTGAAGCCATGAAATCCGAGATAGGATCCATGTTTGAGAACAAAGTATGGTCTTTGGTGGACTTGCCCGATGATCAGAAATCCATAGAAAATAAATGGATCTTTAAGAAGAAGACTGATACGGATGGTAATGTGACCGTCTATAAGGCCTGGCTTGTCGCTAAGGGTTATCAAAAAGTTCAAGGAGTTGACTACGATGAGACCTTCTCACCCATAGCGATGTTGAAGTCCGTCCGAATCATGTTAGCAGTTGCCACATTTTATGATTATGAGATCTGGCAAATGGACGTCAAAACAGCATTCCTAAATGGTTTCCTTAAGGAAGAATTGTATATGATGCATCCGGAAGGTTTTGTCGATACTAAGAATGCGGACAAGGTATGCAAGCTCCAACGCTCCATCTATGGGATGGCGCAAGCATCTCGGAGTTGGAACATTCGCTTTGATGAGGTGATCAAAGCATTTGGGTTTATACAGACTTATGGAGAAGCCTGTATTTACAAGAAAGTGAGTGGGAGCTCTATAGTATTTCTCATTTTATATGTGGATGACATATTGTTGATGGGAAATGATATAGAACTTTTGGAAAGCATAAAGGCCTACTTGAATAAGTGTTTTTCAATGAAGGACCTCGGAGAAGCTGCTTACATATTAGGCATCAAGATCTATTGAGATATATCGAGACGCCACATTGGTCTTTCACAAAGCACATACGTTGACAAGATATTTGTAATTAATTTTCATTTCAAACATATATTATGCCACTACATATACTGTGTACACATTGTGCATATATATATATATATATATATATATAAATTGAATATCTCGTAGAACCGATCATACATATACATATATATATATATCATCGAATTGCTCGTACAACGACCATTCACATACATATATATATACAATTTCTCCTACAATTTGAGGATCAGTACATATATATGCAGGCATTACTTGTTCTTTATCTTGTAATGGTATTCTCCTTTGGGATCTATGACATGGTTGACCAGAAATCTAGCTAATTCCTCTTGAATTACTCGTACCCGAGCCTCTGGTATGAGCTGGCCCCGCATCTCCGTCATCTACAAGATGGAGATCAAGATGAATATATTAGTTGTGTGTATATATATTAGATAGATCATGATAAAAAATTATGGATAGTGTTCTGACAAACATACCCAAAGATTTCTTTCATTTCTGCTCCTTTCAGATGTGATCATGTGAATGTTCTCGCAACGTAGTATGCGCATAAAATAGTCCCTTGATCCTGCCTCATGCACTTTACGAGAATAAAATTCAATCAGGTAATAATTAATCAAGCATGATAATGGTATTGAAACTAGAATTAAAGAGATGCATGGACGTAGCTAGCTAGTAGTACTTAATTAATTACCTTGGGTCACACCCATTTCAGCTGTTGTGCCCAGTCGCCTGGGACCTGTTTGATGAACTTGGACCAAGCCCTTCCGCTAGCAAAGAAGATGAATAAATGAGTTATTAACTATAGTTGATATCAGGAAATGAAGTAATTAAAGAGGCCGACATAGTGCGATAATGATTGAAATTACCTATCAAGCAGCCCCCTCACGATTGCGTATTCGGATGGATCCTTAAATAGCGAGTCGAGTACTTCCACTTTTCCCTTGTCAACTTCAATGATTAACAAGATCCAGTGGTAACTGCATAACTCATCAACAACACTTATTAACATCTAGTAAGCAAAAAAAATTGAATTTGTAGTACAAGATATATATAGTAACACTCACCCGAAGTTGTAAGGAAGTAGTATTTCTGGATGGGTGTGTAGATGCTTCAAAAAATTTAGCATGGCTTTCTCTGTGTCTTTTCTCAAATATGTAGTTTCCCGTATCTTTTGATTAATCATATTTGGGTGAATGAACCCAATGCCATAGTGTCCAGCTTGTTTCATTTCATACATCTTCATTCTGCATAATACCACAGAAACGAATATAGTGAGGATAATTACAGGTAATGAACGAGAGCACAACTAGCTAGAGACTTAAATTGTAGAAAGAAAGCACTTACAAACAATAGCAAATGACTAAGGATTTGTCGAGTGCGTCTTGATTGAATAACTGAAACAACTCTGAATAATGAATCCACATATCTTTTATATGGAAGTAATGCCTCCCTTTGACTCTCACCATGAGGAACTCTTGATTGGTATTTTTCGTTATTTGCATGTACCACGTATGCAAATCGTACATTCTCGTTGGTAGAAGCTTGACATCTTCAGGCTTGACCAGAGGTTTGCCGTGGGCATATTGATATTTTACTTCTGACTCTTTTAGCCCGGGAATTTCCTCAAGGCCTAGGAGTTGTTCAACACTGACACCGGCCTCTTTAGCCATCCTAATATGTTCTTCGGTTACTCCTGGCCGACCGGCGGTACTCATAGGTGTTTGTAAAATGAGCGGGGGGATCGATTGCACTGCCAGTTCTCCCAGCTGGGGGATAGTTTTCCCACTTTTTTGCCAACTCCTTGGCTAGAGCTAGAGCTCGACTCCTTTTGTCCTGCGAGATATGACTTCTTGATAGACCGCACATAGTTGTTGTCCTTCTGATTGACAGCCGGTCGATCCATATCAATGAAGTGTTGTGAGAGATGCTCAGGTACTTTCTACTTTGGCGGTGGGGCGGTTTTGGTCCAAAATGGATCTTCACTTTGGCATCCACTGTGCTCTCGAGTTCCTCCTCGGTCAGGTGGTAAGGTAACTTCGGAAGAGGCTTGAGGCTTGGACAATATCTGAATTTCTTGCTTGTTGTACTATTAGTCGTCATAGCTGCGGCCTCTCTCTTCCGTTGTTGCTTAGGCGATGGAGCACGCTGAGTTGACGGAGCACACTGACGCCGTGCTAGACTTGGAGGAGGAGACGGTTGACGCGGTGCCGGAGTTGGAGGAGGAGTTGGTTAACGTCATGTCGGACTTGGAGGACTGACGCGTTGGCGGACTTGGAGGAGGAGGAGGAGTCGACTGACATGAAGACGGACTTGGAGGAGGAGTCGGTGGCCTTGTAAAGACGATGTAATCCTTTTTCCATAAAATGATACGATGTATGGCCTCTCCCAGTGTTTTCTCCTCGTCACCTCCAGGAATGTCAAGTTGTAGCTTCTGATATGCTGACATCACTTCATCAACCCCGACACGAGCATAGCCAGCTAGAATGGGATTGCAATGGAAGTTTGCTTCTGGGGGATTTGCTAAAGCATAGCCGTCCGCCACCTTCATGGATAAGTTCTTCACTTTCATGTGTAGCTCACAGTTAGTCCTATCTTTGATATCATCCACAGGGGAGCTAGCTAGTAGTGCATCGTCATCGATATCGGCCGGGGCGGAACACATGTTGCTTCTTGGTATATATGGGACGGTGGTATTCAATGCTGGATCGATTTGCTCATGCTGCTGCTCAGACGCCCTTTCCTACCTGAGTGAGTCGAACTGCTCCTGCTGCCGCCTAACTCTAGATTCCAACTCCAGGTGCTTTGATTCTTGGCCTACAAGGCGGAGTGCCTCCTCCTTCTTCTTCTTCTCCTCCTGCATCTTCTTTCTCGCATGACTTCTGTAGTCGTCATTCCAACAAGCAAACCCCTCAAACCACGGTGCAACGCCTTTCCCTCGTGTTCTTCCCGGGTGTTCAAGATTCTTCAGGGCGCGCATAATCTCGTCGTCCTCTCTGTTGGGCGTGAACACCCCCATTCGAGCTTCTTCGATTTTCATCAGAATTTTGTCTGTCACTTTTTTAAGACTTGCCTTCACCCTAATAGCCCCTGTCTTTGGGTCCAACTTCCCCCCCCCCATACGCATAAAACCATGTCCTGCACCTCGGGGCCCAAGTCACTATAACTGGAGTGACCCCTGCACTAATCATGTCTTTTCGGATTGATCCCACTTAGGCAGGGCTGTCTGGTAGCCACCTGTCCCTAGAGTATGGTGCCACTGCTTTTTTGCAGCATTAATCTTGTTCTTTCTCGACCGTTCCTTAGCTAGTTCTGATTCCTTGAACTTCACGAATCGTCCTAGTGATCGTTTGTCTTCACCAGTGCTCCCTCGAATTTTGGAGTCGTCTTGTTTGCTTTGATGTATGCAGCCCGTGCATTTTTCTTGAAGGTGTTGAATGCAATCGCCATCTTTTTAACAGCATAGTTTCTCACTTTCTTTGGATCTGCATCTGTCAAGTTATCTGGTATTGTGAAATGTGACATCAACTCGGTCCAAAGCACATCGTTTGCTCTTTCATTGACAAAAGTAACCGCTTCTTGATCTCCCTTTGCTGGCTTTTTTCCATTATTGTGTGGAGATCGAGATTTGGTCCCTGATAATAACTCCGCATTGATTCTTGAACTTGGTCTCATTTTTCTTAGGTTCAAGCGGTTCGCCAGTTAATGTATTGATGGAACCGATGCTGAACTTTATGCCAGGGTCAAACTTTTTGGCCGGGCCTCAAACTACCCTGTCGCTTGTAGAAGATTTGCTTGATCTGGAGGCCTAAAAGAAGAAAGATCGATTCGTTAATACATATACAACTCAATTAAGACATGTAATGATCACCGGATGGCTTATATAATAAATATAACTCGTCGTTCTTTGTTATTTGAAGAACAATTTCTTTGTCAACATCGTTGTCGAATTCATCTATTCTTTCGTCTTCATCAAACATACAACCCTCACCGGAATTGTTTAGATATTGCGAGACGTCATCATCTTCATGTTCATGCTCTGGGCTCGTGGAGAGTATGATGTTGAACAGAGCCTCTTCTCCTTCTTTGCTAGTATTTTCCATAGATTTTATTTAACTAACCCAGAAGAAAGAAAAAACAATTTAGTATTCAAATTAGAATGCATGCAATCAATAAGGAAAACTGAATCATAGTTCATAATATCCATCATCAAATATAATCTCGAATAAATCGTCTCGAATATTATTGAATATAATCTCGAATACATATCGAATATTATTACTAATACATCTCGAATATTATTGATTATATAATATCACTACTACACATCCAGTTGACGTCTCACGCGGTAGGCGGTGGACAACCAAAGAGAAGGAACTATGACAGGATCATAGCTCGGGTGAGATCCTTGAAGAACCTGCCAGGTATTGGAGAAACTGACGTCCAACACATCCATGTAGCGACGGACATGGTCGTCCTGCTCCCTGACACGGCAACGTACCACCTCCAGTGGGGCCGGCTACCTCCACACCGAAAGTGGCCCACGTGAATGCCACCAAAGAAGCTCCGGGTCAACGACGGGACCCGGGTTCCTCACCAAGTTGCGCCTCCCTGAAGGTAGCACCTCCGAGTGCTAGCCCAGTGGAGCCCAGTCCTGGACATGGCGTCTCTGAAGCAGGACGTCGTCGCGAACGAGTCGACGACGAGGATGGGGGCCAGGCATCATTGACTCCGAGAAGAAATTCTTATGAAAAAAATTCCTAGGTTATAACTACCCTAATAATATCCCTTTCTCAATAAAAATTCCAAAAAAAATCTCAATTATAATTTCCTATGCAACATTTTAGTATGAATTTTTTTTATATAATTTCCTATGCAACATTTTAATAGGTTAAGGACATTATATATTTATAATTTAGCAAAGAAAACTAATTAGGCATATATACTAATTAAACATATATATTAATTAAATACTAATTATAGAAAAACAACATTATATAAAAAATTTCAAAATCCATCTAATTAACATTTATATATCTAAAATTTATCTAACATTTCTATACATCTAATTAACATTCAAAATTCATCTAATTTACATCTAATTAAAATTCGTCTAACATTTCTATATATCTAAAAATCATCTAATTAAGCATAAAAAATCGAGAGGCCGGTGAGGCGAGGCGAGTCAGGGGCTCACAGCGGGGCGACGGTCGGCGAGGCGAGGCGAGTCATCGGCGACGGCGACGGCACACGAGCTCGAGGAGGGGGGGCGCACGACAGGGGCGGCAACGGGGGGCGGCGCGTCTAGGGCGGCGACGGCGTCGGGGCGGCAACGGCATGGGCGGTGATGGCGTCGGGGCAGGCGGTGAGTCAGGGGCGCGCGGGCGGCGATATTATTTGTGGTCGAAGAGACGAAAAAAGTTGAGGGAAAATGAAAAAAGTTCAAGTGCTGCTTATATAGGAGGACCTTTAGTCGCGGTTGGTGGCTCCAACGACGACAAAAGACCCCCCTTTAGTCGCGGCTGGAGCCACCAACCGCAACTAAAGGTGAATTTCAGCGGGCGTGGGTGGCGGGAAGTGAATTTCAACGGGGGTCTTTAGTCGCGGTTGGAGCCACCAACCACGACTAAAGGCTGGTGCTCGCGCAGGCGCGGTGCGGGGCAAGTTTAGTCCCACCTCGCCAAGCGAGGGGCCCCGCACTAGCATATAAGCCTCGCTGCGACTCCTCTCTCAATCTCCTCTCTAAGCAGGCATGTGTGGGCCTAATGAACGTGTGCGGCCTTGTTGGGCCTACTAGGCCTTGCGGGCCTGCATCCTGGCCCAACTAAAGGATGGGTTTCTAGTCGTATGCAGGGCGTGGCGGCCTAGTAGGTGGCCTATTTTCTATTTATTTAACATTTTTTTGCTTTATGTATTTTCTTTTGTTTCTGAGTTTTTTGTGTGCTCTATTGAGAGTTAATGAGTGAATCATTTTGTGTTAGGTCAAAAAAATATAAATTTTCCGTTAGTGGCAGTAGTTTTCAAATTCGAATAGTTTATATTTGAATTATTTAAAATTTGTGTGAATCACTAGTTTGTGAATAACTTTACTTTAAAAATAGGTTTTCCAGTGATTCTATTTTCTACTGTTTAATATTATCATGTTTTATCATTATATCCAATTTGGTAATTCTTAGGTTATTGAAAAATGAAAGCCTTTGTAACATGCGAGTTTTCGTTTGAAACCCTGATACTTCGAAAGAGATTGTCCATTTTGTACACGAAGTGCATCCAGTTTTTGCCGTAACCCTCTCAACTTTTTAGCACATGCTATGTGGGTGAAATTATGATACCATGCTAACTTTCAACCTTTTCGTAGTTCATTTGTAGTGCTTATCAATTTTAGGGTCATTTAGCACAAAACAAATCAGTAAATGCATGAAAATAGCAAATGAAGTCAGAAAGGGTTGAAAATTGATGGCCTCCCTTCTAATAGTGCATACTGAACGCACGAAAGTTCTGGAGTTGAAATAAGTTAAAACAAATGAAATGCCTATGTAACAGACAAGTTTTTGTCTGAAACCCTGATACTTTGAAAGAGATTGTCCATTTTGTAAACAAAGTGCATCCAGTTTTTGCCTTAACCCTCTCAACTTTTTAGCACATACTATGTGAGTGAAATGATGATACCATGCCAACTTTCAACCTTTTCATAGTTCATTTGTAGTGCTTATCAATTTCAGGGTCATTTAGCTCAAAAAAACAGTAAATGCATGAAAAATAGCAAATAAAGTCAGAAAGGGTTGAAAATTGATGGCCTCCCTTCGAATGGTGCATACTGAACGCACAAAAAGTCTGGAGTTGAAATAAGTTAAAAAATGAAATGCCTTTGTAACAGGCGAGTTTTCGTCTGAAACCCTGATACTTCGAAAGAGATTGTCCATTTTGTGCATGAAGTGCATCCAGTTTTTCCCGTAACCCTCTCAAATTTTTAGCAAATCCTATGTGGGTGAAATGATGATACCATGCCAACTTTCAACCTTTTGAGACTTCATTTGTAGTGCTTATCAATTTCAGGGTCATTTAGCTCAAAAAATCAGTAAATGCACGAAAAATAGCAAATGAAGTCAGAAAGGGTTGAAAATTGATGGACTCCCTTCGAATGGTGCATACTGAACTCACAAAACACATAAGTACACTACTATTACAAAGATTCCCTTTGGTTTCTCCGAAGTGGGACTTTCTAGATATATAAGTCCGGAAAGTAACTAGAGAAGCCGGTCACATGCTAGAGTGGGACCTTTGGGTGTAAAATTTTTTCTTCGTGTGTGTCCCTTTGTCTCGTAACCATGGAAAATCTTCATCGTTTAACTTGATGCTCGGGTCAACATTCACTGTGAAGGGAGCAATTTCATCAAACTTTTCATAATCTTCTGACATGTCTGTCTTGTCCTCCGCTCCCACGATGTTTCTTTTCCCTGAAAGATGTGATGCTTTGGCTCATCGCATGATGTATTTGCTTCCATATCTTTTCTTTTTCTCGGCTTGGTAGACATGTCCTTCACATAGAGAACCCACGCCACATCATTGGCTAGGACGAATGGTTCGTCTGCGTACCCAAGATTGTTGAGATCCACTGTTGTCATTCCGTACTACGAGTGTTCCTTTACCCCGCCTCCTTTCAGATTGACCCATTTGCACCTAAACAAAGGGGCCTTCAAATCAAGTCCATAGTCAAGTTCCCATATCTCCTCTATGTAACCATAGTATGTGTCCTTTGGCCCACTGTTGTTTGCTGCATCAAAGCGGACACCACTGTTTTGGTTGGCGCTCTTGTTATCTTGGGCGATCGTGTAAAATGTATTCCTATGTATCTCATACCCTTTGAAAGTCAATATAGTCAAAGATGGTAACTTGGACAGCAAGTACATGTCATGTTCAACAGTGTCGTAATGCATGAGACGTGTCTGCAACCAACCGGCGAAAGTCAGCATTTGTTCATGTGTAATCTAGTCGTCAGACTTCTTCGGGTGTTTGGAGCATAGAATATTCTTGTGTTGCTCGATATACGGAGCCACCAAGGCAGAACTTTGTAGAACAGTGTAGTGTGGTTGCGCCAAAGAATGACCGTCCTGGCATATTAGTGAATTCTTTCCTAGCGTGCCTTTTCCACCCAGGCTGCCCTCATGCCGCGATTCAGGAACACCTATTGGCTTAATGTCAGGAATAAAGTCAACATAAAACTCTATGACCTCCTCTTTTTCATGGCCCTTGGAGATGCTTCCTTCTGGCCTAGCACGATTATGAGTATATTTCTTTAAGACTCCCATGAACCTCTCAAAGGGGAACATATTGTGTAGAAATACAACACCTAGAATGGCAATCTCCTCGACTAGGTGAACTAGGACATGCATCATGATATTGAAGAAGGATGGCGGAAACACCAACTCGAAACTGAGAAGACATTGCACCAAATCATTCTCTAACCTTGGTAGGATTCATGGATCGATTACCTTCTGAGAGATTGCATTCAGGAATGCACATAGCTTCATAATGGCTAATCGAACGTTTTCTGGTACAAGCCCCCTCAATGCAACCGGAAGCAGTTGCGTCATAATCAGGTGGCAGTCATGAGACTTTAGGTTCTGGAACTTTTTCTATGCCATATTTATTCTACCCTTTATATTCGATGAGAAACCAGACGGGATCTTCATACTGAGCAGGCATTCGAAGAAGATTTCCTTCTCTTCTTTGGTAAGAGCGTAGCTGGCATGACCCTGAAACTGCTTTGGATCCATGCCGTCTTGTCCATGCATACCTTCCTGGTCCTCCCGTGCCTCCGACGTATCTTTTGTCTTCCCATACACGCCCAAGAATCCTAGCAGGTTCACACAAAGATTCGTTGTCACATGCATCACATCGATTGCAGAGCGGACCTCGAGGTCTTTCCAATACGATAGGTCCCAAAATATAGATTTCTTCTTCCACATGGGTGCGCATTTTTCAGCTTCATTCGGAATAGATTGTGCACCAGGACCCTTGCCAAATATTACTTTAAATCCTTCACCATATCAAGTATGTCATCACTAGTACGATGGCGAGGCTTCTACCGGTGATCTGCCTCACCTTTGAAATGCTTGCCTTTCTTTCTTACGGGATGCTTGCTCTGAAGAAATCGATGATGCCCGAGATACACATTCTTCTTACATTTATCCAAATATATACTGTCGGTATCATCTAAACAGTGTGTGCATGCACGGTATCCCTTGTTTGTCTATCTTGAAAGATTACTGAGAGCAGGCCAATCATTGATGGTTACAAACAACAATGCATGTATGTTAAATTCCTCCTGATCTTTCGCATCCCACGCACGTACACCTTTTCCATTCAACAACTGTAAGAGTTCTTCAACCAATGGCCTTAGGTACACATCAATGTCGTTTCCGGGTTGCTTGGGGCCTTGTATGAGCACTGGCATCATAATGAACTTCCGCTTCATGCACAACCAAGGAGGAAGGTTATACATGCATAGACTCACATGCCATGTGCTATGATTGATGTTCTGCTCCCCAAAAGGATTAATGCCATCTGCACTTAAACCAAACCATACGTTCCTTGCATCCTTTGCAAAGTCCTTCCACTTTCTCTCGATTTTTCTCCACTGCAACCTGTCAGCGGGCACTCTCAACTTCCCGTCTTTCTTACGGTCTTTGTTGTGCCATCGCATCAACTTGGCATGCTCTTTGTTTTGGAACAAACGTGTCAACCGTGGTATTATAGGAGCATACCACATCACTTGGCAGGAATCTTCTTCCTGGGGCGCTCGCCCTCAACATCACCAGGGTCATCATGGCCAATATTATAGCACAATGCACATCATATCGGGCATGCATTCAAATCCTCGTACTCACCGTGGTAGAGGATGCAGTCATTAGGGCATGCATATATATTCTCGACCTCTAATCCTAGAGGGCAGACAACCTTCTTTGCTTTGTACATACTCTCTGGCAATTCGTTGTCCTTTGGTAGCTTCTTCTTTAACATTATCAACAAATTTTGAAATGCCTTGTCAGATACACCATTCTATGCCTTCCATTGCAGCAATTCCAATGTGGTACCTAGCTTTTTATTGTCATGTTCGCAATTTGGGTACAACCCTTTTTTGTGATCCTCTAACATGCGCTGCAATTTCAGCTTCTCCTTTTCACTTGTGCAGTTTCTCTTTGCATTGACAATGGCCCGACCAAGATCATCAGCAGGCTCATCTGATGCCTCTTCTTCAGCTCCTTCTTGCGTTGTCGGCTCAGCTTCTTCCTCCATTGTTGTACCATCGTATTCATGGAACCCATGGCCAGGATAGCTGTCGTCATCCTCTTCTTCTTCTGCATTCTCTTCATTAGGACCCCTCTTTCTCCGTGCTTGGTCCAATAGTTCTAGCCGGACATGAAACCGGACTCAAACAGGTGGATGTGAATGGTTCTTGAGTTAGAGTAATTTCGATCATTCTTACAGCCAGCACATGGACAATACATAAAACCATCCGGCCGCTTGTTTGCCTCAGCCGCAACCAGAAAAGTATGCACGTCATTAATGAACTGGGGAGAGCATCGGTCATCATACATCCATTGCCGGCTCATCTTCATTACACAACACCGAAAAGACCAAATTAATACAAGTTCGTACATAAAGTTCATACACACTTGTTCTCATAAAACAACATACAAACTCTCTAGGTAAATCATTTAAATGCAACAACAAATGCAATCACAATTGCAAATAAGGTAACAATTGATCCAACAGCATAGTGATACCAAGCCTCACTATCAATGGCATATCTTTTAAATTTTCTAATCTTCAAGCGCATTGCACCCATCTTGATCTTGTGATCATCGACGACATCAGCAACATACAACTCCATTTTCATCTTCTCTTCTTCAACTCTTTGCAATTTTCTTTCAAATACTCATTTTCTTTTTCAACTAAATTTAACTTCTTGACAAGAATATCTATGTCGATTGGAATCTCCGGTTCACATACCTCCTAGATAAAAATATCTGTGTCAACTTGATTGGCATAATTGTCATAAACACGAAATGCAACAAAGAGTTATAAAAGAGAGTATATACCACATCCGCATCATAAACCGGACGAGTGTCGATGGGGACGAATTTCAAAACCATGCCACTATGTATAACAAACAACCATATATGTAAGAAAACTATACAAGTAACTAACTAAATCTTATGAACATGGGTTTTTTATTAGAAAAAGGATAAGAACAAGAGGCTCACCAAGGTGGTGCCGGTGATGCACCGTGCGGGCAATCGACGGTGGTTAGGACGGGGACGGGAAGGCACTAAGTAAACCACAGCTACAAATGCAAAGTAAGAAGTTAATTTGAGATCGAATTGCATAAATCAAATAAACTAACACATACAAACTAAAACCCACAAACTACTATACTTATAGAGCATTGCAAGAGCTAATCTAGCAATGAGAAATGAAAAGACAAAGTTGCTAACCTTTGTGAACACTTGGATGGATGGGATGCCTCCAAATCTTGACAAAATTTGGAAAAAATGGAGGATGAGCTTGAGGAAGAGAGGAAGAACAAAGAGGAGAGGAAAGGGGAAGAACAGAGAGGACTCTGCTCGGGCTGGCGCCGAAGGGTTTCAATATAGGGGATCTTTAGTCCCGGTTGGTGGCTCCAACCGCGACTAAAAGTTAGCCTATAGTCGCGGTTGGAGCCACCAACCGGGACTAAAGGTTCCCGTGGGGCCCCAAGCTGACGCCAGCCTGCCACCACACCTTTAGTGCCGGTTAGTGGCATGAACCGGCACGAATGATGCCCGTCACGAACCAGGACTAATGGGCACATTAGTGTCGGTTCAAAACCCAACCGGGACTAATGATGTGGATGAAAGGTCTGCTTTCTACTAGTGCTAGGAGTTCCGGAATAGTCCAGAGGTGAAGATTTATACATGGGAAGTCTAGTTTCAGTCACCGGAAAGGTTTCACGGTTTATCGGTATTGTACCGGGACCACCAAAATGGTTCCGGGGGTCCACCGTGAGGGGACACCTGCCCGGGAGGACCACGTGGGCTGAATATGGGTGGGAACCAGCCTACTAGTGGGCTGGTGCGCCCCCCTCCCAAGGGCCCAAGGCGCCTAGGATTGGGAACCCTAAGGGGTGGGGGCGCCTCCCACCAACTTGGGGGGCAAACTCCCACCCTTGCCCCCCCCTCTACATGGATCTTGGGGGCTGGGCCCCTCTCCCCTTTAGCCTATAAATAGAGGGGAGGTGGGAGGGCAGCCGCACCCCTTGCCCTTGGCTCATCCCTCCCCCTCTTACTCCTCCTCCTCCTCTGTAGTGCTTAGCGAAGCTCTGTCAGAAAACCACGAGCTACACCACCACCACGCCGTCGTGCTGCCACACCCCTTAGCGAAGCTCCCTCAACTTTTCCTCCCCCTTGATGGATGTCGGGATCCTGATCCTAACACATATGAATCCAACCTATAACATGTCACACCACTTTGCCGCCTCATGCATGGTTACCCACGGCTGCCGCCTTACCTTGGCATGGACCATTTGCGCCTTTTGTCTGATGGATATGAACATGTCACTAGCATTCACACATCAAAGAACCCGAGTCTACATGACTAGTTATAGACCCAAGTTGCACAATCATACAGGGACATGTATACGTAACCCAGCAATGCAGGTGTCGGTCATCAACATGTGTAGACGAGTCATAGCAAGCTACAGGGACTTCATTACGCTATGGGACATAAATGTCATCACTTCACGAAGACGAGTTGTAGCAGGATATAGGGACTCCATTACACTACGAGACATTTCACCGAAGGGACAGACACAACAACAAATAAGGATACATGTCGGTCAATCAATGTGTCCGGAGCAGTAGCAAGATACCAAGGCTCGGTGGAAGCACAAAGAGGCATTTCCCCATAAATAAGGATACTAAAGGCAAACAACTAGGTGTCGAATCCCATGCATACCAATGCATTTCAATCATACACGCACTCTGCACGATATGTGTAGATACAACATGGCATCACAACAAAACTCTACAACATAACATTTATTTAGGAGGCTCCGAGGAGCCAACATAGTATAATGTTACAAGCAGAAGGGGTCACATGACCCAACATTCATAGCGTACAAACAACAAGGAGAAGTTAGATGTCTGAGTATAGACATCTACAAAAAGCGGCTGGAAGAGCCTAAAAAGCTACAACGACCCTACCAAAGGAACCAGAACTTTGTCTGGGATTCCCAAGCTAATCCGGTCAACATCGAACTTGACGTCATAAGAATCACTAATGAGACTGAGGTATCATCTGCAAAAACATAAATAAGCAAATGTGAGTACAAAGGTACCCAACAAGACTTACATCAGAACTATCTACATGTGCATCATTTTCAACAAAGGGGGTTGTGGAGTTTATTGCAGCAAGCCAATGCTCACTCTTGGCTAACCTATACTACGATTATGAATACTTTCCTTGAGGTGGCATATCACACACGAGTCCACATATTCAACATGTCAATACACCACTATGGATCCTCTCTCGTCTTCCTACGAGAAGCCATCCATAGCACTCACACTTATTTGGAGCATTTTAGAGTATCCAGTTAAAGTTATCCATGAACAATGCAAGTCTCCAAGTAGTCCATATCCGTGGACGCGGCTATTAGAATAGATAGTTTACCCTGCAAGGGTGGACTTCATCACACATGCTCTCGCCACTTATGGCCATGTGCACTAAAAAGGCACCTCGGCAACCTTCAAGCGGAAGCCCATCGAGGGAGTCGGCCACGGATGTTAACTTACAATGACTCACGTCCAAGGTAGTCACCTATCTGAGTTGGAAACCATAATGGAAGTATGGCCGAGGTTTCTAACATGGCCTCAAACTTTGTGTACAGGGCCCCAAGCCGGTCCCGACTGGACCGTTCATTCACTTCGCAGGCCCGGCCACACCTATCAACGTTTCGAACTACTGCGACTCCTGGAGTGAGAACAGGGAAGTTAGTAGGCCGAGAGTGGTCGAGTTACCGGAACCCAATGTGCAGTAGTAGCTACTCCTGGAACGCAAACACAAAACTCAGTTCCTATGAGCGACTTCAATGAGACAACCCACCATGTACTCCTACATGTCCTCTCATCACTACCTTTACCAAAACGGGTTCAACACTTAACCCTAATCATCAGGACACATCCATTTCACTCTGGTTCATCACCCAGATGAATCAGACCTGACACAACTCTAAGCATAGCAAGCATAACAGGGTTATAGCACAACATGGCTCAAGCATCTACCAGGTATACTAGGTTTCTTGGTTTAGCTATTTACTGTGACAATGACAGGTCATGCAAAGGAGTGGGTTCATCTACCGCAACACAAATAGCAGTTGAATCGCATAGTCCAAATGCATTCAAATGAGAGAAAGAGCAGGAGATGGGATTGTATCGAATATGCTCAAGGGGGTTGCTTGCCTAGCACTACTGAAGATAACAGTGAGTCTTCATTAGTGACATCGATCTCAATGTCGGAACAACGTCTACCGAGACAGAACATCACCGACAAACAAGAAAGGAACACATTCAATGTGATGCAACAAACATGATGCATGAGATGGCATGGCAATATGTTGCTGTTGGGTTCTACCATAGGTGCATCGCATGCAAATTAAAATTTTCCTACACGCAGAACATCCAATAACATGCTATGGAGATGGATCATAGATTGTTACCACTAGACGCGCCGTGCCGTGCAGCGGAAGTAGATTTGGGGCAGCGCATTCATGTGGTCCGTCTCCTCCTCATCCGACCCCCCTCGAACAGCCATTTCAATCTCCCTCGAATAGCTGGTCGCCAGATCTCATGTATAGGTTCGCCAGAGTGGCGCAAGTGCACCGCCTCTAACGGTATCCGCGCATGCAGGAGGAACACCCGTGCGGCGGACTGCTAGGTCCAGTCACACGGTCGGTGGTGGCTATTGGAGGTGCCTAGTTGCAACTCATGCAAAGCCCTAATGACGGCCCCAAAGAGATCAACCGGATGGGTGTGCTGCACCTCTAGTATATATAGGCATCTGGCATGGGCTCAACTCTTGGGCCTCGCACGGATCCTAAAGCCCATGTGTTCCTTCCCTTAAGCGCGCGACCCTTTAGGTTCTCGTCCACTTGGTCGTGAGTTAGATGACATCCGAATCGACCGGTCGGTAGTGGCCTCTAGAAAGACATGCCGACTCCAAGTGTTCTGTGAATCTAGTTAGGCGAACCTGTACTTCACACTTTATTTCCCTTTGCCAGATGATATATGTTGTCGTACACAAGGCGATATGGTCATCCTTGTTGCAGCATGACCTCTTTCTCGTTCCGGTGAATCCGACCAACACTTCGGATTATCTCATAATCCTCATCGCATGGCCATGCTTATCCAGGTCGGATCACCCGAGGGGGCCCAGAGTATATCTCTCCTAGTAGGAGGGGCAAATCCCATCTTTCTCGATCATGTCTTGCAGCATGGGTCTGGACAAGCCCGAAACCTAACTTTGTAACTACCTAGTCACGGAGTAGTGTTTGGTCGGCCCAAAAGAAGTATATCACCATCCCGAGTACATGCGCCAGCTTGGGTCTTAGGACATAGAATGTATGTTGTATTAGAGACTCACAGATAACCTATCGCTGCGTCTCGTAGTTGGGTCTATCCAACTCAGACCTTATCTCGACTCGACTCCGACTATGTTGAATCCGACTAGACCTTTCTGAGTCCATATTAACCGGATAGCATCCAAAGCTACATGGTCAGTGAGACTGAACCATCCACCGTGTCATATGCTAGTCTAACTGGCTGCGTGTACACATAGCCCTTTCAATTAGGGACCATTTAGGACAGTCGTCATATAATGCATAGTCTCACAAACAAGTCACATACTTGTTAATACACATCAACGATAATGTCCAAGGACTATCTTTATTCATAAACACATAGGAAATATCATCATACATGATTGCCTCTAGGGAATATCTCCAACAGTCCCCCACTTGCACTAGAGTTAATCAAATAGACATCAAATGCCCATAGCTCTAACGTGCCCCTCATGCTTGGGTTGTGGAAGCGGCTTAGTCAACGGATCTGCAACATTTGCATCCATATGAGTCTTGCATAAATTGGTATCACCGTTATCTATGAGCTTTTGTATTAGGTGATAGTTTTGGTCTATGTGCCTCGTCTTGTGGTGTTGTCTCAGCTCCTTGGCATCTGCGATGGCACCTGAATTATCGCAATAAAGGTCCAACAGTTTTGACCAGCCCGGGAACACACCAACATCTTCCACGAACTTCCGAATCCAAACACCTTCCTTTGTGGCTTCACAAGCCGCAATGTATTCGACATTGTTGTGGAGGCGGCCACCGTATCTTGCTTGGAACTCGTCCGGCTCATTGCTCCTACATTCATGACATACACGAATCCAGTTTGCGATCGACAATCATCCCTATCGGTTTGGAAACTAGCATCAGTGTAACCCTTTACACAAAGCACCTCCTCACCTCCATAAAATAGGAACATCTCTTTAGTACTTTTCAAGTACTTCAAGATAGTTTTCACCGCTGCCTAGTGACTCTCACCTGGGTCGGCCTGGTATCTGCTTGTTAAGTTGATTGCATAGGCAACATCAGGCTGTGTACATAGCATGGCATACATGATGGATCCAATTGCTGAGGCATATGGAATCCTACTCATCCGGTTTCCCTCATCAGAAGTCGTAGGACTCTGAGTCTTGCTTAGCGTTATACCATGTGAGACGGGCAAGAACCCTTTCTTGGCCTCACCCATGTTGAACCTCTTCAACACTTTGTCTATGTACGTGCTCTGGCTTAAGCCGAGCAGCCTCCTCGATCTATCTCTATAGATCTTGATGCCTAAAATGTATAGTGCCTCTCCAAGGTCTTTCATCGAAAACTTGCCACTCAATGATTCCTTGACTGAGTTCAACATCGAAACATCATTTTCGATCAGTAGTATGTCATCCACATACAAGATCAAAAATACTACCGAGCTCCCACTAGACTTCTTGTATAAACAATAGTCCTCTTCGTTCTTGATGAAACCAAGGTCAACGATGACTTCATCAAAACGAATGTTCCAATTCTGAGCTGCTTGCCTCAATCCAGAAATGGATCTCTTGAGCTTGCATATTTTACCAGCGTTAGTTGGATTGACAAAACCTTAGAGCTATATCATGTATACATCCTATTTTAAATTTCCATGAAGGAAAGCCGTTTTGACATCCATTTGCCATATCTCATAATCAAAATATGCAGCTATAGCTAGTATGATCCTCACCGACTTTAGCATCGCTACCGACGAGTAGGTCTCGTCGTAGTCAATTCCTTGAACTTGTCCATAACCTTTAGCGACAAGACGATCTTTGTGGATCTGAACATTTCCATCCATATCGGTTTTCTTCTTAAAGACCCATTTGCAACCAACAGCAACTATGCCAGGTGGCACATCAACCAATTCCCAGACTTGTTTGTCATCCATGGACTTTAACTCGGATCTCATGGCCTCTAGCCATGCCTCGGAATCCAGGCTCACCATCACTTCCGCATACATGGCTGGCTCGTCGCTTTATAGCAACAAAACATCGCGCACTCTGTGCAATCTTTCTGACCTCCCTGGCTCCGGTGCCGACTCCACTACGGGTTTCCTGATCAACTCCAGTATGATCTCATCACCAGCCGAGTCGTCCCCGAGTGGATCTTGAATTTCTTTGAGTCGCACCATTCTCCCACTGGCCTCCAGATTGAGAATCTCTTTCTCTAGGAAAACCCTGTTTCGAGCAACAAACACTTTGTTCTCTTCTCGGTTATAGAAGTTGTATCCCAAGGTTTCCCTCGGATATCCCACGAACATGCATTTATCCGACTTGGGTGTAAGCTTGTCCGACATGAGTCGCTTGACAAATGCTTCCCAACCCCAAATCTTTAGAAAAGAAAAACTAGGAGTCTTCCCAGTCCACATCTCATGTGGTGTCTTGTCAACGGATTTTGATGGTACCCTAGTAAGTGTGAAAGTTGCAGTTTCTAGAGCGTATCCCCAGAATGACAAGGGTAAATCCGATTTGCTCATCATCGACCGGACCATGTCCAACAAGGTTCGATTTCTTTGTTCTGACACATCGTTTCTCTACGGCGTACCCGAAGGTGTGAGCTGAGGTACTATACGTCGGCTTTTTAGATGGTTATCAAACTCCTGGCTCAAGTCTTCACCTCCACGATCTGATCATAGAAGTTTTATCATCTTGCCGAGCTGATTTCAACCTCTTTCTGAAACTCTTTGAACTTTTCGAAAGTTTTCGACTTGTGCCTCATCAAATAGATATATCCATATCTACTCAAGTCACGAACTACTAATAGCTACCTCTGGCCGTTGTGCTCATTAGACGACACACATCATTGTGTATAAGCTCCAACAACTCAGACGCCCTCTCGCAACTCTCTGCAAAAGGTGACTTACTCATCCTGCCTAGCAAGCATGATTTGCATGTCTCGAACGACCCGAAGTCGGACGATGTTAAGAGTCCATCATCATGGAGCATCTTCATGCGTTTCAGACTAATCTTTCCAAGCCGACAATGCCAGAAGTATGACGGATTTATCTCATTAGGCTTATGCCTCTTGGCATTCACGTTATAGACTGGTTCCGTTTCTAGATTTAAAATAAATTGCCCATCTACTATGGGTGCATAGCCATGGAACATTCCATCCAAATAAAATGAACAACCATTGTCCTTTATATTGAATTCATAACCTTGACTCATCAAGCATGAGGCAAAAATAATGTTCCGGCTAAGTGCGGGAATGTAATAGAAATTATTCAATTCCATAATAAATCCGGAAGGAAGCTTGAGCTACATCGTGCCGACCTCTAACGCGGCATCTCTTGCTTTGTTGCCGACCCTGATGTCAATCTCCCCTTGTGCCACAAGCCTAGTTCTTACCAGCCCCTGCATCGAGTTGCAAATATGAACAACGGATCCAGTATCAAATACCCAAGAGCTAATAGGTATGTTCGCAAGGTAAATGTCTATAACATATGTAACAAGTGTACCTTTGCCTGAAGAAGCGGCCTTCTTGCCGTGCTCAGCAAGTCACTTGCTGCAGTTCCTCTTCCAGTGACCAGCTTCCTTGTAGTGAAAGCAAATGGTATTTGAGTTCAGTTCGGACTTTGGCTCAGTGGCGGAGACAGCCTTATCTGTGCCCTTTGCCTTACCCTTTTACTTAGACCAACTCTTCTTGAACTTTGCTGAGTTCTACACCATCAACACTTGATGCGTGCCTTTCTTAATATCCTGCTCTGCCACCTTAAGCATCCCATGCAATTTATTGAGCTTCTTATCCATGCCGCGCATATGATAGTTCAAGATGAACGTCCCATAGCTAGCTGGAAGAGAACCTAGAACTGCATCAGTCGCCAGCTCATCCAAGAGTGGGAAACCCAACCAATCCAAAGCTTGCACGTATCCGATCATTTTGATCACATGTGGGCTCAGTGGATCACCTTCCTTCAGCTTACAATCCATCAAGGATCGCCAGACGTTGAAACTTTCGGTCCTAGCCTAAACGTGAAACATGCTCTTGAGACCCTCGATCATATCGAAAGCCGCAATATGTTCGACATGCTATTGCAAATCAGGCTCCATACAAGCCAACATGAGTCAGCTGATCTCGTTCGATTCATCAACGAGTTTCTGGTAGGCATTCTTGGTTGTGGCATTAGCATTATCGCAGGTGCCTCTGGAGGTGGATCCTCTAGAACATGTTCCTTTTTATCGTGCTTGAGAACAATTCTCATATTTCTATTCCAGGTGGTAAAGTTTGTTCCATTCAGTTTATCTTTTCCATAATTGATTTCAATGCAAAGTTTTGAGCAGGTGGTGCCATTGATCTACGACAGAAAATATGCAATCACTAAGTAATGTGTTTATGTAGAGTAATTCAAGCCTTAAACAGAACTACTCCCACTGAAGTCGGCATCCCTCCGCAAATTCTCAGTGATTCAGGACCCGTCTAGCACGAGCGACTAGTGAGATTTAGAATCACTGCTAGCCAACTTGCCTATTTGGTAAGCAACTCCATGCTAATCATATCTCTATACGACTTCTGTCGGTTGGGTAGGTATCTCATACCTCGGATCCCAACCTTCTCTGCCACAAGGCCCAAAACCGTTTTGATAGCCTTGTCAAGTTAACCCGATGCAGTGCATGTCCGTGTCCGACACGAACCCTCCAGTTCAAGGACACCTAGTAGCACCTCAATTTTATGAGCCCATCACTAGACGTACTTGACGTGCGAAGGTGCAACATCCGGAATGGCAATGTGCTTGATATTAATGAGGGATCTTTCTACCATACTAACATGCGTAGAAACAAGAAGCAATATCAATCACATATAAACATAAATATGGGAAATAGTATGGCTCCTTCATGGACATCCTTCTAGGTCGGCTCCAACTCCGATGACCAGGGTGGAACTCCATCTTGTCCGTCTCACCAGGACGCCAACGCCTCAAACTTGATCTTTGTCCTGCAACTACTACAACCAGTAATGAATTTACAAAGAATCACAAGTCGATACGCAGGTCATTATACCAGCACTTTGGCTCCTGCCTGATGACAACCATGACACACATGTCATGCCAAATTACACACATGCATCACATACATATGAGCCATACTATTCACATCAAACCTGCAAAACAAACTTATGCGTAGAATCGCATTCTACTGGTTTGTGTGATCATGTACGAAATACAAGGCACTACACACACGATGGTCCCGATCTCATCGATTCCGATTGATAGAAAACATAGCCTCAATCTATCCTGATGTGCAGCTGATCTCATCAACCGTGCACACAACCGATCTCATGAACGACGACGGATCTCATTCGTCGCTGCCACATATCACATATGCTACCGATCCAAATCAAAATCCCATAACAGAGACTCTGATACCACTGTTGGGTTCTACCATAGGTGCATCGCATGCAAATTAAAATTTTCCTACGTGCAAAACATCCAAGAACATGCTATGGAGATGGATCACAGATTGTTACCACTAGACGCGTAGTGCCATGCAGCGGAAGTAGAGTTGGGGCAGCGCATTCGTGTGGTCTGTCTCCTTCCTGTCCAATCTCCCTCGAACAGCAGTTCCGATCTCGCTCTAACAGCCGGTCGCCGGATCTCACGTACATGTTCGCCGGAGCGATGCAAGTACACTGCCTCTAACGGTATTAGCGCATGCAGGAGGAACGCCCGTGTGGCGGACTGCTAGGTCCGATCACACGATCGGCGGCGGCTAGTGGAGGTGGCTAGTTGCAACTCATGCAAAGCCCTAATGACGGCACCGAAGCGATCAACCGGATGGGTGTGTCGCACCTCCACTTTTTGGGATGCCTATATATACCCCTTCACCACCACCTACTCGATAGAGAAGTACTCAGAAGCATTCCATACCTATCCTATCAGTTTTCTAAGAGAGAACTACCTACCCTTGTGTTGAGGTCAAGATCTTCCACTCCAACCATATGGATCTTGATTTCTAGCCTCCCTAAGTTGCTTTCCACCAATCCCATCTCTTCTACCAATCCATATCTATGAGAGAGTGATTGTGTGTTGAGGAGTCTATCAACTTGAAGCACAAGAGCAAGGAGTTCATCGACATTAATGAGCCTATTACCTTTTGGAGGGTGGTGCCTCCTAGATTGGTTACGTGTCGCTTGGGAGCCTCCTGCTTGGTGTTGTGGAGTGAACCAAGAAATTTGTAAGGGCAAGGAGATCGCCTGCTTCGTCAAGATCTACCCTGAGTAAGGTTAGTCCTCCGTGGACGTAGGCCGTCATGGTATAGTCAAGGTTGCTTCTTATTGGAACCGTGGGTAGAGCCCTCCATGGACTCTCGCGACTATTATCCTCTATGGGTTGAAGACTCTAAGAACATGGACGTACGATAGCACCACCTACCGAAACCACGGGAAAAATCATCGTGTCTCCAATTGTGTTTGCTTTCCTTACCCTCTCTTTACTTACATGTGCAATGTCTTTACTTTCCGCTGCAATACTCTTAGATATGCATGTGTAGGTAGTACTTGACATACTATGAATGCTAAAACTTGGCAAGAATTAAATTTGGGAAAAACCATAGTTTATTTGGTCAAGTAGTCTAATCACCCCCCTCTAGACCTACTTTCGATCCTACAAGTGGTATCAGAGATTTGGTCTCCATTGCATTGGTTTCACAACCTAGGAGAAGTATGTCATATAGTGAGGGAAACTATCACCGTAGAGGTCCGTACTTTGATGGCACAAATTTTGCTCGTTGGAAGCACAAAATGAAAATGCATTTGCTTGGTCATAATCCTACCGTTTGGGTTGTTGTTCGTGTTGGCTTGCAAGGTATATTCTTTGCGGAAGGAAAGGAACCTGATCATGAAGCGACTGCGGATGAATTGAAGATGTTGCAAATCAATGCTCAAGCATGTGACATTCTCTTCAACTGCCTATGCCCCGAAGAATTCAACAAGACCAGCCTTCTCGACCACGCAAAAGAGATTTGGGATACTTTGGTTCATATGCACGAAGGAACTGAGTTCGTGAGAGAATCCAGGTTAGATATTCTTCAAGGACAGCTTGACAAGTTCAAGATGAAGGATGGTGAAGGAGTCTCTGAGATATACTCTAGGCTAGCTCTCATCACCAATGAGATTGCCGGCTTAGGAAGCAAAGAAATGACAGACAAATTCATCATCAACAAGATACTTCGAGCTTTGGATGATCGATATGACACCGTTTTCACATTGATCCAAATGATGCCAAACTACAAAGATCTCAAACCAACGGAAGTGATTGGTAGAATTGTTGCTCATGAGATGACACTCAAAGAGAAGGAAGAGCTTCATCACAAGTCTAGCGGTGCTTACAAAGCCACAAGCGATGCTCCCGCTACCTCAAGCAACAACCTTGTAACAAATGAAGAGATAAGCCTCATGGTCAAGAAATTCAACCAGTTCTACAAGAATAGAACCAAATATCGAAGCTCCAACTCAATACATGAAGAGAAGCGTTCATCAAGTCGTGACTGAAACTGCTACAATTGTGGGAAGCTTGGACACTACTCAAATGAGTGCACGGCTCCTTACAAACAAAGAGAAGAATCACCGAGAACACGAAGCTCAAGATAGGAGTCACCTCGAAGAGAGAGAAGGAGTAGACATGATCGTTATGAACAAAGACCCTCAAGGAGAAGTAGGGACTCGTAGAAGAAGCACAAGTACACCAAGAGCTACTCAAGAAGGAAACATCAAGCTCATGTTGGTGAATGGGTTTCCGGCTCCGAATCCAACAACCACTCTGAGAGAAGCTATCACTCCAACTCCGACTATAGTCAAGATGAAGGTGTTGCCAGAATTGCACTTGTGACAACCAACTCCTATGATCTATTTGATTCACCAAATGAAGGGAGTGGGAGTTGCTTCATGTCTAAAGGCCCCAAGGTATCACACCCGAGTATCTTGATTTCAATAGTGATGAAGATGACTTGTTAATTGAATATGACTTGCTATTTGCCAAAACTAGTAATGATAGTCAAAACGAACTTGCTAGTACTCACACTACTGGAATCAGCAAATTTGCCATCTGGCAGTTCTTTGCCGTCAGCTGGCGAACGGCAAAGAAGCTCTATGCCATCCGTTTATAGAAAATGGACGACAAAAAACTAGCTGACGGCAAAGAACCTCTTTGCCATCAGCCACTTCTTTGTCGTCTGCTAGCGGGCGGCAAAGGATATTTGTCGTTCGCTAGTAGACGGCAAAGAGGGAGGTGGGCCCACTAACGAGAACCAGCTAACGGCCAGATTCTTTGTCGTCTGCTAGCGCACGGCAAAGCTTCTTTGCCGTCCGCTAGAAGACGGCAAAGAATCTGGCCCTAATAAACGTCGTGACCTCCTCTATCTCTCTCTTCTGTCTCTGCCTCTCTCTCCTCCCCGACCCCCACCGCACCTGACCCCCATCACCGCCTGCCATCGCCCCTGCCACCCCCGACCTCCACACCCGCCGGCCACCGCCCCTGCCGCCCCCTGCACCCGCCGATTGCCGCCCCTGACCCCCACCGCTCCTGCTGCCGCACCGCCGTCCGCCGCCGCCCCTGCCACCCCCAACCCCCACCGCCCCTGTTGCCGCCCCTGCCACCGAGCCCCACCGCCCCTGCCGCACTTGCCGGCCAACGCCCCTGCCGCCCTTGACCCCCTTCCCTACGGCGGCCGCCCTAGCCCCACCGTGAGGCATGCCATGGCGCCCCCCTCCCTTACGGCGGCCCTCCTCCACCGGTCCCCTCCTCCACCGGACCCCTCCTCCCCAAGTGAGCTTCTTCTCCTTTTTTGTTTTTTTAGGTTCCGGTTTAGTTTAGTTTAGATTTAGTTTAGGTTTAGGTTTAGGTTTAGTTTAGGTTTAGTTTACATTAGATTTAGTTTAGGTTTAGTTTAGGTTTAGTTTAGGTTTAGTTTACAAGAAGATGAGGAGAAGAGGAGGAGGAGAAGAAGAAGAAGAAGAAGAAGAAGAGAAGAGCCCCCGATCCCCGACACCACTAACCCCCAACATCCGACGCCACCGACCCTCGATGCCACCGACCCCCAACCCTCGACGCCACCGACCCCCGACCACTGACACCATCGCCCCCCGACCACCGACACCACCGACCCCCGACCACCGACACCATCGACCCCCGACCATCGACGCCATCGCCCCCGACACCATCGACCCCGACCACCGCCACCACCGACCCCCGGCCATGGACGCCATCGACCCCCGACCACCAACGCCACCGACCCCCGACTCCAGACACCACCGACCCACGACCGCCGACGCCACTGACCCGTGATGCCACTATCTCCCGATGCCACTAACCCTCGACCCCCGACACCTATTCTGCCTCCTGTTGACGAAAAAGGTGCTCTTCGGCCTTCGTGAGGCCGAGGAGGTCATAGTTTTGTAAATTATGAGCAAGGTCACATATTTTCCTATTTTTTTATAACAAACATCATATTTTCTATTGATCAGGTGAATTTCAATGTGGAGTTATTCGACGACCTCCCTATGCATTTGACGAGCTCCCTTGTTGCGTTCGTTGGTGAGCACAAATGACATCTTGTCCCCCGACACCCTTAAATTTTTTGCTCAATTCGGGTCTTCGTGCCGATGAAACTTGCTAGCTATAGGTGTCTTCAATCATCAGTATGTGTGACCACTATGCGTCTCCCGTTCAAAAGGGTTACATCTATAAATATGCATTCATTAGCATATTTATAACCGTGATTCTTTCGAATTGTCCAACGTTATCCATGTACAGCCCGAGTATGTGTAGATTGGCTTCGTTTTCCCATATGCTCTGCTCCGGATCCGATGCAGAATTTCGTCAGTGCCTCCCTATTGTTCTCCGGGTACACATCCTCTCTGCTTATTGTCCAGACATGTATCAGGAGAACAACGGGGAGGTGCTGCCAAAATTGTGCGTTGGATCCGGAGCGGAGCACGGGAAAATGAACCCAATCCACACATACTTCGGTGGAATTAGGACCTATCTTTACCTACTAGCGTCTAGGTTGCATCGACGTAATAAAACTGACAAACTCTATTAACTGATGAATATGGTTTGATGAATTATGTATATATTTTTTGTGTGTCCAGTAGCTAGGCAAGATGAGTGATTGTGGGTGGATGTACACTGGTCACACTAGTCAGAAAGACAAGATCCGTGAATGGATAATCAAAACCAAGGAGTTTGTGAGAGTCGCATTTGCAAATGGACAGAAAACAACCTGGTGCCCTTGTGTCGATTGTGACAACTTTAAGAAGAAGTCAGAGTTTGAAATGATCAAACACCTACATAAGTGGGGTTTTACGCCTAATTATATGGTCTGGCCATTTCATGGTGAGTCTGCCAAACGTGCCAGAGCTGAGGTGGTTCGTCGTCACACCGACGAGCATGGTACCGGGATCGAAGACATGGTGCAAGACTTTGATGATGCTCGGGATTAAGACGATGAGATGGAGGAATCTACAAAGGCCTTTTATGAAATGTTGGAGTCTTCAAAACATCCTCTCCACGAGCACACTGAGCTTTGTCAGCTGGATGCCATCGCGTAAGTAATGGCTCTGAAGGCTCAGTTCAACCTGGGTAGAGAATGCTACGACGCGATGATGTCGATATTTGGATGCTTTCTACCCAAAGTCCATGTATTGCCAGCAAAACTGTACCAGTCGGACAAAATCCATGGCCTATACTGCCTCGTAAAAGAAGGCCAAGGCATTCTATGAGGATGACCTTGGTCATCGAGAGAGATTCAACAACATCTCCTCTCACAACAAGCTCATGAGGTACAGAGATGAGGGGAAGGCGAGGAAAGGGGAGGACTTCAACCCGAGCCAGAGTCCTTTTGATCCAGAGCTCGTGATGATATCTGGTGGCAAGAGGCCCCATGGCTCGATAGCCATTGGGGATGAACATATACGTTGTCCTAGAAATCTCCCGGAGATCAAGAAGCGCTAGACGAGCTTTGATCCTGAGATAAGGCCTCGTCCATGGCCAACGGAGCTCGCCATTGAGGCTAGGGCCCATGAGCTTCTAGCGGAGGCAACCAGGCAGGTAGCATAGAGGGAGAGGGACATGGAGGAGAGGATAGCTGGGCTGTTGGAGGTGGAGAGGAACCAGAACAACACCTCTCACTGGGCCCTATACGAGCTCCTCATGGTAAGTTTCTCTTGCATATTAGCCAAATCATGCACATAATGTTCGTTTCATCACTAACTAATATGAATGACTCGTGAAAACAAAATGTGCAGACCGTGTGCCAGAATAGTGGTCAGACCCCTCCGTCGATGCCACATATTGTTATAGCACCCACGGTGAGTTTCATTTGAATGGTCATTAGTTACTAGTATTCACATTTGAGTTACATCATGCTAAGGAGACATTGCAAATGATCTTTGGTACAACGTGCCTGCCGACAAGCATCGACCGATCCTTCTACGTCTGCCGCAACCCCGACCGGTCCTTCTACGTCTCACCCTGGCGCAAACCCGACAGGTCCTTCATCTCTGTGATGATGGTAAGTTTTGCCAAGTGTTTTGCTTAACAAATGCATACTTAGCTTAAGAAATGACCAATTTAGCTCCAAAATGACCTATACTTAGCTTCTTTAGTTCATTTATGACATACTAAACATACTTCGGTAAAAAATGGCATGATAACCTTGGTTTAGCTCCAAAATCATATAGACTTAGCTTATTTTCCTCCAAAATGACAACATAACCTTACCTACCTCCAAAATGACCGATTATAACTAGGATAGCTCTAAAATGACCTACACTTGCTATTTTTTCCTCCAAAATGAGTAAATATGATTAGTTAGCTCAAAAATGCCACAACTACCTAGGTTAGCTCATAAATGACCTATACATAGCTTCTTCAGTTCATTTATGACATACTTAGCATACATAGGTAAAAAATGGCATGATAACCTTGGTTTAGCACCAAACTGTCATATCATTAGTTTGTTTTCCTCCAAAATGACAAAATAACCTTACCTAGCTCCAAAATGATTGATTATAACTAGGATAGCTCAAAAATGACATAATTAGCTTACTTAGGTAAAAATGACATAATAACCTTACTAACCTCCAAAATGACCTATTTACCTAGCTTAGCTCTAAAATGAGCTACACTTAGCATTTTTACCTAGCTTAGCTAAAAATGGCATTTTTACCTACCTTAGTTAGAAGAAGAAGAAGATAAAGAAGAGGAGAGGAGAAAAAGAAAGAGAAGAAAAATTATTATTCTTCTTCTAGCTAGTCTTCTTCTTCTAATCTTCTTCTTCTAGTCTTCTTCTTCTTCTTCTTCTAACTTTCTTCTTTCCCAATTTGCGGATTTGCTTTCGATGAGGAAGCTTGCATTCATGGAGTCTACTCTTCTTCTTGTGCTTCCTTTTTGTTTTCATTTTGTAGGCTGAACAATGTGAAACTTGCTACCTATATATGTATGTATGGATGTAACCATTGTATGCTTGTTGTGGGATATGTTGGCTAGCTATATATGTTGCATATGGACTTTTCATTTGGTATATATATACGTATATATATGTGTGTGTGTGTGTGTGTTGGATGATCATATCCATATGGCAGGGATATGATTTGGTATGTATATGTGTTGTTATGCTTGTTGAAAGTATTTTCAAATGTGTGTATATATATGTGCAATTCTGTGAAACTGAATGCATTTAATAAAAAAGAAAAAACAGGGGCTGTGTAGGCTCTTTGCTGTCTGCTGGCAGACTGCAAAGCTGCCACGTGGCAGCTACCTCTGCAACCTAGGGTAGCACTAGGCTAGCCTATGTGGTTTCTTTGCCGTTCGCTGGCAGACGGCAAAGAACCTTAGGTCTGTGTCGTCTACCAGCGGATGGCAAAGCACGCTGTTAACCCCTTAACAGCCGTAAGCTGCCACGTGTGCCATCCATGGTCTTTGTCGTCAGCTGGCAGACGACAAAGACCTAAGGATCTTTGCCGTCTGCCAATAGATGGCAAAGCGCCCTTTACCGTAGCTTATTCAGCCGGATGGTTGGCCGTCTGCTGGCCGACGGCAAAGCCTTTGCCGTCCGCCATGCATGCCTTTGTCGTCAGGGATGGCAGATGGCAAAGTTGCTGATTCCTGTAGTGTCACTCTAGTAAACATAAGTCGTGTGATGATGATCAGCTGGAAATAGAACGACTAACTCAAGAACTAAAAACTCTTAAGTTAGCTCATGAGCCAACTCTAGAAGATCATAGAGAGCTTGTAAGGACACATGAGAAGCTACGCTTTGAGAAGCTCAATTTAGAGCAAGAGCATGAGTTCCTTAAAGCTATCAATGACGATCTTCGAAAGAATACTTCCTCTTATCTAGCCAAACGACTTCTCTTATCTACATTCAGGCCTCAAGTTAAGTCTAAGCAAGCTAGTAACAAAGGAAAGAAAGGTTCTTCAACTAGTAGCAATAAAAATGATAAATCTAATGATATTGCTTCTAGTAGTTATCTTGATCCCACTAACTCTTCTCTTAGCCAAGTTACACTTGAGCAAGAAAATGAACTCTTCAAAGGGATCATACAGAAAGGTATCTACAAAAGTCTTGAAGGGTGCAAACAATTTGAGGAGATTGTACACAAGCATGGAGGATACCGGAAGAATCGTGGTGTTTGCTAATTCAATGCTAACGGAGTTGAATGGGAAGAAGGTCAATACCCCAATCCCAAGTTTGTTCCTCAAAAGGAGAAGTATGAAAATACTCTCTCCAAGAGAACAAAGTTGCAAGATGACCTTCACCACAAGACATGAAGCTCAAGGGCAAGAACAAGCTTCAGACATTGACTCATATGAAGATCAATCCCAAGCTTTAGTGAAGTGGGTTCCCAAGGCTACTACAAGCTCAACTTCTACAAGTGCTACTTCAACACCAAGGATCCCCATCAACTTGATGTGGGTCCCCAAGAAGAAGAACTAGAGAGTTCTTGAGGGGTGACTCCGCCAATGAAATTCACTCATATTCATTCTTGTCCATGACTATTTGCAATCAACATCAACTCTATGCAATAGTTCTAGGAGTCACACATTCCCTCAAAGGTAAGCAAGGGACAAGGTAATCAACAAATCAATGGACATCATCTCATATGCATTGCACTGCATGTCCATAGATATCCTTGAATTTGTCTCTTGGTGTTGGGACTAACCCATGTAGGTGAGAAGAGTAATGAAACAACAAGGATGCTCCCAACTCGTGGTGATATTCATCAACTTTGAGCATCCACCACTACCTCACTAACATGAAATCTTCATCAACAAAACCCAAGGTTAGTTTATCCCTCTTATGGGGGATGTCACATCTAGGGGGAGCTTTGCTCTAAGACTTGAGTTAAAGCATCTCAAAAGAATGTGACAACATTAAATGCTTTATATTAAAGTGGTAACCCCACTTGTGCTTAAACGATGAGTATGACCTATGATAAAGTTTTTCTTACTTGGCTCCTAAGTCAATATACTCATATATAGATGACTCCGTCATCGCCAAGTGCTTGTTAGATGCTATTATGTTTGTGCATGTTTGCCATGATTTCATTTGACATCTTATTGTCTGAGCATGTTGGTCTGCATTTATTTACTCGTTCGAGGATATCCAATTGTTTCTATTTGGATTTTTATTTATCTTTTTCCAATTGGATATACAAGAATACCTAGGACCACTTCTTTAGCTATCTATGATTTCTCACCTCATACTATATTCATGCTCCATCACAAAATTTGAACAAGTGCTTTTCGATCCCTCCGTGTATGAGGCACAAGGAGTTCCGTATCAACAAGGACTGACCATTAAAACCTCCCAAGTGTATATCAGTGGAACCAACACCAAAATCTTGGTCACACCGAATGCCTAAGGTTGATCTAGATTTCTTGCCTCGGTACTACCGATTCCATATTCCCGGTTACACCGAATTTCCCTGTCAGCTGATAGTTGAGAAATTCGGCGTCACTGACAGTGAAGGGTATATAATCTCTAGACCCGACAGTTTGAAATTTCATTCATCAAATCATCGTGCCCTAATCCCTAAGCTACCGCAGAAGGACCCTCTGGTCGTCGCCCCTGTCTTCCCACGCTCTTTCGCCATTGGGAATCACCACCGTCAATGGAAACTCGCCCTCGTCGCCGTTGTAGCGGATTCGTCACTGAGCTAGGGTACGGATTCGGCACCCTCTTGCGCTCAAACCTCCAAATCCTGTGCATTAGGGTTTTCACCATTATCTTACCATAGTCTAGGATCATTCTATCCAAATTAATTACATAGACTAGTGAATCTGAAAATTTTAGGTTTAGTTGTCCGGAAAATTGCATCTCGGTGAGACCGAGTCATAAAAATCGGTTCCACCGATTTCCTTTTTGTGCTACTCAGGACAGAACTCGGTGAGACCGAGTGACAGTTTTTAGTCCGACCGAAACCGTTGCCATGTTTCAAATAAGGGTTTTGTGAGTCTCGGCAGCACCGAAATGATTGACTCGTGTCACACCCTATGTTTGTGTCACATTGTTACGTTTGGGTTTATAAAATTTGCAGCCAACTAAATTTTTTTCTATGTGCTTGTGCTTGCTTGCTATGTTGTTTGCTCGCTTGTTGATTGTGTTTTATGGCACTACTAGGTTCTATTCGACTTCATAACCATCTTCCTTGATCCAAACCCCTTGCCCAATAATCATGCCATGTGAATAGTGCCAAAAACTATTTTTATCAAATTTTGCTTTAACCAAAAATGATTTATTTAATTTAAATTTCCAAACCCCCCTGAAATGAGGTTTGCACTACAAGTCCTCAAATCAGGTGGACCCTTCTTTCCCAAAGGCTTTGTTTCAAACCTACTATATATATGACAAAACCACCAAATATTATTTTTAAAGATTATTTTCAAATTTTATTTAAAGGCTTTTTCTTAAGGACATAAATGGTTTTTCCTAGGGAAAAACTATTTAAATGCTTTGAAACTATTTGAGAAAATTTAGAGAAACTGAGTGGACATATATTTTCCATACATTTGAGTTTCAACACAAGGACATGATCACATTATAGGCAAAACCCCTCAAAATCCTTTCTGTTCAGATCAAACTTTTGAAATATTTCTGTGAGAAATATTCTCAATAAATTCCAGGAAACTTCTAGCAAGTCAACACTATCATGGGTGATGATCTTGAAAAGTTTCATCCCAATCCAAGTTGGTTTGGTTCATGAAATCATCCCAAAACCATTCCTGTCCAGAATCAAATTTGAGCAACTTTACATTGTGAAGTGTCTCCCCTTGGCCTCAAACTTTGTGGGCTTGCTCTAATGCCCAAATAGTGATGATACACTAAGTGGTGCATCAAGGGCTAAATCCTAGCATCATTGGATCTACAGAAATCAGTTTCTACCAATTTTTACGGTTCACCAAAATTCCATTATCAACTTTTTCCCCTTGAGCTCAAATTTGGTGAAGCATCTCATTTCTACCTAGCCCTTGACCCTGGTAAATATCTCAGTAAGCTGGTAAATATTTCTTGCCCAAAACTCCAACAAACACCTTCTGGTGGTAAAACCCCTATTCCTACCTCTTATCCTTTTACCCTTGGCCACAGCTTTTTACCACAACCCCTCTGAGTTACTAGCTACGTCCAGTAACTCTTCCTAGCCAAAACTCCATGGTTAAGTGGGGTAAAACCCCCATTTTTCCCCTCTGGACACTAATTTTCCTCCCTCTTCCTCAGCCTTCCTTCTCTCCTAAGGAAACCAGACCATCCAATGCCCTACCCTCTATTGTAAAAAACCCTAGATCCCCCTAGACATGGGAGGACACGCAGAAGACATCGTTGGCATGTCGTGGCATGCCAAACGTGCGCTCTGGAGCTCGCTACAATGCCGACAGGCATTGTAGCCAATGGCCACTGCATGGCCCCGACCACCTCGGGCTCCCCCCTCTCACCAGATGGTCGGCCTCGGCGTCCTCGCTACGCCACCATGTCGGGCCCCTCCTCTCTCTCCCCCTCCTCTGGCCCTCCTCGCACGTGCCACGGCCGCCCGAGCCGGCCAACCGCGGGGCTCGCACACGCGCGCTCTCCTGCCTCTCTCTCCTCCCCCCTCGGCCTAGACCAGTCCCAGGAGCGCCCCTGGTTCACCCTCTCTCTCCAATGGCCTTTAGCCCCGGCCTCGCCCTTGTTGGTGCATCGCAGTGCGGTGGACTCGCGTTTGCCTATAAAAAGGGCCTCCCCCGAGCTCACCCCTCCTCTTTGGCCCCTTCTCCTCCTCCATTGACCACCCACAAGTCCCCCGCTCCTCCCCGTGCTCGAGGCGCTCGAAATCGACCGGAGATCGCCGTGGCATCGCCACTGTCGATCTCCTGGTAACGGCCACCTCCGGCCCTCTTTCTTCTCCCGTTGGTCCTCCCACATCATGCTAACGCATTTCCCCTTCTTTCCCGTCCTCTTTGCAGCCCGGAACAGACCTGGTGACCCCTTCCCAAAGCGCCCTCTACCGTGGGTGCTCGCCGCTGGCGGATCCGGCCACCTCTGGCCTCCATTCCACCTCCAGGAGACCGGCGGATCGACCCTAAGCCCGTTCCCACGTTGCCCGCCAGCGCTGTGCCCCATGTCATCGCTGGTGAGCTCTCCCCCTCCATGTCCCGAGGTGGGAGAAAGACCCGATAGGTGGGGCCCACCTGTCAGCCTCTCTTCCCCTCTCCTGCGCTCTCTCTCCTCCCCCTTGTGTCGTTGATGACCGGGCCCCACGCGTCAGGTCTGAACCTGACCGTGCGGGAGGTCGGCTGGCTAGCCAGCTGGGCCGGCCCAGCCTCTGGCCACTTCTGGGCCAGGTCCAAGTGGCCTTTTCTTTGTTTTCTTTTTTCTGTTTTCTATGGACTTTCCAAAAATCCCACAAAATGAAATATTTATCCAATGCCAATTTTTCTTCCACATAAATTCATAAAATAATCCCTAGAATTTAATAGTGCCATTTGTAAAAATGTTTGAATATGTTTTAGTACTGTTTTATTTTAAAACCTATATATAGGCACCTTTTTGCCTTTGTTATTTTATTTCCAAAATCTTTTCACAACAAAACTCTAGGAGAATATTTTTAGTATGAATTTTAGTATTTATCAGAGTAGGTTAACATTTTTGGCAGTAGATTGAGTACTCTGTTTTGTGTGATTGCTTATTTTTATCGTTATTTTATCGCGACGATAGATTGTGCTATTGACGAAGATGTTGGACCCGAAGACTTCGAAGACCCCGAAGACTTTGTTGAGCTAGGCAAGCAGCCCTTTAACCATGTTAAGAAACTTTTTCATGCATGTCATATAACACTTGTTAATTCGATGAAATGATCATGATGATATGTTCCCCCTTCGGTGGGATACCTCCGTTACTTTTACCATTGAGACTTGTATCGTGCATGACCCTACCACCTTATGAGGGTTGTGCGGGTGGGAGTAGTTAGGTTGCTGATAGATGCTATGCAAATGGGATGTGATCTATGCATAGTGATGGAAAGAAAGAATGATTTCAAAGATATTTTTAAACCCCGTCGGGTGCCACTAATGCCCGAGGGAGATATTGATGAGATGGGTGACCACTTGAGAAAGAAGTGGTGTGTTGGAATAAGATGAGAATGTGATTTCAAAAACGGAGGGTTTAAGATTTGTCGACCGTCCCAACCTTACATGTGCAACCACGATACCCCTTATGGGACGGGGCTTTGTTGATTACTATGGTTGGTACTAGCGAGGAGCCTATATTACTAGTGGCAAGAGTGAAGTGTTCACTCTTGAGACGAGGTCGTCCTAGAGAGGAAGGTCATGCGCTGTCTTTTCAGGCATCGGGCACACCGTTGCGTGCCCTCATGGACGATACGAGTGATGTATATCATGAGGGATGGCACCAACGAGTGGACTCTTTGTTTAGTATCACCATGGGAAAGGCATTGTTCGTGTGTTTACCTCGGGTATGTTATGTATCGCGAGTCGTGGATGACACAGAAGTTCCCCGAGTCTTGTGGGTAAAGTGTGTGACCTCTGCAGAGTGTGAAACTATTCGAATAGCCATGTCCACGGTCAAGAACAGTTGGGTGGTGCTTCTTATGCCACGTCCTAATGTTTTTTGCAAAAACTTGGTGTGAGTATGGGTATGATGGTGACAAGAGGTCACATGAACCAAGTCCGATGACTTGGTGTGAGGATTGGACTAAGTCCAATGACATAGCGTGATGAGTTAACATGAGACGTTCAACCAATACTTATGATGATATCGATGTCTTGATCATATGGAGACTTGCTTATTGTTGAAGCATGTTACAAGTTACTTGATCATGACATTTGTATTCAAAATTAGCTTTCCACAAAGTTACCTACTTAGTGCTATACTATGCACCATTATTACCTTGTTCCACAACTTGGGTTGCTTGCGAGTACATTCAAAGTACTCATTGGCTTGCCACTTGTTATTTAATTCGCCAGGCATGGAAGAACAGGAATATGTTGAAGAGTTCGTTGGAGAAAAACATGCGAATTAGGACGCTTCCCAGTCAGAATGCGTGTAGGTTAAGGAAGATGGCATGGGTTCACGCTTTCGACCAAGATTTCCGCTGCTTGTTCTATTTTAAGTGTTTGGCCCGTGTGACCCTATCTATGTAAGACTAAGACCCTTGTGGTCATTATTTGTGTAAGACGTTAAGTATGGATGTAAGACTCTTGTTATTCAGATTCTGTGTGTTTAGTGAGCATTGATCTCTAGGATCACTATACATGTGCATTCGGTGATCTTGACTTATGAGTTGGGGTCCCCACAACTCGGTGACACCGAAATCCAATTTTGCAGTGAACTACATCTATAATTTTTCTGTTCAAACTTTCAAAAACCTGCTGAAAATTTTGTGATGACTCAAACTATTCCACTCTTCTATACTCTATTCACAGGGTCAGCATGTCTGAGTCAGATAGTCAGAATTTGCCACAGCAGGGAGTTGACATGAGTTCAGGCACAAGCCTAGAGCCTAGTTCACCTTCAGATCCAGGCACCCCCAGCTCTCATGGGTTGACCAAGTCTGCCACTAGGGCTAGGAAGAATCTGAATTCAGATGAGGAAGATTCAGACTTCGTGTCAGAGGAGGTTCTTGCCAAGAAGCAAGAGAAAGCTGCCAAGAAGTCAGCAAATGAGGCCACCTCATCCAGGAGGGTGGTCAACAAAACATATGCACCTCCTAAAGCTATGAGAGCACCTGAGAGTGCTAGGTCTACAATGACCATTGATCCCCCAAGGAAGTCAATGCCTAAGAATGCAGGGGATAAGAAAGACAGAAAAAGGATTATCCATGTGACTGGCAGGCCTGCATCTATGTATGAAGATCTAGAGGAAGCAGATGCTGCTAAAGAGGAGGATGAGCCAGCTGCAAAGGCTCCTCCCAAGAAGAAGGCCAAGAAACGTCTAGTTGATGTTATGCCTAAGACACGCACATCCAAGAGCACCAAATCTGCGTCCAAGAAGGTTGCTGCTGAAAAGCCTAAGAGGACATCCAGGCAAATTCCAGCTTCTGAAAAGAACAAAGGAACTACTTCCAGAGCTGAAGATGATGATGAATTTACAACCTTGATGAAGCTACCACATCTTCCAGTACATGATGTCACCCACCTAGTTGTTGAAGATATGAAGAAGAGGAAAGACTCAGGTTTGAGGGCATGGAGAGTTGTTGATCCATATGCCTAGAGGAGGAAGACTGTTGTTGATTATAGATTCTAGACCAAGGAGCAGCAAGACTTCTATGAGACAGTCCTGCTAGACAAGAGCCCAACAGTTAGTGACATGAGATATGTAGACTGGAAATTCATTAAGCCGAATGAGGACTACTTTCCAAGTGTCCAAGACAATTTCCACTACATTGGTTTGGATGAAATTGGTGGTAGAGAATTTACTACATGAAATGATGAAATGATCATGCAATTCTACTCCACTGCACATTTCTATGGAGATATTAGGATTGTATGGATGAAAGAAGGAGCAAGATATGAGTCCATTGTTGATGAATGGGCTAATATTCTAGGAATTCCATAGGCATAGGATGGTGATTTGGACGTCTACTCAGAATCCAAGGAGAGCCACAACACTATGGCCAAAGTGTACAAGGAGATCCCTGCTGCTAATGTGAAGTCTCACAAGCTAGGATCCATCTACTATCTTTAGGCTGGCCTCCGTACCATGAACACCATTCTGAGGCATACTTTGATGCCCAAGTCAGGAGATGAAAAGAAGATCCAAGGATATTCCATCAACATGTTGATCCACCTTGACAGACACACCAGGATCAGAGTCATGGACTTGATTGTTGAGACAGTTAAGAGGGTTGTGGCTGATCAGAAGCGCTCTTGCTTATATGCACCCTACATCCAGATGCTCATCAACTCCAGGTTGGGAAAGCACATATTTGCTCTAGATCGTCCCCATTTGCCCCTACAGCCAGATCTCGAGGACAATGTTGTGGTGATGGACCTAGATCATCCCACATCAGCTGTAGCTCAGGTAGAGGCAGAGGCAGTTAGAGCCACTAGTGCTCATGTTCCTAGATACAGAAGTGAGCAAATGGATTTGTTGATTTCATCAGTTCAGAACATGCAGAAAGACATTAAGGGGATTCTAGACAACCAGAATAGTCTTGTGAGGATCTTTGAAACAAGGATCAAGACTCTTAATGATAAGGTGGATAGGGTGACTAAGACAGTCATAGAGCTTCAGAAGGAAGTTGACTTAGTGCACATACCTCATGCTTCTGATGATGATGATGATGATGATGATGATGATGATGATGATGATGAGGCTGGGGATGGATCACCTCTCAGGACAGGCACAGAGATTCCTACTCAGGCGAGATCAGCCAGAGTGCCAGCTCCAGACTTGAGGCCCTCTTCATCAGATCCTGATGATGTCACCTTAGCTCCTGCTCCATCAGCTCCAGCTCCTCCAGCTGCTACTCCAACTCCATCCAGGACATCAGCAGAGATTTTTGCCAACGCTGTTCTGTCCACTCCTTCATCAACAACTAGAGGAGATCAGCCCAAGAATGCTTAGATATATGCATTTGAACTTTTTGGTAACTTGTTTCCAAAGGGGGAGAAGTGTATATAGATATGTAGGCTTCGAGTGAGAGAGAGCTTGGATGTTTATTGATTTTCAAAACAAACTATTGTCTTTTGGTTGCTTGTGATACACTTTTGTGTGATGCTACTATTTCCTATCACCTTATTACAAAGGGGGAGAAGTATGCTTCATGAAAAGATTTTTCTAATTGCTTGATTGTGTTGTGCTATGATGTTCACTCTAATTATTCTCGCACACCACCAAGATGTATGTGACATGGAAGAAGTGCCCCATGTACCAAATCGATTATGCATTTGCATTCAAATGCAAATTCAAAATAATGCACAAATTTAGGGGGAGCTCTTACTTATCACATACTTCTCAAAGCCACAATTATATTCATGGATTATATCATATGTCGAAGCTTTCATCTATATGTTGTCATCGATTACCAAAAGGGGGAGATTGAAAGCACATTTGCTCCCTTGGTGGTTTTCGTAATTCATAACAACATATAAGTCATTGAAATAATGTTTCCATCAAGTATATTTCAGGAAAAGTTCAATGATGGGTTGGGAAAGAGATTGTGGAACACCCCAAGATGCAAGGAAATGGATTGGCAAAGATTCAAGCAAGAGGACTCTACATTTTATATTTGTGAGAAATCACGTTGAGTCCATAGGAAAGCCAATACTATTAAAAGGGGGTAAAGTTTTGTTGGTGAACAAAATGCCCATACGTGCACAAGTGATATTCACGAAAGACACCCACAAACTCTCCCACCAAAGTCTTCTCTAAGCCAAACACTCAAAATCGGTGCAACCAACATTCCACATTCGGTGCCACCGATTCCAAACCCTAGATAGACTCAGCCAAACCCTAACCCTTCGGTACAGCCGATACTGCTTTCGGTGCCATCGAGTTTGGCTACCAACTTTCTGTTACGCAAGTTCATTTTTTCGGTCCGTCCGAGAATGTTGAATCGGCATCACCGAGAATGGGCATTTTGACCGTTGGTCACCTTATCGTTGCAACCGAGATTTGTATATTGGTCCCTACGAGATTCAAAAGTTGCCACCTTTTGGTCACTTCGGTACCACTGATATTAACACATCGGTGTCACCGAGTTGGTCATTTTATGTGTAACGGCTGGATTTTTGGGGATGCTGATATATACCCCTTCACCACCATCTACTTGATAGAGAAGCACTCAGAACCATTCCATACATATCCTATCAGTTTTCTGAGAGAGAACCACCTACCCTTGTGTTGAGGCCAAGATCTTCCACTCCAACCATATGGATATTCATTTCTAGCCTCCCCAAGTTGCTTTCCACCAATCCCATCTCTTCTACCAAGCCATATCTGTGAGAGAGTGATTGTGTGTTGAGGATTCTATCATCCTGAAGCACAAGAGCAAGGAGTTCATCAACATTACCGAGTCTATTACCTTTTGGAGGGTGGTGCCTCCTAGATTGGTTAGGTGTTGCTTGGGATCCTCCTACTTCGTGTTGTGGAGTGAACCAAGAAGTTTGTAAGGTCAAGGAGATCGCCTACTTCGTGAAGATCTACCCCGAGTAAGGCTAGTCCTCCATGGACGTAGGCTGTCATGGTATAGTCAAGGTTGCTTCTTCGTGGAACCCTCCGTGGGTAGAGCCCTCTATGGACTCTCGCGGCCGTTACCCTCCATGGGTTGAAGACTCGATGAACAAGGACATACGATAGCACTACCTATCAGACCCACGGGAAAAATCATCGTGTCTCCAATTGTCTTTGCTTTTCTTACCCTCTCTTTACTTACATGTGCAATGTCTTTACTTTCCGTTGCAATACTCTTAGATATGCATGTGTAGGGTGTACTTGACATACTATGAATGCTAAAACTTTCCAAGAATTAAAATTGGAAAAAAGCATAGTTTTATTTTCTCAAGTAGTCTAATCACCCCCTCTAGACCTACTTTCGATCCTATAGGGGCGATGGCTAGACGAGGGGCAAGCCCTAGCTACGCGGGCGATGATGACGACGGCGGAAGAGCCATTCAGACGGCAAGGGAGAGAGCAGGGAAGAGGGAGAGAGCAGGGGAATGAGTCCAAGGGGGTCTACGCGTCCACGGAAGCGGGGATAAGGGAGGGGGCATGGCCTCCACTGCGAAGCAGGAGGTGGATGCCCACCGGCTCGGGCGTGCACGGCTTCGCCTCCGCCTACTGGCAGAGGTTGAAGATGACTGCTTCGCCTAGGTGGGCTGGGCCGGTTGCCTCCTGGGCCAGGAAGGTAAGCCAAGTAATTACTTTTCTGTTTTTTATTTCTTTTCTAATTTTTTCTGACAATTGTTTTGGCTCAAAATAAAATAGGTACCATTTGTAAAAATCCTGGAAATTGTCATGTGCACTAAATGAATTTAACCTGTGCCACACAATAAATTTCAGAATAAATGGAACTATGTTATATATATAAAATATAATTCCATTGCAAATAATAGTTGAATTAATTCAAAAGCCCAATGTAAAATGTTTCTGTGATCCCAAAATATTGATTGACATTTTCACATCATGCCAATATTTTATTTGAACACCAGAACATTTTCTTGGATATGTTTGAAGCAATTTTTATAATGCTTATTTTAGCAAAAATGATTTGTGAGGCTTGATCAAATCCTCATTTCAATTTCATTTGAAATTTAAATGCATGCATGAATGCAACCACAACCAAGGTTAGAACTAGGGCTGTGACAATGGATCAAGAAGGAGGAGACGTCCCCGGGCTGTACATGTGTTGAACACGGAGGCGCTGTCTGTTCGGCGCTTGGATCGGATCTTCCGTGATTTGAATCGCCGCGAGTACTACTCCATCAACCGTGTTCTTTGCAACTCTTCCGCTTGGCGATCTTCAAGGGTATGAAGATGCACTCCCTCTATCTCGTTGCTAGCATCTCCTAGATTGATCTTGGTGACATGTAGGAATTTTTTTGAATTATTACTACGTTCCCCAACGGGTATTACAAACTGGTTTTTATTGGCCTTCTCTCTTCAAGGATGCTCGTAAGTTTGTCTTGTCATGTGATGAATGTCAAAGAATTGTCAATATTAGTTGCTGGTGATTATGTTACTAAGTGGTTAGAAGCTATTACAACTAGTAGTGTTGATCATAACACCTCTATTAAGATGCTTAAAGAAGTTATTTTCCCTAGATTTGGAGTCCCCGAATATTTAATGACTAATGGTGGTTCACATTTTATTCATGGTGCTTTCCGTAAATTGCTTGCTAAGTATGATGTTAACCATAGAATTGCATCTCCTTATCATCCTTAGTCTAGTGGTCAAGTAGAATTAAGGAATAGATAAAATTAAATTGATCTTGCAAAAGACGGTTAATAGATCCAGGAAGAATTGGTCTAAGAAACTTGACAATGCATTATGGGCTTATAGAACTGCCTACAAGAATCCTATGGGTATGTCTCCATATAAAATGTTTATGGTAAAGCATGTCACTTACCTCTAGAGCTAGAGAACATAGCTTATTGGGCAATCAAAGAGCTCAACAATGATTTCAAACTTGTTGGTGAGAAGAGGTTATTTGATATTAGCTCACTTGATGAATGGAGAACCCAGGCCTATGAGAATGCCAAGTTGTTTAAAGAAAAAGTTAATGGATGGCATGATAAAAGGATACAAAAGCATGAATTCAATTTAGGTGATCATTTCTTGCTATACAATTCTCGGTTAAGATTTTTTGCAAGAAAACTTGTCTCTAAATGGGAAGGGCCTTACATTGTTGAGGAAGTATATCGTTCCCGTGCCATCAAGATCAACAACGCCGAAGGCACAAATCTGAAGGTGGTAAACACGCAAAGAATCAAACATTATATCTCAGGTACTCCCATAAATGTTGAAACCAATGTTATCAACACCATAACTCCGGAAGAGCATATTAGGGAGACCTACCGGAACGTTTCAGACTCCGAAAAGGAATAGGTATGTGGTATGGTAAGTAAACCGACTCCAAAACTTTCCCAGTAGAAATTTTACTCAGTTTTGGAATATTTAAAATATTAGGAAAATGAAAGTAGTGTGAAGGATGCACGAGGAGGCGACAAGCCTAGTAGGTGTGGCCACCCCCCCTGGCAGCACCTAGGGGGCTTGTCACCACCCCGTGCGCCCTCTGGACTCCGTTTTCTTGTGGTACACCCCTTCGGGTTGGCAAAAATTCATTATATAATATCCCTAAGGTTTGCACTTTCGTATCACAACAATACCTCTTGTTTTATTTTGAGCTATTTCTGCAGCAGATTTAGAGCAAGATGTCGTCCCAAGAGTCTGATGGGGAGAGCTACATATCTTATTATCTTGCCAATCCCAAGCTCTATGGGGACCTAGATCCTTATGGATTATTCTTGGAGGAGGAACAAGAAGACAAGTAAAGAGAAGAAATCTCAGATGAAGAGGAGACTCCTATGGCTCAACTGGAAGACATGCACGTGGAGTTCAAGAAATCAAGCCTCCCAAACGCAAGAAGAAAACCCAAAGTTCTATTTATTCCTTCTTGTTCTCTGTAGGAGAGTAAAGTAGAATTATGTCAAAGGATATTGAAGCTCGAGCAGGAAGTATATGACCTAAGGGAACAAAAATTCATGCTCAAGAGAAAATTGGAAAAGCTTCCAACCTCATCAACCACTCCACCACCATCACCTCCGAAGAAGGACACCTGTGCACATGGGTATGGGCACTCCCCTTGGCTTGTGCCAAGCTTGGGGGAGGTGCCCCGGTATAGTATCAACATCACACCTTTTTCCTTTTCTGTTTTTCTTGTTTTTCTTCGTTCAATCCTTTTTGATTTTGTTTTGATCTAGTAGAATAAAGTGTTAGTATGATCTACCTTTTAGTTTTTGCTTTTGCTCCCCTTATGTAAGCAAGTCCAAAAGTTATATAATAAAAAGCAGTATTGATGAGAGGGCTTTCCTATATTACTATGCTCTTGAGAGTAATGAATAAAGAATAATAGAATAAAATCAAAGAGTATACATAATGATCTTATGAGGAGTGGTGACTTCACATATAAAAAGTATGTTGATTGAAATTTGTTGGGAGGTAACAAACATAGTAATTGTTCATTGGTGCAATTGCAAAGGAAGTGATAAATAAAGATAGATTCACAAATAAATATATTGTATTGGACATCTTTTATGATTGTGACCACTCATTAAAATATTACATGCCAAGAAGTTGATGTTGGACAAGGAAGACATCATAATGGGTTATGTTTGCTTGCCTTCAGATAGAAGTTATATGGTTTTAGATCCTCCAACATGTAGTGCTTGCTTCCACCTCATATTAGCCAAAACTTCCGCACCAAGTAGAGATACTACTTGTGCATCCAAACACCTCAACCCAGTTTTGCCATGAGAGTCCACCATACCTACTTATGGATTGAATAAGATCCTTCAAGTAAGTTGTCATCATTCTAAAAAGAAATAAAAAATGCTCCTAAATATGTGTGATATTTTATTGTAAGGGAAATAAGTGTTGTACGAACTTGTGATAGTAAAGAAATAAAAGTGATAGACTGCATAATAAAGGTTAATATCACAAAGGGCAATACAACATGGCATTCCTCTGCACTAAGGGTTTATGCATCCCAAAACAAAAATTACATCACAACCTCTGCTTCCCTCTGTGAAGGGCCTATCTGTTACTTATACTTTTAAGTACTTACCTTCACACAAGAGTCATGGTGATCCTCACCACTTCTTATATTTTGCCTCTCTCTTGGCAAGCATTATGTGTTGGGGAATGATCTAGACGCATATATCCACTCGGATGTGGGTGATCATGAGTTATTATTGTTGACATTGCCCTTGAGGTGAATAGTTATTAGGCAAAACTATAAGCCGTTTGTCGTGGGGAACGAGCATCTATGGGGTCGGAGGGACACCTTTCGGTTCGGTAGGGGAGAAGGCTCGCACAAAGAGCAGGTCTGATGAACAACATGCAGGGATTTTACCCAGGTTCGGTCCGCAAAGATGCGTAAAACCCTACTCCTATTTGGTTGTATTGTGTATGTTCTTAGGGTTCTAGCTACAGGAGCGCTATGAGCAGCTACCACGCGTATGAGCTAGAAGGTCCCAAGTGGGAAAGCCAAAAGTCTAAAAATCCAAAATTCAAAATGTCCTCTACTCTATCGCCCTGGGCCTCCTTTTATACTCTGAAGGGGATCCCTACAGCGGCGTACAGTGCATACACGAGGTGTACAGAGCTACAATGCTATCATACCTAACACTGACGGAGTAGGACAGGCGCATTTAATGCACCGTCAGACATCTTTGTCTGTCCACGGGACGGGACAGGGGCCCGTCCCATCAGCACTGCTTAACCCCTCCATCACCGACGCCGTGACACGTGCCCAGCCGAGGTGACACCTGGCTTGTCCGCTGGCGGGGCCTTGCCAGGGCTTCGCCTTGTTGGGGCTTGCTAGGGCGTTGTCTTGCCTGAGAGTTCAATAGCCATCCCGGCAAGATCTTGCCAGGGGTCTTGATTCTCGTGTGCTTGTACCTAGAAAGTCCCTGCTGGGCCTCGTCGCCAGAGTGGCTACTACTGCCCGTGCATGAGTAAGGGGCATTGGGGAGCCCAAAACTCTAGTCCACCGGCACCCCTATCTTTCTCTGTGTCCGATTGAAGCTTTTATCTCATGGGTACCGGGTGAGTGTTATCAATTGTGAAAGACTAAAAGATGATTGAGTATGTGGGTTTGCTTTACAAGCTCTTATATTGACTCTTCCGATCTTATGATAAATTGCCAATTGCTTCAATGACTAAGATCATTGTTTGTTGGTTGTCAATAGAGTTCTTGGTTCATAGTTTATCTTGTGAATGAATTGTTACTCTAGAATAAGAGATCGTATACAATAAGTATTGTTGTTCTAAATATGTTCATGATGCCCTTATGTCCGTATTGTATTTTATCGACACCTCTATCTCTAAACTTGTCGACATATTTATCGATCTCGGTTTTCGCTTGAGGGCAAGTGAGGTCTAAGTTTGGGGGAGTTGATACGTCCATTTTGCATCATGCTTTTATATTGATATTTATTGCATTATGTGCTTTTATTACACATTATGGTACAATACTTATGCCTTTTCTCTCTTATTTTACAAGGTTTACATGAAGAGTGAGAATGCCGACAGCTGGAATTCTGGACTAGCAAAGGAGCAAATCTAAGATACCTATTCTGCACAACTCCAAAACTCCTGAAAATTTACGAAAGATTATTTTGGAATATGTAAACAATACTGGGCGAAACAGATACCTGAGGGGGCCCACCAGGAGGTGACAAGACTGTCAGGCGCGGCCACCCCCCTTAGCCGCGCCTAACAGGCTTGTGACCCACCTGGCAGGGCCCCGACACCCATCTTCTGCTATATGGAGGGTTTTTACGTGAAAAAAATCAATAGAGGGCTTTCGGGACGAAGCGCCGCCGTCTCGAGGAAGAACTTCGATAGAACCAGTCTAGAGCTCCGACACGGCTGTTTTGTCGGGGAAACTTCCCTCCTGGAGGGGGAAATCGAAGCCATCGTCATAAGCAATGATCATGTTATTGAGAGGGGGTCAATCTCCATCAACATCTTCACTAGCACCATCTCCTCTCCAAACCCTAGTTCATCTCTTGTATCCGATCTTTGTCTCAAACCTCAGATATCTACCTGTGGGTTGCTAGTAGTGTTGATTACTCCTTGTAGTTGATGCTAGTTGGTTTACTTTGTGGAAGATCATATGTTCAGATCCTTTATGATAATTAATACTCCTATGATTATGAACATGAACATGCTTTGTGATTAGTTACGTTTGTTCCTAAGGACATGGGATAAGTCTTTTTATAAGTAGTCATGTGAATTTGGCATTCGTTCGAAATTTTTATGAGATGTATGTTGTCTCTCCTCTAGTGGTGTTATGTGAACATCGACTACATAACACTTCACCATTATCTAGGCCAAGGTGGGGCATTGGGAAGTAATAAGTAGATGATGGGTTGCTAGAGTGATAGAAGCTTAAACCCTAGTTTATGCGTTGCTTTGTAAGGGGCTGATTTGGATCCATATATTTCATGCTATGGTTAGATTTATCTTAATTCTTCTTTCATAGTTGCGGATGCTTGTGAGAGGGGCTAATCATATGTAGGAGGTTTGTCCAAGTAAGGGAAGCACCCAAGCACCGGTCCACTCACATATCAAATTATCAAAGTAGCGAACGCGAATCAAATGAGCATGATGAAAAGTAGCTTGACAAAAATTCCCATGTGTCCTTGAGAGCGCTTTGCTTTATATAAGAGTTTGTCCAGGCATGTCCTTTGCTACAAAAAGGATTGGGCTGACTTGCTGCACATGTGCTACATTTGTTACTTGTTACTCCTTATGAATTATCTTATCACAAAACTATCTGTTACTGATAATTTCAGTGTCTGCAGAGAATACCTTACTGGAAACCGTTGTTCATTTCCTTCTGCTCCTCGTTGGGTTTGACACTCTTACTTATCGAAAGGACTACGATAGATCCCCTATACTTGTGGTTCATCAATTAATCATATCCCGTGTAAACGGAGCATGATTTACGCATTGATGAATCGTACTAAGGTAAATACGGCCTCAAACCGTGAATCGAGTTTTCATAACTGGTTCAGTGGTCGTGGTGGGCCGTGACCCTTCATCGGGCAAGTTGTCCATATACATTGTTTACACTTTGACGTTTGGCCTTCGGTACTAAGTGGCTCGGGGTGTTCGGTCGATCATATGATTGGAAAAATTACGCGTCATCGGAGGCCGAACTAATCTCAGCCGATCATTAGATGGGAAGACGAACTCACCCTACAAGCCAAAGACTCTAATCATGTGGAGAAGCCGAAGCTAAGACCCTTGGCATTGGGGCCTAGTTCGGGGGCTACAAATGGAGTCCTAGACTAAGCGGTCCTCAGGACATCGGCCTATCTCCTAATAGGCCAGCTTGGTGGGACATTCTCTTTGTAGGAAGGGCCGGATACATTAAGAGCCCATATTCCAGAAGGAAGTCCCAAAGGCGCGTCGTGCACTCCAACTCAAGTTGAGGAAATCGGCATCTCCATCCACAGCAGGAGACCTGCCATATGTAAACCCTAGTACCCCCCCGGTGTCTATATAAACCAGGAGGGTTTTAGATTCTAGGGTAGAGAAACTTGTCTAGGGTTTAGCTATTCGATCTCGAGGTAGATCAACTCTGTAACCTTCATACCATCAATATAATCACGCAGGACGTAGGGTTTTACCTCCATAGGAGGGTCTGAACGTGGGTAAACATCACCTCCTTCGTCCCCTGTTACCATTGATCCTAGTCTCACAACTCGGGACCCCCTACCCGAGATCTACCAGTTTTGACACTAACAACGTACACACGATAGGAAATCATAACCTCGTTGCCACGTGGACATGGCAGGAATCTACATCAAAGCTATGTCTAATATGTGTCGTCGTTTTCTCACGACATATGCCATGGGGTGGCTTATCGTAAGTGTTTGGGGTCGGAGGACGCCGATGGGCTCCGGGTGCAAGATTGGCCACAAGCGGTGGTGACACACGATGTACCCAGGTTCAGGGCCCTCCAGGGGAGGTAACACCCCTAGTCCTGCTTGGTCTAGTTGGATGGATGGGTATGTGTACAAGGATGCTCCTGGAGTTGTGTCTAGAGAAGGAAGAAGGAGCAGTCGGCTTGTCTTCCTCTGCCACTAGAGAAGGGAATGAGAGTTCCGTGGGTGTGTGTGAGTGACCATTTGTCCGTCCCCGTTGCATGGGGGGCTCGGGGGGTTTTATAGGCCAATCCCCCGGCTCATAAAATATGTCATAAGTACAAAGGTGGGGGGACCTGGCTGGCAGCCTCTCCGGCTGGCCAGGGGTCCCGCCGCTCGTGGCGTCTCGTCGCTAGCGGGGCCCGCCGGACGAGCAGTCACATCTCCCGTTGGGGCCCACCAGTCGGCTCTACAATTGGCCCTCGCCCACCTGCCGCAGCACGGGCCGCCCGGGGGGCGTCGTCTAGCGCTAGCCGGCCGAAGTCTCCGGTACGGCCGGCAGCATTGTAGCCACGCCGGGGCAGGTAATCGAGTGGAGAAAGCTTGTTGGCACTGTTCCCCCGCCCGGTCGTGCTCACCGATGTCAACGGCTAGGACGGTTAAACTATAGCCACGCGCGGTAGTGCGTAAGCGACCACTGTAGCCACAAGGCCGCCCATCGTGTCGGTCACGTCACGTCATCGTACCCACACGTAGGGGGATGGGACGGGGCATGTCCGTCCCAAAGTCAATGGAAGAGCCAGCCCGTGGGCGGCCGGCCGCGCCCAGCCGTCCGAGTGCCCAACCGGCTCCTTGACCAGCCGGCCGAGGCGCCAGCCGGCACTAGCATGCGCCGGACGTCTGTTGGGACCCCTATCCTAAGTCATATGAATCCAGAGTGTAACATATCACATCACTTTGCGACCTCACGTACGGTAAGATCCACGGCTGCAGCCTTACCTTAGCCGGGACCGTTTGTGTCTTTTGGCTCATGTATGTGAACATGTTGCTGGCAATCAAACGACAGAGAACCCGGGCCGACATGACTAGTCATAGAACCCAAGTGGCACATCTCTACGGAAACGGGCATACGTAACCCAACAATGCAGGTGTCGGCCTCAAGCGCGTGTCGACGAGTCATAGCAAGCTATAAGGACTCCATTACGTCATGAGACATAAATGCCATCACCGCACGTAGACGAGTCGTAGTAGACTACAGGGACTCCATTACACTGCAAGAAATTTCCCCGAAGGGACAGACACGGCAGCAAGGAAGGATACATGCCGGTCAATCAATATGTCCGGAGCAATAGCAAGCTACCAAGGCCCGATGGAAGCACAAAGAGGTAGCTTCCCATAAAGAGTACTACTAAAGGCACACGACTACGTGTCGGATCCCATACATACCGTTGCACGTCACACATATGCATGACATGCCCGATATGCATAGATACAACCATGGCATCACAACATAACCATACAACAACTTTTATTTAAGGGGCTCACACGAGCCTTGCATAACATGTTCTTACAGATAGGGGTCACATGACCCGACATTCAAGTCATACAAACCAAGCGGAAGCATAAGCTATATGGGTACAGACAGATGAAAGGGTAAAAAGGCACATGGCCAGACTATCTACAGCCCTCCATAGGGCATAAGGTCGTAGCTGGGACACCAGCTATTCAGCATCGTTGAACATCTAGATAGAACCCACCTGATGGGTACTCGGTCTCATCTGCAACATTTATTAAGCAAATGTGAGTACAAGCGTACTCAGCAAGTCTTTAAAACAGACCTAGTCTATTCATGCTCATGTATCAACAAGGGGAGTGGTGGAGTTTATGCAGCAATGCCAGCTTTGACTCATGGCTAACCTACACTACACCATTTTTAGCTCTTTGTTTAGATTTCAGTTATCGCACACGAGTCCACTAAATCCATGACAATACACCACCATGGATTCACTTCCCTCTTCTGGGAGAGTGCCATCCACGGTACTCACACTTATCTTGATATTTTTATGAGTATCCATTTGATTATCTATGAATAGCATAAGTTTTCCAAGAAGTCCATATCCCAGGACGAGACTATTCGAATAGTTTCATACCCTGTAGGGGTGTACTTCTTCACACACACACTCGCCACTTATCGTCGTGTGCTCTTAAAACCATGCACCTCGGCAACCTTCAAGCGGAAGCCCAGCGAGGGAGTCGGCCATGACTGTCAATCACATAAGACCTCTAGTCCAGGCTATCGCCTATTTGAGACTGAACCCACACGGAAGTCCGGCCGAAGTTTCCGCTACGGCCCCAAACAATGTGCGTAGGGTTCCTAAGCCCACCATTCGGGTGACCCTTGGTACACCATGCCACTGCCTACCGCGTCGTAACCCACCCCTAGGGTCAGCACTACGCATGGCCTCCAGCATGCTATAAACACCAGAAACTACTTGCAACTCCTGGACTAAGGACTAAGCAATTGAAAAGTCGAGAGGGTCAATTAAGTATCCCAACGTGTGGTAGTAACCAGTCTTGGATTACAAACATGGAACTCAGTTCCTAAAAACGGTCCCAATGAGACAACCCGCTATGTACTCCTACATAGCCTCTCAACGCAACCTTTACCAACTCGGTTTCATCTTAAGCCTATCACATCAAAACATCATTATTTCACTCCAGTTCATCACCCAGATGAATCGGACCTGACACAACTCTAAGCATAGCAAGCATAGAAGGCAAAGTAAGCTAAGCACATCATGGCACAAGCGTCTACCAGGTATGCTAGGTTGCAAGGTTTAGCTATTTACTGTGACAATGACAGGTCATGCAAAAGAATAGGTTCATCTACCGTGTATGACAAACAAGTGAACGTTTGTCCTAATGCAATAAACAAGAGAAGGAGCGAGAGAGTGGGATGTTATCGGAATGATCAAAGGGGGTTGCTTGCCTTGCTGGGTAGCGGAAAGGTTCTCTCCTTCGTTGGAATACTCGGGGGTATCCTCAGAAGCAGGGCCTACCGCAATGCAGATAAATAACAATCAATACACGCAAGTGAAACAATATGATGCATGATCATGACATGGTAGCATATAAGGATGGGCTAGTGCAACTATTGTCCAAGTTAGTTTGAAGTGAGCTTAAATATAGGTTCAAGATGAATCTCCATTTCAAATTCCATACATTAACCTATTAGTAAATGTCAATGTTCATCTACATAGGTTGCTCTAACATGCATGATAATATCACCATTAGATTCATTTGATTTTTCTGATGAATTTTCATATATAAATTATTTTCATCTGAGTTGCAGATTAATTTATATGAATTTTTGAAGTTTTAATCATTTTCTGGAATTATCTTAAAACTAGAAATTCGTTTATTACAGCAGCCTGACATCATCATGGCGTCAGCAGGTCAGCTGACCGGTCCAAGTCGAACCTGACGTGCGGGGCCCGCACATCAGCGTCACAGGACTAATCCCCGCATTGACCAGGGTTTGACCCGCATCTAGGGCCCACTGGTCAGTTGATGGGGTGCTAATTAGCTGGGGATTAGCCCGTGATGGCCTTTCCACGACAGCACGCCGGAGGCCAACCGGCGGCGACCAAGAACACGGTGGCGACTCGCCAGACTTGCGCATCGGTGGCCATTTGGCATGCGAAGGGCACCAGAAGGTAGCCCGCACACGCACGCGTCTAACGAAACAGCAAAGGGGGCTCGGGGTCGCCGGAGACGACGGTCACGTCGAGCTTGGCGGCGGCGGCGGCTCGGGCAAGACCAGCTACTGCGCTAGAGGGCACGGGGAAGCAGGGGGAGAGGGGGAGGAGCACCAGCAGCTCACCGCGGTCCCAACAGAGGCGACGGCGAGGTCAGGGGAGGTCCGGACGGGGAGAATCGTCGAGGTGGAGCTCCGATGGCCGGTGGGGAAGAAACGGTGGTGGTGCATCATTGATGGCTCTTGGCATCGACTGGCTTCAAGGGGAGGACGAGGGGTCACTGCGGGGCTGTTGGGGGGGCTCAGAAGGGCGTGGGGGTGGCTAGAACTACGGCGGCGCGGCGGCGACGAGCTCGGCCATGGCGGGTAGAGAGGGGGAGAGCGAGAGAGAGAGAGCTCACGAGGGGGAGAGGGAGAGGAGAAAGAGGCCACGGCGAGGAGGCCTCATGCTGGCGCTATCCGAGCCCTCCAGGCCAGCAGCCAGGTAGGGAGGAGGTGGCCGGTGTGTACCCGCACGCGGCGAGCGCACGCCAGTGTTCTCCTGGCGAGAGGACAGGGATGACTAGCCATGGGCCAACGGGCCGGTCCCCCCTGGGCCACTGCCCTTTTTCTTTTCTTTTCTTTCTGATTTTCCATTTCTGACATTTGTTTTATTTCTTTTTCAGGTACAAATGCTTTGTTAAAATATCCCAAATATTTTATAATATCAAGTTTGAATATTTCATACTCCAATAAAAAGTTTCAGGATATTTTGAAATATAAAGTATTGATAATGCTTTATTTGGCATTTTCATAGGCTTTGTTATTTATTTTTAAATTGCTATAATTGTTCAAATATTTAAAATGGCCCCTCATATATTCATGTCCATATTTATCAGACATAGGGAACATTTTGTATTGGCATATTGAGTTTGTTGAGTTTTCACAAACTTTTAATTAATTTGATTCCGATGTGAGCTTGGGGTTTCTTTTAATCCCCATTTCATGTTGATGCAAAAATGAAACATGATGCACACACATGATGTCCTATGACATCTAGCTAGGGATGTGACAACTTACCCCCACTCAAAAGAATCTCGTCCCGAGATTTTGAAGTCGTCGGGAAGAGCGCGGGGTACTCTAGTCGAAGACGATCTTCTCTTTCCCATGTGGCATCCTTTTCAGAATGGTGTGACCACTGAACCTTGAGAAACTTGATGTTCCGATGCCGAGTTGTACGCTCAGCTTGATCAAGAATACGAACAGGGTATTCTCGATATGTAAGGTTATCTTGGAGATCAAGCGCTTCGTGGTCTACTTCACGGACAGGATCCAAGAAGCAACACTTGAGTTGCGAGACGTGGAATACATCATGAACCTTGGAAAGATGCGGTGGAAGTTCCAATTGGTAGGCAACCTCTCCTCGTTTAGCAAGAATGCGAAAAGGTCGAATGTAACGAATCGATGGGTACCCTTCAAAGGTGTAACCCGAAGGTAAGCCTTCTCGTCAACTTCATAGGTCACAGCCTTATGATGGCGATCATATTGGCTCTTTTGACGAGATTGGGCTGTTTCCATCTTTTCATAAATCATACGAACTTCCTCCTCTACATCCTGGATCATATTCGGGCCAAAGAGTTGCCTCTCTCCGGTTTCTGACCAGTTAAGAGGTGTTCGACACCTTCGTCCATAGAGAACTTCAAAAGGGGCTTTTCCCGGGCTTCATTGATAAATATTGCTATCAGCAAATTCAGCAAATGGAAGACATTTCTCCCAGTTCATACCGAAGGATATAACACAAGCTCGGAGCATGTCTTCGAGGATTTGATTGACTTGCTCAACTTGACCACTTGATTGCGGGTGGAAAGCAGTGCTAAAGGATAGATGAGTCCCTATAGCGGTTTGAAAACTTTCCCAAAATTGGGAAGTAAAGATACTTCCACTATCTGAGTTAATCTCCAACGGAACACCATGAAGAGAGACTATTCGAAAAACATATAACTTTGCTAGCTGACTAGCAGTTATACTCTCCCGAATAGGAAGAAAATGAGCCACTTTGGAAAGGCGGTCAATGACCACAAAGATAGCATTATTCCCTCTCTTGGTCCTGGGAAATCTGGTAATGAAATCCATACCGACCTTATCCCATTTCCATTCGGGAATAGCTAAAGGCTAAAGGGTGCCAGCAGGCCTTTGATGTTCTGCTTTCACGCGACGACAAACGTCGCAATTAGCAAAAAACTGGGCAATTTATCTCTTCATCCTAGTCCACCAGAACCTCTGGCATAGGTCCTGATACATCTTGGTACTACCCGGATGAATTGTGAGAGGAGAATCATGAGCCTCCTTAAGGATCAGCTGGCTTAAGCGTGTGCTCATGGGAACCACCAACCGGTTCTGGAAGAACACAACACCCTCATCGTCCTTGGAGAAATCTTTAGTGTTTCCGCTAGCAATATTCTCCTTGATCCGGGATATACCCTTATCATACTTATGGACAGCTACATAGGTTTCTCCACCAAGTTGGATAGGAATCCTTGAGGAACAATGTGAAGGTTTAACTTCCGAAATTCCTCATGGAGAAGTGGTTAACCTTGTTGTAACATCAGGTTGTTACAGTAAGACTTACGACTCAATGCATCCGCCATAACATTGGCTTTCCCCGGGGTGTAAGTTATCCCTAAGTCATAATTTATAATCAACTCAACCCACCGTCTTTGCCTGAGATTCAAATCCGGCTGGGTGAAAATATATTTCAGACTTTGGTGATCAGTGTAAATTTCACAACGATTACCCAGAAGGTAATGTCGCCATGTTTTCAGTGCATGGACCACAGCTCCAAGCTCAAGATCGTGTGTTGGACAATTATCCTCATGTGGACGCAACTATCGAGATGTGTATGCAATCACATGTCGATCTTGCATGAGAATGCAACCTAGTCCTTGTCGCGAGGCGTCGCAATAGATAACAAAGTCCTTAGAGAAATCTGGTGGCACCAGAATGGGAGCAGAGGTCAGTCGTCTTTTCAACTCCTGAAAACTGTGCTTGCATTGTGGAGTCCACTCGAACTTTTTGTATTTCTTGAGGACTTCAGTCAGAGGTTTCGCAACCTTGGAGAAATTCTCGACAAAGCGGCAACAATAGCTCGCTAAGCCAAGGAAACTCCAAACTTTCTTAACCGATTCAGGTTGAGTCCAATCAAGGATGGCCTAAAGTCTCCCGGGATTGACCGCAATACCTTTACCGGAGATTACGTGGCCTAGGTAGGTCACTTCTGGCAACCAAAATTCACACTTGGAGAATTTGGCATACAGACAGTGCTCTCGAAATTTCATCAATACCAGCCTTAGATGCTTGGCATGTTCCTATTCGTTCTTTGAGTAGATGAGTCTATCGTCGAGGTAAACCACGACAAATTTATCCAAATACTCCATGAAGATCACATTCATCAAGCAAGAGAAGGTGGCTAGGGCATTGGTTAAACCGAAGGACATAACGGTGTTCTCGTATTGGCCATAACGAGTAACAAAAGCCGTTTTTGGAATGTCCCCGTTCCAAATTCTGATTTGATGGTATCCCAACCTTAAATCCATTTTGGAAAAGACAGAGGATCCATCGAGTTGATCATAAAAATCGTTGATCCTGGGGAGCGGATACTTGTTCTTTATGGTGACCAGAATTGCTGGCCGATAATCCACAACCATCCGATCCGATCCATCCTTCTTCTTGACGAAGAGGACGGGACAAGCCCAAGGAGAAGAACTAGGACGGATGAAACCTTTCTTCAAAGCTTCATAGAGTTGGATCTTAAGTTCGGCTAGTTCTAAGAGTGCCATCTTATAGGGTCTTCTGGCTATTGGGACAGTCCCAGGAATGAGCTCTATTTCAAACTCAACATCTCTGATAGGTGGAATTCCTGGCAGTTCTTCTAGAAAGACATTCGGAAAATCACGGACTACCGGAATTTCTTCTAATTTTGGAAGAGGGCTAGCATTGAGGGAATATAGTTGGCGCTTGGCTATTCGAGTGGAGACATTAACTATCTCACCCAATGGATGTGTAAGTTGAACATTCCTAGTATGAGTATCAATCTTAGCATAGTGGGCTTTGATCTAGTCCATGCCTAAGATGATATTGATGTCCGAAGACTTGAGGGCTATCAAAGATGCTAGGAAGACTAGCCTGTCCACCAGAATCTCATTATCATGGCTCACTCTAGAAATTTGCCACTTTGAACCAGGAGTCTGAACTACTAAAGGAGTAGGCATATCACAAAAAGACATGTTATGCAACTGTGCATAACTTTCTGAGATGAAAGAATGAGATGCCCTAGTATCAAATAGAACAGATGCTGGATGGCTATTGACAAGGATCATACCTAGGATAACATCAGGATCCTCGAGGGCTTCCACAGCAGAAACATAATTCACTCATCCATGAGCAGGAGCTGGCTTCACATAGAAAGCTTTTCCCGGCTTCCCACGTCCAGACGGCTTGGCATTGTTCTGAGGACACTCACGGGAGTAGTGTCCTGGTTCCCCACATTTGTAGCAGACCACGGTGGCACGGGGAGCAACATTGGCAGGAGGACCTCCAAATGTCCAGGCTGGAGGTTGGGCTGATCTGGGCGAGGTGCCTGGAAGGATGGCCTCGCAGTGTACCTTGGTGGCAGAGCTGCGTTGGGCACCCACACCCGGCGTTTGTTGGAGCCCGAGCCAGATGCGGGGCTGAAGTCACGGTTGTGCTTCCTCGTGGCCTCATAGTCAGTCTGTCCAGACTCGGAATTTATAGCCTTGTTGACAAGACCTTGGAAGGTTGTGCACTCATGCAGGCGCAGATCTCGACGGAGCTCAGGATTAAGTCCCTTGCGGAACCTAGCCTGTTTCTTGGCATCGGTTGAAACTTCCTTCGGAGCATAACGAGCAAGATTGCCGAACTCACGGCTATAGGCATCCACTCACAGTCTGTCCTGGGTGAAAGCACAAAATTCCTCTCTCTTGTGACCCATCAGCCCTTCCGGGATGTGATGGGTATGGAATGTCATGTTGAATTCTGCCCAAGTTGGTGCGGGGCCTGCGGGATGCATGGCTTCATAATTTTCCCACCATAGATTGGTGGGTCCTTCCAGAAAGTAGGTAGCAAAGGTCACCTTGTTGGCCTCGGATACATTGGCAGGTCGGATCTTATGGAACATGTTGGTCAGCCAATCATCCGCATCGAATGGGTCGATCGAATGATGATACTTGGGTGGGCACATCTTGACGAAGTCACCGAGGGACACACCATCATTGTGATCATTGCGGGGAGCACGTGCTGTGTTCTACTCAATTCATTCCAGCAGCCTGTTGGTCTCCCTTTTGTTCCGCTCAGCTTCAAGCATCACTTCTGCCAAAGAGGGCGCATGTGGCAGGTTCTCTTGCCTTGGCTCGCTTCCCTCACCCTGCTCAGGGGCAGGCACGGGGTTATTTCTAGTTGCCACCATCCTGGGAAAACAAACCCATAGCTTAGCCATAGAGGACATCAACTCTAAGACATGAGATAAGGAATCTACTGGACAACATGGCATGCAGGGTAACCACCCAAACAACATGGTAATGAAAACTGCCCTATGAACACCATGATTCATACACACCATGACAAAGTTCAGTACAAGCCCAAGCTGAATTACAACTACGGAGAGATGACACAACTCATCGGAGGCATTACAAGCTTCCTATACATTATCTATCTACACCTCTGGAACTCAACTCTCAACCTCAGTCATATCCCACAAGACACGCAGGACTGTGGTGATACGACTACTACCATACTAGTACTAACATCCACATACTCAAGCATCACCGTAGAATGCCTCATACAGGTTACCCCCGTGACCTGGGAGCTAAACCTGAGGATCCGGAAACACTCTAGCCTGTGATCCCTAGAAATCGTAAGGACACGGATGTCGCCTTGGTCCCCTTGTTGGCGGCTACAGCGGTCCTCGAAGAGGGGTGATGCCTCCAACATCGGGCTAGTCTATGCGTGCTGGCAAATAAGTCCACTATGGATTCATCATCTCCAAATCTCCATAGCCTGTCTACATGACAGGTGCCAACTGCGTCAGGGATGTCCAAAGATGTGCACGGGTAGCATAAAGCTCCATGCGAAGGGCACGTGCATCATGATCCCTGTTCTCCAACATCTGAGCGGTCACCTGCAGCCTAGGGTCCTCATGAGAATGATCATAGTAGGTTGTGCTAAGATAGCCATCCTATCCTCTCATGGAAGCAGGAACATAACAGAACTCTGTGTTCTGAAGCAGACCATGGTGAAACCTCATGATAGTCAACATGGTGTAGGCGGCCTCCTGAACTGCCATGTCTATGGTGACACCTAGTCCATAAATCCAGTGAAGCGGCTCTGCAGCTCCAGGATATGAAGGATAAATCTTAACAGTACACAGATACTGGCTCTGGTTGAAATCTCGATATTGTTCCTACATTGTGTACTATGGGTACCAACGGTAGCCAGCCTCCATCATAACTCTAACCAACATGGCCGTGTGACCCAGTACATCGATGCACCTAGTCAGACGGACCACCTGACGGAAAGGACGAGAGGGCATCTGAAACAGAGAATGATGCAAAGACATTAGAGACTCTAGTAGAAATTGGACAGTATAGCGGTTGTAATTGCTCAAAAAGGATTTTGAGACAACTGCAAAATAATGGAAAAACATCACCACTCGACTTTCTATACTCAAATCTCTTCTCCATCTGTTTGTCACACCAACAATACTCAAGTACCGACATAAACTTGGAAACAAGCTAGCTATTAGTCCATGGTTAGTAACTCGTCATCCTAAACAATAGATGAGAAGCCTAGTTCTTATCCCCGTAGAAAAGATGAGAATGACTCATAATAGAATAACTTGGGAAGAGGAGTAAAAAGATCCTTACGTTCCCTTCCACAATTAATTCCCCTACTTTGCTATAGTGTTTCTAGACTCAACTTTGACCGGTTTGGCTTGGTAGTCCTATACTCAGTCAGGCTCTCATACCAACATTGTCGGGACCCCGATCCTAAGTCATATGTATCTAGACTGTAACATATCACATCACTTTGCGGCCTCACGCACGGTAAGCTCCATGGTTGTAGCCTTACCTTAGCCGGGACCATTTGCGTCTTTTGGCTCACGTATGTGAACAAGTTGCTGGCAATCAAACGACAGAGAACCCGGGCCGGCATGACTAGTCATAGAACCCAAGTGGCACATCCGTATGGAAACAGGCATACGTAACCCAACAATGCAGGTGTCGTTCTCAAGCTCGTGTAGATGAGTCATAGCAAGCTACAAGGACTCCATTACGTCGTGAGACATAAATGCCATCACCGCACATAGACGAGTCATAGCAGGCCATAGGGACTCCATTAGAATACGAGACATTTCCCCGAAGGGACAGACACAGCAGCAAGGAAGGATACATGCCGGTCAATCAATGTGTCCGGAGCAGTAGCAAGCTACCAAGGCCCGATGGAAGCACAAAGAGGTAGTTTCCCGTAAAGATTACTACTAAAGGCACACGACTAGGTGTCGGATCCCATACATACCGTTGCACATCACACGTACGCACGACATGCCCGATATGCATAGATACTACCATGGCATCACAACATAACCATACAACAACTTTTATTTAAGGGGCTCAGACGAGCCTTGCATAACATGTTCTTACAGATAGGGGTCACATGACCCGACACTCAAGTCATACAAACCAAGCGGAAGCATAAGCTGTCTGGGTACAGACAGATGAAAGGGTAAAAAGGCACATGGCTAGACTATCTACAGCCCACCACAGGGCATAAGGTCGTAGCTGGGACACCAGCTATTCGGCATCGTCAAACATCTAGATAAAACCCACCCGATGGGTACTGGGTCTCATCTGCAACATTTATTAAGCAAACGTGAGTACAAACGTACTCAGCAAGTCTTTAAAACATACCTAGTCTATTCATGCTCATGTATCAACACGGGGAGTGGTGGAGTTTATGCAGCAATGCCAGCTTTGACTCATGGCTAACCTACACTACACCATTTTTAGCTCTTTGTTTAGATTTCAGTTATCGCACACGAGTCCACTAACTCCATGACAATACACCACCATGGATTCACTTCCCTCTCCTGGGAGAGTGCCATCCACGGTACTCACACTTGTCTTGATATTTTTATGAGTATCCATTTGATTATCTATGAACAGCATCAGTTGTCCAAGTAGTCCATATCCGAGGACGCGGCTTTCGAATAGTTTCATACCCTGCAGGGGTGTACTTGTTCACACACACTCTCGCCACTTATTGCCGTGTTCTCTTAAAACCATGCACCTTGGCAACCTTCATGCGGAAGCCCAGCGAGGGAGTCGGCCACGACCGTCAATCACATAAGACCTCTAGTCTAGGCTATCGCCTATTTGAGACTGAACCCGCACGGAAGTCCGGCCGAAGTTTCCGCTACGGCCCCAAACGATCTGCGCAGGGTTCCCAAGCCCACCATTCGGGTGACCCTTGGTACACCGTGCCACTGCCTACCGCATCGTAACCCACCCCGAGGGTCAGCGCTACGCACGGCCTCTAGCATGCTATAAACACTAGAAACTACTTGCAACTCCTGGACTAAGGACTAAGTGATTGAAAAGTCGAGAGGGTCAATTAAGTATCCCAACGTGTGGTAGTAACCAGTCTTGGATTACAAACACAGAACTCAGTTCCTAAGAATGGTCCCAATCAGACAACCTACTATGTACTCCTACATAGCCTCTCATCGCAACCTTTACCAAGTCGGTTTCATCTTAAGCCTATCACATCAGAACTTCATTACTTCACTCCAGTTCATCACCCAGATGAATCAGACCTGACACAACTCTAAGCATAGCAAGCATAGCAGGCAAAGTAAGCTAAGCACATCATGGCACAAGCATCTACCAGGTATGCTAGGTTGCAAGGTTTAGCTATTTACTGTGACAATGACAGGTCATGCAAAAGAATAGGTTCATCTACCGTGTATGACAGACAAGTGAACGTTTGTCCTAATGCAATAAACAAGAGCAGGAGCAAGAGAGTGGGATGTTATCGGAATGATCAAAGCGGGTTGCTTGCCTTGCTGGGTAGCGGAAAGGTTCTCTCCTTCGTTGGAATACTCGGGGGTATCCTCAGAAGCAGGGCCTACCGCAATGCAGATAAATAACAATCAATACACGCAAGTGCAACAATATGATGCACGATCATGACATGGTAGCTTATAAGGATGGGCTAGTGCAACTATTGTCCAAGTTAGTTTGAAGTGAGCTTGAATATAGGTTCAAGATCAATCCCCATTTCATATTCCATATATTAACCTATTAGTAAATGTCAATGTTCATATACATAGGTTGCTCTAACATGCATGATAATAGCACCATTAGATTCATTTGATTTTTCTGATAAATTTTCATATATAAATTATTTTCATCTGAGTTACAGATTAATTTATATGAATTTTTGAAGTTTTAATCATTTTCTGGAATTATTTTAAAACTGGAAATTCCTTTATTACATCAGCCTGACATCATCATGGCGTCAGCAGGTCAGCTGACCGGTCTAGGTCAAACCTGACGTGCGGGGCCGCACATCAGCGTCACGGGACTAATCCCCGCACTCACCAGGGTTTGACCCGCATCTAGGGCCCACTGGTCAGTGGATGAGGGGCTAATTAGCAGGGGGGTTAGCCCCTCATGGCCTTTCCACGTCAGCACGCCGGAGGCCAACCGGCGGCGACCAAGAACACGGCAGCGACTCCCCGGACTTGCGCATCCGGTGGCCATTTGGCATGCAGAGGGGACCAGAAGGTAGCCCGCGCACGCGCGCGTCTAACGAAGCAGTAGAGAGGGCTCGGGGTCGCCGGCGACGACGGCCACGTCATGCTTGGTGGCGGCGGTGGCTCGGGCAGGACCGGCTTCTGCGCTAGAGGGCACGGGGAAGCAGGGGGGAGGGGGAGGAGCACCAGCGGATCACCGCGGTTCCAACATAGGCGATGGTGAGGTCGGGGGAGGTCCAGACGGGGCGAATCGTCGAGGTGGAGCTCCGGTGAACGACGGGGAAGAAACGGCGGTGGAGCATCGTGGAGGGCTCCGGGTGTCGACTGGCTTCACGGGGAGGACGAGGGGTTCGCTGCGGGGCTGTTGGGGGGCTCAGAACGGCGCGGGGTGGCTAGAACTATGGCGGCCCGGCGGCTACGAGCTCGGCAATGGCAGGCAGAGAGGGGGAGAGCGAGAGAGAGCTCGCGAGCGGGAGAGGGAGAGGAGAAAGAGGCCACAGCAAGGAGGCCCCGCGCTAGTGCTCTCCGAGCCCTCTAGGCCAGTAGCCAAGCAGGGAGAAGGTGGCCAGCGTGTGCCCGCGCGTGGCGAGCGCACGCCCCTGTCCTCTTGGTGAGAGGACAGGGATGACTGGCCATGGGCTAGTGGGCCAGTCCCCCCTGGGCCTCTGCCCTTTTTCTTTTCTTTTCTTTCTGATTTTCTATTTTTGACATTTGTCTTATTTCTTTTTCTGGTACAAATGCTTTGATAAAATTTCCCAAATATTTTATAATATCAAGTTTGAATATTTCAAACTCCAATAAAAAGTTTCAGGATATTTTGAAATATAAAGTATTGATAATGCTTTATTTGGCATTTTCAGAGGCTTATTTATTTATTTTTAAATTGCTATAATTGTTCCAATATTTAAAATGGCCCCTGATATATTCATGTCCATATTTATCAGACATAGGGAACATTTTGTATTGGCATATTGAGTTTGTTGAGTTTTCATAAACTTTTAATTAATTTGATTCCAATGTGATCTTGGGGTTTCTTTTAATCCCCATTTCATGTTGATGCAAAATTGAAACATGATGCACACACATGTTGTCCTATGACATCTAGCTAGGGATGTGACAATGTCCTCCTGGGCGACGGGTAGACGGGACGTCGCCTGGGCCTAGGCCGCTAGGACCCAGGCGTAGCCCAGTAGGCTTCGGGGTGCAGGGCCGGATCCTCTGCACCCCAAAGCGGCAGTTACGGCTCGAGGCCACCCACACGCGCGGAGTTTCCGGTGGGGGTGGGCACAATCGATCCCACGTCCCCCGGTCGTGGCCTCCCCTATAAAAGGGGAGGAAGTGTAGGGGCAGAGGTATCCGCGCCCCACTTGCCTCCTTGATGCCCTTTGTCTTCGCCTCTTTCCTTACCTCGCATTTCGTCGCACCCGAGCCCGCGCCCGCGCCCGCGCCCGCACACCGCATCGCTGCCGCGATGGCCGATGGATGTGAAGGCAGTTGGGCTGGTTCCTTCGTGGTAGAGGCAGACATCGCCGAGCTGCGCCGCGCGTGCATGTTGTCGTCGGCGAAGCGAGTGGCCGCACGCGTGCTAGGCAACGAGGTAGCGCCGGCGCCACAGCCAGGGGAACACGTCGTGTTCCTCTAGCACTTCTCCCGGGGCTTCAGGCTCCCGGTGAGTCTCTTTTTCCGTCTTCTGCTCAACACCTTTGACCTCCAGCCGCACAACCTCGGTCCAAATTCGATTTTGTACCTCTCCTCCTTCGTAACATTGTGCGAGGGGTATCTTGGCATCCTCCCCTTCATCGAGTTCTTCAATGCCCTTTTCTACCGCAAGCCTTTGAAGAGCGACGCATGCGGGGGCATGGTGGTGTGCTGCCGCGGGGTCGCTCGCTTTCCCCCTCTCTCTCTGATCGACTCCGTCAAGGGGTGGCACCGGACGTTCTTCTGTGTGAAGAATGTCGACCCAAGGACAGACTACATCTAGCTGCCGCCGTTTGAGAACCGGCAGTCGTCTCAATAGAACTGGCTGGGACCTGCCCCGCACGGCATGGCCTTGGACGAGCTCACCCGACTCACACAGCTAAAGAGCGGCGAGGGGCTGGTCGCCGCCGACCTGGTGGCGGCCTTCGTCTCGCGTCGGGTGTCGCCCCTCTAGATGCGACCACACCGGATCTGCGACATGTCTGGCCGGCATGACCTATGTCGGCAGTCCACCGTCCAGCTGACGCCGGCACAGGTGGTGAAGCGGGTGAATGCCCTCATGACGTTCAAGCTGAAGCCCGCCTCATGGTCCTTCGGCATGGAGCCGTACGACCGCATCAACTGGCCTCCCCTGGTGAGTTTTTTCATCGAGGCGGTTCTTTCTTGTTTGGCATTCCCCAGCCGGCAGACGGTTGGAGAACTTACATTGAAGTGTTGATCACAGCTGCTGGTGTGACAAAACACGCCAGACGGCCTTCAAGTATAGATCTTCGAGGCAGAGCGGGTGGAATTCGACTTTGAAGACTTCCAGACGGGAGGTCCCCCGGAGGAAGGATTGGACTCCTCGGGAGGAGCCGACGAGCCGGCGGATCTGCAAGGTGGCGCTCCTGGTGGAGCCGGAGGGTCCGGAGCAGCTGGAGAACCCAGTGGAGTGGGTGAGTTCCCTCTTGCCCCCTCCATCAGGGACTAGAGAGACGATAACCACGATGATGATGATTTGATGATCTTAGACGGGCCTCCTCCCGCAGCGCGCCAGGACCGGAGGAGCAAGGAGCAGCCGGCTCGAGGCCCGACAGCCGAAGCGTACGGCCGGGGGAAGAGGCCGGCTTAGGAGGGGCCGGCGGACCCGCCGCCCGGCCTGAAGCGGGTGAAGGTGGCCGTGTGGAAGCCGCCGCCATGCACCAAGCAGGCCCTGCCCCTTGTTATTGTATAAGTTTTTTGTCTTTGTGTAAGATTTTGCTTCCGCCTTGCGAGCCGGTTTACGATCGGTTCTTGGATGCTGCAGTGATCCCATCGAGCTCCAAGATGAGGAGCCGGCGGGGGAGACGATAGATGCCGCCAGCCGGCTAGCCCGCGAGCACGCAGCCACCCAGCGGGAGGAAAAGAGGAGGCTCACGGAGCTGCGAGCCACCCGGTCCGGCACGCGTGGAGGGGCCGTGCATTCCGGGACATTGAGCGTCCGGAAGCGGAGGGGGTCGGCGGACCCCTCACGGGCATCGGACACGGCAGCAGAGTCCACCTGCATGTTGAGGCCTTCGTAAAGCGAGCCGCAGGGGGCAACCATGGACCCGCCAGCGCCTCCGCCCGCGCAAGAAACGGCCCCGGCGAGGAAGGCGACGATGTAGCCGACTCCCGAGGCGAACCGGCCTGAGGTGCCGGAGGTGACCCCGCCTGCGGCTGAGCCGGCCCGGGTCGAGGTGCCAGAAGCTCCGACGGCCCCGAAAGCGGTGTCGGAGGCACCACCAGAGGCGGCGGCCATGGAGGTGGAGGTGCCTTCCGGCGCGACCAATGCGCTGGAGCGGCCGGGAGAGGAGGCGGCTACGGCACCAGGCAGGGGGCCAGCGGGAGGCGACTCCCGGCCCCTTGCCATCATCAACCCACCCCCGGCGGCCGGAGTCGCGGCGAGCCCGTGCGGCAACAGCGGCCGGGCCCGGAGGACCCTGTGGTTCATGCAGGAGGTCATCTGGGACTAGGAAGCACTGGCGAGCGTGCCGGGCCTGCCGCCCCCCAGGCAGGCAGCCCGGTCCTGTCCTTCGCGGACTTGGGAAGTGTCCTGGACCGGTGCCAGCAGGAGCTGGCCCGGTTTGCAGAGGCGGCGGACGCCACCCTTCAGCATGCAGAGGTAAGCCGGCACTTTTGCCTTAGAGTTTTCAATGGGGGCGCGTGAGCGCAACCACTGTGTGTAGCCCCCGAGATGCGGGCCGACTGACCAGTTGACGGGCAGCCGGGCCGGATCTCCTTTGAGCATGTCTTGACCTTTGCCCCTCTTTTTTGCGACAGGAGGGAACCTATCTGCGGCAGATGCTATTTGCTGAAGCGGTCACCATCCACGACCATGACAAATTCGGTTTCTACCGCCTGGATGAGGAGTTAGCACATGTGCAAGGTAGGTTGTACTTCGTAGGAGAGGCATATATCCCCCGGGGGTCGGCTGACGTTGGTTGTGTCTTGCAGGCGAGCTGGCCACCCTTCGGGGGGAGAAGACCGAGCTTGTCACCGAACGAGACCGGCTAACGCGGGACGTCCAGGCGGCCGCGCAGGAGACGGACCGGCTGGCCATGCTGCTGGTCGACGGGGAGGCGGCCCGGGACCGGCTCAAGGCCGAGGCGGCACAGGAGGTGGTGGCCCGGGAGGCATTTGTCAAGGAGGCGTCTGACGCCACCCTGAGGACCGCCACCCTTCAAGGCGAGGTGACCCACCTCGAGAGGACACTCTAGGAGGTCAAGGTTTCCCTCGCCACCTCAGAGGCGGCCCGGAAGTCTGAGCGCGAGGCGGCGCTCCACTTTGCCATTGGGGTGGACGACGCGATCGAAGGTAGGTGCCAATCTCTCTCCTTCCCCACCGGTTGCTCTTCCCTTTGCCGTTTCTCGTGTTTCATCTTGCTTTTTCTTTCCTTCTCTTCTTCTTCCTTCCAAGGTGTTTCCCGGAAACTCATCGCCGCGTGGCGCGCGCCATTGAGGAGCACCAGGAATACCTTCGGGAGTGCGGTCGCCCCATCGAGGAGCATGCCTCGTGGGAAATGGACGAGATTGGGATCACCGTTGAGATGCGGATGACCCATCTCGAGCGGAGCATGGAGCGGCTCAAGACCGCCGGCAAGGAGGTCATCGCTGCGCTGTGGCCGGGTCGCAGGGGAGCTCCGACGCACCGCGTGGCTCAGTGGCTGGAGCATGCCGTCCCCCGCCTCGAGGCCTAGAAGGCATTGGCTGCCCGAGCCGGGGCACAGATGGCGCTCCGGTTTGTGATGTCTTGGTACAATGGCATGGACCTGGGTCGGCTGGCGACCATGCGGGACGTGTCGGCCACAAAGCGGGAGGCCCGCGAGCCGGCCCTTGTCTAGTGGGTCAACGAGCTCGCGTCATACGTTGACGTGGACGAATTACTGCCGGCCCTTGGCGAGGATGGCGAGCCGTTGACCGAGGACTCCTTCGGCATCCCTCAAGGCCCAGCGGATGATGTAGTCACTGACGAGAGCACTGACTCGAGCGGCAAGACAGCCGAGACCGAGGAGCCCACCTCGAAGGCCAAGGAGGCCGACCTGAAGACTGCAACCACCTCCGAGGCGAGGACCGAGCTGCCTCGCGATGCGCCGGCTGGGGGCACGCCGTCTGGCGACGTGCCGGTGGCCTAAGCCCTCGGGCATCATTTTTATCTTTTTTTCCTGCATGTAAAAAACTTGAATCCACCCACTTGGGGTGTTTGTGTAATGAACCGAATGCTGGCCGTGGGCCACTTTTGCCTTAATGTTTATGCCATGAATATTTTGTTGTGTTTGCCTTGTGACTCATACCGCCTCGTCCTTATCCCTTTTTGCCCGCCTTGACTCTTTCCGTTTCTATTCCTTTTCCCCTCTGGTTTTGGCCCCACCAGCCCGACAGTTGGGAGCCAGTCTGTAGCTAGGTCGGGGCATTCGCCTCAGGGGAGCTGTTTCAAAACATAGGAATCGTGAGGGTTTTTCTGGATAAGTAGAGCGGCAGAGACGCGGCGATGGTCCGGCTGGGCCCCAAAGGGGTCTCCCGTTGTTTCGACCATTCATGTGAGCCAAACCTTGCCGCCCCGGGGCCCTCTCAACCGGATAGCCGGGGGCCGGTTATGTAGCTGGTAAGGGCGGGGAAGTTTGGCTAGCTCACATTACTTAGACGTTTTTTTAGAGAGACACTTCTAGGCCCAGCCGGCTAGCCCCCGGGCCCGGGAGCTGGGCCGGGGAACCGGTAAGTGAGGAACACTTTTGAAACAAACAAAACGGGGCGCGCCCCAAGAGCCTGCTTGGGGTGCCCATTGCATTCATAAACCCAAAAGGACGGGGATACATACATACATTGATTTTCCTCAGCAGTAAAATGGGCGCAAGAGTGCTACATTCCATGGGCACTCTGTCTCTTCACCGGAAACATCTCTTTTGCGCTTTTGCGGCTTCTGGGCATCTATCGGGTAGTATGCGTTGTTGTGTACCGCCTTGCTGATGATGAACGGGCCCTCCCATGAGGAGGACAGCTTGTGTTGTCCGGCAGTTCGCTGGATCCGTCTGAGGACCAGGTCCCCCTCGCGGAACGAGAGTGGCCGGATCCGCTTTCTGTGGTAGTGCCAGAGCTTCTGCTGGTAGATCGCCATCCGGCTCAAGGCCAGTTCATGAGCTTCCTCGAGTAGATCGACACCGTCTTCTCTTGCCTCCTTAGCGTCCCTCTCCAAGTATAGGGCGACCCGAGGCGAATCGAACTCGACGTCGGTGGGGATGATCGCCTCGGACCCATACACAAGGAAGAAGGGAGTGTAGCCGGTTGACCGGTTCGGGGTAGTCCGGAGACTCCAAAGAACGGCCGGCAGGTCATCGATCTAGCAGCCGGCTGACCTTACCAGCGACGTCACGAGCCGGGGCTTGATGTCGGACAGGATGAGGCCGTTCGCCCTCTTGACCTGGCTGTTTGACTGTGCATGAGCGACGGAGGCTAGGTCGAGCCGGATTCCTTGCTTGGAGCAGACACGCACGAGTGCACCCTTGGTGAAGTTGGTGCCATTGTCGGTGATGATGCTGTGGGGAACGCGGTAGCATACCATGATGTCGTCGATGAACCAGACGGTCGTGGGGCCATCCAGCTTCTTGATTGGTCACGCCTCGATCCACTTGGTGAATTTGTCGGTGGCCACTAGTAAGTGTGTTATGCCGCCTCGAGCGGTCTTGAATGGGCCCACCATGTCTAGCCCCCAAACGGCAAAAGGCCACGAGAGGGAGATGGTTTGGAGGGTCGTTGCCGGTAGGTGGCTTTGCATGCTGAAGCATTGGCAGCCATCACACTTGTCGACCAATTTCTTGGCCGCCTCGAGAGCCGTCAACCAGAACAAGCCGTGGCAGAAGGCCTTGGCCACTAGGATCTAGGAGGCGACATGATGCCCGCACTCTACTTGGTGAATGTCGAGGAGGATCTTCAGACCCTTTTCCGGCTCGACGCATCGCTGGAAAACGCCGGTGGTGCTGCTGTGGACAAGCTCGTTGTTGATGATGCCATAGGCCATGGCCCGGTGCTGGATTTTCCTAGCCAGAGCCTCGTCCGGAGGCAGCTCACCCCGTAGAAGGAACGCTAAGATGAGTTGGGCTCACGAGGGGGCTGCGACGGCGGCCGGCTCGGGAGTCCCCGGGACTGGTTGTTCAGTCACTGGGGCTGGTTCGCCAGCCCCCGGGACCGGCTCGGGAGCCCCCGAGGCTGGTTGGCCAGCCCCCGGGTTTGGCTCACCGACCCCCAGGGCCGGCTGGTTGGTGATCATCATGATGGCTGTGCCGCTGGGGCTGGCCGCCTCGGGCGCCGCCAGCTTGATCGGAGCCGGCTAGGCGGCCGATGATTCGAGAGCCAATGGTGGAGTTGCCGGAGAGGCGGCCGGGACCGTCGATGGGCCGGCAACACCCACTGGCACGAAGATTGACTCCGATTTTGGGGAAGGCTTAATCGAAGACTTGAGCAGCCGTTCGTGGGAGACGCCGGCTGGGATGGCCTGCCGGGTGGAGCCGATCTTCCCCAGTGCATCCGCCGCCTCGTTGTCCGCCCGTGGGACATGATGAAACTCACAGCCCTCGAAGGAGCAGGTGAGCTGTTGTACAAGGAAGCGGTAGCTGGCCATGTTGGTGTCCCTAGCGTCCCATTCACCAGAGACTTGCTGCACCATGAGGTCGGAGTCGCCAAAGCAGAGGATGCGCGTGATGCCGATATCCTTGGCGAGTCGGAGGCCATGGACGATGGCCTCGTACTCAGCCATGTTGTTGGAGGTGGCGAAGTGGATCTATAGGGCATATTTGAGCTGATCACCTTTAGGGGAGGAGAGGACTATGCTGGCACCCAGGCCGGTCCTCATTTTCGAGGCATCGAAGTGCATGCGCCAATGCGTGGAGTCTGGGGGAGGCGGGACGAACTCCGTCTCCGCCCAGTCGACGAGGAAATCCGCCAACGCCTGCAACTTGATGGCGGTTCTTGGCTCGTACCGGATCTCATGATCGGCGAGGGCAATGACCCACTTGGCGATCCGGCCGGTGGAGTCCCGGTCCCTCATGATCTCGCCAAGCGGGGTCGTGCTCACCATGGTAATGGTATGCTCTTGGAAGTATTGCTTGACCTTCTTGGCGGCAAAGTATATGCCGTAGCAAATCTTTTGATAGTGGGGGTAGTTCTACTTGGACGCGGAGAGGACCTCGCTAAGGTAGTAGACGGGTCATTGGACCGGCAGAGACTTGCCCTCCACCAGCCGCTCGACCACCGGTGATGACGCGGGTCGTCGCCGCGATGTAGGCGAGTAGCGGTTCCTTCTCAGCCGGCGCGGCTAGGATGGGTGCGTGGGTGAGAGCCTTCTTGAGGCCGCGGAAGGCCTCGTCTGCCTCGTTAGTCCAGTCGAAGGCGCCCGGCCTATTGGTTTGACTTGGCTCAATCAAAGCCGTGTTGCGAAGGAGTCCGTAGAGGGCAGGGCCTTCTCTCCCGGCCGGCTGATGAACCGGCTGAATGAGGCGAGGCAGTCGATGAACTTCTGGACGTTGCGGAGCCGGGTCGGTTTTGGCATGTGCTGGATCACGCTGATCTTCTCGGGGTTATTTTTGATGCCGCGGGCAAACACGAAGAAACCCAAGATTTGTCCGGCAGGGACGCCGAAGACACACTTCTCTGGGTTGAGCTTGATCTTGTACTCACGTAAGTTCGCGAAGGTCTCCCAAAGGTCGTCGAGGAGGCTGAAGTGCTTCTTGGTTTTGACGACGATGTCATCGACGTAGACATGGATGTTCCTGCCTATCTGAGGTAGGAGGCACTTCTGCATGCATCATTGGAAGGTGGCGCCAGCATTCTTCAGGCCGAAGGACATGGTGATGTAGCAGTAGGCCCCGAAGGGCATGATGAAGGAGGTCTTAAGCCGGTCTTCTGGATCCAGCTCGATCTGGTGGTAGCCTGAGTAGGCATCCAGGAAGGACAGCAAAGTCGCAGCCGGCCATGGAGTCGATGACTTGATCGATCCACGGCAGGGCGAATGGGTCCTTGGGACATGCCTTGTTCAGGCTAGTGTATCGATGCACATGCGCTAGGTATTGTTCTTCTTCAGTACCAGGACTGGGTTGGCCAGCCAGTCCAGGTGGAATACTTCCATGATGAACCCGGTTGCGAGCAACCGGGCGACCTCTTCGCCTATAGTATGCCGCTTCTCCTCGGAGAAGCGGCGCAGGGGTTGCTTGACCGGCTTGACATCCGGCCGGATGTGGAGTTTGTGCTCAGCAAACTTCCTCGGAACACCCGGCATGTCCTTGGGGGACCATGCAAACATGTCCCGATTCTCACGGAGGAAGTCGACAAGCTCGCCTTCCTATTTGCTATTGAGGTGGGAGCTGATGGTGACACACTGAGCCGGGTTGGCCGGGTCGAGCGGGATTTGCTTGGTGTCTTTAGATGGCTGGAAGGAGGCCTCGCTGGTGGATTGCGAGGGTGGTGCCGGCATGGCCAGCTGGCTGGCAGCAAGGGCCACGAGTCGGTCAAGCTACCGTTTCTCCTCAGCGATCTCTAGGGCCTAGGCCAGCCGGCTGCCGTCTCGAGCGCATTCGAGTGATATCTTGTAGTCGCCCTTGATGGTGATGATCCCCCTTTGGCCTAGCATCTTGAGCTTGAGGTAAGCATAATGGGGGACCGCCATGAAGCTGACAAGAGCCGGCTGGCCCAACAGCGCGTGGTAGGGGCTCACGAGGTCCACGACCTCGAACAGCACTGGCTCGCGGCGGAAATGGCCGGGTCCGCCAAAGAGGACGTCGAGCATGATCTTGCCGACAGGGGAGCGGGACTTCCCAAGCACAATGCCACGGAAACTGTCCGGCTCGCATACGAGTGTTCTATCTTTAGCCGCAGCTTATGCATCATGTCGAGGTAGAGAATGTTGATGCTGTTGTTGCCATCTATCAGCACCCGTGAGAAGTGGTAGGCTCACTCCTTAGTGGCGATGGTGGGGTCGAGGACCAAGGCATAGCTGTCGGGATTCGGCATCACGGCAGGGTGATCGTCCTGGCTCCAAGTGACTGGCTTCTCCGACGAGTGCATGAACTGGGGAGTTGCCGGCATGGTGGCGTTCACCTCACGGCGGAGCCGGCGCTGAGCGTGTTTTCCCGTCTCTTCACTGGTGAAGATGACGTAGCAACCATCCTGGTTGGGGAACTGGTCGATCAGACGACCGTCGTTCGGAGCCGTTGCCGGCACCGGGGCGGCCGCTTGGGCCAGGGACGGCGTGCGGGCTGGTGGGGCGGGAGGAGCCAGAAGGCCGTTCCCCTGGGGCCAATCCCTGTGAGAAGCTGCACTGCCGAAGCGTGTGCGTAGAGGGCTTGGCCCCTGAATGGTTCTTACAGGGGAGATCAAGCATTTGCTCAAAGGTGAGCTTTGGCTGCGTGGCAGCCTTGCCAGTGCACTGGCACTGGCCGGAAGACTGTGCAGCCGGCTCCTGATCCTCGACGGTATTGACCTGCCGGCTCCCATAGTGGGGATCCGGTTCGTCATTCTTGCGCTTGTCGTTTTGCGGCTGCCGGTTCTTTGCGGCCGGCCGGGTCGTGGCCGGCGTCGTCGTTGCCCTTGCGGGCAGGGTTGTCTTGACCCAGATGGCCGAATCGGCCGTGGCGTATTTGTCTTCCTTGGTCATGAGCTCGGCGAGCGTGGCCGGCTCGGAGCACAGGAGCTTGTGCTTGAGAGGGGTGCCATCCCGACAGCCCTTGATAAAGTACTACATGGCTTGGACCTTGTGCTCCCCCTCGCAGGAGTTGCGGAGCTCGGTCCATCGGGTGAGGTAGTCGTGGAGGGATTCATCCGGCCCCTTAACGCACATGGCGAGTTCACGGGGACGGCCAGCCCGCTTGTAGGTGCCGGTGAAGTTGCGGACGAAGGCCTCCTCGAAGTCCGTCCAAGTGTTGATGCTGCCGGCCGCAAGGCTGTTGAGCCAGGTGCAGGCCGAGCCGATCAGCATAAGGAGGGCGTAGCAAATGTCTACGCGCTTATTCCCCCTGGCGAAGCCCACCGCGCTGGTGTAGTCGATCAGCCAGTCTTCAGGTTTGGTGGCCCCGTTGTATTTCGGGGTGTCCCTAGGGAGCGTGAAGCCGGTTGGGAACGGCTCGATGTGAATCCGGGGGCCAAAGCAGGCCGGACCAATCGAGCCCTCCTCCTCGAGGAGGGCGGATTGTGCGAGTTTGTCGATGCGGTTGCAGGCGTCATTCTCACTGCGGGGGACGCGTTGTCCGAGCCGAGCCGAGAGTTCGGGGCGGACGGTGGGTGGCGCTGACTGCCGGGACTCGCGACGTGGAGGCGGCGTGTGCCCCTGGCTGTGTCGGCTGCCGGATGCTGATGCTTCGTGGTGGCTACCGCTGCGAGGCGGCTCATTGGTGCACTGGCTGCTAACAGTCGGCAGCTCACTCCCTGACGTCTGAGAGGGCCGGGGGTTGTTTTCTTTGGCTCGGCGGCCGGAGACGCGAGGGGAGCAAGAGTACTAGGCCGCCTGGCGGCCGGCAATACCCATGCCCTCGCGCTCGGGCCGGGGGCCTTCAGTGGTGGCGCCGCCTGTTGCGAGCAGATGCTACTGCGCATCGGCAGCATCGATGAGCTCCTTGATGTGGCGCTCGTGGGCGGCACGCTCTTCGTCCTCCAAGGAGGCCAATTCCTTGTAGGCCACCTTGAGAGCCCGCAGGTTAGCCACGGGGGTGTCGTAGACAGGCATTTTGCCGCCAAGAATTTTGGCGACCACGCGGCCCCATGCCGGCTGGGCTCGGTGCCAGCCGGGGTGAGTCCGTAGGCGGAAGCGTACTCCCGCTGTGCCGCCTCCATGCGGCGCCACGTGATGGCGAGGGCAGTGGCATCCTCGAACAGGATGCGGCGAGCTACCTCGAGATCAGCCGCAGCGGTGTCGGGGTTCGCCATTGAGGCGATCGGAATGCTCAAGCCCCGGAGGGCCGCACCGAGCGGGTCGGACATGCCAACGCAGGCGGCGGCAGTGGTAGCCGTGACCCGCGCCCGTCCGGATGCGGTGGAGGAAGTGATGGCCATAACCCCATGCGATCATGGGACCTGCTAGGCTGAGCCGCAGCGAGTGTGCCCACTGCTGTGGGCAAACCAATGCAGACGAGCACCCCCGCAGGGTACTCGTTAGCGGCCGGAGCCTCAGCGAGGCTGAGCCTGCCAAAGCACTCGGTGAGCGCGTCGATGTCGGCCGTGAGGCCGACGGAGTTCTCTGCAGGGCGTGCCGGGGCAAGCCCCACAAGCTCCCCATGGTTTCGCCGGGACGAGCGGCGGCGGCGGGGAATGGCGAGGGGTCCCGCCCGGAGCATGGATCCGGCCGGTGCTGCGTATGGCCCCACAGTGGGTGCCAACTGTTGTCGTTTTCTCATGACCGATGCCATGAGGTGGCTTATTGTAAGTGGCTGGGGCCGGAGGACACCGACGGGCTCCGGGTGTGAGATTGGGCACAAGCGGTGGTGACACACGATGTACCCAGGTTCAGGGGCCTCCGTGGGAGGTAACACCCCTAGTCCTGCTTGGTCTAGTTGGACGGATGGGTATGTGTATAAGGATGCTCCTGGAGCTGTGTCTAGAGGAGGAAGAAGGAGCAGTCGACTCGTCTTCCTCTGCCACTAGAGAAAGGAATGAGAGTTCCGTGCGTGTGTGTGAGCGACCATTTCTCCGTCCCCGTTGCATGGGGGGCTCGGGGGGTTTTATAGGCCAACCCCCCAGCTCTTACAATATGTCATAAGTACAAAGGTGGGGGGACCCGGCTGGCAGCCTCTCTGGCTGGCCAGGGGGTCCCGCCGCTCGTGGCATCTCGTCACTGGCCGAAGCGGTCACATCTCCCGTTGGGGCCCACCAGCCGGCTCTGCGATTGGCCCTCGCCCACCTGCCGCGGCACGGGCCGGCTGGGGGGCATCGTCTAGCGCCAGCCGGCCGAAGTCTCCGGTATGGCCGGCGGCACTGTAGCCACGCCGGGGCAGGTAATCGAGTGGCGAAAGCATGCCGGCACTGTTCCCCCGCCCGGCCGCGCTCATCGATGTCAGTAGCCAGGACGATTGGACTTTAGCCACACGCGGTAGTGCATAAGAGGACACTGTAGCCACAGGGCCACCCGTCGTGCCAGTCACGTCGCGTCGTCGTACCCGCGCGCAGGGGGACACGACGGGGATGTCCGTCCGAAAGTCAACGGAAGAGCCGGCCCATGGGCGGCCGGCCGCGCCCAGCCGACTGAGAGCCCAATCGGCTCCTTGACCAGCCAGTCGAGGCACCAGCCGGCACTAGCACGCGTCGGACGTCCTCCGGCCGGCCATGGCCAGCCGGTCGCGTAGTTTTTCTTCGAAGCGAAAGGGGGAAGACCCCGTTGCTTTGGCCTACCTAGGGGTAATAACCCCGTCAATATGTCTCGAACGATGAAGTGAAGGAGGATCGAAGCCCCGAAGACTAACTCAATGATGAAGCGTCACCATCCATCGAAGCGTCGCCCCTGCAAGAACTAACACCTTAAACTATCGCTAGAACCGAGGCACCAAGATTCCCCTCTTCACTACTAGCTATCGAAGCGACAGGTGAAGGGGTGACGAATCCACGGGCTCATGTGCAGAAATCCAGGGGAGGAAAACTTTGCCCTTGTTACCTTGTGGGATAGGAAAGGAAGAGGTTGTGGTGGACCTTCCATTATCGAATTATGCATGTTCTTGGATCCCTTCATACAATTGAACCATGTCAATCACATAATTTGTGTTGGTTATATTATAGTTGTATGAGCTAATAAATATTTTTTGTATTTAACATCGTGAACGTTAACGAAGTTAGAAAATGGATTACAATTTATAAACATTCTTAGGAATATTTGTGTAAAAATTAAATAATTGTACGATAATATTACTATTATCATGTTATTTAATATGTGAGAAAACAGACATGCATAATAATAATAATAATAGTGGTAGTAGTGGTAGTAATAATAATAATAATAATACACATATCCTTTTTGATTTGCAAGGCACATGGTTGTCTCACTAAGCTCTTAACTAACGCATCTCATCAATGGGAAATATTAGACAATAAAATTTCAATTAAAATGCATTAAATATAAGACGACATTTGGAGGAAAGGGGGTGATTGTTAATAAATCAATTTTATAAAATAAATAAACTTGACCTTTGAATTGACATTTGGATGCCTCATCCGTCGGAACCACCGAAGGCATTCATCAATTGGGCACGGCGAGAAGCAAAGGCAGAGCCACTCACTCGTGCACACAGATGAAGGTGCATAGTGTGTCTGATGGCCATCGAGGTTCCGCCAGAGCCACTCCCGGTGGATCCATTGTTGTTCCTATCCCCAACATCGGCCTCGGATTGATCAGCGGCCACATCCACTGCCCGAACCTAGAGCCGCCGTGGTCAGGTGACCGTGGTGATGTTCCCTTCCCATTCCAGTCTAAATTGAGAACCAAAATTACTACTCAGCGTTTGAGTAATGAAATAGGGTTGTTCCAGGAACAATCCTATGTTTCATTTAAAAACTACCTATAAATTTGCGTCTGAGCATATGCTCTGGGTTCGCCAGATAACCCACGGTCGGTGAGCAATCCCCCTCCCCCATTTTCGCCAGTCTCTATTCAGTGGAATTCTCTGGACCAGCCTTGCGAGCCCGTCGAGAAATCCCCAATGGTGGGCCTGGGCCCTATGTCTAGGCCACTACCTTCCATTAAGTGTACTATATCGGGCCGTTATCAGCCCAAAACTCTCACCCCTACTACGAGAATATAGAGACGGTATATAGGGTTTTCGGCCAGCTTTGGTCCATCCCCCCCTGAGGGAGTCCTAGACTAAGGGGTCCTCAGGCCTCTTGCCTACCTACCAATAGGCCAGCCTGGTGGGCTGCATTCTTATTGTTGTAGGAGGGAGCGGATACATCGAGACCATGTGTTCTAGAAGGTAGTCCCGAAGGCGCGTCGTGCACTCCAAGTCAAGATGAGGAAATCAACATCTCCATCCTCAGCAGGAGACCTACCATGTGTAAACCCTAGGTACCCCCCGGTGTCTATATAAAATAGGAGGGTGTTAGAAAAACTCATCTAGGGTTTTAGCTATCTGATCTCGAGGTAGATCAACTTTGTAACCTTCATACCATCAATATAATCGAGTAGGACGTAGGGTTTTACCTCCATAGGAGGGCCCAAACTTGGCTAATCATCGTATGCTTCGTCCCTTGTTACCATCGATCCTAGTCTCACAGCTCGGGACCCCCTACCCAAGATTCGCCGGTTTTGACACCGACATTGGTGCTTTCATTGAGAGTTCCGTTGTGATCGCCAAAGGAATCGATGGCTTGCGTTGTCATTAACGAAGAAGTCCGTAACATGGACTCCTTTGTCTTTGGGCAGATCTTTGTTTTGTAGCATCGTGCTACACGCTGACCTGACCGGAGTCGGCAGTTTCGCCCCTGATCAAGAGGTCCTATTCGGGAACCTAGAGTTCTCTATAGACTCCAGGGGCTATCTTTCGCTCACCGGGCTCGCAATCTCATCTGACGCGCCCGAGGACTCTGAGGCCTTAACCTCGGATTTCACTTTCGATCCCGCCTGCGGGACCAACCCCGGCGGTGATCTGGCTTTTAGTCCGGATCCGGCCATAGGACCAGACAGCCGGGGACCAGCTCTTCCCAAACACACTTCATGGGCGGACGCATCGGAGGTTAACTCCGAAAGCTCTGAGCAGATTGACGCGATCGAGCTCTCGACACTCAACGAGGCTCTAGATCGGATCTTGTTGGTGGAAATTACTGACGACCCAACCCCAATCCATGCTTAGTTCAGCCTTGAGGTGGGTCAAGAGGAATTTTTTATCCCACCCACCACCCACTTCATAGCCACTGCCGAAGACTTAACCGATATGTTGGACTATGCCTCCAAGGAGGCGAAAGACATGGATGAAGAGGACGATGCTCCCACTCCCGTCAACACTAGGCGATGGATTGCCACCTCCACCTATGACGTCTGCATGGTGGATACTGTAGCCGATAACGGCGAGCACACACCCTCAAACAATGGCGACAAATCGGGTGAAGTGTCGTCAAGGCGCCGGAAACCGCACAAACGGTCAAAGGAAAAAAGGGGAAGGTAAGCTATTGCTAGTGCCGGGGAAAGTGATACCCCGGAAGACCTCGGCGATCCTGATATCCCCGAGCAGCCTCTAGAGGACTAGGAGAGGACGGAGGACCAGCCCGACCCCGAGCATCCAAACGATTCCGAGGACGACAACTACCTCCCTGTGTAGAGGAGGAGGACCGCCCGGAAGCCAAAGACTTCACCATCCCCAAAAACCATGAGGATCAGGAACGGTTTAGGCAACAGCTTATAGCCACTGCCTGAAGCATGAAGGCAAAAGAACGGCAGCTTAAGGCCGAACAGGATAACCTCAACAACAGATGGACGAGGGTCCTACCAGTTGAGGAAGGATACGGTACCGGATACGATATCGGACTATTGGAACGACCCAAGAGCTACCCACGCAGTCGGCTATTGTTGCAATTCGATGACGAGGTGCCTAATACACCGTCTCCCATGCACACTCCATACGACCAGCCGGACTGCCCTCCCTGAGGATGAGATAGGATGGTTGACAAGGCCGGTTATAGGCCGGTGATACCCCGCAGAAGGGGAAAAGAGCCAATAGAGCCTAAGGACCGGTACGACCTGCGACACGACCTGGATTATAGAATAGGCCAGACAAGATCCATCTATAGATCTAGAGAGTACTCCCCTGATAGACGGGATGGGTACCAGCCTTGGCTCGACTACAACAATAGAGCTCGGGAGCGAAACCGGGCCAGAACAGACGCTGACAACCGGCATGACATAGCCCGGGTCAAAGGCGTTGCCCACTGATGTCTACTACACGACCTTCTTCTTGTAGACTCATGTTGGGCCTCCAAGTGCAGAGTTTTGTAGGACAGTGGAAATTTTCCCTCAAGTGGATGACCTTAGATTTATCAATCTGTGGGAGGTGTAGGATGAAGATGGCCTTCGATGATGGTTTCCCCCTCCAGCAGGGTGCCGGAATGGGCTCCCGATTGGTTTTTCATGGCTCTGAAGGTTTGCGGTAGTGGAACTCCCGATCTAAGTTTCTTTTCATAGGTTTGTATATATAGGAAATTTTGGCGTCGATCGCACATCAAGGGGTGCCATGAGGCGGTGACAAGCCTGCTAGGCGCAGCCAGGGGGTGGTCGCGCTTGGCAAGCTTGTGACCTCCTCGTGGCTCTTCTGGCCCAACTCCAATGCTTCCAGGGTCTCTTTTGGTCCAGAAGACATCATACTAAATTTTCATACCATTCCGAGAACTTTTATTTCTGCACAAAAATGACAACATGGTAGTTCTGCTGAAAACAGCGTCAGTCCGGGTTAGTTCTAATAAAATCATACCAAAATCATGTAGAATTATTGTAAACATGGCATGAATACTTCATAAATTATAGATACATTGGAGATGTATCATCATCCCCAAGCTTAATTCCTGCTCGTCCTCGAGTAGGTAAATGATAAAACAAATAATTTATGAAGTGTGAATGCTAGCATAGTGCATGAATTTGATAAATGATAGTTCCAAACACTTCTTCTAGCATCATTATATATCATAAACAGTAGCTCATCTCATAAAACTTCTCATGATGTAATAACAAGCTATCCACAAATTAAAGTATAGACTAACAAACTATGCTTTCAGTCACCAAACAATTGCAATTCATCTTATTTTCAGGAAGGGTCTATGTAAGAGCTTTGATTTAGAAAATTCCACATACTCAACTATCATATAGTCTTCCATGATTGCTAACACTCAAAGCATATTTTAAGAGGAAATGTGTTGGGGGGATAACCCCGGGGTAGCCTAAAGCGACCCACAACTCTAGCTTTCTGAGATGACTGGAAGGCGAGCCGCCTCCTCCTGCGGTCTGGCTGCGCCCCGCCCGGCACGCCATGCCGGCTAGGTCCTTCCTGCTACGCTCGACCAGCTATGACGAGCCTGACGGCTAGGGGCGGGGACCCCTGGCCCCCTAGCCGGTCGCGCATTGGATGCCACGGCCAGGGCATGCGTGGCAATAGTGGCCCCCGTCCCATCGGGTGTTAGCGCCCTTATGGCCACAGTGAAGATAATAGTGCCTATGACTTCGGCTGACCACGACCAGGCTTCCAACAGTGTTGGCACGCCCCTAACCACTCCATTACCTACCTCGGTGTGGCTACAGTGTAGCCGGTTGTACCGTTGACCTCATCCGGCTACCGCAAGATGACGCCCTGAAGGACGACCCGTGCTACGAAGCCACCGGCGCTGGGACCTATCGAGCGGGCCCCTCTGGCCCTCGACGGGACCGCGCAGCCGGCGGGCCCACCAATGACGGGACTCTACAACCGGGGGCCCCACTGCCGGCTAGAGAGGATGTCAGCTGGGGCCCTCCTATCACCTCCTATTCATATTGTAATCCGGGGGGTTGGACTATAAAACCCCCCAGAGCCCCCCATGCAGAAGGCAAGCAAGAAAGCGCACATACGAAGGAACACTTCGTCCCATATCCACCCACGTAGCCAGGGACGAGGAGCCGGCCGCTCCTTCTTCCACCCCTAGACAACGGCCCCAGGAGCACCGTTGTAATCTCCTCCACCGATCAACTAGATCAGGAAGGACTAGGGGTATTACCTCCCACGGAGGGCCCTGAACTTGGGTACATTGCGTGTCCGTCACTGCTTGTGCCTAATCCTGCTCTCGGAGCCCGTTGGCGTCCTCCGGCCTGAACCACCTTTGATAAGCCTACCCATGGCATATGTCGTGAGAAAACGACGATAGTTGGCACCCACCGTGGGGCCGTACGCGGCACCGGCTGGAGTTATGCTCCGGGCGGGACCCTTCACCACCTCCTCCGGTCGCTCCGCGTCCGGATGGAACCGCAGGCGCATGGGGCATGCTCCGATAGGCCCTGCGGGCAACAACATCGGCTTCCACGACAAGCGCCTCGGTGGCGACCTCGTGCTTGATGTCGCTGCGCTCACCGAGCGCTTCGCCAAGATGAGTCTCGCCGACGAGCCAGTGGCCGATGAGTACCCTAGCCAGGTGCTCGACTGCACCGACCCGCCCACGTTCATGGGTGCACTCACCATGGACGAGGTCTACGGCTCCCACATCTATGTGGGAGTGATGGTCATTGTTTCATCCACCTCCTCCGGCCGAAAGCGGGCCGAGGCCCATGCGGCCGCTGCCTGCACCGGCACCTCAGATCCGCTCAGCACTACCCTCAGGGGTCTGAGCACTCCCATCGCCCCGACGGCGAACCCTGACACCACCGCAACCGAGCTGGAGGCGGCTCGCTGCCTGCTATTCGAGGACGACGGTGCCCTCGTAGATGAGCAGCGGCAAATGGAGGCCGCTTAGCGGGAGTAGACCTCCGCTTACGGTCTTACCCCGGCAGGCACTGAGCCCAACCGGCGTGGGGCTGTGCGTGGCCGCGGCCGCGTGGTCGCGGAAATTCTCGGCGGCAACTTGCCTGTCTATGACACCCCCGCCGCCAACCTGTGGGTCGCCAAGGTAGCCTACAAGGATTTGGCTACCTTGCTAGGCAAAGAGCGTGCCTCATGCAAGCAACACATCAAAGATCTCATCAACACTACCAACGAGCAGCAGCTCCTGCTCACCCCCGGTGGAGCCGCCTTCGAGGGTCCCCGTCCCGAGGGCGAGGGCATCATGGCTGCTGGCCGTCAGCCGGCTCAGCACTCCTACTCCCCTCGCGTTTCCGGCCGATGGGCCGAGGCAAGCAACCCCCAGCGCTCCTAGTTGCCTCGAAATGAGCAGCAGGCTATGAACATCCGGCACAGCAACAATCTGGCTCACAGAAACCGCCGCAATGAGGCGTCGGCTGGCGGTAGCCAATATAGCCACGGGCACACACCACCTCCGCAGCACGAGCCGGCGTGGTCGGTCTCGCTGACCGTCTGCCTAGAGCTCATAGTCTGGCTCGGACCATGAGTCCCCCACAACGACAATGATGCATGCCTCCGTCTCGACCGGCTGGCGCAGTCGGCCCTCCTTGAGGAGGAGGGCTCAATCGGTCCGGTGTGCTTCAGCCCTCGGATCCGTAACGAGCCATTCCTGACCGGCTTCACTCTTCCCCGGGACACCCCGAAGTACAACGGGGCCGCCAAGCCCGAGGACTGGCTGATCGACTACACCACCGTAGTCGGCATCACTAGGAGGAACAAATGTGTAGCCATCTGGTACGCTCCCCTCATGTTGATCGGCTCGGCTCGCACCTGGCTTAACAGCCTGGCAGCCAGAAGCATCAACACCTGGACCGACTTCAAAGAAGCGTTCATCCGCAACTTCATTGGCACCTACAAGCGGTCGGGCCGCCCCCGCGAGCTAGCCATGTGCGTTCAGCGGCCGAACGAGGCCCTCCGCGACTACCTAACCCGATGAACCGAGCTCCGCAACTCCTGCGAAGGAGTGCACGAAGTGCAGGCCATCTAGTACTTCATCGAAGGCTGCCGCGATGGCACCTACCTCAAGCACAATCTCCTGTGCTCCGAGACGGCTACGCTGGCAGAACTCATGGCCAAGGTGGACAAGTACGCCACGGCCAAATCCGCAATCCGGGTCAAGATGACCACGCCTGCCAAGACGGCACCGACGCCGGTTGTGTCACGGCCGGCTGCCGACAACCGACAGCCACAGAACAACAAGCGCAAGGGTGACCAGTCCGACCCTCGCTATGGGAGCTGGCAGGTCGCTACCATTGAGGATTAGGAGCCAACTGCCCAGCCTTCCGACCAGCATCAGCGCACCGGCAAGGCTTCCTCGCAGCCCAAGCTAACGTTCGAGCAAATGCTCGACCTCCCCTGCAAGAATCATTCTGGAGCCAAGACCTCCACGCACATGCTCCGGCAGTGTAGCTTCTCACAGTGATTGGCCCGAGGGGCGGCCTTCCGACTCCCCCCACTCCACCTGCCCGATCCTCGATGTCGGTTCCGACTCCTGTTCTAGCATCGGCTCCCGCCCAGAATGACGGTCGCCTGATCGACTAGTTCCCCAACCAGGACGGTTCCTACGTCGTCTTCACTAGTGAAGAGACGGACAAGCACGCTCAGCGTCGGTTCCACCGCGAGGTCAACGCCACCATGCCCGTGACTCCCCAGTTCATGCACTGGTCCGAGAAGCCGGTTACCTAGAACCGGGTAGACCACCCGATCGTGATGTCGAATCCCGGCACCTATGCCCTCGTCCTCGACCCCACCACCGCCTCCAAGAGGCGCACCTGCCGCTTCTTGTAGGTGTTAATCGATGGAAGCAACAGCATCAACATCCTCTACCTCGACACGATGCAAAACCTGGGGCTCAAGGCAGAAGATCTGTAGACAAGCCGAACCTTTTTCCACGGAATCGTGCCGGGAAAGTCCTACACCCCCATCGGCAAGATCAAGCTTCACGTCCTCTTCGGTGGTCCAAGCCACTTTCGTCGCGAGCCGATATGGTTCGAGGTGGTGGACCTGGACAGTCCCTTCCACGCGATGCTGGGCCGGACGGCTCCCGACAAGTTTATGATAGTCCCCCATTATGCCTACATCAAGCTCAAGATGTCGGGTCCAAAGGGGATCATCGCTGTCGTCGGTGACGACAAGATGTCAAGCACGTGTGTGCGAGACGGCAGTCGGATGACCGAGGCCCTGGAGATAGCAGAGGAGAAGTGGCAGCTGGACCGGCTCATGGCCCTTGTCACCAGCTAGCCGGCTGTGCCGGCTCCTCCCTCGCAGTTGGTCGGCGAAGCTTCGTTCCAGCTATCTAAGGACACCAGGAAGGTTCCGCTCGACCCGGCCAACCCCGAGTAGTACGTCACCATCGGCTCCCACCTCGACAGAAAATAGGAAAGCGAGCTCGTTGACTTTCTCTATGAGAATTGGGACATCTTTGCATGGTCCCCCAATGACATGCCAGGTGTTCCGAGGAAGTTTACCTAGCACAAGCTTCACAAGCGATCGGACGCGAACCGGTCAAGCAACCCCTACGTCATTTCTCTGAGGAGAAGCAGCATACTATAGGAAAAGAGATCGCCCTGCTACTCACAGCCGGCTTCATCATGGAAGTTTTCCACTCGGACTAGCTAGCCAACCCAGTCCTGGTGCTGAAAAAGAACAAGACCTGGCGCAAGTGCATTGACTACACCAGATTGAATAATGCGTGTCCCAAGGACCCATTCGCCCTGCCGTGGATCGATCAAGTCATCGACTCCATGGCCGGCTACGATCTGTTGTCTTTCTTGGATGCCTACTCCAGCTACCACCAGATCAAACTGGACGGACGACCGGCACAAGACCTCCTTCATCACCCCCTTCAGAGCCTACTGCTACATAACCATGTCCTTCGGCCTGAAGAATGTGTGTGCTACCTTCCAGCGTTGCATGCAGAAGTACCTCCTGCCTCAGATAAGCAAGAACGTCCACGTCTACGTTGACGACATCATCGTCAAGACCAATAAGCACTTCAGCCTCCTCGACGACCTCCGGGAGACGTTCGTGAACTTGCGCGAGTACAAGATCAAGCTCAACCCAGAGAAGTGCGTCTTTGGAGTTTTAGGCGGCCAGCTCCTGGGTTTATTCGTGTCCGCTCGCGGCATCGAAGCTAACCCAGAGAAGATCACGGCGATCGAGCGTATGCCCAAGACAATCCAGCTCTGTGACTTCCAAAAGTTCACCAGCTACCTCGCCTCGCTCAGCCAGTTCATCAGCCGGCTGGGAGAAAAAGCCCTGCCCCTATACAGGCTCCTACGGAAGACGGCTCTGGTCGAGCCGGGCCACAACCCCAAGAAGCAGCCGGTCATGTTCGACTGGACCGACGAGGCGGACGAGGCCTTTCGTGGCCTCAAACGGGCCCTCACCAGCATGCCCATCCTGGCCGCACCGACTGAGAAGGAGCCCTTGCTCACCTACATCACAGAGACCACACGTGTGATCAGCGTCATCCTGGTGGTCGAGCAGCCACGGGAGGGCGAAATGCTGCCAGTCCAGCGCCCCGTCTACTACCTTAGCGAGATCATCTACGCCTCCAAACAGAACTACCCCCACTACCATAAGATGTGCTACGTCATATACTTCACTGCCAAGAAGGTCAAGCAGTACTTCCAAGAGCACACCATCGCCATGGTGAGCACGGCCCCGCTCGGCGAGATCATGAGCGGCCAGGACTCCACCCGCCGGATTGCCAAATGGGTCATCATCCTTGCCAACCATGAGATCCGGTACGAACCGTGCACCGCCATCAAGTCGCACGCGATGGCTGACTTCCTCGTCGACTGGGTGGCGATCGAGGTTGTGCCGCCTCCCCTAGACTCCAGTCATTGGCGCATGCACTTCGACGGCTCAAAGATGAGGACCGGTCTGGGAGCCGGCATAGTCCTCTCCTCCCCAAAGGGAGACCAACTCAAGTACGCTCTTCAGATCCACTTCGCCGCCTCCAACAACATGGTCGAGTACGAGGCGCTCGTCCATGGCCTCCAGCTCACCAAGGAGATTGGCATCATGCACATCCTATGCTTCGGCGACTCCGACCTCGTTGTGCAGCAGGTCTCTAGCGAGTGGGACGCCAGAGACGCCAACATGGCCAGCTATCGTTTCCTTGTCCAGCAGCTCACTGGCTCCTTCGAAGGCTGTGAGTTCCACCATGTCCCCCGGGCAGACAACGAGGCGGCCGATACGCTGGCAAAAATCGCCTCCACCGGATAGGCCATCCCAGCCCATGTCTCCCTCGAACGGATGCTCAAGCCGCCGATCAAGCCCTCCCCTGAATCAGAGTCCATCTTCGTTCCGGATGAAGTTGCTGGACCATCAGCGGCTCCGGCTACTCTACCGACACCATCGGCACTAGCTGCACCACCGCTCCACCAACTCCGGCTGCCATGTCGGCACCTTCGGCACCGGCTGCCCAGCCGGCAGCACCAGCTCCAACTGTTGACCCGACTGCATCCAAAGTGGATGGCTCCAATGCTGTAGCGGTCATGATGGCGATCTACGCCCCTCCCGCCGCCTTAGCCCCTGGGGCTGGCGAGCTGGTCCAGGGGGCTGGCGAGCCGACCCCAGGGGCTGATCACCTAGGCCTGGGGGCTCCCGAGCCGGCCCTCGTCTCGGCTCCCTCTTGGGCCCAGCCCATCCTGGCGTTCTTCCTACGCGACGAGCTCCCTCCTGACGAGGCCACGGCAAGGCATATCCAACGCCGAGCTCCTGCCTACAACATCATCAACCGCGAGCTTGTTCATCGCAGCACCATCGGCGTTTTCCAACGATGTGTCGATCCGGAGAAGGGATAAGAGATCCTCCTCGACATCCACCAAGGCGAGTGCAGGCACCATGCCGCCTCCAGGACCCTGGTGGCCAAGGCATTTTTCCATGTCTTCTACTGGTCGAATACCATGGAGGAGGCCAAGCGGCTGGTCGACAAGTGCGAAGGCTGCCAGCGCTTCAACATGCAGAGCCACCTGCCGGCTACGGCCCTCCAGACCATCCCCCTCTCGTGGTCCTTTGCCGTCTGGGGCTGGACATGGTGGGCATTCGGTTCGTCGCGGACATCACGGTTCACTACGGCGTCCCCCAAAGCACCATCACCGACAACGGCACAAACTTCGCCAAGGGCGCGCTAGCACGCTTCTGCACCAAGCAGGGCATTCGGCTCGACTTGGCATCCGTCGCTCATCCATAGTCAAACGGCCAGGTCAAAAGGGCGAACATCCCGATCCCGACCGACATCAAGCCCCGGCTCGTGGCGCCGTTGGTCAGGTCAGTCGGCTGCTAGATCAAAGAGCTGCCGGTTCTCCTCTAGAGCCACAAGACCACGCATAACCGGTCAACCAGCTACACCCCTTTCTTTCTCATATACGGGTCCGAGGCGATCATCCCCACCGACATCAAATTCTAATCACCTTGGGTTACCTTGTATATGGAGAAGGATGCAAAGGAAGCAAGAGAAGACGGCATCGACCTGCTCGAAGAAGAATGCGAGCTAGCCTTGAGTCGGACGACCATCTACCAGCAGAAGCTCTGGCACTACCACAGCAAGCGGATCCGGCCGCTCTCCTTCCGCGAAGGAGACTTGGTGCTCAGGCGGATCCAGCAAATAGCCGGCCAGCACAAGTTGTCCTTCCCATGGGAGGGCCTGTTCATCGTCAGGAGGGCGCTACCCAACAATGCGTACTACTTAATAGAAACCCAGAAGCCGCAGAAGGGCAAGAGAGACACCTCCGGCGAGGAACGCGACGCTCCTCCGCCTGTTTTACTGCTGAAACCAGTGTATGTATGTATCCTTCCCTTTTGGGGCTCATGAATGCAACGGGTGCCCCAAGCCAGCTCTTAGGACACGCCCCTTCCATTTCCTTCCAAAGTTTGCTCGAATCGCCGGCTCCCGGTCCCGGGGGCTCACCGGTTAGTCCTAGGCATCCTCCCCTGAGGCCGATCGAGTAATGTGAAGTAAACAAGCCCTCCCACCCCCCAGCTACAGACCGGCTCCCAGCTGTCCCGTTGATGGGTCCTCGAGGCGGTGAAACTTAGCGCACACGAAAAATCGATCGCAAGGGGATCGTTGGCTAGGTCTAGCCGGAGCACTTTCTCGGCTCTATCACTTGCCTTACCCAAAAACTCTTGTGGTTTCCAAACTCAGAACCGAATCCCTTGAGGCGGACGCCCCGTCCCAGCTACAGACCGGCTCCCGGTTGTCTGGCTGGCGGGGCCGAAACCAAGGGGGACAAGGGTTTGAGCAGACGGAACCAAGAGGGAAAAAAGGGGTAAGGACGAGTCGGCATGCATAAAACAACATTGCGACAACCAAAAGCTTCATAAAAAGGCCCATGGCCACAAGTTCATTACATCTACACCCCCAGTGGGTGGAATCAAGTTCTAACAAAATGCAAAAGGATAAAAAGGCTCTAGGTGGCAGCTGCGTCGTCTTCTCCTCCATCGCCCCCTGCGGCGGCTCCCATCTCTGGGTCCCAAGATGGCTCAGAGTCGGCGTAGTCATTAGTGCTGGAGCGGGCATCATCACCATCCATCTCAGTGTCGCTACCCTCCGGGTCGTCCAGTACAAGCACGTACTGGTCCTTTGGGACCACCGTGTTGTCTGCCCTGTGCTCAGGGACGTATTCGTCTCACGCGGCGAAGGACGCAAGGTCGCTTGCCCGCACGGTGAGCACGGCGGCCACCGCCTCCATATCCGCGCAGTACCGGCATGCTGGACTGTGAGCAAACTTAGGTCTAGCTCGGGGTAACACGACCTCGCAATTCGAAGGGCCATGCCCACACGGGCGCATGTTGCGAACGTCCTCCAGGAGTTCACCCACGCAGTCCCGAACTCCAGCCACCTCAACGGTCAGCTCATGGAGGTCGGTTCCATCGCGCTCTGCCAGAGGAAGTGGACCAGCGCCTCATCGGCCGCCTGGAGCCGCTTCAGGGCCCGCACCACCTCCTACAGCTACACCCCAGCGGCGATTCCCACCTCGTCCAAGGTCCAGGGAGCAAGCGGCCCAACGGCGACCCCCTGCGCCTACTGGTCCTCACGATGGGCCGCCACGGCCGCCTTTGCGGCCTCCTGTGTACCAGGGAAGAGCCCTAAGAAGAGAAGAAGACGAGGGATGAACAAAGAAGCAAACCAAAAACCCAGAAGCAACACGCAGAAAGGACGAGACGGCAAAGACTTACCACGCGGCATTCAGTCCACCCCGTGCCTCTGCTCCTACAGCTCCAACTCCCTGGCTGACCACTCCTAGAGCCGGCGCTCGTGCTCACCTCAGGCCGCCTGCGCCTCGTCGGCCGCCTTCACCAATGCGGCATCCTTGCCCTCCAGCTCCTGGCGGAGGACCTTCTCCCACTCCTCCGCCTGCTGACGAAGAGCCGTCTTGCGGTCCACCAGCTCCTGGCAGTGGGCTTTCTCGCACTCGGCCGCCTCCGCCTGCACCTAGCTCGCCTCCTGGCGGAGTCGCTCGCACTCCGTGATCAGGAGATTCCGCTGGCGCCAAGATCCATGACCTGGCGACGAAGGTCGACCGCCTTGGCGTTGGTCTCTGCCTGGACAAAGAGGCATCCGTTAGAAGACAAGAAAAGAAAGGGGATTCGGCCCACCTCCATGGCAGCCGGCTCGAATCCCGAGGGCTACACCCCCGCCCTAAAAAGTTGCAAGGGTCTTACCTTGCATGTCCTTGGACATGGTGGCCAGCCGGCCCTGAGCCGCCCAGTACATGCTCAGCAGGGAGTTGTACGCGGTTACCCCACGGTCGTGCGCCGCCTGCAAGCAACAAATATGCAACGCAGCATTAGACTCGACCCGCCTGTGCCCCAGCTGGCTCGAGTCTTAGGGGCTACACCCAATGGGTACGCTGGCGCGCCCCCACTGGAAAAAATGCCAAGAACAAGAAAGAGAAGGAAAAGGTAGAAGCTTACTGCAACGGTCCGCTCCATCTGCACTAGCCGGTCGTTGGCGGCCCGGGCGTCCTGCGTCGTCTGGGTGCGACAGGCGGCAAACACGTCAATAGCAACCAACACCGCCGCCCCAAGGGCACTTGGCAGGTCCCCAGCAGTCGGGCGGCAGGCTGCGGCCCAGTTTTGCTACGGCCGGCCCCCGTCTGCGGGACCCCCTTTGTTTGAGGTCACCATGGGACATGATCCCCCCGGCACCATTGTGCCAGGGGCCCTAAACGAGGAACCCACGCCACCCCGCCCTTTGGGAACCACGACCTCCCTCCTCGGCGCTTTGCCTCCGGTTGCCCCTTCGTGGCCTGACCCTGGTGCTGGTGCTCAGAGAGCCGGCTCGTCCGAAGTCGGCGTTTTTGGAGCCTGAGTCTTCGGCGACATCCCCTTTGGAGCCGATGCCTCCGAAGCCGGTGCCTCCGGGGCCGAAGCGTCAACTTTCGGGGGTCCCTCTGCCCCCGGCGGCACGTCGTCTGCCCCTGGTGGGTCCGTGTCACGATCCATCTCCTCTCCACCATCGGTGTAGGCCGTGCCGGCACCAGCCATCGTGCGCGCGTCCTCCGCGGCCTTAGCATCCGCTTCCGCCCGCCGCGTAGGGTCGTGGTGGTCCTTGGACCGCCCCTCCCGGCCGTGGGGGAACGGCTCCCACGACTGGCCGGTCGCTTCCCCGCCGGCTCCTCCCGATGGTGTCTGCTTCTTTGCCGCCTCCTCCCACAGGTGGTGCCCCTCGGCGTGCAGCTCCTGCTACGCCGCCTCCAGGTCGCGCCATGCTTCACGCTCCCTCTCCTCGGCGGTGCTCGGCGGCACCGTCCACGCGGCGTCACTTTCTGGGGTCCTTCCAGGGGCCACGCCTCCCTAATCGAGCAGAATAAGAAGGGGAGGGTATAGAAAAAAACCAAAGCAGCAAGATGGTTGGGAGCGAAGCTTACCCGATGACAACGGGGATCGCCCTCCTTGCGGAGCCTGTTGGGGCAACCCATCTCTTCTTCCCGCCGCCTCCGCGGCTGCTGTCAGGCTGCTCGGCGGCCGCCCGTTTGAGCGCCATCCTAGAGCCGACCACCTGTTTCCCCTTGCCGCATGTTGTCACGTTGTCCTAGCCGGGCTCGTGGTCGGCGCGGCAAAGATGCCTCCTCGGCGCCGTGACATTGTCCTCCGTGGCCTCGGGGTCCTCTGGAGCCTCTACATCGCGCCACTCCTCCGACTCAACGTCGTCGTCAGTCCAATCACACAAATACGACCGGGGAGGGAACTCACCCGTCGACTCGGTCGCCTCCGTCTTCGTCTCTGCCTCACCGGCATCAGATGCGCCGGCTCACTCCAAGTCTGCCAGCTCCACGTCATCGGCATCCTCAATCTCCTCGCGGTCTGAGTGCACCATGTCGGCCGCTGGCTCCCCATAGTTCTGTAGCTATGGAAACACCGATGGGCGAAAGAGTTTCCTCTCATCGTCAAAACGAGGCGACGCCTCCGAAGAAGAAAGGGAAGGCGAGCCGGCTAGTCACTTACCGGCAGTGCCGGATGGCTCCGGCTGTACGGGGTCTTCCCCCACTGCCATCCCCCTCGTTCAGCTTCGCCATCGAGATGGCGTTCACCCTTCTCGCTACCTGGACCGGCTTCAGCTCCTTGGTCGAGAGCTGGCAGGGGTCGTGTCGCCCCCCATCTGGCAGGTAAGGTGCAACCGGCTCTGCAGCGGCTGCACCCGGCGTGCCACCATTATGGCAAGCAAGTCAGAAGCATTCAGCCCTTCTGACCCGGTCATCACCAGCAGACGCTCGCAAAGCCGGTCCACCGTCTCGGGGGCCTAGGGCGGAGCCGTCCGCCAATTCAGCATCGCCACTGGCTGCTGATTGACGAAGTCGGGGAGGTTGATGAAGTCCTCCTCCGGCTTCACGTTCTTCACGAAGAAGAACCCCCGCTGCCAATTCTTCACCGACTCCTGCAGCGGGAGTTTCAGGAAGCCGGCCCCCTGGCGGATGTGGATCTAGATGCCCCCGCAGACGGTCATGACCTTCTCCTGTATTGCTGGGTCCTTCACCGACTGTCGCTTGAGGAAGAAGAGCTTGAACCAGAGTTCGAGCCTCAGCTCCACTCCCAAAAAACCCTCGCAGAGGATGACGAAGGCCGCCAACTGCAAGACGGCATTGGCGGCGAGGTGGTGCGGCTGCAGGCCAAACCACGTCAGGAATCGCCAGAAGAATGTGCTCGCCGATAGCCCAAGCCCGCGAAGGAAGTGCTCGGCGAAGATGACCATCTCGCCACTGCGCGGGGCCGGGGAGTTCTACGGCCCAGCAATACGCGCCTCCATGTGCTCCACCGACGGGAGCTTGCGGCGATGGCGGAGGTTCTTGAGGAACTGTTCGTCGACGTCGCTGCCGTCCCATGCTCCCTTACTCGTCATGGCTTCCCGAGAGGCTTGCGAACGTAGCGGCGAGCGCAGGAGCTCGACGGTGATGAGAACCCTCGGCCGCGTCGACGGTGGCGCAACGAGGAGCGCAGGCGTCGCTCTCTTTCTCTTGAAGTGGGAGGAGGAGGGCGACGGGAGCGATGTGACGGGGGTGAGGCGAGCAAATGCGCCATTCTGTTCCCCTCCCCCATCCATTTAAACCCCACGCAGACGGTCGTGGGGGCGAATTCATTGCGCATGACCCCCATGATCCTTGCCGCACACGGGATGGAAGTTATTGCACTCGGGAACGCTAACCGGCGGCCCGTACCATTGAAGATCCACGCACGCGGGCCAAGGCTACGGTCATGACGGGCCTCGCCCCACGGACCGGTCTTGTCCGTCGCGTGGTATGTCAAGCCACAGCCCATTATGACTCACAAGTGGCAGGATCACTACGCCCGATGAAGCACCTAGGGCGGCGCACAAAGCGTCGGCCGGCTACATAGATGGCTGATGTCCGCTCGTGACGTCGGCCTCCTGAGGCATTCCTTGGTGATGAAGCGATCTTCAAGTCAGTGAGGTCCGCCACGGCTCGGCGGCGGGCCTCCCCTGCTTCGGGGACTACTGTTGGGGGGATAACTCCGGGGTAGCCTAAAGCGACCCACAACTCCAGCTTTCTAAGATGATTGGAGGGCGAGCCACCTCCTCCTGCGGTCCGGATGCGCCTCGCTGGCTACACTCGATCGGCTACGATGAGCCTGCTGGCTAGGGGCGGGGACCCCTGGCGCCCTAGCCGGCCGCGCATTAGATGCCACGCCCAGGGCATGCGTGGCAATAGTGGCCCTCGTCCGATCGGGGTCAGCGCCCGTATGGCCACGGTGAAGGCAACAGTGCCTCTGACTCCGGCTGATCGCGACCAGGTTTCCAACAGTGTCGGTACGCCTTCGACCACTCCATTACCTGCCCCGGCGTGGCTACAGTGTAGCCGGTCATACCGCTGACCTCATTGTCACCATAACAATCGAGACATCTCGGTATCTTCCATGCTAGATACATTATAGGAGGTTCCCAAATAGAATGGTAAAGTTTTTACTCCCCCTCCACGAATCAATCACACTCCACGGCGAGCCGAATCTACGGGTACCGTCCATACCAACAACATTCCTCGGGGAGTTTTGTTTAATTATTTGCAAATTTTTTATTTCGGGACTGGGAATCCCAATTACCAGCCACTCTGTTGTCAATGATAGTGAATAAACACATATCGTGAGAATAACCCACCTAGCATGGAAGATACTGACAGCCCCTAGTCACTATATGAGCGATTCGGGCATAAAAAACAGAATATTATTTGAAGGTTGAGAGTTTTGCACATGCAAATTTACTTGGAACGGCAGGTAAATACCGCATATAGGTAGGTATGGTGGACTCATATGGAACAACTTTGGGTTTAAGGGTGTTTGGATGCACAAGTAGTATTTCTACTTGGTGCGGAAGCTTTGGCTAATATGAGGTGGAAGCAAGCACCACATGTTGGAGGATCCATAACAATATAACTTCTATACAAATATACCCAAGCATAACTCATTACGTTGTCTTCCTTGTCGAACTTCAACTAATTTTCTCAAGTTTGAAAATAATTAATTGGTAATCACAATCATAGATGATGGCCAAGATAGTAAATTTATATGTGAAATCTCTCTTCCTTGAATATTTTTTCATGAATGGTTCAATTGACCAATGCGGTGTTTGCTAACTTTCAATAAATTTTACCACATATACTTCTTATATGTGAAGTCATTACTCCCCATGGGATAAGAATATAAAACATATATAATTTCAGATTTATGATATTCAATTCAGTCAACCATTTACTCATAGGATATAAGTGAAGCACGAGAGTAAATGACAAAACTACTCCAAAACATATAAGTGAAGATCAATGAGTAGTCAAACAATTAAGTAGCTATGTGAGGACTTTCTCTATCTCTCTCAATAAAGATATTAAGATCTGAATATTTTATTTAAATATCAAGCAAAACAAAAATAGCATTCCAAGAATAGCACACATCATGTGAATGAATAAAAATTTAGGCTCAACATAGGCTAACCGATAATTTTTTATGAAGAGAGATGGGATGCGTAGCATCCCCAAGCTTAGATGATTGAGACTTCTTGAAAAATTTACTTGGGGGGCCTTGGGAATCCCCAAGCTTGAGCTTTTGTATCTCTTCCAATCCTCTCATATCATGGTTTCACCTATTCACAAAAACTTCATCCACACAAAACTCGAAAAGAACTCGTGAGATAGGTTAGCACACATGATAATAAATCAACTCTTTATGTACTGCCAAATCAAATTGCACAATAATTTTCAAACATTAGGTACTGTATACTATCAGTTCCACAATTTATATTTACTAATATAGGCTATGGAAACTATAGGATAAGTAGATGACAAAACTATGACAGCCATCTGTCCAAACAGAACAGTCTGTAGAAATTTATGCAAACAGTGTACTTTTGTAAATAAAAAAATTATGAAAATTTAGGAAATGCTATAAAATTTATATTAAAATACTTTGTAAAGTTTTGAGAATTGTTTGATGCTCCAGTAAAATCAGATAATTCATATACTGGACGCAAAACTTTCTGTTTTTGCACAGAATCAAACAACCAAGTATCCACACTAACCCAAAGGGTTTACTTGGCACTTTATTGAAATAAAAGACACAACACATGATTAGTACAGTAGCTTAATCATATGAACACACAAAAACATAAGGTAAAAGTGTTGGGTTGTCTCCCAACGAGCGCTTTTCTTTAATGCCTTTTAGCTAGGCATGATGATTTCAATGATGCTCGTATAGGAAATAGTATTTGAGACATGCAAAAGAGCATCATGAATCACATGACAAGCACATTTAAGTCTAAATCACTTCCTATGAATAGGGATTTTGTGACCAAACAAATCATGGGAATAAAAATCAACTTGCATAGGAAGGCAAAACAAGCATAACTTCAAAACTTTCAACACATAGAGAGGAAACTTGATATTATTGCAATTCCTAAAAGCATATGTTCCTCCCTCATAATAATTTTCAGTAGCATCATGAAGGAATTCCACAATATAACCAGCACATAAAGCATTCTTTTCATGATATACAAGCATAGAAAATTTGTCACTCTCCACATAAACAATTTTCTTCTCATTCATAATAGTGGGAGCAAACTCAACAAAATAACTATCATGAGATACTTGATTGACATAACCACATTCAATATTAAAATCAGGATGACAATTTTGATGGTTACTATCACTATTTATAGCATATGTGTCATCACAATAATCATCATAGATAGGAGGCATGTCATAATTATAATAGTTTTGCTCATCAAAACATGGGGGACTAAAAATATCTTCATCAAACATAGCATCCCCAAGCTTGTGGCTTTGCATATCATTAGCATCATGAATATTCAGAGAATTCATACTAACAATATTGAAATCACTCTCATCACTCAAAGATTTAGTGCCAAACATTTTAGTAACTTCTTCTTCTAACAATTGAGCACAATTTTCCTTTCCATCATTTTCACGAAAGACATTAAAAAGATGAACCATATGAGGCAACCTCAATTCCATTTTTTTGTAGTTTTATTTTATAAAACCAAACTAGTGAAAAGCAAGAAACTAAAATATTCAGTTGCAAGATCTAAAGATATAACTTCAAGCACTCACCTCCCCGGCAACGGTGCCAGAAAAGAGCTTGATGTCTACTAAACAACCTTCTTCTTGCAGACTCGTGTTGGGCCTCCAAGCACAGAGTTTTGTAGGACAATGGCAATTTTCCCTCAAGTGGTTGACATAAGGTTTATCAATCCGTGGGAGGTGTAGGATGAAGATGGCCTCCGGTGATGGTTTCCTCCTCCGGCAGGGTGCCGAAACGTGATCCCGATTGGTTTTTCGTGGCTCTGGAGGTTTGCGGTAGCGAAACACCTGATCTAGGTTTCTTTTCGGTGGTTTCTATATTTATAGGAATTTTTGACGTCGATCTCACGTCAAGGGGTGCCACGAGGCGGTGAGAAGCCTGCTAGGCACGGCTAGGGGGGTGGCCACGCCTGGCAGGCTTGTGACCTCCTCATGGCTCTTCTAGCCCAACTCCTATGCTTCGGGGGTCTCTTTTGGTCCAGAAAAAATCATACTAAATTTTCAGCCCGTTCCGAGAACTTTTATTTCTGCACAAAAATCGATACCATGGTAGTTCTCCTGAAAAAAGCATCAGTCCGGGTTAGTTCTAATAAAATCATACCAAAATCATGTAGAATTAATGTAAACATGGCATGAATACTTCATGAATTATAGATACGTTGGAGACGTATCACCCACCCACTATGCTTCACTGACAAGGTGATGCAGCACCAGTTCCCGGAAGGATTTAAACCCGTGAACATAGATCAATACAACAAAACTACTGACCCTACACTATGGATCGAGGATTTCTGAAAGTGCGTTCTATCGACTAGAGGGGGGTGAATAGGCGATTTTTAAAAATTCATCACTTGAGGAATTTCAAATTTGAGGAATTTGAAATGTGGTGAATAACTAGCAACAGAACAAGTACTCAAGTGCATGAGGAACATGGCAACAGCATAGTCATGATGATGAAATGAACATGCACAAGTTATAGGTAGCATGATACAGGATAAGCAGTGATGAACAAGGTAACTTGAAGAATTTGAGGTGAGGAAATTGTGAAAGTCTTCAATCAAATTCTTCAACCAGTAACGATCAATTTCATCAACCAGTATACGAGGAATAGAGGGGTTGAGGAAATAGAATGAGGTAGCTCGATGAAGACAATGGTTTGATGACCCAGTTCCAACAGTTGTGACAGTCGTACGTCTGGTTTGGAGCGGCCTGGTATTTAAACCAGAGGACACACAGTCCCAGGACACACAGTCCTTACCGTATTATCCTTGATCTAAGGTCACATAGTCCTCGCCCAACACTCGTGGTAAGTCTTCAGGGTAGACTTCCAAAACTCTCACAAACTGGTCACCCGGCGATCCACCATTTACTGTTGGATGCACTAGACCAAGGTCACTTCATGATCCCCAATTGACTGCAGGATGCACTAGACCATGACGCCTAACCGTTTGGAGGATGCACAGTCCTCAAAGGTAACAAGTGTCAGTTTCACACAGGAATTTCTTCAGTGATGCTCAATCACTTTGGGTTTGGTGGTTTAGTTGTGGGTTTTTCCTCACTGATGATTTTCTCTCAAAGTCCTCGGAGGATGGGTTGCTCTCAAATGACAAGTGTTAGCTCTCTCTCGGAGTAGCCAACCAACTAGTGGTTGTGGGGGTGTCTATTTATAGCCAGGGTGCAACCTGACATGATAAGACATAAATGCCCCCAATGATATGACCGTTATGTGGATGTTATGATTGGGGAAAGCTGGCGCTAAGCATAGCAACGGTCGGAATTTCGAACTATGAAAGTCCTCGGGCTTATCATGTTCCTCACTTGTAGGCAATTCGAACTGGCAAAATCCTAACTCCTCAGTCAAATCAATTTCCTCAAAGACCAGAGGAACTTCGTCTCTGTCACTGAGGAACTTGACTGAACCGCAAGAGATTTCCAAAGTCTTCCCTCGAAGGATTGGATAGGTTGAGGATTTTGGAGTTGAGCATCTGTTGGAAATTTTCCTTAGTATTACCTCGGCCCCCTTTAACAGTATGGTGTTTCCTATGACTCAAAGAAAAGAAATGAAAATACGAAAACAAAAGTCTTCACGCTTCATAGTCCTCGTTCATATCTTCAAGGTCACACTAACTTCTTCATTTTCAAAGTCTTCAGAGAATACCAAAGTCTTCAGCAAAGTCTTCAAAAAGTCTTCACCAAAGTCTTCAGTTGAAGACATACATTTTTAGGGGTCGGTAATCTCCGGATATATCAAACTCCTCATCTACTTATAGAGCCTGTGTACACTCATAAACACATTAGTTCCTTAACCTATAAGTCTTCAATACACCAAAATCACTAAGGGGCACTAGATGCACTAACAATCACCCCCTTTTTGGTGACTGATGACAAATAGGTTAAGTTTTCAACGGGAATAATACTATGAAGTGTAAATACTGAGTTTGAGGAATTTCATTGCAAGATAGAGAAGAACTCCCCCTGAAGATGTGCATATTTCAGGAATTTTCTTTGGACTGCAAACGCACATGGTAGGTTAAAAATATGGAGAACTCCCCCTATATCTTTTAATTCATACATGCATTTAAACATATGATATGAACAATTTGAAATGCATGATGAAAATGGTGTCTGACAAAATTCAGCATGCATGCATTAAGATACTTGAGGAAATAAGCATGCATAAAGCAATTCAAAAGAGTCAGCCCACCATCAAAATTAAGCTTACAAATCAATCAACAAAAGCTTCAGAAGAGCGCGAGTTGTAACTTAAATAAAAACAGCCCATATATAGAGACTCGCTTGAAGACTAACTCAAATTGTCTCCCCCTTTGTCATCAAAGAACAAAAGGGACGAAAAAGTGAGGACTAATGCCCCTTGAAGCATTTCATCGTGTTGGTGAGGAAGGAACGTCAGGATCGGGGTCGTTTGTTGATGCAGGTCCCGCCGCAGTGTCGTCAATGTCATCAGCTTCATCCGTCTCATGTGATAAAGAATATGAACTTGTGACCATCAGAGGAACTTGAACTTTCTTGAATTTCTTCTATGGTTGACGAGCCCAGTCAAGATTTTCCTCAAGGTCCACTCCTTCAGTTCTTCAGGAGTCTTGAGGTGAGACGGTATGGCCCAAGTGCAGTTGAGGATTTCATGCACATAGTAGTGATTTTTCTTCACTGAGTTCTACGTCACAGTCATGTTTTGAACTATGGAGGCCAACTGACGCTTTACCCACTTGTGATTATGATTGACCTTCTGATGAAGACTTATGAGAAGCTCACGATCAGTCATCACGCGAGGGGCAGACTCTTGAGGTTTTTCAGCTGAGGCCTTTGCTTTTGAGTCCTGAATTGCAGTGTCATCATTGGTGGAGAAGGATGCAGCTTTGCGAAATTGACCATCCAATGGACGAGTGCCTTCATCAATGATAGCCTTGCCTTTTCCTTCAACTGAGGCAATTGTTCTCTTGAGGAGATCAATCGGGGGCAAAAAGCCAAAATGATTCTGAAAGTCCACCATGAAGGGAACTGAAGACTTTGATCTGATGAACTTCATGATCCAAGGTGCATAAGGCTTCTATTCAAATGGGGCTAGAGCAAAATTAGCCAGTGTCCTCATGATGAAATCATGGAAGTTGATGGGAATCCCATGAATGATGTTGGACAACATATTCTTCATGACTCCCTCCACCTCCTCTTCTTTAGAGTTGTGGCCCTTCTAAGGACATAGTGTATTAGTGAGAATGCGGTCGACAATCCTGGGCACATAAAGCAAGTCCTTCACAAGGAAGGTTGTACTCTGAGGCTTTCTAGGAGCCAATGGCTTCATCAGCACTTGCATCAGTTGATTTGGAAGAGCAGGTTCATCAAACAGTCGACGAGCTTCATCTGAAGGAATTGGCACTGGGACAGACCGAAGCAATTCTGATGCTTGAGCAGTAAGATCAGTTGATCCTGTCATCCAGTCCAAGACCCAGGAGTTGATGTCTGAGGCATCACGTGTGATGTGCAGTGTGCCATAGAATTGAAGAATCAGCTCTTCATTCCAGTCGCAGATGTCCACACAAAAAGGAAGGATTCCTGCATCATGAAGAACTTGGAGCACCGGCGTGAATGATGGAAGTGTTTCCATATCAGCATGAGGAATTTGATGGTGCTCGAAGACTTTCTTCTTGTCGAATAGTATTGATGCATAATAATTCATCTGAGTGGTAGTCTAGAATCTGCTTCGACCGGCCCTTGCAGGGTCATAGGGATTGGGACCAGTGAAGAACATGTGCTCATTAAAGAAATTGCTTTGGAGGAATTTGGAGCGCGTTGAGCCTTTGAAGGGCATCCTGGGCTTCGGCTGAAGATTTGGCTTGAAGCGGCCCTTGATCTCCTTTGGCATAGGAGGAATTTCCTCAGACTGAGGAATTTGTGGAGTAGTTTCCTCAATGGTAGTGGGAGCAACAAAGTCATCAGCTAACGCAGCTGGAATTTCTGGAGCGGCCAAGTCATCAGATTCTTCATGGATTTCTTCAGTTCGGGGGGATTGAGGAATCTGTAACATAGGAGTGATCATTGGGGGAATTTGGGTGAGCAACTTCCCAATATTCATCATTGATGACAGGAGTTGTGTTGCCAATGTCCACATCCTCATCAATTTCTTCAATGTCGGCCTCTTTAGATGTAAACTAAGGTTGGGGTGATGATACCAGTGGAGTTGAAGCTTTTTCTTCCACTTCAATTTCTTCATCAATCCGCTCTGAGGTAGCAGCAGATTGATCCATCTCTTCTTGATCATCATTTGGTATGACATACTCAACACCGAATGGCACTATTTCATAGGCTGGTGCTGAGGGAATTGGGGTAGCATCAACTGGTTCTTTTGAAGAACTTGACAGTATCTTCAATTTCTTCACAGCTGAGGAATCTAAAGTTGACGCTTTCCTTTTTAGTGTCTTGTTCTCAGCAGTCTTGGTCTTCTTCGCTTCTTATGGAGAAGGAAGGTTGATTGTCTTCACCCTTGAGGATTTTGGGATTTTTTGAGGAGGGTGAAGGGGCAGCAGTTTCCTCGGGTTCAGTTTCATCAGGCACAGCAGTGGAGGTTGCCCTAGCAGGTTCTTCAGTAGTCTGACTTTCTTCAGCTGCACTGGCAAATTCCTCAGCAGGCTCAGCAGTTTCTTCAGCTTGAGGAATTTGTGGTTGAGATCGAGCTGCAACCCTGGTGTTATGGTCCTTAACAACATCTTGGGATGCCCTGACGAATCTCACCTTGGTGCCCTTCCACTCAGCATCGTATTTTTCCTCTTACTCGGAGAGGGAGCAAATTTCACACTGAATAGTGATGAGTTGCTTTGGAGTCAAATTCATCACGTTGTTCCTCGGGAATTTTTCTTTCCGAGCCCTGTTCCTCTTAGCTCTCTGAGCTTGACGAGGGGATGACCTCCGGGTAGCCTCAAACACTCCTTATGCTTCGGGCTCGTCCATAGGGCAAATGGGCGGGCCGCCTTCGAGGAGCCGGCCCGGCGACGCCCCGCCGGCTCCAACCTCCCGGCACGGGCGCGCCGGCTGCTCCTTCACCACCGCGGTGTGCTGGCCGGCTAGGGCCTCGCCGCTCAGCTCCTTCACCAGCCGGGCGTGCATCGGATGCCCCTGACGGGCCCTGCGTGGTGATAGTGGGCCCCGTCCCATCGGTGGTCAGTGCCCGCATGGCCACAGTGGCCCCTATCCCGTCGGTGGTCAGCGCCCGCATGGCCGCAGTGGCCTCTCGCCGCTGTTGGACGGCGACCAGGCCTCCAACAGTGCCAGCCTGCCCCCAACCACTCCGCCATCTACTCTAGCATGGCTACAGGACAGCCGGCCGGCCGCTGACTTCGGCCGACCGCCGCAAGACGACGACGCCCGTGGCACCCCGTGCCGCGGCGTGACTGGGCTCGAGGCCCGCCCACGACAAGATCGAAGCTGGTGGCCTCCGCAGCCGGCCATAGAGGCTGTCGGCTGGGTCCCCCCCACGACCATTATATTCATGTTGTAAGCCGGGGGTTGGTCTATAAAAACCCTCGGGCCTCCCCCATGCAAAGGGGAGAAAAAAGGAGAGACAGACAGACGCGGTGGCAAAGAAGAACGGCGAGAGCACCACCCATGTAGCATCCCCCACGGGGAACCTCTCGAGCCTGGGCGCTTAGCTCCCACCTCGGTCCATACAGCTCCAGGAGCACGATTGTAACCTTCACCATCATCTCAACGAGACCAAGTAGGAGTAGGGGTTTTACCTCCCACGGAGGGCCCCGAACCTGGGTACATCGCGTGTCAGTCACCGTTTGTGCCTAACCCCGTTCCCGGAGTCCACCGGCGTCCTTTCGGCCCCTCTCGATAAGCCTACCCATGGCATCTGCCGTGACAAAACCACGACAGTTGGCGCCCACCATGGGGCCGTCTACGGTGCCGGCCGGAGTTATGCTCCGGGCGGGGCCCTTCACCACCTCCCCCGGCCGCCCCGCGTCCGGGCGGAACTGCATGCTCGTGGGGCCTGCTCTGGCAGGTCCTACGGGCGGTGTGGTCGGCCTCTCCGACGGATGCCCTGGCCGCGGCCTCACGCTCGACGACGATGCGCTCCTCGGGCTGTTCAGCAAACTCAGCCTCGCCGGCAAGGTGTCGGCCGACGAATACCCTCGCGGGGTGCTCGACTGCTCCGATCCCCCCGCGTCCGTAGGCGCTCTTGCCAACGGCGACGCGATCGGCTCCCACGCCCGCGCGGGAGTAATGGTCACCGCTTCCTCCACCACTGCGGGCAGCGTGCGTGCGGCCGAGGCCGGCGCGGCTGCCGCCCGCGCCGGCACCTCCGACCCGCTCGCCGCCACCCTCCGGGGTCTCGGCACCCCCGTCACCACGACGGCGGACCTGGCCGCCGCCAGAGCCGAGCTGGAGGCGGCCCGCCGGCGGCTGTTCGAAGATGCCAGTGCCCTCATTGCCGAACGACGCCGGATGGAGGCCGCTCAGTGGGAGTACAACTCCGCGTACGCCCTCACCCCGGCTGGCCCCGAGCCCAGCCGGCACGGCACCGTGCGGGAACGCGGCCGCGTGGTCGCCGAGATCCTGGGTGGCCGCCTCCCCGTCTACGACAACCCCGCTGCCAACCTGCGGGCTGCCAAGGTTGCCTACGAGGACCTGGCAACCTTGGAGGGCGAGGAGCGGGCCGCACGCGAGCGGCACATTAAGGACCTCATCGACACTGCCAACACGCAGCAGGTCGCCCTCACTCCCGGAGGGGCCGTCTCCGAGTCCCCCCGTCCCGAGGGCGAGGGCTCTGGTGCTGTTGACCTTCGGCAGGCTCAGCATTCTAGCACCCCTCATCCCTCCGGCTGGAATGCCCGGGGGAGCAACACTCGGCGTCCCCCGTCGTGGGGGAACGAACAGACGGCTGTGAATAGCCGGCGCAGTAGTCACCCGGCTGGCGGAAGCCGGCGCAGCCGCGAACACACTCCGCCTCCACGACAGGAACCAGCGCGGTCCATCCCATCGGCTATCTGAACTGAGCTCGCGGCCCGGCTCGGGCCGTGCATTCCCCACAGCGACAACGACGCCCGGATCCACCTCGACCGGCTGGCGTAGTCGGCTCTCCTCGAGGAGGAGGGCTCGATTGGCCCGGCCTGCTTCGGCCCGCGGATCCGCAACAAGCCATTTCCTCCCGGTTTCACGCTTCCCTGCGACACCCTGAAGTACATGGGGACTGCCAAGTCGGAGGACTGGCTGGTAGACTACACCACCGCCATCGACATCGCTAGGGGGAACAAGCACGTAGCCGTCCGCTACGTTCCCCTGATGCTGATCGGCTCTGCCCGCACCTGGCTAAACAGCCTGGCCGCCGGCAGCGTCAACACCTGGACGGACTTCGAGGAAGCCTTCGTCCGCAACTTCACCGACACCTACAAGCGACCCACTCGCCCCCGCGAGCTCGCCATGTGCGTCCAGGGCCCGGACGAGCCCCTCCGCGACTACCTCACGCGCTGGACCGAGCTCCGCAACTCCTGCGAGGGTGTGCACGAGGTGCAGGCCATCCAGTACTTCATCGAGGGTTGTCGCGAGGACACGCCCCTCAAGCACAAGCTCTTGTGCTCCGAGCCAACCTCCCTGGCAGACTTGATGTCCAAAGCGGACAAATACGCCACGGCCGACTCCTCCATGAGGATGAAAGCCAAGGCACCCACCAAGCCGGCTCGGGCTCCGGCCAACTGGCAACAGCCCAACGGCAAGCGCAAGAACGACCAGCCCGATCCCTGATACGGGAGCCGGCTCGTCGCCTCCATCGAGGAGGAGCAGCCGGCCGGCCAGGCCTCCGGCAAGCGCCAGCGCACCGGCAAGGCTGCCTGGCAGCCCAAGCTGACTTTCGAGTAGCTGTTGGACCTCCCCTGCATGAACCACTCCGGTGCCACGCCGGCCACGCACATGCTCCGGCAGTACAGCTTCCCACAGCGCCTGGCCCGGGGCGACGGCCTCCCGACCCCTCCCGCGCCGCCAGCCCGTGGGCCGGCTCCGGCCCAGGCTCCGCCTCCGGCCCCCCAGCCGGCCCGCGCGCCCCCAGCCCTAACGCGAAACGATGGTTGGCTGCTGGACCAATACCCCGAGCCCGACGGCTACTACGTCTTCTTCACAAGTGAAGAGACGGACAAGCACGCCCAACGCCGGCTCCATCGCGAGGTGAACGCCACCGCGCCCGCGACTCCCCAGTTCATGCACTGGTCCGAGAAGCCGGTCACCTGGAGCCGGGCAGACCACCCGGCTGTGATGCCAGACCCGGGCAGCTACGCCCTCGTCCTCGACCCCACCATCGCCTCTGAGAGGCGCTCCTACCGTTTTTCACGGGTGCTGGTCGATGGCGGCAGTAGCATCAACATCCTCTACCTTGACACCCTGCTCAAGCTAGGACTCAAGGTGGAGGACCTGAAGGCAAGCCGAACCGTATTCCACGGCATCATCCCGGGCAAGTCCTGCACCCCCCTCGGCAAGATCCGGCTCGACGTCCTCTTCGGCGATACCGGCCACTTCTGCCGCGAGCCGATCTAGTTCGAGGTGGCGGACCTGAGCAGCCCCTACCACGCTTTGCTGGGCTAGCCCGCGCTCGTCAAGTTAATGGCGGTTCCCCACTACGCCTACCTCAAGATCAAGATGCCGGGTCCCAAAGGCATCATCACCGTTGTCGGCAAGTACCAGGTGTCCATGGCGTGTGCGCGCGACAGCAGCCGGCTGGCCGAGGCCCTGGAGATAGCGGAGGAGAAGCGGTAGCTCGACCGACTGGTGGCTCTCGCCTCTGCCCAGCCGGCCGTACCGGCTCCTCCATCCCAGTCCGTCGGCGAGGGCTCTTTCCGGCCGTCCAGGGACACCAAGCAAGTGCCGCTCGATTCGGCCAACCCCACCCAGTGCGTGAACATCGGTTCGCGCCTCGACAGCAAATAGGAAAGCGAGCTCGTCGACTTCCTCCGTGAGAACCGGGACATTTTTGCATGGTCCCCCAAAGACATGTCGGGTGTCCCGAGGAAGTTTGCCAAGCACAAACTACACGTCCGGCCAGATGCGAAGCCGGTCAAGCAACCCCTGCGCCGTTTCTCCGAGGAGAAGCGGCGCACCATCGGAGAAGAGATCGCCCAGCTGCTCGCAGCCGGCTTCATCATGGAAGTTTTCCACCCGGACTGGCTGGCCAACCCAGTCCTGGTGCTAAAGAAGAACAACACTTGGCGCATGTGTATCGACTACACGAGCCTGAACAAGGCGTGCCCGAAGGACCCGTTCGCCCTACCACGGATCGTTCAAGTCGTTGACTCCAAGGCCGGCTGCGACCTGTTGTCTTTCTTGGATGCCTACTCCGGCTACCACCAGATCAAGCTGGACCCGAAGGACCGGCTCAAGACCTCTTTCATCACGCCCTTCGGGGCCTACTGCTACATTACCATGTCCTTCGGCCTGAAGAACGCAGGCGCCACCTTCCAGCGCTGCATGCAGAAGTGCCTCCTGTCTCAGATAGGCAGGAACATCCATGTCTACGTCGACGACATCGTCGTCAGGTCCAAGAAGCGTTTCAGCCTCCTCGACGACCTCCGGGAGACGTTCTCCAATCTGTGCGAATACAAGATCAAGCTCAACCCGAAGAGGTGCATTTTCGGCGTCCCTGCCGGCCAGCTTCTGGGTTTCTTCGTGTCCGCTTGCGGTATCGAAGCCAACCCCGAAAAGATCCGGGAAATCGAGCGCATGCCCAAGCCGGTCCGGCTTCGCGATATTCAGAAGTTCACCGGCTGCCTCGCCTCCCTCAGCCGGTTCATCAGCCGGCTTGGCGAGAAGGCCTTGCCCCTCTACGGACTCCTGCGCAAGTCGGCCTTGGTCGAGACGGGACGAGACCTCTCGAAGAAGCCAGCCCTATTCGACTGGCCCAGCGAGGCGGACGCGGCGTTCCGCGACCTCAAGCGGGCTCTCACCAGCGCGCCCATTTTGGCCGCGCCGGCTGAGAAGGAGCCCCTGCTCACCTACATCGCGGCCACTACGCGCGTCGTCAGCATCGTCCTGGTGGTGGAGCGGCCGGAGGAGGGCAAGGCGCTGCCGACGCAGCGTCCGGTCTACTACCTCAGTGAAGTCCTCTCCGCCTCCAAACAGAACTACCCCCACTACCAGAAGATGTGCTATGGCGTCTACTTCGCCACCCAGAAGTTGAAGCATTACTTCTAGGAGCACGTCGTTACTGTCATGAACACAGCGCCGTTAGGTGAAATCATGGCTGGCCGGGATGCCACCGGACGGATAGCCAAATGGGCCATCGCCATGGCCGACTACGAGATCCGGTACGAGCCACGCACCGCCATCAAGTCCCAAGCGATGGCCGACTTCCTCGTCGACTGGGCCGAGACCCAGTTCGTACCGCCTCCACCCGACTCCACACACTGGCGCATGCATTTCGACGGCTCCAAGATGAGGACCGGCTTGGGTGCCGGCATTGTCCTCTCCTCCCCGAAAGGTGATCAACTCAACTACACCCTCCAGATCCACTTCGCCGCCTCCAACAACATGGCCGAGTATGAAGCCCTCGTCCACGGCCTCCGGCTCGCCAAGGGGATTGGCATCCGGCGCATACTATGCTTCGGCGACTCCGACCTCATGGTCTAGCAGGTTTCTGGCGAGTGGGACGCCAAAGACACCAACATGGCAAGCTACTGCTTCCTCGTCCAACAACTCACCGGCTTCTTCGAGGGCTGTGAGTTCCATCACGTCCCCCAGGCGGACAACGAGGCGGCCGACACGCTGGCCAAAATCGGCTCCACCCGGCAGGCCATTCCTGCCGGCGTCTCCCTCGAGCGGCTGCTGAAACCCTCGATCAAGCCGTCTCCCGAGTCGGAATCCATCTTCATACCGACGGGCGCGGCCGACTCTGCGGTTGCGCCGGCTGCCCTGCCGGCCCCATTGATCGCAGTCGCCTCGTCGGCCCCGACGCCACCCGCCGCTCCAAACCAACCGGCTCCGCCGGCACTCGACACCGTCATGATGACGGCCGACCTTCCCGCCGCCACTTCACTCCCAGGGACTGACGAACCGGTCCCGGGGACTGACGTGCTGGCCCGGGGGGCTGGCGTGCTGGTCCCGGGGGCTGCCGTGCCGGCCCCGGGGGCTGACGCCTCCGACGTCCCGCTCGTGCCCAAGCCGGCTCCCGTCTCGGGCCCATCGTGGGCTCTGCCCATCCTGGCATTCCTCGAGCGTGGCGAACTGCCCCCTAACGAGGCCACCGCAAGGCCAATCCAGCAACGGGCCTCGGCCTATGGCATCATCAACCACGAGCTCGTTCACCGCAGCACCACGGGCGTTTTCCAATGCTACGTCGAGCCGGTGAAGGGGCTGGAGATCCTCCTCGACATCCACCAAGGCGAGTGTGGGCATCATGCTGCCTCCAGGTCCTTGGTGGCCAAGGCATTCCGCCACGGTTTCTATTGGCCGACCGCCCTGGAGGCGGCTAAGGACTTGGTTGACAAGTGCGAGGGCTGCCAACGCTTCCGCGTGCAAAGCCACCTGTCGTCTACCGCCCTCCAAACCATCCCCCTCTCATGGCCTTTCGCCGTCTGGGGGCTAGATATGGTGGGGCCCTTCAAGACCGCCTGGGGCGGCATGACACACCTGTTGGTCGCCGTCGACAAGTTCACTAAGTGGATTGAGGCACGACACATCAAGAAGTTGGACGGCCCCACTGCCGTCCAGTTCATCGAAGACATCACAGTTCGCTACGGCGTCCCCCATAGCATCATCACCGACAACGGCACGAACTTTGCCAAGGGCGCACTGGCGCGTTTCTGCTCACGACAGGGCATCCGGCTCGACCTGGCGTCCGTCACCCACCCCCGGTCCAATGGCCAGGTCGAAAGGGCGAACGGCCTGATCCTGGCCGGCATCAAGCCCCGGCTCGTCACACCGTTGGTCCGGTCGGCCAGCTGTTGGGTCGAGGAGCTGCCGGCCGTCCTGTGGAGCCTCCGGACCACGCCCAACCGGTCGACCGGCTTCACCCCGTTCTTTCTTGTTTACGGGTCCAAGGTGATTATCCCCACCGACATCGAGTTCGATTCGCCTCGGGTCACCCTGTACACCGAGAAGGATGCAAGAGAGGCAAGGGAGGACGGCGTCGACCTCCTCGAAGAAGCCCGTGAGCTAGCCTTGAGCCGGATGGCCATCTATCAGCAAAAGCTCCGGCACTACCACAGCAAGCGGATCCGACCACTCTCCTTCCACGAGGGGGGCCTGGTGCTCAGGCGGGTTCAACGAACGGCCGGCCAGCACAAGCTGCCCTCCCCGTGGGAGGGCCCATTCATCATCAGTCGGGCTTTGCACAACAATGCCTACTACCTGATAGATGCCCAGAAGCCGCAGAAGCACAAGAGAGACGCGTCCGGCGAAGAAACGGAGCGCCCGTGGAACGCGGCGCTCCTCCGCCCGTTTTACTGCTAAAAAGCCAGTGTACGTACTCTGTACTTTTGCCCCTTCGGGCCCATGAATGCAATGGGGACCTCAAGCCGGCGCTTGAGGAACACCCCTTTTCGGTTTCTCCAAGTCTCTTCCTACCATCTGAGGCCCGGGCCCGGCTCACGGTCCCGGGGGCTCGCCCAGCTCCCCTCCGAGGCGGACGAATAAGTGTGAGTGAGCGGCCTTTCGCCTCCCCCGCCCTAACCAGCCACAGACCGGCCCCCGGCTGTCCGGCTGAAGGGACCGCGGGGTACGAAGGAGATTCTCACACAAAGGTCCGCCAAGGCGCGGTAGCCGGGCTAGCCCAACCATGCTACGTCACTCCCCATGGCCGGCCCCTGCCGGCTCGACCTAGTCCTAGCCGGTTGACTCTAAGAGCCCGCTACCTTTTCCCTAAGGGTGAAGCCCCGTCCCTGTCCCAGACCGGCTCCCGGCTGGCCGGCAGGTGGGGCAGAAGCCGGAAGGAATCCTAGCGCACACGGACAAGTCAACAGGCAAAAGGCGAAAGTAGAACCGGCACGCACTCCTTTCTACTTCTGATAGCAAAACATCGATTCAACATGATAAAAGGCCCACGGCCGCAGGTTCATTACAGTACGTTTTAAATACACCCCCAGTGGGTGGAACTCCGGCACTAAAAATGAAATGCATACGAAAATGTACAAGGAGGAGCGATCTTGAGCCGTCTCGCCTCCGGCTCCGGCACCTCCAGGGCCGACTGCGTTCACGCCGACGGCGCTGGCGCCTTCGAGGCTGGCGCTCCCGGGGCGGCCGAGGTGGAGGTCCCCGCGTCATCAGCCGACTCGGACGGAGCGTAGTCGTCGGTGTCAGACCCATCGTCGGTCGTCTCGCACTCGCTCCCCTCCGGGTCTTCGAGGGCAAGGCCGTACGAGTCTTCCGGGATGGCCGCGGCGTCCGCACCACGCTCCGGGACGTACTCATCCCACACGGCGAAGGACGTAAGCTCGCTCGCTCGCCTCTGCAGCTCGTCCGCCACCGCCGACAGCTCCGCTTCGGTGTCGGCACGCTGGGCCGTGAGCAACCCCAGGTCAAGCCCAGGATACCACGACCTGGCAACGCGGAGCGCCATCTCCGTGTCGGCGCGCGCCACGGAGGCCCTCCAGACGTTCACCCGCGCAGTCCCGGCTTCCAGCCACCGGGCAAGCCGGGTATAGGAGCCCGGATCCACAGCCCGGGGCCAGAGGGCGCGGACCAGCGCCGTATCGGCCTTCCGAAACCGCGTCAGGGTGCGGATGACCATCTCCAGGCGCACCTCGGCGGCAACCCCCACATCCTCCAGCGTCCAGGGGGCGCCCGGCTCGACGACCTCTCCCCGGGCCCGCCGGTCCTCACGATCGGACTCCACGGCCGCCTCGGTGCTCTCTTGGGTACCGGGGAAGAGCCCTAAGAAAGGGTGAGGAAAAGGAGAAGGGGGCGCACAAAGAAATAAGGAAGAGGAAGGCCGGGAACTTACGACGTAGCATCCGGTCCACCTTGTGGCCCTACTCCACCAGGTTCGCCTCCCGGTCCGCCGCTTCCTGGTGGTAGTGCTCAGTCTCGTCCTGAGCCGCGAGTTTCTCCATGAGCGCCGCCGTCAGCGCGGCGTCCTGGGCCTCCAGCTTGTCGCGGAGCACCTTCTCCCGCTCCTCTGCCTCCCGGCGGAGCACCGCCTCCCGGTCCGCCAGTTCCCGGCTATGGGCCTCCTCGAGCTTCTTCCGGTCTTCCCTCAGCCCCTCCGCCCTCTCGCGGAACTTCCGGCACTCTGCCGCCACGGTGTCCCGCTCCCCGAGGAGCCGGACCACTTGCCCCCAGAGGCCGACCGCCTCTTTGTGGGCGGCTGCACGGAGAAGATTTGATCAAGTTAGAAGGAAGGAATGACAAGGGAACCGGCCCGCCTCCAGGGCAGCCGGCTTGGCCCTCGGGGCTCTCCCCACCAAGGATGCAGGGACGCGTACCTTGCAGGTCTGCTGTCGCGGCGGCAAGGCGGCTCTCCGCCCCCCTGAACAGCCCCAGCAGGGTGTTGTACTCCTCCGCCCGGCAGTCGTGGGCCGCCTGCAAAAAACAAAGAGGAAGATAGCGCTTTAGGCTCGACCCACCTACAGCCCAGCCGGCTCGAGCCTCGGGGGCTACACCCAGTGGGTGCGCTAGCGCGCCCCCACTGGAAGAGAAGAAAGAGAAAGGAGAGACAGGGCGCTTACCGCAACCGCCCGCTCCAAGCTCACCAACCGCTCGCTGGTGGCCCGGGCGTCCTCCGTCGCCTGGGAGCGGTAGGTCGCGAAGAACGCCAAGGCGGCGGCCACCGCGGTCCCAAGGGCGCTCGCCGGCTCCCCGGAGGCTGGGCTCCCGGCCGTCACCCACAGCCGCTGGGGCCGGCCCCCGTCTGCGGGCCTTTCTTCGTTGGAGATGACGATGGTGCCGGTCCCCGTCGCCGTCGTCGTTTCGGGGGTCGCCGACGACGTGCTCGCTGCGGCCGCCCCCTCGGTGGCCATGGCTCCCATCATGGATTCTCCACCACCGGCGCCCCCTGGCCGGCTCGCATCCGGTGCCGGCGTGTCAGGAGCCCCCGTGGCCGGCACCTCCAACGCTGGCGCCCCCGTGGCCGGCACCTCCAACGCCGGCGCCCCTGTGGCCGGCGCCTCCTGCGTCGGCGCCTCCAAGTCCACCACCTCCGCGCCCGGTGGCACGACGCCCGCCTTTGGTGGCGCATCGTCCGACACCAATGGCGCGTCGTTCCCAGCCAGCTGGGAGGCTTGGCGGCTCTTCTACGCCAAGTCCTCCACGGCCTCCCCGCCGTCTCCCGCGGGCCGGCCGGCACCTTGGCGGCCTGGCGACGTCTCCTCCGAGCTGTGGGGGAATGCCTCCCACGTTTGGCCAGCGGCCTCCCCGCTGGCCACCCCCGCCTTTGCCGCCACCTCCTCCCACCGGTGGCGCTCTTTCTCACGCAGCTCCCGCTCGGCCCTGTCGAGGTCGAGCCACGCCTGGCGCTCCATCTCCTCGGCCATCGACGGCGGTGCCGCTTTTGTCGTCCCGCCGCCTGGCTCTCCGCCCAGCGAGCGTGCCTCCCTGATGGCGGCGGGTCATTAGACAAGGAAGGGGCCGACCATGACCGGCACCGCCCGCCTGGAGGGCTCGGTCGGGTTCCCCCTCTGCCTCTTGCTCCCTCCGGCACGGCTACCGCCCGGCTGCGCAGCAGCCGCGCGCTTGGGCTCCGGCTTGGGGGCCGCTGGCCCCTTCCCCTTATCCACCTCGGCCGGGTCGCTGGCGCCCCGTGGCCGGCGCCCCCACGGCGCCGTGACCTCCCCCTCCGAGAACTTCGTCGGGTCTTTTGCAGCAAGGGTCGGCTCCCGCTCAGCATCGTCGTCGGGCCAATCCCTTAACGACGCCCGAAACGAAGACTCACCCGATGGGTCGGCGTCGTCGTCCTCCTCCTCTTCCGCCTCGTCTTCGTCCGCCTCCGCCTCGCCGGCTCGCTCGGTGGCGGCCGGCTCCACGTCGACGTCGTCCTCGACCTCTTCCGGGTCGGACTCCACCGAATCCGGCACCGGCCTCGCGTAGTCCTGCAGGAGCGCGAACTTCTGCAGGCAAACCGGACGGCGCTGTTAAACCGAAGGGGGGATTGCGACCCAGCAGCCACAGGCTGGGAGGCGGAGCCGGCTGTTCACTTACCCGCGGTGCCGGATGACTCCGACTGTAGGGGATCTTCCCCCACTGCCACTCCCCCTCCTTCATCTTCGCCGTCGACACGGCGTTGACCTTCCTCGCCACATGAATCAACCTCAGCTCCTTGGTGGAGAGCCAGCAGGGGTCATGGCACCCTCCCATCTGGCAAATAAGATGCGGCCGGCGCTGTAGCGGCAGCACCCGGCGCGCAATCATCGCCGCCAGCAAATCCATGGCCGTGAGCCCCTCCGTCCCGGTCAGCTCGCGGAAGCGGGCGCTGAGTCGGTCGGCCGTCTCGGGCGCCGAGGTCGGCGTTGCCCGCCAGTTCTGCATGGCAACCGGCGGGTGGTTGGCGAAGTCGGGGAGTTTGATGTAGTCCTCCTCCGGCTTCACGTTCTTCACATAGAAGAACCCCCGCTGCCATTGCTTCACCGACTCGTGCAGCGGGAGTTTGGGGAAGCCGGTCCCCTGACGAACCTGGACGGAGGCGCCCCCGCAGGCGGTCATCACCATCCTTTGGGACGCCGGGTCCTTCATCGTCTGTCGCTTGAAGTAGAAGAGCCAGCACCAGAAGTCGAGTCTGGGCTCGACTCCCAGATACCCCTCGCAGAGGATTACGAACGCCGCCAATTGCAGGACGGAGTTGGGGGCGAGGTGGTGAGGCTGCAGGCCGAAGTGTGTCAGGAACCGCCGGAAGAAGGCGCTCGTCGGCAACCCCAATCCGCGGTGGAAATGGTCGGCGAAGACTACGACCTCGCCCGGCCGCGGTGCTGGGGAGTTCTCCACCCCCGGGGGGCGGACCTCCAAGTTCTCCGCTGCCGGGAGCTTGCGGCGCGCGCGGAGGTACTCGATGAAGGTGGTGTCGACATCACTGCCGTCCCAGGCGCCTATGGTTACTACCTCCATGGCGGCGGCGACGGGCGGCGGCCGTGCGGGGATCGACCGATGGGTTGTCCTCTTCGCGGCGGCGGGCGGCGGCGCAAGCTCGCTGTCCCTCTCGAACTACCCTTTTCCCTTCTCGCTCTCGCTCTCGACGAGGGGGCGGGGGGAGGAGTGAAGCCATGGAAGCGAGGAAACGGGCTCCTCCCCCTCGCCTCCCCTCCCTACTTATACCCCGCACGGGCGGCGGTAGCGGAGGCGCCCCTCGCACACACGTTCCCCACGATCCCCGAGGCGCACGAGGCGGACATCAGGGCGCCCCGAAATACCAAACGTTTGCCCACTGCGTGCGAAATCTTCGCGGGCGGTTCAGGGCCACGGTCGTGGCGAGGCCCGCCTGGTCGCCAGGCCCGAACCGTCGCTCGGCCCACCAGGATGCTGCCCGCTCCGTCCTCCAGGAAGCGCGGTTTCCCCGCCAGGTGGGGCGACACCGGCGGCGCGGGTGGCCCCGAACGACTGCGGAGCCGGGCCACCACGTGCTGGCACCGCCCGGCTCCCCAGGCGCTTCTAGTGCTCGAACATTCCTCAAGCCGGTGCGGTCCGCCGCATCCCGTCGGCGGGCCCCTCCGGCTTCGGGGACTACTGACGGGGGGATGACCCTGAGTAGCCTCAAACACTCCTTATGCTTCGGGCTCGTCCATAGGGCAAATGGGCGGGCCGCCTTCAAGGAGCCGGCCCGGCGACGCCACGCCGGCTCCAACCCCCCGGCACGGGCGCGCCTGCTGCTCCTTCACCAGCCGCGGTGTGCTGGCCGGCTGGGGCCTCGCCGCCCGGCTCCTTCACCAGCCGGCCGTGCATCGGATGCCCCTGACGGGCCCTGCATGGTGACAGTGGGCCCCGTCCCATCGGTGGTTAGTGCCCGCATGGCCATAGTGGCCCCTATCCCATCGGTGGTCAGCGCGCGCATGGCCGCAGTGGCCTCTCACCGCTGTTGGACGGCGACCAGGCCTCCAACAGTGGCAGCCTGCCCCCAACCACTCCGCCATCTACTCCAGCATGGCTACAGGACAGTCGGCCGGCCGCTGACTTCGGTCGACCGCCGCAAGACAACGCCGCCTGTGGCACCCCGTGCCGCGGCGTGACCGGGCTCGGGGCCCGCCCACGACAAGATCGAAGCTGGTGGCCTCCGCAGCCGGCCATAGAGGCTGCCGGCTGGGTCCCCCCCATGACCATTATATTCATGTTGTAAGCCGGGGGGTTGGTCTATAAAAAAACCCGGGCCTCCCCCATGCAAAGGGGAGAAAAAAGGAGAGACAGACAGACGCGGCGGCGAAGAAGAATGGCGAGAGCACCACCCACGTAGCATCCCCCACGGGGAACCTCTCGAGCCTGGGCGCTTAGCTCCCACCTCGTTCCATACAGCTCCAGGAGCATGATTGTAACCTTCACCATCATGTCAACGAGACCAAGCAGGAGTAGGGGTTTTACCTCCCACGGAGGGCCCCGAACCTGGGTACATCGCGTGTCAGTCACCGTTTGTGCCTAACCCCGTTCCCGGAGTCCACCGGCGTCCTTTCGGCCCCTCTCGATAACCCTACCCATGGCATCTGCCGTGACAAAACCATGACAGAGCTTGTTCTCTTTTCCATTTTTCCTCAGCAATGAAGTGGGTGAGGACATGGTCCACACCAAGAGGCAGGTTCAGTGAGGAAAGTGGGGTGCTTGGATCCTCATGCCATATGTCAATGAAATTGAGGATCATCTTGGGATCCAGCATGAGAGGAACAGAGCTGCATTTGGCTATTGTAGCCTTTTGCTGACTTTCTCTAATGATTTCTTCCAATTCTTCATCATCAGCTTCATCATCACCCTCCTTAGATCCTGAGGGTATAGTTACCATTGCTTTTCTTGTGTGAGGACTTGGTCTTTGACCTCGTGCAACAGTTTTCTACAGATTCAACACTACAGGACTTCTTGAAGACTTTGCTTTAGCAGAGGGGCATGCAAAGATATTTGAAGCATTTGAGAATCCCTATGTCCTCTGACATGATGCAAGGTGCACAGGAGTTGAGGACTTTGTAGCAGTAGCAGAGGACTGAGCAGCTATTGATCCAGCAGCTGAGGCCTTTGAAGACTGAGGCCTTTGAGCTTGAGGAATCTGCTGTGATGTTTTTGAAGTTGAGGAATTTGACTTCACAGCAGATTTCTTCATCATTGATTTCTTCGGAGCACTAGCAGAGGCTCTAGCAGTGGCAGCAGCAGCAGAGTCTTCATTGAATTTCTTTACAGCCTCTTTAGGTTTCCTCGCTAGCTTGCTGCTATTTCTCCCATATGTGAGGAAAGTCTTCACCAGTCTTGAGACTAGTCGGATCGGCAATTTGATTTTGAGCCAAGGGAGGCCTACTACAAGGAGGTTTCACAGCGAATTTCATCATGTATTTAGGAGTTACATAACGATATTCCTTCCATTCCTTTGCCCATCTCCTCCCAATTTTCTACAGATGAATCTTTCTCTGCTTAGTCATCTCTTTGCCATGAGTTTCTTCATCGGATGTGCAGTATTCCTCATACAAGTCATATGGAATCTCAAAACCAATGTGCACATCAGGCTTGTTTCCACCTTTCTGTGGTTTCTTATCAGCTGTTTTGTTCAGCTGAGGATTTTGAACTCGTGAGGACTCTGAAGAAGTGCACGGTTTTTCCTCAAGAAACGCTGCAAATGAGTTAAGTTAATGAGAACCTAGTGATTCATCAGCGGACATGTTTGTACCTATGAACAGAGTATAGGTGCGAGGAATTTGAAGAGGTCATATGTGTTCTTGGATTGTTTTTAATCAAATCAATTGAGAGGAATTTGACCATGAGTGTCTTGAGGAATTTCAATAAGTGTTCTTTGTCTTAGGTTCCAAATTTGTGCAAATTTTGAGGATTCACATAATTGAGGAATCTTGAATAAATCATAACTTAGGGAAAATCATCAAGTGTATGAACATGTAAGGTGCTTTAGAATGAAATTCTTGAAGAATAAGCACCTTTGTGAAGATTTAGGAGTAACTGAAGATCAAACAAGGGAAGTAAAAATAAATTTTATTTACCCTGGTGAAGAACACGACGAACTAAGAGATGAGATTGAGGAAGTTTGTCAGACCAGATCTCCCACGCCCTAGCTCGACGGAGGGAGACAGCTACAGCGGCGGCGGGATGAAGACTTCCGCGGTCGATGCGAGTATGGCGATGGCATGGTCGAGGCAGTGAAGCTCTTCCACACCGGCGGTGATGCTTTTAGCAGAGGGGCTAGGTCGGAGATCGGGAGAGAGTAGGAGTGAGGAGTAACCGAGCACAGTGAAAAGGGGAGGGGGTATTTATAGTGGAGGTGAAAACCAATCTGTCCAAAGATTTTGGACCAGATTGCCCCTGACCCTTGATCTCCTCGTGACAGGTGTCACCCACGTTCTGAGTAGTGGCGATAGTGGGGGATCATGGGTTATCCAGTTGTGGGAGTCGGAACCGTTTGAGCAGGAAACACCGAAAAAATTTGATGGTGAAAATTTTAAGTTTCCGTTCGCAAATTCTTCAGCTGTCAAGGACACAGTGAAGACTTTGAATGAGTTTCAAAGTAGAATGCATATGAAGAATTTGTGAACAGACTGGGTTGAGTTTAGCACAGAGGGAAAAGGGTCCGATCACGTTCACTTAAATGAAAATCAACTTGAAGAACTAGTAATAAGTGAATGTTGTTGAGGACATTGAAAACTCAAATATATAAGTATATAGTCAATGAAGAACAGGAATTTCATAGTTTCAAGAATTTGAAAAGTTGATGAATTTGAAAAGTTGAGGAATTTGAAAATTTGAAGAATTTGCAAAATGACAAAACACTCAACTTTGAAGAATTTCAACTATGGTTGGTGGCATGACCCATCGTATAAGAATGATGACTTCAGACACCGCGTACAATTGTCGTAGGGTTCTGAGAGTCAAATTCTTCATTAATTTCTTCACATTTAGAGGGTTATTCTTCATTGATTGAAGAAAAACGTTACTCCATGTGTTGCACATCTAAGTCATCAATTTTGCATAAGTGTTAGGATGTGTGTCCTTTTTCAAAGAACATTCGAAGATTCTAAGATATTTAGCTCACACCACAACTTGCAAAATCTCTTTTCATCCAAGGGATTTGTGAAGATATCGGCCAGTTGTACTTTAGTGGGGATGTGATCGATGGAGATGTCGCCCATGAGTACATGATCTCGAAGAAAATGATGACGAATTTGGATGTGCTTGGTCTTGGAATGCTGAACTGGGTTGTAAGCAATCTTGATGGCACTCTTGTTGTCGCAGTAGAGAGGCACATTCTTCAACTTGATGTCGTAGTCCTTCAGGGTTTGCTTCATCCATAGTAACTGAGCGCAGCATGAACCAACAACAATGTACTCAGCTTCAGCAGTAGATAGTGAAATGCAGTTCTGCTTCTTTGAGGACCAACAGACTAAGGATCATCCGAGGAAATGATATTGCCTGAGGTTGACTTGCGATCCACACGATCTCCAACATAGTCAGCATCAGAGTATCCGACAAGGTGAATATTTGAGCCCTTGGGATACCATAATCCAAGCGTTGGTGTGTGAGCTAAGTATCTAAGAATATGTTTCACAACCTTATGGTGTGATTCCTTCGGTGTTGCTTGGAATCGGGCACACATGCAAACACTCAGCATAATATCAAGCCTAGATGCACATAGATACAATAATGAGCCAATCATGGAACACTATACCTTCTGATCGAAATCTTTACCATTTTCGTCAGTGCAAAGGTGGCCTTTTGAAGGCATTGGAGTTTTGACGCCTTTGCAATCTTGCATGTCGAATTTCCTCACAACATCCTTGAGGTATTTCTCTTTTGAGATGAAGATTTTGTTGTCTTGCTGATGAATTTGAAGACCTAAGAAGAATTTCAACTCTCCCATCATAGACATTTGATATTCTTCACTCATCATATAGGCAAATTCATCACTGTAACGTTTTTCAGTACAACCAAAGATAATATCGTCTACATATATTTGGCATATGAACAATTCATTGTCATAGGACTTTGTGAAAAGAGTTGGGTTGAGTGAACTGGGCTTGAAGCCTTTCTTCATGAGGAATTCCTTCAGAGTGTCGTACCATGCCCGAGGGTCTTGCTTGAGGCCATTGACGGCCTTGTTGAGTCTGAAGACTTTGTCAAGATGCTTGGGGTCTTCAAAACCTAGGGGTTGAGCAACATATACTTCTTCCTCAAGCTTACCATTGAGGAATGCACTTTTCACATCCATTTGATATAAGATGATATCATGATGGTTAGCATAAGCAAGCAATATGTGAATAGCTTCAAGTCTAGCAACAGGTGCAAAAGTTTCATAAAAGTCAATTACCTCAACCTGTGTGTAGCCTTGAGCTACAAGACGAGCCTTATCCTTACCACAAGGCCATTTTCATCTTGCTTGTTGCAGTAGATCCACTTAGTACCTATGTTGTTTTGCTTGCGAGGATCTGGCCGCTTGATAAGTTCCCACACATTGTTCAGCTTGAATTGATGCAATTCCTCTTGCATAGCTTGAATCCACTCAGGCTCCTTGAATGCTTCATCAACTTTGGTGGGCTCTATGATAGAGACAAAGGCAAAGTGCCCACAAAATTTAGTCAAATGTGAAGCTTTTGAGCGAGTGAGAGGACCTGGTGCATTGATGTCATCGATAATTTTGTCAATCTGCACTTCACTTGCAACTCTTGGATGAGCAGGTTGACATGGGTGAGGATTTTCTTCAGCACCATTTTGTTCAGGTGTATCAGCATCAATGTCTTCATTCGTTGGAATGAGTTCCTCAGTGGGTATGATGTCTTCAGTAGCCTTCAGCTTAATGGATTCCTTAGGAGATTGTTCATCTAACACAAAAGGCAGGTGCTCTCTTTGCGAACCATTAGTTTCATCGAACCGCACATCTACAGTTTCAACAACCTTATGGTGGTAGGTGTTGAAGACTCTGTAGGTGTGCGAGTCCTTTCTGTAACCAAGCATAGAACCTTCATGTGCTTTCGGTGCAAATTTAGAACTATGGTGAGGATCTCTAATCCAGCATTTTGCACCGAAGACATTGAGATAACTTACATTGGGTTTCTTGCCAGTCATTAGTTCATACGAAGTCTTCTTGAAGAATTTGTGAAGATATACCTTGTTGATGATGTGGCATGCAGTATCCATTGCCTCGGGCCAGAAGCGACAAGGAGTCTTGTATTCATCAAGCATGGTGCGAGCCATCTCAACAAGAGTCATGTTCTTGTGCTCCATGATGTTGTTCTGCTGAGGTGTATAAGGGGTAGATAACTCATGAGTAATACCAAGTTCATCAAGATTGGTGTTCTTGAACTCAGTCCCATTATCACTCCTGATATGCTTGGTCTTGACGCCAAAGTTGGTGGAGGCCCTTGAAGCAAATCGTCTGAAGACATCCTGCACTTCAGACTTGTATAGAATAATATGCACCCAAGTGTAACGAGAGTAATCATCAACAATGACAAAGACATACAAACTTGAATAATTTTTTAGTGTGGAGTAATGAGTGGGGCCAAAGAGATCCATGTGAAGCAATTCAAAGGGTCGAGTCATGGTCATGATTGTCTTCGAGCGATGCTTGGATCTAGTCATCTTTCCAAACTCACATGCACCACAGAGGTGGTCCTTGAGGAATTTGACACCTTCAATGCCAATGACGTGCTTTTTCTTCATGAGCGTGTGCAAGTTCCTCATACCAGCATGTCCAAATCGTCGATGCCACAACCAGCCTTCTGAGGACTTTGCAAGTAAGCATGTGGCAGGCTGAGGACCTATAGAGAAATCAACGATATACAAGTCTCCTCTCCTAAAGCCTTTGAAGACTTTGGAGTTGTCAGATTCCATGATGACAACACAGCGATATTTTCCAAATACGACAATCATATCAAGATCACAAAGCATTGAGAGAGACATAAGGTTGAACCCCAGGGATTCGACAAGCATCACCTTATCCATGGTTTGGTCCTTTGAGATTGCAACCTTACCTAGACCCAATACCTTGCTTTTTCCTTTGTCTGCGTAGGTGATATGCTTTAGATGAGATGGATCAAGTGGCAAATTCATCAGAAGACTCTTGTCACCAGTCATGTGGTTTGTGCATCCACTGTCGAGGACCCACTCAGTAGCTTTTGGAGTATCATCATGTAGATGAATTAGTACAACTTATGAACTCATATGCTTCAGAATGAACAATATGACATCAATTTCATCAGATGGAATTTCATCACACAAGATAGTAAGCAAGTAGTGTGAGGACGTGAGAAATGAAGAATTCATTTCTACAAAGTTAGCTTGTGTCCTTTCAAGCATTTCCTCAGGTCTCCAGCAAATTCATCAGATGTTCAAGTTCATCTGGAGACTTGACCCTACATAAGAAATTAGTTCAATTTCTTCACCACCCACATCTGGAGGGGTGGCAAAGAGTTCATCATTCTGTGAGCCCCATATGAGAAGGGAGGCATTGAAGCAAGTGTGCTTCCTTTCACAGGGCGAGGGCTAGAGTACTCATATGAAAAAGCAGAGAAATTCTTTGAGGACTTATGAACATAATGGTTGAAGAATAATGCACATATTCATAACTCTTAGTTTTTCCCTGCAAAACAGAGTCATTAGCACGAGAATGATATTTTTGACCATTTGAGGCATTAGGTCCAAGTGAAGACTTTGGTCCATATGAGGAATTTGATCCGGGGTTCGTGTTCTTCATGAGTGGTGTCGTGAGGCCATTCACTTGAAGATTCTATAGGTAGCTCTTGGGAACCCAGATTTTCTTCATGGGTGAACTATTCCTGTAGTTAGTTCCAACAAATCTAGCAAATACTTCACCTTTCTGATTTTTGAAGAATTTGTAGTTGGAGTCAAGTGACTCATCAGAGGAATATGAAGTTTCACAAGTAAAGCCAGATAAAGTGGATGGATCTATAGGGGGTCCTTTCGTAGCAACCCATGAGGTTTTGGGGTACTGCTCAGGTGTCCAGTAGGATCCATCAGCGTTGAGTTTCCTCACAAAGGAAATACCCTCTTTCCTAGGGTTCCTGTTCAGAATCTGCTTTTTGAGGACATCGCAAAGGGTTTGATGCCCTTTGAGACTTTTGTACATGCCTGTCACATACAACTCCTTCAACCCTGCATTTTCGTCAGTGATACTTGTGGTATCCTCAGATGAGGAATTTGAGACCACTAGAATAGTTGAAGAATTTGCAGCAATAGAAGCATTTGAACATTCAAGTGAAGAATTAGCAGTTTCACGTTCGATGCAATTCAAACAAGGTGGAACAAATTCTTCCTGAGCGATACTGATCTGTTGAGCCAGTAAGGAATCGTTTTCCCTTTGGAGATCCTCATGTCACACTCTTTGTTTCTCAAGATCTTGCTTTCTTTGAAGAAATTCATAAGAGAGCTTCTCATGATCGGCTAAGAGGTCATTATGATGACTCTGAAGGTTATCATACTTTGTCTAAAGACTTTTGAGATCGTCAAACAGAGTTTGAGTCCGATCCACTTCATCATTCAATAGATCATCGCTTTTGTCTAGCATTTTCTGAAGCTTTTAAAGTGCACTTTGTTGCTTAGTGGTAATTTTAACAATTCTAGCATATCTAGGTTTCACATATTCATCAGATTCACCTTCACTTGATTCAGATGAGGAATGATGTTTGTGTATCTTTGAGCCTTTTGCCATGAAGCAGTAGGTGGGAGCATAATCATCATTGCTGACGTCAGAGTCATTGGAGTAGTCATTTTCTTCATCGTTGAAGATGGACTTACTAATAAAAGCAGTGGCAAGAGCAAGGCTTGCAACACCAGACTCTGATTCCACCTCAAATTCTTCCTCTTCTTCATATTCTTCAGATTCTTCTTCAGAATCCATTTCCTTGCCAATGAATGCTCGAGCCTTTCTGGAACCATTCTTCTTGTGCTTTGAGGACTTTGAATATGAGGACTTTGAAGATTTCTTATTTTTCTTTGAGTCATCAGAACTATCATCCTTGTATTTCTTCTTCTTCTTTGAATCTTTTTCCCAAAGAGGACAGCCAGAGATAAAGTGACCAGACTTCTTGCAACGATGAGAGGTTCTTTTCTTGTAGTCTTGTGAGGAATCTGGTTTCCTCAAACCACTTTTTGATGACTTTCCAAATCCACCTCTCCTTGAGAACTTATGGAATTTCCTCATGAGCATTGCTAGCTCCTGACTTAGTTCTTCAGGATCACCAAGGCTGCTGTCAGAATCTTGTTCTTCGGATGAGGAAATTGCTTTTGCCTTCAGAGCACGAGATCTTCCATAGCTTGGCCCGTAGAGGTCTCTCTTCTCAGCTTGTTGGAATTCATGAGTATTGATTCTCTCAAGAATATAAGCAGGATCAAGTGACTTATAGTCTCCACATTCTTGAATCATCAAAGCTAGAGTATCAAATGAGGAGTCAAGAGATCTTAGCAGTTTCTTCACCACTTCATGATCACTGATATCAATGGCACCCAGTGCTTGAATCTCATTGGATATATCAGTGAGGCGATCAAAAGTTTGCTTCGTTAACTTTGGACAACCTATCCCAGATAAGCTTAGAAGACTCCAAAGCACTCACTCTGCCATACTGACCTTTGCTCAGATGGCCACAGATGATATTCTTCGCTTGAGAATCAAGTTTCTTGAATCTCTTCACATCAGCAGCGTTGATCGTGGGAGTAACAGAGGGAACACCATTTTCCACAACCTACCAGAGATCGTTGTGAATAACTTCAAGGTGCATGCGCATCTTGTTCTTCAAGTAGGGGTAGTCCGTCCCATTGAAGGTAGGACATCCTGCAGAGACCTTGATCATACCTGCGGTCGACATAACTAGAACTCTAGGTTTTTAAACCAAAATCACACAGAACAAGGGAGTACCTTGCTCTGATACCAATTGAAAGTGCGTTATATCGACTAGATGGGGTGAATAGGCGATTTTTACAAACTCATCACTTGAGGAATTTCAACTTTGAGGAATTTGAAATGTGGTGAATAACTAGCATCGGAACAAGTACTCAAGTGCATGAGGAACATGGCAACAGCATAGTCATGATGATGAAATGAACATGCACAAGTTATAGGTAGCGTGATACAGGATAAGCAGTGATGAACAAGGTAATTTGAAGAATTTGAGGTGAGGAAATTGTGAAAGTCTTCACTCAAATTCTTCAACCAGTAACGATCAATTTCATCAACAAGTATACGAGGAATAGAGGGGGTTGAGGAAATAGAAATAGGTATCTCAATGAAGATAACGGTTTGATGACCCAGTTCCAACTGCTGTGACAGTCGTACGTCTGGTTTGGAGCAGCCTGGTATTTAAACCAGAGGACACACAGTCCCAGGACACATAGTCCTTACCGTATTCTCCTTGAGCTAAGGTCACACAGTCCTCGCCCAACACTCGTGGTAAGTCTTCAGGGTAGACTTCCAAAACCCTCACAAACTAGTCACCCGGCGATCCACAATTTACTGCTGGATGCTCTAGACCAAGGTCACTTCATGATCCCCAATTGACAGCAGGATGCACTAAACCATGACGCCTAACCGTCTGGAGGATGTACAGTCCTCAAAGGTAACAAGTGTCGGTTCCACACAGGAATTTCTTCAATGATGCTCAATCACTTTGGGTTTGGTGGTTTGGTTGTGGGTTTTTCCTCACTGATGATTTTCTCTCAAAGTCCTTGGAGGATGGGTTGCTCTCAAATGATAAGTGTCATCTCTCTCTCTCTCTCGGAGCAGCCAACCAACTAGTGGTTGTGGGGGGGGCTATTTATAGCCAGGGTGCAACCTGACATGATAAGACATAAATGCCTCCAATGATATGACCGTTATGTGGATGTTATGATTGGGGACAGCTGGCGCTAAGCATAGCAACGGTCGGAATTTCGAACTATGAAAGTCCTCAGGCTTATCATGTTCCTCACTTGTAGGCAATTTGTACTGGCAAAATCCTAACTCCTCAGTCAGATCGATTTCCTCAGAGACCAGAAGAACTTCGTCTCTGTCACTGAGGAACTTGACTAAACCACAAGATATTTCCAAAGTCTTGTCTCGAAGGATTGGATAGATTGAGGATTTTGGAGTTGAGCATCCGTTGGAAATTTTCCTTAGTATTACCTCGGCCCCCTTTAATAGTATGGTGTTTCCTATGACTCAAAGAAAAGAAATGAAACTATGAAAACAAAAGTCTTCATGCTTCATAATCCTCGTTCCTATCTTCAAGGTCACACCAACTTATTCATTTTCAAAGTCTTCAGAGAATACGAATACCAAAGTCTCCAGTTGAAGACATGCATTTTTAGGGGTCAGTAATCTCCGGATATATCAAACTCCTCATCAACTTATAGAGCCTATGTACACTCACAAACACATTAGTTCCTGAACATATAAGTGTTCAATACACCAAAATCACTAAGGGGCACTAGATGCACTAACAATTTCCTACTCCACATTCACATGGCACGAGGAGACGATCTCCACGCCATCAAGTACCTACCCATAAAACATAAGGGGACAGCTCAGGATTGGTTAAACAGTTTCCCCGAAAATTCTATCAGGAGCTAGGAGGATCTAGAGGATGCATATACAGATCTAACTTCCAAGGCACCTATGTACGGTCGTCGGACTCCTCCGGCCTAAGCAACATCGTCCAGAAGGTAGGAGAGTCTGCTCGATAATTTTGGAATCGGTTCTTGACCAAGAAAAACCAGATTGTTGATTGCCCGAATGCCGAGGCAATAGCCTCTTTTAGGCACAATATTCGGGATGAATGGCTGGCTCGCCAGATCAGTCAAGACAAGCCTAGGGCAATGTCCGCCCTTACATCAGTCATGACTCGCTTTTGCGCGGGCGAGGATAACTGGCTAGCTAGACAGAGCCACAACCCCGAAAACCCTAGAACCTCCAAACTTCGGGACGGAAACGGGAAACCAAGACGCAACAAAAGTAAGCGCCTACACATCAATAGTGTTGCCGACGACATAGCCATTAATGCCGATTTCCACAACCCACGATCCGGGCAGCGGAAGAAGCCTCCTAAAGGCAATCGTGATGGACCTACCCCGCTGGACAAGATCACAGAGAGGCCTTGCCAGATCCATGGCACTCAAGACAAGCCTGCCACCCACACCAACCATAACTATTGGGTGTTCAAACAAGCTGGTAAACTCGCAGTCGAGAAGCAAGGCAAGGGCCCATGCAGCGACGACGATGATGAGCCCCATGATCCGATCAATGGCGGACAGAAGTAGTTCCCTCCAGAGGTGAAGACTGTGAATATGATATACTCCACTCACATACCCAAAAAGGAGAGGAAGGGCGCCCTTCGAGAGGTCTATGTCGTAGAGCCTGTAGCCCCAAAGTATAACCCAGGGTCGACGTACCCAATCACCTTCGATTAACGAGACCACCTGACCAGTATCCGTCCTGGGCGTTCAGTTGCCCTCGTCCTAGACCCCATTATCGATGGGTATCACCTCACCAAATTCCTAATGGACGGAGGAAGTAGCCTCAATCTGATTTACTCACACACGGTGAAAAAGATGGGTATAGATCCATCAAGGATCAAACCTAGCAACACTACATTTAAATGAGTGATCCCAGGCGTCGAAGCCCTGTGCACGGGCTCTGTGAGCCTAGAAGTAGTGTTCGTTTTGCCCGATAACTTCCGTAGCGAGGACTTGATCTTGGACATTGTACCTTTCCGTAGCGGTTATCACGCCCTGCTAGTCCATACAGCGTTTGCTCGCTTCAATGTCGTCCCACACTACGCATACCTCAAGATCAAGATGCCCGGGATCAAGGGGGTCATTACTGTCAATGGCAACACAGAGCATTCCCTCTGAACTAAGGAACATGCATTGGCACTGGCGGCTGAATTCCATTAGGATGATGATTGGCAAATGCCGAAATCTACCATAAAGGCACGTAAGGTTGACAAACGAGCTTGGTTTCAGTCCGAATTCCAATAACCTTCTTCTCCCCAAAAATAGGGACACACTCCCCATTGCACAGCCCTAGTGCCCTCCAAACATGTGCCAAGAAGGCACAACTTTGCACTCAAGATTCCACGGGTAGCATTGGGGAACAACCATCAAATGGTAAGTGTTCGGCTGGACCGAACTACTACCAATACACGTCCTCGAACATACCACAGGTACCATTAAGGACCTATTAAAGCATAAATCTCATCCATACTTCGTCAACTTCTCAAGATCTCCTTTCCAAGGTCCGCTCACCAACAACATCACCCTTCAAGGAATGCAACTACCTAGGGGGCATAGGAGCAGATTGGAGACAGGACTCATCGAGGATGTCAAACCACCAATCAAAGACCCTCGGTACAACCTCTCCTTTGTAAATTTTATATTTCATCTTCAAATACCTGTAAATAGTTGCTTCGGCAATTTGAGTTATAAGAATTGTTGAGCAAATAAAAGACCATTATGCATGGCCTCTTCGTTGTATATTATGCCACATACTTTGTTTTTCCTTCATTAGCGCTTCTTGTGAAACTGTTTGGTATACATTACGATGCAACCGGCCAATAGACCGGGGGATTGAATTTAAAATATCACCCTAAGCATCACTCCAACACAACTGATTGCATTTTCGGCATCTTGGATTTTGCTTTATATGCATCGGATCCGAACTATGTCTTGGGTCAATAGTTGGGTTGCCCGGCTCCTGTGATTGCCCTCTTACATTCCGCTTGTTTGGATAAAAGAGCAAAGGGAGAAACACTGCGATTGTGTTCCCATCTCGCCTGGTCAAGCGCCTTAGGGGAGAAAGCCGAAAATTGACCATCGTAGTAAGTGAGAACCGTTCTGCAAATCCGAGCATATAAGTGTCATACTAAAAAATTGTTAAAGGTTACTCCGTGTCATGCGATGGGTTTCGTACTCGTACAAACCATGTGATGCTGGCTTTAGACATGGTTCATTCGAACATCAAAAACCACTAGGGCCTAATCATCAGCCCTCGCGTTCCTTTTTCACACTCATAGGGCTAAGTGAAAGAGATAAAGCTTCATAGTCTGATTGCCTTGTCCCCCTCACACTATTGCCTTCAGGTACCGATACCTCGACTAAGGGTCACAGTGCGTAGGCAAAGACACCTCGCGTAGTATCTACATGGGGGCTGAAGCCGATGACTCGCAACTTTTAGATTAAACAGACACATGGGAGTCACAATGAATGCAAAACTTAGAAGACATGATAAACCATGCAACATCATCATAAAGTGTTTAACAGTCTTCGGACACATTACAATGCGCTCATTCATAAAATTTATCCTTCGAGCATTGAGCCTCTATCGCCCGAGCACCCTCCATTACTGCGGAGAAGTATTGCTCGGGGCACCTATACTCCTTTCCAGGGGCGGAGGTGCGGTGGCCATCTCGGTTGGATCGAGCCTCGGACAGTGCATCATGGTCCTTACAAAGGCCATCCGAGATCCCTCGATGCAGGTAGAACGCTTTAGCGTGTCAATCTAAGGTACATCATCGCTCAGCCTCCACACCAGACCGAAGTAGATGCTCAGCAATGGCTCGTCGGGCCATAGCCGGATGCAGAGCTCCTTCATGGCCGGCTCCGCCACCTGTGTAGCTCCATCAGTTGCTTCATCTTCTCGATGACAAGAGGAGAGCGCTCGGGGGCTTAAAAATGTGCCCAAAAGAGCCGAGCATCATCGCCTTCTTCTCGCGAAGCATAGAATTGGTTCGCGTCCGCTACACTCTTTTAGAGGTCTAAACAGGCGCCTGAGGAAAGCCACACCTAGGTGAGCAATGTGAACCTGCTATCGCCAAAGGCACACTGTAGTAAATACGGCTTATCATCTGTGATAGATTTGACTTGGCGGATATGTTCTTCAAAGAACCGCCTATCCATCCGCTCCTTTTAGAGCTCGGATTTCAGCGTGGATAGCTCGGTGGCTTGCTCCTTGCCTTTCTTCTCAAGGGTCTCACACTTCGTGCTGGCATCCTTGAGCTCTTGTTGCACCTCCTCCACACGGGCTTCATGCTTAGTGCTCGCGGTTCTAAATGAGAGTGCGGCTGCTGCTTGTTCGGCTGCTGCCTTCTCGTTCGTGGCCTCTTTCTTCATCTTTTTAAGCTCGGCCTTGAGCTTCTCCAGCTCCTTGGACAAAGTTGTGTATGCAATAAATATATAATTACACTGGGTCACCAGTGTGGATCACTAAATTATAGAAAATCTGGATATTACAATTCGACTTACCTTGCGCCTCATCGAACCTCTTGTTCAGGGCATCAAGCTCCTCCTCGGAGCTCTTGAGCTTCCGATTTAGATCGGCAAACTCTGCGGCATTAACGGTCGCCGCCGATGACAAGGCCTACAAATAATAAATATATATCAGACTATGTGCGTTCAAACCCCCGAACTGTTAAGAATACGGCCCTGTGCTCAGTCCTCTTAAGGGCTTGTTAGAACAGTATGGGACGAATTATGTCTTGTGCATCGTTGGTTACCACTGGGTATTTGACCCCCTGGGTGAGTTTTTCTAAACTCACACAGGGCTCGGGGGCTTCTATATATAAGGATAGCACAAATCTAATAAAATTAAAATTTTAGGAAAAGGGTATTACGTGGCTCACCTGGAAGCCCTTCAAGAGACCATTGAAGGCCTCATTCAGTCCGTTATCAATGATCTGAATGCCTTGCAAAACCACACCCATAAGAGTGCGGTGATCCTCGGAGATGGGGCGCCTGATAGAGCCTCCTCTATGACCGGCCACCCAGTCATAGGTGGCACTGGTGGTGACCGGTTAACCCGATCTCGAACCGGGGATTGAGCTGGTAGCTCCGGAGGCACAGCATGCTCCGGAGATGACCTCGGAGGGACTGGACATCGCTTTGTCCTTACTCCTCAATGGACGGGAGGGGCTCCTATCCCCGGTCTTCGGTGGCCGAGGCATTAACCTCAGCCATGACGCCATCACCCTCACTGCCTGTGTTCGGCTCCAAAGGAGCCTGGCGGGATGACACCTCCGCGGCATCCTTCATGGCCCCTAGAGGTGTGGGGTGTGACGTAATCTTGCTCTCTGCCAGCTCGGTGGGTGGATACTCCCCATCCGAAACTTGGTCGGGGGGAGAATGCATGGTGGGATTCGGATCAAAGGTTGTTCTTACATCTAAAACGTTAAAAACTTAGCATAAGTGACACAGGGAGTCTTCAGATTCATACCTTCGAGATGGGGGCTTAACCCTTAGGTTCCTTTGGGAAACCTTCTCAATGTCATTGGACTCAGCATCATGCTCCAAGCTGTCATCGGCCAAGATCAACCTCGGCCGACACGCCCTCTTCGGGGAGGGAGGAGGTACATCCTTCGCGGCGTTCGACGACACCACCCGCTTGCTTGTAAGGGGGGAATCGCCTTCCCCCATCCTCATGCTCTTCCTCATGACTTGAGGAGGCATGGGTTTCCTCGGACATGGCGTCCGACTGGTCCCTTATGCGGAGACCTTCTTTGGCTTTCTTCTCCTCCTCCTTCTTCTCCGGCGTCGTGTAAGGCGCCTCGACGAGCATCGCCATCAACAATTCTGACCTGGGGCCTTCAGGCTGTGGGGTCGGGTAGTCCATTTTGACAACCTTGCTTAGCCACTTCTGTAAAGATAAAGAAAAGTTTGTTTAGATCTTTGTTAAAAAATGAGGCCGGAGTGTCAAAACAACATTATACCTGGGTAGGAGGGTTATCGGTGCTCAGGCTCGAGTCCTCTTCCTTGGGTGGCCAGCTCTTCTGGGGCTTCAATAAGGCCTTCCATCGCTTCTTAGAGGTAGTGCGGAATAATTGGCACACGGTAGGATCGTCCTCAAGCTAATAATTCCACATGGGGGAGGCCCGACACTGGCAGGGAAGGAGACGGCGGTGGAGAATGACTTGAACCACATTGACCAACTCAATCTTAGCCTTGATCATTGAGGAGATACGCTTTTGCAGCGATTCCACCTCTACGTCTGATCCCCAGTTGAGGCCCTTCCTAAGCCACGAGGTTAATCTCGTGGGGGGTCCAGGTGTGAACTCGGCAGGTGCCTCCCAGCCATCGTCCCTTGGCTCGGTGATGTAGAACCATTCCTTATGCCAGATCTTGATGGTGTCGATAGAGGTTCCAATCAGCCACTCAACGCGAGGGAGCTTGCTGATTACCGCCCCTCTGCAGTCTGTGTGCTCGCCTGCAACAGTCTTCGGCTTGATATTGAAGACCCTGAGCCATAGGCCGAAGTGCGGTTTGACCCGCGGGAAGGCTTCACAGACAGTAATGAAGGCCAAAATATGCATGAATGAGTTTGGGGGGAGGTCGTGGAAATCCAACCCATAGAAGAACATGAGGCACCTGGCGAAGGCCTGGAGTGGGAAGCTCAGTCCCCGGATGAAATGGGGGCACGAACACCACCCTCTCGCCTGGCTTGGGGTGGGGGACCACCTGGTCAGCCTCTATGGTGCGACGGAAGATGTTGGCGGGGAGGTAGCCGGCGAGCTTGAAGTCTCGAATGTCCTTGTCGGTGACCGTGGAGGGCTCCCACTTACCCATGGAGCCGGAACCCGCCATGGCTAAGCTTGAAGGAGAAGTCGAGGAAGAACTGGATCTGGGCTCTTGAAGCTTGGGGAGATTGAGGAACTAGACGATGCGAATGGGAAGCGTGAATAGGCCTTGGTTTTTTTCCTTTTTATGAGGCATGACGCCGATTAGCCTCCCTTTACTGCGCCACAAATCTCTCTGCTTCCCAAGACATGTGTGTCGTTATACACGCATAAAGTAGGCTGAGATGTTGATCATATCCCGTGTGGAACGGAGCACGATTTAAGCATTGATGAGTCGTGCCAATGTAAAAAATGGCCTCGAACCGCGAATCGAGTTTTCATAACTGGTTTAGCGGTCATGGTAGGCCACGACCCTTCGTCAGAAAGGTTTTCACAGAACATTGTTTACATTTTGATGTCTGGCCTTCGGGGCTAAGCCTCTCATGGTGTCTGGACGATCGTATGATCGGAGCAAATTACGCGTCATCGGAAACCGAACAAGTCTCGTCCGATAATTAATGGAAAGAAGAACTCACCCCACAAGCCGAAGACTCTGATCACATGAGCTGCCAGAGTTGAGACCCTTGGCGTTGGGGGCTAGTTCGGGGCTATTGAGGGAGTCCTGGACTAAGGGGTCCTCGAGCCGCTAGCCTGCCTCCCAATAGGCCGGCCTGGTGGGCCGCATTCTTACTGTTGTAGGAGGGACCGGATACATCAAGACCCTATGTCCTAGAAGGAAGTCTCGAAGGCGCGTCATGCACTCCAAGTCAATATGAGGAAATCGAGATCTCCATCCTCGGCAGGAGACCTACCATGTGTAAACCCTAGGTACCCCCCGGTGTCTATATAAACCATGAGGGTTTTAGATTATAGGGCAGAAAAACTCATCTAGGGTTTTAGCTATTTGATCTCGAGGTAAATCAACTTTGTAACCTTCATACCATCAATATAATCGAGCAGGACGTAGGGTTTTACCTCTATAGGAGGGCCCGAACCTGGGAAAACATCGATCCTAGTCTCACAGGTCAGGACCCCCTACCCAAGATCCGCCGGTTTTGTCACCGACACCCCTGTCGTCACTCTATCCCCCGCAAACCCTCGCCTTCCACCATTGTCTGGATCCGTAAAGATCTGATCCAAACTGGTAGTTACTCCCCATCAGATTCGTTTCCTATTGCCAGACTTCAACCCTTCGATCATGTCCCAGTCAACCTGAAAATTATCCGTGAGGGGATTGGTCCGAGATCAGGATCCTTTGTAGAAGTTTTGGGCATTGTTGACAAGTCTCAATACCAGGGCGCTGGCAAGCATCGAGCGCCAGCCCTTTGCAAGGATGCTGGTGCACGCCAACAGTATGGCCTTGGTGGTCGACCTCCTGCGAGTAATGAAGTTGGGGGAGTCGCTGGCCCCAAGCCTGTTCCACGTCAACAAACAGCGTCGGCGACTGCTCCCCTTCCACCAGCTTCGCCTATCTAGATCCTAGACAACAGGTACAAAGATATGGTTTGCTTTACCTGTGGAGGCCTTGGGCACTATGTTGCTAACTGCATTAAGAACAAAAACTACTTCACCTGTGGGATGGAAGGACGCAACGTTAACAATTGCGCGGCTTGGGCTCAACCTCATCCATTTGCTACCTTCTTCGGGAGCTCTACCTTGGGCTTGGGTTTTTACCATATAGATGCCCCTGTGGGTAGAGAGGCAAACTGGCTCAACTTCAGAAACCACGGAGAAGTGCAAATTGTCGAAGGGAAGATCAATCAAGAGGAACTCCACAAAAATCTGTCTGGAATCTTCTGCAAAAGTAAATAGTGGCCTTGGCAGATCAAAACCCTCTCTGAAAGATATTTCTTGGTCAGATTTCCCCCTTGGAAAAATGTGGATGAACTCATTGAGTTTCCTGCTTTTGACCACCCTATTAGTGGTGTTTCTGTCTCTGTTGAGAAATGGACAGGAACAGTTGACCCTTTTAGTGAATTGACTGTAGCTTGGGTGGAAATTGTGGGGTTTTCCTCAAAGTGGTGTACTTGGAAGGTTTTCTCTCAAATTGCTTCATGCTTTGGTATCTTAGTGGATGTTGACTGGAATGGTATGATGAAGAGCTTCTATGAGAAGGTCAGGATCAAGATTGCCTGCAGGGACCCAGCTAAGATACCTTTTGAGAGATTGATGGAAATGAGGAAGAAGTTGTATATTCTAGAATATATTGTGGAAGGCTTTGAACAAATTGGTTCTGATGATCCTAATGATGATGATGGACCTACTGGCATAAAAGTGGATGAGGATGGTAAAGAGATGGAGGATACTGATAGAGATTTCTTGAAAGAAGGAGCAGAGGAGTTTGATGAGTTGGACCTTGCCAATAAGGCTAACACATCTAATGCTGCAAGTTCTTCTAGGATGACAGAAGCAACTCATTTCCATCCTGCTCCATTGTGGGTTGCCTACTCCCTCCCAATAATTGGATCTAAAGAAAAACAACTGGAGGTGGCCCCTGTGAATGAGGAAGTTAAGATTGTCTCCTACAACCTGGTTGTGGAAATGTTATCTCATGATAAAACTCACACTGAGATGGGGTCTGGGACTAAAGCATACAAAGACAAGACAATCAATGACATGGAATCCCTAATATCTGTCCAAAAGATCTACTGCTCTGATCTGTTGCATGACTTTAATGGATCAAGTTCTGATACTGATGCTGAAGATGGAGATGAGATCGCTGAGATGCTAGCTCTCAGCAGATGCTGTAAGAGCACATTTCTCCATGTGTGGTTTTGGGTAGTTGATGACAATCCCTATGGACTAATGGTTACCTTGAGTTATATTCTAAGGATTTGTCCGTGGGTACTTTTTGAAGTCCATCTGTTGGTTTCAAGGAGTTTATATGGTGACCAAGGTGGTATTCAAGGTTTATCCAAATATTGGTCATGTGGGAGTTGAGCTTATTGCAAGCATGTCTTGAAGAACAAGATTGTGTAAGCATCATGTTTACCTTCAAGACATCATCTTTATGAAGAGAGAAGCTAATGTACAAGGTTGATCAAGACTAAGTCAAAAAGTGAATCAAGTTGATCAACACACAAAGCATACAAGATGTACCAAGAGGGATCAAGTGATCCCATGGTGTGGTAAGCATTGTCCTTTATGCTTTGTGTACTAACCCATGGTCTACGTGAGATTTCTTTGTGGGGTTAGGTATATTTCCATGGGCTTGCATCAAGAGGCAGATCCCATACATCCCATGGAAGATGACATCAAGTGGAGATCGTCATCAAGGTTGTGATGTGCAAGCTCAAGTGAAGCATCATGGAGAGATCATGCTTGAGGCTCGCCATTCATTGTGGTGACAATGGACTTGGGAAGATGTGTCGAAGAGTGTCTCACCCATAGTGGAGTATGGGGGAGCAATCATCTAGCCTTCATCAAGCCAACGCAATCAAGAAAGGTGGTCCATCTTGAGGAAGTCAAGATCGTCATCATCTAGCTCAAGTGGACTATCCGCAAGGCTAAGGTTTGACCTTGATAGGGTTTTCTATTTTACCGGTCCCATGGCGGTAGTTGAGAGACCGGGTTATAGGATCGATTGTCGTACTATCAAGGGGGGATCTCAAGTGAGTAGCTTGATCGTATCGTTCATTGAGAGCTCAAACCATTGCATTCTTGGCATCATCATATTTCATGGTTATTGGTTGGATTTTCTTTATGTGGGTTCTTGAGCTTGTGGTTATCTTTGTGACAATCTCTAGTACATCGAAAACGGATTTCATATGCTTCGCCTATTGCGTTTTTGGTGTTGGAGGTTTTACTAGTCTTATTCGAGGAAGGGTTCTCACCATTTTATTATGGGACTTTTCTCATTTCCTTCTTATTTATATTTCAATCAAGATTGTGTTATCCCATGTCGTTAGCTTTCCAACAAACTTTGTTTCGTTGAATTCGGAGTTCGTTTGCAAAAGTTGTGGCAGTTTTGGTGTTCTTATAAGGCTGTAGCAGTACTACCGTGGATAAAGCGGATGTAATTTTTTACTACCGCTCCGGAGCGGTACTACCGCGGCTCCAAGAGCGGTACTACCGCTCCTAACCAAAATCTCGTGTCAGTTCCAGTGGTGGTAGGCATGGATGTATTTTTTTTAGTACCACTCGCAAGCAGTAGTACCGCTACCCTTTGCGGTAGTACTGCTATCCCTAGTGGTAGTACCGCGAGGACGAGCGATAGTACCACTCCAACGGTTCTACTAGCCTTTTGCCTCCTTGCTGTTTTTTTTCAAAGGGATACTACCGCCCTAGCGGTAGTACCGCTCTATGCGGGCTGTGAGCATAACGGTTGGATTTTTTTCCCACCTATAAAAGGGGGTCTTCTTCCCCATTGAACCTTATCCTTCAAGCTCGTGTTCTTCCCCCATTGTTGACCTTCTTCGAGCTTGCTAACTCTCAATCCCTCCAATGATTCTTGCTAGTTCTTGAGGGAAAAGAGAGAGGATATCTAGATCCACATTTCCACCAATCACTTTCTCCTCTAAGTGAGGGGAACCCCTTGGATCTAGATCTTGGAGTTCTTTGTGTTCTTCTTTGTTCTTCCTCTCATTTCCTCCATAAAATTTGTTGTTGTTGTGGTATTTGGGAGAGAAGGACTTGGTCACTCCGTGTGCCCTTGCCATTGCATTTGGTGCATAGGTTTGAGTTCTCCACGGAGATACGTGGAAGTGAGAAGTTGAGAAGCTTATTACTCTTGGGTGTTTGAGCACCCTTGAGCTTGTTCCTCTCGGGTGCTTTGGCGCCCTAGACGGTTGGTGGTGCCTCGGAGCTCAATCATTGTCGTTCATAGCTCCGGGCAAGCTTAGGGGTCTCCAATTATGTTATGGAGATTGCCCCAAGCATTTGAGGTCACCTCGGAGCCACAATCCATTATGGTGAAGCTTCTTGGTGTCGTTGGGAGCCTCCAATTCAGTTGTGGAGATTGCCCCAACCTTGTTTGTACGGGTTCGGTGACCACCCTCAAGGGTCCCTTAGTGGAATCGCGGCATCGGCATTGTGCGAGGGCATGAGGAGATTACGGTGGCCCGAGTGGCTTCTTGGGGAGCATTGTGCCTTCACACCACTCCGAATGGAGATTAGCATCCGCAACGGTGTGAACTTCGGGATACATCGTCGTCTTCGTGTGCCTTGGTTATCTCTTGCCTGAGCCCCTTTACTTATGCACTTTACTTTGTGATAGCCATATTGTTTCTTGTTATATATCCTGCTATCACTTAGTTGTCTATCTTGCTTAGCATAAGTTGTTGGTGCACATAGGTGAGCCTAGTTGTTTTAGGTTTTGTGCTTGACTAATTAAACGGTAGTTTTATTACGCATTTGTTCAAGCCTAAACTGTAATTATTTTAAAGCGCCTATTCACCCCCCCCCCCTCTAGGCGACATCCACGCCCTTTCAATTGGTATCAGAGCTAGGTCTCTCATTCTTAGGTTTAACAACCTAGAGAGTAAGGATGTCGACTAGGGGATTAGGATCCTCTGACACTCTTAGTTCCAATGGCACAAATTTTGATGTTTGGGTAATTCGCATGCTTAATCTCTTTAGGGTCATGGACCCAAATTTAGAGCAAATTGTAGATATGGGTTTTTCTCCTCCAAAGGATTCTCAACACATATCTTTAGAGAATGAGAAAACTCTTATCTCAATGCTCAATCTTCTAATGTGCTTTTTGATGCTTTTAGCAATGTAGTTATATTTTAACTCATGCCATTCCGGGATGCTCATGAGTTGGGGACAAAGCTTCAAGATAAATATGGTGTGTCCAAGATTTGTAGGGATGATTGTTCTCCCTCCACCTCCGGTCGTGTTGTCTTCTCAACTTCATCTACTTCACCTACATGTGTATTGCCACAAGGTAATTATATGGTGAGTGGTGATGATCATTCTAATGATGATAGTGGGCTTATTGTTGATAGTTCTTCTTCACTATCTTATTGCAATGCTTCATCTTTGGACTTTAACACCTCGATCACTTTAAATGTTTCACATGCTTGTGTTGATAGTCCTTGCATATCATGTACAAATTGCTTGACTAAATCTCATGATGATATGCTTGTTATATCTTGTTGTCATGATAAAAATGTTTCTATTTCCTCAAGTTGTTGTGCTAACAATGTAGAGGAAACCCAATACTCCATGGAACAATATGTGGTCTTGAATGGTGCTTCAAGGGATCCTACATCATAATCTATTATTTCTCACTTTTGCCTTATGGCTAAGGCTTCAAAGGTATCTCCTACTTTGAATCCCAATATATCTCATGATGGTGATGTTGATGATGATGAGGATAATGATGAAGAGTCTGATAATGTTGCTTCCTTAAAAATTAAGGGAGAAATGATTTTTAAAGCTCTTCATAAGGGATCCTACATCATCATCTATTGTTTCTCACTTTTGCCTTATGGCTAAGGCTTCAAAGGTATCTCCTACTTTGAATCCCAATATATCTCATGATGATATTGTTGATGATAATGAGGATAATCATGAAGAGTGTGATAATGTTGCTTCCTTAAAAATTAAGGGAGAAATGATTTTTAAAGCTCTTCATAAGAATAAACTTGCTCGTTCCAACTTCATGGAAATCATGTCTATTGCCATTGAGGGCAAGAAATATATTGAGGAGTTGGAATCTCATCTCGAGGAGCATGAGGCCACCATTGAGAAAATGGAAGGTCATGAGCCTGATTACGCTAATGAGATCGCGGAGCTATCTCAAGCTCTTGAAAATGAACAAACCACCAAGGAATCTCTTGAGGAGACCTTTGCTCTAGAATTATCTAGATTAAAGGAATCCCATGAAAATGCTCTCAGGGTAGCTAATGATTTTAGAACCAAAAATGATAAGCTTGAAGTTGCACATGCTAAACTCCTTGAGGACTTTTAGCACCTCAAAAATGGCTCAAGGGTCATTAAGAGTTCTCTCATTGAACTCACCGAGTCTCATTCTCAACTTGAAGCTTCGTATGCTAAAGAGCTTGCCATGTTGGCTTCTACTTGTGTTGTTAATAATGATGCTTGTGCTACAAACTCTATTTCTTGTGAAGCGTCCATATTAAAGGAGAATGTTGAGCTAAGGGATCAACTTGAGTTGCTATCTAGCAATTATGGGAAATTGGAAGAAAGTCATGAAAAGCTTTTTAGCTCTCATGGCGATCTTCTACTATTGCATAATATGCTAAAGATAGCTCATGATGCCAGTACTACTAAGGTAACATCTAGTGAGCCTCATGTGGACATTAGCACTACATCTAGTAGAAATGCTTTATTGCCATGTGCTAGTCCTCATAGTTCATCTACTCATAATGTTGGTACATCTTGTGATGAATTACCATACTTGCCTTATTGCTCTAACGACGAAGCGTATACTTCCTCTAGAACTTGTGTTGATTCTAACCATGTAGAGGAAATCAATAAGCTCAAGGCCCAGGTCACTTATTTGAACAAAGACTTGGAAAAGAGTCATGAAGGTAAGTCCACACTCAACAATATCTTGAGTGTTCAAAAATTCCCAAATGACAAAGGTGGACTTGGATTCAACTCCAAGAAGAAGAAGATGTCCACGAAGTACGAGAAAAAGGGACAATAACAAGTCAAGAATTGGGCCAAGATTATTTGCTTCAAGTGCAAAATAGAAGGGCACCATGTAAGATCTTTCCCATTGAAGAAGAACCCTCAAAGTATCAAGCAACAAGGTAAGCGGCCACAAGTTCAATCGCATGCTCAACCACAAGTTGAAGAAAGGCCTCTTCCCAAGAATACCCAAGTCATCTCTCCTCAAGTTGAGAAATCAATTGAGAAGAAAGTAAAGGGTAGATGTTGCTACTTATGTCATGAGAAGGGTCACTTTGCTTCTTCTTGCACGAAAGGTAACTTATCCAACCCAATCATTATTGATGATATCTATCCTCTTGGGAAGGATAAGGTTGGCAATGTGTTTGCCAAGTTTGTTGGTACTCAAAGTGATGTCAAGAAAAGAACCATTTGGGTAGCCAAGCCTATTGTGACTAACCTCTTAGGACCCAACTTGGTTGGGGACCAACAAGCTCAAACTTGATCAATAGGTATTGTTGGAGGGCATTGGTGACATGGCTACATTATGAAGAATTGAGGGTTCTCCATCATTCATATTGTCTCAAGCCAGGTCATGTGGATCATCAAGTGTCTATCATATACCATTGTTCCTCTTTGCGGTAACTTGTACTTAAATTGAATAAATTGTTAGTTACTTGCCCCTTTGCATGTTGTGGTTTTGTACCTTGCATGTGTTTGTATATGTTGTGCTTCTTATTTGTTTATCTTGAGAAATCAAGTATGTATGATGGGTTTCACATCATGTATGTGTGAGTCTTTTGTAGAGCCTTTTTGCATCATGTTTGTATCGTAGTTGGCTCTTTGTGAGAGATTAATGGATTATCCCCTTTTGGGGGAGTGATGTGATTTACGCACTTCACGACCCTAAAAATGTGTGTTCATGAGGAATACCACTTAGTATTGATATTACAAGATTATCTACCTTCTATTTGGTATGTCTTCTCATGAGAAATTCAAATTCTAAACGGACCATTAATTATCTCTTGTTGGATTTCATTTGCCACTTGTTATTAACGTTGGGTTACCACATTATGGGGGAGTAATATGCTATGTGCATATTACAAGCCCAGAGAATGTGTACATTTGAGATATTGCCACTTAGATTTGATATTACAATTTATCTTGTTCCTAGGTGGCATGCTAGCTCTATAAGTGTCATTTGCTTGTGATTAAGGAGTAAAGATGATGTTGGATCTATTTGCAATCTACCAATGGGAATTATTTCCAAATACTTCTTGTACTTGACAATTGGAATTCCTTTTAAGTGGTAGAGATTGCTAATCATCTTTACATAGGATTTTATTTACCATTTGTCACTAGTATAAAACAAGGCATCGCTTCGGGCCGGCCAGCCCATTAGTCCCGGTTCAATCATGAACCGGGACTAATGGGAGCAACAGTCCCGGTTCAGGAGGCCAGGGGCCGAGCGGGCCACGTGGGGCATTGGTCCCGGTTCGTAGGACACCTTTATTCCCAGTTCCATACACGAACCAGGACCAATGTGCCTTGCTCCTGGCCCACAACCATTGGTCCCGGTTCGTGGCTAGAACCGGGACCAAAGGGGGTAACCGTTCGCCTGGTGCGAGCCCCTTTAGTCCCGGTTGGTGGCTCAAACCGAGACTAAAGGTTCGAAAGGTTTGCTTCCCACGACGTTTCGCGCTCTGAGAAAGAGGCAATTTCCGCAGCGAGGGCTATAGTAACTTCGTCCATTTCTCTTCTTCTCCTATCTTCTTATCCTCCATTCTCCTCTCTTCTTCTCCTCCATTCTCCTCTCTTCTTCCCCATATCTTCTACCATGAATCCAATCACTCGCTACGAGGAGGTGCTCGCACATGGCACGACCAATCTCGATGTCGTCTGCACGAACGACAGCGCCATGGTGCCGCATTTTCTTTCCCTTTTGCAGAAATGGCTTGAAGTGGCGGATGAGAAAGACAAGTTCATAGGGCTTGATCTCGAGTACACGGCCAAGCAAGAAGATGTTGCCGTCATCCAGCTATGTTTCAAGAAACATGTGATGATCTTCCAATGGGCAAGGTGAGTTTTGAGGGTTTTCTTTGATCAATTAATAATTTATAGATTATTATGAAAATTGCATAGGATAGAAATATGTTGCATTTTGAATCCTATTGGAAAGATCAATATTTCTTTTAAGTTTGTAGTGAATAACAATTTTCCTTGTTGCAAAACGTGGGAGAACATATATGTCATATAGTTAATTTAGGGTTTCTTCATCAATTCATAGGATATGAAAATTGCATATATATGATATAGCAATATATATGTTCTATTTTGAATCCTATGGCAAAGATCAATTTCTCTTAAGTTGTAGTGAAATAATTTTCGATTTTTTATGATATTAATTACTGTTCACCGGGCTCAAATGAGCCCGGGAGCAAAAACTCTGCGTCTTCCTCTTTTGTTGCAGCGAAATACTTTTCCTTTATATAGTTGCATATTATAATTCTACCGAAATATACTTGTTGCAGCAGTATTTAACATTTGTTCCATTTTAATTTGTTGATGTTGCAGTAGTGACAAGCACTGCCCAGCACTCATGGACTTCCTACGCAGCGGCATACATTTTGCTAGCGCTGATGTAAGGAATGACAAGCTGAAGATGAGGCGCAGCTTCGGTATTGAGATACCAGCTGGCTGCCTTATTGATATCCAAGACATATTCAGGCTTCGGTATCAGAGGACTTCGATGGCTTCTATGGCAGTCGCCTTGATCGATGACTATTACGGAGATATGAAGACCAAATTTCCCCCAGCGCAGCACAAAGAGTGGGAGAGGACCCCACTTCAGCCTATGAACATTGAGTATGCAGCAAAAGAAGCATACGTTGCATATGAGTTGTACCGCAAGATTCGAACCGTGAACAATGGGCAGCGTCACCTCGCACCACCACCACCATGGGGCGGATATTCTTCTGATTCAGACTAGATAGTAGTGTTCGCTTGGACGAGTACTTTCTGTAATGGATATCTGAACTATTATATATTACATATCTCTCTAGCTATTATATATTTGTAGTGCTTTTCAATTCAGGTTTTTCTTAAATTCCGATTGTGGCCGAGAACAATATGCAACAAAAAGTGGGTTGTCATCGTTGGCAACAAGCACGCACACACCATGCCAACTTTCAACCTTTTCAGACTTCATTTGAAGTGCTTTTCAATTTCAAGGTCATTTAGCTCAAAAAAATCATTAAATGCATGAAAAATATCAAATGAAGTCATAAAGGGTTGAAAATTGATGATGTGGCTTTGAATGGTGCATTTTGAACACACGAAAAGCCTGGAGTTCAAATACGTTCAAGAAAATGAAATGCCTTTTGTAACCGATGAGTTTCCGTCCGAAACCCCGATACTTCGAAAGAGATGTCCGTTTTGTACACAAAGTGCATCCAGATTTTGTCGTAACCATCTCAACTTTTTAGCACATGCTATGTCAGTGAAATGATGATACCATGCCAACTTTCAACCTTTTTAGAGTTCATTTGTAGTGCTTTTCAATTTCAAGGTCATTTAGCTCAAAAAAATCAGTAAATGCATGAAAAATACCAACTGAAATCAGAAAGGGTTGAAAATTGATGATGTGGCTTTGCATGGTGCATTTTGAACACACAAAAAGCCTGGGGTTCAAATAAGTTCAAGAAAATGAAATGCCTTGTGTAACCGATGAGTTTCCGTTCGAAACCCCGATACTTCGAAAGAGACTGTCCATTTTGTACACGAAGGGCATCCAGCATTTTCCGTAACCGTCTCGACTTTTTAGCACATGCTATGTGGGTGAAATTATGATACCATGCCAACTTTCAACCTTTTCAGAGTTCATTTGTAGTGCTTTTCAATTTTAGGGTCATTTAGCTCAAAAAAATCAATAAATGCATGAAAAATATCAAATGAAGTCAGAAAGGATTGAAAATTGATGATGTGGCTTTGAATGGTGCATTTTGAACACACGAAAAGCCTGGAGTTCAAATAATTTCAAGAAAATGAAATGACTTTTGTAACCGATGAGTTTCCGTCCGAAACCCCGATACTTCGAAAGAGACTGTCCGTTTTGTACACGAAGTGCATCCAGCTTTTGCCGTAACCGTCTCAACTTTTTAGCACATGCTATGTGGGTGAAATGATGATACCATGCCAACTTTCAACCTTTTCGGAGTTCATTTGTAGTGCTTTTCAATTTCAGGGTCATTTAGCTCAAAAAATCAGTAAATGCATAAAAATACCAAATGAAGTCAGAAAGGGTTGAAAATTGATGATGTGGCTTTGAATGGTGCATTTTGAACACACAAAAAGTCTAGAGTTCAAATAAGTTCAAGAAAATGAAATGCCTTCTGTAACCGATGAGTTTCCGTCCGAAACCCCGATACTTCGAAAGAGACTGTCCGTTTTGTACACGAAGTGCATCCAGCTTTTGCCGTAACCCTCTCAACTTTTTATCACATGCTATGTGGGTGAAATGTTGATACCATGCCAACTTTCAACCTTTTCAGACTTCATTTGAAGTGCTTTTCAATTTCAGGGTCATTTAGCTCAAAAAAATCAGTAAATGCATGAAAAATATCAAATGAAATCAGAAAGGGTTGAAAATTGATGATGTCGCTCTGAATGGTGCATTTTGAACACAAGAAAATCCTCGAGTTCAAATAAGTTCAAGAAAATGAAATGCCTTTTTTAACCGATGAGTTTCCGTCCGAAACCTCGATACTTCGAAAGAGACTGTTCGTTTTGTACGTGAAGTGCATCCTACTTTTGTTGTAACCCTCTCAACTTTTTAGCATAGGCTATGTGGGTGAAATGTTGATACCATGCCAACTTTAAATCTTTTCAGAGTTCATTTGTAGTGCTTTTCAATTTTAGGGTCATTTAGCTCAAATATTATTAAATGCAGGAAAAATACCAAATGAAGTCAGAAAGGGTTGAAAAATTGATGATGTGGCTTAGAATGGTACATTTTGAACGCACGAACAGCCTGGAGTTCAAATAAGTTCAAGAAAATGAAATGTCTTTTGTAACCGATGAGTTTCCGTCCGAAACCCCGATACCTCGAAAGAGACTGTCCGTTTTGTACGCGAAGTGCATCCTGCTTTTGCCGTAACCCTCCTAACTTTTTAGCACATGCTATATGTGTGAAATGTTGATGCCATGCCAACTTTCAACCTTTTCAGACTTCATTTGAAGTGCTTTTCAATTTCAGGGTCATTTAGCTCAAAAAATCAGTAAATGCATGAAAAATATCAAATGAAATAAAAAAGGGTTGAAAATTGATGATGTGGCTTTGAATGGTGCATTTTGAACACACAAAAATCCTGGAGTTCAAATAAGTTCAAGAAAATGAAATGCCTTTTCTAACCGATGAGTTTCCGTCCGAAACCCCCATACTTCGAAAGAGTCTACTAGTTTTGTACGTGAAGTGCATCCTGCTTTTGCCGTAACCCTCTCAAATTTTTAGCACATGCTATGTGGGTGAAATGATGATACCATGCCAACTTTCAACCTTTTAAGAGTTCATTTGAAGTGCTTTTCAATTTCAGGGTCATTTAGCTCAAAAAACAGTAAATGCATGAAAAATATCAAATGAAGTCAGAAAGGGTTGAAAAATTGATGATGTGCCTTAGAGTGGTACATTTTGAACACACGAAAAGCCTGGAGTTCAAATAAGTTCAAGAAAATTAAATGCCTTTTGTAACCGATGAGTTTCCGTCCAAAACCCCGATACTTCGAAAGAGACTGTCCGTTTTGTACACGATACTTCGAAAGAAACTTGATATTATATACAATTCATGCAACTAAAATTATCAAAGTTATTTTTGTTAAAAAATTTAATAGCAAAAAAAATATTCATAAAGTATTTATTGTTAACAACTTTTAATATGCAAAGAAATAACATAAAAAATAGCAAAAGTGAAAATAGAAGCGCTTACACTGAAATTCAACCTAAATTCAAAGTGCTAGTTAGGCACCTAACTACCATTTTGAATTTAGGCCGAATTTCAGTATAAACGCATCTATTATCACTATCAGACGAGCTCAAAGTAACAGCCGCGGCGGGGCTTATAAGCAGGTTCGGGCAACCTTCGCTTGGCGAGGTGGGACTAAACTCCCACCACACCGCTGTGCAAGGCCATTTATCCCGGTTGGTGGCCCCAACCGGGACCAATGCCACCCTTTCGTCCCGGTTTGTGCCACCAGCGGGACCAAAGGGCTTGTTTCCCGCCCTTTGGGCTGCTGAAAACAGTGCTTTGGTCCCGGTTGGTGGCACCAACCGGGACCAAAGGTCCCTGTTTCCCGCCCTTTGGGCGGCAGAAAATAGGGCGTTGGTCCCGGTTGGTGCGACAAACCGGGACTAAAGGGGGCATTTGTCCCGGTTGGGGCCACCAACCGGGACCAATGCTCCTTCTATATGACAAGCACTTAGCAAAATTCACAGTTTTCATTCCACTTCGCCCTCGTCGCCGCTCCGAGCCCACCGTCGCCGTTCCCGTCCCCGTCGCTGCCCCGTGGCCTCCCCCGCCGCCCCCGTCGCCTCCCCTGCTGCCCCGTCGCCTCCCCGCCGCCCCCGTCGCCTCCCCCACCGCCCCTGTCGCCTCCCCCACTGCCCCCGTCACGTCCCCTGCCTCCCTGTCGCCTCCCCCGCCATCCTTGTCGCCGCCCCCGTCGCCTCCCCCGCCGCCCCGCTCCCGTCGCCGCCCCTCCTCCGTCGCCTCCCCCGCCGCCCCCGTCGCCGCCCCGTCGCCGTTGTCGCCCCGCCCCCATCATCGCCCCATCGCCGCCCCCGTTGTGAGCCGCCGCCGCCGCGGCTCGTTGCAATTTTTTAAAATATATGTTGAGTTTTATGCTTTTTAGTATGTGTATGCATGTTAGATTAGTATGTTTATGTTAGCTAGATTAGTATGTGTATGTTAGATTAGTATGTTTATGCTTTTTTTTAGTATGTTTATGTTAGCTAGATTAGTATGTGTATGTTAGATTAGTATGTTTATGCTTTTTTTGAAAGTAGATCAGTATGTTTATGTTAGATTAGTATGTGTATGTTGATTTTGGGTTTTATGAAAAATTAGTCGACAATGCCCAGCCCGCATCCTCGTCGTCCAGTAGTCCGCGAGAGCCTGCTTGATAGGCACCATGTCCGGGACTGGGCTCCACCGGGCTGGCACGGGGAGGTGCTACCTTCTTGGAGGTTGGTGAGGAATGCAGGTATCGTCGTCGACCCGGACCTTCTGTGGTGGCAGTCACGCGGGCCACTTTCGGTGCGGAGGGGGCCGGCACCCGCGGAGGTGGTACGTCGCCGTGTCAGGGAGGAGGACGAGCACGTCTGTCGCTACATGGCGGCGTTGGACGTCCGGTTTGACAATACCTGGCAGATCCTTTAGGGATCTCACTTGAGTTATGATCCCGTGATGGTTCCTTATCTTCGGGTGTCCACCGCCGGCGACTCAAAGAAAGCTACTAAACCGATTTCACCGTCCTCCATTTTGGATTATAGGAATTCGATCTATATTAGTGATATTATATTCGAGGTCATTATAAATATTAATGTATTAGTGATATTTTATCGGTATAATGCGTGTGTGACTTTCGGTCTGTTGTTTCTCCTTGTGTGACTTTCATGTGTGTTTTTGATGGAGGAAGGAATCCCGACTGTTGTCGTGGGGGGCGCTTCCTCTTTCTTCTCTTCCTCGCAATATACTCATCAATATACTACGCAAGAAGAGAAGAGGGGAGGCGTCCATCACAGAGGGTCGAACTATTACTGTGAGAGAGTGTCCACCAACATATATACACCACCGTATCAATGTGAGAGAGTGCGCACCAACACACCATGAGATATGAGAGTTATTTAAGGAAAGCCTCGACGGAACGAAAGTCACACAGGCATTAATTAAGATCCAAAGCATGTCGTAATTCTTGAACTGGATTATTCAGGATGATGTATTAGTGATATTATATTCAAGTTCATTATAAATGTATTTGTGATTTGCAAGTCATTTCTGTATTTTTTCTATGTCATTGCTCAATATATGAAACGGGTTGACTTTAGGTCTGTTTCGGTTCATAGTGTGTCTTTCAGTGAGCGAGAGTGTCCACCATATGTATATACATATATGAGAGAGGAAGAATCCCGACTGTTGTCGTGGGGGTCGCTTCTCCTTCGTTCCCGTGTGCTAGACATTTTGGTGTAATGCACTGGAGGACGAATGGAGGAGCCACCATCACCGACGGTCGCAATATCAGAGGGAGTGCCCACCATATACGTGAGATGAGAGTTTAGGAAGGAAAGACTCGATAGACCTAAAGTCAGCCCATTGCATATTGAGTAATAGTAATCTGTGTGTTGATCGGTTTTCTCGTAGTTTCCTTCGATCGATTTTAAATGTTTCAACTATGAGCCCGTGCCGTAATTCTTGAATCATGAACATAGGAAATGTCGTCGTCATCAGACGACGATGGGATCCAAGCGTGTGAATTTTGCGGTGAAGATAAAGGTCTTTGTGACAAGCCTGGGCTGCGAGACGGCAGGTTCTTCACCATGAAGCTTTATGAGGACTTTGATATTTCTACGGTACGTAACGATGACAACTGTTTTTTCGTAATTAAGCATGACTTCAGTTTCTTTCCTTCAACGCATAATTTCTGTTTTATACAATTCGACTAGTTCGTCCCCTATCATGCAAGACGGTATTTCCTGGAGAGGCTCGGTTTCGAAGAGCACGAGAGTTTTGAGACGAGGACAGCCAACCTAAGGACTAAACATGGTCACACATTTCTTGTGAAAGTAATGAATGCACCTAGTAACACAGAAATAGGGTGCTCAAATTGGGAAGCTCTTTGCAAGGCATATGGATTTCAGGAAGATATGGAAATAACCTTCGATCTTCGTCCCGAAGATCATATTGAAGGAAACATCGACATTTGGGTGGATGTCGATATGTTTCCTGTTTTACCTCCATGTGAGTTTGTCAACCATGCATATTTGTCAAATAATTTGCATTATATATATATAAATATTAGGTGTTCATGCGTACTAAATTTGTTAATTTTTAATTTACAGCTTATTTCATTTCTTCGAGTGAAATACATAACATAATCGACACGACACACTACACTTATGGATCACATCTAACTTGGGAGGAGAAGGATGATCTTATCTACTTTGTTATTGATGTCATAGCTGGTAGAGACATCTTCCCGTATAATTTGGGAACTGACCCAAATTATACATTGTACAGGATACTAGTACATAGGTTGAGGGCGGATGACATTCGCCAAAATATCTTGGTAAGAGTTTCTAATTAAGTACACTAGTACTGTTGCGTAAATGGTATTGATTACATTGCTAACTAGGCTACTATTATGTTCTTCAACAGAAATTGCCAAATGAAGTTGTGCCACTGTTGATGCAACCCGAAGGTAATATGACAATAAAAGCCCCTACCATCCCAAGTTATCTTTTGCATACTCGACTGAGCGCAAACCACCAAGAAGGCTCCAAATTGAAGCACGGGGACAAATAAAGAAGGATCACAAGCCACAAGTTGGAGACCGTTGGATCTCTTTGCTTCATCATGGAGACATTGGTGTGATTCTTTTTTATGCCATTTTACCTAAGAGGGAGGAGTAGGTCCTATGAGGGAGGACTATGTCATTTTATCTTTTTTGTTTTGTTTTATGAGACTTTAACTTTGTATGCTTAAGATGATGATGAGCTGTTAGATCTTGTGTAATTAATGGTTTTCCGTCATTTGCTTACTAGCTAGCGTCGAGTTCTCTATATGTATAGTAGCTAGCGTCGACCAAGCATAGAAAAAGAGAGATCACTTCTCTCTATTAGCTAGCTAACACAATATGAAACCCCTAAATTAACCCTTCAAAACCCCCTACCCCCCCTCTTAAAAAAACAGCTCCTGCCAGATGCTGACGCGTGGATGCCTTTTGGTCCCGGTTGGTGTTACAAACCGGGACTAAAGGTCCTCCTGCCTGGGCTCCCGTAGCGGCCACGTGGAGCCCTTTTGGTCCCGGTTCGTAAGCGAACCGGGACTAAAGGTTTAGGGCTTTAGTCCCAACCCTTTAGTCCCGGTTCCAGAACTGGGACAAATGGGCCGTTTTCTACTAGTGTGTCTTCCTTGCCTCTTGTGGATCTTTTTGAGCATGCCTAGTGTTTCTGTATATATAGGGAAAGTGATGATCCCATCTGTGCATTTTTTATTCAAATGCAAATTCTATATAATGCACATCTCTTGGGGGAGCTATCCTATTTTCTGTAGAACACTCTCTTTATGTGTTCATCATAAAATCTTTTGATCTTCATCAAGTGAGTGTTGATGGGAGGCAAGCCTTCTCTCTATGGTGCTTTGTGCCATCATGAAAATTTGTGGAGGGTTTGGTTTGTTTGGAACCTAGCTCTATTTTGGGAACTTAATACCTCTTGTTTTCCTTCAATTGGTATATTGTTTCCTTCTATTTGGCATGTGTCAATGGATATCTCATTCCTTAATGTATCTTTTAGTTGGTATCTGTCAAGCGATAATTTTTCGTTTGGTATCTTATTTTCACTTGATACCCTATCTTTTGGTATCTTAGCAACTGTGTGTTGATTTGATTCTTGAAATCCTTGAGCATGCATATTTTCTACATGTACTTTCATTGGCATGTTCTCTTTCCTTGACCCAATATATAGGGGAGACTCCACTATGACATAAATTGGATAAAGTGTGCATGAAATTCAATTTCATATCTATATGCACATATTTATGTGGAGTCTTGTCCTATGTATTGTTGGTTCGCTAACTTTTTGGTCGCAATGAGTTTGGGTACCACTTTGTTTGTGGTGTTGTTCTAGAACAATTGGAGATACATTGGACACTCGGCTCACTTACAAAGAATGTGTTAACACCATGTGCTTATTGGAGCCATACTAGGATGATCAATGAACCATTGTCTACTACATCATCCAATGCCATCTCGAAAACAGGTATCTACTTAATGCATACATTTCTTGCATTCAACCTTTTGTAGGTTGGATCATGGCATGAAGTTCTTGATTCATTCTTTTGATACTTGTTTCATTTCTCAAAGCATCCCAATGACGATCTTTTGTTTCTAGTTATGATGTATTTGATGTTCGTATGCTGGGAGTTCATTTATGTACAATAAGAAAATACTAGGCCGTGTGCTATGCTTTCAAGCAAAGATCTTATTGGTATATTTATGACTTACTTTTGGATATCTTGTCCATTCCTTCTTGTAACTATTTCGTGTGTACATCATTCTTTGTGGATATATCATAATGGTTGTCCTCTACCTAGAATCTTATACACATAAGACAAGTTACATCTCTAGTTGATATCCTCTTTTCTTTCACGTCCACCGTTGCATTCCCTTTTTTATTTCCTTGGTGGTTTCTTGAAAGAATTTGTGTTGAGTGCGGATCTTATATCCTTGCATCTTGATGCACTCTTTAGTGGTAAATATTATTTTCCTCATGTTTGTCTTCACGAGGGTTTTGCCATCTTGATTGGTATCCATCCTCTTGACAAGGCTATTATTTCCTATCTTCACCAGGGGTTTTCACAAGCTTTGGTTTTTAATTTTCTTCTTAGTAAGCTTGTGAACCCAGTAGCTAGTTGTTTGTGTGTGGGAAGGATATGTCTTCCACTTTATGTCTCATTTCATCAAGACTATGTTGATGCTTAATGCTCATCCTTATATTAGTTCTCTCAAGTGCTTTGCCATGACTCACACACATCATTTTGGTTGAGCCTATTCTTTAACCTCTTCTGCCTATTGCTCAACCATATGTTTGGTGCAAGTACTATTCTTATTGGCTTATCTACTTGCTTCACTTTGTTGTGTGTTTATATTGATTTTTGGGGGAGTCATGATCATATTTGTGCACTTACATTCAAATACAAAAATTCTTAATTGTGCACAAATCATGGGGAGCTCCTCTAGTTTCTTTATAAACACTCTTTTGACCATATCATAATATCTTTTATTCATGTGGCTCGTAGGTCCATGTGATTGATTGTTCCAATTAGTATTTTTTGATTGCTTGCTTCACTCCGGTGTATGTCTTTGTGCCATACGATCCTTTTTGCAATCTTTGGGTTCTCAATATAGTTTGTATTTCTCCAACTAGTTATCATTAGATTTGTGTATTTCTTTGAACACGTATTTTGAGAAATACAAACCTTTTCGAGGAACACCTATTACCTTGGCTTTCTAAGCTTTTCGCCCATTTTAGCAATCGATGCCAATGGGGGAGAAATTTAGAGAGTTTAGTTTGGAAAGCTTAGAGAGTTTTGCTTTTATTGCTTAAGCATTTGCATCTCACATCCATGCATTGCTTTGCATTTGTGTGTGCTTGGTTGAGCTTATTTCCTTATATAAACTCTCTTGAAAGTGGTTGTCATCAATTACCAAAATGGGGGAGATTGTAAGAGCACATTTCTCCATGTGTGGTTTTGGGTAATTGATGACAATTCCCCTACTTTTAGAAGTAAGTCCTTTACCTCTGATTCATGCTCTACTTTGGAAAATTATGCTTCTCGTGTGAATTTGAAAATTAGCCATAGTGAGAAAGAGAAGAAGAATATTGTTAAAAATATTATCAGATGTGAAACTCAGAAATGCTTAGTTTTTGCTAATCAGAATCCTGAAATAGCACTACCTAGTGACCTGGATGTTTGTTTTTCTGATTTAGATGGAGTTTGTACTCCAGAAAAAATCAACAACACTATTTCACACATGCTAGGGGGCACTACTGGTTCATGTGGGAATTTTGGTGTTGTCCACAAAACTGGGCTATGTAGCCTATCTCACCCATTCATGATATCATGATAGGTCTCTTCCAGAACATTAGAGGTGTAAGCCAAAAAGGGAAATTATAGTGCCTGTCTGACATTATTAACAAAAACATACAAGATTTTGTTGGTTTTCAAGAAACAAAAAAGAGGAGTTTGAGGATTCTTTCCTCAGTTCTATTGCTGGGTCTATTCCTTATGTTTGGCACTGCCTACCTGCTATAGGGGCTACAGGTGGTATTCTAGTTGGGATTAATAGTAATGTTGTGGATACTATTGGTGTCATGTGTAAGAAATATTGCCTAGTTATCACTGTAAAAATAGAAATGACCAGCTAGTTTGGCACCTTGTAGTGGTGTATGGCACAACTTATGTTGTTGATAAGGTTGATCGTATAGCATAACTTCATGAGGTTATGGAAGGGCTTTCTCACCCAGTCCTATTTGGGGGTGATTGCAACTTAGTAAGAGAGGCCAGAGATAAATCTTCTGGTGTGATTAATACCTCTTGGAATTTCCTATTTAATGATTGGATCAATAGATGGGGTCTCATGGAGACTAAGATTGCAAATAGGGTTTTTACCTAGAGTAATAATCAAGATAATCATGTCTTTGTAGTGATAGATAGAGTTTTCTCTTCTACTGATTGGGACAACCATTTCCCACTTACTACTCTCTGTGCCTTACCCAGAGTAGGGAGTGCTTATGCCCCCTGCTTCTAGATAATGGCAATAGAAGTAACACTATGGATAAACCTTTTAGATTTGAGAAATGGTGGCTAAATAAACCAGATTTTCCCTCCTTGGTGGAATTTTTTGGTCCCCCCTTCTCCTTTTACTATAGCCATTGATACTTGGCAGTTTAAAACTAAACTTTTAAGGAGGAAAATAAAAGGATGGAGTATTAACATAGAAGCTGCTATGAAGAATAAGAAAAGAGATTTTCTACAAGAATTTGATATTTTGGATGTGTTTTCTGAACAAAATAGAGTTTCAAATGAGGATATCCTCAGAATGAAAGAAATTAGGGCATAATTAGATGATACCTAGAGGAAATAGGAAAGTACCATGTGGCGAAGGTCTAGAGATAGAAAAAATTAGAAGGAGACAGGAACACCACATATTTCAATGCTATGGCCAACCAGCACATGAGGAAATTTTTTCTTTCTATGCTCGAAGGCCCAAATGGTCATGTTCATTCTACTAATGAGATGTTGGGGGTAGCGACATATTTCTATAAAAATATGTTTGGTCATGAAGACAAGCCTAATATACACTTAGATGATCATTTTTGGTCGGAAGATGAGAAAGTCACCAGTGAGGAAAATAATGATCTGGAGAAACCTTTCTCGAAGGAGGAAATTAAGGAAGCTATTATGGGCTCCTACGCTTGTGGTGCCCCTGGGCCTGATGGCCTTTCTTTCCTTTTCTATCAGAAATTTTGGGATCTGATTAAGCAGGACTTTATGGCCCTGGTTAGAGATTTTGAAAGCAGGACTTTAGATATACAACGCTTAAACTATTCCATTTTTACTCTGATTCCAAAAGAAGTAGATGCTAGACATATGAAAAAGTTTAGGCCGATCTGTTTGCGTAATTTTTCGGTTAAAATTCTCAGCAAAGCGATGACCAACAGAGTTTCTCCGATTGGTCACCGTTTGTTGTCACCCTACCAAACTGCATTTGTCCATGGATGCTTCATTTTAGAAAGCGTTGTCACAACTCATGAAGCGATCCACGAGGTGCATAAATCTGGTAAACCAGGTGTTGTTCTGAAACTACATTATGAAAAGTCATACGATAGGGTGAACTGGGAATTTCCGTTAGAGATGTTGACATCTAGAGGTTTTGGGAGTAAATGGATCAAATGGATTTTCTCCATTCTTAAACATAGTTCCTTTGCTATCAAAATTAATGACATTGTGGGACCATACTTTGTGGGTGGAAAAGGTCTTAAATAGGTGGACCCATCCTCTCATATGTTGTTTAACTTGGTGGCAGACGTGTTTTCACACATGCTTGCCAAGGCAACTAAAGAGAAAATTATTGTTGGGATCCTTCCGGGGTGACCCCTAATAGTTTAATTAGCTTATGCAGATGACACGATCCTGTTCCTGGATCCAAACCCAGAGTACGCTAAAAACCTAATGTGGATGCTAGTCTGTTTTGAGAATCTTTCTGGTACGAGAATTAACTATGATAAATGTGAATTGGCTGCTGTTAATTTAGGAGAAGAGGAGATTAAGACTCTCTCTCAAATTTTTTGTTGTAAGGTTGGGGGTTTCTGCTTGAAATATTTGGGAGTGCCACTTCATTACCTAAAATTAAGGAGGGAGGATATTCAACCTATCATTGACAAGATCATCAAAAGGATATGTGGGTGGAGGGGCCGATTGCTTAGTTATGGGGCCAAATTAATCCTGATCCAAACTTGCATTACAAGTATCCCTATGTATCTAATGTCTGTGATTAAGTTTCCGAAATGGGTAATTAAAGTCATTACATCACAAATGTCCCATTTCTTCTGGGGCAATATGGGAGATATTCAGAAATACCATCTTGCCAATTGGGGCCTAATTTCCCCAAAAAAAAAGCTTTTGGAGGTTTGGGAGTTATTAACCTAAGGGAGTTTAATATGGCCTAGCTCGCTACCTGGTCCAAAAGGTACTTGCAGGGGCCAGAGAAAACTTGGATGACTTTGGTTAACCATAAATATAACACTACAAGACCTAATGTCCTTTGGGCTAGGGAAGGTGTGGGATCACCCTTTTGGAAAGCGGTCACTTGGGCTCTCGCTGGGCCCCGTCCATTCTATAGATGGATTTTGGGTAATGGAGTCCACATCAGTTTCTGGCATGACATTTGGGTGGGGGAGACCACTCTAAAAACAAAATTCTTGGAGATTTTTGATATATGTCAACAAAGAAATAATACTATTGCTCAGGTTTGGGATGGTGTGGAGTTGAGGCTAACTTTTAACAGATGCGTGGATGAGAGACTTATGGGTATGTGGCAAGAGCTTTTGGTGGTAATTGCCAATTATATCCCAAATGGTGAAGATGATAAACCTTTTTGGATGCTAGAACATAATGGTATATACTCTGTAAAATATTTCTATAACATTATTAATTGGGGGAGGGGTTCGTACTCCTATTTGGAAAAAATCTGGAAAATCAATGTTCCTAATAGATATATGGTGTTTATCTGGCTGGCTTACCACAATAAAATCCTGACTAGGGATAATTTAGGAAAAAGACAACATGTAGAAGATAAAACATGTTTGTTCTGTAGTGATAAGGAAACTGGGCATCACCTTATCTTTGATTGTGTTGTTGCTAGAGCCATTTGGCATGATATTTCTGATGCTTTCGATTTTATTCAACCAAACAATATGAAGGAGTATTCTGCTCTGTGGAATGTTAACAATAGCAAACGTGTGATAAATATTGCTTGTGTTGCTACTGTTTGGAGCATTTGGTCTATGCGTAACAAAATGTGTTTTCATGGCGTTCCATGGAAAAGTACTTAGGTTGTCCTGGGGATGACCAGTTCATCTATTCATCAATGGAAGATTCTGTGCAAAGGGGACCAATCTGTCCTGCTACGGTGTTGTCTTCGGCTCCTGGACCATCAAAGAGGGGAGATGATTCGCATCGCCTGGACATGAGGGGCCGAGGTGGAGATGATGTTGGATCTGAAGGTTGCTTCGTGAGGGCGCACTTTGGATGATTGCGTGCTGCACCAACCACTTAGAGGAAATATTAGCTAATACTAGGGTGTTGGCTCTGCCTCCAGTTTCGTTTATCTGTAATAGGATCTAGTTCTCATGGCCTCGGCTGGCTGGAGTTTGTGAAGTTTTAAATTCCTAAGATATGTAGTTTAGATTGCTATTGAGAACTATGTGCTCCGTTTTATTCAGTAAAATGGAGTGGGGGGCAACCCCTTTCGATCCAAAAAACTTGGCCTCTACAATGACACGATAAGAAAATATTAAATATTGTGTTGCTGGTACATTTGGTGGCAAGTGCAGCAATGTGCACATGAGAAGGAGGTCCAACCGCCAAGACATATATCGATGGCTCTAATTAACTCACTTTTTTACAACGCAAGGCCATGGTCAAATTGTTGAAAAACAATGTATGCTGGCTATCAGATCCTTAACGTCAACCCATGCATCATTCTTAAGAGAAAGATAACTCAGGTGCTTGTGGTGCAAAAGTGCAACACTACTGGTGCCTTTGTTAGCGCGGGCAATGGCTCAAACGATTTGTTTGTGTCTGTTGAAAGGGAGAAAGGGATTGGTGAAATAGTTGATGTATTGCTTGAGACTCATGGGCATATATATAGGAGTACATGATCATCTTGGAGTGCAAGTCAAGGCAGGAACAATCCTAGTATATCTATGTTTCCTAAATAATCACGACACTCAACATCCCCCTGCAGTCACAATGGTAGCGACGCAAACGGTGAGACTGGAGAAGAATCCGAAGGTAAGCTGACGGACATCCCCCCCACAGCCGTAACGGTCGATGCATCGCGTAAGTTGTGGCCGGAGTGGAAACCGACAAGGTTGCTCAAGCAAGGCGGTAGCCCTTTGTGCCTTTGTCGAGGTAGCCAAGAGTGTAGGGTGGTGTAGCCATGGTCGAGGTAGCCGTGCGAAGAACGCCGTGGTCGATGTCGAGTCGGGGTAGCTGGTGTCGAGGAAGTCGCTGTGAAGCCGCGGGCGCAAAGAGGCGTCGAGTTAGCATGGGCATAGTTGTGTCGAAGTAGTGGTGCGCCAGGAAGAATATGTTGGTGACGATGTGTCGTGCCGGGTTTGCCATGTGGACAAAAGCACGCGCCGGTGTTGCCAGCACCAGGCATGCGTAGATGGACGAAGGTGATGTTGACGATGCGCCGCTCCAGACTTGCCAGGCCTGGGAACACACCGGGACGAAGGCACGCGTCAGTGTTGCCAACACCGGGCATGCGTAGACGAGGGACCTGCACAAGCTGTACGCCATGTCGAGGAGGCTAGCAGAGAAGGACTCGACAATGGTTGCAGCGCAAATCGACTGGGGGCTGATGTCGCCCGCGATGGTCTGAGTAGATGAAGTGATCGGGGTAGATGACGATGATGCTGGCGATGAGTTGGTGCTAGACGGATGACGAAGTGGGTGGACGGGCGGCGCGGCCCGGGTCGGCGAGCTAGAGCGGCGCCGAAGAGGCACATCGTAGCTTGGGAGAGCGAGCCGCAGTGACGCCGAAGAGTAGTGGTGGTGGTGGCGGCTAGTTAGGGAGGCGGCCTAGTGGAGGAGGCGGTGGCAGGCGAGGGGCATGGCGGCGATGCTCGAAGTAGGCACGGAAGAACCCAATAGCGTGATGAAGACCGACGCAGTTGATGGCATTCCCGCGCCGAGGAAGGCGACCAGGTGCATACTAGAGGAAGTCGATGCGCGGGGACAACGAAGTGGACCACGCGACACGACGCTATGGCCCGAAGGGCGACGAAGCGGCAACACGCAGGTCGGGGCGACGGCAGGAAGACCTCAGGGCAACGGCGTGGACCGCGTGCCACGACGCGATGGCCCGAAGGGGCGACACAACGACGTGCGCCAGTCGGTGCAGCCATGGGAATGGCCTTGGGCGGCGACCGAGACCGCGTGCCACGCTCGCTACGACCAGATGGGACGATACAACGGCAGTGCGAGGGTCGGTGCGGCCATGAGGACACCCTTGAGAGGAAGGCCTCGGGGCGGCAGTAGACCGCGGGCTGTGACACTATGGCCCGAAGGGGCGACGTAGCGGTAGCGCGTGGATCGAGGCAGCCATGGGGAGAACCACTTGCCGGTGGCGATGGTCCGATGGACGACTGCGTGTATCGCGTTCCGCGGTGCGACATCCCGAGGGGGCTACGCAAAGGCGGCGGTGGCTACGGGTGTAGCCGGCAGGAGGATCCTAGGGCGATGGCGTGGACCGCGTTGCGTAGGGCGACATCCCGGAGGGGCGTCGGCAGGCGCGAAACACGGGTCGGGCAGCCGACGGGAGGACCTCGGGGCGGCGATGCAACGTTCCGAAGGGACGACGCGATGGAAACCTGTGGCTTCATTGGCGGTAGGCGCGTGCTCGGGGACGGGCTTGGCGAAGACAGGCGCGAGATCAGTTGATCAGACCGACGACAAGACTATACGCGCCATGGCGAGGACGACGCGCAGATCGGAGTTGATGGCGACGTTGTCGGTGGTGTCTCGGGCGATGACGATGAAGACAGACCGACAATGGAGACCATGCGGCCGAGCGAGCGACAGCAACGCACGAAGGCGTCCCCTGGGCAGCGTGTCAAGCCTTGCCGCGCGGTTGATGACGAAGTGACCGGTGTAGAGTCGACGCTAGTGTCAGAGTAGAGGCGCGGTGGTCGACGACAGCGGCAGGCGACACAAACCGATCTTAGATCGAAAAACCAAAAAGAAAACGCCGATCAAGGTGACCGCGGAAGAGAGAAAACCCCGGATCAAGAGATCGAGGAAAATACTCTCTAAGGCAGCCGGTCAACACGACCGGCGGACGAACCCTAGGTACGGGCGGCGCGGTCCCCGACGGCGGTCATGGAATCCGACCGCCCTAAGGGCGGCGTGTGGTGCGGAGCGACTGGCGGTGGCTAGGTCTAGGAACTTACGGCAGATACCATGTTGGAAGGGAGAAAGAGATTGATGAAATAGTTGATGTATTGCTTGAGCCTTATGGTCATATATATATTTGGGAGTACATGATCATCTTGGAGTACAAGTCAAGGTAGAAACAATCCTAATCTATCCATGTTTTCTAAATAATCACGATACTCAACAGTGTCCAATAAAATTCTATATGCTTTTCTAAAGAAACAAAACATCAAATAATTATTTTTCGAAAAAGAAAATTGATGTGTGGGCTATTAACCTGGGCTGGTGAGTAGTCGAGGGCCGACTGAAACAGGCGCATATTCGTTTCTGGGCCGGTCCAAGGAAAATACAGGCCTGTTCGCGGTGGGGGGAATCCGTTGATTCCTTCCTCGCAGCAGTCCGGCGAGGGGAGAGAGGGGGCGAGATGGGGTCGGTGGTGCTGCCGACGCTGCGGCGGAAGCGGGAGGTCGACGCCGCCATCCGCGACACCCTTGACAAGGTCCTCGTCCTCCGATTTGGCCGCGCCTCGGACGCCGCCTGCCTCCAGCTCGACGACGTCGTAAGTACGCAGCACATCGCCGCCGCCGCGGCGCCGCGCCTCTCCCTTCTCCTCTCCCCCGTAGCTACCGTCTGATTCCACCGGTTCTCGTCAAGCCGGTCCATGAATACTCCATTGGGGGTTCCGTATTTACTTCTGCGCCGATGTGATTGGATTGGTAGGCGAGTCCAATCTGATAACTGGGAACAGTTGGTTCGGTCTGGTTAAGTTCTTGGAGGGTCTTCGTACGCACATCAGTTTGTCTCGCCGATTGGCACGGACTGCCTTGAGTAGGTGCTGATTCATGCACTGCAAATTTGGAGTAACTTGTAAGGTTTATAGATGCGCCCGGTGAAGCTATGTGTTACCTATCCTTGTCTGAAGTCCATTTCAACAACTTCCCTTTGTTAAAGATTCTTTTACTGTCGAGTCATAGCTAGGGTTGTTATTCCCTTTATACTCTTGAAGGGTGATTGCACATATTTTCTGTTCACAAATAGTCAGTACGATTTCCCCAGTGGGAATGGGATTACAAGCCTGGTTAGTAAATCCTGTAGTTCTCAAAACCCCTAAGGGCTAATGAGATTACAAACTTGGTCGCCTTGAGCAGGGTAAGGTTCAGAGGCAAATCCTGATATTCAAATGCTTTAACCTTGAGCATGGCTGAGCTTGATAGTATATTCTAAGCAGAGTAAGCCGATCATGGTAATCTAGATTGTTAATATACATGTCTTTTAGTGAGGTGACTTGAACAAATTTGGAGTTAAGGAGAAGAACGACTGGACATCCCTTGGTGTTCCTGCCTGACTTCTAGTGACTTCCACCTCATTTGTTTGATAGAATCGTTTCTAAATTCATTAAACCTATTGCTGGCGAGCTTTTTACTCACATCCCTTTTTTTATGGAATGTTACATGTTCTGTAATATGTATGCCATTTTTCTTAATCTTATCATGTTCATGCTGTTTCAACAGCTCGCAAAATCTTCTTGGGACATATCTAAATTCGCAACGGTAGCATTGGTTGACATGGATTCTGAGGAGATTCAAGTGTATGTTGACTATTTTGATATCACATTGGTCCCAGCAACCATTTTTTTCTTCAATGCTCATCATATGAAAATGGATTCCGGGTATGTTATCGTTCTTTCGCTGTTTATTTCTTTGCTATGATGCTGTTTAGACATGTCTGTCTTACCTTTTATACTTATATGAATTCATGTTGATACCGTTCTAGCCTTTTCCTTCGAAGTTTGAAATGAGTTGTGTTTGTCTGAATGACACGGCCTAAAGTCATCACGGTCTATGATGTATTTCAAATAATGCCTGGTTAGCTGATATACTTTGGCACGCTGTGTTGATGTTGATTTCACATAGATATGTATCATGATATAAAAATCTAAGAGACATCCATTTTCCTCTGAAACTACTGACAACCGAGTTTATATTAACCACTACACAGAATGTCTACAAAAGATTAAAATGTCTCATTTGGAATTTCAAGTAGATAGATTAGATGAAAGATTTATGAATAAACTTTCAAACATTTGTGTAAAGGTGTCTGTGGCTGCGATCCGAATTTCATCAAACTTCATAAGAGTTGGTTAAGTTGATACTGAATTGTATGCACCAACATGGATATCATACTAGTTACATTTGATGGTATAATCTAGCTGCAAAATAAATGGTGAACCTTTTATAATGTATATGTACAGGACACCTGATCACACAAAATGGATAGGCTCTTTCAGCAGCAAGCAAGACTTCATTGATGTAGTTGAGGTGAGTGGGCAAAAAGTCATGTACTTTCTCCAAGTCTTTCAGTTATCAGGTTCGACTATTGACAATGGCAAGTTAACCATGTTAACAACATAATTCTTTTACTTTCATGGTAAATTCAGATTATCATGATACAGTTGTAATATTAAATCTGTACATGGAATCCATCAATGTTAATCGGTGCAAACTAAAAAGGAGAACTGATTATAGTTAGCTGCAGATTATACACAAATACAGATTATAGATATTTGCTCATACATGTGTGAATTGTTGTTCAGAATCCACATGACCAAGAACATATGTGAAGAGAATAGACAAGTCCTTTATGATTCGGCTGATATCCTATACATTTTGGTGTAATCTCTTACAATACATGCTTGGATAACAAAAGAAAGCTAAATGAAATTGGTATTTTTTTTATCTGTGGATACTGGTCCTCTATTAGAACCCATTTTCAAAATTGGAGAAGATCACACTATAAACTTCTCAAAAGGTACTTTTTTACGACAGCAGTACCCTGTTTCATTTTGATGGAAACAAAATGGCATGGTATAAATCAACCTACTCAACAAGGGTCCAACTACCAACATGGAGACTAGTCAGATATCTTGTCACACATGATATTTTGTAACCAGTTTCAACCATGATTCCCAGTTGAGCGTGGCATAGTTCCGTTGAAAGTTGTAGCCATGGGTACGAGGTGTCAATCCGGAGACTTGTCGGCGGCCAGTCCATCGACACGAAACGATTTCCTTAGCGCTCCCTTCTGTCCAAGAGCTATGCTCAGAGGAAAATTCACTTGAACCTCTAGTTGTCCAAATGGATCATCTCAAAGAAGTTATGGGCCACACCTTTAAGGAGAGCTCTTGTTCCATACGGGAGATGGCTTACAAACGATCTATGGGGTGCCTTTTATAGGCCATTGGCCTTGTACACATGATCACCAAACCGTTGGTGGGAACGTAAATGCAGAGCCTTAGTAATCTACTCCCTCCGTGCATGAAAAGAAGGACTGCAAATTTTGATTAAAGTCAAACGGTGCAAAGGTTGCCAAGTTTATAAAAAACTAGCAACAACTAGAATACCAATTTAGTATGAACTATGCATAATAAAATATATTTTCATATTATACCTATCTAGTATTCTATGTGTTGATTGTTTCATGTAAAGTTGGTCAAAATTTTCACCGTTTGACTTCAGACAAAACTTGTAGGCCTTCTTTCCAGGCATGGAGGGAGTATTTTTGAAAAACTCAAAATATCCTTCAACCAGAAAAACCATAGGGGTAAACTAGTATTATTTGGTCCATGCACTTGATCCATGGAGGAGGGGGGTGACCTTAGCCCATGAGGAATGATGGTCCATTGGGCTTGATTCTTAATTCTTAACACTGTCTTTATCTGAGATTTTTGGTATACAATTGTCTCTGCCCAACAATAAACGTAATCGATTCAAGGCAGCAGAACTCATCTGTGATGATTGGCATTGTGTGTCACAGGTTCTTCTGTACACCATTGCTACACAAGTAATTTTCATTTCAACTCATTGTGGTCTATTGATGGCAGGCAGTATTCAGGGGCGCGATGAAAGGCAAACTGATAGTGTCTTGCCCACTTCCACCAGAGAGGATACCCAGATTCCAACTTCTTTTCAAGGATGTCTAATCACAAGAAGCACACATTCTGAACATGTGTAATGCTCTTTTAGATACCGGAAGAGTTTCATCCCCACATCGTCTCCATACATATCCACACAACCAGACCTAAAGAATAAGCTGTTAATGGTAAGCAAAAAGGGGTATGCTTGAGCCAGCTTCGTGCTAGCTGGTGCATTCCTTGTTCCTTTTTTCGTTTTTCTGCAACATGAATGCTCACGAGGGATGGATTGCAGGAGGATATGGAGACGTGCTTGGATGAGCTTGGTGATGAACAATCAAGAGTTGGCATTTGCACTGGTTTGCATCAACTCTGTTTCTCTATGTTATAGATGTAGCTGCAATTAGTGTTTTGCCCTCTATAGTCTGTACAGTTGTGTATTTCATCAACTAGGTGCTTATCTGTTACTGTAGTTTGGTACAAGCCTGGTTATATTTAAGACTAGTTGGTGTTTGTTAAGTGATACAATCAATTAGTATAGAAAATGACATGTACATGTCATTCTCCATGTCGGTGATATTGGGAAAAAAAGGCATGTTTTTGTTAGGCTACTAGATTGGTCTTATCTTTATTATTTGAAAGAAGGGGCGAACACATCCCTTACAACAGCCTACAAATATCGGTTTCCAGGGGTACTCTACTCCACACCAATGCAAACAATATAAATTATACTACAACGGGGGATTATACCGTATGTATCCACCTCTACTAGCTCCTTCCGTGCAATTTTTGCAATCTACTAAAGCTTGATCAAACCTCGAATGTAATCTCCATCTCATGCTTGTCGAGCATGAGGAAATGAGACCCTCTGTCTATCACCTTCTTGCCATCCCTCCTCACCCTGCTAAAATGCTCACACGGGCTGATGTCAAACGTGAGTCTGGCTTTCTCTCCTGCCTTGAGGTGCTGTCTCCTAAACCCGATCAGCTGCTTCGCCGGCCGGCCGGCGGTTGCGTTGGCCCAACGGAGGTACACGAGCACCGAGTGCTTGCCGTCCATGGGGCCATGGTTTTCCACCTCAACCACGGCCAGGAACTTGAGCTGCTCGCACCTTCGGGCGCCAATATGTTCGACATGGTAGCTCGTGGCGCCTTCTTCTTCTGCCGTTGTTGGCATTGTGCTCAGGCCTGCGAGCAAGTCGGTGTTTGGCATGCCGGATGAGACCAGCCGGCGAGAGTAGCTGGAGTAGCTGAGGCCGTAGCCAAACTTGTAGACGGTCTCTCCCTGGTAGAAGCGGTAGCTCCGGCCGGGGTAACCGGTGGCCGGGTCGGCACGCATCCGCATGTCGGTCATGGGCACCTTGGTGAACTCTTCCGGGTACCAGGTCACTGGCAGCCTCCCGCCGGGGTTGTGGTCGCCAAAGAGCACCCTGGCGATGGCGAGCCCGCCGGCCTGGCCGGGGTATCCGGCCCAGAGGATGGCGCCGATCTTGGGGTTGTTCTTGGCGAAGGTCACGTCCACCGGCCCGCCTGTGAGGAGCACCAGGATGACGGGCCTCTTGGCGGCGTCGACGACGGCTGTGATGAGGCTCTGCTGCTGCCCGGGGAGCAGCAGGCTGGTCCTGTCGCGCCCTTCACTCTCCTGCTGCTGGCTCAGCCCCATGAAAAGGAGCACGTAGTCCGACGAGCCCGCGAGCGTGGCCGCCTGGTCCGTGTCGGCCACGTCGCAGGCCGCCGAGCCGCACCCGGCCATGAACCTGACGTCCTTGACGTAGCCTTGGACCCCCTTGAGCGGCGTGACGGACTCGCACGGCGGGCCGAAGTAGTTGCCGATGAGCAGGCCTGGGTTGTTGGCGTTGGGACCGATGACGGCGGCAGAGGCGACGGCGGCCTGGTCGAGCGGGAGGATGCCGGCGTCGTTCTTGAGGAGGACGATGCCGTCCTGCGCGGCGTCGAGGGCGAGGCTCCTGTGGTCGGGCGTGCAGATGTGGGCGGCGTTGAGGCCGCCGTAGATGTTGGCCCTGGGGTCGCCGTCGAAGTGGCCGAGTCGCATCCGGACGGCGAAGAGGTTGTTGAGGGCCTTGTCGACGTCGTCCTCCGTGATCTTCCCCTGCTGCAGGGCGGCCGCCGCGTGCTGCTGCATGTACGTCCCGCAGTCGATGTCCAGCCCTGAGTGAGTGGAAGTGATGAGTTTTAATCCATGAAAGTAGTTTAATGATGATGGTTACGTTACGTACCGGCCTTGAGCGCGAGCGCAACGGCGTCCTCCGGCGTGGGCGCGTACCGCTGCGCGTCACGCATGATGGCGACGGCGTCGCAGTCGGAGGCGACGTACCTGCAGCGCAACGCAAGCAACCAAAAAAGACCATGGCATGGCGTCAGTAAGTAGCGCGTGAAGACGACCGGCCGCACGCATGTGACTTGGAAACAAAACAAGAAATCTGAGTGGGTACCCGTGGAGGCCCCAGTCGCCCCTGACGGTGTCGGTGAGGAGGCCGGAGTTGGCGCAGGCGGGGACGCCGTTGATGCCGGTGTAGGCGCACATGACGCAGCTGGCCCCGCCGTCCACCACGCAGCTCCGGAACGGCGGGTTGTACGTGTCCTCCAGGTCCTGCGCCGTCACCCTCGCGTCGAAGTTGTAGCGGGCCACGCCGTTCCAGTCCTCCAGGTCGTACGCCGTCAAGTGCTTGCAGCACGCCGACGTCTGCAGCAGCGACGCCGTCGAGCTGTTCCCCTGCAGGCCCCTCACGAACGCCACGCCGTAGCGGCTCGCCGTCGTCGGGTCCTCCCCCGGGGTCTCCTGCCCGCGGCCCCACCGCGGGTCCCGGTAGATGTTCACGTTCGGGGACCACATCGTCAGCCCCTCCGCCTGCCCCAGGTTGTACAGCGCACGAGCCTCCCGCCCGATCGCCTGCACGCATGCACAAGTGTACGCACGTGTCATTTTCTTGACGATCCGTCGGAGATGGCTTGAGCGTGGCAGGCAATGGGCAGTGAACAATAAAGGCAAAATGAAAAGGAGATACAATAATTAAGACATGCTTGCAGTACAAACTTGCACGGTGACCATCAAGTTCGTGACACCTTTCTCAAAATATGCTATCACCTCCGTTCTGAATTATACGATGCTTCGGATTTTTCTAGGAGTGAGCAAACACGTTCATATACATCCGATTTAGAAAAATGTCGGAACATCATATAATTTGGAACGGAGGGAGTACTACTTGAACACTTGCATGAACTGCGAATATATATGACTGAACGAGTGGTGCTTGACTGAACAAACCTAACAATCAGTTGTTTTTGCAGAGTTGATACGGCCTAACAATTAGTGCTTGTGATGAGGAAGGCCTAACATATACTACTTAGTAGGTGGAACTCTAACATGAAGTTAACGACTTACTCGATCGGGCGATAATCCATCTTTAATTAATCGTGCCAGAATCAAACCACATGCATATGGATCCAGCTAGCTCCTGCTAACAAGAAGCACGGGGAGTGTACCATGAGGCATGACCTCGTGCCATTGTGGGCACGCTCCAAAGTCCATACCCACGGACAGCAGTGCAACAAAAAGGTTGGGTACGACGGAAAAGGCCCGATCTATTCACATCAGATCTGTGCGTGCGTGCCTCACGCTCACCTCACATGTACCCACAACGAAAAAGGCGCCACTTTTCTTTCCCGCGCAAACATTCTTCTCCGTGTCGTTGGCACTACGTGTCCTCACGTGTTGTCCCTTTATATTTATTATAGCTCTTTTCTAGGTGCCCCCGGGTGTTGATGTACACGCGGCAGTTTGTCCTAAGGTTCCTAGGGAAAACACGAAGGGAATTTGGTAATTTGGACGCACTTCATTAGTTCGGCCTCATTGGGATGAGAAATTTTAAGACGCCCGGGCCACTTTACCTCTGATAGGATGATAATTAAATCCTAGCCTTGGTCGACCAAGGGGGAATTGGACTACCAAAATACAGTAAGCACAAGGTGGATATGGAAAATTTCGTGCTGTATCATTTCAAATCATGCATTCCTTATATATTATGCATATTTATTCGTTCAAAGTAAAACATGGTACCCTCTTTTTTTGCAGGAAAAGATAAAATATACTCTGAATATGGAGATCTTTTCTTTGAATGTCTGAATATGGAGATCTTGAAGTATGTTTTTTCTTCTTCTTACCACATCCTTCGACGTTGGAAGAAAAACTCATGTGATTTTTGTTAAATATACATCTAAGGAATATTAAATGTGGAGATTAGAAGCTACCCCTTGAATCAAAAAATATAATGCTGTCTTTTGTATATCGTAATCAATCTATTTATTATGTTTGATCTCTGCACTCTAATATGACGGTAGCCTTTTTAATTAACTTTATTTAAGATTCGTGCACACTTTGAAGGGGCTGTACCAAAGCAAAGGAAACTCTAATTATAATATTTGTATCTTTCCTTATTTAGCTTACAAGATTTGAGGACACTAATTTCTTTCCTGCTCTGTATACAAGTAAAAAGCCCATGATAGCCCCCACAGAATCATGAAAATTCATCTTACCTGACAGGAGGGTAATACTATATGCTAATGGTATTAAAACTGAAAAACAAACGGAGCTAGCATCTAGAGTAGCAAATCCTTGGCCCACGAGCATCCATACTGTGCAAAACAACCGCGCCCTACCTCTCAAAAACAACAACAACAACAACAACCGTGCCCTTTGTCTGTTCCCAAATCACGGATCAAGAAAAGGAACTGCAGTGAAAGAAAATGGCTGGTGCATGCATGATGGATGGCATGTCATGGGATGGACGCACGCGCGCATGCATGCATGATGCCTGGGCGGCTGGGCCCGATGGATCGACCCTAACCCAAACCCGAGCGACTAACTGCCCGAGACAGCGATCCAACGCAACATTCCATAATGAAACTGCCGCACGCCATTATACGCGAGAAAAAGCGAAACGAAACCGCCAGCAGTCGGCCGGCCGGCCTCACGGACGAGCCGGCGAGCGCCAGCACGGATATAACTTATACTACGTACGTACGCAGGAATACGTACCTGGCCGATGCGGAACCAGAGGTCGTCGTCGAAGGCGGCGGCGGTGAGGCTGACCTGCGGGAAGCTGGTGGCGCTGCGGACGGCGCCGTTGAAGTGGAGGCCCTTGCCGGAGGTGGCCAGCCCGTGCAGCGCCTCGTTCCACCACTTGTAGGCCGGCACGCCCAGCCGCGGCACGCCCGCGGCCTCGTCGCCCAGCTGCGCCACCTTCTCCGCCGTCGTCAGCCGCGCCACCAGGTCCGCCGCCCGCTGCGCCACCGGCAGCGTCGCGTCGCAGAAGGCGTACCCCTGCTGCGTCGCGGCGGACGACGGCCCGCAGGAGAAGGGCGGGTCGGCGGCGAGGGCCGGCACCACCACCACCCCCGCCAGCAGCAGCAGAAGCAGCGTCAGTGCAACCGCCGCGCCGGCGTCGCGGTGGGACGGCACGGCCATGGCTGGCGAGACGAGCTAGGAGCCGCGCGCGCGCAGGGGTGTGGGAAGGGTGGCACGTGAATGGATGGGTCAAGGGAGTGGTCGCCTAAATAGGCGCTCCTGGCCAATGGGAGCGAGGCGCGTGTCATCGACATGGGTTGCGTGTGACGTACTGCTATTATACTACTGCCATCATGCTATGATGCGCTGCGAGTTAACCCATCAGCAGGAACAATCTCACCTTCTCGTGCATGTTATAACTTATAAAGTGGAATATGTGATGTTGCACCCGTGTACGCCTTGTTCTTTCCTTTGGGAGTGGATTTAGTACTAGCAGATTTTTAATTCGGTTCGGTGCGTAGATCATGAACTGAGATATGTAACTTGCGTGCCGGGTGGTGTTTCCAGGCATATCCGTTTCGTGGCCTCGGTTAACTGAGATAAGTAAGAGGTTAGCTAGTTGTTGGCTCTACGTGAATGCGTCGCCTTGCATCCTTGTCGATCTAAATACCTGCCCAAACACGAAATTTCTGTTCGCGGCAGCTATTTGTAAGTTGCCTGACAAAAATGATGCACTTGCTTTGATCCATATTATTAGTCGCTCAGATGGATATGTCTAGCACTAAAATACGTTTAGATACCTCCGTTTGAACGACACGTAATATGAATTACGGAGCGTAGGTGTAAATTAGGAGTGACGGCCCTGTAAAGGCCTCGGCTAGTGGCCAAGACTACGTACGAAACAAAGATGACACTGCTCGTTGTCATATCACTAGTAAAAACCAAGCCATTAGTTTTGGTTGGAAAAGGCCTTTAGTCCCGATTCTCCAATCGGAACTAAAGTATAGAGACTAAAGGATCCAAGCCTTTAGTCCCGATTGGCAACGAACACTAAACCCTGCCCACGTGGGCGGCAGAGCGCGCCAGGGCATGGGGACCTTTGGTCCCGGTTTGTAACACCAACCGGGACTAAAGGCTTAGCGGTTAAGGCTTCATTGTTTATTTTTCCTTTTCATTTTGTGTTTTCCATTTATTTTTTCTCTCTAATTCAACATGATCACTTGCATCCATCCACTTTAATCAAATATATGTCATATAACTCACCATCATCTTACTCATCTAACAACTCATCATCATCATCTTAATTATACCAAGTTAAAATCTCATAAAGCAAAAAAAGATCATAATACTAATCATCCTAATCGATCATGCAAGTTAATATAAATCAGCAAAACTTCTCTCTCATAGGACCTAGTCCTTCCTCCTAGGTAAAATGACATAAAACAGAATAACACATATGTCTCCATGATGAAGCAAAGAGATCCAACGGTCTCCAACTTATGGCTTGCGATCCTTTTTTATTTGTCCACATGCTTCAATTTGGAGCCGTCTTGGTGGTTTGCGCTCAGTCGAGTATGTAAAAGAGAACTCGGGCTGGAAAGGGTTTTTAATTGTCATATTACCTTGGGGTTGCATCAACATAGGCACAACTTCATTTGACAGTTTATGTTGAAGAACATAATAGTAGCCTAGTTAGCAATGTAATTAATACCATTTATGCAACAACATTAGTGTACTTAATTAGCAACTCTTATCAAGATATTTCGGCGAATGTCATCCGCCCTCAACCTATGTCCTGTACAATGTATAATTTGGGTCAGTTTCCAAATTATACGAGAAGATCTCCCTACCAGCTAGGACACCAATAACAAAGTTGATAATATCATCATTTTCCTCCCAAGTTAGATGTGATCCATAAGTGTAGTGTGTCGTGTCGATTATGTTATGTGTTTCACTCGAAGACACGAAATAAGTTGTAAATTATAAATTAACAAATTTAGTATGGATGAACACCAACTATTTTTAAATATAGAATGCAAATTACTTGACAAATATGCATGGTTGACAAACTCACATGGAGGTAAAACAGGAAGCATATCGACATCCATCCAAATGTCGATGTTACCTTCAATATGATCTTCAAGACGAAGATCGAACATTATTTCCATATCCTCCTGAAATCCATATGCCTTGCAAAGAGCTTCCCAATTTGAGCATCCTAATTCTATGTTATTAAGTGCATTCATTATTTTCACCAGAAATGTGTGACCATGTTTAGTCATCAGGTTGGCTGTCCTCGTCTCGAAACTCTCGTGCTCTTCGAAACTGAATATCTCCAAGAAATACCGTCTTGCATGACAGGGATGAACTAGTCGAATTGTATAAAATAGAAATTACACACTGAAGGAGAGAAACAGAAGTCATGCTTAATTACGAAAAAACAGTTGTCATCTTTGCGTACCGTAGAAATATCAAAGTCCTCGTAGAGCTTCATGGTGAAGAACCTGCCGTCTCGCAACCTTGGCTGGTCGCCAAGACCCTTCTCTTCACCGCAAAATTCACACGCTTGGATCCTGTCGTCGTCTGATGACGACGGCATTTCTTGTATTCATGATTCAAGAATTACGACACGCTTGGATCCTAATGCGTGTGTGACTTCGGTCCGTTGAGGCTTCCCTTAAATAACTCGCATATCTCATGGTGTATTGGCACGCACTCTTTCACACTGATATAGTGGTATATATATGTCGGTGGACACTCTCTCATAGTAATAGTTTGACCGTCGGTGATGGACGCCCCCCCTTCTCTTCTTGTGCATTGTACCGACGAATATATCGCAAAGAAGAGAAGAAGAGGAGACGTCCCCCACGACAACAGTCGGGATTCCTGTTGGAAATATGCCCTAGAGGCAATAAATAAAGTGCTTATTATTATATTTCCTTGTTCATGATAATTGTTTATTATCCATGCTAGAATTGTATTAATTGGAAACATGGATACATGTGTGGATACATAGACAAACACAATGTCCCTAGTATGCCTCTAGTGAACTAGCTCATTGACCAAAAGATGGTTAAGGTTTCCTAGCCATGGACATGAGATGTCATTTGATAACGGGATCACATCATTAGGAGAATGATGTGATGGACAAACGTAGCTTATGATCGTGTCAGTTTATTGCTACTGTTTTCTGCATGTCAAGTATATGTTCCTATGACCAGGGGATCATGCAACTCACGGACATCGGAGGAGTGCCTTGTGTGTATCAAACGTCGCAACGTAACTGGGATGGATCAATACTGGGATTTGTTACTCCGTGTGACGTAGAGGTATCTCAGGGCCCACTCGGTAATACAACATCACAATAAGACTTGCAAGCAATGTGACTAAGTGTTAGTTACGAGATCTTGTATTATGGAACGAGTAAAGAGACTTGCCAGTAACGAGGTTGAACTAGGTATGGAGATACCAACGATCGAATCTCGGGCAAGTAACATACCGAAGAACAAAGGGAACATCATACGGGATTAACTGAATCCTTGACATAGAGGTTTGACCGATAAAGATCTTCGTAGAATATGTAGGAACCAATGTGGACATCCAGGTCCCGCCATTGGTTATTGACCGTAGAGGTGTCTCGGTCATGTCTACATAGTTCTCGAACCCGCAGGGTCTGCACAATTAAGGTTTGGTGATGTTTCGGTAGTATAGAGTTATGTATGGTGGTGACCGAAGTTTGTTCGGAGTCCCGGATGAGATCCCAAACGTCACTAGGAGCTCCGGAATGGTCCGGAGGTAAAGATTCATATATAGGAAGTCATGTTTTGGTCGCCGGAAAAGTTTCGGGCTCATCGGTAGTGTACCGGGAGTGCCGGTAGTGTACCGGGAGGCCACCGGGAGGAGCATTTCGACCCAAGAGGCTACATGGACTGTAGGAGGGTGTAAACCAGCCCTTAGTGGGCTGGTGGAACATCCACAAGAGGCCCATGCGGCTGGAGGAAAAAGGCCTAAGAGAAAAAGTGGAAAAAAAGGCAAAATAGGGTGAATCCTAGTCCTACTAGGATTGGAGGTGGACTCCACCTCTCCCTCTCTCCTTCGGCCGAAGCAAGGAGGCCTTGGCCCTCCTCTTATATATACTAGAGGTTTTAGGGTTTTTGCACTAGTTTTTCAGCCACGTGCTACCCGTTCCTCCAGTGCATAGTTTCTCCTCTAGATCGGATTTCTGCAGTGCTTAGGCGAAGCCCTGCCGGAATTGCTCCACCACCATCTGTTGGAAATATGCCCTAGAGGCAATAATAAATTAGTTATTATCATATTTCCTTGTTCATGATAATCATTTATTATCCATGCTATAACTGTATTGATCGGAGACTTAGATGCATGTGTGGATACATAGACAAAACCATGTCCCTAGTATGCCTCTAATAGACTAGCTCGTTGATCAAAGATGGTTAAGGTTTCCTAGCCATTGACATGAGATGTCATTTTATAGCGCGATCACATCATTAGGAGAATGATGGGATGGACAAGACCCAAACTACAAACGTAGCATATGATCGTGTCAGTTTAATGCTATTGTTTTCTACATGTCAAGTATCTGTTCCTATGACCATGAGATCATGCAACTCATTGACACCGGAGGAGTGCCTTGTGTGTATCAAACGTCGCAATGTAACTGGATGACTATAAAGGTACTCTACAGGTATCTCCGAGGGTGTCTGTTGGGTTGGCATGGATCAAGACTGGGATTTGTTACTCCGTGTGACGGAGAGGTATCTCAGGGCCCACTCGGTAATACAACATCACAACAAGCCTTGCAAGCAATGTGACTAAGTGTTAGTCACGGGATCTTGTATTGCGGAACGAGTAAAGAGACTTGCCGGTAACGAGGTTGAACTAGGTATGGAGATACCGACGATCGAATCTCGGGCAAGTAACATACCGAAGAACAAAGGGAACGTTATACGGGATTGACTGAATCCTTGACATAGAGGTTCGACTGATAAAGATCTTCGTAGAATATGTAGGAACCAATATGGTCATCCAGGGCCCGCTATTGGTTATTGACCGTAGAGGTGTCTCGGTCATGTCTACATAGTTCTCGAACCCGCAGGGTCTGCACACTTAAGGTTTGGTGACGTTTCGGTAGTATAGAGTTATGTATGGTGGTGACCTAAGGTTGTTCGGATTCCTGAATGAGATCTAGGACGTCACGAGGAGCTCCGAAATGGTCCGGAGGTAAAGATTGATATATAGGAAGTCCCATTTTGGTCGCCGGAAAAGTTTCGGGCTAATCGGTAATGTACCGGGAGTGCCGGTAGTGTACCGGGAGACCACCGGGAGGGGTATTTCGACCCAAGAGGCTTCATGGGCTGTGGGAGAGTAAATACCAGCCTTTTGTGGGCTGGTGGAAGTCACACACAAGGCCCATGCGGCTGGGAGAAAAAGCCCAAAGGGAAAAAGGTGGAAAAAGGCCAAAAAAGGGAGGAATCCTAGTCCTACTAGGATTGGAGGAGGAGTCCTCCTCTCCTCCCCACTTTGGTCGACCCAAGGGCTAGATTTTTGGCAGCCAAGACTCCTCCTCCTCTCCTCCTATATATACTAGAGGATTTTAGGGTTTTGGTATAGAATTTTCAGCCACGTGCTACCCGTTCCTCTAGTGCATAGTTTCTCCTCTAGATCGGTTTTCTGCAGTGCTTAGGCAAAGCCCTGACGGAATTGCTCCACCACTATCACCGGAGCGCCATCACGCTGCCGGTGAACTCTTCTCCCTCTCCACTTGCTCTTGCTGGATCAAGATGGTGGAGATCGTCATCAAGCTGCACGTGTGCTGAACGCGGAGGTGCCGTCCGTTCGGCGCTAGATCGGAAGGACCGTGAACAAGATCGTGAGACCGTTCGTGATGTGTTCAGGGGACGGATCGTGATGAGATCGCGGGACGGATCGTGATGAGATCGCGGGACGGATCGTGATGAGTTTGCGGGACGGATCGTGATTGGATCGCGGGACGGATCATGATGTGATCGCGGGACGCTCGGCGATTTGGATCGCGAAGATGTTCGACTACACCAACCGTGTTTCTTAACGCTTCCCGCTAGCGATCTACAAGGGTATGTAGATCCACTCTCCCTATCGTAGATGCTCATCACCATGGATAGATCTTCGTGTGCGTAGGAATTTTTTTGTTTCCCATGCAACGTTCCCCAACAGTGGCATCATGAGCTAGGTCTGTGTGTAGATGAGATCTCCAGTAGAACACAAAAGGTTTGTGGGCGTTGATGCTTAGATTGCTTCCTCCCTTGGTCGGATTTTGGTTCAGCGGTATTGTGAGATGAAGCGGCCCGGACCAACATTACTCGTACGCTTACGAGAGACCGGTTCCCTCGACGCAACTTGTTGCCTAGATGGCTTGCGGGTGGCAGTTTCTCTCACTTTAGTTGGATCGGATTCGACAAAGGCGGTCCTTGAGAAGGTTCAAAAGCAACTAGTGTATCACCGTTGTGGTTTTTGCGTAGATGAGAATCGTTCTTGCTAAATACCAGTAGCAGCCACGTAAAACATGCAACGACAATTAGAGGACGTCTAACTTGTTATTGCAGGGTATGTTGTGATGTGATATGGCCAATTACATGATGTGATATATGTGAATATGAGATGATCATGTGATGTATAGAATTTCACGACTTGCATGTCGATGAGTACGGCAATCGGCAGGAGCCATAGGGTTGTCTTTAATTATTGTATGACCTGCATGTCAATCATTAAGCGCTATGTAATGCTTTACTTTATCGCTAAACGGTAGCAATAGTAGTAGAAGCATGCAAGGCGTGACAACCCCGATGGCAACACATTGATGGAGATCAAGATGATGAAGATCATGGTGTCGTGCCGGTGACGATGGAGATCATGCCGGTGGTTTCAAGATGGAGATCTAAAGCACAAGTTCATGGCCATATCATGTCACTTATGAATTGCATGTGATGTTAATCCTTTTATGCACCTTGTTTTGCTTAGTACGACGGTAGCATTATAAGGTGATCCCTCACTTCAATTTCAAGATAAAATTGTGTTCTCCCCGAGTGTGCACTGTTGCAAAAGTTCGTTGTGTTGAGACACCACGTGATGATCGGGTGTGATAGACTCTACGTTCACATACAATGGGTGCAAGCCAGTGTTGCACATGTAGAACACTCGGGTTAAACTTGACGAGCCTAGCATGTACAGACATGGCCTCGGAACACAAGAGACCGAAAGGTCGAACATGAGTCATATAATAGATATGATCAACATGATGATGTTCACCATTGTAACCACCTCAACTCACGTGATGATCGGACTTGAGTTGGTGAATTTGGATCATGTATCACTAGGATGACCATAGGGATGTCAATTTGAGTGGGAGTCCTTAAGTAATATGATTAATTGAACTCATTAGCATGAACATAGTCAGTAGTGTCTTTGCAAATTATGTTGTAGATTACTTGCTCGCGCTGTAGCTCCCTTGAATTTTTATATGTTCCTAGAGAAATAGAGTTGAAAGATGATGGTAGCAATATTGTGGATTGGATCCGTGATCTGAGGATTGTCCTCATTGCTACACAGAAGGCTTATGTCCTTAATGCACCGCTCGATGCACCAACCCCTCTAGCGTCGTCTGTAGATGTTGTGAACATCTAACAAGTACGTGCTGATGACTACTTGATAGTTTAGTGCGTCATGCATTACAGCTTAGAATTGAGGCTCCGAAACGTTTTGAACATCATGGAACATATGAGATGTTCTAAGAGCTGAAATTAGGATCTCAGGCTCGTGCCCGTGTTGCGAGATATGAGATCTCCAACAAGATTCTTTGCCTGTAAGATGAAAGAGAATAGCTCAATCGTTGAGCATGTGCTTAGATTGTCTGGGTGCTACAATCGCTTGAATCGAGTGGGAGTTAATCTTCCAGATAAGATAGTGATTGATATAGTTCTCCAAGTCACTGTCACTAAAGCTACTAGAACTTGGTGATGAACTATAAAACGCAAGGGATAGAAATTATGATCCCTAAGCTATTCACGATGTTTGACACCGCGAAGGTAGAAATTGAGAAGGAGCGTCAAAGTGTTGATGGTTAGTCAAAACCACTAGTTTCGAGAAGGGCAAGAGCAAGGAGGGAAACTTCATGGATAGCAAGTCAGTTGCAGCTCCAGTGAAGCAACCCAAAGTCTAACCCAAACCCGAGACTAAGTGCTTCGATTATGAGGAGAACGATCGCTGAAGCGGAACAACCCTAGATACTTGGTAGATAAGAAGGCTGGCAAAGTCGACAGAAGTATATTTGATATACGTGTTATTGATGTGTACCTTGCTAGTACTCCTAGTAGCACCTGGGTATTGGATACCGGTTCGGTTGCTAAATGTTAGTAACTCGAAGTAAAAGCTACGGAATAAACGGATACTAGCTAAGTGTGAGGTGACGATGTGTGTTGGAAATGTTTCCAAGGCTGATGTGATCAACATCGCACGCTCTCTCTACCTTTGAGGTTAGTGACGAACCTAAATAAATGTTATTTGGTGTTTTTGCGTTGAGCATGAACGTGATTAGATCATGTTCATTGCAACACGGTTATTCATTTAAGTTAGAGAATAATGGTTATTCTATTTACATGAATAATACCTTCAATGGTCATGCACCCAGTAAGAATGGTTTGTTGAAACTTGATCGTAGTAATACACATGTTCATAACATTGATGCCAAAAAGATACAAAGTTAATAATAATAGTACCACATACTTGTGGCACTGCCGCTAATGTCATATTGGTATAGGACGCATGAAGAAACTCCATGCTGATGGATCTTTGGACTCATTCGATTTCGAATCGGTTGAGACATGCGAACCATGCCTCTTGGTCAAGATGACTAAGGACCCTATTTTCTATTTTGATGAAACGGGCAAGTGACTTATTGGAAATGATACATGTTGATGTATGCAATCCAATGAGTCTTGTATGTGCGGTGGATATCGTTATTTTCTTACCTTCACTGATGATTTGGGTAGATATAGTGTATGTTTACTTAATGAAACACAAGTCTGAATCGTTTGAAAAGTTCAAGCAAATTCAGAGTGAAGTTTAAGATCATCGTGACAAGAAGATAAAAGTATCTGCGATATGATCATGGAGTTGAATAT